>PUFA01000062.1:720000-2141250 GCA_003508835.1 Eonycteris spelaea | reverse complement strand
AAAATCCGAAAAGTATCAAAATTTAAATTCATATCTCTATTCTTATGAAAGGTCCTTGCATAAGTGAGACAGTGCCTTGGTAAACTGGCTAATTGTATCCTTATACTGTTTATAAATATATTTTCATTAACAGGATCGAAAAATAGGGAGCTCACCAATCTAGAACTATGCTACTTAAAGTGCAATCTGCAGACGAGCCAGCATCAGCATCACCTGGCAACTAGTTAGAAATGCAGAGTCTTAGGGTCCATCCCTTACCTACCAGATCAGAATTTACATTTTAACAAGACCCCCAGGTGATTTATGTGCATGTTTTTGTTTGAGAAGCACTGCTTTAGAACACAGTTCTTACATGGTCTGAATCCTAACAGTTCACCTCTTATTTATAAGTTCAGACAGATTTCTCTTTTAAATTTTCAAACTTACAAACTTATAATTTCTAATATTTATTATGAAGTGTTCTTCAAGATTATAAAGAAACTGTCCCCATAAACCAAAAATCCAGTGAAATAATTTATGCATCACTGCAGCATCATCTCTTATCCATGCTAGGACACATAAAATAAATGTCTGGATCCTCATACAGGAAAAACCATCCAGCTCTAACCTTAATTATTTTGATCCCCACCTCCACTTACTTTTGTTTGATCATCCGCTTTGAACACATAGCAGACACTATGCTTATTGGCTGCGTCGTCCTTAATGAGACAAGCAAAGTAACTTGGGTCGTGACTGTTGTGAATCAGTTTGTGTACGTGCTGAGGCTTGCACTCAAAGATGCTGGAACAGATCAGGGGATCCCACTGCTGATTTTTTCCTGGCTCAGGTTCACATCTCAGTCCAGAGGGCGAAACACAAAGCCGGACTTGCTTGGTGCTGGGCTCCTTTTTGGAGGACTGCCCGCTGAGCCGTCGCACCTCTGCGACGACCCAAGGCAGCATGGCCATGGTGGTCAGAGAATGCACGGGCAAGGAGCCCACCAGCTGCAGGCCGAAGTCCACCCAGCCCTCGTTAGGAGACGCATGTCTCCTCGCTGTGAATGTTATTGGTTCCATCTTGGGAAAGGTCTGGAAACGCAGTAAAGTTTTGCCACTCTTCTATCTTAGACCAAGTGATCTATTTTACGTGCTTCTGGTGCAGACTCCTGGGGGAGAAACACAGAAGCATTAGAATTTAAGGAAGTCACAACAATAGCTGCTTTCAAAGATAATTATTTCAGAAGTCTGAAATGGATATTAGTGCATATGGGCTGCTCCATTGAGAAAGAGCTTTCTTGAAATTGCATTTCACATAAAAACTTAAAAGGCCAAAAATGTCACACTTATAACAGGTTAAAAGATCCCACTGGGAAACTATAAGCCTCCTAGAACCCATAAAGGCAAGCATGACAGAAAACAATGTAATATTACTTGGACAGCCTGAAACCCTGTTGCATACATTTCAAGGTTTTGTTTGTTTGTTATCTTTAAGATAATTAAATTCACTACTGGTAACTTCCCCTAAAAAAATAATCTTGTAGGAAAAACTGTCAGCTATCCATCATTGCAGTCTACTGAACCAGACCAGTTTTAACATCTTATCACTTATGATACAATTTAAGTTTTAGAAGGTTCTCCTTGATGTAGTTTAGAGGTTCTGAATCACAAATTCAAATTCTATTAACAGGTACTCGATGCCTATTGTGTCCTAAACACTGTCATAAACATTGTTTTGTTTCATTCATGTACTAGAAGTCATCACCCCTCATCAATAGAGGATATTGCTTCTCTTAGACCCAAACTCTCTGAACTGCCTTCCCCTCTCTATGGGTGATTTTCAACAACTGTATGTGCTGCATCCTAACACCTTTCTGTTCTACTAGATGACAAAACCCTTCTGTCCACAGCTGAGTTGTCTACAGCATCTCAGGCCCTATTCTCTACTCGTTTGCTCCCTGGATCTTCACTCTCTCACGTATTCCCTGAGCATATATATATCATACTAAGAAGAAACTTGATGAAACTAATATCTGTTTCACCATTGTATCACCAGTTCCTGGTACAGCGCCCTGACTCAGAAGGGGCTCAATAAATACTTTAAAAGAATGATTAAAGTCTCTCCCATACTACTAATAAAGATATTTTTACTTGACCTCAAACCTCCCTCATTCACAACTCTTCCTTCCCTACACAAACTTCTTCCAAAGAAAGTCTACGCTGTCTCCACTTTCTACTGTCCACCCACAATCTGGACAGTGACTAGAAGCACGAAGGAGCCATTGAAATTGCTCCTGTGGAGGTCGCCCACATCCCTCTCTGGTTGTGAAATCCAAAGGGGGCTTTTTCATCCTTAACTGCCTTGTCCTCCCTGACGAATTTCTCAACACCGACCGCTCCTTCCTGCTTGAAACTTCTGGTTCTCATCTTACCTCTCCGTTGCTTCTTCTCATGTGCTTTGAAGGTTTTCTTCCCCCGCTTGACTTTATCCTCGCCCCTCATTCCACCTGCTTTCTTTGGACGATCTGTGCCAACAACCACATTCTCATCCTCATGCTGCTGCTGCTGCTAGGGCTACCAGCTTACTTTTATTAAGTGCCAGGTACTTAGCATGTATTATCTTATTTCATCTTCATAACCACCTTCATCTCTAACCTTAGAGACTATTACTGCCATTTTTGTGACCTAGGAAACCTAGAGAGCTTGAGTCACTCATCACAAGTGATGTTAGGGAGTCTGCACCTTATTCTCAACCTGTCCTGAGTGCTGCACAAAAATACACTGACCATTCCCAAGTGTTTGTCTCCCATTGAGCCTCAAAGAGTTCCAGATCAGTACCAGCCATTAAAATATTTTGATCTAGATAGCCTATTGGCAGCTCAGTCATAATTTAATTATTTAAAAACGAACTCAGTCTCACCTCTCCCTTCCCCAAACTTCTCTTCCTTTCTATAAGCCATAGCTCCATGATCAGGATCAATATTTATTTTATTGGCCAAGCCACAAGCCAAGGAGTCATTGCTATAAGACTAAAGGTTTGTGTCTCCCACTCCCAAGATTCATATGTTTAAATCCTAATTTTCATTGTAATGATATAAGGAAGTCAGGTCATTAGGAGGTGATAAGGTCATGAGAGTAGAGCCTTCATGAATAGATTTAGTACTCCTATAAAAGAGACCCAGAGATTTCCCTTGCCCCTTGCACCAAGTGAGGACACAGAAAAAAAAAGATAGTAGTCTGTGAAACAGGACTGAATCTGCCAGTGGACTTGATTCAGAGGACTTCCTAGTCTCCAGAACTGTGAGAAATAAATTTCTGTTGTTTATAAACCACCTGTCTATGGTACGCTGTTATAGCAGCCTGAACAGACTAAGATAAGTCATTCAGACTCCTTCTTCATTCTTACTGCTTCTAAACTGGCTCTACATCTAAATATATCTTACCTCTTCTCAACTGGAAAAAAACATACCCCAACCTTCAATCCATCCTTCACATATTTCCTAGAGTAATCTAAGTAATACACAAAATTGATCATATCACTTTTCTGCTAAAAATTCCTTAATAACTGTCCACTGTAAAATCTAAAGTCTTCTACATGGTATATAAGGTCTCTTTGAAATCTGGTCCTGTCTGTATCTCCAACTACATATTCTCCCCTAAAATGCCCTGCTTCATGCACCATTAGGTGAAGATAGAGAACCAGTTATGGTTCCCCCATGTGAGATGTGATTTCTCATGCCTCTGAGCCATGGTACCTACTGCTCCTATCTCCCAAGAACATAATATCTTTCACAAACTATAAAGGGTCTGAGATTTCACCCTATCTGCAAGCTAACAAGTTAGCATGCTGGTGGAGGACATGAGACTCCTGAGTCTGAGACAAAGGAGAATGCATTACTCAGAGCAATGCAGCAGCCAGAGAGCCAGAATTTGAGTCAGTTCCTTGATTCCCAACTCCCACAGGCGGGGTGATCCTTGTATCCACACTGGGTTACAGGAAAGGCACCTGAGCCTTGGGAGCCCAAATATTTTATAATGGGGAAAAAGCATGTCTGCCCTTTGCTCCAGACGGAGACATTATTTCTATTTTTCATGGCTGTTTGCTATTTTTAAAAAAGATTGACAAGATAGTTAAGGGGGGGTGGGAAAAAAACGGTTAGTGCCTCTGCTCACAAGGTGTGTAAAAACATGAGAGACATGCAGAATCATCTCCCAGTGATCCCCAGTCTTGTCCTCTAAACAAATTCCAACTCATATTTAAGTCAGGGCGCAAGCAACTACCACCTCTGTCTTGCAAGGTGATTTACGGCATCCATTACCACATGCTTCTGCACTTCGTATCTCATCATTACACTTATTTTAAGAGCTTGAAGAAATGTCCCTCAACAAAACTGTAAGCTTCTTCAACTCTTAAGTTTTGGGATTTCTAAAATCAGTAGAGAAACTCTAAACCTTTCCCGAACTAGAAGTCTCTTCTTTTTATTCTATGTTTTTCTGTATGATATTATAGGTACATATGCTGAGTGAATTTTTTAAATATAATTTGAACACAGTTCAGAGCTACTTTTTTTCTTTCAAATGTTCAAAAGTTCAGGAATAAACCCCTATTTTATTTAGAGATCCAACATATTTCATAAAAAATATATTCTCTGTCTGTTTTCCTTTAAAGTACAGCTTCTCTTGATAATAAAAATAAGTTCATATAACTCCATAAATAATGCTCATTCATTCTCTCTCTCTCTCTCTCTCTCCTTTTTTCTCTCTCTCACCTACAGGTGAAAATGGCATTAAATGTCTGGCTCAATTTCTACTCCCGTAACTGAATCTGTTTCAAGTTCTAACTGTTGACAGCTGCTAATCCCAAGACATGTTTAAAGAAGTACTAGAATTATTACAAACGATAGAGCTGAGCCCTCTCAATCAGTATGGATGAAGTAGCTATTAATATGGTAGCAATAAGCATCACAGAATTACTTTCAGTTTTTGTATAAGTTGATACATATCTAGTGCAAAAAATGGTCCACAATTTAGTCATTTCAATCATTTTATCATTTCAATCATCAAATTAGTTCTGCTGTTTTATTGACAAAACTATTAGAATGCATAAAGTTCTCACTCTTCAACCAGCTGGGGCACATTCTTAGGATATCTGTAAAAAGCATATTGGACCTTAACACTGTTTATGAACTATCAGATAGTAAATTCTACCTCAGACAGAACCGTAATCATTTATAAGCACTTCTGATTCTGTTGATATAAGATTCAAGGTAACCTAGAGTAGGTAACTATTTGCATTTCTTTTTAATTAAAAAGTTGCATGAAATAAATAAACTACTCTAATAATACTAACAAACCATTAGATTATTTTTTAAGCCGTCTCAATCCACATCATTTGCACACAAACCCTGACAATCCTTTAAGCCCCACGTAGAAACACTACAATCTATTATTCCAGTGGGCTTCTAGTTATGTTCCTGTGTGCAAAAGCACTATTACTTACAGAGGCCATCTGTATTCTACACAACTCTTACCTGCCACCATCCATAAACATGGTAGGCACTCTGAAAAACACAAGGATGCTTTTACTAGGACAGTTTCAATAATTTGTCAGTGAGTCCTGCTATGCAAAATGTTCCCGAAAGCATGCACTTACAATCACAACATTTTAAAGCTAGAAAGGTCCTTTTAAGCCATTTAGCAATTTCCCTCATATTTGAAATAAAGAAACTAGGTTCTGAAGAAGTTAAGTGGCTTGTCTGATTTTGGTGACAGAATTAGGACAATCCAAGTCCTTGACTTCCATCCAAGTTCTGCGAAGAACCTCAGTTTCCTCATGAAAATACTTTCAAGTGTGAAGTTAAGAAATCAAGTTACTTAACTTCTCCAAATGTCAATTTTACTCTTTTAAGAGAATGGAACAAGATCACCCCCAAGTTTTCTTCTCTCTCTAAAATCTGGTAAATCTCATTTTCATAATGTATAATACCAAATGTCTCCAACATTGTGTGGGGATAGAAAGCTGCTCTCATCTTCCTGTCAAGAATATAAATGTGGAGGAGGTACATGAAAAAAAAGGATAGGGTTTGCTGATCGGGAAGCAGGAGAAGAAATGGTGGGAGTTAGGCCACCATTGGAACCTCTATCCCCATACCCCAATCACTCCCTCCCAGCAAACCACAGGGAGTAGGATGGGGACATTCCAGTAGCCAAGAATAGTACAGCCTCTACAGGTTCCACTATCACCTCCTCAGAACTGGTTAGAGAGGAGGGGCGGGAGGTGGGGGTGGGGGAGGCGGGGAAGAAGAATAAAGGGAGGGGTGTTGGAAGATTCTAGCTCCAGGCCAGGTTAGGGAACAGCCAATACCATTAGGATAGGCAGGGAGTTCCCAGGTGGCCACTCCCCTCCTCTTGCAAATCAATGGTTTAATTTTTCTGTTCTTACCCTGATAGAGTGGGCATGCAGCTGAACAGAATTATTCTGCCACCTGAATACTCTAATCTCATCTTACAGTAAGACCACTGGCTTGGCTAAACTATTTGTCCATTTTCTGCACAGAACCCCACCCAGCCAGAGCAGTGTGCCACTCGCCCAGATATTGCCCACAGGTACCTTTGGAGCAGTCGTCTGTTTCCATCACACAGAGCTCCTGGAGCCAGGGATTCTAATCTTTTCATCATCAAGGATGCTCCCTCACTGGTGTGTGCCTCTCTAATTTGACACATAAAGTAATGATGTTTTGAAAAATGTCCTTCCTATATAAATCAGAGCCAATCCAAAGCTAGTCATTTAGAATGCTGTCACTTCTTGTATTCTCTCCTACTGTATTGCACAGGTTAAAGGGGGGGGATTAGGAGTCCTAGCTGGCCTTCAGGGATTACATTTAACCCTCCCTCCTGAACTGCTGCTTTAAGTTATTCTCCTAAAAGTAATAGTAATAATTGTTAACACATAAAAGCACTTCCTATACATCTATTAACTCATTTATCTCTCACAACAACCTTGGACAAGGACTATTTTTATCATATCTGAATGACTTCTGAACGATTATCATTATCAGCTCTAATTTAAAGATGAGAGATGAGATGAAAGTTGCTGGCACAGAGAAGTAAGGTCACTTGCCCAAAGTCATCCTACTAGCAAGAGGCAGAACCAGATTTTGAACCCAGGTCCTTCCACTCCAGACTTTGTGCTTGCTCTTAGGCACTTTGCTAGAGGAATACTTATTGACCAACTGCCTCTTCGGGGACATTGCATATATGATCTTCTGCATTCTTACAACTCTGAGAAGTATGTTTTATCATTCCCCATTTTCATAAGGGTCCTTGGCTAGTAAATGGTAAGGCAGGATTTGAATCCAGACCTGTCTTACGCCCAAATTTCTATTCTTTGCACTATAAGACTATCTCCAGAAGGGAATTACTCTAACATACCTTTCTAGTGGATTAGCTGGATTGTTTTTCTATCTAAATCTTGCTTGGCCTCAGTAATCCAAATCTAATGTCAAAATTATATTCTTATGGTATAAAAGAAACAAATAAATATATGATAACAATAAGTAATATTTACTGAGTGTTCACTGTGTGTCAGGCACTGTTCTGAGGACTTTAATGGGCAAATTCATGACAACAAACCTATAAGTACTTATCTACTTTGGAAGTGTAGATTCGCTGATCATAAATAATATATCGTTAAATAAGTACATTCTCTTTTTAAGAGAAAAATAGCTGCTGTTTGTCACAAGGGAAACAGGCACATTCAAAATGAAATGCTTCTTTGTTGGTGCTTAAACATTTACCTACATTCTATACAGCTTCACTGAAACCTGTGTCAAGGTTATTTCACATGGCCCAAATATGGCAAATCTTTTTCTAAACATTTGAGGCCTGAAAAGGGACATATTGCCCTTAAATCTAAGAACCCGTCAAATGGAAGTCTCAGCTTGAAAATGTCACAAGCTTGAAAATGAAAACCTTTGTGTCTTATGTTAAGAATCTGGTTTAAAAAAAAATTTTTTTTTTTTTTGGAACAGAATGTGGGATTGGAAAGGAAGAAAGGAAGATATATGTCAGCAAAGGTAACAGTTCTTCACTGAAAACCTAAATCCTTTGCCATCGCCACGGGGATATGGACCTCACACTCCTTGTCTGCTCAGTGGACTCACAGAATTTTAATGAACAGATTTTCCTTTTCCAGGTTTTAATGACCAAGAAAAGCAAAGCGCTGAGAAGCATATCACATACCAGAATTAACATAGCCATTAAATTTGAGAAGGCAGCACAGTAGGCAGGGAAAAGAGCAAAGCAAATTATGCCAAGGCATCGCATGCAAGCAGGCTTAAGCCCCCAAATGGGCTGATAATACATTTTAGATCACCTGGGGAATCTGAATAGTACAGATAGGGACCCTCAGAGAAACACTTTGAAGGGAGTAAAAAGGGCCAGAGGGAGTTGTCATTTTGTGGCATAAAATTAAAAGCAAATTCAAAGGCAGAATCATCTCTAGCAGACAGCCCGACTCCAGAAATCATAATGATTGGACATGCGGGTGTGTATGAGAAACAGGTAAGCACGGTGCTGCTTGGTGCGCCACTCCCACTGCTTGCTGGTGGTACGTCCTAGAAGATCCTAGAAGATCTGGGCCGGAGAAGGAGCCACCTGCCCACACCTGGCTCCACCTGGGAGTAACATCTGATTGCTGTTGCAGCCTTTGGTACTGCAGCTGTTCTGGCAATGGCTGCCTTCTAGGGAAGTGGGGACAGATTGTCAACAGCTGGCTAATAAGGGAGAAGGGGCAAGGCATGTGTCTTCAGAGTTGCCCGTTTCTTCCTCATAACCCCTGGTACTATGACAATGTCACGTTCAATAAAAGGTCGGCCCTAATGACTGCACCCAACCAGATATGTTATCACAGTGAAAGGGGAATCCCCTGCACTCGGTGGGAAAGATAATGATAGACTGTGGCAGGGAGTCCCATTTGCAAAACTTTTACTTTGATGCTAATAAAATCTAACTACACCAGTGAATTTTCCCCCTATTTTACTGGTTGGCAAACAGCTAGACGAATCCACATAAAGGCTTTTATTTTAATTATCACCTGATGATTTTATTTACTGCTTTCAGGCACTTATTCCCTTTTATATCTCCTTGCACTCAATTAATAATCTCAGGACACTCCACTTAGTTCACTTCAGAAAATGTCCCCTCAACATTTCACGCAGTGACCTCTAACTCACAGCTCTGTTCACAATCCAGTAGCTCATGTTTTGTTGATGGTTACTCACATATAAATCTGGAAAGTACTTTTTATAGTTTTATTTCCCTACAACTTGGTTGGAAAAAAAAAAAAACAGGTAGATTTGAGACTGTGATAGTACTTCATTGCCAACAGATTAAAACTCTTGCTTGCAATCAATCCTTTTTTATAGTTTTTTTCATGCATCGTCCTTATTCCTGAATATCTTCAGGTTCCCAGGAAGCAGCCGATCTGATCGTGAGGCACACCAGCTCCCCAACTAAGAGAAATCCATCTCAACTGTAGGAAAAGGTGCAGAACTCACCTGCTCCCGGGATCCCTAACCCAAGGGAGTGACAGGACATGAAGTGTTCAGACACATGAAAAGTCCTGCAAGGCGGATTACCAGCCTCCTGGGAACTTTCCCCATTCATTCTTCCACGGAGCCCCTCCCACAGAGCAGACTCCCCAAACACAACAAAACCCACAGGTGGCCATTCTCCAACTTCAACCAATCCTACCTGGAATCTGGGGAAGAGAATGAATTTCTGCTTTCCTAAAGAAAGACTCTTTATCAAGGCCTCTGCAGTTCAGCTTAAAGTACAGTGCAAAAAATTGAGAAGTTTGGACTTGTGGAGAGTCCAAGCTGAGAGTCTTGAGTGTGACCCAGTCAAACCAGGTCACTTTAAAATATTCTTTCAAAGTTTGATTACTTTAATAAGTGAAATCCAATCATCTGAAAGAAGGACTGAGAAATCTATATGAGGTGAATACCATCCATTAACGTAGGGCACTCTGAAAATTAAACTGTTTTGGAAGGAGCAAGTCATCACTTTCAATTTCTTTTCCCTTTTAGGCAACTTCCAGAGAATAAGATACTTTAAAGAAAATTACAGCCCGGAAAGCCTCCTTTAGGTGGATTTCAAAGAAAATGACATCTCTTTTTAAAAATAAAACAACAACGTGTGGCGAAGTTTGAAGGGTCCCATAACAACAGACCGATCAGGAAGCTGGTAAAAACAATTAAGCAGGGTTTCAAAATGACTGGTACAGGATGTGCCCATAGAAAGAAATGTTGCGCTCACTGGTGCAGCAGCCAGAGTTACTACTGCAAAGTACCCTGAACTTTCAAAGGGTGGAATGGGATTCCTCTGACCGCCCACCTCCAAATGTGGTCGCCTTACAAACACTCTAGCCCTAGAGGTATTTGGCGGGAGAGGGGGCGATGCTAGGACCGGAGAGTAGAGGTGGAGTAGGACAGAGCCTGTCCAAGCTCCTGGGTCTTTAAGAAGTAAAAGGTTTCGCTTTCTTCCAAGTAGGGGGGAAAAGATTGGTGGCAATGAACTTCCTCCCCTGAAGCCCCCTGGGCCGCTAGGACAACAGGAACACCCGAGTCCAGCGTCTCCGCCGGCCGGGGGCGTGCTGTGAGTTGGGGGAGGCCCGGGTGCCCCGAGAGGAACCCGCCGGGTGGGATGGGCGAAGCCGGAGAAGGCGCCTACCTGCGCGGCGGCGCGCTCAGAGCGCGGGGCCGAGCCGGGGCTCGCAGGTGCTCTGGGGCAGCCTGGGGACAGCCTGGCCGTGCGGGGCGTCCATCGCCAGGGCTGGCTGCGCGCTTCCAGCCGCAGGGGGCCGGGAGGGGCCCCTCCGTTGACTCCCGCCTCTTCTCCACCCCGCCGAGGAAACAGCGGGTCGCGAGGTAGCGGCCGCAGCAACAGGCGCGGCGGCGCAGCGGCGGAGGAGGCGGAGGAGGAGGAGGTGTTTGCGCGCGGCTCGCGTTTCCTCCTCCCCGGCTGGGCGAGCGTGGGGGAGGCGAGCGCAGGGCAGCAGCCGGGATCGCCCGACTTGGTCCCCAGGGACCTGAGAGGGGGACGCGGTGCCCCCTCCCTACCCACTGCGCCACGTGACTGCCCGAGTGACGGCCGGGACAGGCGAGTCACATGCGGGCGACAGCTGCTGCAGTGCGGGTCGGCCGCGGCCTCCCTCCCCTCCCGGCCTCTCCCTTTCCCGGTGGTCCCTCCTCCGCCCGCCCGGGGGATGGGAGCGGGGTCCAGCCCCGGCCCGTGGGCGGGAGTGCGCAGGGTTCCGGGGCGCCGTCCCAGTGCAGGGTCCTGGGGCGCAGGGGGCGCGGGGCTCCGCGCGTGATTCAGGCCCTCGTGCTGGGATGTGCGGTCGCACACCCTGTCCTCGGCGGCCTATTTATAGCAGGTGGCGGGGCCTGCGGGGCTCGCAGCAGGTGGCACTGCCAGACCGCTCTTTGCTCCTTCGCCTCTCCTCATCTGCACTCGCCGTCTCTCTCTGATACGGATGTGGTGAACTGCACAGAACACCACACAGGAAGGTGACCGAGGCACCTGGCTCTCCCCACAACACCCCTCAGTCCTGTCCTAGGGTTGGATAATGGCAAGAAGTGAAGTGAGACACCGGCATCCTACAGGGCGCTGGCGGGTAACGCAGGAGAATCAGAGACTTAGGGAAACTGCGAAGGCTGAAGCGCCCTCCCCTATGCAACACCAGTGAGCCCCGTTTCTGAACAACTGCGGGGTGACGCAGAGAGGCTAGGTTGGGAGCTTTATCGCGCGGCGCGTACACACACACACACACACACACACACACACACACACACACGCCTTGGCGTGCCTGCCCTTGGTCAGGTTTGGGGAAGTTCTCAGTGGCCTTGTAGAGTGTTAAGGAGACGCCCTGGGGACACGTAAGGCGACTGCGAAAGCGGGCTCCTAGGATTAGCGGTGAGGAGGAAACAGGCAACCCTTCCAAATTCCTGTCCCACCACCAAGTACATAGGGACAATTCCACTCCCGGAGAAGGGCGTGGGATCTGATAAAAGTAGGGTACGTGGCGCGGTCTCCAGAGAGGAGTGAGCCGGGAGGGAAGAGCAAGAGGAGGGAGATGGAGGAAGCCGGCAGCGGTGGGGAAACCCAGCGGCATCTTCGGGGATATTTCGTTCAGTGTAGCTGGAGGCCAGCTTTTTGGGAGGTGGCAGAGGGTTGGGGGCAGGGGTGCGCTTGAACCCTTAGCCCAACCCCACTACCGCTGCGGCTGAGGCAAGCTGCTGGGCCTATTGTCTCACCTGTAAAATGGGGCCAATACACATCTAGGACCATTGTGAGGATAAAATGGGGAAGTGTAGGTAAAGTTCTTAACGCAGTGACACATGCATGAGCCTCAACTATTGGCAGCAGCTACTGTTACCAGCAGCTCTGGAGGCAAAGAGGGATCCAAGGTGCCCTCCTCCTCCCTGCCTCCTAGAAGTGTGCTCCTAGAAGTCAACCCAAGCCCATGAATCTTTTTTGATTGGTGTTTCCTTATGGGATTCCCTGGTCCCGCTCCTCTGGATGCTCACATCCAGGAGAGGTCTGTTTAGTGGGACTCAAGGGTTTTATCTATGGTTTGATTTAAAAGTCTCAGAGTAGTGGTAACTATTTTTCATTGAGGGGCTAGTCCATTTGGGGCATCGTGGTAGGTACTTTACATGTATTTTCTCTAATACTTACAGAAACTGCAGAACAGTGGTGATAAAATCCACTTGACTATTGAGGAAACTGAGATGTTTATGCCTCTTGGAGGCCACAGAATTAGTAGGTGCTGGGAACCCCTCCCCCAAATCCAAAGCCCTTTATAACATACTTTCTCCCTGACCACTGTGTAGCCCTCTTGTAGCACTTAGCTCATTCTTTGTCATAGTACAATTCTTTGTGTACTTAGCCTCAAAATTTTAAAACGACATGAGGAATATATACAGACATGGATAGTCTAATGATCAGAACATTCATTGGGTTATGGAAATTATTTTTCATTAGCTAACAAAACGAGGTAAACCAGTTAAGCTGTATTGTCGCTTGGATCATATCGTAATTATTTCACACCTTTATCTCCCACTCAGTTCTACAGTTATCATTCCTCTTTGCAGCAGCCTGATGACACACACCTTCAGAGTGCTAGGATGTCAAGACAGGTACATCGTTATCCATTTCATTGACACCCCTAAACCGCCTTTCATACGTGACCTGGCAGATGATGGTTGAAATCCTGCCTTCTAGCCCCTGCATCTGGTAGAAAATGTCAAGCCGACGCTGGGCTCTGCTTACAGAACATTTCCCATCCTGCCACTCCACCCCAAGTGACCCACACCCTGGTCCCAAAATCCAGGAAGGGATTAAATACAGGTGCCTAATCATGTCACAAGGATGAGAAGGGGATGGGCTGAGGCAAGCCTAGATCCGGTATCTCTGCCCATGCCCCTCACCCCAGCTCCCCCCTCCCCCACAACTGCTGAAACCTAGCAAGTTCCAGCTCAGAGATTTACAATTTAATGGCAAATGACTACCTGCCCTGACCCCTAACCTGGGTTAGGGAAGGGCCGTGGCCTTGTAAGCAGTGGCGATTTCTGCATCATTTTTCCAGTTCCCAGGATTAGTTAGTGCCCTAGGAATAATAGTGAGAGATTTGGTAATACTCTTAGCTTCCTGGAAACAAAATTCCTTTTACAATACATGATAAGGATTTTCAATTTTTTTTTTTTTTTTTTTTTTTTTTTTGCTGTAAGGCACTGTCTCAGAGAGTAGGAGATAGCCTTCTATGCATTCCTAGCAGCTCTGGAAGAAGTAGTAAAGAGGACTTTGGGACTGATGGCAATATGTGGCATGGCAGGATGAAGACTCTTGACCTGTGTTGACCCGGTGCCCTGCCATTGCTCCAGGAGCAAAATATCTCCTTCCTTTGTCATACAGATGCGTGACTCCCACCCAGCAGGGCTAGTCCACTGCTACAGCAGAGGCTGGGCAGTGGGACCTTGGCGATGGCAACACACACTCCCTGGGGGCCCAAGAAAGTGTTCTGTTGGCAGTTCTTCATGTCACCAATAACAACACTAAGTAGGGAATGGGGCCGAACTCTATTGTGACTGTTGCCGGCCCCTGATTCTCCTGACTGGTGTGAGCTAGGAGCACACAGGGCATTTAGCTGACACAAGTCCCTGGCCCCTTGGCTCAGTGAGTGAAAACCCCCTAAATGGAAGGCTTCCACCATTGTGGCTACTGCCATTTCCTTAGGTGGACAATCTCTGTACCTCCAACTCCTCTTAAAACCCTGCCGAGGGTCACTCTTCTGGGGCTGCCCCTATAGATTCTTTCCCAATTGGGTCATTTGCAGCATAATTAATTGTTCATTCCTAAAGGCCAGGAACATTACTATTAACTTTAAGATGGCTGCAGAGCTCTAGAAAACTATTGAACTGCAGCAAATCAAGTGAGAAGCCCAGAGACTGAAAGAAAACGCAAGCCACTTCGCTTTTTTTAAAAAAAGGGAAGCATGCACAAATCTAGAATGAAAAGTCCTTTGTTAATGTAGAAAAGAGGCCATTAATAAAATTATTCATTATTATGAAATCTATCAGTTAGTTATTACATGTTTATATTAGCTGGAAATCCAAACTCTATTGCTATAATGCACTTTCACCTAATTTCCAAATATACATAATAAGGAAAGTGGTCCTAACTAGCGGGCCTATTTCCAAATTTGGCATAAATAAAAACAAGAAATTCAGATTATGCTGTATAGAACTCTAGGGCGATTAAATTGGTATGCTTGCTCCCATTAATTGGTGGTGACTTTCTGGCCCCCCTGGATTGATGGTGATATCTGGGATGGCAGGAAAAGGTCCCTGAACCAAGTTCAAGTTCAGTGGGAAAGGACACAAGATTGAGAAGTAGCATCTGCTTCAAGCATAAGAGGAGGCAGCATCAAAGCACCAACTCTGGGTAATTTGCCAATCCTGCCCATCCAAGGCATAACTACTAGCATATAAACAGTACATGAAGTAATGCCCAAGTGTCTTAATTAGGTATAAGAAACATCCATTATGGCAACTGAAAGGATTGAAGTCAAGATCAGAGAGTACATGACACTGACTTACCTACCATGTTGGGCTTTGAAATTGCTTTCTGAAAGGCATAAGAATGATGAAATATAGTGGAGTAAAAAAAAAAAAATGAGCAGATAATCAATGTAGATTTTTAAATTTCAGCAATTTCAATAAACAACATGTTACTGCACGAGAGACCTTGTGCTTGCATTGGATGAGATGACATAAATCTATCTTGTGTGAGAACAAGGGGACTGTATCCTCGGGCCCCGGAGTAAGCTTCTGTGCTGTGTCTAATCTCCTTTTATGGACAAAGCAGATAAAACTCTGGGCACTGGTTCCACTTCCCTTTTCAGTTCCCTCTCCTGTGTGTTAAGTCATCGCTCTACAGAGCAGCTATTCCACACAGCACCCCGGTAATATCCAGCCTTTACTTGGGCTTCCCACTTCCTACCTGAGCTGGTTTTGTGAGTTTAGGCAGCAAGAGAAAAGCTGAGCAAGTGTTAGATAGTATATCACTCTTTGTTATGTTATCTAAAGTTATCTAACATCTATGTGAGACAGTCTTTGTAAACTGTCAGATTTACGATCTCAGGGATTTACCCAGATTGGCAAAATGAATAAATTTTCAACACTGCAAGATTCCCACTTCGTTTTATCCCAAGTGCATTATGAGATTGCTGGTACATAATGTGTAATCTCACCTAGAAAATGCAGTAGCTGGCTAACTGGTCTTCCTGCTTTGGCCCTTGCCACCCTGCAGTCTATTTTTAATATAGCAGCCAGTGAGCCTGTGAAAATATCAGTTGGGATATGTCACTACTCTACTTTGAACCCGGCTTCCCAGATTTCCCAGAATAAAAGTCAGTGTCCTTATAATGGTTTATAGAGCCCTTTGGGATCTTTCCCCTTCCCCACACCCACATCACTACCTATGTTCTTCAAGCCACCAGCCTTGGGGCTCAGGCTGCTCAAACCTACCAGGCACATTCCTGCCCCAGGAACATTGCATTCAGTATTTCCTCTGCCAGGCATGCTCTTTCCTCAGCTATCCACTTTACCCCTACTTCAATTTCTTTAGGTCTTTGTTTAAATATCACCTTCTCCCTAAGGCCTTCTCTGACCAACCTTTTGAAAATGGAAACCACTGCTCCATTCACACACACACACTCTCTCTCTCTCTCTCTCTCTCTCTCTCTCTCTCTCTCTCTCTCTCTCTCTCTCTCTCTCTTTATCCCCTCTTCCTGATTTATATTTCTCTATAGAATGTATCACCCTCTAACATGCTATATTAGTTACTTGCATATTATTTATCAGCTGTTTCTGTTCCCCTCCTCTATGAGGAAAAAGAATATTTTTGTTTTTGTTCACTGCTGTTATCTCCAATGCATAGAATAGAGCTGAGCAAGCACACAATGGGCATTCAATGAAGATGGATCGAAAGAATGAATTAAATACCTTGTAACATGACATTTGTGAGTTCATGGAATGTCCCTAGAACAGAAACTTTCTAGGTTTCCCTCTATTTAACCCTTGTACCCTTATCTGGTTTCTCAACTGTCCCAAGAGTTATGTCAGTCCCGCCTCCTAGGTGAGTTGAATGTTAAAGCATGTGACTACCTACTTGTTTAACCTTCAACACAGGATCTGATTTCCAGATATACTATAAAAAGATTGTAAAATCATGGAACAACTGAGAGCTAATCCACACTCAATATTTGTCAAAAGCATGATTGAGAAAAACATCATTTTGGAGAACTGCCTAAAAGACATACAATCCAACTGGTCCTCTAGACTCTGATTCCCTGAAATCAGTTCCTGTATCAGATTAACAAAGTGAAAAGTCGTTCACCTGGACTGTATCAAGAAATTTTTCTTTTATTGAATTTTACTTTAACATCATCCAATTTCCCCATTGGGGGAATACATTTTATAAAAATGCCCTACTCAGTCTGGGGATATTGTTTAATACCTAACACAATGTCCTTTCAAGGAGAATCCCGGAAAAAGTTCTCTCAGGGATCTACCAGAAATAACTTCTCTTTCCATGAGGAACTAGTTGTACCTTCATCCTTGTACTGACTAATAGGCTCAAGGGTCAGATCTGGGACCCTTTGCTTGGCAAGTATGGAGGTCATTTTGTATAGTAAGTCATTAATTCACAAATGCCCCTTCTAAGCCACTGCCAGCCTGCCTGCCAATTTTTATCTATTCAAGGTGAAATACAGGTAACAACATATGATTTCTTAAAACTAAACCACTACTCTATATTCTGAAATCATGTTTTTCCCACTTTGTAGGTGTTAACAAAAGAAAGTTTTGTGATTCTTTTTAATGAAATGATGATGAGAGTTAGTGGTAGAAGACTTTGTTGGCAGGTTTTTGTTTTAAAATGTCTTTACTTGGCAAAAGAACATGATAACACACTTCTGTGTTTCCACTATTTAGGAGAATTTAGTGGTTCACAAAATTTGAAGTCGAAGAAACATTTGTTATTATCTTACTCCTACTTCATTTTACCTCACCTTTCTCTTCCTTTACCCTATTTTCTTGTTCACTTATTTTTATTTTGTTGCCTTGCATGCATTTAAGCATCATTTCTAGAATGTGGCAGACACGAATGAATGAGTGAATGAATGAATGAATGAATGAACGAACAGAGGCTTACAGAAGGCAAAGAACATACCAACTTTGGCATGGCTTCCAGCTCCACACCCCACCAGATGTTCTTACTCATCACCTGAAATGTTATTCACAAGTGTATAGTGCCTTATAATCGACATATCTCACATACCTTAATGCTTTTAGTTGTCCTCAGATGTTCTTTATTCCCCTTTCCTTCGTTATATACATGAAGAAATTTAAGCTTAGAGAGTTTTTTTTCCTAAGGCAGAAAACTTGTGGAGGACAACTTGTGGAGGGTGATATTGTACAGAGTTGTTTTGTTTGTTTGTTTTTGTTTTTAAGAAGACATAAGGAGAGTCCGGTTATTTCCTTGGCTTTCATGATAACCTTCCTCATTGCAAGTGTTCTGTGGGAGTGCTGAGATTTGCTGGGACTTTCTGACCCTTCAGTTTGGGAGAGCATCCATTGAGCTGAATCAAGTTCCCCTTGATCAGCACATATTGAAGAAATGTGCCGCAATCTAGTCTCTTTTTGATCACTTTTCGTATTGCATAATAATTCATATTGTGCAACAGCATTGTTGTGGGAGCTTGCCTCATTACTTAGTAATTTCCTTTAACAGTTGAAGCTGAGCTCGAGACATTCGGCCCTCTTCTCATTTTCCTGTTGCTAAATATAAAATGTAAGATGAAGTTCCCCTATTATTCAAGGGAAAGGAATGTGAATCTTTGGTGGATGTGAAGCTTAGAGAAAAAAAATTAAAGCAGAGGTAAAATTTACCAAGATTCCTAAATTGGTAGGGGTGTACTACAAAGGGCTTCATAGGGTTTTAAAACCATTAGAGATTCTTTGATTATTTCTATGGACTTGAACTAGGCACTGAAATGATGCAAAGAAATAGGAGACATTGTCCCTGTCCCCAGGACCCTTACACTCTTCTAATTCAGGGTCAATACCCTTTTAATAAAGGCCCATTTAGTAATTATTTTAGCCTTTGCAGGCCATTCAGTCTCCTTGACAACTTTCAATTCTGTCATTGTAGTGCAAAGTAGCCATAAACAATCTGTGGACAAATGAGTAGTCTTAAACGTGGACACTGAAATTTGAATTTCATAAATTTTCGCATGGCATGAATAAATTTTTTTATTTTCAAATCATTAAAAAATGTAAAAACTAGTACATTAAACAAATTTTTTCTGCACAGCAAAGGAAACCATCAACAAAATGAAGACAACCTGTGGAATGGGAGAAAACATTTGCCTGCCCCATATCTGATGAGTTAATATGTGCTTTATTATTAACATATTAAATAACAAGATCTGGCCACAGGTCTCATAACTACCACGGTTTTGAGTGATGACGTGTACGTATGATACTCTGAGATACCTGTGACAACTGAAATAAATACTACATGAAAATCTGATTTCTATTGATGACAAAGTCATGAGGACTGAGAATACTTTTGCGGTTTCCTTGTAATTGAAGGAAAATCTAAATTTTGGTTAGAACTGCTGGAAGTAACGTAAAAATGTATTTTTATTTTCTACCCAAGTTCATTGACTCTCTGGGTTTTATGCACAGGACCACTGATCTCAGGTTAACGGCTCCTGAAAAGTCAAGAGATGTGTGGCCTGGGAGATTGAACGGTTAGAAGACCCCTGTCTTTGAGACTACAATTTTCGTAGAGATGAGACTACAGAGGCCAAGTTACCACTCTGACTCCGTCTGGAGAGAGGACTCTCTAAGTGTGCTATGCAACTTTGTCCCCATCCATATGGTCTCTTACACCTCTTCTTTAAGGGAAGGCAGAGGGAATGCAGTTAGCATATGATGGCTAAGTGGAGGGCCATGGGAGGGAGGGAGGGAGCAATTGGGGGGGGATCATTTTCTTAACTATATAGATATCTAATCAATTTACTGTATACTTGAAACTAATTTAAATATTCTTTTTTTTTTTTTAATAGAGAAGGCTTTATTTGTGCCACTTGGGCTCTGTATTAGAGATACAGTAGATGCTGAGTCATGGAACCAGGCAAACCCAAAGCGTTTAGATATCATGATGTCTGTCAACTGGACTTTTTAAGCATTTTCATTAAAATATTATTTTGGAAAAGCATTTTGGAACAGACTTACTTCCCTTAAAAAGACACTCCAGATTGTCGGAAACATTTGCTACATCTTTAATTTCTATTTTACTGGTGGGAACAAGGATGATTACTTTCATTGAATTTTTACATTTTTATAATTATATACAATAGAAATGTAGCTAGGGAGCCCACAACTTTAACTTCAATTTTGGTAGTGGGCACAGCCTAAAAATATTACTTTTTTTTCCTCTTTAAAAATTACTGTCAACATCTGGGAAAATAAGGGCAGCAAAAAGATACTGGTTTTCTAAATGGAGCTGCAAACACTAAATGGTGAACCATCAAATTTAGTTTATAAACCTAATTTGTTCATTTATCCAATGATAGTAATACCACATTGCAATTTATAATGTGTTCCCGCATTGTTCACCTCATGTCAGTCTTTCGACAAGGAGGTATTTTAGCTGTTAAAATGGCATTTGTCCTATACTAGAATGAGAGGAAAAATGACGTGTATACAATGTTATTCATCACTATGTTATATTAGAAAGAATTGAGAGCAACTTAAGTGTCCTTCTAACGAGGGGGCTAAAAGGCAGATGGAAAACAATGTGTGTTGGGTGCTACCATTTGTGAACAGATACATAATATTTCAAGTTCTTCATCCTTTTGAGTTTTCTAAATTGAGAAAATGGCCTATTTAATATTTCTTTCATCATCGTGATATTCAAGATTCTCCAGAAACAAAACAAAGCACCTTAGCCACGTGCTAAAGGTCTGTTTTGTCAATGAGTTCAATCTATGCAACTATAACTGTATTTCTCTACTCTTTTATGTTTCTAGTCATCAACCAGCATCTGGCTGTGCTGCAAACTGGTGATTCTTAAAAAAGCAGAACGCTCCAATCTTTTTGTTTTGATGATAGAGATGATATTGAGAGAATAATTCCTAGAGAATAACATTGACCAAATCCTGTGTGACTTCACAGACTTCTTTCAGAATCTTTTTCTTTGTCTTACTTGGTGAAATTGATTTTTTTTGCTTGCCACAGAAATTCATACTCTACGGCAAATTTCATGGCATTGCACAATTTAACAGCCTTCTTTCTAGCATCCTTTCCACAGAAGGTGCTAAATACATGCTCTCTGAATGGACATACGATGTTGATCTCGAATGAAATTATCCTTTTCAAGAAGCAGCACAAACTCATCCTCACTTAAATCTCTCGATATCTTATCAACACAGATTATGGTTCCAAGTCTGTGCTGGACACACTGTCTGAAGGAAGACCATCACACGTCACATTTCCTCTGACTTGCGGTTACATCTGGTGTAGCACATCAGGTACTCTCTCATCAAGGTTGACATCAGCTACAAATCCTGTCTGAAAATGTTCATCAGCTGCTCCTGCCCCCTCCTGTGAGAGGCCTGCCTCCAGCAGTCTTGTAGTATTCTGTGTGAGTGATGCTGGATACACATCAGCATCATCCTCTTTAACTGAACCCATTGCCATTTACCTGATTACCCTTTTATTATGCAAGGCAGAGCAAGAATGAGAAAACTGGCTGGTGATAACTAAAAAAAACAAAAACAAAAACAAAAAACAGAAAAAATAAACAAAAAAAAACACAAAAAGCAACTAAACCTGGAAAATAACTAAACATGGTGTGAATGCCACCCCTCCTGCACTCCTATCAAGTATTCTTGCAAAAAAAAACCCCTTGAATTAGATCATGCTTCCCATCTTCTGTACCACTTGCAGGAAATGTAAGACACGGAGAAACATGTGCAGTGCACCACGAGGAGGCGAATAGCAAAATCCAAGATGTAGGAAACCTTGTTAGGACAAATGATTTGGTAGTTTGGAATAAATTACCACAAGAAAAAGAAAAGAAAAAAGAGATGTAGAATTTATAGGTCAAAAGAGATTTAAGAGAACTATCAATCAAATGTAATGGGGACACTATTTGAATCCTGATTCAAGCAAAGTGTAAACTACATGTGAGACAAATGGGGAAATTTGCACCCTGGAGAATTGATGATACTAAGGAATTATAAAGATCCGTAGGTGTGACAATAGTTGTACAGTCGTGTGCATGTAAATAAGTCCTATCTTTTAGATACATACTGGAATATTTACAGATGCAGCGTCAGGTCTGGGATTTGCTTCAGAAATAATATCCTGTAGCAAGATGGAGTGTGACAGAGATTTAGATGCAGTGAGACAGGCCAGGTATTGAGGATTTGCCGTAGCTGGGCGATGGTCCTTGTAGGTCCGTTGTACTATTTTTTTGGTGTATGTTTGCAAGTCTCTATAATGAGTTTAAAAGAAAAAGACAGGGAAAGTCAAACTTTAAAGTCAGGGAAGGTTCTAGGCCAGCGTTTTGACTTGGCGGTGCACAGAGCAATTTAGAGGGAGGGCAGCTGGGGAGCTGAGAGGGAGAAACTATTAGGCGCCAGGCTGCACTGAATGCAATTTGAGCTGGAAAGCGCAAGTAAGGCAGTGGCACTATAGGGCTGAAACTTGCAAGAGAAGTCCCTGCACTGGGACGGTTACAGCCATGAGCATCAAGAGCCTTTCAGAGGACAGAGGATCAATAACTGCATCTCAGTATGTCCACTTAGGGTTTAGAGAGAAAAAAGATAAAAAGGAAGCCTGCTGAACCAGCAAAGGAGACCATTAGCCCATGCCTCCGTCTAAAGTTAACTTTTGTTTTGTTAAACAACAGCAACACAGTATATAAGGAGTACATTTCATGCTGGCCTCCTAGAGATTGAAAAGAATATCTGTACATATATTTTCCAGTTAAGGTGAAAGAGCTCAAAACAATGTATCTTAAGGACACAGTCAGGCTCATCCTCTCTGAACGGCAACCCTAACTTCCCTCTGGAGGTTGCACAATGTTATCGTGACCTGGAGCTGGCTCTCTGGTCTGTGTGGCCAGCTTTGGGCCACACACCAAAGTGGCTTTAAATGCACTCGAGTGGGAGGTGGCCAACAGCTCTGTTTCTCACATTTTATTTGCAAGGATCTAGACAAGGACACCAGGTCAAAAGAAACCGGATTCCCAGAACCACTCTCCAACCTGGTGATCACGCGTTCATGGCCTGGGCCTCACCTCACCTGTCGCTCTTCAGTCCATCTGAGGGCTCGCTGCACTTGGCTTACATGTAGAAGTCCACAGAAGAAGCAATTTTCTTTTATAATCTGATTCTCATCTGCCTAGGAGTGTGCTAGCTTGTTCTCTCTCAGTGGTTGACTTATTCTGTGCAAATATATTTATGGCAAGTGTGAGGGAGGAAGAAACTTTCCTCTACCCGTCAAGGTTCTTTCGGCTGGTCTAATGATTAAATCTACATGAGACAGATTAGCAAGAGAAAATAACCACATTTAATTACACACATACGTAATAAACATGAGAGAGTCAGAAACCCCGCACACGTGAGAGGGTCAGAGACAGAAAGGAAAAATGAGGTACATATGCCATTCTGAGCTGAGGATGAAGTAAGGCACTTTGGAGCTCCAAAGGGTCACTGCAGGACAATAAGAGCAGATGTTCAGAAATTAGTAGTTTGCCCTGCCATATACATCAGTCAACAGATGTTATCTCTGATAATCTCTCATTATGGGCAAGACCCCTAACGCATATTCTTCTAGGTAGTTAAGGGGCAAGGGAGCAGGTGTTTGTGAGCCTGGAGGGTGTTGACGGCCCTCAACTTAAAATAATTCACATGCCAAAGTGGCACATTTTCTAGAGGCCTTTTCTGAACGCCTACACAAAAATGGAACAAGGGATGATGAAGGGAAATGACACCCAAATAGCCTCCCAGAGTCAAATCGTTTCAAACAAAAACGTTAGAAATTTGAATGTCATAGTCTGGAAAAAGACAAGTCTGAAGAAGGCATTACAAAACTGCTTGCCGACGGTCCGAGTATTTTCTTCCTGCAGAGCAGCACACTATATGGCAAAGATCTGCACCCAGGTGTATTTATTTCCCCGGCTAGACTAAGTTTGAGATCAGGTCTGTATGCTGATTACCAGTATCCTGAAAAGCGCCTGACTCATAGCAGGATTCAAACATGATTTAATCAGTGCAGATATGAATGAATACAGAAATAACTCTGAGGATTCATTCTTTTAGGGAGTAGAAACTATGAATTAGACATTACCCTTTCAAAATCCCTTCAAAGTAGGACATACACATTTGTTCCGTCACTTCAAGCACTTATTTTTAAAACCATACGAGTTTCCAATGTCATGAAATAACAATCTTTCCCATGATCGCATGATGATTGAGGTAGATCAATGAGACATAAATGAGAGGTACTTTCAATGTTTTAAAGGAAAGAGGAAGCTGTTAGTTCAAACAGAGGCCACGAAGACAATAAAAAACAAGAAAGTTGGCCTGCATTTTTTCCTGCATATCAGTCTCTTAACTTGGGACTTGTTCTTTTTAGGCACCGAGGGAAAATCGGCTGCCAGGTCTACACTCAAATTGGAAGGTTAACCCCAAGAGGTTTAGCTATTAGAACACAGAGGGGGCTGCTATGATAGCGCTCACTCCTGATCACTACCTTCCTCCCCTGCAAAGCACATTCTCAGCATCTGCAGGTCACGTGGTCTGCCTTACCTGCCCCACTTTCAGCGCCCACCTTCTTCAGGCTGCAAGGCAAGGCAGGATATGAACACACGGCTGCTGCTGTTTCCTACAAAGTGTTCTCCCCCATCTCAGATGTGGGTTAGGTCTTACAAGAGGGCGGGTAAGCATTCCGCCAAAGAGAATTGCCAATGATTTACTGTTGCTGACAGTGCCCTTATTGGATTTCCACATAATTTCAAGACCTGCAACATGAAATGACCTCAGAGAACATTGAGTCAAATCCCTGCATTTTGAAAATGACAGAATTATCAAAGTTCATAGTTTACATTAGGGCTCACTCTTGGTGTTGCACAGTTTATGGATTTGGACAAAGGTATAATGACATATATTCACTATTATAATATCATATAAAGAATTTTTTTTTTTTTTTACTGCCCTAAGAACTTTCTGTGCTCCACTTTTCCTGCTAACTCTTGGCAACCAAAGATCTTTTTATTGCCTCTACAGTTTGGGTGATGATGGGTCAGTGCGGGTTCATCAATAGTAAGGAATGCGCCACTCTGGTGGGGGATGTTGATAACAGCGGAAGGTGTACCTGTTTCGAGATGGCAGGTATATGCGATATCTCTGTACCTTCCTTTCAATTTTGCTGTGAACCTAGAACTTCCCTAAAAAAAAGTTGTAAAAAATAACAAAATTGAGATAGAAAAGTTAAGTAGCTTCAACAAGGTCACAGAGCCACACAGCAAAGTTCACGGCAGAACAAGATTAGCATCCAGGGGTCTTATGTTACGAGCTTTATGCACCACAAATTATGTTACCTGCATCCCATACTAAGAAAAAGTCAAGAAACAAGAAATACTTAGTGAGCATCCATAATATGTTATTTTGGGGGAATACAAATAAGAAATAGAGTTGGGGGAATCTCCCCTAGGTTCATTTGATTACCTGCTCACGTGAATGACAGGGGAGTGGGGATTGTCCTGAGGTTTACATCTGGGTTCTATTTTTACACCCACATCCTATCCCAGCACCTCTTACACTTTGTTAAAGCGGCACTCTGTGCCTGGAAGACTGGCCATATTTCAGCTGCTATTCACTCCTAAAGAAAGAAGCAGCTCATTCATCACCTCTTCTGTGAGGTTTTCTCTGGGCAAAATGACTCACACTTTTGACCTTTCAGTACTTTGCAAATATGCTATTACGGATTTTGTAAGTATTGTAGTTACTTATTAGCCCTCCAATTAGACTGTAGCTCCCGCACAGTGAGATTGGATCTTAATCACCTCTGCATTTCCAGAAACAAACTCTGCGATGGGGTATATAGTTTACGTGCTAAAAAACTTGTGGGGAGGACACAGATCTACTATTTCTTTTTTCTAGAGTACAGTTTGAGCCTATGAAACATTATAAAACAAAAATAAATATAGCTTCTACAATGAAGCAGTTGATAGAATATATTGAATATTGTAGATTTAAGAGTTCCGGTAGGGCACAAACTATGTATCACTAAGATACAAAAACATTTGTTCCTTTACTTTAGAAAAATGATCGTTAACAGTATTGTAATTTTTCATTGATCTAAAACTGTTCATAACCATTTAGGTTAATAATAATAACAGGCAATCACTTACTTTAAAAATAAAAAATCACATAAAATACATAAAGTATATAAAAAACAGCTTGGTCCAAGCTCATGGATATTCACTCAATAGGAGTCATTTTGGAAGGTGATGAGACCCACAATCATAAGGACAGTAGAAGGCACAGACTAAATAATAAACCTGGAAAAGAAAATCTATTATAAAAAAATCTGGTTTTAAATTTTGATCATATATGAACAGGCAAAAAAAAATTAAAGTCAGGTAAATAATTATTATTTATAGTCCTTGTTGCTTCAGGACCAAGAATTAAATTGTACTGAAGGATAAAACAGTGCAATAAAGTACTCGCAAGTTTCAAAGAACCATTTGATTCAAGAGTTAAAGAGACAAAATGAATGTTAACATGTTGAACAAAGATAGTTAAGCTGTCTCTTCCTAGCACATGTACAATGTATTTTTAGAACTAAACTATTTTAGGTCAAAAAACGTATCTTTTAAAATTATAATTTACTCCTGTTTACAGGTTTTCGTAAATTGTATTTTCCCCAAACATGAACACAACATTTGATCTATTCATTTATTTTACTTCATAAGCCATTGTTAGAGGTATAAATATACGTACAGGCAGACCTCAGAGATATTGCAGGTTGAGTTCCATACCAGCAAAATAAAGTGAGTTTTGCAATAAAGCGAGTCATAATCTTTTTATTGGTGAGAGTCTTGCTTTCAATTTGTAAAAAAAATGCAACATATTAATTATATTTTTAAAAGTTAATTTTTTATAAAAAAGTCTCCATTTTTTAAATTTCTGATAACGCTCAGTTTCAACCTTTTAATAGGAATGTTGGTTTGTTAGGTTTGGCCATCTTTTTTTATTTACCTTAAAGATCAAACATAAAACAATGAGGAATGTAGGTCTATTTTAAAAATATAAATGTTTGTGGCGACTGTTTAAATCATTTGGTCCTCACAAATAACACTTAACAAATCAAGTTCAGCTTGATTGCAGGTAAACGTAATTAATCCCAAGGCTGGGCTATTTCACTGTGCTTTTGGCTGCAGGTTATACTTTTGTGGCTGGAAAAAATATTCTTCAATAGCACTGACTAGTTCATGCAGTTCTTTCTTCAGTTGCTCAGGGTCGCTGCAAAATAAGAGGGTGGGGGGGGGTGAATTCCAGGTCAGCGGATTATTCCAAAGCACATTTTAGATTCTCCCCACATTGACCAAGTAACACTGACTTGTAACTTTAAGGGAGGGCTAAGACAGACAAAACAGAACTCCAGTGGTGCATGGGAGTGCACCTGTTAACTGGGACAGAAACAAACAAACAAACAAAAAACCGAGACAATACTCATTATTTTCCCCCAAGATTTTCCCAAAGTCTCTACATCAACAAAATCACCCCTTTCCAGTTGTCATAAGAATTTTTAAGAAACACAATTTTTGGCCTAGCATTTCTAAAAGATCTGCGATGTTTGTACCTAGCAGTGCAGAGAAAACTTTCAGTACTCCAGTTGTCATTAAATCCTTCTGAACTTTTACAAGGGACATCTCTGTTATGTCCTAGTCTCCCAGGACACAAAGTTTCTGATTCTGTTTCCCCTTAAACGACTAGAGGCTACGCAGCAGACTCATCTGTAAGGTCTTCCTAGCATGGGTGGAGATGGGGAGCCTCCTACAGGGCCTGCTAGTCACACACCAGGAACTCAGACCCCAGGTTTATCTTTGTTATTCTATCTCCAGAACAAAAGGGCCAAAGCTAAAGTGTAAACAAGAATCTAGGGAGTGAGATCCTTTAAGGAAATCAAGTTTCAAGCATGTTGAAAACACTCATTCATATGTAAACAATTAGAAGGTCAATACTAAATAAAATGAACTTGTAATTAGACAAGCTTCCAGCAGCTCAGGTAAGTGTCAGGTCACGAGCACAGTGAGTGAGTTACTTTAAACACTTTTAAACCAAAAAGCTGATTTAAAAAACTAAATCTTTCAACTCAAACTGTCCGTACTTCATACTTGACCATCTTTTATATATACAAACTTTATTTTAATGGAAATGGCAATCCTTGTAATTAGTTAAGATTTTACATTGTGATAGCTAACTAGTACAACTAAAACAATTCATTTTATTATCGACATTAATTCCGGCTCTGCAAGTTACTAGCGTGTGCCCTTGGGCAAGTGGCTTAGCCTCTCCAAGGCCCAGTTTCCTCATTTGTGAAATTGGGATAAAAATTTACTTTCTCAAGAGAGTTGTTGTATAGATTGAGATAAATTATATAAAGCAATTAGCAATTAGCAATTGTCCCAAAAACCTCAATAAATTATAATTATTTTTACCCCCGTGGTAAAATATAAAGTAATATGCTTTATAAGTACATATGAATCAGTTTTTTTTCCCCTTCTCCATAAGTGTGCTTTGAAGAAAAAAAACAATTCCCAGGAAGGCACATAATAATGTTTGTGTTTTTTTTTAATACGCCTAAAACTAAAACTTATCAATGAACTACTATATATCTATGTACAAATACATATGCATGCATATATATATATATACATATATATATATACCTCTTACTAGTTTTGTTTCTGTTTGAACCTTGCCTAATATAATTATTATCTAAACCTTGAGATAGTAAGAGAATGTCCTTGTTCTTAGAAATGCATATTGAAGTCTGTGACTTACTTTCAAATGGTTCAGAAAAAAAATGAAATATAAAATATATATGATGAGAGAGAGCAAAGATCACAAAATATTAGCAATTGCTGAGTATAGGCTGGGGTAGGCAAACTATGGCTTAAGGTCTCCCCCACTTTTTTTTTTTTTTTTGCTTATGACCTATTTTTGTAAATAAAGTTTTATTGAAACACAGCCACTTCCATTCTTTATGTATATGGCTGCTTTCTCACTACAACAGCAGAGCTGAATAGTTGTGACAGAGACCATATGGCCCGTAAACCCCAAAATATTTACTATCTAGCTTTTTACATATAAAAGCTTACCAACCCCTGGTCCAAGTGACAGGTACGTGAATATTCACTGCATTATTATTTCAACATTTCTGTAGGGCTGAAATCTTCCAAAATAAATATGTGGACAAAACGAAAGACATCTACCCCAACAAAAATATATTTTTACAAGCAGGACTTATATGTGAAACAAATTTTTACATTCTAAAGGTTAGTAGGTCATGGAATTCGATGAACAAACAAAATTCATGCTACAATACATCATTAATAATATTTAAGGTAATCAGAAAATAAGGAAACTTTAGCCGTGGCTTCATTTCTATTGGACATTACGTGTGCTGGTGGATGTTTGAGCTCTGACAGCATATCCATGGATGACTTAGTGCCTAACATCCCATTTAATAAAAATGTGCAACAATTCAATGAATATAATAAAAGGATAATCTTTCAAAATATTTTCAGCAATTTATAAGCTAACATTTGAATTTAAGTCCATTCAATAAGCCATGTGAAAATGCAAATACTATAGATCTTTAAATATTAAATAGTATTGTTATTACTATAAAGGAAAGTTTTCTGAAATATTAGATACATTTTCACAGCATAAGGAAAAGGAAAAGACAAATATATAGAGAAAACATCTTTAAATTGGACTAATGTTTAATTGTTTTCAAAAGAATGAGACATAGAAATATAAATGCACTGAGAACGAGAATTACAAGGACATGTTAATGGAAAATCACACTCGATATAGTAGCAAATAGCTTGTTATCTAACACACATGGAAACACCAATAGTTGTATAATATTCAATAAAACACTGGTTATGCAAAGTGCCTAGAAAATGAACTGTTTTATGTGTTTAAGTTGCTTAAAAGTTGTTTTGCTCTTTAAGCACAAAAAGTTTTGAATGAGAATCTAGCAAAATATATTTCACAATCCCATGACTTCTTAAATATATTTGAGTATCTTGACGTTTGAGAGCCATAATTATGACTCTAACTGTTGGACTGGAGCTCTTCTTATTCCGAAGATGATTCAGGGCTCATTAGTGTGGAATGCTATTTCCCTTAAGATAAACTCCCAGAGTGGTGAACATTCTGAATTTTATATCTGTGTTTTATAGTTTTGTTTTGCTTTAATATTTCTTGCTTTGCTATCAGCACTCATCTCTGCCTAAGGAAAATCTAACTTTAATAATTCTTTCTCCACACTTCTAATTTGCTACATTTTAATATGCTATTAGCTTGCCAATTTAAAATGGTCAGAAATTCTTCTCTGCTTCTATTTCCACATAGTGTAAATTTGGTTCACAAAGCCGGAAAAAACCTTCCATAAGCAAAGCTTTGGTATGCATATGTTGCAACACCGACCTAGTTGAAATGTGGTTAGTGCAATTGGGAAACTGATTTTTTAATTTTATTTAAGTCTAATTGATTGAAATTCAAATTTAAAAACTGACCCTTGAGTAGTTGTTGGAAAACTTAAGTATGTTAGGAACAATTGGGGTATCAAAATCCACTTTTTCAACTGCAAATTTTGTGATATCGAAATACAGTCAAGTATTTTTGAAAAACTTTGCATTTGAATTGACATATATGGTAAGTGTAAAACACTAAATGAATTTTGAAGACTTAATATGGAAAAAAGTGAAATATTTCATTAATAATTTTATTATGAATTACATGTTGTAATGACATTTTAATATATTATATAGATAAAATATATTATTCAAATTAAATAATTTATCTGTTTCTTTTTACTATTCAAAAATGCATTGTAGGAATTTAATTGCATATATGGCTCACATTTTATTCCTATTGGACAGAGTTGACTTACTTCACTTAAAAATTTTTTTTGTTCCTGATTCTTAACTGTATTCTGAATATAGAAGTGCTAGTTAACTGAGTTCAATATCACATTTACACATGCTAACTACATACATCACAATTGTTAAAGTTCAAAATGTTACAATTGTTGAGAAGCGACCAACTAAAACCCTTTGCCACGGTCACAAAAATAAGACCCCGAAGCCATCAGATGATCATCAGTTCTTTGATGGCAAGGACTCTTTCTGATATGGCCGTTTATCCTACCTGGGACCCAGCACAGACTTATGCACAGTAAGTGCTTAAAGACATTTGTTGAATGCATATGAAATAGATTTTAATTTATTGTATCAGAAACATGGAGAAAAAGAGAAAAACCTCAAATAAAAAGTACTAAAAAAGGAAATAAAAAGTGCTAAAAGTGCTTCAAATATAAAGTACTAAAAAAGGAAACTATTACAATTTCAGTATTATTATTACTGAAGTTAGGAAAGTTGGGAGAGGAAGAGGAGTAATTAAGTGGGAAGTAGGCACTATTATCACTAGACATTTTAAGCACCTGTTAACAGCACAATATTAATGTAGGTTCTTAAACAACTTTCCTAATTATATGCCATGTTGGAAATATGAAATGTTTTACTTAAAATTTGAACAGAACCAATTAGGAAGTCTAGGGAACAAGTCAGAACAGCTACATCCATATCTTACCTGTTTCCAGGTGGGGCACACAGTTCTGAATAGTACTTGATTTTGGGCTCTGTCCCACTGGTCCTCATGGTGGCCACGCATCCATTAGCAAAGGTAAAGGTGATCATTTGGCTGCTTTTACTAGTAGGGAGAATCTAGGAATTAATTACACATGTTATAAATTTAAATAGTAACATAAACTGTCCTGGTCTAAATAATAGTTTCTCTTGATAAACAAGAAAACAAATGCCAAACAAATATATTGGTTTAGAAAAGAACATTTTGAGAAAAATCAGAAAATGTACTCTATCTGAATGACATACAAAATAGTAATAATAATAATAATTATAAGGTAATCTGTGAAAATTAAGTAGCTTTGTATCCTAGCTTTTTAAAAATGAAATGATTTATTTATTTTAATTAGTTTCAAATATGTATACTAGCTTTTTGCCTTCTCCATTCTATTCATTAAAGCTACTAAAGTTTTACTAGAATTGAAATACATAATTTCACAAGAAATAGATTATAATAGATTTAAATGCATTATGAAAAAGAAAAAGACAATATTAGATTTTATTTCTTTGCAAAAAAAAAGTCTATAAAGAGACTTTTTAAAAAATAAAGCTTCTGGCAGATGTTTTCATAGCTGATTGCTCTCAAAGCCCCACTAAAATGACAAAAAGATACAAAAACCAAACAAACACAAGGGCAAAGAGGAAAAGAGGAAACAGCAGTTGATGGATTGCCAACCAGTCCAGGAAGGGAGAAAACAGATGGAGGAGCAGAATCAACCTGATGGGACACAGGATTACGACAGCTGAGCATCTGCGGGAGATAGACAAGAACTGAATCAAGGTGCTCTGCATAACACTGGCAAATCTCACTACTTGGAGGCACCAGGTACTGCAAAGGGCAGGGGAGAGAAGAAGGTAGTATGTGAAGGGAGCTAAGACCCTCTCAGATCCTCACCCTCTGCCCACAGTCAGGCAACCAGCTCACAGGAGATGGTTTAATTCTGTGGTACAATTGAATCAGAAAGGCTCAGGAGCTGGGGACACCTGGCACTGTGGAGGGTGAAAACAGAGATTAATTCGAGCCCACAAACACACTAAATGCTAGCACCCCTCCTCCCATGCTCCCCGGATCTCTCCACCTCAGTATCCAACTTGTAGCCCTCAGACAAGAGACTGTTATGAGAGTTAGGCTTCCCCAGATAGGGCCCTTATACAAAGTTAATGTACTACCCAATCGCCCTAGAGTGAAGTATGTCAGTTGCCAAGGCTTCAGCATATACACAGAGCTTCCAATAAGCTTTTTAGTGCCCAAAGGACAATTAAGGACCACCAGACTTTGGGGAAATAACATCAAAGAAAAGACAAAGTCCAAAACAAACAAACAAACAAATAATAATAATAATAATAATAATAATAATAACTTGGAGAAAATAAAGGCAATATAGAGGAAAAAAAATCTACATTTTTAAAAAAGGGATAACTAATATCCTTAAGAGAGCTAAGATATTATAGACATGAAACAAGAATAGGATGTAATTTTTAATAAATTAGGATAAGAGCTGAAATACAATAAAGGGAAGTACTGAAAGTTAATGTTGAGGAAAATTCCCCAAAAGTAGGAAAAGAAGATACACATGATGATGGGGAAGAAAGAAACACGGAAAGTAGATCATCAGTCCTGGAGAGCCAGCATCTAACTAACAACTGGTTTAAAGGGGGAGACCAGAAAACACAGGGGAAGAAGTTATTGGAAAAATAACCATCTCATCTCCTTGACCCAAAATCAAAAAATTTCTCAGAACTAAAAGAAATGACTGCAGACCAACAAAGACCCCCCAAGTGTCTAGAAAAGGGAATGAAAAGAGACACATACTTCAATACATTGCCAAAATTTTAGAATCCAAAGTGTAGCAGGACGTTCCTAACACTTTCTTAGAGAGGAAAAAAAAAAAGGTTGCACAGGAAGGATGGAACAAGTACGGCATCAACACACCGCTCCAGTTCTAAATGAGCGAACGACTGAATGCTCAAGGCAACATCAGAACCCAGCCCTGATGGAACGATGCTTTCAAAACGCGAGCCAGTAAAGTCTGAGGGCAGAATAAGACATTTGCAGAAATACATGTCTCCAAACATTGACCTCCAAACATTTACCTCCCATTCACTTTCTCTTAGGAAGCTCCTAGAGGATGTTATTTAGGAAAATAAATATAGAAGGAGGAAGTCACTGGGTCCAGAAGCAAGGGAACGACGAATGGCATTCCCAGGATGACAGCTGTGCACTCAAGCCAGAGAGCAGCTGGCCCTGAGCAGATGGAGGGAACAGGAGAGAGGCCAATGGAAACAAACAGAACAGCAGACTAGCCGAATCGTTGGACCATGGGGAAACCCTACCAAGCCATATTTGAAAGATGTGGGAGGAACTGGTGAGAGTTACACAGAAATTCAAGCAAACCAAAGAACAAAGCAATAATTAATTACAGGAAAAACAATTCTCCACACAAATTAGGGGAACCTAACGAACTACATTACTTCACTAAGCAGGAAACAATGGTTCCTAGTCATAATGATACAAGCATAGAATCTGATGTCACCCAAGCTGTGGTATAAACGTGTTGAGAGGACAAGGGAAAAAGAAGAGTAGTGAGTGCTGGAAGTAACTAAATCCTTATCTCTACAATAGAAAATTAATAAAGTTAACACTGACAAGTCAGAACATCACCATATAAGCACATTACTTAGAAGCCTGGCAGCAAAGACCAAGAGAAAGAACAGACAGGGAAGGCTGGTTGTCTAGGCAGCATGCCAAGGAGATGGCAGTGGTTGGAAATGCCACGTTCCATCCTCTGAATACTACTTATCTCTTAAAAGTATATTGTGTGCTGATGAAAATAAAAAAAAATGTATAGAAAGGTAAATATCAAAGATATTGTCTAGTAATTCACAAGGATATTCTCGCTCTCCTTTCCCTACCTCCTGCCAGAGCTAGCAACACTCTTGTGAAGCCACACTGGAGCCTTCTTTTGACTCCAGGGGAGAATCCGCATGATATGAAGAATGCAACCTCATATTTTACAGCTAACAGCTACCAGACACTCAGAGGCAGGGTAAAACTAAGTAGGAAGCCAACAGTGGTTCTCCAAATTGGACCAGTCGCCTCCACATCAGCTGGGAACTTGTAAGAAAGACAAACTCTTAGTCCCTACCCCAGAGCTACTCCGTCAGAAACAGCACTCAGCATTTCAACCAGGTGGCCAGATGACTCAGATGCGTGTTCAAGAGTGAGAACAAGCTGAGAGAGAGGAAAAGCAGGAACCGGAATCAAAGGCCCCAGACTGTACCCTGACCATCATCAACCAGCTGTGCAACCTCAGACAGCTCGTGCCCCTCTTAGCATTGATTTCCTTATGTGTTAAGTGAAAGTGTTGGCTGAGATGACTATTGAAAACCTTTTTAGTTCTAGCCCCTGATTTTTAACTTTCTATATATTTTGATAGCTTACTTATAATAATGCCTAAATGTCTAAAATCAGCTTCAAGTAATTATATGATTAACATGGTTCTGCACCCAATTCTGACTATGTTCCCTACACCCCCAAGCCATTTTCCAATACCGCACAGTATCTACAATTGAATTCAATTCTGACACTAGCTACCTGAGATAACATCAGATTCCAGAGGTTTAGGGCTCAATCCTACAGGACTACCACACACACACACACACACACACACACACACACACACACACACACACACACTTCAGATGCCAGTCCAAGTCTAGTTTGTCACCTGGGCTTGTGACTGATGAGCTTTGGATCAGAGGTTCCTAAGAACTCCTCCTTGACTTTGATGAATTTGCTAGAGTAGCTTGCAGAACTCAGAAAAACATCTAACTTACTAGATACTGGTATATTATAAAAGGCTATAACTCAGGAATAGCCAGATGGAAGAGATGCATAGGGCAAGGTATGGGAAAGAGTATGGAGCTTCCATGTCCACTTTGAGCCAACACCCTCCCCAAATCTCCACATGTTCACCAATACAGAAGCTCTCCAAGCCCTGTCCTTGTGGGGTTTTATGGAGGCTTCATTACATTGGCATGATTGATTAAATCAATGGCTACTGGTGATTAAACTCAATCTCCAGCCCCTTTTCTCCCCCAGAGGTCAGGATGGGACTGAAAGTTCCAACTCTGATCACCTGGTGGGTTCTCCTGGCAACAGCCCCCATCCTTAGGTTACCTGAGTTTTCTAAAAGTCATCTTGTCAACAAAACACATGACACTTTTATGTTTTCATCACTTGGGAAATTCTAAGGGTTTTAGGAGCTCTGTGCCAGAAAAGAGGACAGAGACCAAATATATTTCTTATTATGAATCACAATATTGCACTAATATACAGTCAAGCTTTTCAAAGTATAATAGAAGGTAAAGAGAAAAAAAAGGTTGACAAAAGTAGGCATTACTTACAGCTTTTTTATCAGGTTGGCTATCATCATAGCCAGTTGTAAGATCCCTAACGCCAGATATTTCAAATTTGCCACAAGTTTTTGGATAATTATTCTTCCCATCATAGTTTCTAAGGTTTTCAAATAATTTTTTAATGGTGCCTTGATCATGGCAAATGAAATATGAAGTTTTGGTAATATGGTAGCCATACCTATCAAAACAAATACAAACACATGCAAAATAAAGAACAAATCATTCTGCATAGTGCACACAGAACATGTATCAACCACTATATTCTAAAACATTTAATGAAACAAATGACCATGACTAGCTTCAAAGGAATAATTCGGCATTAAGAAGAGGTATAACAATTTACCCAAGGGCTTACCAAACTGTTGCCTGGCCTTCAGCCTATAGTTGTAAGTAAAAATTTTATAGAAATATAGCCACACCATACCCATTACATTATGTATTGTGTCCAGCTGCTTTTGTACTACAAAGGCACAGTTAAATAATTGCTATAAAAAGACTAAATAGATGTTTCATAAACACATTTAATCTTTTTTGACATCGGACACTTGAAATCATATTCCTTAGCTATTTCTGTGACTGATGTTCTAATCTGGTAAAGGTTACTGCCATCACGAATGGTAATTACTATTAAATGGCTAAGTATCAAAGGAAAAGATAATTTATTCTTTGGTTTTCTTAAGAAATAGAATTCATAACAAAAGTAAGAGCATTGGAAAGAATATTAGCATCTTGTGCATAAGTACATAGTGCATTTTAAAATATTACTACGTGTGGAGATGCATGTAGTAATAGACTGATACATGCAATAGACTTATAGCAATCGTATCATAATATATACATATACCGAATCACTGTGCTGAACGCCTGGAACTAATAAAAAATATTTCAGTTATGTAGTGTCAGTAGAAACTTACTCAACATAGATGGCCTTTAGCTGCTGAGACAAAGACAAATTCTTGGTTGCTAGAAAGCTAGCCAATTCCGCGCTTATGACAGCGGCACTGACTCCATCTTTGTCCAGAACAAAAGGGCAGCACATATATCCTGCAGAAACACGTGTCAGACACACACCCTTAGGAGCGGGTTGCTTTACATGCTGTGCATGCACATATCTACATACGTTCTGCTTATTTCATGACAGGTTGTACAGGATCAGCATGTGGATAGTTTTCATGTACCATTGTTTATAAAAATCTAGCCCAGTGCCTAATACTTAGTAGGCCTTCAAGAAGTATTTGGTGAATAGCCCATAAGGAGAGTCTTCCTTCTAGCCAGGTCCAGGCCAAATCCCTCCAGCTTACACAAAATTGTTTCCAATTGTTCTGGTCAATGCTTATTCTGTCTTCTCTGAATTCCCATAATTTGTGAGTTATAGTATTTGTCTTGACACGTAACCTATCCTCTTTCATATGGTTACCTAACTAGAAAGATCCTTGTAAGCTGCTATAGGCCAAGGTCAGTGTCCATTTCTTTCGGAATCACTGCATAATTGATATGCAATAAATATTTCATAAACCAATGTGATAAAAAAAGGTTTTGAAATAAAAAGCTATAAAAGACAAAACTGCCAATCGTGACAACAAAAGAGCAAAGCTGAGCTACTATACGTCATTTAATCAATTAGTGAGGTGTGTGCCGCAGAAAATGCACAGACCAATCGGAAGACTATATATGATAGAACAAGTATAATGTATCATAACTAAACAAATAGTTAAAATACACCCAGCACAAACATCGGAATTTCAAGTTTCTATGGCAAGCTTTCCTTTCTGCTCATTTATCTTGACAATTTAAGATAAGTGTTTTTCAGTCATTCTAGCTGGGCTCGGGGTCCCCTTTTCACGTAACAATCAGTTTGGTGAAGGCACCACAGTCGTGTTTTCTCCTTTCCTCTGGACAGACTTCCGCATAAGCCATTTTTGGAGGAGGAGAGAACATAATTGGGGGCCTGGGATACCACACCACCACAGTTGAGGAAATATCACAACTCCCCCAGTACGTGGATTCTTAAGCTTCTAGTAGCCATGTGCAGGACACCACTGTGTTCAGTCATCTGGGGAAAGAATTCACTTTCTTACATGAATGGCTCTGTTATCATTGAGATATTCTTTTTAGCTGAAAAAATATCTGATTTGTCATTTTAGGATAGGATGCTCTTTGTAATGCCGCAAAAGCAAAACAAACTGTGTGTTCCTGTTTCACTGCTCATCTTTTGAACCCAACTCCAAATCCACATCTTTTTTCATTTTTATTTTTATTTTTTTGCATTCTATACATTAACTAATTCTACGGTCATCATGATCACTTCTTACCAATAGCTTCTTCAAATGCAAATAAGACATTCTTCCCCTGGTCTATTAGCTGTTTGGCTCGGTTCCCCATCCACTTAAAGCCAGTTAATGTTTCCTAAAGGAACAATCCAGAGGAGAAAGACAGACCTTAGACCTTCTACAGAGCAAAAGAAAGGAGAAAGAACCTGTACCCCAAACGCCTTACCTCAAAGTGAAAACCCTCCTTTAAGGCAATGGCCTGCAAGATTTTGGAGGAGACAGTGCTGGACAACATGTATGTGTCCTTGAGGGCACTGTGATCTTGGTTCTTTTCTTTCCAAGAAGTAAAGATCCACCAGCCCAGGAGAGCCCCCAACTCGTTGCCTGAAAACACTCTCCATTCACCACTGGAAAAAGAAAAAACAACCGTGCATTGCAGTGATCTTAAGAGAGACATCTGAAGTCACTGAGATGGGACAATTAAGCTAAACAAGCTTCAAAGTAGATTATTCTTGTTATTCTTATTTTAAAAACTGGCTAGAAATGTGACTGCCACTTCACAAACAGCTACCATATCTCAGCCAGTTGGCCTAGACAAACATCTTATCTTTGAAGAGCATATAAAATGTTAGTGATGACACATAATGCTTTTACCTCGGTCCTCGACAAGAGCTTTAGTTTTAAACATAACAAAAATATGCAAGCAAGATCCTAGGGACACTAGTTTATAGAACTCAATTTGGTCTGGTTAGTATTGCTGATTCTGAGAGGACAATAGCGTAGCATTCCTCAACATTTACCCTAGTGCTAAAACAGTGAGGACACCCGAGAACAGATAAGTGATTTATCTTCCTCTCTGTAGTCCAGATGGCTAGAAGTACACCTCAAATTTAAGCATATATCACCTTAGCTTAATTTCCTAAAAATTTATATAGAATTGAAATTGTTTCATCATAATCTAAACCCCTAACCCTTTGGCAGCATCCCACTACCCCTAAAACATCACATATGCTGTTTGACACCCAAAACTACTTGGACCCTGCCTACCTTGCAACAAACTCCACAGTCAAATTTGCCTGGACACTATCACTACTCCATACCACAGGTATTCCTCTCTGGTCTGCTCAACCCAAATTCAATATTTCCTTGAAGGTCTAGCTCCTTACCAAACCCTTTGGCAAGTACTGAACTGTAAAGCTAGCACCAAGTCAAGTACTTTGCCCCATTTAGGCATTGAGTCATTAACTATAATAAAATCAATGATACAATAAGAGAAGATAACAAATAGTAATTTCAATTCCAAACACATATTAGACTGGTTTACTCTGCGTTATGCTTGCCAATTGTGCAGCCCCAAATCAGCTCCTTACTCTATGTTGGAGGACTTGACAAAGATCCAGTAAGATGATCATTTGCAAAATAAATGGGAAATATTTCTAAATAGGTCTCGTCTCCCCCAAAACATTTTTATCTGAAGCCACCCTTTACGTTTTCTAGGTAATCAAAATTAGCTTGTACCTGTCTTGCTTTTCTGCCACAGCAAGTCTATCAGCATCAGGGTCATTTGCTAAAATGATCTTGGCCTTGATTTTGTCAGCCAAAGCAAAAGATAAAGTCTGAAAAAGAGTAGAAAGAGAAGAGTACTTCAATCAAGAATCAAGCACATTGCAGTCTTCAAAAACATTCAGTTCTTTAAAAACTAAAAGAGGACATTCCCCAAACTAAGGATGAATTTTATTTTTGGAGCTAGTCCTGCTTGATCACCTATTACTTCCTAAGCCGGAGGTCAGAAAATGGGAGCTAATGTCAACTCACGACCCCAGACTGTCCATTAAATTCACCCCACAGCTGATAGCGTGTGTGTGTGTGTGTGTGTGTGTGTGTGTGTGTGTGTGTGTGGTTGGACTGGTATTTCCAGGCTTCATGTGTGATCGGTCTCACAAACCAACCAAAATAAACCAACTCTCTAAACATCATTGCTACCCTAACCTTTAAAAAAGGTTGAAGGAGCTGCAATTTACGTAGCACTTCTTCTTATCAGAAAAACGACAGTTAAGGGATAAAAATCGTGTGATGAACTTCCATTCTATTACTGTTTCTTTTTGACATTAAGAAAGCACAGTAGGTTAAATTTAAACTTACGTAAATTAAATTTAAAACATCTTTAAGATTTCGGCTCTCTTGTCTGATGCTAATATATCTAATGCGAAAGTTCCTTTAAGAAATGATTAATAAATATAAAATTTCCAATGATGAAAGTTTTGTTTTTAGTGTTCAACGCAATGAAAGCACATAAAAACTTATTTTGCTTGATAGCAGTAGTTTTGAAGATAAGAGGTAAATTATATAATTGAAAATATTAGGTTACCAAGACACCTTTACCCTCTTCGGGGTTTGGGTATTTCACTGTTGGGAACTCAGGATCGGGAACTTTCTGTTCAGGAACAGCCTCAGGAGGAACAAAGCCGAAAGCCTTGAAAGCCGACTGCACAAAGTCATGACCCACGCCGTGGACGGCGGTGTGCACAAACTTCAGCTTGGTCTCCTTGTTCACACCTAGAATCAGACACATCGTGGAAACTGATAAAGTATACAAACGTAAATGTGGCTCCCCAAACTGGAAGATTTGCAAAATAGCAAGGAACCAGATCCCGAACCACATAAAATATCATTGTCATAAGAATATATAAGACACCTGAGGATCTTTCCAACTCCATTAAAAAACAAAAACAAAAAACTCATGCACTCTCTTCCAAATATACACCCCTCCCTCAACATATTTCCAGTTTTAAATTGTACTCTGTAGTTGTTTTCAGCAAATCTGATTACTTTCAGAGTTTGTTTTAGGCAACAGCATTTACACCTAGAATGGGATAAAAGAGCAAGCCCCAGGCTTGGGTTCCGGGAGAGACTCACAGCTGCCCCTGGGTGCCTGCCCATGGCAGTGCCCGTCCTGGAGCGCCTCAGACCCTTTCGGGCTTCAAAAATCATTTTCAAAATGTCCATTCTCACAACATGTGGCAGGACACAGAATCTTAGGTTACTGTCCGTTTCTTTTGGCAATGAATAAATGAACAAAGTGTTCTCTAAGATAATAGTGGTTTAAAACAAACATCCCCTTGAAAATAAAATGCATCGAGAAAAATAAACATGTAACATTACTGAGAACAAATCTGGAAAAATATCTCTAAGATCTCTAAGATATTAGAGTAAAATAAAACTAACACAATTAGAGCAGCTTAGTACTAGATATAAAAAGGCAAATTAAAGGAGCAGAATCGGGTCAGAATTTGATCCCATTTGAAATGGGAAATATATATGAGAAGTAGTAAGGCTTAGTGGTTTACATGCTTTGGAGACAGACTGAGTTTAAATCCTGGAGCTCTGCCACTTACAAGCTGTGTGACAGTCGATTATTTACTTAACCTCTCTGTTTTCTCATCTATAAAATGGCAACCAGAACCTACCCTCAGCATCACTGTGAGGATTAAAATGAGATTAATTAGTACAAGTGAAGGACCTATTGCAGTTAAAACATAAAATACTCAATTTGTTAGAAATTGTTTGATAAAGGTGATATTTCCAATTACTCAAAGAAAGATAGATTCTTCCATTTAACATGTTGGTACAACTTCAAACCTTTTCAGAAAAAAAGTAATTTACTTTCCTACTTTGTACCTCATACAAAATTGAAAATCACCAATGACTCAAAAGATTTAAACATTATGAAATATAAACATGTAAGTCCAAAAAAAGGGGGAGGATTTTTAAAAATAATCTCGGTGTAAAGAAAGTCTTCTTAAGTATAACACAAAACCTAGAAGCCGTAAATTAAAAAACTGATAAACATTATCACATTTTACAAAAGTTCAGCAAAAAGATCCAATGAAAAAGTCCAAAGGTAACAATCGAATGGAAAACAATATGTGAAAAAAAATGAAAACTAGTTTTCTATATAAGCGAAGAGGTTTCACAACTGTAAAAATGGACAAATACATAGAAAAATATAGGATGAATATTTACAAGAATGCAAATAAAGTGAGATACTACTTTCATTTAGCAAATTGGAAAAAATGAGAAATTTGATTATGTCCAGTGTAGGTAAGAATGTGTGGATCACATACTGTTACCATATACTGCTGGTGGGAGTGTCAACTAGTGTAACATTTTGGGGGAGCAGTTTGTTAACCATTATTAACTTTGTAAATGCATATACAATTCTGATGCCAGCAATGTACCTAAGGGCGTGCGCACGCACACACACACACACACACACACACACACACACACACAGTACTCTCAAACTCTCAAGGGTGTTGACTCCAGAGCCATTCAGGGCAGCAGAAAACTAAAAACCCTCAGCCTTTGTGACGTTCAATCAGAGGGAAGGAGGAAAGGCTCACAGATGTCTTTTGTTTGGACTGTTCCCCATTAAAAAAATCATCCCCATCATTTAAAACTTAAGAGATTTCACGCACGAAAGCTAGGTTTCCCGTTTCTTTTAGGGAGAAAAAAGCGGATGATCTGGCGACTCTGGACGACCTACTAGCACATCCTAGCACCCAGCTCGTGTGGCCACTCGCTTCAGGCAGGACTGGGGGTTCAACATGCCTCCACACTGTTGTTAGAGACAATGTTAGAGACAACCTAGAAATGTTGCTTCTTTAAAAGCAGTGGCTTCGTGTCAGGAGGACAATCGGGAATGGTGGGGCCCACAGAGCGCTACAGAAGAACAACACTGCGGCTCTGCTTGTCTTACCTCAACGCAGCTACCTAGTCTGCGTCTATAGTTCCTGGGAGGATAAAGGCCTAGAACAAACTACATGGACAGTATATTTCTATTTATGGCCTGAAATATATATTACGTTTATAATATGCGTGCATATTCACGGAAAATTTCTGGAAAGGCAAAAAAAAAAAAAAAAAGCCAGCGTTTCTTATTGGACACCTTTCAGCAGTTTTCTTTTTACAGACATACCTACACATACACACACAGACATATGTGTACACACACATTCGCATTACGTATACATGATTCTACCACAGAGGTCAGCAAACTGTGGCCTGTGAGCCAACCACCTGCTTTTATAAACCCAGTTTTTATTTTTACTTTTTATTTTTTTAACGCAGCTATGTTCGTGCTCATTCATTTACGCATCATCTGTGGCTGCTTTCCTCGACTCCTATGGCAGAGTCAAGTAGTTGTGACATAATCCACGAGGCTCATAAAGTCAACAATATTTACTGTCTTTTAAGAAACCTTACCAACCCCCTATCTACAGTCTCTAAAAATCAGATGCAGCTAGAGTATACGTGCCGATAAAAAACTTAAATGAAAACGGACAGAATTTGGCTAAATCACATGAATTTAACGCCTTTGAGGTGAGCTTACAATCCATTTACCTGTGAAAACAGTATTTTTTAAGGTCTTCAAAGTAGTCCTTCTTTATGGAAGCACTTGGGTCGTGAAGAAGCGCACTGCTATTAATTAAAGAGTCATCCCAAGCCTGTGGCCAGGGCTCTAGATTTTCTTCGATAGCTTGAGAAATCCCTTTATCATGAGGAGAGGTGATCTGAGCTCCATTATCCCAATAGACCTAGAGAATGCAGAAACACATCCGGACAGTGTAGGGTTAATGGAAAAGCACCCATTCCCTGTGCTCCCAAACTGTAAAGGTTTAGGGTTCATACAGAAGGACAAACATGCGGCTAGAAGAGTAAAAATACCTTATAACCATTGTCCTGCTTTGGATTGTGAGAGGCAGTTATCATGATTCCAGCACACAGTTTCAAATGTGATACTGCATAGGGCTGTAATAGCAGGAAACAAGAAGAGCGTTAAACAAAAAGTTAGATATACTTAAAATGTCTATCATACATTGTTTGTTGTACCAATTTGTTCCCTTTTAACAAACATTTTATATATATACACGCATATATATGTGTACATACATATGTGTGTGTATATAGTGTATACATACATACATATATATAGTATGTACATATATACTTAGTGTTTGTATATATAGGGCTGCATATGAGATTTATCATACACAGACAGCCCCAGATTCTATTCATCTCTCCCTCTCTAGCCTCCCATGACGAATCGACAGGGTCATTTGTCCTCGCAGGCATGATCTCACGTCCTTCATGCGTCCTGGAACAAGGGAAGGGGAGAACCACTCCACGGTGTGGAAAATGAGCATGAGACACTCATTTAATTCGTGTCTGATATAAAATAACATTGTGATTTTTCCATCAAACAACGAAACTTGAACCAAATTTGGAAGTGACATTGACTGTCCACCGAGTTATTTACAATCTAGGACGTGCTACATCTCCCTGTCGGTGCACTGGAGACAGTAAACACAAAACCAGTAGGACTTACTTCTGTATTTATGCATGCTCATCTCAACTTGACGTAACTGCATTCAAACTATGTTTTTGGCTTAAATTCTGAAAACATACACTCTGAGCATCTGGCCCGGGTCTAAGAAGTTTTATCTAGTTAAAAACAACATCTGCCACAGGCTCTGTTGTCTTTTTCTCTAGATTCAGCTACATTAAGGATTTGATAACAATCTTACTAAAACATGCCAAGTATGTTTTCAGAATTGGCCATGAATATTTAGATTGATGCGTTTGTAGAAAAAGCTGGTGTACCACTTCGTCAAAAGTATTCATGGTTAAGGCATGATGTAGACACAAAAAGTTTTCCAATTGTGGTAGCTGGGGCGGGGGGGAACTATAAACCAAATGAAACATCAAACAAACTAAATATATTTTGCGAATTAGCTAAAACAGCCTTTGAATATAAGCAAAAGGAAAATTGCACTTAAAAATAAATCAATTCGAATGAATCGAAAGTTGAATACCAGAGAAATATTACTCCGATGTGGGAGAAACATTCCTGGAGAGAAGAGAGGATGCCCAATAAATGCCCCGGGAGCTTTTCTGTCATTCAAATACTCGAATTCCAACAGGAGGAAGGCCTGTACCATTCAGCCATGCCCCATCCCCGGTCCCGTGATAGGAAATTATAGAAGAAAACAGCTACTTACCACAAAGGGGGTTGGGGTTATGTCGGAAAACAGGTACACAGGAATTCCCTGAGTGATAAACGTGGTCGCAGCCAGTCGGGCGAATCTGGAAAGGCAGTGGGACAGGTGGAGAAAGGAGAGGAACATGGTCAGCGCCATGGGTGACAGATAGCAAAGGAAATGAATGCCTGACCACTTCTGTAGGTTGAGTATAGAAGCCAGATCAAGGAAAATGTGTTTTTTCCCCCCAGCGTAGAACATTAAAGCTGGAAGAACCTCAGGCATCATCTCGTTCAACCTGTCCTGCATGTCCAATGGCCACTTAGCAGCTGAGCCAGGCTTGCACCCAGGTCTTTCAACTCTCTATCTCAGTGGGTTTTGGCCAAGAGTGATTTCCCGCCCCCTTCCCCACCTCCACCCCCACTGGGCATCTGAAATGTCTGGAGACATTTTTGGTTGTCACTGGGGATAGGGGTATGGTGCTACTGGCAGCTAGTGGGTAGAAGCCAAGGATGCTTAGAAATCACCCTACAATGCACAGGACAGTCCCTCATAACAAAGGATTATTCGGCCCAGTATGAAGTCACATGTCACATGTCAATAGTGCAGGAACTGAGAAACCCCAGTCTAAAGCTATCACAATCCAGGATAGACCATGCACACTACCATTTAATTCCGTATTGCATTTATTGGCATATACGAGGCATACTGGCAATTACATGTAGGTATGTGTGTATGTCATATGTATGTATGTGACATATGTGTATATGACATATATATACCTTGGCTCCATCCAGCCCTTAAAGCAAACCTAAATCTTTGACACTTTGACATTTTTCTCAACTTCTACAGCAAATGGCTTAGGGTAGGACACAGAACACAGCATCAAGTCTTTCTTCATGCTTGAAGTAAAATACTTTACCACAATGAATTGAGCAATTTTCTTCCATTGAACAAATTATACCACTACAGGATTAAACAATCAGATCATTCATTCTCTCCCCAAATATTTCCTGAGCACTAGCTTCATCAAACACTATTGCAGGAGCTGCCTGGGCCACAAAGAAGAAACTCTGCCCTTTAACAACTGAAAATCCTTAGGATTTTGAGCAATACAAGAATGATTTTGAAAGAAAAAAAAATTGCCTCTACATAGAGGAAGTCATAAAAATAACAAAATTCAGCAAAAAAAACAAGTTTAATAAAAATCTGAATTAAACCTAAATTGCATTTACTAGAGTGAATGGCATGGAAGTCACTTTCACTTGCAGGAAACATTAATCGTGTGTCAGGCTGACCTCAAAGGAGCTTTCTTATAGCTGGTAAAGGAGACACTCAACATATATATGATTATTATATACATGATATACATGAACTAAGTTACAAATTTGCACCAAAAAAAGATTCAATGTGTTCTCTGCATATGCTTATGTTTCCCACTATATATTTACAATCAGAAGATTGAAGAACAAATAAATGTTCCCTTAGGTAAAATTCTGAGACTGCAATAGTATCCAACACTTTAAGAATATTCCATCGATTCGTTATGAATGTTTTACCATGCACTGGCTTAATATTTAGTTTACAGTCTCTAAATGCTTGCATGTTGCAGGCGATGGCAGGCCTGACCTCCACTCCAACCCATCCTGTCTAACTGAGACTTGAACCATAAACTTAAGTAGAATTAGTACCATCAGTAACTTTTTGGAAATAATATGGCTTTAAGGCCAGAGCAAGAAATATCTGTACCTTAACTGACTATGTTAACATATTTGAAGGATGTGTAAACCAGAAGCAGCCTAAAATGAAGTAATTTGAGATGCTAAACAAGCAGCTAGTCATTATATGCACTGTACATGCTCTGGCTAACTGAAGTTCAATAACTGAAAACTGGTAAACTGATATTCTGGTTCATACGACATCACTCTCTTGTGAATGTACTTCATGTGCATCTGTCCCTGAGAGCTACAGCTCCTCTCTTGCATTATTTTTAAAAAATCACATTTCTGAGCCTTTAACTGAAGACCAAAAATCTTGGGTCATCCTGAGTTCAATCTGGGGATTGATGCCATCTAGTCTTTTGTTCTGGCCATGTTCCCTTCCTCACAGCCACACATATGTTCCCATTCATCCTTTTCTCTTAGATTAGAAGCTCTTGAAAGGCAAAAATTAAGATCTTTGAACTCATCCAGCACTGTAAAGTTAATGGGAATTTCAATAATATTAAATATTCGTATTCTGATCTGAGAAACTACTAATACTTATACTCTGGAATGATAAAAAAAAATCATAATAGTAAGGGAAGTGTTCAAGTAAAAAAAAAGGGGTCACATTACATGATTAAGAGCAGGGGTAAGCAAACTACAGTCCATTTTGTAAATAATGCCCATTCAGTTATGCATTGTCCATGGCTGTTTTTGTGGTACATGGCAGAACTAGTAATTGTGACAGAGATCTTATGACCCACGATGTGTAGCATGTTTACTATTTGTCCTTTAGAGAAAAAGTTTGCCATCCTTGGTACCAGCCTCTTTATGCTTAAACTGATGATCTTAGAGCAAAGAAATAAAAGTACATATCTTACAGGTTGTTGTGAAGATTAAATGAGTAGTGCCTAGCTCACATTCAGCACTCAAAGGATTGCTATCCTGTCATCATCATCATCACCACCACCACCACCACCACCATCATCAACACCATTACCATCATATCTGCCTACAGCTTCATTAGCGTCTCATTGGTTTGGGAATGTTACAAGGACATAGCTTAAAATGGGCATTCAAGAATGGAAAGGAGCTCATGAGGCTTAGTAGTGGGAGAAAGAAAATGACATAAAAGGAAGAAAGTGAGAGGGAAAAATAATATTGCCTCTTAATTTTTTTTCTTTTAGATAGGTATTAATTTCTAAATTGTTGAAATGATTTTATTTTCTTAACCCAAATGTAAAATCAGAATTCTTAAAAGTTGCAAACAGAATTTCCCCATCATTTTTACAGTTAAACAATGTAGCTGACAAATGCTTTTTAAAAGTAAGCTATTGAAATGGTGATTAAAAATAAAGTGGCAACATACACTACAAAGATATCATTTTGTAAATATCTTTAAATACCTTCTGCTGCTGCCTCCACTTGCTGGGTGAGCTCGAGCATCAAAGCTGATCACGACACCTCTTTGCTTAAGGTCACTGAACTGTTTTTCCAGGTATCGGCAAAATCCCTAAAAAATATCCCATATTGAATAAAGAATAATATGTTTATATACAAATATGCCAAAATATAGGTCAAATTGGTCTTTGCTTCTACAAAGGAAAGTCTGAGCAAGAGGGGAGAAATCCCTCAGTAACCAAACAAATTGACAACAGAAGAGTAACAGCTTTAATTATCGTCTGTCTATATGTATCAGGTACTGCGTCTGACACTTAACTATTATCACTAACCCTGGATCAACTTTGGCAAGAAATTTCATTTTACAGGGAAAACTAAGGTTCGGAGAGGCTCAGGGACTTGCCTAGATAAACGAGTAGCAGAGCCTGGAATTGCTCCCTGGGCCTGGTTGGAGGTGGTTCAGTGCTGGGTTAAAAGCACACAGGGGTTTGTGGGTTTGGACTCTACTCCTCCACTTATAAGCAAGTATCAGGTTCCTTAACCCCTTAGGACCTCACTTTCCTCTTCTGTAAAACAGGAATAACAATAGTACCTACTTCAAAGGGCTGTTACATGAGTTAAAATACACCAAGTGCTGAGAATCTAACACCAAGGAAGCACTACGTGTTTGTTGTTAGGAGCATTTTTTTTCATTTTCCTAGGCCTATACTCCTTCTTTTATATTAGTTCTGAAATGCCTGAGGACATTTCAGACATTTCTGCCTGCTCTGTACTGTCAGTAGGTCAAAGAAACTTAATATGTTTGATGAGATGCTGACGCTTAACTGGTCTAAAGGTGTTCTATTTATTTGTGATATTGTTTCCAGCAGGCAGAGGTCTTAAGAAGGTCATAGCAGTCCAATTATATGACGTAGCCAACTACATGAACAAAAATTGTGCAGAGTTTGGGTTATTACCATTTGCCTAGAAATGATGGAATACGTAAGCCCTGTATCTCAGTGTATGCAATAACATTGCAAAAATCCAAAATATGGAAGATTAGAACACATTAGAACATGTTAAACCTATTGAACTTTGAATTCAATAGGTTTAGATTACTGGATAAAATAGGTTTTATTACAGAGCAAAGAGAATAAAGGTCGATTGGGTAATAATGATGGTTCACATTACTCTCACTTCACTTTGATTGAAGTAAGTCTCATAAAAAATAATTATAACTCATTTTGGTGGGGCGGGGTTGGGGGGGAGTAGGGGAGGCAGACACTTCATAGCTCCGTTGCCAGAGTAGTGCCGGTTTAGAATGCCTTTGGTATTTCCTGAACAAAAACATTGTGTTGGGCATTAACTTCTGAGGTTGAGTGATACAAAGAAATAAGGACATATGTGTATTGGTTTTGTGGGTTCCCCAGAGATGCTTGTAACCGTCTCTCTCTCCCAGGTCGACTCCTATCTTGTGGCCGTAAAGCTCAAGGGGCAAAGAGCATTCAGCCTTTAGTCTGAAATCGCACATCTCCAAATTGCTGAGGCTGAGGACCTGAGAGAATGGCTAAGGGAAGGGGCGATGCTTATTCTACAGGAAAGACTCAGTGTGGGATGAAGAAGGCTTTTCAGAATCGAAATGTTATCTTAGGACACAAGAAACAAACTTTGTATGGCTTCAAAGGTCAAACTATGACCAACATGTAAAAGCTACAGAAAGACAGATTTTGACTCAAAATAATGAAACTATTTTTTTAAGTTTATTGGGGTAACATTGGTTAATACAATTATATACTTTCAGGTGTACATTATAATTTGACATCTATATATTCTATTGTATGATTACCACCCAGAGTCCAGTTTCCTTCAGAAACTACTTTTTAATGAGAACAATCCAAAGATAGGCTATTTCAGAAGACAATGATGTCTCGTGGCTTGGTTAAGTAACCTAAGAGGAAATCATAACCTCTATCGATGAGGGAAATAATATAAAAGTTTCCCACTGGTCTCTACCCTGTTTCCCACCTGGGCATTCTAGACTCACATGTATCTGCTCCTTAAATCCAACCAGATCGTTTTGGGGGGCACCATTAGGATGACAGTCTACATCGGAGACCAGCGGGCAGGGTGCCGAGGCCACAGTGAAACCCAGCACATTCTGCCGTCACGCTAGCCAGGGCTGGGAGTGGCACCTGGGGGGGGGTTTGTCCTGGGAAACCTTTTCCTCTAATTCGGAAACCACTCCTAAGATTTTAAAAACGGACCTGCTACTCTTAGCCTTCTCGATTCCTGTTGTTTCAGTGTTTCAGCACAGGCTGGACGACCACTTTGGAGTGGTGGGGAATACGGGGGAAATTATCCCACGGGATTGAACCAGATACCTTTAAGGGATCTACTTATCTTAGTTTTGTAGGATTCTTAGCTATTACAGGGTCTGCTCCCAGAAGAGACCTATTCCCTAGGGGAGAGAGGTATGAGGTACGTCCTAAGACCTTTGTAGGGAAAGATTTCATCATTCCTAGAAACTAGATGTAGATGAATACAGCAGAAAAGGCTATAGGTTCCACCCCTTAGAATTCCCTAACAATTAGGCCTAACTGGAGGAGTGACCAATAGGATTTTCCAAAGATGACCATGCCACATCCCATCCCACATGCTCCTCTCATGTGGTATTGACGTTCCTCCATTGAGAGGTGGCCATCTCCTTAAATACTGACTCACTTTTAACAAATAGGATATGGTGGAAGTAAGTGATTTGGGTTGACTTTCAAGACGAGATTATAAAAGTCAATACAGCCTCCACCTGGCACACACACTCTCTCTCTCTGCATGCTATATCCCAGGCCGCATGTAGTGGGCCAGGCTCAGCTAAGATGTCAGGCAAAGCCAGCAAAAACTGCAGATGTATGAGTGAGGGGGCTTTCAGACAATTCCAGGTTCCTAGCTGCCCGAGTGATGCCATGTGTAACTGAGATTAACTGTCCCCACTGAGCTCCATTCACATTACAGATCTGTAAGCAAAATGAACTATTTAACATCAGTGTTTTGGGTGATTTGTTCTATAGCCCTAGTAACTGGAGCAGAGGGTGACCTTCGCCAGCAGCACAACTCCATGTTATCATCAAGTAGAACAGGATTCCCAGGCTCACTCCATTCCTAGCCTGCCTGCAAAGATGTCAGGGAGCCCTACTGCTCAACAAGTGTTTGTGGCCAGGGGTTCCCATGGCAACTCTGTATCCTCAGGCAAGGTTTTCCTGCCTTCTTAGTGCTTTGCTAGAACGTGCCCAACTCCCTTTTACAAAAGGTACATGTGAGGTACACGTAATCGCTGTTAGTCAATTTTTCTAGTCTTGTCTTTTCTAGAATTAAAATGACCTTCACTTTTAACAAGTCCAAGTAGTTGAAGAAACAGAGTAATCTAGTCTTCATTTCCATTGTAAACGGAACTCTCCATCCTCAGTGGCAAAGGCTTCATCTCTATTCCTAAAGTTGTGTCTGTACTCTGACAGTAAAATCTATAAATGAAGGCAAGGGAACTCAGCAATAATTTCCACCTCTACTGTCCAGTAAAACTAAACCGAATTGGCTCTTGGTTACTCCAGTAGTGAGAAAAACTTTTTAAATTCTTGCAGCTGTACAGCCAGAGCAAAAATTATAAGACCATCATAAAAATCAGTCAGCTTATTTGGTAGATTCGCACTGGAATGAAAGCTCCATCAGGAAATCTCTCTGTTTTAGTCATTATTATATACCCAATGCATGGCACATAGGCACTCAATAAATCTCTGTTAAATGAATGAAAGAGTAAATGGCTGTATGAGTTTTGAAACAAGTATGGCTTCGACCAACTCTCCGAGCCTTACTTTACGGAATAAATGTGTGACTCTCCGTGCCTAGGCAAACCCGCAAGACCTGGCCACATTTAAAACAAATTAGACCTGTCAAACACAAAAGGAGCCTGGGGTTAAATTAATTTAACCAGGAGGCCATCAGATTGAGGTCGTTTTAATGCCTCCAGTAGCCTAAGTAAGCAAGCTGAAACCTGTTAAGTGAGCCCGAACGAAGCTTGTAAAAGACTCAGGGTTAAGACAGCAAAACCTAAGGCTAAGTAGGCAGTCCCAAATGAGGCAACCACTTGATCTAGAGCCAAACTATAGTTTCTTTGTTCTGCTTCTGCCTCTTCTCTGTAGTCTTTTTCCTAGCTCCCTTCAGTGGAGTGCTCCCAACCATTTCATTTGGCACTGCCCCATTCGAGCAGATTCTTGCTCAAAGAAACCAAAAGGTTTAATATGCCGCAGTTTACCTTGTAACACCATGGGTATATTAAGAATAACTAAGAAATATACAAATGTGGTACCTGTGTCGTCTGGATGATGGTCAAATCGTTCATATGAGAAATTCCCGCTCCCATAGCAGCTCTGAGGCCAGCTGTCCCAAACGCCATTCGAGCCCCAAAACATTTTTGTAGTTCTTCTTTATTACTTCCTGCAATTAGTTGTTTCACTGACTCTAGAGTTAAAGGATTCTGCAAAAACAGAAATGCATACACCAGATACAGCCATGTGAACAACAGAATAAAAAATATGAAAAATGAAAAGATATACAATATTTTGATGCTTTCGACATCCGAAGCATAAAGTTTCTTTTTAATTGTAATGAGTGATATTGTGATATCATAATACAAATTTAGTGTTAGAATAGTTTAGGATAGTTTCAGAATAGAAATATTTAGTCCCTGGTTCCTGGCACAGAACTTCTAAAACCCGTAGAACTTCTGATTAAGGTGAGGAGCATCTTTTGCTATTCTTAATAACACCCATTCACAGCCATACTGAGTTTACACTAATGAGGTGACTCTTGGAGGATGGGAGCTAGTTGCCAGGGGAGCCAACCATATGATTGGAGGGTTGGAACTTTCAGTCCCATCCCTGGGCCTCCGGGGAGGGGAGCTAGGCTGGAGATTAGGTTCAATCATCACCGGCCAAGGATTTAGTTAATCATGCCTATCTAATAGGACCTCTGTAAAAACCCTAAACAACAGGGTTCAGAAAGCTTCTGGGCTGGTGAACACACAGAGGTGCTGGGAGCATGGTGCACCTGGAGATGACGTGGAAGCTCTGCATCTCTTCCTGCATACCTTGCCTTGTGCATCTCTTCCGTCGGCTGTTTCTGAGTTGTGTTCTGTATAGTAAAACTGGTAATAGTAAGTGAAGCGATCTCCTTAGTTCTGTGAGTTGTTCTAGGAGATTATCAAACCCATGAAGGTGGTCGTAGTAACCCCAGCTTTATCACTGGTTGGTCAGAAGCACAGGTGACAACCTGAGGCTCTATTGGGATCTAAAGTGGGGGCAGTATTGGGGGACAGAGCCCTGAAGCTGGGGGGTCTACGATAACTCCCCAGAGTTTGTGTCAGAACTGAGTGGAATTGTAGGACACACAGCTGGTATGGAAAACTCACACAGTTGATGTCAGAAGTGCTCTGAGTAGAAGGAAACAGTCGTGTCCTTTAGAATGGAAGTATTATTCTTTCCTACGAAGGCAAGCACTTTTGGAGAAAGGAAATGAACATACAGGTTTTGGGGTCTAACACCCAGAATGGAGTCTCAGCCACACCATCACTCACCAACTCTGTTCACTTGGGAAAACAGTCTAGACCTCCCTTACAAGGTCGTTTTTGAGGTGATTTACATTAAATTAATATAAAACATCTTTCTCTGCCTGGCATTTAGTTGTAGTCAAATGCTCATTTTCTTCCCTAATATCTTCACATTTTCCCAGAGAGTGATAAGTTATGTAATTTAAATCAAAACCTTACTTGTAATGTTTTGTAATTTGTACAATGCTTTCACAAACCTGGTTAAATTTGAATCTTGTAATGACTGCAAGAGGCAGACAAATAACAAAGATCCCTTTTTACAGATGGAAAAGCCTCAGAGATTAATAAAAAACTTGCTTAAAATGCATAATAAGCATTAACTTAGTGCCTTTTTAAAATTACATTAACTGCTTCAAATAGACATTCACATGAATCATTTAAATGCATTTTACATTGCCCTATTTTCTTTGTATAACAGTTGCAGAAAATGTTAAGAATGGAGCAAAATAACAATTATATTAATTCCATATTAGACATTTTAAATTAAGAATTCAGAGGAACAATAGAGTAAGTTCTTTATTTCTATCAGTCATCAATCATCCCACGAGATGAACATGCAGGCAAGATGTGACCACAAAATTAAACTTTGTAATGCTATTGCAATAAAACTTTGGCTTTCTGGAGTTAAGCCCATTTCCAGATCGTTCCAGATTCAAGAAGAATCAAGTAAAAGCCCACCTTTTTGGTTAAAATCACTGATCAGAGAACACAATCTGACCAATCAGAGCATCAGCAGCCCCAAGGAGGAGCTGAGGTCTGGAACATAAAACAATTAGTATTTGCTGAGTGAATGAGAAAGCAAAGACTTTCAGGCCACAGCCAATATGCGATGATCCTCAGTGTAGATTTGGAAAATCCTACCTGGCCTTTGATATCTATAAAAGACCAATAGCCTGAGAGAAACTAAAGAAGGCAGAGAGATAAGAATGAAAAGTCAAGAGAGCAGCAGAAGTGAGAATCACTGTGGGAGTGACCAAAGCTGACAGTAACTACAGGAACAGGGATGAAGGTCCAGAGGGAACAGGGCACCTGCCAGGTACCTTGCCCCCTCACCCTTGGGGGACTCAGCCCAAAGGGCTCCGGTGCTTTTAGCTGGTGGGAAGTTCCCTCTGTGGCCTGTCTCAAACCAAAGAAGAAATCGAGAGAGGAAAGAACAAGAAAAGTGGGAGTGATCAAAAAATAAAAAAGACAACATTCCGTCACCTCCAACCAGGGAGGTACTATTCCTCTACAGATCCGACATTTTGTGAAAATCAGGTTTTCATTTCTTCAAAGTGAAAGTTTTAAGGAACGATGCATTACCAGCTATGACTCTAAACGATTTCTACACACTGCAAGTTACTAAGTTATCAGAAATGGAAACACTTTCCTCTCCTAAAGAATTACAAGGCTGTCTTTCCAGGAAAGGAAAAACCACCCCGAGTTGCCAATAGCATTGAAAAACAGGACATGCATTCCACGTACAGTGACCAGAGGGCAAAGAGGGGGGCTGGCCCTGCCGATAGGATGTGCAATCAGCTTCATTTTCTCAACAACTATTTTAAGTACCAGTACTTCCCGCTTTTCCAAAGTGTGTGTTATGAAATACCTACATTAGTACCAGGTTTTGCTAACTGAAAAGAAATGGGGGAGGATTTTCACTTTTATGAAAAAAAGGCAAAAAGTGAAAATAGCGATTAGCGTTTGGTAGCAGGCCTTACAGAGCTGGCAGCAACTCCAGCAGCGAGAGAGGCCGCCAAGCTCCTTTACCAGGACCCACACTCAGCATCTCAGCATCAAGCCCGACAGCTTGGAACTGTGTCTGTGAGCATCTTTGCTTCATCTCTGTTTATTTCGTTCATCCCTTAGCAAGCTGTGTCCTAAGAGAGCTCATAGGGTGTTAGGCTTAGCTTAAAACTTGATGTGATTAAACATTTTGACCAAGGAGAATGACATAGAGACATTGTATGTGCTTCGAATTTGCCCACACCCACCATTCATCCTATCTACATGCAGAAAGAATCTTGAAAACTGACAAAGTTACTATTGGTTCTGCTAACTGTAAAGAGGTCCCTTTTAGGTAATATCTACTTAAGGATAAGATGGAAAGTCTATTGCTTTAGTGAGTTGTTGGGTATACAAAGTGAAAGTGTGGTGTGTATTTATCACATCATTCCCGCTTTTATTTTATGTTAGTGTTATTTTAGGTTTAATGTGTATTTGGCATGATTTGGTAGGTTTTTTTGGGAGTCTGGGAATGCTAAAAATTTTTCCCATGTAAATTAATAATAACTTGTTTCAGCTTATGAAAGGTTTTCAGAGGAATACTCTGCTTTCAGAGAGCAGACAAAATCTATATCTACTATGTGTGGGCCCTGAGACAGGCTTTATGAACCATGGACGTTAGTGAAGTAGACAGGCTCCACTACACGATTTGCAGGGGTCAAGTGCAAAATGAAAAATGGGATCTAAAACATGAAAGTAACAGCATCAGAAACAAGTTCAGCAGAAGAGAGCAGAGAACATTCCAGGAAAACAAATAGCAAGCGGGAAGCGAGAGACAAGTTAGAAGGGAAGGAGTCATGACTTGTCAAGAGCTGGGCTCTTAATTCTCTCTTTGCTCTAGCATCTAAGAGAGTGAAGGGAAGAACTAAGGGGTGCTCTGTGTAAGGGGTTCCCTCTCATCTTCTCAGCAAAGTCAGAGACTGGAGAAAGCCAACTGAAGTCAGGCGGGGTCCCGCTGGGAGGACCCGTGCTTGCAACCAAGCACTTGGGAGATGTGGATGGGAAGGGTGTTCTGCAAAGTCCCCAGGAGGAAAAGGAATAGGCGGGACAGAACAATTCTGGTTGGGCGGGGGATGCACCCCCAACAGCAGAGGACGAGCTGGCGGTCTGAGCGACCCAGACGCCTGCGCTCCGCAGACAGACAAGACCCTGAGCCCGGCCGCGTTCAGGCCAACGCGGCTCACACCCCCGTGCCGCACTGACAGCCGGGCAGGAGGGATGGCTGGTTTTCTTTCGGGACAACCCTTCCCGGACAAACGTTGGCCGGACCCGATGAAGCCTGGCAGCTGCTGTGACGGCCTCCTCGGTCCTCCCGAGCGGAGGAAAGGCAGGAAAGGCGGGCGCCGGCATTCGCCCGGGGAAAGGCGGCGCGGCGCCCGGGGCTAGACAGAGGACCCCGCACCTCGCCCGGGCGGTCCCAGCACCCTGTCGCCCCTTACCTTGTCCCACCGTAGCCACCGGGCCGTCTCCTGGTCCAGCCGGGTTTCGGTGCCCGGGCCACTGCCTCCCTTAGCCGCAGTCGCCGCCGCCGCCATCCCCACTGCTGCCACCACGCTCGGGCGGAGGTGATCGCGCCCTTCCGGCAAGCAGGGGAGAGGCGGGGACCGGGGGGGGAGACCCGCCGCGGAACCAGTGGGTCTGGGAGGGCGATGACGCGCTCGGCCGCGGAGCACGCCTCCTTGCAGTTCACCTGCGCGCCTCTGGGGGCAGCAGGGCAGAAGCATGGGGGCGGGGGGCGGGAGGTGGGGGGAGTCTTTCCCATCATCCCTGAAAGGTCCCCAGGTCACCCCCATTCATACAACAGCTATTCACTGAATTCCTACCTGTGTGCCAGGTACCGTGTCAGGGGGCTGGGATCCAAGGGTAAGTAAGCTCAGATAGGAGCCTAAAAACTAAGTATAAATGCCGAGGGTCAAGAATAACCCAGAAACCTCTTGAACAAGAAGAACAAAGCGGGAGCATTGTGATCAACGGGCCGTGGAATGGAATGGAGAGTTCAGAACCAAAATACACATGCGAGGACAGTGTCTATACCTCAGAGGAAGCACTGCAGAGCAAGCGGACAGGACTTCTTCTTCTTCTTCTTCTTTTTATTAATGGTACCCATGTGGAAAAGAGAAAAAAGAAACTTGAGCCCCAAGGTCACATCACATGTAAATATGCATTTCAGGTCAGTTGTAGATCTAAGTGAGAAAGGTGAAATGAAACTTCTGGAAACGAATATAGCAGTACCTCACCATTATCCTGGGAACACAAGCCATAAAGGGATGCATGCGGTGAACGTGAAAAGACAAAGGCAGAATGTTTCCAGCAGCAGCATTATTTATCCCCTAAATTAGAAACAACTCAAATGTCCATCAACAATACAATGGACACGTCCATTGTATGTTTATACAATGATACAAATTATGGTATATTCATACAGCAATGAAAATGAACTATTATACACAACACCATGGATGAACCTCACAAACGGTATGTTGAGGGAAAGAAGCCAGACCTTTCCCTCCACCCACGCCCACCCCCCTATTCTAGAATAGGTAACAATATAGGGAACGAAAATCAGTGGTTTTCAAGAACTGGGTTGGGAGAGGTGTTGACTATGAAAGCACCCAGGGGAATTTGGGGTGATGGAACTGTTCTGTATTTCGATTGTGGTTGTGATAAACACAACTCTATGTATTTGTCGAAACTCATAGAACCGGACACTCTAAAGAATAAATTTCACTGGATTTGTAAATTATGACTCGATTTTTAAACGTCTTAAGGTTTAAAACTTTAAAAAGGAGGCCAAACTAATCTCTGGACATCATGAAGATGGTATTCTGGGGAAGGAGGAGAGTGCCTTCGGAGAGGCTGGGACCGTTCTATTTCTTCACCTGGGAAGTAATTGCTCAGATTTGTTCACTTTTTAATAATTCACTGGACTACACATTTCATTTTTTTTTAAGTAAACAATATATATCCAGGACCTATGATATCTCTTTAAGTGTAATGAAAGAGGCATATTAATTATATAATCACATCAGTTAATGCATAGTTATAAACTGATAAAAATATTGGAAGGGAAGAAAGGCAATTCCATTAGGGGGCTGTCCTAGTCTGGGGAGGGGCGGCGGGGAGCTGCCCTGAGCTCTTGAAACTTATGTGGAGATGCCAGGGAGACGGAAAAAAACCCTAAATGTGGGAAGAAGAGTAGAAACATGGACAGCCTTAGTCTCTCATCTGTCAGGTTGTCTGTGGGTCTGCCACACTCAGGGCTCTTTCTTTCTCTGCACTTGACCAATCTTCTTTTCAATCATACTAGGACAGAAATTATGAGACACAGAGGGTCAGACACAGAGGGTCAGACACAGACCAGGCAGGTCTCACTTACCCTTATTTCCCTCTCAAATGACAGAGCTCTCCCAGATGGGTCTGTGCAGCTTCCAGCCTTCTGACAGGGTGGAGTGGGTGAGGGAAGGCTTGGGCGGGGGTGAGGGGGCGGTTCTCGGCCTCAGAGTTCCTATCTTTCCCTCTATGATGAGGGTAGTTGCAGCTGAGTCTCTGTTACAGTTCAAAAGATGTGGGGAGGGGCATGGCAAGGGAAAATTTTGACACTTTTCATTACTTTCCTCAGCACAGAAATGATGGGCCCATGGCGACATCCCATCAGTACTATTTTAACCTCTGTTGGGACACCAAGGGGCAGATTTCTCAATATTTAATATCAAGGAAAGAAAGCAAGTAGCATTTTCAAGCCCGGAGGAACTTTTCACAAAGTATTACCAAGTTGTGGATAAATTCTGCTCCTTAACCTGTGAGGGGCATCAAAAATGTCAGGTACTGTGTTAAAAACAATGTACAATGATTTCACTCTATCGTTCCCTTCTGCTTCCCATGCGAAGTAGAAACCAGCCTCTTGAAGGTGGTATCAGTGGGGCCTCTATGTGCAGGAGACTCAGGGTCTCCTGTGACTAAGATGGATCATCATTGGACAACTTTTTCTTTCTGACAATAATACTAAAGTGACCTGAAACAGCCGATTCCCACATATGACCCCAAATTAACATCTGGCTGTGGAAGCCCACAGAGAAGAATAGAATGCTGGAGCAGAACAGTCTTTGAGAACAATTTATCCTTTCTTGTTTTGTAGATTAGAAAACCGAGACACAGAATTTCAGAGCTCTTCTTCAAGACACACAGCCAGTCAATGACAGAGCCAAGATTCTTGTGCCACGTCTCCTGATTTTCAAATCTAATGTTCAGTCTCCTGTTTTTTTCAGCCTATGTCTACATATGACCGTAGAGAAAGCTCTATTAATGTAGGTAAACTCTGTTAACCTGTTTCCATGTTACAGCAGTTGGCTCTCAATAAAAACAAATATTAACCACCTCTGGCATCTATAATGTTAGGCAGTGCTCAAAATAATTTTGTTTGCGTGTGCTCCCTTGCTGCCCAGGCACAGCTTCGCACATGATTGTCCCATTTTCCTTGGAAGTTTTCCCAACTTCCCCAAACACTTTGTCAGCGATTCTTCCAGTTCCTTTGTATCCAGCCCAGGGACAGTTATTTAGAAACATTTATTTTGTAATGTTTTAAATATTTGCTAAAATTGATCCCCATGCAGCTGTCACTCAGGTCAACTGTGATCATCCATAGCCAATCTTGTTTTATACACTCCCTTCCCCTTCTTGTGTACTTTGAAGATTCCCTAGCATTTTGTCTGTAAATGTTTTAGCATATATTTCTAAAAGGTCAACACAAAATCATTATATCACCTAAAATTTTGACGTTGAAGTTAGTAATTCCTTAATATAATTAAATGTTTATTTAGTGTTTAAAATTTCAAATATCCAGGCAGTATCTTTTTTCCCCTCCCCTACAATTTTCTTGAATCAGGAGCCAGATACTCCTTCCATTGGTTGATATGTGTTTAAGTCTCTTTTAAACTATAGGTTCTGTCTCAAACTCTTCATAATTTATTTGTCGAAGACACTGGGTCATTTGTACTATTGCTTTCCCACAGTCTGGATTTTGCTGATTGCATCTCCATGGTGCCTATTAACATGCTTCCTCACCTCCAGTATTGCCTGTACATTCATTTCATTATAATTTTCATTTCCTGGTCTCTCCCCTGCTCTACTGTGACCCCTTGAGGACAGGAATGGCACTATATTTATCTTTGCCTATCCAGAACCTACCTAGTCTTTCCTCACGTGGGAAAAGGTAAGGTTCTGGAGTTAGGCCTGGATCTTGCCTCCACCTTTTGTTCTCTGGGGATCCCTGGACAAATCACTCAACTTCTTTTGGCCTCAGTTTCCTTATTTCTAGAATGGAAGCAATAATAGTGCCCACCTCATAAGGGTGATGTGGGGCTTAAATGAAGAAATACATGCAAAATGCTTAGCATGCTGCCTGGCATAGAGTAAGCACTCAGTAAATGTTAGCTGTTGTTACAAAAGTTCCACCAGATTGGCATTCTGTATTAGTCAGGACGGGCTACGCCCAACTGAAGTAATAAATTAATCCCTAAATTTCAGGACTTAGTGAAACAAAGATTTTTTTTTCTTGCTCATCTTACATGTCCAGGGTAAGTCAGTGGATGCTATACTCCCTACAGTCACCTGGGGATCAGAAGGCTTCCATTTGTTGGCTCCTCCATCTCTATATGGGGCCTCTATAGTCACCATGGAAGAGCAAGAGAAAGTGTGGAGGTCATGGAATGGCTCTAAAACGCTTTTGCCTAGGAATGGCTTGTGTCATTTCATTAGCTATAACTCATCATGTGAACCCACTTAACTGCAAGAGTGCTGAGAAATAGACTACCCATGTACCCAGGAGGGAGAAGGGAATTGAATAGGGATGGGCCTTCTACATTGACTGTGATTAAATGTTAGGACTGTTGCAAACTATTGTTGTTTCTGGTATATTTCTAACGAGCAAGGAATAATCCTTAGATACCACTCAGTTGAAATTTAGAACCACAACCTGATAAAACAACCTGTTCTCCTCCATCTAATAGACTGATCCTTTATGACAAAAATCAGATCATGCCTCTCATCTGTTTCCAATCCTCTCATAGGGTCACCATGTACTTGGAAAAAACTATCTATCTTTTCCCTTGGGCTTCAAAGGTCAACATAATTGTCCCTGCCCTGATTTCCTGCCACTGTGCTCACTCACTGCGATCAGCCATGCTGTGCTGTGCTGATCCCTGAATGTGTCAAATAAGTGCTGGCCCGAGGCCTATGCCCATCACTGTCCCCAGGCATCCCAATGACAGATGTCCACATTTAATTCAGGCTTCTGCTCAAATATCACCTCATCAGAAACACTGTCCTCTGTAAAGTGCTAATAAATGTTCAACAACTACTCTATGAGATAAAAAGTGCTGCTTTGTAGTATTTGCCAGTTTTCATGGTGTAAATATATCCACAATGGCTGATTTCAAGCTACCAATGTGACGCCCTGAACACAGAGTTGGGAGGAGGTGTGCGGAAGAATTCATTAGGAGTATTTTCAATACAGAGCTATAACAAATGTAAAAAACTTAACGAGTGTAGATAACAGTAACGAGTAGTAAAATAAAGAGAAAATGGTGAATTTTGAGTATTGATAACCTTTGCTTTTATTATAATATATTAACTCGTAAGGCTATATAATTTAATTTGTAATGGTGGCTGTGTTTAACATCTGGCTAGCAACATTCCCAAACATTTAGCTCTGATGAAACTATCATGAGCTGTCGCCGACACGCCGTTGCCTCTCCTGAAAGGCAACTGCACCACTCTCTTATCTTTATTTTTCATCAAAGTGTTTGCCAGTGACATTATAAATTTAACATTATAAATTTGATTTTTAAAACTATTACCCTGCTATAACGTAAACTTTTTTTCTGACTGAGTCCCCAGCATCTAGAACAGAGCATGGTTCATAATAGGTGTGAACAAGTACTTGTTGAAGGATGAATCAGGGTCCCCTTGCACTCAAGAAGAAAAAAGAAAAATAGAATATAATAATAATATAGGCATGCTTCGGAGATACTGTAGGTTTTTTGTTCCAGACCACCGCAAATAAGCGAGTCATAATCTTTTTGCTGTGGCGAGAGCCCTGCCTTCAGTTTTGCAAAACACACAATGTCTGTGAAGTGCAATAGAGCAAAGTGCAATTAAACGAGGCGTGATTGTACGAGACACAGGCATAACGCCTTCACAAACCTTTTCTCTCACACAAGCTAGCATTTCTGAACTCAAGCAAGGAAAGCAAACTGCTCGTCACTATGCTCTAGCTTCCCACTTTCAACTTTGGGGCGAGAACGAGTAACGAATGTGTCAATAGATTTTATCAGCATGCTCGTTACTGGCCATAAACCCAAAGTACACGGGCAGCAAACATTTCTGCACCCGTTGGAGTTCAGCATTATTCATTGGTGAAAAAACTTGAACATCTATGACATCTATTTTTCCCTAAATAAGTTTATGAAATGAGCTGTTTCTTTCTCATCACTCATTTTAATAATTCTTTGAACTCAAGCTCCCATCGAGAATTTAACTCCCATCGAGAATTAAATCCTCGTCAAGAATGTAACGCTGAGGTTGGTTTGTGTTCCTTTTCCCCAGTTTTCTCTCTCCACTTCTCTTTTCACTCCTCATGGTGCCTGGTTGTCTAGCACATCTTTCCCCCGCCCCTCGCCCCAACCTGTCACAATCATATCTTCCGGAATGAGTCATTCATTCTCATTAGTTGGTTACCAGTTAAGTATGTCTGTGTCCTTTTGCCTGAGGTATTGGGGTATTTGACGAGGCACTAATAAGCTGGTGCACTTCAGGGAAGTGCTGTCACTGAACTGCTATGTGCCTTAGTTTCTGTCTCCATTAGGAGAAGAGATGCCCTGACCGCACCATCAGAGTATGTGAGGATCAACCTCTCCACGAGATTCATGTTTGAAAACTTCAAAGCCCTCTGAAGTGTTCGTATACTCATTCCAGCTTAGACCCAAGTCTTATACTAAAAAATGCATCTCTACAAAGTGTTGATTTAAGAAACTTAATAAGAAGGGAAAGATTATTTTTTTCTGAACACCACATAATTCCTGATGTTTCTGAAACGTCCCTGTTTTAACTACTGAATATTCAGCCTTGCATTGTAAGTCAGAACCTAGAAAATCTGCAGTTTCTGTTTGGGTAGCCAGGGGCAAATTATTGTGTTCCGAATGAAGGTGCTTGATACATCGCAGTTTTCTTTGTCATAAGGGTTGTTTTGATCTACCACTTCCTCACCTCAGTCATTTCTAATTCTCCCTGCATTGTATGGAATTTAGTTTATTCCTCTTGAAGTGAACAGTATTAGAAAGGACACCAAGAGTATACTGAGAAAAGAAATGCTGGCCCCAATAACGTTATATTGCAAAGATAATTTACAATCATAATTTAAGGTAGACAAACTGGCATTAAGTTCCTTAATCATAAACTCTGTTGCGCTTAACGCAAGAAAAAAATTTTAAACCTGAAAATTTTCCCCATACTCATCACTGTTCAACTTTTCTCTAGTCCAATTTCCTTTCTTCAATGATCTAAACCTCCTCCCTGCCCCTGTCTTTTCTACCTGTAGGGATTATATTATTATTTTCGATGACTCATGCTTCCTCCTCCTTTTAGGAGAATTAAACTTCGACCCTTTACCCTGCACTATGCTGGAACTTCCTATTGGAGGAGTAACTTGCCCTCCCCATCAGTGTTGGGCTTGGCCATATGACTTGTTTTGCTAGTGAAGTGTAAGGAGAGGAAACACGGATCACATCTGAACAAAAATAAATGTTAACAGGCACCACATATTTCAGGCAGCGCTCCTTCCCTCTGCCACTGAACAGCATGAATTCTAGCACCTGATCCAGAGTCACTGCTGTGTAATGTGGCCAAGAGAGAAATATTTGCTTTTGTAAATCTCTGGGATTTAGGGGGCCGTTTGTTACTGATGCAAAGCTGACTAACCCATCCAGGAGCAGCTTCTCCTGCTTTGAGGATGGCTGGAATAAAGAGATGTTTGCATTTTAAAAGTCAGCCTTCCTAATTTTTCCCATACTATATGAAGATAAAAATATTCAGAGAAAGTTCCCAGGTCATGTTTGACATTTACCCCAGGTCACTAGCTTGATGAAGGACAATCGGGGCTTTTAGCCTCTTCTCAATGGTAAAAACAAAACAGAGCAAAAGAAAACACCCACAATTGTTTCTCAACAAATTCCAGGTACCATGTACCATAAGTAAGTGAAAAGTTTTTACTACGAAATTTTTCATACTTTGTTTTTCAAAATATTCTTTGACTAACACACAGTTAAATAGACTTCTGCAAAAAGCACAAAGGAGAAAAAGATCCACAGTTCTTGAATACCGGTAATTATCACATTCTGAAAATACTATGTCAGTTTGACTTGATGAAATCTTATTAAAAAGTGGTGTGACAACTATAATTTACTCTAGACAGGCTCCTTTTCAACTCAAGGGCTTAGGTAATTATATAGTTGGACATCTAAATAATTAAAGGTTTTCAGTGAATTTTATCATTTCTGCATGTCGAAAGTCCCATTGTTTAGTTTTATGTCAATGTTCACTTACATTTTTATGTATGTATATATGCACGCATTAGTTTTGAATTTTAGTAATGAAGAAAAAATTTTATGCTCGACCATGAAATTGCCTTTTAAAACATTTTCCATAGGAATGTGCTAAAACACTGAATGGTTTACTTTTATATAACATTGATGATATATATCTAACACACAAAGGCTAGATGCAGGAGATAAGACGATGAAAAAGAAAAACAGAATAAAAAAGACTCATAAAGGTAAATAAACAATCTTAAATCACAAAATCAATTTGACAGATGAACATTAAAATGTTGATTTTATTAATGGTAAGACTTGATTGAGGCTTTGCATCAAAAAACAAACAAACAAACAAACAGGTTGGCCACAGACATTTGTTTCCACCTCTTCTAAAATCACACTAAGATGGAAATAAGCAGACATATTAGGAAGATCTATAAGGACAAAGAGAACGGGGAGAGGTAGGAAACAGCAACACATTTTGGAGGTTGGAGAGCAGATGGAAGAATGTAACTAACACAGCAGCCATGAGAGAGATGAATTCTAAACTGGTGGAGAAAGCCAGGAAGAGCCCAGTTCAAAGGCAGAATCCCCCAAAGACTCGGGAATTAGAGGCTCGCGTGATCCTGGAAATAAAAGCGAAGGTGGAGCTGAAAACAGAAAGATTCGTTGAAAATCTGTTTGAGAAGCAGTTAGATCTCTAGACTTTTCATCCTCCATGCCAATGAGGTTTGTCTCTTCACTGCACACACTAGCAGATGGCTGGAGGTTTATTCTCTGGTGTTTAAATCAGGGTCTCTTACTGAGGAACCCCAGATATGGGTTAAGACCAGGATACCAAAATGAAGATAGAAGAAATGTTGAGAAGAGTGTGTGTGTGTGTCCGTGCGCATGTGCACGTGCGTGCGCACAGGCGTGTGTCTGGGTGTCTGTGTGTTTAAAAAAATGTAACATCATCATCTTCTATGGTGCAATATCAATAAATATGTTTAAAAGTAAAAAAAATCAAGATGTATCTATATTAAGCGTGTATTTAGCACTGTTGAGGGAAATATAAAAGAACTAGTTAAAACGAGTTAAATGCAGTTGCATTTTTGGAAATGGTGGTGGTTATGCTGTTTCTCATAAAAGCCTTTTAGAATTATGTATGACTCTTTAAACTATAGACTTGTATAATTTTGATAAAAATTAAAAATAAACAAAAAATCTGTATTAAAGAAGACACTTTGAGGAGAAGCTAAAAAGCTGTGTGTGAATTTGGCCGCTTGGTTTCCTTTCAGAGACTGAGCTCTGGGCCACCACGACCTTCAGAGAAGCGTGAGAAGGCACAGCCAGAACGGTAGGAGGAAAACCAGGGAGTGTGGTTCTGAAGCCGGATGAGGCAAGTGTTTTGAGGAGGAATGGTCAGCTTTCTCAAACTGCTGCTGGGAAGAAAGAAAAGAAGTTTGGAAATTATCAGCGGAATAAACAACGCACAAGTTCTAAGTGTTTTCTGGAGGTTTCCAGAAAGAAGCCATTAATTAGCCTCCTACTTCAGTGATTCCCAAACCAAAATTACCTGGAGACCTTAGGGAAAAAAAGCTCTCTCACTCACACACATGCACATACACAAACACACTCAAAACCTGAGCTATAGGTAGACCACTGTGTATTATGGGGATGGGGCTTAGGAATCTGCATTTCAAGAAGTGGCGGCTCTGATTCTGGTGGTCGTCCAGGCCTGGGGAGCACTGGCCTGGCTAGACTTTATCCAGAACAATAGCTGACAACTGGGCACCGGCCACATGAAAAACTTCTGCCCCTTCTCAAACTTCAGATATTTTGTCCTTAACGAGATTTCACATATCTAAAGCTTGCCTTCATATTGTCTTCATATCTAGCATAATTTTGAGCATCTTGTTTTAAAATATTCATTTTGCTTTAAAAAAAGAAAGGCAATGGACTGGGCTTTGTTAACAATTTTTCTGGGAGAGTTTCACATTATTGTAGGTGATGTCTATTCTCATGCATAAGCACACTTGTCATTCAGATGTTGAAGACAGTTTGTTTCATTTTGATGAAAGTGTTAGGCGTTGATACAAAGAGGTAAAACTGCCTTTTGTAAAGAACAACTTTAACAGTAAACGATACAGTTTATGATTCAGTTATTAATCCTACACCCATCTTTTAAGCCATAAGACTTCCTGTAACAGTAAAAATAAACAATACTTTTTCTTGCATTAATGATTATTCATTTCTATTATGTAACCTAATAATACTATTCTGAAAGTGTAAATAACTATTAAAAACAACTATTTTTTATTGTGGTAAAGTATACATAATGTTGCTTGCCATTTTAGCCGTTTTTAAGTGTACGATTCTGTGGCATTAAGAGCATTCACGTTATTTTGTTGCTATCACCACCCTCAATCTACAAAACTAAAACAACTCTTTTATAAAATGTCTAAAGATAGTTGTTTCGTATGCTTAATATGTATTAAAAATTAAGTGTCGGCTAAATGAATTAAAACTAATACAAATATTAAGAACACATTAATAAAATAACAAGAGCATCTTGAAATATATCATTGTCCTCTTTCTTCTACTGTGTTAGTTTTCTATTGCTGAATAACAAAGTACTCACATTTAGCAGCTAAAAACAGCCAACACTTTACATTCTTTTTTATCATAGTAAGTCTTTGAAATCCGATGAGTATGTTACACTGACATTACATCTCAGTTTGAGCTAGCCTCATTGCAGTGCTTTATGGCCCTGTGTTAACTTACTTGCCGCATGAAGACACCTCAATTGTAATGAGGACCACCTGGACCCTAGTACTTTAGAGTTTATTCTAGATCTCATAAAAAAAAAAAAAAAGATTGCAGAATAAATGCACAAGCACATGGCAATTGTGCCGATTATACTCAACTCACGTTGGACCATCCAGTTTTGTAGGAGGCCTATCAGTGGTCTTAGCCAAATGAAATCCCTCCAGATGGAGGAGCTAGGAATCCCACGACATGCCCTTGGTCAAGATACAATGGGAATTTGTGATCAAATTCCAGAATCTTTTCAGACTTAACCTATGGGAGGTTAAGCCAAGGCTAGCCAAGATACAGTCAAAGTTATTATTAATAGCTTCTCTTGATTATGGCGAAAGTGTTCAAATTACTACCATAACTCATATGTACACAGAAATATAGTTTCTGTATTTCTATAGCCCATCGACTTTTCCTGTCCCCACCAGGAAGAAGTTAATGTGTATACACTAGGGATTGGTTGAGCCACCTTGGAAAACAAGCAAAATTGAAAATGTACACACTCTGTACTTCAGCACTTCCATCTTAGGTATATCACCTAGAGCAGAGGTCTGCAAACCTTTTCTGTGAAGAACCAGGTAGTACATATTGAGCATCATGAGCCAGAAGATCTCTGTCACAGCTACTCAGTCTGCTGCTGGTGTTGTAAAGCAGCCGTAGGTCACATGAAACTGAATGGATGTGTATACGTTCCAATATATTCCAATAAAGCTTTATTTACATAATTTTCACATGTCACAAAATATTCTTCTTTTTCTTTTTTTCAGCTATTTAAAACGTAAAAATTATCCCCAGCTTGTGGTCCATACAAAATAGTCAGTGGACTAACCCAGAGGAACTATTGTGTACATGTGTAGTGAGAAGTTCATGCAAGAAGTTTCCAGCATTATTACTTGAAATAGCAACAAAATCAAAAGTCTAACACAGAAGCATAGACAATGAGCAATACTAAGACATATTCATAAGACGGAACACAGCATAGCCCTGAAAATAAAGAACTACAGCTACATGTAGCAGTATGGATGGGTCCCAATATTGATCAAAAAAGCAAGTCACAGAAGAATTTATACTGTATGATAGTTATATTAAAGGTATAAGGGAGGGCATGCAAAATTAATATGTAGGTGATAAAACTATAAAGAAAGGCAAAGAAACAATAAACAGTTCAAAAAGTTGTCCTTTAGGGACAAGGAAAGATAAAGATGTTTTGAGAGAAACATACAGAAGCTTCTAAATATTTGGAATCTTTTCGTTTCTAAATTTTTATGCTGGGCCTTCCTATGGAGTTCCTTTTCTTCTCATGCTGTGGTGTGTGTGTGTGTGTGTGTGTGTGTGTGTGTGTGTGTATGTATAATCCCATGTATCTTGATTTTATGGGAAAGGGTGCCCTCTTCAGGCAATATGTCAAATGTTGTTAAAGATTTTGAATAGAAAATGTAGACTTTAAAAACTACCTGAAATGCATAGAAGCACATGACTAAAAGGCACTTCGTGAGGTATATTTTACGTCGATTTGTAACCAGTCTAAAGTATTTTATTTTTAGAACTCTCTAGGGGTGCATTTTTTCTATTTTCATTTAATAATAATGACTTAGTTTAGCTAGCTTTAAAAATTCTCATTTTCTTCTTTCTCTAATTTCTATTTCTTATCAATATATGAAACCTCTTAGAATTCTTTCTTGAAAGATTTCAGGTACACCTGTAGGAATGCTTATTGTGAGATGCCTTCCTTGGCCTGTTAACACCAAGAGGTGGGAAAGTCTGAGTTTCTTGTCACTGGCAATCGCTTATATATTCTTGCAGATATTTCAGAATTTTATTTTTATTTAGAGAAGGGAAATCTATTTGAATGTAAGATCTTGTGGGGACTACTCTGGTTTGCCTCAATATTTAATATATGCCTCTATTTAATATATATATTACACTACATCTATGAAAAGGATCTAAGCAAAAATTGCATTTAATCAGTAATTACTAAAAATGTAGTTGAAGTTATAGCATTAGTAGCTTGGAATTAATAAGTCTATTTCTTGATCAACCGTTACAATTTAGTTAAATAAAATTTCTTTAACTCACCCAACAGGCATCTATTTATGATTATTATTATAACTTTAAACCAAACATAGTGTTTATTCTTTAAGATCATCTTAGTCCACCACTGTATTAAAAATAATCTTAAAAAAATTCCTTTTTAAAACAGTATATGTTGGTGTGAAAAAGTTGCAAAATATTTGTTAATTTCCTCTTTTGCTTTTCTTTCATGGCTATCATAAACTTAATTTCTATGGAGGGTTTTATTGGTCCTAAAATTGTTTTCTAGAAAAAGATATTGAGTAAAAAAAAATGAGTGGCACTGCTTTTAAAAAATTGTACTACTTTTATTATGTATGGAAGAACAAAAAGCAGATGGCAGAAATTAGAACCCTTGAATTTTTAAACTGGAAGAGATTTTAGAGATTTTTTTTTTTTTTTTTTTTTTGTCTGCTGCCGGCTACTGAGAGCACTCACCTTCAGCTGAGTAAATTAAGTTCTAAATGGTCACTTGTTTGTCTCAACTCACGCAATTTTAGTAATTGCGATAACTCTTTAACCAGTTTCAAATGAACTTAAGTAGCAGGTTGGTTGTTATCTTAATGGAATGGGATATTTAGTGGGCATCTGGCATGCCCATGCTTTTCCCGTTGGGAAGCTGGGGGCGGTGTTGCATAGTGGAAAATGCCCTCACATCTGTGAGAGAGAACCGGGAGCTGGATCCTGCCGGTAGGTGGCAGATCTCAAGCTAAATATTGGGGTTATAAATGGGAATTACAATATATACCCTATCGGGTTGTCATGGGGCTTAAAAGAGATGCACAGTGCTTGGAATACAACAGACCTTCAATCAAGAGTGGCTACTGTTATAATAGCTGTATATCTATGTTATCATTAGCTATATTTTTGCATATTATTTAGCTGTAGATTTTTTATTAGCAGTGTTTTTAAGATGTATATACATTTTTCATCTGAAATCCATCTTCCTAATTTCTAGTTATGTGCCTAAATTCTCTGTATTTTCCCACGGCTTCTAGCGGGGTTTCTTGTGCTATATTTAATTCATTGGTGTTTAAGTTTCCGCATTTGTATAGGGAGGGAGGGGTTGGACCATATAATTTAAAAATCCGTTTTAGCCCTAACTTTCCATATGCTCAAACTTTAAGTTTTTGAACCCCCAAATTCCTGATTCTCAGAGGGTTTTCAGGTCCTAATTATCTATATTAGCTTCCTACAATGATTCATGCCTCTGACGGCCCAATGAGAAATATCGAATTGAAAATTATTGTCAGGAGTTAAAGAAAATGATGGGGGTGAAGGGCACATCACTTTAATAAATGTTATCAAGTAAGCAGAACAGTAGGGAGAAACATTAACTTGGATCTGCACTTCATATTTATTGAAGTAAACTTCCAACAAATGAAAGAGTTAAATATTTAATGCTGATCTATTTACAGAAAAAAAAAAGTCTTTAAAAAATGTAATGCCAAGTTTAATTCAGCTGTGGAGAAGAGATAAATATTTGATGCTTGAGAAGTATAGGCTGTGACCGAGAGACACAATGCAGACGGTCAAATATGTGAAGTCAAACTAACACTTGTGTACACACAAAGTAATGAAATAAATATTGAAAGAAACGAACAAGATAGAGGGAAAAAATGTGACAATGACATCTGATAAAGCTTTACTATTCAAATATGGCAAGCATACCAATGTAAAAATCAACAGGTAGAATTCATTTAGTACGCATGAAAGGTGATCCAGAACAAGGGATAGTGAGTGCATTGTCTTATGGAAAGAGTCTGTGAACCAATAGAGAGAAGGGATATAAAATAAGGTAGCAAAAATCAGTAAAAATTATAATGTTCAGTGGAGCCAGGGCTACATAGTCACCATGGGAAAACAAAATGTACTTTCTCACTGAAGAAGGTCTTGTCTCTCTGGAGAATAAGTTTCCAATATGTAGCAGGCTCTTTAAAAACTATTCATACCCTTTAACCCACTAATTCTATTTTGGAAATATACCCTAAGGAAATAAAGGAAACATCATCAGTTATAGAAGCACAAATATAGCTGCTCCATTTATAATACGAAATAAATAAATAGAAAGGGAAAGAGTTTATTTCAACAATAAGAACAAATATGGGACACACACAAATATATCTGTATGTAGGCACATATAAAAATAATCTTAGGGTGAAAACGAGAAGCAGGAGGTAGTTATACACTGTTGCAGCTGCAACCATTCTTGCAATGAAATTTATTCAATAGAATTTATGTCTCATGGTCTCTATTTCCTCTGGGAAACAGATAACTAAGTCGTTTGTTGAAAGCAGTACTTAGGAATGAGGAGGACAAGAGACAATGAAGGGAGAACTTGAGTCTAAGAATTGAAGTGGCCTCTTTGGGGAATGGGATAAGGATCCAACTACTCTTGGAAGGACTATGGCTGACTGTGGTTACAGACAGAGAATTTGTTCCAGTCTACTGAGTAATTTTTTTTTTTTCCTGGTAGGGTTCCATAGTCAGAATGTGGGAACAAAAAAAATGGGATAGGGTCAATAAACAGAAGTTAGAGTTTATAGAGAAAAGAATGACAAAGGAATAAGTGAGTTGAAGTATTGGTAAGTATATCAGTCATTTGGTTGAAAGCAATGGAAATGAACCATTAACTTAAGTAAATAATGAATAGTACATAGATCAAAGAAAAGCTTAGAGAATCAGGCATAAAAAAACAGATAGGAACCCAGGGAGTTCAGGCAACCAATACTACCAGAATGAATAATCAGGATACTGTGCCATAATGGCTGTCACTTTTGCCAAAAGGTCCTGCTACCATTGGGCCTCTCTCCCACCACCTCTAGGCCATGAATGCTACAGACTAAATAATCCATCTGTTTCTAGAGTTCAAAAGATGAGACCTTGGGCAGGGGCATCCAACTGGCCAACCCTTGGCCATGTGTTCATTCTCTACTTCCAAAAGGAAGGGAGAAATACCTGGCCCCTTCCTTTCAGACTGGGCATGAGTCTCCTCCTCCCAGCAGACTCTCCGCAAAGGGTTCTTCCCAGTTATGAAGGGGGTTAAGACACTGAAGAGCGAAACAAACAACAGCAAAACCCTATTGTTCGCTGAACTTAGAGAGTGGAGGACCAGTGGTTCTGGAATTATAGGAAAAGATGTAGGAAAAGATGGTAGTTGAAAAGTTTGGAGAAAAGGGAGAGATAATGGCACTGGAGGTTTTGGTGCCTTTTTAAAGGTCAAGAATGAGAATGCTGGAAAGATAGTCTAAGATTTCAAAGATGGAGCACACAAGATTTCTAAGCATGGAAATGGTTGTAGTTATACATTAAAGGCAACCAGAGGAAAACGTGGACTGACAGAAATGGACCAGAGGTGATGATGTACCATGTCTTGGGCCTATCCCGGCTCATGGCAGAGAGCCTGGCACTTGATAAACAAGTGAATGAATGTTGTGTAACTGCTTTTCTTCTGTAGAGTTCTCTGTATTTCTGATTTAAAAAAAATAAAAATAAAAAGGCAGAAAGTTGTGCGTAATATTTGTGCTGGTAATGACTCAATCTGATTTTCTTCATGACTCGAAGATGTGTTACGACAGGGACCTCAAGGACCAAATCACCCAGCCTTTTTAGCTTTTCTGCTTCAGTTACGAGGCATTCACATTGCTTTATTTTTATAGATGTAAGCTAAACGATTTGAATGCACCTGTGTGCTGTTAGTTTGAGGGGTAACTTTGAAGAGGGTCAGATACAATTGCTGATAACCTGTCTGTTTGCTCTTAGATTCTTTCTCTGCCCTCTCTCTGCTCTGCTCTGTATGGCAGGCACCTACATTTCTCAGGCTCCCTTGTCAATTGGCTTCTTGATAAGTTCAGCTAAAGGGAAGCAAAGGAAGATTTGGGGCAAGGAGGAGGAGAGAAGCCAGAGTATTTCTCTCTCTATGTCAGCAAATCCCTCCCTTCCTCCCTCCCTCTGTGTGTGTGTCTCTCTCAATCTTTCTGTTTCTGCTGGAGTCTCCCAGGGCAGTTGTGTCTCTACCTCCTGCTCATCAGCCCCTCTCTCCTTCTGGGGATTTCCCACTGGGAAGCCCCAGTTTTAGAGTGCTGATAAAACCATCTTGTGCTACTGACCTCCTCCTCCTGGGCGTGGTAGTGGCTTCCTATATCTCTAATTTCTGGGTAGCCTCACTGACCCCTGTTTGGCTTCACAAGTCCTTTTATAAATTCATTGCATTAAATTCTCATGGCTGGAAAGACCTAAAGTGTTTTCTATTCTCCTGACAGGAAATCATCAGATTCAGACAGCTTCCTGTTACCTGAGAGCACATGTCTATTCAAATGGGGAGTTACAAGATGAAGCAGAGTATGCCTGGTCATCCATCAAATCCTTTCTCTGTCCTCCCAGACACTCTGCTGGACTCCATTTCCTAGCCATGCAATGGATTGCTGGAAAATATGGATTAAATGTATGCCTGGCATTTCCAGCCCTGATTTGTTAAATCTTTCTTCCTCTCTCTCTTCCCCTTTCTGCTGACTGGACTTCAAAATCCAGGGCAACTCTGCAAGCTGATGTTGAGGAGGTCAGAGCCTCCTCCTGCCTGGGCCCTTACGTCTGTGTGGAGCAGACCCTTCTCACACAAAGCACTGCTGACTGGACTTGAGATGAATGAGAGATAAACTTCTGTTACGGGTAGTCCACTGAGGTTTGGGAATTTGTCATTTACAGCACTTATGCAGCCTTAACATATAACCTGAGAACATTTTTTATTAGCGAAAATAGTGGTTTAAGAATGGAGATGGATGGGCTTGGAACCCCCACTCTGCCACGTACTAGCTGTCTGACTTTGAGTGAGTCACTGACTCTCTCCAAGCCTCCGCTTCCTTTGCTGTGAAATGGGAATAATAATTCCTGACTAGGTCATTCTCCCATGGTGATGTGGTAAGGAATTACTATACATGATATCTATACGTGTAATTCTAAATGCAATTCTTACATTAGACTATACTATATTATATGCAATTAGTGAGAATTCAATAACCGTTAGCTCTTTTGTTATTAGTCAGCTAGCAAGTAGATTAGCTCTTAAAAACAGCTTCCCCTGTTCTCTGTGTGTCTCACATAACCTTAGGACACGTGAATGTAAGGTAAGTGCCACTTTTAGATAAATGGAACATCATTACATAGTCAATCACATGGCCATTGAACTTTCTTCCTGATTTTGTCCTTAGATTTTTCCACCACAGTTGCTGGAAAATAACGTGGCTGATTCCATGTTTCTAGGGAAACTTTAATGTGCTATTGAACGGGTAAGTAGAATGGGACTTTATAAACCACAGCCTCACCTGACCTTCCTAGTCAAGATGGCCAACTCCTTCCTTTGAGCCCTCACTGCACTTTTGATACTCTGTGACATTTACTTGCTGCCCAGCTTGCCTCCCTGTGTCACCTCACATGGAGGAAGTGTAAGAAAGTTTAATGATGGGACTGACATTTACAGGTCAAGAAGAACCAAGAGGGGTTAATGAAGCATGCCCAGGCTGCAGCAATGGGAAGCCCTGGGCTCCAAGGAGCAATGGGAGGGAATGGAGACCGAACTGGCTGGCTGTGTCTGTGACTCTGGGAGAAGGCTGCTCCTCCGTAGCTGTAGCCGGAGGCGAATATAGCCCCTGTCAAGGCTCAGCAGGGCAGGGAGGGAGACGTGACAACAAGAAGCTTCAGCCTTCTCTTCTCTCTCCTTTATCTCCTGCTGTGCCTTCCATTGACTGAACCGAATCTGAAGCCAGAGGACAAGGTTGCCCAGTCTGAAAAGTCAGCCTGCAGGGGCACTACGCAGGCTGGAGAAAGCTGGAGTGTGTATTTGGAGGGTAAGGAGATTATCCAGTACCCTGCCCTCATGTGACTATGTGCTTCTTACAAGTAGAATTTTTGTCTCATTGCCTTTGGATTCTCAGTACTCAGCAAAGAACACTTAATGGATGTTAGTCAAACAAATGAATATGGAAAACAATGGTGCTAGCATTTAAATTTGAAGAATAATATATGTTTCCATATCCTGAATTTGCCCTGGACACGAAGACGCTCCTCCCAGCAATGAAGATTGTAGCTGAATCGGGGCGTTCATTGCTTCATGAACCCAATGGTACCCCAGTCCCCAAGGTCCATCCTCCGTCATGCACTGGCAATTTCTCTTTTCCGCTGAGGTTGCCAATGTAGCTTCCAGTGGAGGTCAGCCTTCCTATGCCATAGTGCCATTTCTGAAGCCCTTCACAAAACCAAGGCTGTCCATCAACACCCAATTGCTTGTTGCTCCTCATCCTGGATCTCCTTGGCCTTTCCCTTGCTAGTTATTATGCTGCACTGAAATGTGCATTTGAACATCCAAGTTGATATTCTTTTTTTTTAACTGCAGATCCAGTACTATCAGTTGCTCAAGTTTTGTCAGCCGGTGGATAGCTAGTAATGGCAAAAAGAGAGAAGCAATATTTATTTCAGGGCATCTCATCTCTGGGCAGGACAGTAGCTCTCACCAGTTGCAGTAGGAATGTACTGGAGAGTCTGCTGTGCTTTTTTCCTTAATGTTGTATTGTTCCACATGGTGTTTTTTTCATTTTGGGTTCAGAAAAATATTTTAGGGATAAATAGTATATAATAAGTTAGCACTACCTGAGGTATGCAGTAAATAGGAGATGCATTTACTGGCAAAAGAGAAAATTTTTAGGAACTTTATAAACACTCACATTGTATAACTAGTAGACATCATTTTATTATGAAGTTTCATAGAAATAAGGTTTCCTTGTATTTCAAATCAATTATTTTGAGACAAGTTTTCTGTCTAAGAATCAAGGATGTGTCTAAAAGGAAAGTAAACAATAGGTGTATGGAAATATGTTTCTGGTCATTTTTCTGGTTGGCTTAGTGACTTTATTTGCTCTGCATACCATCAGAAGGAAAATATTAGAAATAGAAATTTGGTCGGATTTGGTCATTTATAACCTCCAGGTATGTGAAGCCTTAGTATTCACATAAATAGATTTTTTTAAAAAGGATTTCATTTTTAACAACCATCACTAATCATTAAGCCTATTCACATTTTTTACATTGAGCATGTCACTGAAGGTCACGGATCAAGTTTCTTTTCAGACATGACTTAGTCATGCCAACTTTGGTCAAGCTTACCCATAATTTTTATCATAGAAAATATTTTCTCAGGAAAAGATGCTTTTTCTTTATATCATAATGGCCAAATTAGGAATCTAAGGACATGAAGTAGTATGTCCATATTGTCTTAGACATATACACTTATGATCTATATTTTATTCATGAATTCGCTCTTTATTGGATGGCTTTTTTCGGGGCCCCTATACCTAATACTCCAGGATTATTTGCTCCAAAAAGTTTTCTAGTTAGAGAGAAAATAAATGTTTAATAACAATATGGACCAAAATGTGAAAGCCATCACAAGGCGTGTTTGATTAAGCACCATTTGTGTAGAAGAGAGAATACATATTTAGAATTCTGAAAGGAGAGAGCTGATTGAAGACAATTCAGAGACGCTTCTAAAAAGGAAAAGAAGATGACATTGGATAGAATTTGAAATAACAAGCGTCAGTGAGAGAATTGATTTGAGCAAAGATTCCCAGAGACTTGTTACTTATCCCCTTGGACTTGACTTCTCAGCAAGGGTTGGAATTGGGAAATACGTAAGCCCCAAGGAACTAGTTTAATTGTAGCCGCACAGTGGTGGGCTCTCCAACTGTTGTGGCCAAACAGTTGTGTGTCCTAATTAGTTTGTGTGTGATCGTTCCTCAGTAAAATGCTCAGATTGTGATGGAGGGAAAAGAAAACTGAATAAATGATTCTACTTTAGAAAGGATGTTAAGGGATAGTTTTGCTTCGAGACTGAAAAACAAAAATGTAGTACAAAAGAAAGTAGGCAAGAAAATCAATATTGGCAAGTGATTCTACATATCCAGTTACTGATACTAAATTATTAAAAAAAAATTATTCTATTAGAACACAGTAGATGTATCCAGAGGCACTGACAACAAATGAAAAAGCAAATAAACTTAAAAAAAAATCAATATACTTAGGATTAAACATGACTCTAAGAAGACTCAAAGTGCATGCATTCTCTCTATCTTAATTTTTATTGGTCCTTCAGTTCAACTGGGGATTCTCAACCTCAGAACTATTGAAATATTGGGAAGGATAATTTGTTTATGTTTGGGGCTGTCTTGTGCATTGTAGGATGTTTAGCAGCATCTTTTTCCTCTACATACTAGATGCCAATAATATCCTACCCCACCCCCTGTTGTAACAACCAAAAACGTCTGCAGACATTGCAAATGTCCTCTGGGAAGAAAAGTCATTCCTGTTGAGAACCACTGGTTTAGACAAATGAATATATATATATATATATATATATATATATATATATATATATATTATAATATAGTCCTAAATAGGTTTAACAAAGGAACACATATATGGGGGTAGAGTGTGGGGTTAGCATGGAGAGAGAAGACAAGAAAAAGATTTAAACATTTATGTAAGGAAGTACACTCTCATTTATTCCTAGTGTTCTCAGTTATTTCTGGTACACACACACACACACACGCACACACACGCGCACACACACACACACACACACACACACATAATATTGTTGAAAAGCCACCAGCTATCTTGAGCTCGCCAAGCCAAGGCTTGGATATTCTTGGCAGCTGACCTCTGCTGGCCGAGTGTAGGAATTTCTAAGCTCAGAATGGTGCAAACTCATGTCTTCATCCGGTAAATATTCTGTGACTGATCAACCTCAGGCCGGGGTCTTAGCTGAAGCTGGTAGAGGCAGATGACCTTTCCCACAATTTACAATGTCACCTTAGGGTGGGTGTGCGAGATGTGTGGAGCATGCTCAGTTGACTGAGTCCCATGGAGTGAGCTGCCCTGTTTGGAGGAAGAAGCCAAGTTGCTCAGCCTCTGACAGGCAATGCTTTCTGGTCAGTTGGAGTCAACACTGTGGTGGCTTCCCGTTGCCATGCAGAACGACCTCACTGACAATGGCAGCACTGTTCTCAATCTCTAGGGCTATAAGCCATCCTCCTAAGATGATATTTTTACCTGAACATCTGGCACCAGGATTTCTTTGGAGAGAGAGCTGACTTGATTGGTAAAAAAAAATATTTGGTGAATACTTGGAATGGGGAAAGATGTGTCTAAGTTACATTTATATGAAAAAGTCATCTTGATTGCAAATGCTTTATGTGCAATGAAGGGATGATTCTGCTTTGCCTTTTGGAAGACGATGGTGAAATGAAAAAGGGAAAGGGGAAGAGAGAAATAGAGTGAGGGATAAGCAAGGTGGCAAGAAGTTGTGTAATTTTCACCTTCCTGGGACCCCCAAAATACAGCAGCAAAATCTTTTTACCTGTTAGGGTCGTAGTAGGTGGTGAGTAATAGAATACCAAACTCCTGGTGGCTTAAATAAATGCAAGTTTATTTAAATTCAGAAGTAAGTAGTTGTCGGCCTGAATTCAGCTGCTTAATGATGCTGTCAGGGACCCAGGCACTTTCTTATTTTCACTTTATCCTTATTCTGTTGGCTTGTGTGCTCATGCCTGCCACATTACAGTGGCAGGTGGAAGTGGTGGGCTCACCTATTAAGTCCATATTAGGTGGAAGTGGTGGGCTCACCTATTAAGTCCATATTCAAGGCTGAAAGAAGAAAGAAGAGGGAAAAGCTACCAATGATGGTTATGCTCTTCTTCTTCTTCTTCTTCTTTTTTTTTTTTAAACAAAGTAAAATCTTTCCTAGAACCATTCCCAGAAAGTTTCTATTTAAAACGCATGGGGTCTCTGAATTCAAGGGATCAAAGGAAATAATTAGCTTTTATATTCTCTTTAATAGAGGCAGTCAAGGGAGAAGGCTTGGTGCTGGATCAGCCAGCCTCCACGATCTGCTGCATCTACTGGACGTATACATGTGGGCTGTGTGTGAGCTAGTTTGGGAAATGAAAGAGGGTGATGAGTTTCATACGGGGAATTGATCTGCTGCGGGCAGAGTTTATGGGAAAGCCAGAGGTCATAAAGCTGGGGAGGCCAGAAGAATGCAACTCTCCAGAATGAGGGAAATTGTGATGAGAGCTTGGCTACTGGCTGGGTTATAATAATCTAGCTACTCACCAGTTTCTACTAATTATGCCTTCCTTGGTCATCAAATTTATTACTTTTGCAAGCCCCTTTTTCTTTAACTTCACTGCTAATGTCTTCCATGTCATTCCTGAAATTTCCACTACCGCCTTCCTTCTCTGCCTTCATGTTCCTTCTGGTCCGGCTTCATTTAGCCTATTGGTGTCTCGCTGTTACCTTGTACCTAAAAAGCTACAAAATTGCTCTTAGGGAGGAAAAAAAAAAGGAATAAAAGGCTAGAAAACTGAATGCCTTGGATGACGTAATAAATTAACGATGGAAGTACCCATCCCAGTGCAGCGGTGACCATGTCCCCTCCCTTGCCCCTGAGGGCTCTCCTCAAACCCCGAGGTCCCTCGGCCTCCGTCCTTCGGCTCCTGCCAGGGCAGCGTGGATTTCCTCTGGATTCTCCCGATACAAAGAAGGTGAAAGTTACTCGTAAAGCTCAAAGAGATAGGTTACCTTCCTCCATAACAAGCAACAGAAATAGAATTATATTATGACAAACTCTGAACAATAACCATAAAAAGAAAATATATTTTTGCATATTTGATTATCTTGGGAAAATGCTTAAAACGTCTTGCTAAATAGAAGCAATGGGATCCAGGACGGTATGTATGATCTGAGTTTTTCTTTACATACACACACAGAGAGAAGGAAAGAGAGAGAGAAGAGAGAAATTGCATCATATAGCATTTTAAAATCCAATCTCCAGTACTGTGTGTTGCTCCATTACATGTTTAATCTGTACAGTAAATTAATCTATTAATTGATCTATGTATCAAGATCATAGTTGCTTAAGATTGAAACATAACAGTAGATATTTCCAGCAAGCAGGACAACTTCAGAATTCTCCACCCTCTCCCTGGGTTATTTTAGGGTTGCTTGTTTCCTCCATTAGTCTAGCTGAGCAGTTTTTAGACTTAATATGGATAAGAAGCACTTCGCAGGGTTATGAACATAAAATCATGTGGCCCTTATGAGTAATTTGAGGACAGTTCAGAGAAGATTTGCAAGTTATTTCCCCTTATTTGGCTGACTTTAGAATTAAATCTTGACTCATTCGCGACTTCCCTGTATTTCACCACATGAAACAAAGGTTCAAATGGATATAATGTACATGAGAAAGTTGACAGTATTTATTTTGATAATGGGATTGTGAAAGAAACTTTTACTTTATTCTCATCTACATTTTCTCATTTTTCGACTGTGAAGCCACAGTATTTTTCAAATCAGAAAAAAAAGTTATTTAAAAATAAAAGTTTATCAATGATTCTCATTTCACATTTTCCCCCAAGAGCACCTCAGCAGTTTGAAGATATTGCCTATTACAAAAGCTGCCAGGGCAATTCTGGAAGCTGACTGCCCTGAGTCAGCTCCAGGCCACACAGATCTGCCATCTTTCACTTCAAGACAGATGCCAGCAATGGTCTTCCTGTGGTTATTTTCAGTAGGGTGACAGTATTGAGGATAAATCAATTCAGCCATATTTAGGGACAAACCAATCAACTCACTACTCAAAATGGGTCACAGTGCTAGATTATAAACTCCCAGATCACCTTTGTTCCATGACTCTCTTTTGGATTACTTTATTTGTGTACAGTCCTAGTTTGGGGTAAACACACAGTATGGTTGCTGTCACAGTGGTTAAGAATTCTGAATTCCCATGCTTAGTTGATTCTAGAGAGTACTTTGTGCCATAGGAGGATTTGGTTATATTTATCATGCATTTGATAAGACAGATTAGCAATGCTGCCTTTTAACAATTATATAGGAACTTATCCGGTTTAGTTACTTTGTGCTGTTCGGCTAGTATGCAAATGTGTTCCCAGATTTTCTCAGAAACTCTTTCCTGGACCTTTAAGGTATTGAGCCAGGATGCCCTTTCTCTGTGCTTGCAAGTCCTTTCATCTTGGCACATATATGCTCAGGAACTGCAGGTAATGATTGAAAGGGATAAAGAAATATCTTCAAAGCATCCTCCCAAACAAACCTTTGTTGAGCTGTTTTATTTGAGGTTGAGAAGTCTCTTTGTCCAGTAGGAAACAATGAAGATCAATGGGCCACCCAGGGCTACTCTGTCCACAGGAAATTGCTGTGGTTTCCAGCCCAGCCCCTTTCTGCTCTTTACCTGTGGCTCGGCTTAGACAGCTTTGAAAGTTTAGAAGCAGCCATAAAAAGGACCTGCACAGGAAGTTTGCAGGTTTCACTGAGAAAGGCGATGTAGTAAAAAGCAGGTCATTTATTTTTATATCCTTCTTTGCTTCTGTCTTTCCTCCATGGCTCGTTGTCCCTAGGCACCACCACAAAATTGTAGGGAGGAGCAAAATCTCATCACCTGGATGTGAGGTGGTGGAGTGATTGAACTTACTAGATACATTTCTCTTTCAGAGGAAATAAAAGCAAACAGGACTATTCAGGGATGTAAGGGATGGTGGACACAGCGAAGAGACCATAAAGCCATAGAGTTTCTATTAGTGCCAAATGCATGCGCTTCCGTGCAGAATCTTTTTTTTGTTTTTGTTCAGCCTCACAAATAGTCTTTCCTTCCTAAGTGATGTCACATTCGCAGAGGGCAAAATCTCCTCTGAGGAAAAGCTTGCTTGTCCATTGGGGAGTCTGCAAAGGCCCAAGCAGTTCTGGTGGACCCAGTAGAGGGTACCGATAACATGCTTTAGAAGGTTCCAAAAGAAGCTCATAACAAACAACTGCAATTCCGCCACGCCCGAAACAACCTTCCTCCCATACCAGGAATCCCCTAACCCGGTTTCTGTCAGGCTTCAATTCACCGTTCAGCTCCCACGAGATATACTTCAAGAAGGGATGGAACAGAAGGTCTTTCCAGGGCAGCTTTCCCTTCCTGGCGGCGATCATTGTTTAGTTCATTCTGAATTACTGTATTCATTCAAGCTCGTGACCTTTACATATTTTTAAAGGTAAGACACACTTTAAATGGAGGCCAGTCATGATTTTTTCTTTTCTTTCTCTGGATGTGACTGGGGGTTCAAGCTCCCCACGAGGCGCCTGCTGACACTATTGCTGGAAGACCGTCCCAGCCTCCATCCGGCTCAGGCCCCTTTGATACCACTTGGCAGGGCGGGGCACCTCGCTGGGTGAGGGTACAAGTCCTGGCTCCAGGATGGTCTCTACTGACAACCTGATGGAGTTTGGGTGGTCTTGTTACTGCCAGGTGAGGATAGAAATCCTGACTCCCCACTGATAAGTCTTCTTAACGCACACAGGGGGAGGGGAAGAGGAATGCCTTTGTTTAGCTGGGCCAGGGCATAAGCCTAGGCTCTCCATTCACATTTTCTTCCTGTGGTATTTGGCAGGGGTAGAGCAGTTACTCTTTACAAGTTTTCTGTTTCGCTAGGCTACTGCTTTCCTTGCCCTGTAGCTAGAGGGCACTGACTTTTCTTGTTGTTTGTGTTTTGTTTTGTTTTGTTTGTCTGCACCTGTTGGCTTGTTTAAGCTCCTGCTTCACAGTCTAGATTGTATGAGGCAAGAAGAAAACCCACGTCACCCTGTGTTCCCTTGGGTCCTGAGATACCCTAGCAGGCCTGCCTTCTTCCATCTAGATTCCCGCAATCTTCTTATACCTGCTTTATATACAACACCCAGGGCCTTTACCTATACTTCGCCAAGGAATAGGAAGAGGTGTGTTTGTCCCATTTTGTCCTGGAACTGGGAATTCAATACTGAATTTCTGTGGTTCTGCTCTCACTGCCGTATGGCACCATAAGGTGATGATTCGAGGAAGAAAAATGGGCATTTGAGACCACATACTTTTCATTGTTAAAACCCACCACCCTGAAGCTCCAGACCATCTAGTTGGATGTAAAGGGTTTTAGCTCCGCACCCAACACGACAGTTTCTCCTTCCAGTGCCAGTGCAGCAGGTGGCAAATAAGACAAGTCTGGGACTAAAAATTGTCAATATAAGAGTGGCCAAAACTGTTGAGAATTTTTTATAAAAATTTATTTGAGCCAAACAGGAGATACACCTGGAAGCAAGATCTCAACAGATTGGGATAAATGCTTCATCGTGATTTTCCTTATAAGCATTGTATTTCACTATAACCTAGGTCTTCACCATTGAGAATGATGAATTATTTCATACTGTTATTATGAGCCTGCTCATCCTGTCTTGTCAGAGCTTGTCATCACTGCTCATCCAATCCACAGGCTGTTGAAATTCTGTTGAATAGGTTAGCGAATCTACATCCTGGGTGGAGGCACTTCTGAAGGTCAGTTTCAGTCCCGACAACTAAAGTACGTTTACCATTGAGCCCAAGACAGTGCTTATCGCTATGGGATAGATAAAGAGGTGCTGGCATGGTACGTATTCTCAGGAGAACGAGGAGAGGAAATATTGAATAAGTGCTGACGCTGACCATGTTCTTGGCACTGTGTTGGCCATTGAAAAAACACCGAGAGACGTAGAAAATGCCCCAGGAAGCATGCGAGTATGCAAGTGACTAGAAGAATAAAATTCAGCCACTCACACACACTCCATCTTACATTCTTACATCCTATTTGACGCAAACAAAACTCATTTAATCCTCACACTTGATGAGCGTGGTATTATTCTTATGCCCACTAGACAGCTATGGAAAGTGAGGAAGAGAGCTGCTAAGCAGTAGAGCTAAGATTACTATGTGTTCACCTGACTCTATTTTCTTTTCCTCCAGGGTATAAAACCAACTACACTTCCCTTAGGGTATGTGGTCTGGTAACTACCCTCTTACACAATCCACTCTCCTCTTCTGGCAAGTTGAAAATCAGAGGACTTCTATGCCTAAGGGGATGGAAGAGACACAAGGTCAAAGGAACCTGGGTCCTGAGCCTTGGTTTGGAAGAGAGCCACACAGGAGGGCCACCTGACTTGGAACATTGATATTAGACTATTTCATGAGTGACAATGAACTTTTTGTGTTAAGTACTGACATGCTGGTGTTGCTTATTAAAGTAGTTAGCCTCCTCCGACTGCTACAACTGAATTTCACACTGCCCATGGCCAAAGAGCTCATCCATATCCGAGGAATAATTAATATTAGGAATAATTGATGCTTCATTATAACTGTTTGTTACTTTTCTTTATTGTTTTAAATGAGAAACATAATCCATATCCTATGACCACTAGAACATAAAAGATATCAGGAAATATTTCCTATATCAGGGGGATTAAATAGCATTCAATTTCTTCTTTTTTTTTTTTTTGATACATAAACTATCAAAGTTTTAGGACAATGTCTGCATAGATCTACTTACAACAGGAAAATAATTTAAATTTTCTCTTATTATTTAAAATATTATCTTGACATTAATAAATTTGAAATCTAATTTTCCCTTTAATAATCTAATTAATTAAATTATATAAATGCTGCCCTAGACTGAAGCTCAAGTTTATTGAGAGGTTACATAGTAAAAACCAGGAGATAAACTTGCTGCTTATCAGTTGGCTCCTATGCTTTCCAGTTGACCTTTCTTACCTTTCTCTCTTGTGAGCAATGATGTCGTTTCTTAGAATCTAGTTGTTCCCAGGAACCCACTGTATGATTTTAGTGACCTTACGCCGTGACATTTTGTTTTGTACACTGAACTCAAAGAGAATGAATACTATAATTCAAGCTTAATAAAATGACTTGATATTTAATATACAAACATACCTTGGAAAGTTAAAATAATTTTTTGTTAAAATTTCATGGGCTTTATTGATCAAGTGAAATTGAGATAGGCTCACTCAGACCAAGGATATTTCTATTTTCACAGAAATGAGTAGTGAAAAAGATGAGGTTAGAAAAAACGACAAAGACAATAATATAGTGAATAGAACAATAAAATAATGTTTGAATTATGGTAATTTAGATATGAAAGAAGGGTGCCCACATACAAGAAAAATGAACATGCTAGCAGTTAAATAAGGGACGTGCAAACTGAAAAAGAATCAACACAGATACATTTTGTAAATGGTAGGCTTAGGAAAGAAAAGGGAGACTAAAATAAAAAGGTCACTCAAACTGAAAGAGACAAGAAATTTTTAAACCGGAGAATATTAGTAAGGATAGAAAGGAAAGGAAAGTGTACTATTTAAGAAAAAGAAGAAAATTCTGTCATTTGTGACAACGTGGATGAACCTGGAGAACATCATGCTAAGTGAAATAAACTAGACAGAGAAAGGTAAATATCACATTGTATCCATCATTTCTTTATGTGAACTCTAAAAAAGGAAAAAGAAAAAAATGGCAAACTTATTAGACACAGAATGCAGAGCAGTTGCCAGGGGCTTGGGCGTGGGGGAAACAGAGAGCTGGGGAAAAATGGGCACAAACTGTCAGCTGTAGGTTGAGTAAGGTCTGAGGACCCAATGAATAACATGGTCACGATGGCTGACCACACTGCGCTGTATAATTGAAATACGCTAAGTGTAGAACGTCAATGTTTTTGCCAAGAAAAAAAAAGATAAAGAGATGAGCTGATGAATGTGTCAATTAATTCGATGGAGAGAATTCTTTCACAATATATACGTATGTCAAATCTTCGTGTTTTATACGTTAAATATATTTATAATTTTATTTGTCAATTATACCCGATAAACTAAAAAAAAAGAGAGAGAGAAAGAGAGAAAAAGAAGGAAAAAAAAAAACACTTTTAAAATCCTGTAGACCTAACTTGAAATTCCAGTTTCACTTTAAACTAGGTTGTGACCTTGGGCTAATTAATTATTTTACCACTCTGAGCTCGTGTCCCCAGCTATCAAAGGAAAATAATAACACCTCACAAGGTGCCTGCAAGGCTGTATTTCTCAAGCTTTTCCAGTCTATGGTTCTGAGGCAGAATCGGCCACTCTCCCCACAAATCAGTTCTCTCTCCTTCCACGGTAATAAAATGGTAGATGGACACATGACTGCTCAGTCCCTCTCTATTTTCCAGCTTAACTGCAGTTAGGTATGGTCATGTGTTCTCACCAATAGACTATGAGAGAACACTAAATGGGCCTCTCTGGGCTACTGGCTCAGACACTGAGTCACTCCATGCTTTTTCCCTGGCTAGACCCAGTGGAGGCCCAACCTTGACCATTTGGGTCAAAGCCCTGAATGATTGTATGGAGCAGAGCTTCTAACAACCTCAGATACTCACCTCACACTGTTCTATGGGAAAAGGGTACATTTCTATCCTCTTTAAACTCCCGGTTAATTGTTGCTCTCCTTTGTTACAACGACCTAGTCCTATCCTAATGAATATAGGTCCATTCACACAAACATAATAGTCTCTCTTCTCCCCGCCTCACGTATTTCCTCCACTGCTAACTCTGGTGGAAAATCACTGCAGATTCTGGAGATTTCCACCTGCCAGGAAAATGGAGTCAGATTTTACTTTATTTGAAGTTCCAGAACAATTGGATATTTTTACCAAATATAAAATGACATTACTCAAATATTCCCATTCAACCTCCCCCTGGAAAAATAGTCTGGTACCTCCCTTATTGCTTTAAAATATAGTGTAGTAACAGAAAATCTGAGGTATGGTAAGGCTAACAGATCAAGAGTTGATGGCCATTGGAAAGATAATTCGTGACAGTTCTCAAGAGGAGAGGGCACACTATGCCGTGGAGGCTGGGGCCACACGGGGAAGCACCAGAGTGGGTCAAGAGGCAGAGAGAGAGATGGGGGAACTGTGTGCAGGAGTCTTTATTGTGGTTTCTGCCATAATGAATGGCTGAGGGTAAATAAGCTATCTTAGGAACTGGCTAGTTTGAAGGATTTCAGGAGGCTTTGGGGAAAGGGGGCTGCCCATAGTTGTCTGGTACCTGGCTTTGGGGTGATTAGGCCAGGCGGATAGTAGTTCAGAGAGGGAGAGAAGGAAATGGTTGGGGTTGAAGGAGTAGGATTTTGATCAGGAGAGATAAAGGCAGAGGAACACTGCTGCAGAAATTAACCTTCAAGAGACCAAATCTGGCTTGTCCGTCTCTCTCACCACCAGCACCAAGCACAGTCCCTGGAACAGGATGGGCAGTCTGTAAATATTGGTTAAATGAAAGTAAATTCTGGATCTGGAAAGGGGATAGAGGCATGATTGAGGGACTCTAATGAAACCAAGTTGAATAATGAAGAAATGTCTTTGGAAAGGTAAGCTGGAACCTTATGTTAATCGGGGTCTTCCAAGAAGCAGACTCCAAAATAGGATTAAATGCACAAGGATTTTATCAAGGGAAGCACCCGATGTAAAATAGAGAGGGTTCCATGCAAGATAGGAGAGTCATCAGACCATGAATAAAGGAGAGAGAAAAAGAGGCTTAGGTAGAAATATCCTGGATTGCCATGAAGTCTATGAAAGGCCACCAGGGAGTCCTTGGGTCAAGATTGGCTGTCAGATGTTTGGGAAATTGCTGAAGACTAAATGTCAGTCAGGACTAGAACCCCAATCTCCTTGTCTTCCCTTGGGTCAGTGCTCCTTTTTTTAAAATCAATTAATTTATTTATATTAATTAGTTTCAAGTATACGATACATCAGTTAGACATTATTATAGTTTATAAAATGATCCCCCTAATGGCTCCTTCTCTCCTCTGGTTTTTCACTTAGCCAATATATTAATGCTAACTGCATTCCCTATGCTATGCTCCCTATCCCCATGACCTTTTTTTGGTGAGAAAATAAAACCATTAGGTGTTCAAATGGCTTTCCAGAATTTAAGGAGAACTCTGATTCAACCTATTCTGAGTCCAGCGATAGAGCAAAAAACTTCCTGGAAAATCATGTAAAGAGATAACCTGTTTGCTATACAGCTTGCTGGGAATAGTCTAGGCTGGCACCTAGAAAACCACCTGAGGAATGCCAGTGCCAAATTCCGGTTTTATATTTGCAACTACCCTTCAGCAAGGAGAAACCATGTAATATAATGGAAAAAGCACTGGACAAGGTCATTAACGAAATGAGCAACTTCCCTGGGTGCATTTTCCACATGAATAAAATAAGAGGTTTGGACTAGGTGTATGCAAAACAGTTCACCCAACCTTATGCTCCGGGACTCTGAGAACCCAAATGGTTTGCGAACAGCATGGCTTCAGTAATGGAGGGCAAGGGCAAGGAACATCACTGCTCTCGTAGGTGAGGGGGTGGGGGATGCTACCAAGGGTGACTTCTTTCAGAGTTGCACTGAAGGTGCAACAAGAGGATTGCGTTTTGTTCAAATATTTTTTATGTGCCCAGCTCCGTATAGGCTTTGGGAATAAAATGATAAATAAGACATGATACCAGGCCTTGAGGAACCCATAGTTTAGTTGGAAGACTTGGTGAAAGGTAGTGTGGGATGGGGCAAAGGAAGAGGGCTTTGGGGTGCGTCCTGTGGAACCTTGGGTACACCACAGAATCTCTGAGTTGGTTTCCTCAAATGAAATATCTACTTCTGAGGGTTGTTGGGAAGATTAGAAATAGCATCAATAAGCCGATCAGAACAGCATCTGGAATGAAAGTGGTACTTCCAAAATGGCTTACTGCCATTACGAGTACAACAAGGTATAAGATTACCGAGTGACTATGTGTCCAGACTGTCCCTTGCTGACCCCCAAACCCTACTGTATGTAGATGGAGAGACTGCTTTCTTGGGCTAATGGCCAGTGGGCTTCCTTGGGTATGAAACACTTTCTGAGGTGAAGCAGAAGAATGTGATGCAGGAACAAAGTAGCTCATAGGAAGAGATGAAAGACTTGGAGTAGAGGCTAAGAAGATCTAAAATAAGGAATTCAGAGAGAGAGGAGATGAGAAGTGAAAGGAAAATGCCTCTTGGGGTTGGGGAGGGGAGAGAATAGGAGGTTGGGTGATGAATGAGAGGCTCTGAGGCTATGAGGTAAGAGAATTGGGGAAAATGGAAGAGGGGATATAAAAGTATAACTGGAGATTTTTAACTGGATCTTCTCCCCCTTATTTCTTAGAGATAACTTAAAAAATAAAGATTTCCAATTTGTATGGCTCATAGATGTACGGATGTTTTTGGCTGCTTGAGCTTCTGTAATCATGACAGCATAAAAAGACTGGACTGTAAGGGATTGGCATTCTAAAGGCTCACACTGCAAACATACACAACTGGGGGGCATTGTGGTGGTAGAGGTCTTTACAACGTCCTGTGGGACTCAAGGGAGGACCAATTCTTTCTCATGAATGGGTCAGAGAGAAGAAAGCATTTGATCCACCTGAGGGCTGGCTTTGACTCTTACTGGATGAATGATCTTGGTAAAATCACTTAAATTCCTTGAGCCTTGGTTTCCTCACCTACAAATAAGATAATTTTTTTTAAAACACCCGCTTTAAAGGCTTTACGTGAGGATCAAATGAAGTATTGAATGTGTACTATACAGCAAAGAGGTAGTTGGGAGTTCTGGTTGAGAGTATGGGTTGTGAGGTTAGACATATGCGGGTTTAAACCTTGGCTCAGTGTGTCTATAGACAAGTGCTAGGATATTTGTGGAGATCAATGGATGCAGAGTGCTTACATGACACCTGGCATAGAATAAATGCTCGGGTGTTATTGATTCTCTTTGCAAGTCTTTAAGCACGGTGCAAGTGGCTATTATTAATTTTGTCATCCTGACTGAGGCCTAGCAGCATCAAGCCTGGAGGTAAAAATACACAGGGGTGTATTAGTATTAGTTGTATATTAGTTTCCTGTTGCTGCTGTCAGGAATTGCCATGAACAGCACTAAGTTATGTTCTTACAGTTCTGGAGGTCAGACGTCTGAAGTCCATCTCACTGAGCTAAAGTCAAGGTGTCAGCAGGGCTGGTTCCTTCTGAAAGCTCTAAGGGAGACCCATTTCCTTACCTTTTTTTTTTTTTTTTAATCTAGAGTCTGACCCCTTTCCTTGGGTCACAGCCCCCTTCGTCCACCTCAAAGTCAGCATTAGAAAGTCGTCTCTCTTCTCTGACCTCTGCTTCTGTCCTTGCAACTTCTCTCTTTGACCCTAACTCTACTGTTTCCCGCTTATAAGGACACTTGGGGTATATCGGCCCCCACCTGGATAAACACAATAGAGATAACCTTATGAAAAAACGCCCGACTGAAATCAATGCTAGTTTTCCTTTCTTTCTTAATCCTCCAGTCTACCCATCTTTTTAGTTTAGAAAACCTTTCTTGAGCACCTCCTCTGTACCAGGCATCATTCCAGGCACTTTCACACATATTCTCATTTGTTTCTCTGTCTCGGGTAGACAGCTTTCTTTAACTTCCCATATTGATGGTAAAAAAATATCTTTCTTACTCCATTTACAACACTTCTGCTATCAAATAGGTAGAGATTTTCCCCCACACCAACCAATTCTTCACCTCTCTGGACCAACTCAATTCTAACACTAACTACCCAGAGTCAGGGCAGACTCCACAAGTTAAGGACTCAGTCACACAAGACTGCCTCCCACTTCAGACACCAGCCACAAATAGTGAGTCTCCAGGTTACCCACACTTCTGCCTCACTTGGCTACAAATTGGGGTTGCCCACAACCCCCACCTCAGGTTTAATAATTTGCTATTATGGCTCACAGAACTTGGGGAAACACTTACTTATGTTTACTGGTTTATTATGAAGGATGTAATAAACAGATGAACAAACAGATAAAGAGGTACATAGGTGAGGTCTGGAAGGATCTTGAGCATAAGAGCATATGTTCCTGTGGAGTTGGGGTACACCCCCAGCACATTGATGTGTTTACCAACTCAGAAGCTCTCTGGAGCCCATATGTTATGGATTTTTATGGAGGCTCCATCACATAGGTATGATTTATTAACTCAATCTCCAGCCTCTCCTCCCTCCATGGAGTTAGCAAGTGAGACTGAAAATTCTAAGTTCCTAATCATGGCTTGGTCTTTCTGGTGACTATCCTAAAGCTATCCAGGAAGGAACCCACCAAGAGCTCTGTGTAAGACACACCCATCACATGCATTACTCAGGAAATGACAAAGAATTTAGGAGCTCTGTGTCAGGAACCAGGGTCAAAAACCAAATATTAGAACATAAGATGCTCCTAGTACCCTATAGCTCAGGTGATAGGAGCTCTGTGTCAGGAGCCAGGAACAGAGACCAAATATATTTCTTATTATGTCACAGATGAGCATAGTGAGATCCAGAGAGCTGAGGCAATTTACCCAGTTCATGTAGGAGGAGGTGACAGAGCTATGACTGGCCTGTCTTCCGACTCCATACCTGCCTCTGGCATAAAACTACAGTGAACACTTCACTGTTGGTAGATTAAATTTTAATTTCTTGCTACTTGTTTTCAAAAGTAAAACAGTCAGAAGATATGCTTCATTTTTTTTTTTCCCCAACAAAAACCTGCGGTGGAGCTTTAAACTTTGGGTGTGGCTCCTGATTTTGCGCTGAGTACCCACAACCATTCCAAAAGAGCTGCCCTGTTCCTGCCACATGTGGTATGGCAGGTGGCACAGAGTTCTGCCCTTTCCGCCCAGGGGCGCTGGCAGGTGGCCAACCCGCAGCCCTGGGCTCCTGCTCATTGTAGTTTCTTTCTGCTGAGCTGGTCATGTGAAGGGAAGTGGATGACTAGAGAACACAAAAGCCATAATTAGTAGGAGTGGGAGTAACAGTTATCAGCGTTGTAGCTGTACCAGTATGCACACCAGCAGATGTCACACACCAGCAGGTCGCCCTCAGTAAAGCCTGGACTAATGAGAGGCAGTGCGCACATGGCTGCCAGTCTGTACTTCACCTATCTGAGACTAGAAAAAAGTGTCCTTTCCTTTGCATAGCATAGTCCCATGCCAAGGCAGAGCAGTGGTTGCATTTAGATCCATACCTGCCCCTTGGGCCTTGGCATTATAGCAGAATAGGTAAGAGCCTACCTAGCATCTGGGTTGGGATCATAGCTCCACCGCTTATTGCTGTATGACCTTGGGCAATTGACTTAACCTCTCTATAACTTGCGTTCATTATCTACAAATTGGGGAGAATACCAATTTCAAAGATTCTCATGAGGATGATATAATTTAACACATGTGCAAGCTAGAATGGTCCCTAATCACAGTAACTGCTACGTGCGTGTCAGTTAGCGTTGTTATTACTAGAGCTGCAAACGCTGTTCCTGGGAAGAGACAGACCCCAGCTCTCTCTCTCCTAGTCCCAGGTCATAGGCCTTTTTTACCTTCCTTTCCACCTGCAATTCCAGAAATATCCTCTCTGATACCTCACCCTCTTCGATGCCCTGATGACACCAGTAAATTCACTAGGAACTAAGCTTGCATGCGTGCACGCTTCAACACATATTTGCCTGAGAACTTAACCTGCCTTGGTGAGTGTATTTGTTAAGATAAAAGCTAGGCTGCTGAAACAAAGAAGCCTAACGTTGTAGTGGCTTAAGGACGACAGAAATTTACAATGTAGAATTACTACCCGTCCGTGTTTTAGAACAGATGAGTAGAATCTCTGCCTCTAGACTATCTTTCCAAAAGGTAGCCTGTGCCTTCTCCAGCTAAGGTGGTCGACAGTTAGCCACTTTATCATGCACGGTAGTGGGGCTGATTGACTTGATCTCTGATTCTAAGATAGCATTGAGACATAGCCTGACTCTAATGAATCTAGAACTTGTAAACACTTTTCAGTGGTATATCCACCTGGCCACTGGTTCACTGTCCTCCTTCATCTTAACAATGTGTTCTTTCAAGAAACCCATCACTCCGATATTTTTCTTGCAGTGGTTTGACCAAAGTGCTTACAGTTAAGAAAAGACTATTTTTATTCTGAGACTGATCTGGTAGCTCTCTGAAACAATTTTCTTATCTGTATATTCAAGTTGACAATAAATGGTCATATGGTAGGAGGTGGCAGTGAAGAGAATGTCAATAGTTGTGATTATTGATTATTATTAACTATAAATGGAGCTGGCAAAATGAGCATTATCCATAAGAAGTGGCATAAATGTTGTTTGCACACACACAAAAGTGTAATATGCATAGAGACTTCACATTTGTAAAGAGTTTCATTTTCGCCATCTGTTCTTTATTTTTTCAAATCAAAATCTCTGATACGTGAGCATTTGTACTGGGGTGGGGGCAGAGGGGGTTTGGCAATCCTTTTGTGTTCATTCTCCAGAGCACTCAGAAGCCAGACTTCCTGCCTCAGTTTTCAGCAGCCCACCAGCAGCTGCATGATGCCAAGGTGGGCTGTCTCCCCCTCTGCAACCAGCACTCCCATCCAGGCACAGTACAACTCAGTGTGACCCTCTTCAGGTTGGAGCTTCTTTGGAGACATACGGTTCCAAAACAGGTAAAACAAAACAATACAGAATGTTCCATTATTCTAGAAGCATGAGAAAATATGTCTTTCTTGCACTTCACACATACATTCATTCATTTATTCTGCAAATGTTGATTGTCAGCTCACCCTGTCTCATTCAGTGTATTTGCCAGGTAAAGGGTAAGCAGCTATAACAAAGAATTTTAAAAATGCAGTGGCTTAAGAAAGAAGGAAGTCTGCTCTTCACAGTCACAGTGCAAGCAGTCCAGGTTAGGTGGAGAACAGCTGGGCTACAAATGGTCACTTAGAGATCTTATTGCTTGTCCATCCCCCAGACTCTGTTTCTCTGATGTGTGTAGTTTGTATATATAAATATTTAAAGGCCGCCTTACTCACCCTTCCCACAAACGGGAACCTGTTTTGACAGTGTTTACTCCCCACTTTGACAAATTATAAGCATATTGAACTTAAGAGATGTCAAAATAATATTTATAATAAAATAAAATTTGTTATTACGTATGCCATTTTTGAGAAAAGTTTAAAAAACAATGGAAAACATGTTTATACCTGAAAAGCAAGCAGTATGAACTGCTTGTTTGCATTGGAGAGAAAGTCTATGGAGACACTGGGGAGTATTTAAGCTAATACTCCTCCGGCTATAACTTCCAACCACCCAGTCAAAGATGTTGCATAAAAGCCCAGCCTACAGAACGTTAATCTCATGCATCTCTTTGGAGAATGCTGAACTAGGTTTTGAAGACTTAGCATGCAGTTTGGAGGAGCTTCCGACCTCCTCCCGGAGACAAGAAAAAGAAATCTTGCTAGCCAAGGTCACTGACACATCACCTGGGGGTCAGCTGTGTAGGAGGCAGAGAAAGACTGACCAGACTGATAATGTTGTGTACATCACCCATTCTCCTCCACACCAATTCCTTCCCTGTTTGGCTTGTTGAAAGAAATAAATGTAAATGTTGCATTAACTTGTACGTGCATGTTCATATGCATGTGTAATCAGTAGCTTTTCTTTTGTATTGACTCTGCTTTGACATCCTGAACCTCTGGGTTTTATCTTAGGAAAGGGCATGCTTTTCTATCATAATACTCAGAATAAATCAGCCCTCTTCTGTAATGTCAAAGCCCTCTTCTGTATGAGTCAAGAGAAGGTCCAGATCCTAGGAAGGGGAAAAGAAATAGTCCAAGACAGCAATTTCCTCTAAACAAAAGAGGTGGATTATGGGGATTCATCTTGCATTGATGAGAACATGGTCACATGGCCATACAAAGCTGCAAGGGATGCTGGGAAATATAGTACAGCTGGCAGTCCTGTGCTGGAGCTGAAACTTCATTACATGAGAGAAAGTGAGAAAAGATTTTGGAACAGTTCCTCACTATGCCATGGATTTTTATTGCTCCACCAAAATCCTTTCTCATTTTTTCCACCCTTTCCAGAGATGTAGTTATTTTTTTAAATTTCCATTAAGCACAGTGAGCCTACTTACACAAGCAGAATCCTCATGCTTCTCCCCTCACACACCTAAAGATGTAATTGCTCCATCACGTACATATTAAGTCCAGCCCTACCATCAACCTTCTCCTTCCTTGGCACCCTGATTCTTCATTGCTAGGAATTAAACATTGTTGCTGTGGGTTTCAAATGTGCTGATTGGCCCCAGGTACAGAACATTCTAGCACATGTTGAAAATGAGGGCAGCACTGAATGATTAGACATCAGGGAACCATCAGTTCTAGCACACAGGTCCCTCAGATCCTACCTGGCTTTCCAGTTCTCCGTGTTAAACCAAGAGGGAGTTATACCAAGTAATTATGATAACTATCATGTATCAGTGTCTACTATGATCAGTGCTTAGAGCTTGGTATTCTACATACACTTTCTTTAATCTCTTAAACTGTTCCTAAGCAGTTTTTGGGATCACCTCCCCAAACCCTTGTTTCTTATGCTGGAAGGAACCCAGATTGTAATAGCCAGATTCATTATTTACCCCCTGGGGCTGGGTAGAGAGCTGTGTAACATACGAATATCCAACATTACAGAACATCAGGGCTCTGATATCTAAGAGAAGAACTATTGGGTCTGCAGCTAGCAATGCCTACTCCTAATGGCTTTAACCACATCTATTTTTCTATGTCCAGATTAATGATAAGCTAGATGTTCCCACATGCTAGAATACATGTTTAATGTAGAATACATGTTTAGTGTAGAATACATGTTTTCTGCATTTTGAAATCACCTTAGAACAGAGACGATGCTTCTTTTAAGCCAAGACTGCTGGAATGGTCGCTGGTTCTGCTTGTCTGAGAGTGAATCCAGAGAACAGGCTCTGAATGGGCCCAGTGCTCCCAACTCAAATAGGAGCCATTTTCCAGGCAGTCCTCCAAGTCCTCAGACCAGACCAGGTGGGCTACTGGACCTGTTCCAGTCTGGACATGGCAGAGTGAGCAGCCATGCTTTATGTCACTTAGCCCTCCGTGGAAGCCTCTTCCTCAGTACTACTATATTCCATTATTATTGTCTGTTTTTCAGGCTGCCTTTGAGGTTTGGGATCTAGTCTCCTATTAACCCATCTACAGGTTTTGCTCAATTTGTAAAATGCTCTTCCACCCTCTGATTAGCTGTAGTCTTGTAGAAATGGCTTGGCCAGTAGAAGAAGGCTTTGTGGTGATGCAGCCAGGGTTAGGGCCATGATTTGTGAGTAGAACTCTGGCCGAATTTCATCCCCCATCCTCTTCTGTCCTGTAACAAGCCAGGCACTTTTGTGCTTCTTTCAGGCCAAGACTGCTGGAATGGTCACTGGCTCTGCTCGTCTCCAGGATTTCCTTTAGTAACGATCCTACCCCACTCCATGGAGACCTGGAGTAATTCTCAAGCTTCTGCCCCAGAGGTGACCTTGACACCCTAGCCAACCTTGGTGCTCTATCTCTGAGTACAGCAATTTGCAGAAAGGTGGGCTAGGACCAACTATGGCCACTTGGGATTGTGAGCAATAGTACTAGTGCTTGGGGTGTTAGCTAGCTACCAGCAGGCAACTCGCCCACCTCACGGAAAGATGCTACCACAGCCCATCATTGAAAAAGAAGCAGAGCCAAGATATGGCGAAGAATAACTGAGCCTTAACATCACTGTTTTAATTCTGGATTTAGCCATACCGGAAGCTACCATAGCACTTACAATTTCTAGCTAAGTAGTCCTAGTATTTCTTTATTAATATATATATATTTTTTATTGAAGCTATTTTGAGTTGGGTTTCTCTCACAATAAAAAGAACCACTTTACTCAAGTTTCCAGAAAGTTAACTGCAAAATGATATGACTGAATGTTTGATAAATAGTAGTACCAATACTTGCAGTAGCAGACATTTATTGAGATTTACTAGATGCCAGGCACTGTTTAAAGTGCTTTGCACATATCAACTAATTTAGGCCTTATACCTATTTGAGGCAGGCATCGTTACTTCTGTTTTATGATGGGAAAACTGGTTTACAGAAAGGTTTCTTAGCTAGTGATTTCAGAATCAGAATTTGAACTTACACATCCAAGGGAGCAATGGACCATCCAACAAGCTTAGCTTGTAATGTATTTCAAACAGTGCTGACAATTATCTAAAACATTCTGAACTGCATTTAAAATGAATTATTATCAGAGCAGGTTTATGTCAGAAAATAATATCCCTGTGCATAATCTCACGTTGTTTTCGGCCAGAAGGGCATTTCTGTACCTGCTTAATTGCTTTATTTACAACTTATGACTGTCAGTGATATTTAGCTCTTCACAAAAATCAAATGCACTTTTAAGGGACAATGGTATATGACCAATGAGAAGAATGTAGAGTGGGCTCTGAAGGTGATCCTAAAAGGCGAACTTTCAAACCTGTTTTGTGCAAAGTACGCTTTTGAAGAGGACATTTGAATACAGAAATTACAATATATCACTTGAAAAAAAAATCAATCACATCGTATAGGTATGTATCTAACAGAGGCAGGGCATCATGGCATTTGCATCAGCAAATCCGGTAACTCTAGCTGTCGTCTGGAAGGTGAGCCAGCTCCTCAGACGAGCCTCAGCAAGGTTCTTTAACTCCAGAAACATAACGCCAAGACTGAGAAAGAAACAGCCCATTGATGCTGCCTACACCTGAGGGAGCCCTTCCAAGGGGTCTAACAGAAGAAACTCTGAAAGAAAGTTGCAGGAATGACTTCCAGTTCCAAAACTTCTAGCAACCAAATCTCAAAGAGGCATTGTCTAGCATGGAAAAATTAGATAGGGAGAAATTTCCCCAAATGTTATGGAAATCATTGAAAACATTTTAAAAAATTGAAAGAAGAGTACAGTACGTATGTACCCACTGTCTTCATTCAGCAACTGTTAACATTTTGACATGTACTGTCAAGTACAAAATTTGTTTGTAGTGGTGTGTGTGTGTGCATATTTCCACTTTGCTGAATCATTTGAAAATAAGTCTCAGACATGAGACATTTCATCGCTAAATAACTGAGCTAGAAATTAGGATGTTCACAACCTAACACCACACCACATCACACTTGAGAGAACTATGACATCATTAATATCTAGTCTATACTCAAAATTCCCCCAAATTGCCCCACGATATTTTTTGTAGGTATCTTTTTCTTTACCCTCTCCAAACCAGGATCTAATTAAGGCATTGCATTTGGTTGTATATCTCTTTATTCCTTTTTGTGCTAAAAATTATGCATTTTTTTTTAACATTGCCCTTTTGAAGGGAACAGGCCAGCTGTCTCACAGAATGTCCACGGTCTAGATTCACCTGCTTGTTTTCTCATGGTGCCATCCACCTTGTTCCTTTGCCCAGGTATTTCCTGACAGCTGGGAGGTAAATACAGAGGTTTGACAAGACTCAGGTTGCATGCCTTGGGTGTGAATTCTGTATAGATGTCTCTGTGTACTTTACATTGCATCTCATCACGAGTCCAGAATGTCAAGGTGCCCTGCTATGACGATACTAAATCTGACCACTAGGTTAAGGTGTTCGCTGCTAGACTTTTCCATTGAAATACGATTTTTTCCCCTTTGCAATCAGAAACCAGTGAGGAGACACCTTCACACCCTGCGCCTATTCTTGTCTGCAGCAATCTTTCGCTGAACGGTTTAGCTCATAAAGACAACAGACAGCCTTACCCACACTGCATGCTTCACTGCAACTCATGACAGCTTTGTAGCAGCATTTTTAAAATACCTTCAACAGACTATTTTTTGGTATGTCATATGAATCTTAGGTTACACGTGTTCATTTGGCCGTTCTTCAAAAACAGCCAGTTATTGCTCAATGCTGATAGAGAAGTTCTGCAAACATGTGTAAACATTTCCTGCCAGGGACAGCTGGAAACATTTACCCTGAAACATCTCTGGGTAGTGGAGGAATCAGCTTTGCTATGGAAATTTCCTTTCCTTTCCTCCAGCACCAGAGTTTTCAGAATGATTTACATTGAAGACTTGCTTCTAGCCCGCAAGCACTCCCTTGCGTTCTGATATAGGAATTTTGACTCATTGTATATTCAAATCATCTGGGGAGCTTTAAACTGGCACAGTCCTCCTCCAAACCATTAGGACTGGAATCCATGAGGGTAAGGCCAAGATGAACTATATTCTAAAAGCTTTCCAGGTAAGTCTCTTGGGTAGCTTAAATGGGAACCACTAAAAAAGTCACTTCAAAAGGGAAAAGTAATTGTAATGTCACCATTTAACATCAAGACACTACAGTAAATCCTCACTTAAGGTCATCTACAAGTTCTTCTAACTTCAGCAAAATGACATACAATGAAACCATAGGCCAGTTGATATAAGCAACAGTTAAATTCCTACAGCTTCTCCTCCATGTTATAATGAAAAGATGTTGAACAAACCAAAGTTACCTGAAGACCTGCTCTCTCTAGATCTTCCTCCAGTATGGTGGCCGCCAAATTTCATGCACTTTAGAACTACCTGGGAGATTAGAAAACCGATGGCCAGGTTACAACTGATACCAATTAAGTGGGAATGTCTGTCTGGGCATGGCAACCAAGCGTCTGATTGTTTAAAGATATCAGGTGATTCCATTTTACAGTCAAGTTTTGGAACCATTTCTTCAGTGACTGTCTTCCAAAGAGAAAGCCGTGATCGGCTTGGAAGAACATGGATGTGAGAACAAACAGTTCTGCCACTAAGTGTCTGCGTAATCGCCTAGCCTAAATCTCCTTAGGCTTGGGATAATAATGTTAACTCACAGTTCTGTTGTCTGGATTGAAAGAGAATGTACGAGCTAGCACATAAAAGTTAGTACCAACCTTTTCCCTTGCGTAGACTCCTATTGCGGCTATACCAAATTACGTTTAGTGGCCTAAAACAATACACGTTTATTACCTTACAGTTCTGATAGCCAGAAATCCAAGAGTCTCACTGGGCTAAAATCAAGATGTAGGTGGGGCTGTCTTCCTTTCCGGAGGCTCTAGAGGAACATGTCTTGCCCTCTCCAGCTTCTAAAGGAACCTGCATTCTGTGGTTCATGTCCCCCTTCCACCTTCAAGGCCAGCAACGGCCAGTCATCTCATAATGCCTTATTCTTCTACATCTTTTTCCACGTTTAATGACTCCTGTGATTACATTAGGCCCATAAAGATAACCCAAGATAATCTCCTTATTGCGAAATACCTGATTAGAACCTTCATTCCTTATTTGCATGTGATATAACACATTCACAGGTTCTGGGCTTTAAAGCATGGAGATCTTTGGGAGGCTATTATTTTGTCTACCACACCCTCGATACCTTTCCCTCTGATCAAGATGCAAAATGTAATTGTAGCTTTATGTTAATTGATATCCTATACATACATGAGAATCTGTTAATGTTTTATTAACATGACAGCAACTAAATGATAGCAATTGCAGGCCTTGTTTCATTAGAGATCCTTTCCCTTCTGCTCTATTCAGGAAACAGGCTTAGGCACCCATGTTTGTATCACATGATCCTTGTGCATCGCCACAGTGGATTTGACCAGGGGTAGCCCCCAGGGAACATGGGGAGTCAATGAATTGGCTTGTTGGCATCACATTACAATTTTTCTTAAGAAATCAAGGTAAGGGGCACAGATAACTGTAATTAGTTGTTGCTGCACTCTGGAGCAAAAAGGATTATAGAATTAGAACTGGAGTTGGCATTATAGTAATTCAATGTCACATGCAAGTCAGAGTTTGAGAGGAGGAAGAGCCAAAGCACATGCAGAGGGGAAGAAGGTCTGCAGAGAAGATAGCTGAGCACCATGTACAGAGAGAAGCCGAGATGTGACACTTTCCAGCCCCCAAAGAGAGATGCTTCCATTTTTAGTAAACTCCTGTTTCTAAAATTTGGGCTATATTTTGGGAGATAATGTTTTGAACAAGTGTTAGAACTAGAACTTGTGATGACAAAGCAAATTAAATTAGTTCTGATGAGTTTTATAAAGTCACCACAGCTTTCTCTTATCCTTGTACCAAGGAAAAAGGAGAAAAGAAAATTAAAAATTATCTTAAAATCTCATCGTATTATTGTCCCTGATCTTCCATATTTTACAAATAACAACACAGAAAGTTCTATAGCAAAGGCTAGTACATCAGTTAGAAATTTTTGGCAAAAATTAACAGCAAAACAGGTATATGGCAGCTAAACTCAAAGGACATCTAATTTTACTTAATAAGAAGTCTGGAGGTAACTCCAGGGTTTGTTCTAAGGCTCCATGATGTCATCAAGGACCCCTGACCAAAGAAGAACATTCTCAGCTACTGGCTTCTTATTCTTGTTTTCCTTACTTCATGGTCACGAGATGGCTGCTGCAGCTTCATGTATTTTGGCTTCACATCAGCTTTTCGAGGCAGGAGAAAGGTGGGGGTGGAACATAAAGGCATTATCTCTCTGAGGTTCTATCATTTTATCTGAGACGGGAACTCCTCATCCAACTTCCCCTTGCATGTCGTTGGCCAGAACAGGCTCGTATATCCACCTCTAACCCAACACTACAACGGAGAATGGGGCAACATGATGATTTAGACCAATACGATTAATTATCCGTGACTGGAATAGATGTCTCCCTTCCTGAGATGAACAGATTTCCTCTGGTTGATATTTTGTTAGCAGGGAAGAAGTAAGGTGACTTTTTGTTTGGTAGACAAACTTGTCTGCAGCAAGCAAGCAATGAATGGCTGAAAGGAGGAAGAAGAGGAGAAACAGGACTTAGGAAACCACAAATGTTTTGGTTTTGCAAGAAAAGAGCTTAAGCTACATCTATTACAGCAACTCCGGCTGAGGCTGCAAGAATCACATTAGAAATGCATTTTTCCTGTGTTCTAGATTCTGGGTTGAAGGCCTTGCCTGGGATTCACTTGCTGCTCTCTATCTTCAAGTGCCATTTGAGAAGTTCCTGGCAAGGGTAAGTGGCAGTTAACACCACGAGTTCTAAGTACCCCAAGTAATTCAAAAGGAACACAAGTCCAGCTCATAACCTCCAAAGTTTCTCTCATAACTACCACTTACTTTAATAGTTTTGTTGATTTGTTTTTTAAAATACCAATATCAACTTTTTCAAAGCTTCTATTTTGTTGTTCTTGTTGTTTTATTTTTGGCGATTGAAACTTTTTTTAGTGTCCCTTTGGGTAAAAAAGTATTACTCATGAGAGTTCTCTAGCCTTGTATGTCATCCCTGAAATCTAAGATAATATAAAAAAGTTCATCATTGAAGCATGCTGAAAGTTAACTCAAACCATCCAAGGGTACATGAAAGTCTCTACTCAACTTAAATAGCTAAGTCAACTTATGTGAAGCACACAACACACAGTTTGACAAATGGTGAGCTCTACATAAAGTGTTTGTTGTTGTTGTTATAGATCTCAAAACTCTTTTGAAATGAAGAGAGATCACAGAATTCATACAAAGATAGTATGCTAAAAAGAGCAATGGAGAGAAGGGAAAGGTAAGAAAACGAACACTTTTAGATCATGCTAGGTGCAGGAAGACGATATGCATACATGTGTTATTATATTTAATCTTGACAACCAACCTTATGAGGTAAATATTATTACCATCACTTGACCAGTGAGGAAATTGAAGCCCAGAAAGTTGGAGTGACTTGTGCAAGACAAGTTAGTGAGCAGCAAATCTAACTCAGGTCTGTCTCAGATGGGTTGTATTTTTCTTAAGAAAACATACTTGCTCTTTTTTTTCTCTTTCAATAGATTTGTAGGGCAACATATTTGTTATATGGATAAAAGCTTTAACTGTTCATACAAAAGAGCACCAATTCACTTGAGCTGGATTGTTATTGATGTCTCTAAAGGCAAATGTGGTGTTAGCTTTTTTGAAGTTAAAAGGTTAAAGAAAATGTAATTACTGTCCTCATAGAATTTACCGAGAGTGGAAAAACAGAAATGCGAACAAATAATATTCAGTATGATAACTGCTACAATGGTCATCTATTCAAAATAAAGGTAGATTGTGGAAAAGGAAGTCCCTACCAAAAAGGGTATTAGAGAAAGATTTATGAAGAATATGGTTTTGGTACAAGACACTGCTTAAGGAAAAATAGGAGTTTGCCAGGCAGATAGTTTGTAGGAAGGCATTCCAAGCAGAGAGGACAGTCTGTAAAAATGCAGGAAGATTTAAGAGAGCTCAGGGAGTTACAAGTAGTTTAGTATTGATGGCTTGTGAAATTTAAAGATAAGAGTGGCAGAAAATGAGTCCCTAGAGGAAAGTAATACTCGATCCTTCTAAAAGTGTTCAGCTTCCATTTTTTTTTTGGATAATAATAATAATTATGTAGCAATGTGGCATCACTAAATAAGAGATGACCTGAAAACATAGAGATCCAAAAGTAATTGATATTTTAAATATGTATGTCTGTAAAGATTGGAGATGACCTAAATGTCCACCAAGAGAGGAGTAGTTAAATACATTTTGTATATACATTAATGAAAAACTATGACTATGCAGCTATGTAAAAAATGAGGCAGATTCATAGTGTCCTAGATCAAAGTCTCTAGAAAGCAAAGCTAAAAATTTATATGGGAGGCAGAAACCTAGGATGGTGAGAGTGAGGCAGAAGGAAGGTGAGTCAAGGGAAGGTGCAATGCAATGGAGCGTGTCATCATGCTGACTGGATGATACCTTGGAAAGAGATGGCGTTTCACTTAGCAGATAGGTGACAAGTAGGAACCATCTCAGAGTAGTTCACAGAGGAGAAAAAAGGAGGGAGAAGTCAAATGCTTGGCTTCTCCTGTCTCTTTCTTCCAATTGGTGGAGGGTCACACTTGCCGGTTATGTCATCTGGCCCTTAGCAGCACACAGGAAGCGGTGACCGATGCCTTCCTGTGGTGTTTTATCCAGGTCCCGGAGTAGAGGAGCAGGCCAGGTGCAGGAGCATCACTGGCCAGGTGAGAAAGAAGGAGCCTCTTGAGGGAATTTAAAAAGGCATATATTTTTTTTTATTGCTGCCTGGCCATAAAATCTGGAAATACTATCATACATTGCATATCAATAAGTTATGTGTTAAGAAAAATATTCCTTAGGTTTCTAGACTTGATGGCCACCCTGTGTTGATATGAAACAAGTTCTAAAATGTGCTCAACATGAAAAAAAAAAAAGGTACAGGTCAGTGTGCACAATATGTTAACTTTGGGTAAAATAAAGAATACTCATATGCTTATTTCTGCATATTATTCCTCTGGAAACAGACACAAGAAACCAATAGCATTATTTGTCTTTGGGAGGACCAGTTGGATGGCTGGGGGACTGAGTAAGAGAGACACTGTTATCATATACTTTTTGTGCATTTCTAAGTTTGTACCACATCAAACTGATTAGGTAAAAACTTACATTATCCTGAGAAAACCATTATCAATGTTAGGAAGATCACACCGGCAGTAGTAAAGAGTATTTTGAAGGAGATCGTTTAATTCACTAATGTATATGAGCATCAGGAGAGCAGGATGGATACTGAAGTGAACATGGCAGATCCTGCCCCTACCCAGACAGTTTACAATCAAAGAGAGAGGACAATTAGACAAGTGTTAAGGCAACCACAAGGGCTTTGAAACCCTAAGTGATGACAACAAATCCTTGCTCTTGGCACACAATTTTTAGTGCTAAAAAAAGAATTTTTGTGGCAAAATCCCTACATAGCAAGGCTCAGTTCCTCTTTTTTAAATTGTTGATGTTGAGCTAGATGCAGATGCACAAACATTTTCATAAAGAGCAGATGGTAGGTATTTTAGGCTCTGCAGGCTAGGCAGTTCCCGTCACAACTACTCAACTCTGTTGTTATAGCATGAAGCAGACACAGCCAATACCTAAGCAAAGGAGCATGGCCGTGGGCCAATACAACTACTGGAAGTTTTGCAAGTCTATTGGACATTGCAGAAGAACTTTGAATGTCATATAATTTATAAATGTCATGGAATATTCTTCTTTTTATTATTTTTTTTTCAACCCTTTAAAAACACAAAATTCCTTCCCTAGCTTGTAGGCTGTACAGAAATAGGCAGTGGGCCCTATTTCACTGCAGGCTACAGTATGCACCCAGGAGTTAGACTATTGCTCCCATGTTAAAATTCCAAGTCTGTTCATGTAAAGTCTCAATATTCCTTCAAACAGTAGCTGGCTCTCTGAGCTAGCTCTACTGGCCTCTAAAGGTTTATGATTCTGTTGCTAATTGCTTGATTTGCATTTCATTTTGGTTAAACTTTGTGTTTATTCTCCCAGCTCCTGCCACACTTATTCTTGCTGCATTGTGTGCTGATTTGAAATGGAGTTCTGCACTGCAATAAAGGTCACAAGAGAAGATTTAATTCCTCCGTGACTGCTGGTTAATTCATTTCTGGACGTTAGAACCACTTTTATGAGCTCCACGCCGAATGCCATATGGAATATCATTATGAGCTCCCTAGAGCTTCTGTTATGGCCATCTGTCTGTGACTCCCTATGTGGTTTCTTTGACAAAGGAGATTCATCAATCCCAAAGGCTTCAATAAATTAAGTTTTAAAAACCCAATTCTAAACATCTGCCTCTAAAATTAGATGTACATTTTCAAGGTTTAAATGCCAGAAGCATATTACTAATGATCTTTATTGTGAAACCCCAGTGGAAAATTATGAGTGTATTGTAGCCTGTCACCAGGGTAACACCCAGATACAAGCACTGCCAACCCTACAAAACCTTCCATAAGTAAATCTCTAAAATCTCCCATTATAAGGACTCTCGCATGTTAGTCAGAACCTTGGCATTCTGCCTAAACTAGGCCTCTGTTCTCAAACAAATCCAGAATTTTCTATACTAACAGTAGAAATTGTGTTTGTTCATTTTGTTTTTGTGCCCCCTGGATCAAATGTGAAACTTGGCACTTAGTAGGAGTTCAATGAATTTGTGTTGATCTGAATCGATATGGAGAATTACACACCATGAGTTTCTAGGTCATATCTCCATGCAGTATTAATGACAGGATTTTTACTCAGTGTGACACTGGTGATTGGTTGCAAAGAAAATGAACTGTTTGTTATGTTGTCTTGGTGTCTGTATATTTATACAATGCACGTTTGTATTCTGAAGATGAATGAGATACTCAGAATAAAGCATTTTTAGGTCTTCACATAGTATAGATCCAAGTTAGAAACTTAGAATAACAGAATTTTTATAAATTGTTTTATGATATTTCTCTTAACACTAATTATCAATGAAGTAGGTGATGAGCTAGATATTTCACACTTATAAAAAAAACAAAACTGGCCACCAGACAATTTAGGAATTTAATAGAATATTTTGAATGTTATTTTGCACATATGGGATATTCTTGGATCTAGAATCTATTTCTTTTACCCAAAGATAATAAAAATTTAACTAAAATTTTACAGAATAAATTATTAAAACTTGCTGCTAATGAAGGATTTAAAATGAATTTTTAAAGATTAGAGTTAATAAATATCTTGAGTATGTTAAAACTGCTTTACATCTCTATTCCATTTCTGTCAACATACTGTGACACTGGTTTGCCTACTATGAGTGTTAGTGAGATAAAGTATAGCAGTTTAGACTTACCCTCAGTAAGTAGTACTGTCACCAATCTAACCTACATTAGCCAAATTATCAAGAAAGAAGCAGCTCATTAAACACTTAAAATGTCGACATGCATATACATGTTCAAAATGTTTTTTTATTTGCATAAAGATATTTAATAGGAGAAATCACTCTTCATAACTTTTTGGGGCTATAATTGCAGTGAGCAGTGTGTGTGTGTGTGTGTGTGTGTGTGTGTGTGTGTGTGTGTGTGTGTTCGGGGGGCTGTCTGCAAAATTTTGGGAGGAGGTAGGATTAGGTTATATATAAACTGAATTCAGTCATGTGAACCATGTGACACTTTTCACCCCTTGAAGTTGAGGAACCACTGGCCCAGAAACTTCAAATAGATTCAGAATGTTAAAAAAAAAAAAATTAAAAAGGAAAAGAAAAAATAAAGTACAAAAACCCAGACAGCAGCCCAGTTGGGTCATTTTGTAACCTCAAGCAAGCAAAGAAAACAACTTCAAAAATTAGATAAAAAGGTAACCATTCTTCCCTTCAAATTAAAGTAAAGACATTTCTCATAAAGTAAAGCATCTCTCATCCTTGGGAAGATTTAGAATTAAGAAGAGAAATGTTCAAGAGAACGAGGCACTTAAATTACGTATTGTAATGTGGGGGAATCAATATAGATTCAGAAGAAAGACAGAGACACCACCCTTCTCTACCTCTCCCGGTTCGGGTGGGAGAGATTTCCCTTGGCCCCCTGGAGGGGTTAAGAGCTTGGCTTCAGATTCAAACGAGCAAGGGTTTTAACTGTGCCAGCATCACTTCCAGAGGTGTGATCTTCTCTCAACCTTGGTTTTCTCATCAATAAAGAACGACCCACGTGTAGAATGTCGGTACAGAGACGTGCTTGATGAAGCGTAGCTGCTTCTGTCATCTATTGCTGGGTAACAAACCACACCAGCCTTTGCGATGTGTAACAACAACCTTTTTATTTTGCTCATGGATTCTGTGGACCAGGAATTCTTACACAAGACCTTTCCTGTGCATTGGGCATCCTCAGATCATGGCCACGTGGGGTAATCAAACTTCTTGCTTGCAGCTCAGAGCTGTTATCAGAAGCCACTGTGGCAGTTTTAAAACGTGGCCCCAAATTCCAGTAAGTAATCTCTGGTGAGCCTTTGAAGAAAAGATGCATGAATACTATAAAACCTCCAAAAGTCTGCCATTTACCATGTGCTTAATGCAGTAGGAGGAGGAGTGATAGAAGAAATTATCAAAATTTCTTGAGATGGGCAATGTAAAAATTTGTGCTTTAAAGATTTCAGAATTTAGGTATGGGTCCTTAATTATTCTTTGCTCATAGTGATTCTTGGATATGTCCCTCTCCCTGGCTCCTCCCATCACATAGCTTCTGCATCCTGGAGCACTTGCTGCATTCGCTCTGGCCACAATGGCCATTGGCAAGCTCCACTCCTGCTCCAGCCGGCCCTCTGGCTTCCTGCTCTAAAAGCCTTCTTACCTACTGCCCTGACTCCTTCTCTGCCTACAGTTCATTCAGGCTGTCTGTTTTCTTCTGAGTCCACAATAATGGGAAAAACAGGCTAAGCTGTAGAGATTTATTACAAATGCAGAGAATGACGATGTGAGTAAATATTGCTATAACCTTTACTATGAGGTTAGCCAAAGTAAAATTATATTTGTTTCTTAAAACAAAAATATCTTGAAGATACCAAAGACTTAAAAAAGTAGAGTGCTGTCATTTTGCATATGCACACTCACATACCTTTACATATGATAGTTCTTTAATGAAGACTGTCATTCACTCTATTATTTTTCTTCTTTCTGGCGGGCATCATTGGCTTATATGGCTAGCTAGTTAACCGTGAAAAGACATTTCTGTATGGCTTATTAAAAGATTCAATAGCTTCAAAGAGTTAAGGTAATTTCCTCTCTGAACTCAGTGTGGGCAGAAGATACTGGGAATGTGAACAAGGTCACAGGCATTTGACACTGCTTCCTCTGGTCACCTTGGGCACTCCTGGCTCTGCCTGGCTCTTTTTCAGGTGACTATTTGTTGTTTAGCAAGAAGAATCAAGCGACTAACTGGGAGAGTCTGTGCAAACCATTACCACATCTGAGGACTCGGCCCTGTGTAACCAGCATCTATCATCAGGAGATAATTGGCAGTGGGGAGCCAAGAATTCAATGGGACCTTTTTCCCATAGCTTTGCTTTTTTGTGTTCTTTCAGCATGCATCAATTTTTGCCGCTTAGCTTGTTAAGCACCAGCACTGGGAGCCTCCTTTGTTTATTTTGTAATTTTTATGGCAACTATAAATGAGCTTCACGAAACCTCCTCCAATCCTGTAGGCTTTTGGCTATTGTCTCTGTTTGAGGTTAGGTTTAGGAGCTTCTTCCGCAGATATATTTTACTTCAGAAGCTGTTTCAGGATTCCTCTGGAAACCACACGCTGAGTCGGAATGAAACCATTTAAACCATCTTCCTAAATTGAACGAGATCAGAGAGCTAATCCCTCTCAGGGGCTTGACAGTCAAGGTTCGATTACTGCTCAACTCAATACGGGCTTTTGTTCTGCTGAGTGGACTATGCAGGCGGAGGACAAAACTTGAATTGCATAGGGAGTTTTAGAAGCTGCCTCTCTTGGAGTGGGAATAGAGGATTGAGGGGCAATGGAAACAGAGAACAGAAACTTGGTCGGGAGGACACAGAACCAAGAATCTGGGAAGAGAACAGAGATTAATGGAGAAGGATAATGAAGCTCAGCTGGAAAGTGTAAAGCAATTTTTATGTAATGTATTTCTTAGAGATAAAGGGAAGAAACCCACTATAAATATTTATATTAGGGCATTTAATTCAATAAAGATGTTCTTGTGGCAACCAATGTATTATTTGAGTATTCATCTCATAGGGAAAAAGGGAGCAATGGATCTTAAATTTTTGTTATATATTTTCAGCTTTGTGCAGAGATATTACAGGCATAATTTTTTATTTTCTTCTTATTTTTGTGTTTTCCAAACCCAACATGTATTAATTTTGCAATTAGAAAACTAATGCTGTGCTGAACATCCAACTTTTATTTACGCAGTTGTACATTCTATCTTGTTTGCAATACTTCCATAAGGATTTCCAATTACATCATAATAAGTGCCTTACCTTTACTGACAGAGCATCTTTCTTCTGAGAAACTTTAGCATCATCTATTGAGACCTTATGAAAATCCTTGCAGGTCATATTTCCTAGCACTAAATGCTGTATAGAACAGAAGATGGAAAGACTGGCAGGTTTCATCTTATTTGATAGACTGAAAAGTGTGGCTCCGGAGATCAGCAGTGATTTATCGAGGGTTAAGCAGAGAGTACAAGAGCTGGGATGAATCCCAAGAAGCCCCAAGTTCCAGTTGAATAAGCAGATGTCTAGACATGGTGTCCAGAATGTCCACATCAATGTAAAGTGATTACTCAGAGACAGCCAGTCAACAAATACTGACACATCTGCAGTATAGTGTGTGACATATTACAGGGAAATAGTTGAAAATCAATTGCAAGCGGAAAGAGTTGCTCAAAAACATTTTTTTTCTGGCTCCTAATATATGATTATATTTATTTGTTGGAAAATCCACCGATTTATTTGTGGTGAAGACATTATAACCAAAGATCCCCATTGTATCTAGTTTGCAGTATATTAATAAATTAGTATCTCTAACAGAGATAATTCTGTATTAATAATTTAAACATTTCCTATGATCTTAACATTTTAAAAATAGATACAAGCTTTATTTCCATGCATGATATAGCAAGGAAACTAAGAACTATTCATTTGAATCCTTGACTGTAGTATTTTTTTATTTGATGGTAATTACAGTTGTTATTATGCTCCAATTCCCTTTGTTTTGCTGAGTTAAACAGTTTATATTAGAATTTATCATGGAATTTACCATGGAAAATTAGAGTATAGGTAGGTAAAAATAATTTCCACTGATTCTTGAATTTGAGAATATTCATAGATCCATGTGATTCTAAACAGATCTTCAGTATACTAAAATTACTTAAAGTTCTTTTTCTTATTTTATAAATATCAGAGCATGCTACTGCATTTCTAGGAAATGAACTGTATAGTATGATCATAGTATATGCAGATTTTGGTGGGAGCCCGATTTTGTGCCTACCCTCAAATAATTGACGTCTTTGCAGCACATAAGACTTTTCTTACTACTAGCACTGAAAGGTGCCCACAACCAGGCATTGTGGAGACTTGCCAAGCGCAATTTTGGATCGTGTGTATTTCTTCTGATTCAAGTAGAGTACAGTAGGTAGCTCCGCATTTCCCCTTCGTTATCGAGTGCGTTCTATCAGTGTGACCTTGTTCCCAAGAGCATCTCATCAATAATTCATGCTAGAAAGGGGTGAGAGTGATCTAGTGTATGTGGATGATCCTATTCTACCAATTTTATTCTGTAGTTACAGACACTGGAACCAGAAACTACTACACCACCAGGGGTCCCCTTGGTAACATCTTGAGCACTGAAGTTTAAAGGAGCGTGCATTCTTAGAATGGAGCATTAGAGAAAAGAGGAATGGCTCCTTGCAGGCATTGCGACCTACTGAGGCTGTCTGCCCTAGAGGAACGCCACAAATCCATAGACAGCAGCACAACTACTAATTAGGCCTGATGTAAGCGTCACGGCGCTGAATAATGATCCCAGGTATGTGCTGTCAGGATTTGGGCAAGGCTCAGGAGGGGAAGGCTTTGCTCTGTTCCACATGGCATTAGCTGGGGCAGCTCAAACGTGGGCAGAAGCATTTACTCCCAAGACAACTCACTCACATAGCTGGCAAGTTGATGTGGACTGTCTGCCTTGGTTTCTATCTATATGTATTCTTCTATATGGATTATATTTCCTCACAGTGTAGTGGTTGAGTTCCAAGGGTGAATGTCCTAGGAGAGGTGGAAACTGTGTGGGTTTTTACGATCCATCCTCAGAAGTCCCGTAGCATTGATTCTGCCATACTGTGTTAGTCAAATAGTCACAAAGGTCCACCCAGGCTCAAGAGAGAGACATAAACTTGGGGCAGTGGCAAGGTTCTGAATGAGCATATGAGATGAGAAAATATTATCACAGACATTTCTGGAAAATACAATCTGGTATGCTTTCCTTTTCACCCTCCTAATAGTAGCTTGCAGTTAATAAGAGTTCTTGATTTTAGTGAAGTCCAATGTATCAATTTTTTTTTTTTATGACTAATTCGTTGTGTGTGCTAGTTAAGAAAGCTTTGCCTATTTTAAGGTTACATGATTATACTTAATTTCATCACTGTCCTATAAGGTAGGTAGGCACTCATAGTATTATGGGCCTCAGTTTTTGCAGAAGAGGAAATTGAAGCACAGAGAAGTTAACCACTTGCTCAAAGCCTGACTCCGAAGTTCATGTTTTTGTTTTTTAAGCAGACTCTCTTGGCATCCTAACACTTAGTGTGAAACCCTCTTCCTGCCGAACCTATTCTGATTAGGCTTGACATCTGGGGACGATTTTAGAGCTGGCTCTTCTTCTCGCATAGGGATCTCCAACCTCCAGGTTGCCAACTGGTACCAGTTTGTGGCCTGTTAGGAACCGGACCACACAGCAGGAGGTGAACGGTGGGCAAGCAAGCAAAGTTTCTTCTGTATTTGCAGCCACTCCCCAGTGCTAGCATCACTGCCTCAGCTCTACCTCAGATCACCGGGCATTAGAATCTCATAGAAGCACCAGTCCCTGGTGCCGAAAAGGTCGGGGACCTCTGATCTAGAAGCCTGTTTGCCTATCTGTATTTTCCTTCCATGCATCTGAAACAAACACTCCATGGAAAGCAAACTCTCTCTAATTCCTAGGTGATTTTATGAGAAATCATAAAAGAGAAGGCAGTTTCTTGTATACATTGGGCTGAAATTAGGTAGAAACTCGAGGCTTTTGTTTTGTTTTGTACGTTTGCTGTTACTATTGTTTGGTTTGGTTTAGGTCTCCAAGTGGAAAAATCGCAGAAGGAACAAAGAACTGTGTGGTTCTAGTCCAAGTGGCCGTAAAAGGGGGTCCTATTTTTAGGAAGGAATCTGAATAGCTATACGGTCTTAAACCTAACAACAAACAGATCTGTAGATACAAGATGAATGTAAACTATCTGTTCCATATGCTTCACCGGATTATTGTGAGAATCGAATGAGCTAAAGGACAGAAGTCACCTCTAAGAGGAGTGACTATAATGCTTCTTCACTCACACTAAAAGCTGCAAATCCCCACCCAGAGGCAAGCCCGCAGACAGATTAGGGAATGCTGCTTTGTTCTTCATGCCGTTCATAAGCCAGAGCATATCTTAAGAAAACTTTGTGATCCCTATAATGTCATCATACATGAACACCTACATTTTTATCTCAAACGTGTTACCAGGCATTTGGAAGCCTGCCAGCTTTTTGCAGCTGTTCCTTTCCTCGCATGAACTATTAGGTAATTTAAGTGACTCATTGGTGGAGGGAGGAGGCAACTCAGGACCGTGCTGGTTCATTCTGCAGGTTTCCTGTTAATATAGGTAAGAGGTGAGAAGTAGGATTGTGCTTTACAAGATAATCATCCTTTGCCAATTCAGAATAATTTCAGTCCTGAATCGGTGATGGCCTGTGACAAAGCAAATAAGTTGTTTCCTTTAACTTCTGGCTTTACTTAAAGTGACAACATGAGAGAATTATTATATTTAGTCTCTAATTGCTAAATAGCAGACTCAAAAAAAAAAAATAATCCCGACATCAAAGGAAAGAATAAGCTCTAAACAGGACCGAATTGGAAAATAGGCAATATTTATTGAGTGCTAACTATGTGTCAGGCAGCGTGAACTCGTTTAATTCTCATGACTGCTTTGTGAATAAGATATGATCATTTCTCTAGTCTATAAATATGGAAAATGAGGTCCAGAGAGGTGCGGCGATCCAGAATTTCAACCAGTGGGCATGAATGCTGGAATCTGCCCTTAGAATCTTATGTTATACCATCTTTCTATAAAATAGAGGATTGCATATCAAAACTGATATTTAAAAATATCAACCTAGAGATAGCTTGTTCATGGCTGATAGCCTGAAAGTTAAATACGAAAAAACACTCCAGTTCTATAGCAGGGGAGGATGGATGGTTTTTAGGGCTGGGGTAGGTGCGTCTGAGAACCAATCACATCTGCAAAGAGGGAGGAGCCAACTCCAAATCTCATCCAATCCTCTCCCTTCCCTAAATCTGGGTAGGTATAATGTCTTCGTTCTTGATGCCACTCTAAAAGCAACTACAGTAAAACAAATAAGGGCAAAATGGTAACTGTGCAGGCATTTCAGAGACAGTGTTCCTCAGAGGAAAACAATTCTCCTTAGACCTTGTCAGTGGAGTCACTGAAACATTGCAGATGGAGAGATAGTCTACACAATAACATTACAAGACGATACAATGTGTTACTACTCCAAGGCTAACGAGCTGGTACCTGAATTGCAATGAAACCCACAAAGGGGTCAGCCAATGATATAGCACCAAGGCCTTTAAAAGCGTAACGAAGCTGAGCCTTCAACCACATCTGAAAACGGGTTCCTTCCATTCTTTAATATAGAAACCTGGGAATGACCATCAGAACTAGGCAGCGTATTAGTTATGGTAGATGTAAATGTAGCTCCTTTCTTATTCCTTTGGAGCCCTTATTTCTGAACAGACTTTCAAATTCCGGAAGGTGCAACTCTTCGTCTAAGCCCTAAGGGCTTTCGTGAGTATCCAGAGTTGCTGGAGAATTCTCCACCACCATCAGCAGCACTCCCACATACACACGCTGTCCAACCCGGGCAGAAGGGAGATGGTGGGTGGGTACTGACCCACCTCCCTCCTCTCAGCAGGAAACTCAGGTATGCTTTTCACTGTCCCTCATCCCTAGTCACACTGAGCTCCAGGAACTCTGCAGAAACTTGCTTGGAAACACACACTTTCTTGGCTTCCTGTCTCACTTCCCTATTCCCCTGTCAGCATTTCCTGGGATGAGCTTCCAATTAAACCAGTTGTCTCAGAGTCTGTGTCTAGGGCAAACCAAGGAAAGAAAAATTAAGGTAGCTGTGAATAAATCTAACAAAGTTGGACAAAACCTTTAGAAAGAAAATTATAAAAATTTATTGAACAACATAAAATAAGGCCTAAATGAATGCAGGGATATATCATATTAATGGAAATGAAGACTTAATACAGTAAAGATGTCCGATTTCCCCAAATTTTATCTATCGAAAACTCCAGTTCAATCCAAATTCTAATAGGCTTTTCATGGTTTTTGACAACCAGATCCTAAAACTTAAATGAAAAAAAAAATTGATAAGAATAATCATGATATTTCTGAAGGAAAATAAATGTGGATACTTGCTGTGGTAGATATTACACTTATTATCAACCTACAATTATGAGATTATATTGCTGGCACAGAGGTTGACAGAGACCAGTGGAACAGACTAGAAAGCCCAGGTGCAGATAAAACAAGGGTGGAAATGTAATATATGACGTTGCGGCAACTTAGATCAGTGAGCGAAGGGGAGCGTATTCCATTAATGGTGCCAGGAGATGGTGTATTTACGTATGGGAAAAAGTCAAAGCTGAATCTCCGTTTCATATCAGATACACAAATCAATTTCTGATATATAATAAGCCACATGTCAAAAGCAAGACTTTAAAAATATTAAAAAGAGTATAAGAAGGTATCCTAATGATGTGGAACATGAAAAGATATGATAAATAAAAATTTAAAAAGCATACACAACACAAAAAAACACAAGAAAATAATAATGAATTAATTACAGTAAAGAAAACTAGTAAAAAGAAGGATAAAAACGGAAAGAATATAAAGCAAAGGGAACTGCTAACACCCAAGCGATACGAACTGGGATACCCACTTTGGAAAGTCAGTTACCGTTATTTATAAAGTGGTTGTGACTCCAGATGACATTTTCTGTGCACGGGAGCAGAGTGCTGCTTCCTGCACTAACACTGGTGTGGAAGAGTAGTGATTATGAAAGGTTATTAGGAAGGATGGATATAAAGTAACAATGTGCATCAGACACAGGAAAGCTGCAATTCTCTCAAGAGCCTCAATTATTCCCTGATGTAGAAAAGTCTATCCTTTTTAGAGACCAGGGTTACTTTTAACTTGCAATCAATCAACTCATATCTACCATAAGCCTTGGACTGTGCTGGATGATCAGGGCACAAGAGCATATGAGTACATACCTAAGAGCATTGAAAACATATATTCACACGAAAACATACAAAAATGTTCATAGCAGCTTTAGTCACAGTTGCAAAAAGGTGGGAATGACCCAAATGTACAGCAGCTGAAAAATGAATAAACAGCATGTGGTATATACACGCAGTAGAATATTATTCAGTCAAAAGAAATGAATGGGTATTATACATGCTACAACGTGGATGAACGCTGAAAACATTATACAACATGAAAGAAGCCAGACACATATTGTATGATTCCACTGATACAAAATGAATACCCATTTTTACTAGTCAGTAAAAATCAATAGAGACAAATTGATTGATTAGTGGTTATCACAGGCTGCAGTAAACGGGGTGATGGAAATGACTGCTATTGGATATAGGCGGTTTCTTTTAGAAGTGATAAAAATGTTTGAGAATTAGTGATGATGCACAGCTTTGTGGATATATTAAAAACTACTAAATTTTATACATTAAAAGGTTAATTTTATGGTATATAAATTATGACTAAAAGAGAAAACCAATTCATTCTATTAGGCGGGATAGCGGTCACTGGTGGTGGTGGTGGGCAGGGCTGGAGGGGAGCATGAAAGGATTTTGGGGTGCTGATCACATTCTATTTCTTGATCTGGGTATTGGTTACATGGCTCAATTCACTTTGAGCTGGAACTGGAAACCTAAATATACATTTTTGGATATATATTATTTATAATTGAATTGTTTTCCTCAAAAAGATATGTTCGACTCCTCCTACCACAGGATGTGACCTTATTTAGAAATAGAGTCATCGAGGACGTAATTAGTTAAGATGAGGTCACACTAGAGTAGAGTGAGAACTTAATCCAACATGACTGGCGTCCTGGAAGACGAGAAGATGAGAAACACACAGGGGATGTAGCCATATGAGGATGGAGGCAGAGAGTAGAGTTATTCTCCCACTAACCAAGCAAAGTCTGGGGTTACCAGAAGCTGGACGAGGCCAGAAAGCATCTTCCACTAGTGGCCTGTAAAAAAACATGGCCTTGCCAACATCTGTGTATCAAACTTCCAGCCTCCAGAATCATGAGAGAATAAATTTCTGTTGTTCGAAGCCACCAAGTTTATGGTGCTTTGTTACAGCAGTCCTAGCAAACCTAAACACATATAATGAGTAAAGTTTATAGTGTTTAAAAGAAGAAGCATAGAAGGCTCGTTCCTTCATTAAATAGAAGTGACTACAGAAGTCTCAGGAAGGCAGTCCTGTGTGAAATCTTCGCTGGGGGTTGATGCTTGAGCTGAAGTTTGCAGGATTGGCGGGAGTCTGCCAGTGTGGAAGGAAGAACTGTCACAAGACCCATGCTCCTTAATATGAAAAGCTATTATTTTAATGAAGAAGATTGGTAGAAAACAAACGAAGGAGCAAATGATGAATTACACACTGTGGTAATTACAATGTAGAGCTCACAATTCTGACAGTATTCTCATTTCACTGGACTGATAGGGGCACTGTCACAGATGAGCACCCTCCTGCACCCTGGTGCCTGGAGATCACTGATAAAGAGGACAGACCAGACAAAGAGGACAGAGAAGCTCAATCCCTTTCTTCTCACCCATATGCTGTGCGGTTTGGATAAGTCTTCTCTCTTCTCTGATTCTCACTGCCTACACCTGAAAAAAGAGATGGCAGGAAAAGGGTGTATCTAAATTGCATTCTCACTCTAATTTGGTGAAATATGTTATATAAAGAGCTACATAATTTGATTAACTAAAGCAGAATCTATGAGAGTAGTAAAACAATGGTAATTATTAAGACAATGGTAAATTTCGCAGCACTCCATGTGGATTTTTAAATAGGGGTTTAAATTGAGCTGTTACATTATAAACTATTGCTAAGAAGGGAAGCTGCAGTCTGCTGTCATTTTTTGAGACTGGAGAGAGAATAGTAATTCACTCTGAATGAGAAGAGCATTTGGCTGTAGAGATAGCTACATTCTGCATTTCTCTCATCTGTGGCTGCTGCTGTTTTCATTGCAGTCCTGTTCTTACTGGAATTGCTTTCATTGTTCATGTATCTTAGGCTAGGGAAATAGAGATGAATGCTCAATGCCTGCCTAGAAAGGAAATGAGAGGGTAGCTGTCATGTAATAAAAAGAACTCCAGACTTAGAGTCAGGGACCTGATTTCAAATCCCACTTCTCCCGCCTCTTAGCCTTCTCTGAACCTCATTTTCCAAGTTCATAGAGGAGATGAAAACTCACTCCTCACATGGCATTTGTGAAAATTAAATTTATTCACATATTCATAAACTCTTAGGGAGCATCTATCTATCTATCTATCTATCTATCTATCTATCTATCTATGCCCTGCAGTTATAACAATGAAGAAAACAACATAATCCATGGTCCCCAACCTCAAGGAATTTCTAGAGTAGAGGAGAATGACAAGGAGAAAAACTGAATAACAAGTAAGGAGTGCAAAGAATGTTATTCACTTCCAACTCCCTAGGGTTAGAAGATGAGCGGAAGTCATCTTTTTTAAAACAAAGGTGATAGGAGGCAGGAAAAGTGCTCAAGGTGAGACAACGTAAGATGATGCTGAGGTCTTCACTGGTGTTGGCTGACTCGGTAGTGAACAGTTGGTGATAGGAATCGAATGAGTGTGAATTAGGTAAGATCATATTTCAGAGGCAGTTTTTTTCCCCCTGAAATTGTGTAACATAGTAAGTTTTTTCCTAAACATAGGCATAAGCCAAAAATCTCATTTAATTACTTTTTCCATGTGAACTAAGGACTAAAAATCGGGGTGATTTTTGTGCTTTTTTTTTTTTTTTTTTTTTTTTTTGAGAACATGGAACACTTAGCAGTACTCTGGGGTAATTTATCTTTTAAATCTCTCTAGGATTCTGAATCATGTCATATTTTATCACATCTCAAGCCACTTCTGAAAATCTGAATGACATAATTGGTCTTTGTCAAACATAATTTCTTAAGTGTTATCAAGCTCAATAAGGGGCATAAGGGGGGTACCATAGCTAAGAAATTAGGGTTTCAAGTGCCAATAGAGAGAATGTGGATTTTGCACTTAAAGCAAAATTTAAGATGACTCGATATACTCCAGAAACAATAAATACATTCTTCTTTTTCCTAGTGTGCTGTTCAATATGGTCACCACCAGCCACATGTAGCTATTTAAGTCTAATTTTAAATAATTACAATGAAATATTAATTAAAATGTAACATTCAGTTTCTCATTCTCACTAGCCACATTTCAAGTATTCTATAGCTCTATGTGGTTAGTGGCTACATATAACACAGTACAGATATGAAGTATTCTTGTCATTACCAAAAGTTCTTTCAGATAGCATTGCTATCCAAAGGGCTAGTCAGTAAAAAGAACCAGGAAGCATCTTTACACAAGCCTGGATGAAATGGGTTTTCCTGTATTTCTGGGTCTAGAGGAACGTTAGAAATCCTTAAAGTTACTTCTAGAAATCCAGCCTTTAAATGTGGCTATGCAGCTAATGGTTAATGAACAAGACTGTTTCTCATGTCACCATTGTAGGAATTAATATAGACGTCAACAGGAAAAGAATAGTTAATGGTTTACAGTTAGTAAAATTATGTGCTTACAGATAATTTAATGACATGAGAAAATGCTAATGATACTGGAAAAAACCCTACAAATACAATATGATAACAAAATGTATTCAGCATGGTAATTTCTGAGAGATTGGTTTATGGTGGTTTTTATACTTTTCCACATTTGTTTTCAATGAGCATAAACTATTTACTTACTAAAAAATATTTTCAAAAAGTACAAATATTTGAGGTTTGAATAAAACCTAATGCACAAAGAAAATCATGGGTGGACTCCTTTTCTGGTTCAAGGGTAATTGAAAGGTTGGCGGCATTAAAAGCATTTTGAGAGCAATCTGCAGGTCTAGGATTTGTCTTCAGGCTGTGTTTATTCTTGTTACCCACCAGGGATCTAATAAGTGTGATTCATATAACAAAGTGTGGGCTGGGGACTCAGAAAGGTGATATTAAAGCAAGTAGCAATACACCAGGCCATCCGCAGACCACAATAAGAAAATGGTTTCAAACATGGAGAAACCAAAACATCATGGCATGAAAAGCAAGTTATCTCAAAACCTCGCCTTTATTGAATTAAAGACAATCAAGTCATTTTAAAAAAATTATTTTCTTTTCTTAATTTTGATGATTTTTAAATTTACTCTCTTAAATTTTTACAAGTAATCTTGAGACAATCAGTTTTTCAAGTACTTCTCAATGCTCAGTCTTTCACTATTATTTTGCAAATAAATCAAATCAGCCTTGTTGAAATTTTAGCACTTTTATAAATGACCTCACACACTTTACATTTTACATATATTTGTAACACACATACATACATATATATATATATATATATATTTCTATAAGGACAAATAAAATATGCACATATATAAGTATTTTAATGCTATCTGTTATAATAAATAGAACACTATGTGATTTTGCCCAACCTTTTCTTTTTAATGACTTAATCACACATATGGACATTTTGTAGTTATGTAGTGAATGTAAAAAAGTAGTCAGTTGCGAACATTATTAATTAGGGGCTGACTTAAAGGTTAAACCCCTAGCGGAAATAAGAATACTTATTGGGAGAACTGACAGTCAATCGTTGAATCACCTTTTATTTGATCGAAACAAGTAGCACTGGCTTTTGAATTAAAGAGTGAGAAAAAGTATAATTATGGGCTGGGGACATTTTTTGAGGTTAGGCAGGGAAATGATTGGAAGAAAGTAAATCAAACAATTCGTGAAGGCACTAAAAGCAAATTTCATCACTTTGCAATGGTGCCCCAAACGATGATGGATGAAATTCCCTGCCACGATCCTAAAAATCATCTTTCCTTGGAGCTTCATGTTTGTCTGCTCAGAGTGTGCCACAGAGCAAACAAAGGACCCTTATCATCAATTGAGAGCCCACCAAGTCACCTTGGGTCATTTGATGATCAAATAATTTTAAGTTTTATTTTAATCTCCCTGTGGAGATGTTTGTTACATTTTACAATATTTTGAATCTAAAACAATATTCTAATACCCCCTACTCCCCCACCATCTCTAATTTAGCTGCCAAACTGCTTAAGAAAAGTCCAGGAACAGAGTTCTCCAAGTGACATTTCAAAATACTATTTTGCTTCTTTGTGGCCATGACCAGACTGCTTATCGGTTGTGACAGTCCTCACCTACAAGACAAACAAACTGCATTAAGTTTGCAAATATCAGTTTTAAATATAAAGCTTTAATCAGCAAAATGCAGATGTTAGGAATATTGGAACTAATCTTTTCATTATGTTTCCAACTCAGAAAAAATGATATGATTCAATAGAGAAAACATGCGTTATTCATTTGTTTTATACTTCTCTGGAACTTGGCATCATGATCTTGGCTTAGATTGTCTTTCAAATTCACGCGGCTTATCACAGAACTGCTGAATTTATTCACGTCACAAAGAAAGTCTAAGATAATATGTCAACACACTTATTGAGTGTGTAATGAGTCCACAACACTGTGTTCAATACCAGTACTATAATGACAGATATATCCAGCTTCAGCATTTGTAACCTCACACTGTTTTTCTAATAAATTGGGTGACACAGTATGGGGACCGTCTTCTAATTCCATGGGGTGGGAGAGGAGAGTGGCAGAGATTGAGGATCTGTAAGTGCAGCTATACTTTTGTTTTGGTCCTTGCATCAGTACTGATGATGATTGGACTTTTTGAAAGTTGTGGATGCCTGTCCAGGACTCTTGCGAGCCCTTGCTGGTCTAGACCCTCAGCACTACGCTGATGTTGTTCAAGAGTAATAGCTTTCAGTTCATGTTTACACACCCAGACATTATTTTCAAAGTAAGGACATATGGGGCTGGGATCAAGTGGCTTTCCTTCTTGCCTCTCTCCACGAACCCTCCAAGAACCATTGTATGGGGGTTGAATCACCCAGCTGTATTAGTTTCTGGTTGCTGCTGTAACAAGCCACCGTAAATTTAGCAACTTACACAATACAAATTTATTATCTTACAGTTTTGTATGGGAGAAGTAGAAAATGGATCTCTCTGCGCTAAAATTGAAGTGTGAACGGGGCTCAATTTCCTTCTGGAGGCTCTGGGGAGAATCTGATTCTTTGATCTTTCTAGCTTGTAGCGATCTCCTACATTCTTTGGCTCACAGCCTCCTCCTTCCATCGTTAAAGCCAGCAACGTCACATCTCTCTGTGTCTTCCTCCCCCAGTTACATGTCCTTCTGATCGATTGATTGATGTTTTTGTTTGGCCACCCTCTTTTACTTCTAAGTACCCTTCTGACTATATCGGGCCCACCTGGATAATCCAAGATCATGTCCTTATTTTAGGTCAGTTGATTGGCAACCTTAATTCGATCTGCAACTTGAATTCCTCTTTGCTATGTAACCTAACATATTCACAGGTTCCAGTGATCAGGACATGAACATCTTCAGGGGGCCATTATTCTGCCTGTCACACTAGCTCAAATTCTCTCTCCCCTCAGAGTCATCTTCTCTTTACAGCCGATCTCATCTTTTATACCATGGCAGGTGCTCTCTGTTTCCTGGTATTTATCCACTTGTGTAATTCCCTCCCCCTTGAGTGAGGATAGAACCTGCGACTTACTTCTAACCAGTAGAACAGCAATGGTAACAGGGTGTCATGCTCATGATTATGTTCCATGAAATCATACCTTCTTTTTAAATAGCTCTTATTTAAGAGCAGGTGTAGGTTCAAAGCAGAGTTGAACAGAAGGTACAGAGATTTCCCATATATCCCCCTGTCCCTGTACACTCATAGCCTCTCCCATCGTCAATGTTCCATCCACACGGTGCCACATTTGTGTCACTTCTGTCTTGATACAGACCCTCTCTATTGTCGCCTCAGTTTACACACTTAAGAACACAGGCAGCCCTATGTTGGAGGGGCCCACACGGCAAGGAACTGAGAAAGGCCCCTGGCCAATGTGCCACAAGAAACTGAATTGTACCAGCAATCGCATGGACTAGAAAGTGCATCTTTCCCCAGTCAGGCCTTCAGAGGAGACCCCGTCTTGGCTGACGCTTTGACTGCAGCCCACGAGAGACCCCGAAGCAGAACGCTACCACAGGTACGAATTGCTATTTCAGCTAAGGCATCACAATGTAACAGATACCACATTCCGAAGCGAGGTGTGGGCCGCTGCTTTACCAGGAAGGAGTAGAAAAACCAGTGGCATGACTGAGTACTCACCCACACTGGAGGTATAAAAAGGTTGGAATGAATGGAAGAGGAGGAGGGAGGAATTTTAGAGAGAGTGGCTGGTGTGCTGTGGGCATGAATGCAACACCGCCCCCCCCCCCCCCCATGGAGAGGGAAGCTTGTTCTTCCTCCTTTTCTTCAAGGCAAGGGGGACCCTTTGGCAGCTCCAATGTAGCTTAGTGCGTGTCCTCTTCCTGGTCTCCTCTCTTCTCCTGAAAAAGTCTAATCGATGAGGAATGGCGCAGTCAGCTGTTTTGACAGTGGGGCAAAGGGAAGGTGGTTTAGTGGGGGAAGGAGAGGCTGTGTCTCCCTGAGTTTTCCTGAGCAGAGAATGTGTTTATGTAGCACAGGCCTGGCAGGGGGTCTTAGGTCCAGAAGGGTGGTCTAGACAAGCAAATGGCCCTCAGGCAAAAGACGTGAGAGGTGCCGCTGGGTGCCTAGAGCTTCAGGAAGAAGTGAGGAGACAGCCAGATAGAGATCCTCCTCTCTGAAGAGAACCGAGGGAGATAGATCCCAGGGGTGCAGGCAGCAGTGGGGGGTGGGGTGGGGGTGGCTGGAAGTGTCTTTAAAACTCATGAAAATTCATGCAAGTGAAAAGTCTGCTTTTAATGCTTTCCCAGTTAGCTCTGAGGAGAGTACTAAAATAGCACTTTCTTGCTCTTGCTCTTTCTCCTCTCTCAGCCCAAGCCTGTGAAGATACAAAAGTAGTAAGCAAGATGGAGAACACAGAGCAAGACCTGACAGGAAAGGAGAGAAAGGATTGGGTTCCCTAGGATACAGACCCTGAGGTGGAGATTTGCACGCAGAAGGCTTAGAGGTCGTGCTTCCAGATTGACTGTGTGTGTGGGTGTGGGGCGGGGGTGTGGGGGTGTGGTACAGGGAGTGGGACTGGGCAGAGAAAGACACTGAACTCAGTGCAATTGCTACAGAGGCCTCAGACTTTCTCATGGGGAGCTCTAGACCCGGTGGCCCTTCTGCCATTGTCCCTCCGTGGAAGAGGGTGCTCTACACTCGCTTTCTCCCACTAAGCAGTCTTTGGGTCAGGGCTGACCCCGGGGAGGCGGCATAACCTTGAGGCAGCTTCCTTTTGCTGAGGCAATTCCAGAGGGCCACTCAGCTGAGAACCTTCAGGGCCATTCCTCCAGCGGTGCGGGGGGCAGCGGGGTGGGGGGGGGGAACGAGATAAGGTGAGCAGGTGGATGGCTCCGCCCACTGTCACTTCAGTGATGACACTACCTTCCCAGGGGAGGCATCCTGCCTACAGGGGCACAAACGGGGGAGAGGAGGAGTTTTTAACTATTGCAGGAGACTAGATTTTTCATTAGTGTCCAGAGTAGCTTTCATTACTTAAACATCAAAGGGAAATCATGGGATTGCTCTGTTTTTCATCCATGGGCAAAGAAAGAAATAATCCCCACAGGATAAATTTGCAGAAATTTATGTGTATAGCTAACTAACTGGATAAATTTACTTACATCCCCTAAGCCTTAACTATAACTGCAGCTGTTTCTGGAAAAGTATCACCAGGGAAGATAATCTTTGCATAGGGAAATTTTCTCAATGGATGTGATTATGTAAAGGCAGGTCCTGGAGCGGCAGTTCTGAGCTTTTATATACGTGTGCACTTTGGATCCATTTGGTGGTTTGGCATAGCCAACGGAAGCTTTTCTCAGAGTCATATTTTCAAATATATTAAATAAAATACGTAGAATTACGAAGAAAACCAATTATATTGAAATACTGTTACTGAAATATTTTTTATTTTTAAGATGTGATATGTGTGCCACTTCACACATTAAGATTGAACATAAAGTCTTGTCATTTAAATAAAACCTTGTCATTTAATGTGTAATTTTAAATTTCAAGGTCACTTCAAGACAATACTGGGCATAAGGAATGTTTTGAGACTATACTGCACTGTGAAAATGTCTTTGATTTCCGCTGGTACCAGTAATGCAAGCGCTGTGATTTGTTGTCTACATTCACAGTTGAAGAAAATGCTAAATTTCACTTCAAGATTATTGCAAATAAGATGGAAGGACCTTAAACCTGGAACCATCCCCTAAGCTTCCTCCTGCTTCATTTCCACCCCTGGGCTGCTAGGCACAGTTAAAGAGTGTTGTTCCACCCTGCAGACTCCAGCCCATGAAAAATTCATGGGCTCCCACCTCAGCTCTACCCTCTGGGATGCACGGCAGTGCACCACTGGGCTGCTTCCTGTTCCCTTCAGTGACCTTTACCTCTCTCAGAATCTCTGAGAATCAAGAAAAAGTTCCCCTTCCTCCAGTTGGTTGGTTCTGATATTATTGCATAAACTAGACAGCTCCGCCCGGAGGGAAAGGGGAAACAAGAGCCCTGGGGGAAGCATCCCTGGCCACACACATATATGCCTGAATTCTTACCACCTGTGCACCGACTTTGGGTCCTCACAGTGTCAGCAGCCTCATATTCTATGCTATCTCTGTTCCCCATCCCTAGGAAAAGAAAAGCAAGGTTGGAGTCTGGTTGGCATGAGTCAGGCTTCTACGGATCAGAGAAGAAATCTCAAGTGATGCTCGGAGAATGATGAACATGGGACACAGCTGTGCACGCGCATGCTTGTGTATGTGTGCATGTGTAAACACACACCAGCAAGAATGTACGTGAATGCTCTTCCAAGTGTGTGCATGGCCTTATGTGCAGTGTGGCCTTCTATACTATACCGGAGAAGGTTCTCTTCTATTTTTCCAAGATTTGACCAGGAGGCCAGAACCTTTTGCCTGTACATTCTGGATAAATAAATATATGGGACCCTTGTGCAATACACAACCCGGACACCTGTACTGATTCTCTGACCATGGTGTCTTCGAAACCCTGGGACCAGTCTCACTCTTTCCCTGGTCAGAGGATGGTGTTGCCTCCATTAATATAAACCTCCTCAACTTTCTATTTTTCCCTGCAAATATAGTCCCATCATGCCTTTCTTTGCCTTTTCCTTTCAATTTCAGAGCATGAGGTGTCTGCCGTTCATGCAGGGTCAACAACTCCTACGCTCTTAACCCCTTCGGGGTCTCCTCTAGACCCTGCTGCATCAGTCATCCCCTCGTCACAGCTTTTCCAGTTGTCCCATAAAATCAATCCCATTTCATAGGGCCTTCTCTCGACTCGGATGTCCCCTTCTACTACTTTTTCTCTCTTCTCTCTCAGCCGGGCTTCTGGAAACAGAACTCTCTATGACCCTTTTCACTTCTTCACCAACTACGCTCTAGCCTCCCCCGCTACCATTCCCCTTAATGTCCTTTCACAAAGTCCTCGGTAACCTCCATGTGGCCTAATTTACTGGGGAAGTTTTCAGTTCTAATTTTACCTGACTACTCTGCACATTTGACATGGACGATCACGTCTTTCTTTAGGAAACGGTTGACTCTATGGGCTTCCGTGATACCTCCTCATCATACAGAACCTATCAGTGAGTGTGAGAGCCACATTGAATGTCCCTGTCTAGGAGGAACAGCTGCACACCAGAGTCCCTGGCTAGGCAGCCTCATGTTCTCCCGAGATACAGAAAACTGAGCCACAGACGACCTGTGGAAGTCATGCTGAGCAGGGCCTGGTGGAAAGCAGCCATGGGAGTCCCAGCCAAGACAAATAAGTAATAAAATAATCAGAAGATGGCAGAGAGAGAGGGAGAGAAAGAGTGAGAGAGTGTGAAACAGAGACAGAGACAGTGAGACAGAGATAGAGACAGAGAGAGACAGACAGAAGGAGATAAAGAGACAGAGGGAGATAGAGAGATAGAGAAGAAGCATACACTTGCTAAGAGGTAGAAGTGAAAACTACGTGTCAGCCCCTGGAGAGGGAGAGAGTCATCTCACTTACTATTAACTATTTACTGTTCTCAGTTCTGAATTGTTTGAGGACTTGAGGCCTGGCCCTTTTTATAGCTGTGAGAGTGCTTTTGCTCTTATAATAAATTTACTGTTTATTGAGCTAGTGTTTAGGTTTCTGTTAATTATAATCCAAAAGAAGTTTGTCTAAGACAGACACCATGTACCTTGTGTAGTTTTCCCCTTGAAATGTGCATTTGTGTGTTTTATTTGTCCAGAACCACGTGGTTCCTCACTATAGTTCTTTCTTGCTCTTGACTAAGAAAATACATATCACCGTTTATACATCTGATTTTGAGGCTCTGCCAGAAAACGGTCTGAGTTTCTTACGTGGAATTTTTAGGAGAACATGTGCCCATGAAATAATATCCAACGTGGCAGGCCAGGAAATGAGGCAGAGATTATGGACACCACTCCTAACTTAACAGCCAAACTCCTCTGATGTCTCTGACCACGTCAGCAGAATAAAGACTTCTCTAACTGCAGCTTCCTGATTCATAAATTAAAATATCTAATTGAATAATGGAAATTTATCTCACCACCCCAAAAATATCTATTTTGGTGGTAGAATCATTTATTATAATTTATGGTAATACTGGGGCATTTGAAGTTCTCAGTTCTTCGAGACTATTATGCTCAGCTGTGACCCACGATTGCTGACCCATTCTCTCCTTTCTCTCGTGCACACTCAGCACCATGCAGCCAAAGCATGCTAATTTCTTTCACTGTATGCTCATACCCTCTCCTCACCTCTCCATTAATCCCTGCACTTCCTTTAGACTCAGCTCAAATTGCACCTTCTCCATGAAGGCTTGCTCAGAGCCTCCAGTGGCAATTCTTATAATCTTCTTATAATTCCTGCCCAGTGATTCTCAACTGAAGTCAATTTTGTCCCTCAGGGGACATGCAGTAATGTCTGGAGATACTTTTGGTTGTCACAACTGGTGGGGGTGGGGAGAGTGCTACTTACATGTAGTTAGTTGGTAGAGGTCAAGGAATGCTGCTAAACATCTTACAATACACAGAACAGCCGCCCAACAAAGAATTATCCAGCCCGCAATGCAGATGATGTTGAGAAGCCCTACAGTCCAGCCTATCTTTGGCACATGAATCTTATCATCCGGTCACTAATTATGGTGTAGACTCTCAGGGCTGAATGGAAACCTTTAGAAATCAGTCTGTGGCCCCCTGAATTTTATGGCTAAGAAGACTGACCGAAGAGAAGCTGCTGAAAATCACATTGGCACTGACCCCTGAGCCTTTGATCAGTTCCATTTTACTACACTCTTATTTCCTTTCCCCTAGGCAGGTTTAAAAAATCTCTATAAGCAAGGGTAGGATCTTTATTAAATGTGCAGTGACCAACCCTTCCAACCTCCTACCCTCCGCCCAGTATTAAGAATACAGTACATACTTGTTATCAGGTTAAAATAACTTTATATTTTATAAAATAGCATTTTATTCCCCTGCAAATGTAATTTCTTAAGGAACTGTAAGCTTTTCTCCTGGATATAACCTCTCAAAAGGAAAGATGACTACATCTAAATCACAGAAAGGAAAAATTCTACAGAGACCTTCTGCGGAAGTATTCTCAACATTAATTAGAGTAAATACCAGCCAACTGAGTCTTACACATTTAAATGATGGTGATGAAAATTACCACTTTGGCTGCATAGAAGAAAACAGGAAAGGTTTCTGCTAAGGGAATAATTATTCTTAAACAGAAATAAACAAACAAAAAAAAAACAAACAAAAAAATAACAAAATACAGAACTTTTATTTATAGCCCATTCCCAGAAATAAACAAATAACTTATTCTCCTTAGAGGAAAAAACAGGTAAGCAATTGTTGACAGAATTCAAAAAGACTAAGTGTGTAATAACAGAATAAGACTTTATATTGGAAAAGGAGAGCTGATTGGCTAGTATTCTACATTTCAGAGGCAGAACAGTATAAGCAGAAGTTCAAGTGCAGGCCTGGAGCAGGCTGATTCTGGATTTGGGTCCTGGCAGCACTGCAGAGCGGCTGGTAACTTGGGTAAATGTCTTAATTCCTTAAATCCTAGGTCTCCACAGTTTTGAGGTGAGGATCAGTAACAATAGTTATATTGTTACTGATACATAAAATATAAAATTGTGACAATTTGATAAAGGAACACATGAAAAGTGCTCACCACAGGATTGAGCTAAATCTAAGGGATAAATAAATGAGAGCTATTGTTGCAATGATTTCTACCTACTATCCTTTAATTTTATTTCTGAAAAAATGGGAAGATCACTTAGTCTTGTGATGTCAATTTTTATTTTCTTGGAAAATATGACATTCCCTTCCTAATACGGATAGAACTTCTATTGCATCAGAGTCTTCACACTTAAAGCAAAAAATAAGCAATAGCTTTTAGATACACATATATGGATCTTTTAAATTGTGCAAATAAATCTATAGTGGTAAGTACCTGGAAAATAATTTAAGCGTTTTCTCCCTTCCTTCCTTCCTCTCTCCCTCTATCCCTCCCTCCCTCCCTCCTTTCCTTCCTTCCTTCCTTCCTTCCTTCCTTCCTTCCTTCCTTCCTTCCTTCCTTCCTTCCTTCTTCCTTCTTCTTTTCCTGTCTTCCTTCTTCTCTTTCTCCCTCTCTATAACAAGATGCACAAATGCATATATAGGGTTATGTGACGGTAAGATATCTATAGAGAACATGTCAAACACCTAAGTGCTAGGGAAATGTCTGAGAAGGAAAATTTCAGAACCTTGGGTTCCAATTCTGGCTCATATAAGGTATGAGATATTAGGCAAATCACTTAACAATCTCACACCTGGAAAGTAAGGGGCTTGGTAGATGATTACTTAGATTTTCTCCAGTTTTAGTTACTGGATATATATTTTTATTTCTAGAGCATCATAAGCAGACATACAATTTAAATATGTTGTTAAAGATGATTCTGAAATTATTTTTAATAGTAAGTTTGGTCTGTGAGGAAATAGTGAAACATCATTTGATTTGAAAATGATATTTTACATTTTGAATAGATCAAGCATTTTTGTCACATTTTAAGTTCCCAAATGGCTTTATGGATGCAGTTGCCCAGGAACCCATTCTTAGAAGGGCTCCACAATCTGATTTATTGCTCTGTTATTGTCATCTTGCAATTCTTAATAATGTTTGAACAAAAGGCCCAGCATTTTCATTTTATGTTGGGCTCTGCAATTTGTGTAACTGGTTCTGGCTATAACTTATAATTTACAGTGCAATTTCTAGGCTCGGAACTCTTTTTTTTTTTTTTTTTTAGTTAAAAACCTACACCAACTTCTTTCCTCTGCAACCAACCTCAGTTTTTATATTGGCATAAAACTGCTTCACTGGCCAGACTGCAGGATGTGCCGACAACTGTACACAGGATGCACAGCACCCACTTTTGGCTTCAAAGGGCAGAGGCTGCATCTTTTAGCCATGTGTACTTGAGCTCTGTCAGTGGCAATTCCCACTTCAGCAAATGTTTTAAGAGTCTAGAAAACTGCAGGGAGGACTCAGCAAGAACATAAGTAGTCCTCCTTTGAAAATTGAAGGCTGTCAGGCCAAGGAAGAGCCCCATTCTGTGAACACTCCTAGCCTCCACCTCCTGGACTTACTGGTTTTCTTAGCCTTTGCTCAAGGCCTGATCACCCTCTTTCAAGAGTCTCTCAAGTGCCCTTAAGAGGCGACTACTCAAAGAAAGGCTCTGTGTCCAATCAATGTTTGTGATGATTCAACTTCAAAAAACATTTTTGACCTCTTAGTGCGTGCTGTCATTGAGCCAGGCATTGAGGGCACAGCAGTGAGCCAACACCATGAAGACCAGCTAATTCCAATTCATCACCGTGGCCGAGCCATCGTGGGTTTCCGCCGCCCAGTCCTGTGAAATGGGATACTACTCACTTCACGGGGCTGATGTGAGCATACAAGGAGATATGTGACTAGACACTTGAAGAGCTACTTTATGGAAGTATTTGCAAGGTGCAATGTAGGCACATTATTTATTTATGTTTTTTAAAAAAGCAATTTGTTTCTAGAGGTATGTAGGGTTTTGTTCCCCAATAGGAGTTGCTTAACTGGAAGCAGAGATAGGAGGAAATTTAAATGATGTCTTCTCCCATTTTTCAAACACTGGAACTTGACGTCCAGCGCAGCGCCCCTCCGGGACCAGTCATCGAGCGAATGCCCGCCCAACCGAATAGAGATGCCGATAGGGAAAAAAGATCGTGCCCACTCCAGTGCTGGCCATTGTCTGCATCCCGAGCTTCCTGCCCCGCTCTCTGCTTTCCTCTTCCCACTCTCGCTGGTACCAGAGCTGAGAGGACAAGCCTAGGCGACTGTGCCCCGCCCCGGGCTCCCGCGCTCTACTGGCGGTTGCGGTAAAACCCGGCTGGGAAAGGAAGCGGGAGCAGAGAGAGGGGGAGGAGCCAGGCCAGGTGGGCGGGGAGAGGCGGGGCCGGGTGGCCGAGGGCGGGGTATGTGGGGGCGAACAGGGCTTCATCCCAGCGCGTGAAGCCCAGGCAGGACTTGGAGAGGAAGCGGGCGCGAAGGGGAGAGGCGGGGACAGGGTCAGGGGGTGGGACCCGGAGCGGGGCCACGTGGTGGGCCTCGCTCTCCCGCAGGCGGCGCCGGGGTTCGGCGGGGAGGGGCAGGGCGGAGCCGCGGCGGGTGGGTGGGGGGAGGACCCAGGGCGGGGCGGGGTTCGCAGCGCGCGGGCGCCGAGCCCTGCGCTCCGTGGTCCGCCTGCTCCCGAGCTGCGCCGCCCGCCCGCACCCGGGACGCGGCGCCCCGGGGAGGAGGGCGAAGAAACGCGGTGATGGCCCCACGGGGACTCCGGGGTCCGCCGTCCTCGCCGCTGCTGTCTTCGTGGGGGGCGCCGTGAGTTCGCCGCTCGTGGCCCCCGGTGAGTACCGTGTCAGGGCCGGGGCGCGCTGGAGGAGGCGAGGGGTCGGGACTGCAGCCCTGCTGCGCCCCGAGCTTGCTCTCGTCCTGGCGCAGCCGCGGGGTCCCCCGCGCTGAACTTCGGGCTGTCCCGGCCCGGGCGCGGCGCCAGGCGATGGCTCGGGTACCTCCCTTCCCGCCCGCCCGGCTCCCGCCTTCACTCTTCTCGCTGGCTCCTCTGAGGACCTGTTACCCTCACCCCCACCTCTGGGCTGTCCCGGGTGTAGGGACCGGGCCTGGGCTTGACTTCCTCCTGTGCGCGCCCGCTCGGCACCTCGGAGACCCGCTAACCCCTTTCTGACGCCCTTGTCCTCAAAGGCCCGGCGAGCGGAAGATCGTGACACAGGGGACCGGGTGCGCTGTTACTGCACCCCCCCCCCGCCCTTTATATCTTAAAACCTTGGGAAGTTTCAATTTCTTTCCTTTCCAAGTTTCTATTTATTTTAGTGGTCGAGGGATTCTTGTGACAGGTAGGGGATTTCAGATTTCTTCGCACGTATCGTGTATAAACCGGACTTGTAAAAAGAAGACGCGTTTGTAAATGTACAGTTTTCTTTTCTTTGAGTCGATTCCTGTCGCCACAAAAGAAACCTGTGGTCACGGCAGGAAACCACTAGCTGAGATGATGAATTATTGTCCCCAATGATAAACTTGGAGTAGGAGTTTTTAATTGAAATCTAAGAGGACAGGTAACTTTAACAAAAGTCCTTTCTCACACTTGTTTTTATAGCCATAAACACGAGGGATTCCTTACCACTGTACCCCTTTCTTAATTGCCACCTTACTGCAGTAATTTAAAAATAATAATACACGTGTACCTTCTTGGCCAATTGGGGTTACCGCGGCCTGGAATCTTACGTCAGCAAGCTCTTCTACGCTTGAGCAGCTCCTCTTCAGGTCTAAATAATAACCAGTTGGAAGCTTTCCAACTGTAACTATCTCCGTGAAAACACATACACTGCTCTTCACTCCTGAGAAGATTTCCAGTCATTTACAGCCTTTAAACTGGCTTATCACTGTGGCCTTCACTTTTTCACAGAAACCAGAACATGTTAGGAACCGAACAGGATGGATAATATATCTCCTGAGTCTTTATTAGCAGACCTGTATTTCCTTCAGCCATCCCCCCTCCCCCCAGGGGAGATGACAACTAGTGACATTTATTATTGAATGGGAGAGTTTGGTGTTCAGCCTGTGTTTTTTATTGCTAAGACAGGTGGGTGCAGAGTCAGGTTCCAGCTGGACCAGAGGTTGTAGACAGTACTTTAGAGGGTTAGTCAGTTGCTCCAGAATTCAGAGAGCTTAAGTTGGGAGCACAATTGTTGAAAATTCAGCACATGATGCATGTAATCAGCCATCAGCTGGAGAAATCCATCCCTAGGGTAACTTTGGGTTTCCATGGATCTCTCCCAGCTCTCAGGCCTGGAATGTGAGGAAGAAAGCTTCATCCAATTCACAGTAACCTTTTTGATGAAAGAATGAGGTATGTAGAAAGGAAAGGGTATAGAATGCCAATGTGACTGGAGGCCTGTGTGCAGATGCCTGACCAGTCAATATCTGGTCTCCTCTTGGAATCTAAGACAGTGTTAATGTTTGTAGGGAATGTGTTGGGGAAGTAGGAAGAAAGGAATGGGAAGTAATGCTGAGCATCAGCCGTGTGCAAGCTGTTAAGTTGGGCACTTCATGTGCCTTTTTCCACTTATGTCTTATAACACTAGGAAGTTCTTATTTCCAGTGAGGCAGCTGAGACCCAGAGAGAAACATATTGGCCCAACATCACATAACTAGTGTATCAGTCAGCATTTAATCAGAGGAACCGAACAACTAAGAGGGGTGTGTGTGCGTGCACACACGTGTGTGTGTGTGTGTGTGTGTGTGTGTGTCTGTCTGTCTGTCTGTCTTTATATGTATCTTTATCTTTGATAACCTAGCCAGGTTGATTCTATAGTTCATTCTCTTCGGTTATCAGAAGTTGGGAAGCAGAGAAAAAAATAGATAACTTCACAGATAACTTCACAGCAGGTAGCGGCAATGCCTTTTACTTCCTGCCTGGTAGGAGAATCTCATTAAATTTCGGTCTCTTAGTAACAGCATTTGAAACTATATACCACAAGCACCAGAAGGGATGATTTCCCACTTCTTGGCTTATTTATGTTCTTAAGTTCTCTGGTTACTCAACCTTTGGGCTTATTAGTTTCTCTACCAGACAGTGGGTAGGGCCTTCTACAAAGAGAAAAGGCCCAGGGGCTGGTGAATGAAGTGCTTTCCCTGGGCTCTATGGGCTGCCCTGCAGACTCCCGACTCCTCATTTGGATGCTCAAGATATGCTTTATTAAATATTGGGATCCTCTTGTCCAGGTAGCTACCCAACTGTACATTCCTATAATACACAGTAAACAATATTTGAGAAAGCACTCCTTGGAGCTTGGGCTTCTATGCACAAATTTAATTTAAAGAAGAAATGAAAAATTTGAGAAGTGCCTGTCACTCCCTTTTCCACTCCCCCCCCACCCCGCCACTCCAAAGAAAGTAAACAACTATTTGAGAGTTTTAATAGCTGAATTTGAATGAGAGAGGCCAAAGCCCCAGGTGATAAGAGCAAAAATTTCATTGTTTATTCTAAAGAACAGTTTAGGTCTGACGTTGAAATTTAATTACATACTGAGAGATTATTTAAAACTGACAAAAATGGTCGAAATTGTCATTGGTTCAAACTATTATGTTGAGTGGTTTCTAATTATTTTCGGCCACTTCAGTAATTGGTGAAGATTTGGTGGGCTACTGAAAGCAGGCGGAACAATGAGTGTGGTGAGGCTATGAAGGACTAAAATGGAACTTGGAGTTAGTTCATATAGACACTCCTCTTTTTTTGGAGGAAGGAATGCAGTGTTTATTATACCTGTTTTGTGGCCGAATCTGGTCTATGTATTCAGGTCATTTAATTTTTATAATACCCTGTCCTGTAATAAATGCAGGAATCATTTAATTATTCTTGTTTTTATAGATAAGGAACTTGAGCCTGAGAAGTTAGCTTGCAAAGTCACTCACATGTGTAACTTAGGTTTTGACCTTGAGTCAAATCTGTTCAATTCTGAAGCCTATTCTTATTATCACTAAATCATTTGGTTTTTCTGTCAAGTGAGAACTTTCTTTTTATTCTGTTTATAAAGAACCACTAAGGGTAATGGCAAGATAGAGTGGAAAGAGCATCATACTCCAAGTCAGAGCCCGGACTTGAAGTCAAAAGTCAAGAAGAGTCCCTGCCCCTTTTGGAAGTGTGGCTCTCTCTGCCTCCATTTTCTTACCTGTGAAACGGGCATGTGTCAGCTCCCATCTTTATCAGCCTACTGGCTGCTAGTAGGGATCAAATGAGCTATTGTCTTCGAAAGATCTTAGCAAATGGTAAAGTGGCACATATCTTTTATCCTGTGTATCTTTTTTTTCTGTATTTTTACTCCAAAGTTCCCATTATTGTAGTATAATTACAATAGGTTAGACTTACATTACAATTTCAACCCAACTATCTAATCAGTGTAGACCACTCATACTGTAAGGTTTTAATTCTAGAGGTGGTGATGGCTTTGCAACGATGGGTTCATTGTAAATATTATAACAGCCCTGAGCGATGCCTCAGATTCATGAGTTTGCTGCCATTGACTGGGAGTTAAGTAGCCAAGCCATATTTCTCGTTTTCTTTCCCTCAAACAAAATGTAATGCTCCTGTATTTTTGGAACATTCCCCCCAAGATTTAAAGTTTGGAGAGAAAAGCAGAGGATCAGTCTTGATCTCATTACTCCAAGGCACTCAGCATTGGTGGTCTGTTTCATTCCGGTCTCCTCTCTATATCTTTTACTTGAATAGGAGCATAATGCAAATATATTTTTTTGTGTGTCCTGTGTTTTTTCACATAACATTATACATCAGAGTTTCTCCATTTCCCTACACACACACACACACAAGGCTGCTTTATGTTCTGTTATATGGATTCATTGCATTTACTTCATTTGGCCTCCATTTTAGGAGATTTCAGTTGTTGCTGATTATTTTTCAATAAACTTTGAAGCTCATTGTTTCAGTGAACATCTGTGCATAAAGCTTTGTCTAGACATCGATGACTTCCCTGAAAATGAGTTCCCGAAAAGGCTTTTTGGGGTCAGAGGTACTCATATTTTTGAGGCATAGATGACATCAATATTGGTGACCCGAAGGTTGGCCCAGTTTCTGTTCTCACAGCAATGGTCAAAGGGACTCACTTTTCACATCGTTGCCATATTCTCTGAAAAATTCATTTGCCAATTGTAAGGCCAAAATTGGTACCTTGATTGTTTTAATTTGTATGTCTTTAATTCCTAATAGGTTGACTATTTTTTCTAATATTTGAGTAATTTTCACATGTCTGTAATCCTTTATGGACAATTCTGGAATCTGAAAATCTCTGAAAACAAAAGTTTTTTTTGAGGTTTTTGCATACTCTGTTGGTGGTAAACCCTAACCTGAACCAACGTGAGATTCTATAGTGTATATTTATCTCATTTAGTGTGAATATTGCTAAGTTTTGCTGAAGTTATATTAATGAGTTTGATTTCTGAGAGTTACCTACCAGACCCCCGGTAAGGGGATCAGATCCACAGACTGCCCCCATCACACACATTTCAGATGCCAATCCCAAGTCTGGGTTGTCACCTGTGCTTCCGACCAACACGCTATCAATCACAGGTTCCAAAGACCCCTCTTCTGGTTCGGTGAATTTGCTAGAGTGCCTCACTGAACTTAAGGGAACATTTTACTTATTAGACTTCTGGTTTACTTTAAAATGCTACAACTCAAGAATAGCCAGAAGAAAGAGATGCATAGGGCAAGGTATGGGGAAAGGGTGAGGAGCTTCTGTGCTCTCCTGGGCAAGTGTACCACTCTCTCATCTCCGCATGTTCACCAAGCTGGAAGCACATCAAGTCTTGTTCACGAGTTTTTATAGAGCTTAATCTGCAGCCTCCTACCCTCCCTCTTCCCAATGGATGAAACTGAAAGGTCCGACCCTCTAATCACTTCCATTTTCGAGGTGACTAGCCCCATCTTGAGGCTATCTACGGGTACCACCCTAGGTCACCTCATTAGCATACACTCAAAAGGATACCTTGGATAATCACATTAAATCTTCACAGAAAACTCAAAATTTTGTGACTATACATACTGTAGGTGGACTGGCTAGCAGTAAACCAATTGATGAATCTTCCAAAATGCATCCAAAAGAAAGTGTCACCTTATATCCTTATAAAGGTAATGGTTTCTTTCCTTTATTTCTCTCCTTTCTCACCTAATTTTGATACCTAAATGGCTCAGCCCCGCATATCTGCTGTGTCCCAAGAGAACTCCCTGCCAAGCCCCCTAGTCCCTATGCCTTCCCCCAGATTTTGAGGCACTAACCGCACCGCCTCCTCAAAGCCCCCTGCCCATAACACCCTACCTCAACATCCGGGCTCAAGAGCAAGATGAGAGAGGGAATCTGAAAGGAAAATTCTGGAGCAGTTAAGAGCCTTATCCCATATGATACTTGTGACAGGTTAATAAGTGGTTGGTATCTGGTTAAGGAATAATAATGATAATAATAATAATAGTAATAATAATAATATACTTTTTTAGCACTTCCTATGTGCCAAAACCTGTGTCATGCATGTTTTATCTCCCATCCAACTACTAACCAGGCCTGACCTTGCTTAGCTTCTGAGGTCAAACAAGACTGGGAATGTTCAGGGTGGTATGGCCGTAGGCACTGCGTATTTTACCTTGAAACAATAATCCATGAGGCAACTCCGCCATATTTTCACCATAATACAGATGAGGAAAATGGTTAAAGGTTTTTTTTCCCTCTGTACAGTAGGCATTAGTGGTTGCAACACAGTTATACTTAGGGAAGTACAAACAAAATGGGGTGAGTCAGGAAGAGCTGGCAGCAGTTTGGGATCTTGGTATGAGCAAAGACAAGAAGGTGGGGCTTCGGGATATCTCGAAGCAGGAATAGAAAACCGGTTCCCCAAAATTCGACTAGTTTGGCAAAAGGGTCCAGAAGGAGAGATGACTAGGCACAGGAACTCAGTTTGCCTGAGGTATCTGCCACCCTCTCCCCATCTCTCCCTTTCCCAAAAGTCCCTTGGGTGGATTGCATTTCTTCTCTCCCTCACAAAGGGAGCTCTGTCAATAACTGGCAGAGGAAAAATTTGGCCCAACTCCTCCATCAAGTTTCCATTAAAACAGGCACCCATCCCTAAAGACGCCTCGAATTAACTCGACCTCAGCTTTTCCCAGATATCTTTATCTTACTATATCCCACACTAGAATACAGAAATAGTGCTTCTTTTCGTGAAGTGTCACTTATTCGAGGAGTTATTTTTTTCCATATGACATTTTATTATTTTGAGCATTTTTACATATGGCTGCCCACAGACTTGAAGAGAGAAGTCACGGAAAAGAAATGTAGGGCCACAATCCCTGATCTGAAAACCTGGGGGTTATATTTGCTTGGGAGCTCAGAGATGCCTCGAAATTCAGACTTAGTGATTCCAGAAAATTAATGTAATGCATTAAGTAATAGTAGATAATGTCAGAATTGAGTTGATTGCTTGGTGGTGTTGGAAAAACCACAGATGAGAATGAGAAGTAGAATCCTGTAGCCTTAGGGTTGGAAGGAACCTTGATCATCTCCTCAAAGCCTCTTATTTAGTAGATGAGAAACTGAGCTAGCAAAGCCAGGACTTGAGTGGTATTTCTTTACTCTGTCCAGGACCCTTCCCAGGGTGTTAGAGCTGGCTCTCCTGGCAGAGCTCCTTGCTCTACATTTGCCCTGGGTCCTTATGCTTTCAGGGTCTCGTGTTTTAGGTCCAGATCTAGGGTGAGCAGGCCTTGAGAAGAATGCCTTTGGCTAATGGACTTCTGAGACTAACTGTGTTGTTCTTAGTTGTATAATTTTAGAGTCCGAGGGACTTGGTGGTCAGCTTGTAATTATCCCCTCTCTTTGCATGTGGGGGAACTGAGCCTGAGAGGTTCCGTGGCCTGTGGAAGTCAGGAAGGCTGCAGAAGTAGCAGAGGCGCAGACAATTAGGTTTGGTGAAGGGGGGGCCTGTGGGTGTGTTTTGATCATCGCCCAAGGCTCAGATCCAAGCACAGGACCTGGAACAGAGCAGGTACTTAAATATTGGAAGGAATGAAGCCAGAGCTGGAATCCCGATGTTCTGACATGGCCTGAGGCTTTTTCTTTATAATAAAGCAAAGAGTTAGGCTTTTTAATATTCAGCCATAAATCTTAGCTGTAGTCTCCTTTCCCTGTCCCTTCCCAAATTGGTGAGAGGTTGCTTTGTCTCCCAGCCTCGATGGGCCATATTGCCCCAAAAGCCTGAGGTGGAAAAGCCTGGCCGTGGAGAAATAAAGAATGACAACAAAAAGTAAACAAGTACTGCCTTATCGAGTGAATATAGTATGACATTGATTTGTTTGGAATTGTTAGTGAACATTTTAAGTGCAAAGGTCTTCCAAACCAAAATGTATTCACGAAGCTCTTTTCAAAGGCAAACTAAATTCAGTCATGTTTCTATAGCCAGTAAGTACTTCAAATGCACCTATTAATTTCACACACACACACACACACACACACACATATGTATATATCATATTCCATAATATTTTATACCTTTATACCTTTGTTTTAAGGGTTATTTTTAAAATTTATTATTATTTTTTAATTCAACGAATATTAGTAGACTGCCTTACTGCATGCAAGGCACTAGGGTAAAGGCATGTAAATCAGTAGACTCAGTGCATGCCTTTATGGAGCTGACAGGTTATCAGGGAAGATGGTTAAACAAGCAATAATGATAAAGTGTCCTGGGTACCTTGATAAAGAAGATTTGGCACAGGCCCAGAGGGCTGGGTGTGGGATAAGAGTCCAGTGCAGGTTGAGCAAGACTTTTTGGAGAAAATGAAATCTAAACTTGTAAAAATGTCGGTGTTAGCCATGTGCAGAAAACTAGCGGTCATGGAGGAGAGGAAGCAAGAGGCCAGCAAAGTTATAGCAGTGGTTCCCAAACTTGAACACATCAGGATTAACCAGAGGGATGGTTAAAACACACATCTCTGGGCCTCACCCTGGGCTGCTTGAGTCATTAGGTCTGGGAAGGAACTGAAGAATTTGCTTTTCTAGCACATTCCCAGGTGATAATGCCTGAGGATCTGATGTGAGTGGGGGCGATAAGAGGTGGAAGAAATAGGTGGGTCCTGTTTCTCTGAAGCGGGAAATCTCTTCCTTCCTTGTGGGCTATCCTCCATACCCTGTTCTCCATCCATTCTTCACGCTGAGATCAAGGGTAACATTTCCAGGAACTCTTTGCTAGGTATTCTCACTGATTTTATTTCTTTCTGTGAATATACATGTGAGTTGATGAATACATGTTGCATCCATTTCGTGCTGTTTAACAGATTATAATTATATGCACTTATTTCCACTGTGTTTGTTCTAACCAGAGCTCCTTGGGGCAGTGGCACACATAAAACATGCTCAAATATTTCATTGCTTGATCAGATTTACCTCTTGCATAGTTGCATGAGGATCAGATTGCTAAAGCTCTGTTTTGTAGAACTGAGGAAACAGACTTAGAGAAGAATAGCCAAGACAAAAAGAAAAGTGAAATATCTCACTCAAGTCACAGATGAGGGGACGCCAAGGCTAGATGGATGCTCATTGTTCTCAAATATTCTTTGTGTTATGTGAAATTACCTGTACTTTATGCTCAGCACCTCTGGCAAAAGGAAGGTTTTATATTTAATTTTTTTTTTTACTTTTTTATTATAGGCTAATCTACTTAAACAGAAAACCAAGGCATCTTATACATTAAATGTAGATTTTATTTTTAGTAGAAAATGGACAATTATCCAAGGAATTCTTCAGAAATTATCCGTTTGCTAATAAAGTAAATATTTGAAGGGAGTGATTCAATTTACATGCCATTATGTTTATAAATAATTTTTATAAATTTTGGCATGAGGTAGATATTAAGGGAAAATCGATTTCAGTTTCCTGAAAAGACGCAAATAAGACAGTTTATGTTATTACCCTTCTTGACTGGCCAGATGAGTTTAGCCGAGTGGCTGAAAATTTGTGCAGAACCTATATATAAAATGTCACGTGTTAGGTAGGGTTAAAAAGAAACACAAATTTTTTTTCAGCACCTGTGACATGCCAAGCCTTCTTCCCCTATGCATATGTACAAACAGGATGTGATTTTTCTGAGATTCCTGTTAGGGGTGGAAGTTTGAAGAATTCACTGAGCTTTCTGTCTCACAATATAACTCGGTAACACTAACTTTCAAATGTTCTAACAGCTCTTCCTAGCTGGAAGTCTCCAACACAATCATGTGAATTATTCACATTTTAAAGAACGTCAGCCCGGAATTTCCTGGCATTGGTCAAGTGGCAGATGGCTGAACAGACATTCCTTCACTTTTCTTTGCATGTTTGTGCTATACGCTTGTATGGCCTGAATGCTTCTGCTGCTTCCTCAATTCTTTCCATCCTCTTCCCCCTCTGTTAAAGGCAAAACACAAAACAAAGCAAAAAAGAGATAGGAAAAAAGAGGCCTTGGACATTGCTTAAAACTAGGGGATTAAGCCAAGAAGCTGGGTCTTGAAGGTAAAATTCATTTCTCTTACACAGTTGCCCACTCGGTGTTTAAATAGTCTTTTCAGATAAAACTTGTCGATATTTCCTATACTCAGCATGTAATTTGTTTAAAAATGAGGGCCTTACTCAGAGTCACCGTTGGGTATGTAAAATGAACAACAGATTTGATTTCTGTCCTCCACAACCTTGTGATTGTGAAGGGGAAGATAAGCTGTGAATACAAATCATGGAATAATGGAGAATGTGTTTTGTATAATCAGATAACTACAGAAAGTGCTACATGGGATCTCAGAGGAGACCTTTTGATACTAGGGATGGAAAAGACTGAGTACCCTACAACATGGCATTTTAAGTGGACCTTAAAGGGAGTGTTGGGAAAAAGAACAGCCTGTGCAAAGGTGTGGAGGCAGGAAGGGAAAAGTAAGTCTTAGTGTGTGTGTGTGGGGGGGGGGGAGGGGCTGGTAGGATGAGAAGGGGGAGACTTAAAGAAGGAAAGAGGATCACTTTGCTTGAACCCTACGATAAAGTAGTTGCTCTCTCTCACACTGTTCGGTACTGCATCTTGACATATAAATTAGTAAAGACTCTTGGCTTTGAGTCAGTGTGGTATAATTATATGTGTGTGTGTGTGTGTGTGTGTGTGTGTGTGTTATATAATATATTACATATATTATATGTAATATATAACACACACACACATATGTGTTATATATATATCTCCCTGGCTTGACACAGAACTCCTAAAACTCTTGGAATTTCCTGAGTGATAGGAGGTTCCTTATCCATAATGAGCCCTTAATGAGCCCTTTTAGAGCATACCTCAGGTCATGCTAATGAACGACGTGGGCCTCCACATGGCTTCAGGATATGGGGCTGATTGCCGGAGGAACCAACTACATGATAGAGGGTTGCAATTTACAGCCCCAATCCTGATCTGGAGGAAGGGAGAAGGGCTGGAGATGGGGTTAAAAACCAATGACCAGCTACTTAATCAATCATGCCTGCATAATGGAATTTCCAGAAAGACTCTGAAATGAGGCTAAGGGAGCTTCTGGATTGGGGAACACATTGTATGTGCTGGGAGGGTGGTGTGTCTGGAGGGAAAATGGAGTTCACCACCACCCTCCTACCCTCCCCCTGGTCTCCCGCCTCCACACACACACAACTTTGCCCTCTGCATCCCGTCTATTTGGCTGTTCCTGAATTGTATTCTTTGTAATAAAACAGTAATCCAAAGTATAGCACTTTGCTGAGTTCTGCGAGTCATTATAGCAAAGTGTCACGCTGGAGGGAAACTGTAAGAAGCCCTACATTTCTGGTTGGGACCCCACTTGCAACTGGCATCTGAAGTGGGGACCATCTGTGAAACTGAGACCTTCAAACCTATGGTGTTTGTACTAATTCTGGGTAGCTGGCGTCGGAACTGAATTGAACTGTAGGACATCTAGTCGGTGTTGGAAAAGTGGTGGTTGAAAAAAGGAAACAATCGAGTGTTACCTATTGGGAAAAAAACCAACCCATAATAATAAAACATCGTGCCTGGAATAATCTCTTTGAATTTCAAAATTACAGTGGTTTACTATTTAGATAAAGACTCACAGGCATTTAAAAAATACAGTGAGAAAGAAAACATATTGTCAGGTCAGTGCCTCCTTATTTACGTATTTGCATTGTTTTACAGTGTAATAAAGCAGAAGTTACACTGTGTGGTTTTCTTTGACCCATGTTCCCATGTTCCCTATGTTGTAGACCACGGGTTTTATAGCATTGTTCTGTTCCACTCAGTGGAAATATGTAGCATGTAAAAATCATGGATTGCTGTTATAGTAGTCTTCTTACTAAGGGATTTCCAGTATTCTGGTTTAGCTCTGCAACATTAACATTACTCTTCGGGTGAACCATAACTTACCACTCAGAGATAACTGGTGTAAACATTTTGGTATCTTTTACTTTAGTAAAACTGAGATCATATTAGCTCAAAATACTGCTTTGTATTTATTTTTTCACTTAACATTATTAGTTAACGATCGTTTTGGACAAAGGAATGTGGCAAGTCTGATTCCTTCATATAAATTGTTTCCATTGTTTTAAAAGTTGAAGGGAAGTTTAGGATTTCCATTGTTTTAAAAGTCAAAGAGAAGTAACTAACAATTTCAGCAGTGTAAATGCAGAGCAGGATGGCTTTTTGATTTTGCTGCTTATACATGGTAGCAGGATTTTCTTGAAAAAATTAGTACTTTATACCAAAAAATAGTCAGTTATTGGGAAGGGAAGGTGCATTTAAATTATATTCTCTCCAAGTCAATTTATTTAACTAGGAAAAACCCTTCTGTCATTCTAGGTTTATTATTGAATTAGATGGATACTGATTACGCTTAGATTTTCTACTCAAGATTAACTCATTTATGGATTAACTATGGATAATCCTATTTCATGGAACTTTAGTGAATTTCAAAACTGTTGATTCTCACACATCAGAGGCAATAGAGCAGAGTTTGGGCTTTGAAGCCAGGCCACCCAGATTAAAATCTCACCTCTGCTACTTGCTAGCTTTGTGACCTGATGCAAGTTACTGACCAATCTGTGCTCAAGTTTTTAGATCTGAAAAACGGGGTTGAAAATAATAGTACCTCCCTCAAAGCATTATTGTAAGGGTAAAATAAGTTCATACCTGTAAATTGCTCGGAATAGTAATTATACAAAGCGTGTATCAGTGTGTGACAATTACTAATAATATTTTTGCTACTGGTTTTCAGCGTTTTTATTGAGTTTTATGCTAGTGATGTTCACGTTCATTTCTGTCCCTTAAAACCAACTTCTCTATGTCCAGTGTTTTCCTAACTCTACTTAATATTTTGTTTGTTTGTTTGCCTTTCCCGAAGTGCTCTTTATTGTCTCTCCTAGGCCCTCTTTTCTTTTGCTCTTTGTCTGACTGCTAGCGGTGACTTCATGTCAGAGGACTTCACTGGGACAGAGCCTTGGCTCCACATTCACTCATCTTTGTTTCCCAGTTCCTGTATTCCCAGCAGGCAGGCTTTATGCCTGCCTCTCGGAACCCTGCCTGATCTAACCTGTGACTAATGGGAAAACCCTGTGTTTAGGACTTTTGTAGCTTTCTGTTTAATCCTCATCCACTTCCTGTTCCTGGAAGGAAGAGACACTGTGGGTCTGGTGTCAGTGTGTGGGAGCCGCTGCTGGCCAGCCCCGCTGCAGGGCCCCAGGAGCAGGGTTGTGGCAGCCCCTCCCTCACCTCTGGGGTTTTCGTAATTCTTCTTTCCCGTACAGTTAGCACTGCCTCCTCCCTGTCATTCCCTGCGTGTTGGTTCCGCATCCAGTGGAGCTGGACGCTTTGTGAGGGTAGCTCTGTTTACACTTCTTACCATCGGTCATCGTCATGGCAATCACAGCCAGCACTTATTGAGCACTTAATCTGTGGTGGGCACTCCAGTACACCCGAGTTCATCTCATTTCACGCCCAGAAACACTTCCATTATTATCTTCATTTTAGAGATAGGAAACTCTAAAACTCTAAGCAGGAAGTTAATTGACTTGCCTGTGGTCTCACAGCTAGGAAGCGAGTTGAGTGAGCACAGTGCAGCCAGGAGAAAGCTGGCTTCCGCTTTGGCCTCCTTTCTTTCTAGGACGCAGGTTTGGTTCAGAGCGTGGACCCTGCTTGCAACAGATCTCGGGTCAGGTCCTGGCCGCTTCCCCCGATGAGCAGCCTTGGCTTCAACACTTTGTTCTTTGAGGTCTCCGTTTCTAGAATGGGTTTAGTAATACCACCTATCTGAAGAGTTGTGATGATTTTAAAAAAAGATAATGCCGGTAAAAGCGCCAGACACATAAATAACGCTTCACTGCTATCAGCGGTTGGTGGCGGAGCAGTTGAACTTCCCAGAGGCCTCTGCTGTAGGAACATGAACCCTTCCTGCATCAATCAGTGTCTCCCTCTGCTCCCCTGCAGCCAGGTGCCGGGCCAGTCTTCCTTGTCGAAGTCCTTGCTGAGCTCTAGCCGGTTTGGTGACACCCTGTTGTCTCACATGGTTAGTTTTTGTTGTCTTCTGCCCAGTGGAAATGACTTGGCTGGACTCTGACCTTGGCAGGTGAGGGGTTGCACCCAGAAACCAGGGACCTAGCTCCCCGAGGCCTGGTCTTCCATGCCAGCTCTTTCTCTGTGAATCTCCAGGGAGCCACTGGTTCCTGAGGGAACACCCCCCTACACACCCCGTGCCTGGCCCGGAGTCTTGCTATTTCTGCCGGAAATAGGCCATCTGGGTTGTCCTCCTCCCATGTGGTGGTTTTTTTCTGGCGCTTGCTGTTTAGCTTCCTCCTGTAGTTTAAATAATTTCTAACCTACTCCCTGCTTGGTCTCATGCAGGGAATGTTCACGAACAGATCTGTCAGTAATCAAGACCCTGGGGAAAAAGGGCAGTGCCTTTGATGAGGGTATGCCAGCCCTGCTCCTTTAGGACTTGGCAGCTTTGACTGAGATGGAGTCCCGTGAAAACCCAGTGGAGGGCCAGTTCCCAAAGCTGGGTTTAGGAATGTGCTGCTATTTGTGTCCTTCGTTGGAGCTTTCTGTTGATTTTGATGAGCACAGGGTCTTGCTGGTATATTTACATCTTTCAGAAAGAGCTTACCCAACCAGAGTGTAAAGCTATAGAGTGCATCAGTCATTCAGCTCTGAAAAGAATTGATGTTTTTAAAAACTGCTGGTGTTTGGCTAACGGTGTAACTACACTGGGCGTTCTGTCCTATCAAGTAGCAATCCCAACAAAACCGTTGACCAGTTTGCAGTGGTCCCTTACCTGGGGGCCCTTCCGGAAGGGCAGACTCTGCATTCGCAGTTTTGATATAGCAACTGTTTAGGGTGCTCCTACTGTGGTTCAGGAACCACGACAGGGATTAGAGCGACAATGACAGGACATCCTCCCTTCCACTCCGGGAAACAGGTGAGTGTGACATAAATGGGGCTTTTCCTGAGGGTTCCGTGTTACATTTGGTTTCCAGACTTTGACCACAGAATGCCCCAGTGACGTGCGTGTCAGTGAGACGGGTAGGAAGGTGGCATCTCTGAGTTTTGGTTCTGCTCCGTGTTCAAGCCTTTGGCGCCTCGGGGAAATTGTGTTTGGTCCTGGGGTTCCGTGGCCTTAAGCAATCACTTCTAATGGTGAGTCTGAGACCTTGTGGTGAATGCTAGGGACTTACTCTGACTCTGCAAAGTTAGTTTTCCACCCCCTGGTTTAAATGAAAACCTACCGTGGTAAATATTTAGTTTCCATTCTCGTTTTTAAGTATCTTTGTTTCTATATATTGACATCACCCTTGTTTCAGTCCTTTGTCCTGGTAGCTACCTGGCCGTTAGCACTGATTTGATTGTCTCCCAATCTTCTGCCTGTCAAAAATGTTTGCTTCTCTTTTGTCTGGCCAAATTCAGTTTTTCCTTTGAAACCTAATAAAGAGTCCCTTTTTTTCCTCCTGGGTCACACTAATTATTTCCTTTCTCAACTCCAATGGTACACAAAGAACGAAACCACATCTTAAGTATGGGTTGTGCTCCAAACATTCCTTGTTGAGTTATTGGGTTGGAAGTTAAAATGCATTCTTACTAAGTCATTATTAGGCTCCCACAAAGTGCCTTTTTAAAAAAAAGATGCAATAAGACTTTGTGAACTTTTATTACATAAAAGTTGAAAGAATAGTAAACAGACACCTGTATACTCATCACTTAGATTCAACATTTTGCCATATTCGCTCTCTCACCCTGTCTGTCTGCCTGCCTGCCTATCCGTATACTTTTTTTACTCAACTATTTGAAATTAAGTTGCAGACATTGTTACATTTCACTCTTAAATACCTCTACTTTGTATCTTGTAGGATTAATGACTTCCTCTACATAGCAATACTATTATTGTACCTAAGAAAATAAACAAGCCTCTACTACTGTCTAACCCAGTTTCCTTAAATGTCCTCAAAATACCCTTTGCAGCTGTTTTAAAATGTTTATTATTGTTTAAAATTTTGTACCAGGCTCCACTCAAGGTTTGCTTTATTGTATTTTTGGTCTAATTAGTTCTAACAAAAGCTCTTTGAATGCACGGTTCTCTAGGTATGGGGGAAGGGAAGACATTGGCTTGGTCACAGGCAATACTTTGAAACCTTCGAAACCCTCCCTAATTCCCTCTCCCACTCTGAAGGCCTGGCTCCAAACCCTAGGGAGCTCCTACTGCCATGAGCCCTCCATTTGGGTCCTTCCTCCCAAGGGTGCAGCTGAACTCACACAGGTATTAGCAAGAACCTCAGAGACAGCTGCATTTTTCAAGGGGCCTCTTAACCGAATGCATCTCTAAACCAGGGGTTCATGGCCAGGCATTGCTGATTTACACACATTTTGCTGGGAAAGGTGCTGGCCTCCATCTGTTTCCCAAGTGGTCTTTGCTGCCCAGAATCAGAGTCTTATGCTCCTGTATCATGAGAGCATTTCAAGGACTTTGACAGAATAAAGGTAAGTTATGACTGCATTAGGAGGGATTTTGTGTCATGGGTGGGTGGACTCTGGTCAGGCAGGTCCTGTCTGGATGTCCCTGTCCTGCCCAGTCGCAGCTGCCCAAGTAGGAGAAGGTGGGGCTGAGCAGCTGTTCATCTGAGAGTTGTTTGGAAGTTGGCAGCTGCCTAAAGTTTCAAAACTTAGCACTTATTTATATACTGACTTACATTGTTTCCAGTTTCTAAATAAGCTCATATGTTTTCTCCATTCGTTTGAAGCTTTTTAAATTGGGCAAATGCTGTGTCTCAGTAACTGGCACGCGGGGGTTGATCTTCAAAACGCAATGACTTTGGTTATCTCCGTAACCAAAAATAGAAGTAATTTGGGGATGATTTTGTTTTGTGGAATTCGCTTTGCTTTCTCCCCTTTTGTTCATATAGGTAATTGATTTAAACCGCATTTAACCAGTTAATTTAATAAAGTAGGTGGTTTTGCAGGAGCTAGGTCTGGTTATGAGCGCTGACCTGAAACAGGATCTGCCTGGGTTTTCGTCCAGGCTCTCAGCAGTTTTTAACCATGACCTTGGGCAAGTGATATACCCTCCCAAACGTCTGTTTCTCATTCTGTAAAATAACAGTACCCACTTCGTAGTTTTGACCATCTGAAACCCTTGGGACTGTGCCTAAACCCTGGGGCGTCTAATCAAATGTATTTAATGTTTGCCCAGCAAACCCAGTGGAATAGAGGTGCATAGCCTCCCATCAGATCAGGACAGGCAGGTTTTGTTACCAATGAGTTTGTCAGATTTGGGTTAGCTAGGAAATGAGTTATAATAATTTTAGTTTGCAGAGCTTTTCGGATTTTGCTTTGTGCACATAGGAGGGTGGGCTTCCGTTTTTCTCTCTGGTAGCATCAACCCAGAGTGAATTGTGGATGGGGCTGGAGAGGCCTGGGGGAAGTTGTGGAATTTCGGGAACCATGAAGGACATCGGCTTTAGCTTATCATTTTTCATTTGAGCACATCGAGGCCCAGAGAGGTCAAGTGGCTTGTTCAGTATCACGGAGGCAGCTGGTGGCAAAGCTGGATGAAGAAAAACTCCTTTAGAGAAATGCATGTCCAGTGATCTTAGTAATCTAGGCCAAAAGTAGACTGCTCTTGGGTACTATGATTTGAATGCTTGCTACAAACAAACAAACAAACAAACAAGAAAGAAAGAATAAATAAAATAGGCCATTTTTGTGTTTAAAAGCACTTTTCCAGCCAAGCTTGGTGTGGGTTATCGACTTCCCTGACGGGCCCCGTTCCTATCACAGTCATTGGATCACTGTGCTCAGAAACCTGCCTCATGAGATTGGAAACCCTTTCCTGATAGAAAGAGAATCGTTATCAGAACCATGGAAACACAGTCCTTGGCCTTGGTTGGAACAGAGCTGCTCAGGAGAAGTCACGGGGCCTCCTTATCTGGAGTCTCTGGTTATCACCATCCTCTCGTCTTCCGTGTTGTGTTAGTGACCCTCAAGCAATGCCCACTGGGTTTCTGGAACGCTGAGTCTGCCCCATTTCCTCTCAGTTCCACTTGACTGCTGGGATTGGGAATCCAAGTATTACTTGGAAGTAAGCTAGAAAATGGCTTTTGACTTTGGGGGATGACTCGTAGTCATTGCTCATACCTCTTCCTCAGTTCCTTGCTGTCTCCGATATTTTTTTAATCGCATGCCTTTTGTGACCTTCTCAATAGGATCTTGGCAAAACACGCATATGTAGCGGGTCTTCGAAAATACAGTGAATTAGCTAATTCACAGTGTAGGTCATTGAATAAACTTGTCTGGGCCAAAGAAGAAGCCAGTGGATTCTGATAAATGCTAGCTTTCGTTGGACAGTTTTTCCTTGTAATGTTGTAGAAGGGAATCCCGTTCCTCAGTGAGAGCTGAGAAGTCCCCGTTTCCATCCTGCCTAAAACTGCTCCCTTCCTTGCTCTGGCTCTGCCTACTTCCATTCTGATCCTGATTGCTGGTCCCTCGTTGTCCTGAGCTTTCCAGCTCATGTGGCCCTCCCTGCATGGGTTAGCCCAAATGGAGATTTGGGGTACATATTCTCAGCTGTGCCCCGAATGCCTTTGCACAGTCCTTTCACTGGGCTTGCCCATGCCTTCAGTGTCTCTGCCAAGGCTCTCTGTCTCCACAAGCCCCTCCTCTGCCCTGCCCCCACCCCCTTCTCCACAGATGCTCTCTCTTCTTATGCAACATGAAGGATAAGGGCACCTGTTCCTTCAGCTTCTATCTTCCCATTCCAGACTCCACTGGGGTCTGCTAACTCATAGACCCCAGCCTCAGGAAGTGTCTTTTTTCCCTAATCAAGTGTTTAAATCTGTCTCCATATAGAAATCATCTCAGGCTTCCCCAGGGTTATGGCTCCCTGTTCCCTCTTTGTCTCTCCCTTTTGTTCTTTCTGCATGTAAATACTTTGGTTTCAGCTACTTGAAAACAAACAAACCAAGCAATAACAATAACAAAGCTCCAAGCAAAATTCCTTCCCCTCCCCCTGAGGGTGACCAACGACACTTTTTGCTCTTTCTGGGATTCTAGAAAGATTGAACTGAACCAGTCTCTATTCCTCAGCCCAGGGGTCTAGTCTATTGAAAACCTGGCACATCCAAGTCCACAAGGATCAGCTGCTTTTCCTTCCTGATTTTATTTTTAAAATTCATTTACTCATTAGGTATATGTTTATTCATTTTAAGGATTTTAAGTTTACTTCAAGAAATGACAGAGAAACGGAATGGTAAAAATACAAAGGGAAAGTGTTTAAAAAAAATTCCAAGTTGCTTTCCTAAATTAGAAACTAAATGTTTCCCCATGTATTCATAGAAACATCTATCTATCTGGCCTCATTTGTCTGAGTTCTCAGTTCCCTTTCTAAAGATACTTCTAGGGTCTTTCTTTTTCCTTTTCACTGTGGTAAGAGCACTTAACGTGAGATCCACCCTCTTAACAAATTTCGAAGTGCACAGTGGCACGTTAACTACAGGTGCTATGTTGCACAGCAGCTCTCTAGAACTTACTCATTTTGCGTGACGGAAACTTTGCCCACTTAACAAGTTTCCCATTTACCCCCTCCCCAGCACTTGGCAGCCAGTATCGCATCCTCTGCTTCTCAGAGTTTGGCTATTTTAGTAGCACCTCATATAAGCAGGTATGTTCTTCTGTGACTGGTTTATTTCACGTAGCACGGTGTGCTCCACGTTCATCCTGTTGTCACCCATGACAGGATTTCTTTCTTTTTAAAGGCTGAATAGGACTTTTTTTTTCTTTTTTTTTTTTTTATCCATTCTTCAGATGGGCACTTGGATTATTTCCATTATTTTGGCTCATGAATAATGCTACAGTGAACATGGGCGTGCAGCTAGCTCTTCAAGATACTGATTTCAGTTCTTAATTTTTTGAGGAACTTTTATATTTCCTGTAGTACCTATACCATTTTACATTTGCTTCCTCTTTTAGTTGCGCTCTCTCGCAGCATTTTACCTAGCCGACTGCTCATTCCTTCTGGAAACCCTTTCTTTGTGTCCTAGGATAGAGCTCTGGCTTCTCTTCCTCAGCTTCCTCATGGAGTAGATTTCGTTGCTCACTAGATATTTCCATCTGAATGTCTTCCTGTTTACATCTGTCTCTGCATGCTCAAAACTCAACTCGTGATCTTGTCCTCTCTAGGCCGAGTATATTCGTTTGCTAGAGCTGCTGTAACAAGTACCACAAAGTGAGTGGCTTAAAATAGAGAAAAGCATTGTCTGACAGTTCTGGAGGCTAGAAATCCAAGGTCAAGGTTGGCAGAGTTGCCTCCTTTTGAGGGCTGTGAGGAGAAACCTGTACTATGCCCCTCTCCTAGCTTCTGGTGGTGTGCTGGCAATCTTTGATATTTTTTGGCTTATAGAAACATCACCTCAATCTCTGCCTTTTATTTTTGTCACCACCACACTGAGATTTCACTTAATGATTTTTCTTTGATTCACGATGGTTTTGCCTAGACAATGGATTGTGACTCACTTGCTTCCCCCGCCCCCCCCTTACCCTTCCACCTTTGTATGCCTATTCTCTTAATCATTAAGCCTTAGGATATAAGTTTCTGGCCAGCGTCAAATTCTTTAAGAATAAAGCCTCAGATCTATAATCATGAGGACATAATTTTTGGGTTGAACTAAGGATAACGTCTTGGCTTTAGGTATGTTTCCGTCCCAGGCCCATCGAGGCAGAACAGCCCAACCCGCCACAGGATCAGATGGGATGACGGGATGATGGGATGACGCCATGGCTGATCCCAGAACTAGACACATGATCAGTTACCCCAGCCCTGTCCAACTGCCCACAACCCCAAGTCCCTTAATTTCCATGACTAAGGGTTTCACCCTATGTAATATACTCCCTTGAGATACCCAAGGAGCCAGGTTTTTGAGAGCAATAGCTGACCTGTGTCTCTGAAACTTGCAGCTCTCTAAATAAACGCTTAACTTTCTTAGCTGCAAAACCAGTATGTATCTCATTGACTTAGATGCCTGCTTGCAGACGGCCCCCTTTGCTCCAGTAATGCATTCACGTGGCATTTTCCTTGAGTGAATACCTGTCTACAGATTTCTCCTTTTTTTAAGGAGACCAGTCACGTGGAATGAGGGTCCACCATAATGACTTTATTTTAACTTGATTACCTTTGTAAAGATCCTATGTCCTGATGAGGTCACATTCTGAGGTACTTTGGGGTAAGGACCTCAGCATATGAATTGAAAGGGAGGCAAAACTGAACCCATTACACGAAGCAAACTTTTTTCAGATAGTCCCTATTTCAGTGAACGGACCCAATATCTACGACGTTGCTCAAAGCAGAACTTGGGCATCATCTTTATGATGTCACTCACCCTTATATTGACTGGGGTCCAGAGCTTACAAAACTCGGAGGCAAAATTTTGGAATAGGAACCATAGCATCCAACAGGATTACAAAGGGCTCTGTGACTCCCGCATGGCTGACAACCTCTGCTCTCTCCCTCTATTTCTTAAGTGTCCACCACCTTGGTGCGAAAGTAATATGTATGTACAAATTTTAGACAATTACAGAAAAGTAAACGAATACACATTTTAATTATCCTATTATTCAGTTGCCCAGAATCACTTAATATTTTGATCATTTCTTTGTGTTTTATGCCTTTAGACATTTTTTTTTTTTACTAGCTGCGTCATACTGTATGTAGGATTTTGACTCCAACTTTTAAAATTCAACAATGGAGCATAAGTGTTTTCCCATATCTTTATCCCATCTCCATAAATAGTTTGAAATGGTGCACATTATTCCGTCAAATGGTAGACTGTAATTGACTTAGATATTTTCTTATTATCCCAATGTCATGCGTACAGATGTGACCATTTTCTTACTTTCATAAATAAGTGCTGCAACAACTTTTGCTATTAATTTGGACTAAAAAAATAATTTGTTCATAATTCAGATATGATTTTTAGATGGGGGTGAAAAAGAAGGATGGACACAGCACCTTTAAGCAGATTATTAGTGTGAATTGAAGGGAAGCTAAAGTTACACAAGTTAACAAGTGTTTTAGGCATTTTTTTGTGAATAGTTACTTTGTGATATAAAAATTATCCTTCATTGAATTGCTATGGTAGATCACTGTAGATTCTTCGGTCAACATTTTGCCTTTTAGTGATTCTTTATAGTCTATGCCGGGGCTGTCTAATAGAACATTTGGAATGGTGGACATGGTCTTAATCTTACCTGTCCAGTGTGGTAGCCAGTGAACCACATGTTCCTGTTGAACACTCACAATGCGATTAGTGCAACCAAGGAGCGAAATTTTTAATTTTATCTCATTTTAGTTGACTTAATTTAAAGAGCTCTATATGGCTAGGGTTATAATATTGGATAGTGTGGTTTTATCAAGACATGACTAAACACTTTCATAGTGCTTTACCTTTTCCTAGACACTATTTTAAGGGCTTAACATATTAACATATTTAATCTTCATAATGATTCCATGAGGTAAGCTTCCAGTTACTATTGCTGTATAACAAATTTACCCCCTAAGTTCAGTGGCTTAAAGCAACAACAATCATTTATTTTGCTTAGGAATCCATTATTTGGGCAGGGCTCATCAGAAACAGCACATCTTTGCTCCATGCAGCATCGACCGAGGCTATATGGTCTCTTTCTAAGATGACTCAGTTATGTGGTTGGCAAGTTGATGACTGTTAGTGGTTTCTCTCCAGGTAGCATGGGCTTCCTAACAGCATGGTGGCCGGGTTCCAAAAGCAAGTGCCCCAAGAGACAGGAAGTGGAAGCTGTCAGTTTCTCAAGGCCTGGGGCTTAGAAACTGACAAGTCATCACTTTCAACATACTCTATTAGTCAGGCAAAGCACAGAATCTATATTTAAGGGAGGAGATATAGACCTTACCTCTCCATTGGAGTCGTATCAAAGAATTTGGGGCCATATTTTAAAATTATCATAGAAAGGTGTACAACATTGGACTGCATTTTACAGGTGAGGAAACAGAGCACTGAGCAGTTAAATAACTTGCAATGTGACAAGCCTAGTCAGTGGCCAAGCGACCGACGCCAGGCAGCTAGCTATGTTGCTTCTTTCTGTAAGTCGTGTTTCACTAGCTTAGATTTACATCTTCAGGTTTTTCATGGTACGATAATGACAAGATTAAATGACTGATGCATGTTCATAAATCACAACACTGTAAATATGCGATATTTGCAAGGGTTTGCTAGACGTCACATGAAACAAGAAAGACACATTCGCAACCACCTGATGCAGGAGGAACCGTTTGGCTCTAATTTTGAGTCCCTCTGCTTTCATTCCTGTTTTCTACTGCTCCCCAAATTTATTATCACTTCCGGATTGTGACAGATCATGATTCTGAATAGAACCCTCTCAGTCTTAGCATGCTGCCTGCTTCATTGACTCCTAGTGTCTGGAATATGTGATATTAAAAGTGAATTCATAAAGCTTATTTAGAATTATAAAAGGAGTCAGAAATGTTTCTGGGTTTTACTAAAAATAAGGCTTGAGGCGAAACCCTAATTAGGTGATATGTTTGCATATGCTTAGTGTGTATGTGTATATTTATTCATTCACTTATTTATTGATTGTTTTAATTCTTAGAAGAGAAATCATTAAAAAATATAGGTTAAAGATACAGGTTACAAAATTGTATAGGTTATCAGAAATTCTAGAGGTTACCTGACAAAATAATGAATACAGCCTTTTACAGACCTATGAAACTGGCATTTCCTTTCATGTTCAAGTTCAAAGAGAGTGGATATTTATTTCTGTGTGGAAAAAAGCTAGACCTTTGTTCTCTGCCCTCTGGTTTGCAAATTAGGCTTCTACTTGATACTGTTTGCTGCAGTGATGAAATGTGGTCATTTCACATCTGGCATTTGTCTCCATGCAATCATAACACAGATTTTTTTTTTTTTTTTACTCAAATACTTTTGAGGGGGTTAGAATTAAATATATCTAGTTTAGAATTAAATATGTCTAGCTTTCCAATTTCTGATTTTCTTAAGCAATATATATAATCTTGATGTAGAAAACCTCATTTTATCACTTCAGAATCTGAGTATTCAGAATAATGGGACTTCATTTTGATCAGAGCCCACATTTTTCTTTGGTCCTTATCCTACCTCAACACTGCCCTCATTTGATAATTCTCTCTTCATTTTTTGTCCATGAACTGGCACTTTGCAGATTTTCCACACTGTTGGCTCTTTTTTTCTGTTATCTTAGTTGGTTACATCTTAGGTTACTTAGTTCCCCATGTAGGAACCCTAACTGGCGCCCAGCAGGCCCACCCAGTTACCCAGCTGCCTCTGCTGTAAGTCCATGTGATACTTTGGCATGTTTTTTGTCCAAAAGATGCCCCCTGTCCTAGCTATTCTATTTTTAAAGTCATAAAATAGGTCCCCACTATAATTCTTTCTTCAAATCTGTCATGATCTCCCCATGTGTTGACTTGATCAGTCACTCTTAGCAATGCTACCCTACAAGCTCCAAGATGATACTGGCCAAGTTATCTTATTCATCACTCTCTGCATCTAGCTCCCAGCATGGAGCTTTTCATGTAATAGACATGCCATAAATGTTAATTGGGATCAGCAAATGAATAAACAAATGCACATGTTTCCATTTTTATGTTTGCACCCTTGGGCCAAAACTTGATGCTATCCTGGATTTTCCCTTCTTTTTCTTACTCTGGATCTGTCAGTTTACCAAATCCTTCCAGTAAGCTGCATGATGCCCAGTGATATATCACAAGTGCCTTGAATGGTGCCTGGCATGTAGTGGGCATTTACTATGTTGCAGAAATAGTTCTAAATGTTAACATATATTTTTTTTTCATGGTAAGAACCATAGAAGAATGATAGGTACTATTAGTATGCCCATTTCACAAGGAAACAGAGGCATCGAGATGTCTTTGTTCATTGCCACAGAGCTGCTAAGTGGTGGAGCCAGGCTTGAACCCCCGTCTCCTGAGCCCAGGCTGTAACACCACCTAATGATTCTGTGTTTACTCCGTGCTGGACACCTCACTAAAACAGCACTTTCATTCCATGTTCTGTAGTTACTCTTACAGGTGAAGAAGCAGAGGGTGGTTCACAGAGGTTTTTACAGAAATCAGGGTGAAACCCAGTTGAAGAGTGGCAGCGACAGGGTGGCAGTGTGTTAGCTCAAACCTGGCCCTCCCCCTGTGCGCCTGTGCTGCCGGACCCACTGGTGTCCGCGTGGCCCGTGGCTCTGGGAGCAGCCTGGGATTCCCTGTGCACATTTCCCGAGGTCGCCAGGTTTTCCCCTGCAGGCATCTCACGCAGCCACGTGCGTTTCTCCCTGCAGACAACGGCGGCAGCCAGACGCTGCACTCCAGAACAGAGACGACGCCGTCGCCCAGCAACAGTGCTGGGAGCGGACACCCGGAATATATCGCGTATGCGCTCGTCCCTGTGTTCTTCATCATGGGTCTCTTTGGCGTCCTCATCTGCCACCTGCTTAAGAAGAAAGGCTATCGTTGTACAACAGAAGCCGAGCAAGACGTGGAGGAGGAAAAGGTTGAAAAGATAGGTAAATAACCTGGATTCTTTCTGTGGGGGTGTGGGTGGGGACGATTTTTAAAGAAGAGACCAGTCACATATATAATTTCCACCTCTGAGGTGTTAACGCGTTAACAGCAGATGGTGTGTTATAGAGTCAGTACAGATTTCACTGTCACCACACCTAGAGTTGGAAGCCAGGCTTACGCTTATTAAGTACCTACCAGGTAATTTACTCTTACTTGCTTTGTGGCCTCAGGCAAGTTACAGAAGCGCTGACTCTCTGCTATATATAGTTTATTTTAATTTTGATGAATTTAATGCCAACCTACTTAAAATTATAATTTCATTTCTATGAGGACAAGAATCTACACCGAGTAGGATTTTTGGATAATTTAGAGAGACGGTGCATTTGATGTTTGGCACAGATGGTCACCCAGTAAATATCAATACTTACTGTTATTATTGAATTAGATTCCAATTGAAATGTGGGAAAATTAAATAGCTCTCACCATTTTGGGTGTACTACTTTATTTTTTCCTTAGGCGAGGTAACCCTTGTTGACCTCACGGATTGCAAGGAGCTTGTCAGCTTACAATCCCTTATTTTTTTATTTTTCATGCCTACAGCACCTGGTCTTCCCAGGTGGTCTTCCATCCAATTACTAACCAGGCCCGACCCTGCTTAGCTTCCAAGATCCGACGGGGTCAGGCTTGTTCAGGGTGGCATGGCTGTAGACTTGGGTGTACTACTTTTGCTGGCTGGGGAAGGTTCTATCTTAAATCGATGAGATTGGAGTTGATGTTTATTAAAAAATGATTGTGTGCACAGTGCAGAATGGCCAAAACTGCTGCCTCAATCCTAACTTCAGATGACTCACCTTTTCCTCTTAACAGGGAGTTGTTGGAAAAACCTGAGAGGTGCAACTCTGTTTTCTCCACGGAAGTTCTTTCCAAGCACCCTTTAAGGACATTTTCTGTATTGGGCTTTGGGGAGTAGTAGATAACTCTCCATATCAATCACTTTCAGCTTCTCGAAGGGCAGTGTTTGCAGAAGGTGACATTTGGAATTGGTCTCCCTTTAAGCCAGCCCCAAGGGCAGAATGGAGCCGAGCTTCCTCATTCCTTGCCTGCTTGCCAGCCTGTTGGTTTTTCCCACCGTCACTGACCTTTGAGGCAGAGAAGGAACAGGGTTGCGGGATGAGTCATGTGTAAGCTTGTGAGCAAACCCAAGCTGACTGTCAACAGAAAGCGGAGCCTCCTCCTCTGTAGGTGGCACAGCGATCAGCATTTGCACTGTCCAGCCGAACATGTATATTCGTGGAGGAAGAGGCTGACTGTGGATGGAGAAGACACTTTTCCAGATACGTGGGTGGACATCACAGACCTTGATTCATTCTTTGCGAACTGGGCTGGAGTGTTTCAGACTTCCCTCTTCCTTCTTGTTTTATTGAAACAAATTATACAGACCCGTTTCAGAGTAGAGGTGTGATTTTTTTTTTCCAAAGACTTACAAATGCAGAATCTCCCAAAGTAAACTGAGTTTGTGGGCAAATAATAATAGCTAAAATTTAGATCAGGTGTAATGTATATTTTGAAAGGAGAATCTTAGAAATGTGGATGAATAATTACCAATTTTATAAAAGAAATTAATACTCTACACTTATATAGTACATCTGCAATTTAAAAAAATGCAAGAAGAATTTTTTTTCTTTAATTAGCTTTCTTCTTCCCTTTTCCCCAAAGGGCTTAACAAAATATAAATGCATACAATTGTTATCTTGGAAAGTAAGTGGGTATTTGGACTTGAAAAGAGAATGATAGACAGTTCTGATACTTTTTATGCTTGAGAGGCCTAGGAAGTCACTGCGTGCTATGCATCAGGCCGTCGGGGGCTGAAGGAAGAGCGCCTAGACTCTTAGCACCAAGAGTGGTTGGCTGAGCTTTTGGAGACTGGTGAGGTCTTGGAATCCAAGACTGAATGCCTCATTGACTTGATACAAGTGACCAGTTGTAACCCATCCTTCTCTCCCTCTCCTTCTCTTTCAGAGTTGAATGACAGTCTAAATGAAAACAGTGACACCGTTGGGCAAATTGTCCACTACATCATGAAAAATGAAGGTATGGCCGTTGTAGAGTTTGGAACAATTCAATAGTCATATGTTTTATTAAAGACCTGTTTCAAAGAGTCAGGATTTGTATGGACTTTCCTGTCGACGTTCTGAAGTTATCGGCAGCAGCTTTTACCTGAGCTCACTAATAGCACATCTTCCAGCATCATGCAACCATGAGTGTTTCAAATAAGTGAGTTTTCTAGGTTAGTCCTCGGAAAGTTGCAGAGTCATCCCTGAAGGTGACGGCTTACCTTTAAATTCTGGCCTCACTTCAATATGGGGAAAGTCACATTACCTCAATTTCTCCTCCGTAAAAGGAAGGTAATAATAATATCACCTCATGCATTGTTGTGACATACTGCACATAAAATGCTTAGTAAAAGAAGTGCTCAAATATTATCTATTTTTTGTACTTTTAGGAAAACTGTGGTAAAAGACACATAATGGAAAAGTTACCATTATACCCACTTTAAAGTCTATAATTAATTGGCATTAAGTACATTCCAAGTGTTATCTATCTAGTTCTAGAAATTTTTTATCATCCCAAACTGAAAGTCAGTACCCATTCTTCATCCCGGGGCCCTACTCTATCCGCTGGCCACCACCGCTTTCTGTGTCTATGGATTTGTCTGCTCTGTGATCTATTCTCAAGTGTGGAAACTTTTGATCGGTTTATCCTCTATGGATTTAAGCATTTTTTTCCCCCCTCTCAGAGGTATTCTAAACCCCTATCTTCTTAAATGGAGGATTAATTTAGATAAAATAGGGTCATTGTTCTGAACATGGGTTATTATCTGCAGAGGATGATGCCATGTGGTCAGTGACTTTTGAGGTGCGTGCAGCTCCTTGCCCACAAACCCCATAGCCACGATCCCCACACTTTGCATTCTCACGAAAATTTAAAAGAAAACCTTTTCCTTGGGCTCCGCCTTACTCTAGTCAGAGTTAACTCATACATTGTGTACTGATACAGCTGAGCCTTTTGTCCAGAAGTTGAAATGCCTCTGCACTGCCCAGTAAATACCTGCTCCTTCCGCCCCCAACCTTTTCTACCCCCCATTCTCAGTATCAAGGAGAGCACCCGCCTGGCCCAAGCTGTCAGTCAATGCGTTTGATGTAGAGAAACCGCCATTGCATATGGTTGAGCATAATTTCATTGTTTCTTATAGCGTGTGCTTTGTGTATTTGGCACAGGTCAAGGTGCTTTCTGTGTGTGTAATCTCCTTTAATCCCCAAAATATCTCTTGAAAGGTGGTATTATTATATCCATTTTACAGATGGAAATATGAAAGCTCCCAGTGTTGGGGTCACATGGTCAGTGAGCAGCCCAGGCCTGCTTGGGTCTCTCTCGAATCTGCAACGTCACCTGTCCTCTCTTCTAGTTTGCAGTTTGTAGTTTCTACTGGACGTAAAACAAGATAATAAACTTCATAGAATGGTGTTAAAAATAAGACCAAAGCAGACCAGAACACTTGGATATTGATCTCTGTCTCCCAGAGACCTTCCTTCAGGGAAAAAAAAACTTGGCGACACTCTTCTTGGGCACTTGATGGTGCATGTTTCTTTTAGGTAAAAAGGTGGTTTTTAATTTACATGAGAAAGGCGCAGATATGTTCTTGGCATAGATGCTTCAGCCATTACAGAAGTGCACAGTGAGACGTGGCGTGGACAGCCCTTTCATTGCTCCTGTGCCTTGTACATTTAAAACTGCCTCACATGGCTTTGGGGAGCTGGGAGACCTTTGGGACTGGGGCTCGTGAGAGCTGAAGCAGCTGCTAAATTAATGTGTGCTGGATGAGGTGTCGAATCAATGGAAATAAGTCAACTGTGGAAACTTGGTGAGGGCTGAAGTTTTTATAACTTCGCAGTTCCCACTGAGTGTCTGCTATGTGCCCAGCCTCTTCTAAGGGCTTTGTAGGAACTAATGACCCTATGAGTGGGATGCTTTATTCCCATTTTACAGTGGAGAAACTGAGGCCCACAGGGCTTACCTGACTGGCCCAAGTTGCACGGCTGGCGAGTGGCAGAGCTGAGGTTGGAACTCTAGCATCAGACTCTTGAGTCTGTACTTAACCACTTGCTGTTACTACCCCGTTTGTGGTAGCAGGCAGTCGGGTTGGTAAACTTAGGCCCTTCAAAGAGAGAAAGCGTACAGTTGCTATTATAAAACTCAGGAAATGTGAACTCATTAAATTCTCAAAACTGCCTCATGAGGTTGCCACCCCAGTTTGCAGACAAGGCAGCAGAGGCGCAGAGGGGAAGAACCTTGCCCAGTGTATGGCAGGATGGTGCCAGCAGGGGGCCCTTCGCGTCATTACAGCAGAGGAGGCGCCTTCCGGTCCTTGGAGCATGCATATTATATGATTTCCTCACTCCCACACTCAAGGGCAGATAGGTCTGTTCTTTTCTTTTTAAATGATGTCCTTTTCCTTTTGGACAGTAGCCTTTTTTTTCTGCTGCATTGATTACCAGTAGGTAATGTTAGAGTAACACCCAAGGCACTGTTTTCCTTCTCTCTCTTCTGCTCCCCAGTTCTTTCCCTTCTGTCTGATCCTTTAGCCCCTTCTCCTGTCAGTGCCTTCACCTGTCTGCCTGTGATCTGGCCTGTGAGAATCCGCGGGGATTCTGATGCTCTGTGAAGCCCTTGGTCTTCCGTGACCACCAGGAGACATCTGATTTCACTGGATATTCCTGTCCTAGCTGTGGCCCTCTCTGGCTTCCAGCCTGCACCGAAACCAGACTGGGTGATTGGTTACATACCTGGGTCTCTTACCAGTTATAACCTGGCTTTTTCAGTTTGCTGTTGAGACTGAAGTCCTCCATAGAGCAAACCCATTTTTTATTTTCTTGGTCTCTGTCATTAAAAGATTCTGAACCTACTATCAATTAGTCCTCCCTGTTGAGGTTAATCAAACTTTTGTATTCTTTTTTAATTATAAGCACACAATAGAATAACTTCTCTTGTAAAACTGAAAAAAAAGGTATATGATTAAGTACAATCCATCTATCACCATTTTCCCATGTTAATTTAGGTTTTCTTTGCCTATATTTACATATTTTAAAGCATTTTCAATCATGATATATGACTAATGTGCTTTCCATTTTTAATTTGGCTAATGGAGTAATATTTCACGTTTGTACTCTTGGTGACAGACTTGTTTAACGTTTCAACATATCATATCTTGAATGTTGCAAGTCAGGTTAGTTTAGATAAATATCTCTCGAAGGGTGAATTTATCAGCTGACCTGGGCACTGATTATTTTCCTCCTAATCTCAAGGCTCGGATTAACTACAGTTCTACCTTTAAGTTTTCTTTCTAAGTTGTGCTGAATTGAATAGTGTTTACGAGGTCATTGGGGTTTTTCCTGCCTTGTGTGGGAATTTGGAAAGTACTTGCAACTCCATGGCTAAGCTCTTCTGCCGGGCTTTAAACCTTCAGATAAAGTGACAATCAGGAGTGCTGTAGTCATTCTCCAAGTCCGCCAGATTATTCACACCGGGCAGAGGGATCCCTTTGTGGTATTCTTATTTCAATTTATATTATGGCAGAAAGGATTCCTTTATAACTGTCATTACTGAGCAGGTCTCTGAAACTTGCTATTATGATATGCAAACATCCCGTGAACTATAGAACTATTAATCATCTGGGTAGTGACGTAGACATTGAAGGAATTGGAAGAACATCAGGGTGAAAAGCACCCACCCTAGAGTCGGACAGACCAGGGTTTGTGTCCAGGTTTGTCAATAACTGTGTGACTCCGGCCAGTCAGTTACCATCTTTAGGCCCCAGTCTCTGCGTCTGTAAAATGGGGTGATAATTCTACCTGCTGTTAGGGTTGTCAGGAAAGTCAGGTGTGGTAAGGTTGTTCAATCAGCGACTGGCCCATAGCAGGCGATCTTGCTTTTGTTATAGTGTTAGTAGCTCTTGCTTGGGAAACTTGCCTCAATTGTAAAGGAGAGCTTTGAAGAGAATAGTGAGTGATTGGAGAAAAAATAGAGAATTTTCATTGTGTGATTTTGATTGCTTTATGCATATTATCAGGCAGAAATTCAGGAAAGAAGAGACATTTTCTGGAAGTTACTGCCCACTAGAAGCCTTCCCCTGCGCTCAACAGCTTTTCTTTGCTCTGTCGCTCACTCCTCCCATTCTTTGCAAACCCAGGAAGGGGAGGTATAGTTGACAGAATGTTGAGAAGTGTAGGGGACGCCATATTTTATGGCTTATTGGAGTTATTAGTAAGGAGGAGAGCTATGTTCAACAGAACTTAGATTATTGTTCTTTTATAGTAATTTTACAACTAAATTAAAGCATGTGTGGAAGTCCTATTGTGGTGTTATGTTAGAAAGTTTTCTCATCATAGGAAACCAAAGACGTTCCCATGAGACAGATTACTCCCTGGTGCAGACTGAAAGTTAGACAAGGGTGAGGCACCTGTGCCTGAGCGCGTGTGTGTGTGTGTGTGTGTGTGTGTGGGTGTGTCCCACATACCAAAGAACCTCCTCCGACAGGGTAGGTGTGGATGCTGTTTGCATAGGAACTTGAGTCTGCTCTTAAAAACTGTACTCAGGGCGAAAAAAGGGGTAAGGGTGAGGTATAGGAAAACAACAGAGTCTATAGAAAACAAGTTTTAGTGATGACGTTAATGTATTTTAATAATCTTCCTGGGATCATTGTATAATTCTGTGTTTCTAAAGGAAGTCATCATTCCATAAGTGATTTCTGAGACAACTAATCAAACTTCAGTTTTTTGAAAAGCTCATTCTTTTAAGTGAGTGCTAGAGTGCTCTTTTTCTTTATACCTTTTTTCCTGGTTGTTTTCCTATTTTTTATTTATAGTTTCGAAGCTTGGTAAATGATGACAGGATATTTCAACTGGGAAACTATTGTGTATTTTCTAAACCTTTACCTGGGAGAAATTTTTTTTTTTCTATATCCTTAATATTAGTCAAAAGGCAGCATAACTGACATCACTAGAACATACTTCAGTTTGTATTTCAGAAAGTCCTGTGTGTTTGTCATGTGAGAGAAGACACTGTCAATCCGTTTCAGCATTTTCTCTGTCACGGCAAGTCTTATTAGAGCAAAATTTGTGTTTGGAAATGCGTTTGTGGATCCTCACAGAGCGTTATGAAGGGAAAGCAAAGACGGTATTCCCTTTAGAAAAGGATGGTATGCCGTGTTACCATTTCTTTAAAAACCCCATGCATTTGCAAGGGTTGTGTTTGGGTGAAAATTAGATTGTGGGGTCAAAAAACTTAATATTTATATATAAAACACAGGTGTGTGTATGTGTGTGTGAGTGTGTGTGTGTGTGTGTGTGTATAGTACATAAACAGATATGTCATATCTATAGTATTATAATTTCATGGGAAGATGATTAGGAAAAAAATGTCAAAAAAGGCTACTGGTGAGGCAGTAATGAAAAAAGTTGAGAAATACTGTATCACCTCTTAATTGTTAACATGGAAAAAGAGCAGTGTTGGAACCAGAGTGAACTTTCCTCCTCCAGGGACGGGTTTGGGATGTGAAATGTTACATGTTGGTGTTAACTCTGATGACAAACAGTGACTTTTCTTTCTTTTGTCTCTAGAGGATTCCTTGTGGTTTGCCACAAAGAGCAGTACTTTAAAAATCAATGGAAAGGCTAGGAGTCAGTAATGACATCTGGCCGTGCAAATTAAACATACAAGGGAAAGGTGAAAATTCACTAGAGGCTTTTGTCCTTGGGAGCTTGGCCACTCAAGAAGAGGGGACACAAACATTGTGTGTCTGTGCTTGGCGGTGGGTAGCAACCCCAGAAGCTTAGATTCAATTTGCTTTTGTTGACAGCCATGTACAAAATGGATTGTAAAAAAATAATAATAATAATGTTAGAAATCTAGTTTAAGTTATTCCATATTAGGTTAACTTGTATGTGGGGCGAACACTTGAAATTTCAAGCTGTCTGGCCTGAGCTAAGGTCTTCTGTGTCTAGGAAGCAGAGGTAAGGCGAACGGCCCACCTGGAAAATTATATGTGGGATTCTGTGTTGGATAAACTGGATACTACGTGGCCATCCAGAATTTAGAGCTGATTATTTGGGCACATAGAAATCATTAGAATATTGGTCTCTTAGGACATATATTTTATTACATACCGAGCAAAACAAGCTAATACAGAGGAGCAGCAGCATGTAAATCTTCCCTGTGGTTCGAGAGGAGGAGAGAAATGCTACATTGTCATGATGTGTAGGAAGCAAAACTCTATCTGAGAGCTGCTTTCCTCTGTCCAGATCATACTAAATCCCCACATGCTAAAAGTTGTTGGCAGTTGGTGACATCTTGCGGGTTTGCCTGGGGAAAGTCCCCCGCCGCCCCCTTCTCTAGGGCCCCAAGGCCTCATCTGTGAACTGAAGGAACTAAATTTGGTGTTTTTCCAACAGTTTTTCAGTTGTGATAATTCTATGATTACTCATCTTTTTCATGCCATTTTAACTTTTTTGTTTTTTTTTGTTTTGACCCCTTAGCAAACGCTGATGTTTTAAAGGCAATGGTAGCAGATAACAGCCTGTATGATCCTGAAAGGTGAGTGCTCCTCCCCCCATTTCATGGGACATTTTTTTCGTCGTTTGCTAGAGCAGGTTTCCCAACTTTGGCACTATTGACATTTGGGCCAGATAATCATTTGCTGTGGGAAACTGTCCTGGGCCTTGGAGAATGTTTAACAACATTCTTGGCCTCTCTACTCACTGGATGCCAGTGTCCCTCTCCCCTCAAAATGTCTCTGCAATTGTTAACGTCCTCTGGGGGGCAGAGTCACCCCTGGTTCCGAACTGCGGTGTTAGAGAATGGTGACGGGAGGAAGTAACAGCCTGCGTTTGGGGACCTGGGTTGAGTCTTACCTCCGCAACTTATTGAGCATCTCTTCTTGGCGAAGTTAACTGACCACTCTGAACTCAAGTTTCATCACCTATGAGATGTAGATAGCCACTTTACCAACTTTATTGGGTTATTATATAAGGAATACAAAATGCCGCAGGCATCGAATGACCCCCGTGGACAATGATGAGTAAATGAAAAGCCGGGCTGGTTTTGGGGCACCTGCTAAGTTTTAGTTTTGTATTACCCTTTTTAGGTTACGGTTGTTGAGCATCTTAGTCCTTCCTAATCAGTTCCAGAACAGTGTTGCTATACAAGTTTTCATTTCTTCAATAAGGAGCATTTATTGAATGCCTGCTGTATGCTGGGCGCTATGCTGGAGCCGGGCTTTCAGATCCTTGCCATGGAGGACGTGGCCTAGTGGGGTACGGAGACGTGTATGAGGCCTTATGGTGGAGAGCATGAGGGCTGTAGAAGTAAAGACTGGGGCCACGGGGAGCTCATGGAAGATCCACAGGAGAAGGGCCCTCTCCGCCAGGCATGCGCCAAGTAGAGACGAGAGGCAGGGGCAGCTTGTAGGCAGGGACAGTCCAGGCGAAAAGGCTCTGGAACGTAAAAGTGTGGGACATACCTGGGAAGGTTCAGTCTGGGGTGACAGTAGCAAGAGGGACCAGGAAGGCCAGTCGGGACCTGGTGACACAGCAAGGCGTGTGGACCTTTTTCTGCTTGATTCTGCAGGGGGTGCACCCAGCACATCTCAGTTATTTCATATGTGCTCGTCAGACTGGCCATGTTAGCCTTGCATTTTAGCATGGTAACTCTGCAGGAAGGTTAGTCTAGGAAACTGGTGGTGTAGTCCAGGATGTACAAGCTGTGACTTCTCCTGCATTCCAGCCCCAAGCACAGACACCTGGTGTTAGCTCACGGTATCTTTGCCTCTGTCATCTTTGGGCATCATGTAATGCCTTCATTGGGCTTTATGCACAGCAGGTGCTTGATAAATGATTGTTGAACAAATGTTGTTAAACTTTTGAATTCGACCTTCTACTGTGTGGTGTTAATTTAATATTGTTTTACCTAAAGCTGCTGCTGAGTGTTTTTTTTTAACAATCTAAAGACCATCCCCTGAAGAGTACCAGGAAGCTATTGGTTGAAGCTATCTCCTCAGCCATGGGCTACACTTCTTTCTTAATGTGGAAGCAGGCTGGTTCCAGCAGCATAAAGGCCAGTTTATGCAGTCATGAGACTTCCATGTGCCTCTGAGGCATTTGGCACAGTCTCAGGTGGCGGGCTTTGCTGTGACGTAGTGTCCCACCTACACCCACCTACAGCCACTTACACCACCTCCGAGAGCTGGTTTCTGGTCAGACTGGCCCTGTCCCGGCTTCATTCCTCCTTTCCTAGTGGACCAGAGCCTTGACATGTGCCTTTGGAAAGTAGCCAGCCTCTGCTCTGTATGCTTCTGCTATTTTCATTTTGGATGGTCTGGCTGTATTTCTTCCAGATTATCAAAGTGATCGCTTTATTTCTACCACTATCTGATGGTTAAGATCATAGTTTCTAGAATTAAGACTTTCTAGATTAGGAGCTTAGATCTATCACTTATTAGCTCTGTGACCTTGGCAATTTATTTAACTTCTCTGAGCCTCGAATTTTTAAAATGAAGAAATCAATAATACCTGTAAATATTAATTAAATTAACATATATTAAATGCTTAGACTACTGTTAGCTATTTTGTATTACTGTTATCAACTCCATCAGCATCTCTTTTGAGCATCATTTTTGATATCTTAACCTAAAAGCTTTCTTCCTTGATGTATTTATTAGTTAGATTGGATCAAATATTCTAAGTAATTTGATAATTTGATTTGAATTTAAGTTTATCAATCCTCCCAGGCATTTCTTTGTTTAGGAATCTATGCAGGCATTTTGTTGTGTGTGAGAAATTAGTATGGTCTCATGAGATTGGAGATCAGTCATTTACAAGAAACATAGTCCTTTAAAGACAAACAGTGCATCATCATTAGAAGCAAGGGCTTATTTCTAGCCAGTTAATTCCATTCTAGAAGTGATAAATCACATCACTGCTGTTTCAAATGAGCTGTCATTGCATAGTCGTAAGAGCTGAGTATTTGCAGCGTAAGACCAGTTCACAAAGCACATTTGTTTAAATGAAAGCAGCATTTTTTTTTTCTTTTGATTTTAACTTGCTTCTTCCATGGCCGGGGGGAGATTGCTTAGCTGGTGTTTCTTTTAAGTAATCAGTTCTACCATCACCTTTTCTGTCCACCTTAGCCCTGTGACTCCCAGCACTCCTGGGAGCCCACCCGTGAGCCCCGGGCCCTTGTCACCAGGTGGCACTCCAGGGAAGCACATCTGTGGCCACCATCTGCACACAGTGGGCGGTGCTGTCGAGAGGGACGTGTGCCATCGGTGTAGGCACAAGCGATGGCACTTCACAAAACCCGCCACCAAGTCCAAAGAAGGCCGTCCAAGGCGTCACGGAGAGGTCACTGTCCTGTCTGTGGGCAGGTAAGATCCCTGTGGATGCTCTGTGTTTGTGTGACATCGTTGCTGTGGTGTGTGGGTTTGTACTGATTTGTTAACTATGGAGTATATTCTGCTTAGCCCGGCTTGGGTCCTCTCTCTGGGCTTTTCAGGAGTTGTCCGGTCTGAGTTCTGCATTTTTTTCCAGCAGCAGAGGAATTCTGACAGGTAGCTATTGCCGAATCAGATGTCAGATGTATTAATCAAGGTAAAAAATTAATTACTTGCTGTATTAAGGTGCTCCAGAGAAGCAGAACCAATAAAATATAGATAGATCTAGATGAGAGAAGATTTATTACTGGAGTTGGCTCGTGATTATGGAAGCCAAGAAGCCCCATGATCTGCTGTCTGCAAGCTAAAGAACCTGGAGAGCTAGTGGTGTAATTCGGTCCAAGTCCAAAGGCCTGAGACCTAGGACGGCTGACGTCCAAGGGCAGGAGAAGACGTGTGTTCTGGCTTGAGCAAAAAGAGCAAATTCGCCCTTCCTCTCCCTTTTTTTTTTTTATTCACGCCCTCAGGGGATCGGATGACGCCCCCACATTGGTGAGGGTGACCTTCTTTACTCAGACTACAGATTCAAATGCTAATCTCTCCTGGAAACACCTCAGACACACCCAGAAATAACAGTTTTACCAGTCCAGCTGACACACAAAATTAACCATCGCACTTGCTGTAATAGCTAAAGCCCAGATAGTAACTATGGGCGAAACAGAAGTTTATGTTTCACTTGTGGAAATCAGCAGATCAGTGCGTGGCTCTGCACGCAGCCATCTAGAGGCCCAGGTCGCCCACCTCGTGGCTCTCTGCCAGGTTCGCTAGCAGAAGGAGAAAGTACACAGCATTGTTCATAAGAGGTTTCAGTGAGAAGGGCCTGGAAAGTGGCACATTTCATTTTGCTCACGTTCCACCGTCTAGAACTCCATTACTTGGCTCGACCGAACTGCCCGGTGTCTGGGAAACGTGTCCAGCCGGGTGCCAGGAAGAAGGAAAGCGAGAGAGTTGGTCCACTGCTCTCCAGTCGTAAGATCCGTGCAGAGTCCTGTGACGGCTTCCGTGTACCTCGCCTCACCTGAGTCCTGGGCTTTCCAGTCCTAACGCACTATTTATGTGTGGTCCACGTGACGTGGAGGTCGTGCAGTTCAAGCGATGCATTACTTTGACTGTACGTAGAGTGTTTTTGCAGCGGGATGCTTTTGCAGTATCCGCTGTTTTGATTCTGAGGCTCACGCGGGAACTGCATTGCTAATGCTACGTTTAGACAGGCAGAAGAGAGAGCAACGGCTACGAGCGTGCATGCTGAAGCCAGACTGGGGACGCACCGAGCAAAAGTTAGCAGCACTGTGGACATGACCCTTCTGTCTCTACTGACAAGCTGTGGGAAGAGCGGTCTGGACTCATCGCATCTCCCTCGTTTGAGTCTTGGTACCCCTCCCTAAAAACTCTTGCTTCTCTCCCTGCCTCAGTTCCCACCTCTATAAATGGGGATGAAAATAACAGTCACCTCATTAAATTGCTGTGGGTAACCAAGTTGATTTCGGTAAAAGTCTTGGATTAGTTTTGGGCACTTTAATGCACTCAAGAAATGTTGGTCGTTATTCTCGTCATCGTCATCGTTACTATTATTGTAATTCAGTCGAATTTCATCACGTGTCACGTACGCAATGAGGAGACTGCAGGGCTGTTGGCCTCTTCCAGAGGAACAGTGCAGCTCCTGACTACGCTGCTTTATTAAGAAGCAGAGTCATGGGAATTTATGAATGCTGAATGCAATGAGAAACTGTAGCTTGTTTGACAAAGCGTAGTTTGTTTAAAAAAAAAAAATCTGCTGAAATGTTCGACTCAGATTCAACATGCCTTTTTTGATGCCCCAAGTCCGGCTCTCCATCTTCGGTGAAGAAATGCGAGGAGCGTTTGATCGTTGAGCCTGCTTTCCGGCATGTGTTGCTTACAGCGTCTTCAGTTCGACAGGGTCGAGCCGTGGTTAACACCGTTTCCTTGATCCTCCTTTCACTCACTTAGTCTTTCTCCTCCCGATGGTGTGTGATCTCATTTTGGACAAAGACTTTACTTGAGATAGTTCGAAGGGAACTTCGGGCCAGAACTAGAAGGAAGCGGTTAGGCAAGACTTTAGGGATTTCGAGATGATAGAGAAGGAGAACGGTCGAATTCAGCAAGTTGAACTTCTCTCTTAATCGCTAATGAAAATTTCCGTAACGTTTTTCTTAATCCTTACCGAAAATTAACCCAGATTTGCTTAAAAAAAAAAAAAAAAGGCAAAAACTGGACACAAATACCCATTCTGACCAATAACTGATAAAATGCATAGTTGGGGCTCTGTTGGCCGTCTGTGTGTGTGTGTGTGTGTGTGTGGAGATTGGATTCTCTGACAGGTGCACTTTGTGTAAGTCATATCTGGAGTGAACATTTTGCTTATGTCATTACATCTGTACAATTTGTGAACTACTCATGCTTTTATCCAGCCTTCTGTGGTTAAAACAACTGATGCTTTAGAAAACCACAACTCTGGGGCTGTGTAACACTTGAGTACCGTGTTTTTTAATGCATTTCCCATGCTCCGTAAAGTATCCAGAGTAGTCCATGACATGTGTGTGAGTGGAAATCAGCCAGCAGGTCTGCCTGGGGCAGGGGGCTTTGCTGGCAGAGTGCCCCTCTGTTGGGTATGGCGTTTTCTAGGCTGTCTTAACTTTGGGCTGGGATCCTCTGGGTGGATGATTTTTGATTCACCCATAATTCTTGTTTACTGGGAGAGCAAAACTCATCAGATCTCCTCTTTGCCCTTCAGGTTTAGAGTCACGAAGGTAGAACACAAGTCAAATCAGAAGGAGCGGAGAAGTTTGATGTCGGTCAGTGGGACCGAAAGCGTCAATGGGGAGGTACCTGTGACACCTGTGAAGAGAGAACGAAGTGACACAGAGTAGCAGGTGAGTTGTAGTTTTGGGGATGGGACGGTGCGTGGTGGCGGAAGGTACTGAGAGCCTCCCCGGGGTGTGTGGAGTATAGCAATGACTCGGCAGGGAACCGAGCATGCTCTCCTGGAACTGGCAGGACTGGAGGAGACTGCACGTGATTACTTGTCTGTCCAGAGTTTCTTATAAAGAGGCTGCAGACTTGGGGCCCCCTCCAGGGGCTAGGCCTGCATGTTAGAGAGGAGAGGGTTACGTATGACGCACTATGGAGTGATGGGGATTGTGTAAACCAGAAACCACATAGCCCATCTATCGGGCTTGCGTTACTGCAAGGCAGAGGCACTTAACGTAAGAGTTTATACAAAAAAAAAAAAATTAGAAATCTAGACTTTTTAAATGTGAAATCTCTACAGGTTTTTAAATGTTGCAAGCATATTAGATTTCTTTTAAAAATGATGCAGGCCAAATGAAATATAATCTTATTGTTATTTTGGGGTAAACTGTGATTTGAATTAAAAATCAGTTTCCTTTGATGTGCCATAGTTCTAAAATACTCTCAGTAAGAATATTACTGTTTCCACCAAATATTTTGAAGCAATTTAAAAGCAAAGCAAAGGCTTCTTGGTTTGGCAGTTTTAATTTTGGGAGCTATTGTTTAAAAGAAAAAAGCCTGTAATATTTTAATATTGGCTTAGCTTTTATCTTACTCTTTTCTTTCTGTCTCGGCTTGAGTAGCGGTCATCCTTTTCATGTTTCTTATTATATGTAAAGGGATGAGTGTGAGGACTCAGGACTGATCGTGCTCCAAAAGCTATAATGGAACCATGAGAGCCTGAACATTAAGGCGTAGGAGGGGAGGGTGGGTCCTGGGAGAGTGGATGGTGGGGTCCTCAAAGGCCCCTGGAAATAGCAGTGTCGAATTGAGCCCTGAAGTCAGGAAACCAGGTTTAAATACCGGTTTGCCACACAAAAGCACTGAGACCTGGGCAAGGTGTTTGGTTTTTCATGCCTTACTGGAAAATGGAAATGGTGCTTCCCTGCTTAAGCGGCTGGCATGAGATTTCCATGAGATGACATGTGAGGCCCAGGACCAGGCATGTAGGAAACGCTCAGTCAATGCTGCTGGTTAGTATGTGTTCATTCACTTTTGGTTCGTATAGCTGAGTGAGTGAGAGAAGTGGCTTTGGAGTGAAGCTTCTCTGGTTATCTGCCCAGGCTCAGAGGATGACCTGGAAGTTATCTGGGAGAGTGTGCTCCTGATTGTGTAGACATGGGGGGCTCTGATAGCTTTCCAGCACTAGTTACTTCAGTCTTGCCTTCTGAGAGATCTGGCCCCTTCCACTGAGTTCAGGAGGTGAACAGAGTCTTTCTTTAAAGAAGAGGAACAGAGCAGAAGTCTGTCTTTGGCTTCTTAGCCAGTTACCAAGAGGAATTTAGGAAAAGGAAGAGGATGATGAATATGATAACAAAAGCAGCTAATGTGGTCTTCTACTCTTCTGGGCATTGTACTGATACATATCTCACATGTCACCATTATAAACATCTCCTTATGGGATGCGTGCTATTATCCCAGTTTTATAGATGAGAACCCAGTGAATGGAAAGGATAAGCTACATGTTCAGATTTACATAGCTGGAAAGAGGAGCTGATTTGAACCTGAGTCTCCAGCTATAAGACCAATTACACTCTTCTCCCATCCTAGGATGCTCATGAAGGGGCAGCCTAGACCCACGAAGGGAGAAGGTTTCCACCAGTGATCTAGAACTTCCTGGGCTAATATGGTAACCATGAATCACCTGTGGTTACTTAAATTTAAGTAAATTAAAACTTTAGTTTTCTAGTTGCACTAATCACCTTTCAGATGTTCAGCAGCCTCAAAGGGCTACAGGGTCTGCATACTGGACAGTTCAGGTGCAGAACATTTCATCACTGCAGAAAGTTTTATTGGAAAGAGTAGGTGGTACGTTAGGTGTTAGAATTGGAAACCTGAGTGACCTTGGTAAATTAGAGAAGCATTCAGATGAAAGGCTGTCTGCAAAGAGAAGCATCCGGCTATTCAAGTCCAAGGTGAGGAAAACCCAGCCAGTTTAGCTGCAAAGAAAGCATGGGTGGTAGTGACAGTCTGCGTATGAGTCATCAACCTGGCCCTGTGTCCAGATGGAGATGGAGCAGACCCGGAAGAAGATGATGCTCACCCTCAGGCAGGAAGTGCAAGACTTGGCCATTAGGGCCCTGCTAATATCCTTTGGCTGGATTTGGCCACTACTGCCCGGAGGGAAGAGCTCAAGATTTGGGAAGATTAAAGAATTAGGATTGCTTAACTGGTTTTCTTCCTCCAAAATCTGTCTTTTGTCTGACTATAGGAATCAGATCTAGTCATCTGAATTCCTGACCACGTCTAACTGGTTTAAATTTGATATTCCTTGCAAAGTACAGTCATCCACCAGGATTTTATAAAAGAGCATTGAATTTGATTAGAAGACATGCACTTGCACCCTTACTTTGCCACTTGGAAATTGTACTTAACTGCTCTTATTTCCCGTTTCTTTGACTATGAAATAAGCTATTAAATTAATGATTAAGGCCAGTGTCAAGGGAGTGTCTGGCATGTATCTGGCTCTCAGTAGAGGGTAGTCATATTGTGTCGTGCCATCCAAATCAGAACATGAAAGACTTAAAAGGGGGATGCGTTTTCTTAGCCTTCGTCTTGTAATTAATTGTGAAGTTAAAATAAAAATTTTTATTATGGAAATTTTCAAACAAACTCGAACAGAGAGAGGATAATCTCATGAAGCTCACGAGTCATGGAGTCATTTAATCATAATGCCTGCTGTTTATGAGTGTTTACGATGTACCTGGCATGCTTTAAAGGCATGCTCCATGTATTAATGGATTCATCCTCACAGCAGTGATGGGTAGGAACTAGTTAGCATCCCATTTTTCAGATGAAGGTCTTAAGCACAGAAAGTTAAGCAACTTGTTTAGAGTTACCAGTAAGCGTGTGATGGCGTTTAGAGTCCAATCCAGGCAGCCTGGCTTCTGGAGTCACAGCCTCTGCCACTCAGCTGGGCCCAGGGAAAGCAGGACATATGGCTAGAGTCTCCTGGGGTTGGCACCTGTTGAGTGGCCATGTCCAGTGACCCCGGCAGAGCATGAACTCCGAAAAAGGAAGGAAGGGACTCTTTGTTAATATTTTTAAAAATTATGTACTCATTAACATTTTTTCTTGCTAGCTTTTTTAGATTTCTCATCCTTAGAAGGAGTATGTTTGAGATATTTAACATGACTTGATTTTCCAATTAGAGAAATCCCGAAACTTTTCCTTCTGGGCCCAAACCTCTGGTTCTGGACTGAATCGAAAGATTTACTCTAAAATGTGGCTAATAAAGTAAGTAGGACAAGAGTGTTATGTGTCTTTTTAAGTCTAATAGTTTTTAGAGTTGTCTTTTTTTTTTTTTTGAAAAATGCTTTTGTTAAAATTCGGATTTTTAGCCAAATAATTTAAACAAGGAGTGCCTTGTTTTATTGTAGAATTGATTCAGATATTCAAATGCATAGCTACTCATTTGTTAGGTTTCTTTCTTTCTTTTTTAATTAGGTGGTTGATCCTAGGAACTAGACTTAGAACGTTATCAAAACTCGGGCAGGATTTCTTTCTCTTTTTTAAAAAATTAGTTGTTTGTCTCCTCTTGCCCTTATACTTTTCACCCTTTTCCCTTGGCCTGAGTAGTTAGATCTGACTTGCCCTCTGCCTGATTTATTTTGGCAATGCAGTTAAAATGGTTTCTTTTTTCCACAGAAAATGTGTTTTGATTTCTTCTTAGAAGAATAAGCTTTTGTTCTTCAAAGTTAAATAAATCAACTTGCTTTCAGCGTGCATATGCCATTGCCTTGTCTTCATTATCACTGGTCTTGATTTTAAATTGTTTTGTTATTAAAACTATTTTATTAATTCTTATTTAAGTAATTTATTTTAGTGATTAAAAACTGAGTTTTAAACTGCTTAAGTTTAACTGTGCCACTAATTACCAGTGGTTTTAGGCAAGTTATTTAAGCCCTCAAAATCTCAGGTTCTTCATCTTTAAAATGGGGTTGTTACTGGAGTTACGTGCCATTATGTATATGGGAAGTCCTTAACACAGTTCTTGGCACAGAGTTAGCAATTACTAAGTATTTAGTATTATCAGTAATTTTCATCTCATTCTTGGTGGCCTTAGTTATTTATTAACACATTCCTCAAGCATCAGCTTTGGGTTCTGTGACTCCCTTTTGCCTTCTTAGGACAATAGAGCTTTGGTCTCTTACAGCATCTTGGAAATAGATAGTTGGCAAATCCCATAGGAATTTGGGCCTTTTTCCTGTCTGCGTTAAGAGGGCCTTAGAAATAACCATTCCTCTCTCACTGGAGGTGGAACCAGAATTAGTTATAAGGCAGTTGGAAAGTTCTGCTGACTCGTTTCTTTCGTTATATAGATCAGAGGATGGTTTAAATTAAGAGGTAGGAAGGACTGGGAAGTATTCCACACTCAACTCTGCCACTCTGCTGGGGGCGCTGCTCAGCTCCTTTTTGCCAAGATGATTTCATGGGTCATGTGCCCTCCCTCCAGAGCATCTTGGCCAATCACAAGTCAGGTCTGCTGACCTTTGGTGCCATTTTCTCTAACACTGAGGCAATACGCTTTCTGCTGAACTCTGTGGCAGGCAGTGCGACAGAGGGTCCCTGTGGGGCTTCGCGGAAGTTACGATGCTTTACTTGCAGTCACACTTCTTTTGTTAACTCTCCAGGGAAGGAGAGGATGGTGAGAAACAGCAGGTACCACTAGTAAGTTAATATTTTTCTCTGTAGCTTGTATAGTCCTCAGGGGAAAATACACATATTTATTTAAAAAGCAAAACGATCTTGAATGGAAACCCCTTCATTTCATTCGCTGGTCTTACAGGGGTGATAGTGTATAAATTTATAAAAAGAAACTACAGCCTTGTGAGTTATGGGTGAAGAACCAGGCTCAGAGGGAGTCATTTTTCCCAGTGAGAGGGCCTGGGTGGGGAGTAATCCACACCTTGGAGCTAACGTGCTTGGTGGGCTTTGACGTTCGAGGGAGCTTTGCTTTCTCCGACAGGGGGGAAAAATCCTTGTTCAGTTTCGCTCATGGTAGTGATCATTTCGACATCAGCCTTCGCCAGGCTGGGCGTCCTTGGTCTCCTGTGGGGACCTTCCGATGTTATTTGGCTGTTAGAGCTGTGTGTTGGATCAGGTCCAGGTTCGTGAGCTATTCTCTTTCCTTACAGGTAGACTGTGCTCTGAGATTTCAGAGGAGCTGTGGTTGTTGGTTCAGGTCAATTCAGGTACAATTACATCTCGTATTTACTGAGCCCCTACTATGTGCCAGGCCTTAGGGATGCAGCACTGTGGATGGACAGACAAAGGCCACGCTCTTGTGGGGTTTCTGTTCTAGTTTTTATAGCAGACTTTCCTCTCCACGCCCTTAGCTCCCTGGTTTCAGAGTAGGGAGGCCCTAGGAGATTATATATGTTGTTCAAGGTCATACTGGGAGTTTATCCCAGAGCCTGGACTTGGATTTCCTGATTGTTCAATCCCTTCATTGCTTCCAAGGTATCAAATGTTAAAAGTATTTGAAATTGAATCATTTTTTAAAAATTGAAAAATAGGACACGCACACAGGAACTGAATAGATCTTAGAGAAAAGTAAGCTTCACAGTATCTACACCCCTCCCCCACTACACACACGTCTCCCAGTCCCCCTTCCCAAGAGGGACCACGTATATTGGTATTCTCTATCTCCTTTCAGGATTATTCTATGCGTTTACTTGCTTATGCAACATATATATGTAAGTACACCCCCTTTTTTTGTTGGAACTGATGACTAATATAAATTTATAAAAAGAAATGCCCTATTTGTTCTTTGTTTTGGGGAATAGTTGCTCCACAACAGTTATGGACGTAATCTGAGAGTTTTGGGTGGACCTAAAAACATACTTTGCTGTCATCACTGAGATGTTCTAAATTATTTTTCCTCATCCTTGTCCTGTGCATGGAGGAGACTATCACACATATTTGTCTGTATTCCTGGAATTTAGACAACATGGGAACTAGGGTTATCGTTTTGTTTTGTTTTGAGTTGCCAGCAAAGCAAGCTCTCTTGTCCCTGCACATATCCCCCTAGGCCGGGTCCACCCCAGGGCTCCTTCCTCTTGTTGACCATTGGTTGACCCTCTGACATCTCTGTAGTGAGTATGGTGGCCGTGCAGTATGGGAGTGACGGTGTGGGCATCCAGGTCAGACTGCCTGGCGTAGAATCGCTGCTTTTAAAGTATTATTGTGTGGCCTTGGTACATTATTGAACCGGTAAGCCTCAGCCTTCTCCTAAGAAAATGGGAATCATTATTGATCTGTGGAACCACTGGGAAGATTGAGTTACTGAATCTAGTATGCTTGGCATGGCAGGGCCTGGCACATGGAAGCACTTTGTAAATGTCCACTGCCGTTCTTATTAATCAGATATTTCCTTCCTTAACACCCTGTCCTTCGAGGTCTTAGTGCTCACTATCTATTCATCTGCTTAGGTTTCTAGTGCTTTAAAACGTTCCTAATTTTTAAAGGGGCAAGCTTCTTTTTTCTAGAGCATCCTTTTTAACGAGGTACATATATTTCTTAATCAAAGATACAGTAGTGCCCCCCTTCTCCAGAGTTTCACTTTCCACAGTTTCAGTTCCCCGCCGTTGATCGTGGTCCAAAAATATTGAATGGAAAATTCCAGAAATAAACCGTTCACACATTTTAAATGGCGAGTCCTTCTGAGGAGAGGGATGGAGCCTCATGCCGTCTGCTCCAGCCCGCCCGGAACACGAACCGTCCTTTTGTCCAGCCTCTCCACACTGGATGAGCTCCCTGTCCCCGGGTCACTTAGTGGTCGTCTCGGTTGTCGGGTGGACTGTCGTGGTCTCGCACTGCGTGCGTGCGGGTAACCCTTGTTTATCTCGCTGTGCCTAATTTACGAATTGAACTTTATCATAGACACGTGCGTACGGGAAGGAACATAGTCTGTGGAAATAGGGTTTGGTCCTCTACATGGATTCAGACACGCACTGGGGGTCTTGGAGAGGCGGGGACTGCTGGGTGTGTGGCTTCTGTGGGATCATAACTCAGCAGTGGAATCAAGGCTTTATCTTTATCATTAGAATTGTGGGGGAAGCAATCAACTTCCTTTATTCGTTCCAGATAAATCTTTTCTGAGGCTCTGAATTTCCATCAGTCTGCTGAGGGCAGTGGGCACACGTGGGATTTCTCAATTGTCTTTTCAATATATGGAAGTTTTGTTTAATTTCCTCCAGCTTGAGTATTCACTTGCCTAAGACTGTAATCACCAAATGTGCCCAAAAGAGAGCGTCAGGCTTGTTAAACACGGGGGGCGGGGGAGGGGGTGGCTCCCGTGGCAATGGGAACCGAGAGTGACCGTGGGTGGCCTGATTCCTGCCCGTCCCGTCCGGTGCCACTAGCTCTCCCCTCGCCTCTGTGCCAGTCCACTCCTGGTTTCCGACTGCTGTGACCATAGGGAAGGCACCTTTTAACATGAACGAACGTGCCGTGGTAAAGAAATCCTATTTAAAGTCCGCGTTTATCAATGTGGTTATATTCGCACCTGTAGAATGAAGGGAGAAGAAATGTAACGGTGTGCAAGGGCCCCGGGGCACAGCCCCAGAATCAAGGCCACAGTTTTCAAACAGGTTAATAATTCCCCCTGCCCATTTGTCCCCCTGCCTTTTTTTTTTTTTTCTTAGTTTCTGGTATTAATAGAGGGCTTTAAGCAATAATTTGTATGTCTCACTTTTTCTCTCAAAGACACTCTGTTCGGTGTAGTTTTACAGAAAGTCAGTGTGATTGTTTGGATGATAATAATGATCCCAAGAGCTAGTCTTTGAGTGCATACTGACGGCTTGGCCTTATCTCAAGCCCTGTACATATATCATCCCATGTAAAACCCCTAATAATCCTACGAGGAAGTGCTACAGAGGGCCAGGCTTCAACAGCTAGACACAGGGGTCTGAATCTGAAAACAGGCCTCTGGCTCCAGACCCCGCATTCCTAGCCCAGCCCTGGGTCTGGCCTGCCTGCTCCTTAAAGTCGGTCGAATTCGTGCAGATGACTCTACAGAGGAAGTTCTGTATTGGAATGAAAACTCTTACTGTGATGAAACGTTACATTCCCAGCCTGACATCCCTCACCCTTGGCCTTGTTTTCCTTGATGCAAAAAGGTCTAGGTCTAAGGGAGCAGATGATAACAAGAGGAGATATAAAAATAGTTGAATACCTATTTTCTAGATAATGGCCTAGTTTGAAGTTTTACTGGGAAAATTCTCTCTTGGTATTTTACTCTTTTCTTAGGACCTTTTTTTTTTTTTTTTTTTTTTTTAATTTCTCCACCTCTGGCCTTTCTACTTTGTTCCCTGCTAGCATCTTCCATATTAACTGACTCTCAATTGAAAGTATTCCCGGACTTGACTATGTTCACTTTTACAGTTCAAATCTGTAGTCTAGCCGTGCCAGGCTGTAGCGGTGCAGTACGGGGAATGAGTTATTTCATTTATAATTAATAACTTGATCTGTGCTGCTTTGGGGGACAACGTTTTATTTCCTTTTTAGCTAAGGGTCCTTTGCCCAACCTTTTTAGTTTGGTAAACCTCTCTCTCTCATAACCACTACGACTATTATAAATTACAGAGTGACAGTAAGGATAATATGGATAATATTAGACTATATATCTTGGAGGATGAGCTACAAAATAAGTACAAGGTAATACGTAAGACATCTCTCTCAACTTTCTGCTATTTCTCCATATTTATTTAAGTTAGTTTCATCTCCGTTTTTGGTTAGCATTTATAGGCAAATGCACTCGTGACAGACAAGAGAATGTTTTCTTCTTTAAGCTGGTGTAGGTTAGCCTGCTTTGTGTGTATGTTTTAACATACACAGGCAGCTCTCGAATTTTAGTCCTGTCTTGGGTTCTCTCAGCCTTCAAAACAGGAAAGTAAAAGAGTACCTAACTGTCTGTCACTTAGACAAGACTTATAAAAAATCAAAACAAAAACAGTTTTAGAAAAGAGAGAACTGTTGATACCGTGCACAGCCTTTGAGGTACAACGGAGACCCAAGATCGGACATTTCGTCATGGTGCTTTTACACGCCCAGTGAGAACCTGGCCAAGGTGCCCTGTGTGCTCAAGGGAGACCCATAGTTAACTCTGTTTGGTGTGGCTTGGGAAAAACACCGTACCTGATACTACATATAAGATTCCTTGTGGCTGAGCATATTCACTTGCCAAAATGTGGCTGAGGAGTTAGAGAACACGGTCCCAAGAGGTGATACATGACTCACAGAGAGAATGTCCACCCTTAGTCCACTGTGGTTCTCAAATTCTATTCTTTCTTCATTTATAAAACTTTGATAATGAAGTCCTTTTGAAATATGTGGCACTTAAATTCCTTTAGATTGCATTCTAGAAGAAACGTGTAATAGGGGAAGATGTAGGATGGAGTTGGAATGGGTGAGGACAGATTATAATTTCTCTGTGTTTTTAAATATTCAGGCAGATTAATATGAGATATTATGTTTACCTTCTATAAAACCTTACCTTTTTTGATTTCTCTTTCAGGAACAACTTTATCTGAAGAGTTCTAAAAGACTGAAACCTTAGGAGATACGAAGTTGCCTGGGGAATATTTTTTATCTTTTATACAACTTCTCTTGTGGAGTTTGGGATAAAAGCTAAAAGGGATACAGGGATAGCAGGGATCCTGTTGCTATGCAGGATACAGAATTCAGTTGGCTCTGAAACAAGTTTTGGTTTTAAAAAAGTCTGTTGAAAAATTTATTACATTTCCAGGGAAGAAAAGAGCTAATTTTTCATCTTCCCCACCACTTTCGGGCACTACGCCTGCCCACCCGCCATCCCTGGCCTTAACGTACTCACCGCAGTTTTCCCCGTGTGATCACTGTGTTCAGTGGAACTGTCCATGTATAGTCTGTGCCGATGCTGTCGGGAGAGGTGTGTGTGCGCGCGTGTGCGCACACTGCTTCTGCTCTCCCAAACCTCTACTCCTATTTTACTACTGGTTGTAAGAAGATCCTCTTACAGTTTAACTGTTACAAACGATAACGAGAACTCTTCCATGGTGAAAGGCCCTTGAAGATAACCTAGTCTGGCCCTGAGAAACTGATCCCCCAGGAGATCACGGACCCGGGTGGAACCAGCAGGCAGATTTGGATTCCGAGACCAAAAATTCAGCGTCGACATCTGCTGCCACCATGCCACTCTTGGGTCACTTATAAAATATTGCGTTTTTAATTTTTTTTTTTAATTTTAACTTGAGCTAAGCAATTCTTTCGTCCATTGAATAAAGGGGGATATGATTTAAAGTCATAAAAACAAAGAAAATTCTTGTTTTGACAACCCCAAGGTCAAAACAAAACAAAAACTCTCTACTCCAGTGCACGACGAGCCTGGCACCTTCTCCCGTGGGATTTCCTTGGTGCATTTGTTGTCTTCCAGCTTCTAACTAATGCTCGTTACTTAAAAGTTTCTCGGTGGTTATTTACCCTTCGGGCTTGGAAAACTCTGCCTTTTTTTTTCTTTTTTCTTTTTTCTTTGTTCTTTTTTTTTTTTTGAACCCTTACACTTTATGAAACACCTGAAAGAATGTCGAGGCAAAGATCATAGTACATTTATGGTCCATCTGGGCCAAGGGGTGGAGGGTCCACTCACAGGGCATCTCTGAGACTGGCGTCCTGGCCTGTGTTGCTGTGATGCCCAGGGAACTTCTTTTATTTCAGAGAGAAAGGGCAGATTTCTCATTTGACTCTCAAAAGATGATTTCCATTAAAATGTACTTTAAAGTATTTACTGTAAATATACTCATTCTATTCTGTTTCTGGCATCAAACAAAGTTTCTAACCTTTTGAATGAATGTAGGTTTAATTTCATGTGAATTTTCCCTACAAGTAATTAAAAGAGACACACACACACACACCACACACACACACACACACACACACACGTACATGGTGGATTGAAGAATAGAGGAAGTCAGTATGGAAATAAATTTCACCGAGATCCAGAAAGTAGCAATAATAGGAATTCTGGAGATGTATATTAGTGTAAATAATATATATGTATATATACATATATATGTATATATATGTATATATATATAGATATATGGTCTAGACCAAAAGTTTTAGTTTTAAAAAAATCATATTTTTTGTTCATTTAAAAGCTATGCCCTCAAAATAGGGATAAAACCTTCAGCTTTAATTATTTTTAAATTTTGTTCAGGTCAGAGTACTTTTAAAAATAGCAATACAATAGGCAAGAGATACTCAAAAATATTTAAAATTGTATTTATACCAAGAGTACATTTTAAATGTTTTCTACTACTTGAGCAGTTTTTGTCTGGCTAGCTTCCAAATATGCCAAAATTAAGCAATTCAATATTTTCAACACATAAGCTTTTTACTGGTTTCTGTTATTCAGTAAGAATTCTTAAGTGTTCCCAAAGCAACTGATGTTTACAGGCCTTGTGTTTTCCCTCCTTCTTTAGAAGGATTGGGGATCCACAACAGACTATGCTATAAAAACACTAACGATGGAGTAACTTCTGGTGTAATAAATGAGTTGGCTACCACCTTGATGTAAAAATTCGTAAAGGAAACTTTTCAACCCTTTTGAGTGTCAAGTGTGTTTTTAACTGTCTGGTTTGTACTTTTATGACTTTTGTACTACCAAAGCAGAGTTAAAAATAAAAACGTTAAACACCGCATGTTGTTTTCGAATGGTCCAGTCGTTGGCGCCTTCTGCACTGAAAGTATAATGTGGTGGTGTAATTTACGGAGCTTAATAGTCTGCCTCACTTCTGGCAGAATTGTGCAGTGATCATTTGGCTGACTTTCCTTGTTGGATTCCCCCCCGCCCCGCATAGTAACACCGTTTCCCACCCTCCAGCTCCCAGAATGATTTTTTTAAATTTGTAGATAATTTTGTGTGTATAGAAAAGTTGCAAAAGCAGTACGAAGAATTCCATCCCCTTCACCCCATTCCCCCTTATGTTAACATCTCACGTAACCACAGAACAGTGATCGAAACTAGAGAATTAACGTAGCATGTTATTACTAATTAAGCCACAGTTCTCTCCCGATCTCACTAATCGTCCCACTAGTGTCCTTTCCCTGTTCCAGGACCCCCTGTTGCATTTAGCACGTTGGCCCCCTTAGTCCCTTCCGATCCGTGGCTGCCCTCCAGTCTTTGCTTGTGCTTCGCGATATTGACACTGTGTCGTTTCCTGGCCGGTTATTTCGTAAAATGCCCTTCAGCTGAGGTTTGCCAGCTGGGTCTGATCAGATTAAGTTTTGGCATTATGGAAAGGATCTGTAGAGAGGATGTGTCTTCCCCAGTGCATCGAATCAGGGGACTCCGGTGTCAATATGTATTATTAGTGATGGCAGCCTCGATTGTTGGGTCAAGGTTCATTTGGGTAAAGTCCCTCTTGTCCTTTTATAATTAGGTATTTGGGGTGGAATACCTTGAGATGAGGCAAATATTTGATTTCTGCTTAAACTTTCACCCATTAATTTCACCACCTGTATTAGTTTCTTAGTGCTCCCATGACAAATTAACCACCGATTGGGTGGCCTACAACAGAAATGCTTCCACAGTTCAGGAAGCCAGACCTGAAGTCCGGGGGTCCACAGGTTTGGTTCCTTCTGGAGTCCCTGAGGCTGTCCCCTGCTTCCCTCCCAGCCTCTGGTGGCCGCTGACAGTCCTCGGTGTTCCTTGCTTCGTGGTCACGTCACGCCAGCCTCTGCCTCTGTCTTCACGCGGACTTCCCTGTGCATGTGCCTCTGCTCCTCTTCTCGTGAGGACAGCAGTCGGTGGATTCGGAGCATGCTGTATTGTAGCGTAACTGCGTCTAACCTTGATTACATTTGCAGAGACCCTAATTCCAAATAAGGCCGCAGGCACAGGAACCCAGAGTCAGGACTTCCACGTACCTTTTTAGGGGGTAATTAAGCGCACTACACCATCTGTCGGGGATCTTTCCTGAAGCTCTTTTTACTGTGGTACCAGCTCTGGTCGGTGCCTGTGTCCTTTCAATATGGCTCCATTTTCTTTATTTCTCCCACCCTTCTTTTATCCCTCCCTTCCTCCATTTCCCCTTCCTCCTTTCTTCCCTTCCTGTCTTCCATTCCCTCTTTTGCTCTTTCTTATTTTCCCAGACCACCAGATATTCCGGGCTCATCTCATCTTGTATTTTCCTTGCCTCAGCCCTGGAATCAACCGCTAATCAAGGAGCCCTGGTTCCTTTTATTGGAAGATGGTGTTTAGAAATAAAGAGCAATGCTCATTGGTGCCGGGGCCTCGCTGCACACACACATGCACACACACATACACACATATGCTACTAAGTAGTGTGTGTACACACATTTTCACTTATTCTGTATCCATCTTTAAACAGAAGCATGAGTCCAGACTGATAGCTCTGACTCCCATCTAGCTCCACAGGACTCTGCTAACCTTCTCAATTTCCTTATTTGTAACTTTTTACTCCTATGGTGAAGAAACATGGCTCTTGTTATCTATAATTTTTAAATGTATTTGTTCAACTGTAGCATACATATAAAGTAGTTGAAATAGATACCTTTGGAGAAACAAATTTACCAACTAGTGTTTTGTTCAGTTCTTTTAGTTTTTAGCCTTCGAGTAAAACCAGTCGAAGCCCTGTTTGGCCACGTTATTTAGGTCAGCTGTTTTGTTCCCCACCCCTTCAGCGTGGTTATGTGATTCAGTTTTAACACAGTCATTTGTCATCATCCGCATTCCATCCTCATATCCTGGTTAAAAAATTTTAAATTTACATACAGCAAACTTCACCCTTGGTGGTGCCTCGTTGGACTTGGCCTTTGAATCTCCTTTTTGCCTTGAAAACAAGATGATCAATAACAGCGAATGCTAAGGAGGTGGAACAGCTGATTTTCTAATTTTTCGTTCCTGAAAATGAAGAAACCCAGGATGTTTGCACGAGGGAGAATGGTAGAAATTATTCCACCCCCCAAGTTTATAGTCAAAAGGAGTCTCTGAGGGTGACAGGTCTTATTCTTAATGAATCGACCTTTTGGCATCTCTAGTACAAGCGCAATGCAGAACGGGTGGGGCCGAGTCACTGTTTTGCTTTGGTGTCGTAGCTTGTTAGGGGAGCAGTGAGCCATGGGACCACCTGCTGTGGGCGTGTAGCGCCTGCAGCCATGCCGTTCGCCACGGAGCCAGAACACCAGACTCGCAACACTGGCCCGAAGGGTTAGCGCAGCTCCTGCATTTCCTTCCCAAATCTGTCTTGACATCTGAGATCTTTCCTCTCCTCCCACCGAGGACAGTGGAATGTGGGAGCTGGAAAGTGAGGTCTCATGCGTCAGCGCTGTTTCCGGAAGGCTTGGTTGTAGTCAAAGGGGCCGGCGTTTGACACCTGAGGTCTTGGCCACTTCTTGGAGCCTCTGATCCTTTTGTCCGTGGGGCTGGTTGGTGTTACCCAGGGCTTCCTTCGTCGATTCTTCACTTTTCCAGGGCCGTCTTCAGAACTGTTCTTAGGTTTCCCTGGGGGTCCTTCATTGTAGCTCCCAAGACCTGACGCTGAACGATTTGTCTCTTGCACGCTGTGTCGTTCCAGTTGGTGTCGCTGTCTACGCGATGCAGCTGGTTTCCAGACGTGCGGTAGTCCGCCTCCCAGAGCTGGCATTTACTCCCTCTGCTGGCCGAATGAGAGAACTGCACGGAACGCGGCACGGCCCTTTGCTGTGTGCTGTATCTAATTTCAGAACCTGGCGCTCAGAAAGTGATCGCGATTATTTGCTGAGCGAATAAATAAACAAAAGTCCACCTTTAAAAACAAAAGAATATTATAAGTTATTTTATGGGAGTAAAAGTTCAAGTTTGGGTTCTCCTAACCCATTTTCCGACCCTGGCAGTTTTTAATTTTTTCCTCATCAGAAACCCCAGTTTCTTAATTGGGAGCTTGTTACCCTGCAGATGTTACCAGGGATGCCAGTAGAAACGACTGAGCTCCATTTTGGAGGAAACTCCATGCCCTGAATCCTGTCATAGAAGTGATGTGACTATGAGAAGCAGTATAGTCCTTAAGCAGTAGCAGCCAGCCTTTGCTTTTGAGTTTGAATACTGGCTGCCACTCACTGCTGTGTGATATTGGGAAAATTCCTTTATCTTTCTGAACTACAATATCCTTATCTCGAAGATGACCTATCTCACCGGGATTTTAAGGGTTAGAAAAGTTATCTGCCTGCCACGTTCTGCATGGCCACCTGACCGAGGGCACTGCCATCGTCAACAGCCATTCTTGGTAACTTGGTACAGGGTCTGCATGCCCCACCACAGCTGATCAAGATGGCCTGCGAAGTAGCCCCGCACACATAGCTTTGTCCAGGGCTTGAGTCAAGCCGGTAATTTCTTGCTTGGAAGCCGAACCATGGCTGGAGTCCAAAGCTTCATGGAAGAGCCTCAGAGTGGAGGAGGGTCAGAGTGTTGAGGAGGCAGAGGCAGAGGGGTAGAAAAAGGACCTGAGAATGAAGAGGCAGTGCGTGCAGGGGACAGCTGAGAGGCCATCAGCTCAGCACCTCTCCCTTCTGGATATGATGCCTACCTCCTTTGGAGATCTCTTCCATCGTCTTAGAACCCAGCCATGTGCCTTGCTCCCCTGGACTGCAGCTGGACACGACTGAGGTGGCACATTTACCCACCTGTGACCTTGCCCAGTGGAGCCCCTACCTGGGATGTTTGCCAGCTGGGGCTGGAGAAAGTGGTTTATTTTTCTGGTGGCTAACGCGACAGGCTCAGGGGCTGGTGGGAACCATGTTTCCTGCCACGTGGAGGAAGCCGTTTGAAGAAAGGAAGGGAGGGAAGAGAGGCAGTTCTGGTTGCTTTCAGGCCCCAGGCTCCCTGAGGCCCAGTGCCCTTTCTGGTTTCATGAACATTCCAAGGACATTCCTCTTTTGTCCTACCTAGTTTAGGCTGAGTTTCTATCACTTGCAGCAACAACAACAAAACCCCATGACTAATGTAGTGGTTGCAGAAAAGAAGATACAGGAGGAGTTACAGAGCCGCATGGGTGGTGATGCCCTGGCATCAGTCCAATGGCTGAGATCACTGCAGCTGCCTCGGATCTGTAGTCAGGGGCCTAGCCAGGGCGGGGCTTCTGTTTTGAAATGCTCTTGCACACCTTCTCCCCTTCATTGCCTCAGGTAACCTCCCTTCCATCATCTTTCCTTAATTTGCCATAAGGCTCATGCTTATAGCTCCCATGAGGGCACAGCTTTGACATTCAGGTGCTATTGGCCATCTATGATCTTAAATTCTTCGAAGCTCAATCTTCAGACTATAGAGTCAAGATATTATGTGCCTCTTAGGGTGGGTGTGAGGATCGTATGAACTTGGGCATGTAAAGGACTTAGCACAGAACTGGGTACTGTCAGTGCTCATTCAGTGTGCTGTCTCAGAGCTGCCAAGTTCAGACCGTCTTTTGTAGAAGAAATGATAGAATGATGGGAGTTTGGCCATCTGAGAGTCAGTGTTTGATGTTTCTGCTATATTCATTTTGCTTAACATTAGAAGATGGACCTGGGGTAGGGGTGGGGGCAACAGGTACCAGAGGGAACTGTAATATCTCCTGAGCCCGAGATTCTCCTGCCTACAGGTCACATACCTTAAGTGAGACAATGATCTCACTGTCCTGATGTTCAATGGACCCAAATCTACAAGGTAAGGGGCAGATTCTTTGTTTATTCAGGCTGTCATTCTGTCTTATTTATCACTCTTATGATAAGACATGAACTTAGTACAGTCATCTCAGTGGGTTTAAAAAGAACTTGATTATTTTTTATCTGCAAGTAATCCAGCTCAGAACAAAATGCTCTTAGAATTGTAACGTTATACCCAAGTTGCAAAATTTATGGGTTTATTATGAATAAATATCTTAATGCTGATCAACTCAAAATACCAAATGAAACCATCCCTCTAAGATAACCAATCCAACCAGTGAAACGTAAGGTTTTGGTCTTGCATTACACATGCATTTTATTTTACAAAAGCTTGTTTGGAGGAAAAAATAGATCACACATTCACTTTAAATGCAGTATGACTTAAAATTGTAACTAAACATAAATGATTGTGTGTCCTATGAAGGTTACATGATAATATATTAAATTTGAATGCTCCCAAGATGCATTTTTTGTTTTGAGATGATTAATAATGTAGGTAGAAAAGGACTTACCTAGTTTAGAAATTGTTTAATGTTAGAAGTGGTTCAGAGAGCTTTTGGTGGTCATAGCAATCAAAATTTGGTTATTAAAAAATGTATTACATGCTACTCATAAATAGTGGCCCAATGTAAATGATTTTTACTGAGTAATAAAATCACACCTCACATTCATTATTTACCTCATACTGGATATGTGCTAACCACTTTGTACTCTGTATCGATATAAGTTTCCATATAGCCCATCGGGGGGTGTAGCTATCACTTCTGCTTTACAGGTGACAAAACTGAGGAAAAGCATGGATGGCCCACGGGTCCACTTTTGTAGGATAATAAATTCGTGGTCCTATGATCCTGTGAAAACACAAGTACCATTAATAGTAGACAGTGTCAGAGATTTACAGGCCTTGACTGTAATTCTTCAATTCCTTCTTAAAATCTTCCTCGGAACCAGTCTTTCCCTGTTGCCAATATGTGTAACTTCACTTTTCCAAAAACGGAATTGTACTTATCTTCATCGCTTTTTTCTGAAGCTCTCACCTTTCAGATCTCAGAATTCACTTTATTGCTGTGATTGTTGAGTTCCCTGAAATAACAGAAGCCGAAGGAGGCCTTTCTCTTCTTAGATATGTCATATTTTGATTCAGCCCTTTTTATCTGATGGCGATGTGTCTGTCTCCACAGAGAAGCTGTATTATGTTTTTCTGAAAAGGAACACCCTGTTGTTCAGCCTGGACTCAGCTGAGATTCTGCCACTGACTTCTTGTGGGAACGTGAATGATATACACAGCTTTTTGAGCCTCCACTTCTCCATTTGTGAATTGGGGTGATCATATCATAACTGATAGGGTCATGGTAGACTTGAGATGATGCATTATACTAAATGCTTAACAAGTGTTAGTTTTTTTAAAAAAAGTTAAGCCACATTTGCACTATTAAACACCAAAAACCATAATTGGTAGGCCCCAGAAATGTTACTGAATAAGAATTATATATCAATAATTGTAGTATTTGGCAAACTATCTTGAAGTGGTGTCTTTGCAAATGTTTTTCTTGTTATAAATTTTTCCCCCTATAAACTGTTAACAGTTCTAGGTTTGCCTCCTAATGGCTTATGCCATGAAAGTCTTTGAGCCCATGATCTTATGGCTTCATAAATGATTAATTTAAAACTTCTGATTCTTTTCTAAGCATCAACATTTAAGACAAGGAGAGCATGTTCATTAATGAGAAGAGGCCATCGACTCTCTTGACCTGTGAAACTTCCTTGGTTTCTATAAGTATCGAGGTTTACATGCACTATTCTCCATAGATTTAAAACTATTTTGGAGAAGGAAAAGGATTAAAAAAAATTTTTTTTTATCCTGAAAATAATACTTTTGGGAGATTTCTTTAAAGGTTGGTAACTGATGTCAAAAGAAATTTTTATGGCTTTGCTTTTTTAAAATAGCAAGATCCAGACTAAACAAATATTCTCATCAGCCGTCTATCATCTGTCTCTAATATTAGTTTGGAATGTTGTAGTTTTGATGAGGGAGGTAAGTACAATTCTTTGTCTACCTTCTCGTCTCTTGATCATATTTTGCTCTAGTTTTATATTAACTATTCCAAAAATGCTTAAAAGCAGAAAATATAAAATTTCTATAAAAGTCAAGTTCAAGGGTGACGTGAGGGTGAACAGTAGTTGAGTGCTATTAGTGTGCATTTCCACGTTTGGTCATATTCAAGTGTATAAACTCACATGCGTATGTGTTTTGCACATGCTGTCAAAAAAGTTAGACCAGTATTTGTCTATCTGCAAAGTGCTTTACAGATAGTTCATTTTAGCTTCTGAATCAGTAGTTTTCAAAATAGGTTTCACATAACCTAGGCATGTGGAGAGAAAAAATGAAAAAACTCTCTATAATATTATTATCTCATCTTTATATTGCTCTATTATGTTGCTCTATTTATACGACGTATTAATACAGGAAGACAGTGAATGTATTTGTAAACATACTTCTGTTAGGGTAAGAGGGCAAACTTTTCATTGATAACTGGTGCCAGGTCAAAGAGCTGGGGCGATTTCCTGCTACAATCTTAGTGTCTCTCCACGTGTGCCTGGAGGTCACTCAACACACTTGCAGCTGCCGGCAGCCTGCCCAAGACCACTGACTTCAACCTCTGAGAGGTGAGGCCCCGAGGACTGCTTAAAAAAAAAAAAAAAAAGGTAAAAAATGCACCTTGAAATTTAAGAACATCTGATTTCGACTTGGGGAGGTCGGAATGACAGTCATTTTACAGATGAAGAAACTGAGGTTCGGAAAAAGTCAGGAACTTAAACCCAAGGTCATACTGTCAGCAAGAGGCACAGGGTAATTCCACCCTGGGTTTGTGGGGATGAAAGAGGCGCGTGTGTGAGGGGCCAGGCGCGGGCAGCCGGAGGCCACAGCGCTGGGCCGCAGGTGTCACTATCCAAGCCATCCTCATGTACTTCCCGGCCATTAGGAGCTAAGAGAGAAGGATGTCTGAGTCTCGCCGCATAGATATGCATCTTTCCTTTCATTCTCTCTGAGGATTTTAAAGACCGAGTTTAAGACGACTGAAAAATGTGGTCAGCCGAGATTCCCACTGCTTGGCCTCAGACGTTGGTTTTCTTAAGTTTCTTGGTCTCTGTTTGGGATGAAGGCCCTCAAGGTAATGTGGTCTGATGAGAGACCAAACCTTCACCGGCCGCTCAAATTCTGCTTTGTCCACAGACCCCCCTGGAAAACCTCGCTGTTTAAATGGAGCGGGGCAGTCTGAGCCTGGAGACCATGAACAATAAATGTAACTTCTTGTGTCTCAAGTTCATATGGACTTGTGCTCCTGCAGCCTGCATTTATGCTTTTATGACAATATAGCACAATCTCATAATCAGCATTCAGAATCTTAGTTGTACGATGTTTCCTCAACTGTCCTGTGAAGAACCTTGCTCTTTCACTCAAGAAATAACATCTTGAGTTCCCACCTAGCGCCACACACTACCTTAGATTTAGGCAAAAGGCACTTGTTTATTAGTTGCTTTAGTTGGGGAAAAAAATTGCTAATAGCTCCAAGCGACTGACTTCAATGTGCAGGTGTAATCAGCATATTTAATGGTTTTGCCTAAACCGTTGTTTCTTAAAGTAGCTGAGGGTTCTTCAAAAGTCAGACTGTTTAGCTATTTCTGCTATAACCGTAGACATTAAAGAAACTTATAGAGTTAGTAAGTAAGCAACTTATTTTTTCCATATATCAACAGGGAAAACATTTAGCATGAAAAAGCAGATATCAGTTTATTTCTGTTTCATGATCACTATTTCCCAAGTAGAGGCTTTTAAAATGAATGAGGTTTAATCTGGAGGGGGAAAAATAAACAGAAAGGAAGAACTTTCACATATTCACTAAAAAGACTCATGCAAATAGGAGTCCCTAGATGAAGAACAGAGTCCAAGCCTAAGACCAGACGCCACATTCCTGTGTCTGCACGCAGATGACAGAGCCAAGGAAGTCAGATTTTTCTCACTTACTTACGTTTGATGCCTCCTTCATCCTTCCTAAGGTGTCCCGCTTGGAGGCACTGATAGAAAGGTTAGGAAAAGAAGAGAGAAACTTACCCTTTGGGTCAGAGGCAGAGTGAAGCAGAAAAAAGGGAAAGAGTAAATGGCCAAGAACTACTGAGCATGGACAAACAGGTGTGCACTAGGAAGCCTCAACTTCACTTCATTCTTTTGGGGATCTGGTTTGACAGTTGTAAAAATTTGCCACTATCTGCCTTGGAAGCCAGGGAAAAACATTTACCTTCATATTTATGATAGTTCAACTCTCTCAGTAAAAAGTGAAATGTAACGTCTTAGCTCAAAAACCCAATATGTAATATAGATATAACCTTAAATCAAAATCAAGATTTCACAAGATAAATATCCACAGGGTGCAATTTGCTAAGATCATGAAATGTGATGTCCGCTCCTATCACAGCCAGTGCCTTACATTCAGAGTGCATCTGTGTTTTCAAACTGTCCAGAATGTTTGAAAAGGCTCACAACTGTCAGCATCACTTTTCTGATAAGAGGTGATAGATACCAGGCTTCAGCAGAAGATGCTACACAGAGCAGGATGCTCAGACAGCAAGCAGCTAGACAACCTGGTGGATAAAGCTAACTTCTGGAGTTTCTTTTCAACCTAAAGGTTTTGATATTCCTGTGACATCCTTTGGTGGAGTCTGGATACTGGGGTAAAGACAAAAGGGGCCAGAATTGATTTAAAAAACAACAACTTGAAATTCTTGGTCATCTGTTAACCCTTTTGAAGCAATTATTTGCCCCAAAAGAATCATTACTGCTTAGGTGAGTTGTTAATCATGGTGAAATATTTGCAACAGTCCTGAAATGTAAAATGATATAGATGGGTAAATGCAGTGTATTTCTGTGCAAGGGAAAGAGATTTGTCTGCACTAGTACCCACGTACACCTCTAGTCTGAATTTTCTTCTTTCATCCTTCTGTTTTAAAGATACCAGTGGGAAATTGAGATGGCTGTAGAGGTCCAGTCCTCCTTCCCCTGGACCAAAGGCGTAAACCCCTTCTGTGTTAAACTAAGTGTGAATACAGTGTTTCAAGCTTTTGTACACTGGCTCTATCCCAGGCTTTTGTGTTTTGAGGACCTGATGAGGTAAGGACTGTAAGCTGACCACTTCAAAACTCAATGTCCACCTTTCCCTTCTGAGTAACAGAATCCTAAACTTATTTGAGAAAGCCATGCACACAACTAGAGAGAGAAGTTTTCTTAGCCTTTCTTATCAGCTGGATGTGGCCAAATGACCAGATGTTGACCAATGAGGTGTGAGTGGAAGGGTTGAATTAATATTTCCGGGAGGTCCTTAACAGAGAGTGAGATCTTCTGACCCTTTATTCTTCTTCCTACATGGAAAGCAAGCTTAATGACTGGAGCCCCAGCAGCCATTCTGAATTACACAGTGACTTTAAGAAAGAAGCCGAGAAGGAGCATGTGTCACTGATACCACAGAATAGCACCAACCCGAAATGCTACGGCCAGACTTCTTTTATATAAGAGGTAAATAAATCTCTATTTTTATGAGCCATTTATCATATGCAGTGGAACCTAATCCCAGCAGATACACTTGGAAAACTGTTAGAAGGAAACACTCAAAATATTAAACATTTGGTGTACTAAATACAATAGCAAACACACCTGCAGTGCAGTTAACAATGCCTGCAGCACCTGGTCTTCCTAGGTGGTCTCCCATCCATCCAAGTACTAACCAGGCCCGACCCTGCTTAGTTTCTGAGAAAGCAGTTTATCTTTTAAGGGCTCTGAGTAACCTTGTATGTAGAGATGACTTGTCACCAAACAAAGCCAGGGTAACATGTGTCTGTTAAGCATTTGTTAGGGTGTCATCCTTAAAGATGCTGTAAGCCTCAGAAGTCATGTTTTATGTAAAACGATTACCAAAATACAGTGATTACAAGTACTTCACGGCATTAGAGTTTAGAGTTGTGCTCAGTACTTGTGTAATCTTGTTTAATCTTTACAAGTATGTACTATTATTATTCTCTTAACAGATGGGCAAATAGAAGGGATACATTACTTGCCCAAGATCACATGGTAAAGCTAGAAATCAAACCAAGGTCGATTTAAAGGCCTGTTAGGAAACACTATACATCTTCCATATTTTCATTTTTCTAGATAGTCTTGACATCCTATAAATTCTCCATCGAGCCATGTAGAATGGCTGTCCCTGTTTTTATAAAATGGGAGGCTGAAACCTAGAGAAGGCTTTGCTCATTCTTAAGAAACATGGAGCATGGTGTCAAGAGTTGGACCCCAGGGACAGAGAGCCAAATCCATTCTTGGCAAACAGACCTGGTCATTCATAGCCATCTAGCTCTTCGAATCATAAGAAACATCAAGGGCCCCTGACACTGGGCAAATCAGAACCACCATTGAGAAAAGACGGGCAGCTGCATATGTTGTAATATTTTAATCAGAATCAGAAATTAAACGGCATAAAACACTCCATATATCTCTTTGCTGTTCCAAATGTCATGAACTTCAAACCCGAATATGAAACAAGCAGTTTTAGGAATTATTTTGACCAGCTTCCCCAATCCCAAAGATTTAAAAAGTAATAATGTAAAAAAGTTAAGGTCAAGGTGTCTTAATATCACGCTAATGACTAACCATTTGTTTACTAGTGGCTTCTGCTCCACCCTGAAAGCTGCTGAACTTAACTAGCTGTCAAACAAGTGGTTAGTTATTAGTTCCCTGGGTGATTGTCCCTGAAGGTAAGCCATGCTCTGGTATGGACACAATAGGCACTTTAAATGGGGAGAGTTACCTCTTCCAGGTTGGGTCCAACATTTGGCTCTCAAAGGCAAGATAAAGAATTGACAAAGGCAATGTCCTGCGAGCCGGTGCTCCTCGGGATTAAGTGCTGGGATGTCAGAGCATTCTCAAGAACATCAGTGGGTTGGTTAATTCCTAGACACCGCCACCGCGGCCTAGTCTGATTTTTTTCTCGTGTCCTGAGTGATAGCCCATCTCCACGGGGATGCTCTCAGTATTCAGCAAGCGGTGCGGCATGGCTCTCACAACCATCAGCACGGATGCTGGCTGTAAACAACGGGTCAGGCTGCACCGGTGCGCGCTGCAGAGAATGGATGCGCCTGTGGGCAAACGCATCCAGCAGCGGCCCGCGTGGCACCTGGCCCTTTCGCCTGCGCAGAGCCGCCCCCTAATCCGCCTCATCCACATCTTCTCCCGCAGTCGCCGCTTCTAAAGCCGCGAGGGCTTCCGCCACCGCCGCGTCCTCGTCCGCCGCGTCCCCGCTCCCGCCTCCCGCGGAGCCGCAGGCGTCCTCCCACCCGTTTCTCGAATCGGTCGCAGACACGGCCGGGGCAGGATCCTCTTCTTTAAAGTAGACGCTCAGGACTTCTGTCGCCACGGCCTCGTTTAACGAGTCCCAGCTTCGCTTCGCGGAGAAGGGCGCATTCCAGCCCTGCGCCCCCACCCCGGGGCGCACTCCCCCCCGCGGCGCCCCCTCGGCACGGCTCGCGGAAAGGCGATGCTTTTCTTCACGGTCCACGTGGTCCCCAGCTGCGCCCCAGTGTTGCGAGTAGTCCGGGGCTGGTGTCTGGAGGACATGCTCTTGGACTTCCACCTCGGAAGGGCATTCTACCTCGGAAGGGACTCTGGGGTCTCCATTTCGGACGACTCGGGTCTCGGCCAAGGCCTGCAGCACACAGCCCTGTCCCCTGGTGCCCCCTCCATCGAGGACGGGTTGGGCCGGCTGCGTGCTGTTCGAGGTACTGGCCCAGGAACCTCGGCCACCCGGGTAGGCCCCGGATCCCCCGTGGGCTGCAGAGCGGCAGTGGGGCCAACGCCATTGACGGTACTGCCAGTCTTCTCCGCACAGAGTCCCCCTCCCGAGTCCCCTTGAGGGAGCAGTCCTTGGTGAGACCAGCAGGGCTCCTGCGGCCCCGGACTCGGACCCCCTGTTCTGCTTCTGCTCGCAGTCCGCTGCAAACCCTCACTCGGGAGGTCATTTTTATGCACCAGGACTTCGCTGCTCTGTTTGCCTTTTAACTTAACAGTGCCATCGTCCTCTAACTTGTAGCTGTTGACTTCGTTGACATAACCAGGGGAGGACACCTGAACCGGATCGAAGAGATAGCTGGGGTGAGAATAATAACGAAGATCAGTCAGGTTAGTTATGCATTACCTTTGTTTATTAATAACTCTATTCATCACTGATTTTCATTATTAACACTTTCTGCTACAGGCTCTGTTTCTTCTCTTCCTGTTACTTTCTGTGATTAGTTACTCTTTAAGCTTCTATGTGTGCCTTAATCAAATAGATATAATTGGTGTAAAAATGTTCTACCACTGGAATTAGATCTTAAGAAATCCAAGAGTGTGGGGAAAGGTGAAGTACCAAGTGGTTCGTGGAATTTAAAAACAAAAAACAAAATGCAAGTCCAATAAGAGAGAAATAAGTACTGATGGTATATCCCTTCAATAGAAAATTACACAGTCATCAAAATAACGAATGTCTGGACTAGCATGAAAGACACAGTAAATGTTTTTGAATAAAGCCCAAGATCACATTATGATATAAGTGGAGTAAAACGTATATATGTGTATATGTGTGAGTATATATATGGATAAAGATATACGTATATGTGTATGGAATAGAACTAGAATAAAAAGATAACTTTATTTGTTAAGGAAGCAAAATCATCAGTTAATTTTTTCCCTTTTATGTACAATTCTATTCCTATTAGCCAAATTTTTATAATAGCAAATCTGTACAAAATTAAAAGCACATGTGTGACCAGGGCAATTTATTTTCAGTGATGCCATTTCAGATGCAGTTTAAAATCTAGGCCACATGTCCTCCTATATATCAAAGGAGTTTCAAACTCTTAATTTCTCTTAATTTCCTGGCAATGCTGGTCATGTCTCAAGCTGGATAAAGGCGCTGAACCCATGCAAGGCCTTTAAAAGCGCCTCCAAGGTAATTACGAATCCCTCCATTCGAGCGAGGTATTTTTTCAACTTTACCTTTGTATCATTTTACAGCACCTGCACCCCATCTGGATTATTTGTTACCATCTGGAAAAAGAAAGTGTAAAAAGGAGACAACATAGTGAATGACATGTTAATAGAAATTAAGGTTGCTTTATCTTTCCTAGATACTCAAAGTTAGCAGTCACAATTCTTGGCAAAAAACAAACAAAACAAAACAAAAACCCAGGTAATATGGGTTGGGAGGAACTGGAGTGCCTTTGTGTATCCAAAGTCAGTGGTTCAGAGTTCTCAAACATTTATTGGTACTTCTTTCTGTGCCAGACCCTTTCTCCTACCCTGGGAGTTATATATGCCATCTTCATTTTGCAAATGAGGAAATACAGGCTGACGAATGCTAGGGAGGGAACGGTGGGACTGAAAAGGATCTGCACGTGTTCTACTCCATTGCCTTCTCCAGGGGTCACGGGGACCTAACTGGGGCGCAGCCACTGTGCAGAGCAGGAGTGTAAGGGAGCAAGAGGCTTCCTTGCTAGAGAATTATCTACTATGTTCAAGGACATCAGGATAAGGTAGCTGATTTATGCGTTCCACATTACAGACCCGAGGAGGTGACAGCCGGCGTCATCATCACAAGCCTCACTTGGACTAAACGGCTCCTGCTTTGTCTTTCCTGTCATTGGACCCATCCTGGCTAAATTTCATGGACCCCCATCCTCTTGAACGTGCCCTCTCCAGCTTCCTGGTGGCAGAGGGACCCCAGTCTGTGCTTTTTCATTTCCCACCTGCCGACTGTCCCCTACCCTTTCCCAAGGTTGCATTTTTTCCTAGTACTTGCCCTCTGAATAAACCTTCTCTTCACATAAAACTGACCACACTGTTCTGGTCTTTCCTCTGAAAATCCTAAAAACGAATGTGAAAGATGGTTAAGTTGTTCCCCATTTCTAATATCTATAACCTTTAAAAAGACAAGCCAATAACATAAACTCAAGCCCCAGGCCCTCTGTCTCTAGAAGACACGTGCACTGGGAACGGAGAGAAATCACTCATTGGTGCTGTGTCGCTGCCTCCCCTGTGCTCTCTCCTGCTTTCTTTCAGTCGTGGATGAATCTCCCAGGATGACAGTTCATAAGCTTTTACCCATGAAGACAATGCCTGGTGCTTTCTAAGAAGTATAGACTGGTTGGTTGGGTACAGGAGACTAGGTTTACATTAATAAATCAAATCTACAAGTCACCTCCTGTAGGGAGGGCTGAAAAATGCCCTGCCCGCAAGATATCCATATCCTAGTCTCTGAAACTTGAGAATGCTGCTTCTTCATATGACCAAAAAGAAAAAAAAAATCTTTGCAGATGTGATTACAGATTTGAAGGTTTGAGATGGGGGGATTTGCCTGGGTTATCTAGTTCAGAGCCCAGCTCTGCCTCTTCCTGGCTGTGTGACTTTGGGCCTTGACTATTTCACTTGTAAATGGGGATTATGATATACCTAGGACATGTGTTGTTGGGGACTATACAAGTTAATATTCATAATAAGTGTATACTTATTACTCAGCCCCACCTGATACAGCATGCTTAAAAAAAAAGATGAAAGTCTTGCACCTAAGAAGGAGGTATGGTTGCCATGACATATACATACAAACAAGAGCGTTAATAATACTAACTAATACTTGTTTTTGGCATAAGGTGTATTTCTTTTAACTTTGGCACTAATTGAAAGACATAAACCCCGAGTGCAACAGAAGTTCCATGGACAGGGAAATCGTTAGGGCTTAGCCAGTAATCTGTGTACAACCTTGTGTTCTCCAACATCCCCAACAACGCCATGTACTAAGATATATCATTATCCCCATTTACAGGTTAAATAGCTGAGGCCCAAATTCACACAGCACTCTCAATTAAATTACCCCATTTCCAAAGCCCAGGATTTTGTTTCTGGCCTCTGCTCCCCATTTATGTCTGTTCTCTGCTACTAATTCATACGTCATCTGGATAAACAGGACATTAAAGTTCCATGTGCATCTCCTCCCCTCCCCCTGGTCCTCCTCCACACCCTGCTCTAAAATTCTGCCCCCTTCCATGCTGGCAGTACCTTTTGTTTATCTTGGACACTATTTAAAAAAGAAAAACAAAACAAAACAAAACAAAACAAAACCGCCAGGAGGATAGGTGGCCAAAAAAAAAAAAAAAAAAAAAAAAAGTCAAAGGAAAAGAAAAAAGGGCTCCAAAGTGTTTGAGAGAGAGAGAAGAGTGTGGGTCATAATAACGTAATTGAAGCAATTGTGAAATAAATGTTAATCATTGAAAGGTATCAGGTCGGTCAGCTTTAAAATGGTGAGTTCAAGAGTTGTGCATAGGGAAGATTTTCCGCTTCTGAAAGGAAAGAAGGATGAAGGAGGCATGTCTTGAGTGATGCCTTCTGTTCCCAGCATCACAGAGACTAAGGTCAATATTGGGGAGCCCTCGCCTGGCTGGAGCTGGAGTCTGTCCCCACCCTCTGCTGCTGTGGCTGTGGCCACAAAAGCAACATGCACTGAGATGCAGTGATGCTGAGATTTAACAGCCCAACTCGAGAGCCACCACTTCCCTGTTTCTTATAGAATTTACACTGTATCTGTGGTTTTAGGTCCCCTCCCTCTCCCTCAGGAAAACCACAGGATTTATATTTTTCTTCAAAACCATGATTGTAAAGAATGTTTTGATGGCTCTCCCCTTTCAGGATCAAGTTCACAGTTTGGCTTCTTCCTCCACTGCCCCCCTTTAAATTAGGGCACACTGCATGGGTTTCCTACAGACCTGGCTCCACACCTGAGGGCCATGCTCTGTGCCTCCCCCAAGCTCGGTAGAGACAGCCTCTTCCTGATGACAGGTTCTGCCCTCTCTTGCCTGGCCCCACATTTTCCTTCCCAAGCGACATTCCTTCTCCCAACGAGACCTGTTCTAGCATCCAAGATTGTGTGACCACCGATGAAAAAGGTAGGGGGACTCACGTATCTACAGCCCACCCCTGCCTGCCCGTGTCTGCCATTGTCCTTCCTGGTACGAAGGTATCAAGTTGGATCTGTTCGTCTTTTCATATGTTACCCCCACGCCTACACCATGCTTTTGGTGAGGTGTTCTCCTATTGCCAGGTGTAAGAAGGAAATACTCTTTGTCCAGCATGATGCATGGACAGAGGAAAAAATATGTTCTTTTGAGGTAAGACTGAGTTCAAAACGGGCAGTCCATCTGCTTTTTCTGCCCCCCCCCCCCGCTTTGGTGACAGCTAGGTTAAAAGTGAGAAATCAGTTGTCAGGTGTCCTTTATTACTGAGCAGGGTCAAAATTTGCTTTCTCTTTGGACTATAAAAAAGCGGCAGAGAAGCGAAGGGCAGATCCTTCACAACCATCATCTCATTTACACAGGGAAAAGCAAATACCATTAGGGTGGTGAGTCCATCAGCACTGGCGCCTGCCCCCTCCTGGAGTCCTGTGATGGGGCTAACTCTGTCCTGTGTTTTGTGTTGAAGTTAAACAGTCCCATGCTCGAAGATGGACGTGACACTGTCCCGTCAGTTATTAGTTAAGTCTGCTTGCTGGACAATCCTGTTTCATAAGGGGGAGAGTGGTGGAGGTGGGAAGAAGGGGGGAGACCAGGAGAGCCAGGAGTTTGCTAACCAGGCAGGGAAATTGACTGAGTATTCACCTGGAAGTCAAGGGTATAGGGAGAGGCTCCACCCAGCGGGAAAGGGCTGCCTTTGTAGATTAGCTAAGAGTATGAAATCAATGCCCATTTCCTGATTGTCATCATTGTACAGGTATTATATAAGAGAATGCCCTTCTTCTTAGGAAATACATGGTGAAGTATTTAGGAGTAAGGAGCATGGGATCTGTAACTAAGCAAAATAATTCAGGGAAACAAAAGTGTGTGTGTGTGTCAAGAGAAAGGGAAGAACAAAGCCAATGTGGTAAATGTTAACATTTGGGGACTCAGGGCAGAGAAATATGGGGGTTCTTTGTGCTTCTCTTGCAACTGTTCTGTAAGTCTGAAATAACGTCAAAAGTTAAAGGAAAAAAAAAGTGTGAGGGAGCACATCAAAATCCCACTGAGCTTTCTGAATTTAGCTGTGCTTCAGAGTATGTAGGGAAGACCTTTCCTGGTATTTCATAGATAAAGGGATAGAAAAATTAGAAAGCGGTACAGTGTAACTATTATTAAGGCTGTTGCTATTATCTTCATTAATATTTCCTGAGTATATGTTTATATTATATATAATTATTCACTTTATATATGTGGTATGTTTTCTATTAATATAATCTGTCTTGGTAAGTTCGGTTGTTTTGAGTCCACTGAATTACACAATAAGAAGCAGCTTGTCATCCACTGGTTTTTGCAATAGGACTGGATCCTCTTGATTTGGGCGCTGACAATCTCATAGGTGTGGTTTTGTTTATTCACCACTAGATGGCGATATAGAGTGGTTATTTAAGCTAATATCAAGAGAGGGACTTTGAGAAAGGCCTTGAGAAACATTTATTCGGGCACAAACAGTGTAGGTGTGTTGAGATGCAGGCAAAGTTAGGGAGTAAGTGACATGGTAAATATTTTGGACAATTATTATTGTCACCTTTAAGTCCTGGTGGCCATGGCACCACTATATGGCAGGGTCTCCTCCAGTTCTAGCTGGAGGTTTATTCCATAGAATGGCCAGACCACAGTAGGGTCAAAGGCTCCTGCAATTCTACAGAGCCTCTTTTGGCAGAATTACTGCTCATCAAATTTCCAAATGCGAGAATCTGGATTGCTCTCCCACCTGGACAATAATTCTTCAGAAGAGGCTGGGGTGGGGGATGGGGGAGGAGCCTGTGGTATGGAAGGATCCAGTTCCTTCCCCTGGACTCCAAGGGCTAGTCTTGGGGACCTGTCTTCTGGAGGTGGGTATGTGGCCATGAACTAGAAGGTAAAGATAAGCCACAAAATATACATGTCCCAATTTGAAGGTTTTTGAGGAAGGAACCCATTATCTTCACTTAAAATAAATTCAGAATTTTATGTTAAAAAAGGAGAAATTTATATGAATTATTAGAATTAAACAGAAGGCTTACAGAAGCTGTCAAGTTCTGTCAGTATCTGCTGGTCAACCTTCTAGATGCCTCACCAGCCCCCCTCACCCCCTGCCCCAGATCCTTCTGCACTTGGGAACTGTTTTAGGGGAAGAGATTAAGAAGCTATGGCCCTATTCCATGGACTGTAGTTCCTGGGAGTAGGCTCCTGTGCGGAGCGGACAAGATGCATTCCATTACCGAATACACACTGTGGTGTGCAGAGGTGTGGATCCTGGTGGACACGCAGACGGGCAGAGGCCAAGGGGTCCTTAAGGAATCCCCCCGAGTCTGAGTGGGCCCGATCATCTGTGTTTCTAAGAAGCTCCCAGCTGGTGTGGCGCTGCTGGGAGAGCACTTGGAGGACAGCTGCTTCACTGCTGTGAGGAAACCAGGGCAGGCCAGGCTTCTCTGCTTTGCTGTGTCGCTGGTTGGTCTAGGTGAACTTTACTTAAAGTGGGGAGGAATAACAGCCTAAGAACCCTGCAGCTCATGGAGTTTTTGGCAAAAAGGGAGGTAGCTACCATTACCACTACCCCTTTTGGTGACAAAATAATGGACAAAGCTGGCCAACATGATCATTTGGTTAGAACGTAATTGTGGTCAGAAACTCATACTGATAGTCACTGCTCCCAATCTCATCCCCCACTGGTACAGTTTTATAATCCTCTTCAGTTTCTAAAAATTGTCTGTTTTCCAGAATTTGCTTTTGAACACTTTCTAATTTATGTTTTTTTTTTTTATCCTTCTCTATGGGGGTCGTTAACAGGTAAAAGTTAAAATAAACCAAGTGTCTAACAATACGAGAATTAATCAGAACAACTTGAGTGCTTAATAACTGGGGAACGGTTGGAACGAACCTGAGACACCGTGCTGGTCCACTGCTCATCTGCTCTTCGGTCTGTCCCGCCTTCCCGTGCTCACTCGGTTTCTCAGGTACCACAATGCTGAGGAACCGCTGCCCTCTGGATCAGGCCCCACCAATGGAAGGTGCTGGTAGAAGACTAGAAGGGGAAGATAGGAGATGCCAGGGTATTTTTCCCTTCTAATCTCTGCTTTGGACAGTACCCTGTCCATTCTGGCAATGGCCGTATCTCCTCCACAGCCTAGATGCCCACCAGCTCTGCCCTCCAAGATGCCAGGGAGAACCATGATGCCTCACCTTGGCTCCATCTATTGACACAGAGTCCAGTTCTGTGTCTCGCCCTAGAATGGTAATGTCTTCCTGCTTGGACCATCTCTGTGTTATCTTACAGGCTCATTTGGTTTCCCAGCTCTTTGAACTTGCATAATCCAATCACTATACAACTTCCCCCTGCTTTATAAGAGGGCTTCCCCTTCCTGGCTAGATCTTGTCTAATACAAATAATATCTTGGTCAAGGATTTCTGGCTATGTTATCAAATAGCATATAACAACAGTATTGGATTCTGTAAAAATAGGTATTGTCTAATCTACATGTTGCTGCTTGCTGCATGCCTAAAATAGGACAGGTCACAGGTGGATGTCAACAGTGGCTGGGGAAAGAACTTTAGCCCCTCCATCATTCTGTCAAGTTCTCTTCCCACCCCCAATCAGTCTGTTTGCTTTGCAATGTAACTTCCGGACAAGTCTCCTAGAGTCCCTTCTAAGCTCCTAAACCCCTCTTATATAGATAGATATTCTGAAACTGTCACTGGAGAAAGCATAAGGGACATAAAGGCTTTCACACTATTTTAAGTAATCATATGAAAATATGCAACATCACTAATGAGTGTGAACGATGATGGTTAATAAATAAGTTGAGATGTTCTCTGTGTATGCTAAATACAATAGGCACTGCTATTATTAGTATAGGCACCAGGCCATATTACCCCATTCCCAATGATTAATGTAGTGACAGAAAGCTGACTTTTAATATGCCCCTAAATGCCTCAGGGAGGCTTCAGTTCAACAGCTTAAAACAAATATCTAAAACTCTTGGAGTTGGTAATCCAGATATCACCATGTGCTTATCAGTTGCTTCTGAAGTATGTGTTGAGGAAGTCATACAAATTATCACACAGCACAGAAGAGAAAGTGGCTGAGACCATATAGAGAGATGACCTAATCATACCATAATCTCATTTAAAGTAACAGATTTTCATTAGTGAGATGGAAGTAGATGTTTTCCACAAATTCTACTACTTGGGTCAAACCTTGCTCACAGATAAACCAACAGCTCATGCCATTCAAAACCAAGCCAAGCGTGTTGTACAGGGGTGATCGCTGCAGCACCGAGACTGGGACCCGGCTGAAGATGGGGGAAGACGTGACCTCTGGATGGCTTCTGAGAATATGAACGAGGACACTTTGGGGAATCCGCAGATAATAGAGACAGAGTTTATTTGAGAAGATTTTACCAATCTGAAATGAAGATGGTGTATTTTCACATAACACGTGTCGTTCTTTGTCCTTCTACGTGGGATTCCGTGGGCTCCCTGCTCTCATACTCTTGGCCACCGGTAACAGCAACACCTGACAAATCTCATCTTGACTCAGCTTGTTGGGCTGATGTACCTGACTTTGGTTCAAGTTACATTAGAAAGCTTAGCGTCACTAATCTTTTGTAGGGTGTCTGCTTACAAGACATCAGTGCCTTATAGTTTTTATTTTTATGGCCACGTTACCAGAAGGACTGGTCAAAGAACATGTATGAAATCACAGAGGGAGTCCCGAAGGGCAGGAAGAAAGAATGTGGAAGACAGTCTGTTTACTGCAATTAAAGCAGTGAGCTCTGGAGCCACAGCCTGGATCGGCCCGTTCTAAGCTGGGCACCGTGAGTAAACTGCTTAACTTCTCTGAATTTCAGTTTTGCCAACCACTAAATGGAGAAAACAGCATCAAATCATGCAGGGTTCCTACAAGGATCTTATGACTTAAACATGTGATGTGCCTGGCAAAGCATGTCTCTGGTAAGTAGTAGGTTCTTAATAAATGTTGGCTGCCCTCATGTTCATGGTCATTGTAAGAATATTCTGTAACCACTGGGTGCTAGTCACTTTTAAACACTGTGAATAAAAATAGGTTCTGACCAAATTCTCCCTGGAACCCTGGGGGAATTGAGGCCTGTCTGCCATACAGGGTATGTCTCTAATTCGGGGAAGTACTCTTATCTAGGAGGTAGGAGAAAACTGGAAGAAACCTAAAACACTTAGAAAAACTTAAGTTCTGAAAATTATGAGGAAGTTTTGGAGGAGATGATGTGGTGAGTTTATACAATACGGCCTTATAAGGCTATAAATTATGAGAGCCGTAAAAGCATGCACGGCTTGGAGTTAGATACTTGGAATGAAGTAGTTTTGAGTAATTCTGAGGTCCTCGAGTGCCCGAATCATAAAGAATCTCAGGGAACATCCCACCCACTCACTTTATTTTATAAATGTGGACTCAAGGATGAAAGCATGAAATAGTCAGAGGGCAAGGAAAAACAGATTGTCCTACATTTGTAGCTGACCCTATGTGTGCAGAATTGAGACTCGAATATTTTTTTTGAATTATAGTAGAAATAATTTCTGCACTTGAAAAGATTGAGTAAGGTTCCCTGAGTGCCTGCTGGAGGCAACAGTCAGCTAGTTACTAGGACACAAAGGGGCAGAGGATCCCAGCTATTCGTTAATGCAACAAATATTTCCTGAGCATCTATTATGTGCCACATTCTGAACTTGACTCCAGGGATCTGGAAAGAGTTAACAGTTCAGCAAGGTAGACAGATGTATAAATAGATGACTAATATAGTGTTATATGTACTAGATTGAAATATCATGTAACATGGTACAGAAGGTGAGGAGCGCCTCAATCAACTTGGGTTAGATTAGAAAAGGCTGTGCACAAAGGTGAGCAGATAGCGTGCCGGCAGAGTTCCAGAGCACATTCCTGTGGGAATGCAACGCCAGCTCAGGAATGCAGAAATGCTACCTCTTCCACTGTCTCTCTTAAGCACACCCTTTCACGTGCACTGCCATTGCCCTACTCTAAACACAACATTAGCACCTCTTTCTTAACCTGGACAACTGCAATATTCTCCTGTCACCTGTCTCCGCTCGTGTCTTTGCCACACAGAAGTCATGTGATCTTTTCAGGACACAAATGTGAATCATATCACTCCTCCTGCCTAAAGCTGTTCAAAGGTGTCCAGTGCTCTCAGGATATTTAATAACATAATAATAAAAAAGATGATAAAAGTATCAAACTTACATAGAGCATCCTATATAGCAAGTGTTAAATCTACGCACTTTATGTTACAATCAATCCTCATTGTTTGTGGACTCTGTATTTGTGAATTCATCTACTTGCTAAAATTTATCTGTAACCCCCAAATCAATACATGGGGTGCTTTTGAGGTCATTCGTGGACATGTACAGAGAGGTTAAGAATTTGAGTCATTTAATGACATATTTCTAGCTAACCTCAAAGCAACACTGTGCCTTCTTGTTTCAGCTCTCATATTGTAAATAAGTGGCTTTTTCATGGTTTATTTAGTGTCATATTTCTGTGCTTTTTATTGGTAATTTTGCCATTTAAAAATGGCATAGTATGGAAGTGTTCTGAAGCGCAAAAAGGTTATGATATGCTTTACAGAGAACATTTGTTCAGGAGTGAGTTATAGTGCTGTTAGCCCTGAGTTCAGTATTGATGGATTTATTAAATAAGGTATTTATTTATTAAATAAGGTGACTTTAAACAGAAACACACGTAAAGAAAAGTTATGCATTGTAAAACAAAGTTATATATTGCTTGAGTGATGAAAATGTGATGACCAGAGGCTCCCAGGAACCTAACCACTTATTTCTCTTAGGAGTGATGGTTCACTGTTCACTAATTCATTGTTTGAAGTGACTCTATAGAATATAACTACAGTGACTAATGAGAATCAACAGCTATAACTCGCTGAAAACCAATAAGAATCTTGTAAGATAAAGAACAAAGTCTTTTCTACTGCTTATACGACTCTCTAGTGCATCATCTCTCCTTTTTTTCCCTGGCAGCACTAGCTTTCTTTTAAATCTTTAAACTTAAATTAGGTTTCTTTCAAATTTATGATTCTTTCCTGGTCAAAAACCTTGTCATAGGCTGTTTCCTTTGCCTCTCACACTACCTCCAGCCAGGTTAGACCTCCACACCCAGCTTACCTTTCACCTTGCCTTCTTTGCACAACTTAGATAGATTCATTTAATTAATTGTTGTGATGTCTTTTCTACCTTTTCACCTATGCAGATCCTGCGAGTCTCCTGCTCACTGCCCTACCTGACATGTCTGTTCTTAGTAGGTGGAGCAGGAAGAGCTCATGAGGGAGACTAAGAAGCATGTTCAGAGAACAGGAGGGAAATCAGGCCTTGCTGTCAGGAAGCAAGAGAGGAGGGAGTGAGACATGAGAGAGTCTGGCACTAAACAGTGTCAAATGCCTTAGAGGAAAGGAAAAGATAGAAAAGTGCACATTGGTTTTAGCAACAAGGAGGTTAATTGTAAGAAGTGCGGGGAAGTTACAGAACCTTGGAAGTGGGTGTTGGGGTGCACGGGTCGAGGAATGAGTGGGACATATGAAATGGAGTATAGAAGACTCTCACTGAGTTTGGAGAGGATGGAGATGAAGAAGGAAGTAGTTATGATATAGAATACAGGACTATGGGATGGTTTTATGGAGAGTGAGAATTAAATAAATACATCTTACATGCTGAGAAGAAAAAAAGATAATTGAAAAAAACTGACAATGACAGAGAGAGTGAGGGAAAATAGAGGAAATCAAGTCACGGCCACACATGAAGGTATAACCTTTAGAAAGAAGTGGGGATCCTCACTTCTTCCTTGAAGCCCTGAGGGACAGAGATGAGGGCAGATGGATTTAATTCTCGATGCAGGGTGGGAGGCTGGAGGGGTGCAAAGCTTGGCTTTCTTATTGAGATGGTGGGCAGGGCAGTCTGTTGGAGGGGCTAGGGGTGAAAGCTCAAAGTGTCACAGGTTTGAAATAGTGTGTGGTGGAGAAGAGAAACCACTGAAAGATGGCTGAGCAGAGCTGGCGGACGGCTGCAGTCAGACACCAAAGCTGAGCGATGCCAATATGTGTTGCCCTCACAATGTTTTCCCCTCCCAGCACCGTCCGGCCATCTGGATAAAGGCCCATAAATGTGGGTTATTATATGGTCTCAGCTTGAGGTAAAAGACACCAGGGATTGATTTTCAGGGTGCTGCGAGGGTGGCTGAAGCAATGGACCGTAAACATGGTCTCTATTAGATAGATATGGCAGCCTGCTGAGAGTGTGCCTAAGGAAAGAGGGGAATCTTAGGGACTGGGCGTCCCCACGAGGTTTCAAAAAAGCCAGCGACCCGCATCTTGAGCATGAGAAGTTTGGAGAGCTAAAAGATGGTGTTTTGACATTGGTATATTAAAGTTTATTGTTAATGACATGGCCATGGATATGTCAATGGAAGGTAAGTTAATTGCAGTGGAAGTGAGATAACCGGAGTGTAGAGAGTAAAGAAGACTTTGATCCTGTGGTATTGAATGATTCGTTTAGTTGAGAAGTCCCCAGATGAAAGCAACAAGTGGGGAAAGGACAGAATAGATAGACGACATGCACCTCAAAGGTTCATAAGGTTTTGCATGAAGGAGGCAGCTTGACCATCTAGGACTTAAAAGGGAAAACAAGGACAATGCATGTATTACTTTCAGGATCACACCGTAGGGAATAGGCTGGTTCTACAGGAATAAGATATAGAGCAGATTATATCCCAGGCTGAAGATGGAAATGGGAAGGGAATTGGGGAGAAGACCCAGAGAGAAACAAAAGAGAAGAAGGTCGTAATCCTACGGTATGGTTCCTGAATTTGAGACTGTATCAGAAGAACCTGGAAGGCTGGGCATTGTTCCCAGATTTCTGATCTAGGTCGGGGGGGGCCCAAGGATCTGCATTTCTAATGAGTTCTCAGGTGAGGCTGGGATGTTGGTCTTGGGACGATACTCCAAGAAACATTATTCTGGAGGGATGATTTTCATTGGAGGGATGATCTTTATTGGAGAAACCCCAAATTGCCTTTGAAGATAGATTCACTGAAAATCTTTCAGAGTGAAGACTTAGTTCGGTCATGTCTCATCTCAGATATTTTAGAATTGTATCCACAAACAACAATAGTAAAGAAAAAAAATAACAGTTCTACTCAAACCTGAATGAGCCAGAAAGAAACAGACTTTGGAGATTGCTCCGTCTGCTGGCATTAATGCTTTAAGTAATAAAACCTGTGGTGAAAGACCAAGGAATAGGAAATTTAAGAGAAAGTAGAAAGAATAGACTCTTCCCCGAAAGCATTAAGAAAATAGCTTACCTGTTGTGGAGATTCTCCATGAGGTTTCTTGAGCAGTTTAACTTGTCTTCCTGCAACAAGACAGAAGTTGAAAATTGAAGTCTACAAGAGGCCTCCATGTCACAGACAAGTTGTCCCAACAATGTGACAGTCGAGAGCACTTTCTGAGGGCCACTGGCAGTGTTGTGGGGTAATGGAATTCTCAGTCTGGAACAGTTGGCTCAGTTCCTGATACTGAGCAGTTAAAAGTTTACCCAATTTCAGTGTTTCTTCTATAAAATGAGATTGAAATGGCACAGTATGTGAGCTGTTTATCACATACTCAGCTTGTTGGAAGTGTTCAATAACCAAAAGCTATGGCTCTGATGGGTAAAAAACTAAGCAGAAAGAAATTCAAGAGATTTGCTTCTTGGAGGCAGAATACATAATTTGTAAAATAGGTTTGCTTATGATGAAAATAATGATGTATAGAATTTGAAAGTAAAGCAAATGTTTAGATTTTTACCAACTTCTCTGGGATGATTAGAGTAATTCACTCTCTAAAGACATAAATTTTTTGAAAAATGCTCTTATCCTACTAGCCACTCTCCTTTTAAAAATCTTTAAGTGGTTCTGCATTGCCTTCCAAGTCTCTAATGAACTCAGCTAAGCATCCAAGGTCTTCCTCTATATAGCACCAATGGCCTTTCAAGATAATCTCTGAAACTCCTCTAACCACTCCTATTTACAGCTAATCTGGATTTTTCACTATTTTCTAAACATGCCTATATTTTTCTGTTTCTATCCCTTTGCACATATTGTAATCTCCAGTTGGCATGCCTCCATGCCCATCAACAGTTTGCAAAATTCTACTCGTCCTTCAACATACCATTTCCTCTGTGAAGATTTTTTGAAAATCCAAACTAAAGGTAATTACTCCATTCTTTTAATGTTTATAGGATCTTCATCCACTTCAACTGGCTCTGATCACTTTCTACCTTTCTCGTAATTTACTTATATAACATTCCCTCCATTAGATTGTAAACTCTTAGTAGGAAAGGGCCAGGGCTTTATCATTGTTTATCTACATGTTGTATTTCTTCACACAGTGACTTGCATTTAGATGGTACTTAGTGTCTTTTACAAATCTGACTTAAAAATATCATTGACAATTTAAAGATGCCTAACACCAATGTATTATAAAACAATGTACACATTTTATCAAACCCAAGATGCATATGTATTCATTTACCTCTTAACATCTCTGAAATTAGCATCTATCTTACAATTATTGGCACATCATGGTTAAACTGGCAACATTGTTTTCTTTCTTTTTTTTTGGTGCATAAGACAATAGTACATGTTACAATTGATGACATCTAACATTCAACGAAATTTGGTATCTTAATCCTATACTATAATTTTTGTTTCAGGGTTATATTATACACAAATTTTTTAAAAATCCTATATTAAATGAGTGCCTACTTTGGGCACAATTATACAAAGACATGGTCCATTTACTCAACAACTAAGATGAAAATTAACAATATCCAAGGATGGAGAAAGAATGTTAAGAGCTCTAAGCACTTTAAAGATCAGGTAGTAACAAAAAAAAACAATAACCATAAAATAAGACTTCAAAAGACATTCTGTTTTTTTCCTCAGGCTGACTCTTTGAAATAATAAATTCTTTCAAAATAAAATATTTTTGGCATACCTGCTTTGTTGGTGCCTTTGGTACATGGCTAATTTGTTGGGCAAGCTAGCACTGATATTATATTGGCGTATCCGTGGCGAGGACCCAATAATTGGTAAAAATACTAAGCATCATGGGAGTTTGGGTTCAGGCTGCCAGGAAAGGCTTTATATAAAAATGAAGCCATAAGAGGCAGGTAAAAATTAGTTAGGCAAGATGACAGATTTAGTAAAAGCAAAATGATAGGAAAGAATGTGACTTGTTTACAGTAGAGACACCTATGTCGTATATTTGGGGAATGGATATGACATATGTACTAAGGCTCTTGAAAACAGGCCCAGAAGATCAAACATGACATGACTGGCAAAGGGGAGTAGGTTCTTGAGCAATGAATGACAGTATGGAGGCAATATATAAGAAAGCCTCATCTGCTAGTACTAAGTAGGGGAAGTTAAAAGGGTTAGGTACAGAGACACTTGCTAAAAGTTAATCTTTTGAATTAAGTGACAAATGTAAAGAGCCCAGTGTGTGGTGTTATCAAAGGGAACTCAGAGGAAAGAGTAAATTTTGAAATCTAGTTTTTCGAGCTTTCTTTGACTTTTGAGTTAAGCATTAATTTCTACTGTCCTTGATTTCTCTCAGCACATTGGTTTATACATTTATTACGTATAGAGTCTTGGAAAAGTTTTGTTGCTTCACTACCTGTTTCTTGTGTGCAAAATGACAATTATAATAGTACCATTTTTCAGAGAATAGTTAGGATTAAGTAAAAGAACACAGAGTATTGAGCACAGTGGTTGGCATAAACTACAATCTCAATGTTAGCTGTGATTTTTTAATTTATCATCGCTGTCGTCGTCGTCGTGTCATCATCAGCATCATCATCATTTACAAAGATCTGGAGAACAGAATGGTTTTGGATTTCTTAAACCAACACACACAAATCATTCCAAACCTGGCCAAACTACCAAGTGAGTGAGAGGGTAGAATAAAGATACTTTCAGATATAAAAAGTTTACCATCCACACACCTTCCCCTCCTGGGAAGGAGGCCATTGGAAGACGTAACAAACAAATGGAGGAAACCAGGAGGGAAGGCGAGGGATATCGGACACTGAGCATTAAACACAGGAGAGAGACCGAAGCATCCCCTAGGACAACGGCAACGGGCAATCCCAGGACGCAAGCAGGATGCACAGCTAAGGGGACAGCTTGTTCAGACTGGAGAAGGACGGAGGCTCTGGGCAGTTTTCTTTTAAGAGATGAAATTGGTAGAATAACTGAAGTTTCCTAAACAGAAAGATTTATACAATAGGGAAAGAATTTGGGGTCAAATCAGTGGTAATATGCAGAACACTAAATAAATGGAAAAAAAAAAAAAAAGGAGCCATTTGTTACCTCCAGAAAAAAAGCTGTGCAGGAAAGGAAATATAATTCTCTACCTGGCTTACCCATGAATTGCATTTACATAGGTATAATAAAGACTAGATATTCATCTAACTAAAAGTAGGGTGGGGGGGTCGGTGGGAAATAGGATCGTTCTTTATGTGTAGTGGGCCAGGGGATAGAAGCTAAATCATCTTCCATAGTAGATGATGTTTAAAACCAGAAAAAAAATCACAAAATGGCAATAGAAGCATTCATTTAGAGAAACAGATGCAAATAACTGAAACAATCAGAGAAAAGGTGATTTACTTTGAGGAAAGAAAAATGTGCTCACAAGTGAGCAGTCTGGGCTTCGTACAAAGATTCAGGATCTGATCTAGTCATCAGAGCAAAGTCATGAAAGGTAAGCCAGATGATAGCAAAGGAAAACAATGATGCTTTTGAAAATGCCAACTCATATCCATTTATTTAACCTACATTAGTTAACATCTAGTACTGTGGGCCAGGCCATGTGCTATACAAGATCATAGCAGGATAAGACATAAAGCTTACAACCAAGTGAGGTAGGCAAAATATAAACAAATAATTATGATCAGGTGATATAATGGAGCTCATAGGCAAAGCATTATGAAAATGTGGGGACTAGCAATCAACATTTCAGAATAGTCCAGAGCTGCGCAGTCCAGTACGGTAACTACTAGCCAACTAGCCACATGAGGTTATTTGAATTTAAATTACTTAAAATTAAATACATTAAAAGTTCAGAGCCTTGGTTACACTAACCAGCTGCATTTCAAATGCCCCAAAGCCACATGTGGCTAGTGGCTACTACATTGGACAGGGTAGACCTAGGGCATTTTCCTCATTGCAGAGAGTTCTATTGGATGGTGTTGGTCCAGAGGTTCTTCAATGGTGACATTTTTTAACAGCATATTCAAGTACATTAAACCCCACAGGGGATCACATTCCATGGGTCTATTAGTAAATAGAGGCTTACAGAGCTATTTGATATTTAACCAGCTAGGTTACCTGCACAAGGAATGGAATTTTTATTCTGTTAGAAATTTAGTGTTTAAGTGGAGCCACCACTAGATCCAGGAAGAGGTATTTCTTACATCTCCTGATATTGTTTGGCCACCCTAAGATGTTGAGGACAAATGCTGTTGGTGACCAGAAGTCTGTGAGTCTTCAGGAAAGCCCTTTTGCATCGTGGAAAGAGGGGAGAGTTTTGGAGAACTCAGAAACACCTGAATTTGAATGTTAGCTCTACTACTTACTAGCTGTGTGGTCTTGAGCAAATCTCTCAGCCTCCCTGGGCCTTCAGTTCTTAGATGGGAAGTGCACAGATAATGCGTGAATCAGGATAAGCAGGTAGCAGAAGCACAGAATGGCAGTTGCCATGCCCCTCATTGTTCTTAATCTCCGACATTCAAGAAGCAGGCTGGTAGAGACGGACTTCTCAATGCAGAGAGCCGGCTCTCCTCACCTCTCATTTCTTCCCATCACGTGTTTTCTGGCTTTTCTTAAAGGAGCTATCATTGACCATGAACTGAAGTACCTATCACAGGAAGGGGAATTTCTGTCCAAAGCAGGGCAAAGGGAAGAAGTGGGAAGGGCACTGATCAGACCCACTGGCCTCCCAAGCTCTAGAGAGTTGAAGGCTGTGAGAAAGGGAAGGATTATGGGTGGCGGAAAAGAAACATGGTGGGACATACACCCACAAGGATGGGCTGGGGTCAGGTGGGGTGGGGCCAGGAATGCTGTGCTAAGGACCAGACTTGATGAGATTCATTGTTCATAAAACTGGTGACAACATGTTGGACTCACCAGGGGAACGAGTGTGGAAGAAGCCAAGGCGAATTGGAGCCTGCCCATGACTTATCCTCAGATAGGTTTCTACTCAGGAGTTTTTACCATATAGTGGACAGTTCATCTCTGTTACCTTAATTTCCATGAGAAAAAAAAAAAACAAACCCCAAAGTTTCTTTCCAAGTGGAGTTAAATTCTAAATATGATAAGCCTGAGTTGGCACCAACACTGGCTGCAAGAATTAACTTTCCCTTGTAATTTGTAAATGCACTCAGGCTTGTTTTTTGGGTTTTCTTTTATGGGTTTTCCCCACCCCCAGCCCCAGGCAGGGCCAATATCTGAAAAGCAAGAAAAGACCTCCAGCTGGGCTCCTTTCTCCCAACAAGCTTTGCAAGCTTCCCAACATCTTCCTTGGATACAGTTCAGCTGGGGGCCTTCCCTGTATTCCAAGAAGAATTCCTGCCTGCTCACACAGGGGCCCCTTTGTTGTCTGAGGTTATGAGAAGTTAACCACTACCTCGCACAAGGAAATATCTTTTCACTGTGTGAAGGAATGATCAAAGAGGAATGTCATTTAAACCAAGGAAAACAAAACCGTGATTTATATCTAGGATCTCTACCGAGAAAAGAAAGTTCCTGGTTACTCCAGTGAAGCACAGATATCTGCAGTGTAGAGTGTAAAATTCACTCATCTCTTGACGGATTTTAAAGTTTAGTCCTTAGTATATGCCAAATTCTAAGTCTTTTTTTAAAGTATAAAAATTTTTTCTTTTCCATCTGAGATAAACATCTCCAATCTTTTCCAGATGCTTGAAGACCTTTTTCATTAAAAATGATATATTATGTATATTTGTATGTATACATATTTATATAATACATATAAAATAGATATAATAATACACATGCATACACATATACATGTAAGCACAGAAAGTTTGGGAAAAGGGGAAAAAGGTCAGCCATAACCAGAGCAACCCAATCTTGCATTAGGTGTTAAATTTTTTCCAGGATTTGTTTTAGTTTGTGTCCATCTGCATACCAATTTCACCCAATATTCATGTCCTGTTTCTTTTTTCACTTAACATTATGTCTCTAGTCTTTTCCATGACAATACAAAATATCTGTAATGACTTTTAACTGACTGCAAATTATTCGAAGAGTGATGCTCTTCTTGTTAATTAACTACTCTCTATAGCTTAACACTCTAGAACTCTCCATTTTGGGCAGTCACCCTCCTTGCAGCTTCCCAGTTCAGAGTCCACATTACTGATTATAAACATTGCATAAGTGTCATGTGGGAGATAATTTTGATTTTCCTGCCTTTCTCCATTTTTTTTTTCCGTGTTCTTCTGACCTCAGCATGACCTATAGGCCCTGGCAGTTCGAGACCAGCCAGGAGGCTGTTTTCTCCATCACAAACCAGGAAATACTGGATCCACAAGGCATAGCTGCTATTCAAATTTGGAATGCCAGGTAAACGAGCAAGGAAAACCTGTCCAGCAATGAGCTGTCCCAGGTAGAAATCCTCCATGTGAAAGACCCTGCACAACAGACCACAGTGATCAGACTTGAATTCTTAACCCTATTAAGTTAACCTTTCTCCGTGCAGCACAAGTTCTTCCCAGGCAGAGGCTGCAAGATGCGTCTCTCACAGCAGCAGGGGTCCTAGGAACAACGGCTGACCACCATCCTGTAAACCTGTCAGTACTCCAATGCCCTGTGGATAGTACCTTTTCTGTTTATGAAGTCCTTATGCTGTCTCCATGTCTCACACATTCAGTGTAAGAGATTTGTCTCAGATGTGCGAGTTATCTTCATTTATCAAAGGCAGGCGAGAGAGAACAGAGGGAGGCCGAACCCAGGGCACGTCACTGCAGCTTTGGTGCTGCTGGTTCATTCATGCATGGGAACTCAGGAGGTCAGAGCCACAAGACCCCTCTCTGGGCCCAGGCAGGCAGTGTGGCTGCACTCAACAGAATTTTAAACCCAAAACCTGGGGCTCTAGATCTAATGCTGAGTGAGTGAGTGAGTGAGTGAGTGAGTGAGAGTGAGTGAGAGAGAGAGTGTGTGTGTGTGTGTGTGTGTGTGTGTTTGCTAGTGATGGTGGTAGCTGACACTTGAGCATACTATTTCATTTCTTCCCAGCAACAATACTAGCTCCATTTTATGAACAGCAAACTTAACTACCTCACACAAGGTTACACGACTAGTAAATGGTGGAACAAGGACTCAGAGTTCAAGCTTTTTCATTTACACCATGGAATCTTCAATATGACAGGATGTATGCGACCAAGCCTCACCACTGTGAGGGGAGGCAGGGAAGATGGGATATAGGAGGTCAATTAAACTAAGCTCCCCATCCATAAAGGGCCTCAAATGCAGACTCTTGACAAGTATCTCCGAATATATGCTTAGTGCTACATTGACAGGATTGAAAGAAGATAAAATTCATCGCACAGCTTTGAACTTCAGCCACATTTTCCCATAGTCGTCACCTGTGGTTTTCAATGAACTAATATTTTATCTTGAGAATAGGAACATTTTATCACCTTTATGCATGCGCAATATTGCAATTTGTATATGTAAGCACTTAAAATTTTCGGTTTTTTATAATCCTGTTTTGTCATTATTTTACTACTTTAATATACTGAAACCTCAAAAATAACAATGAAAGCAATCCAAACCTCTTTCAACCTCTAAGAGACCTTGATCTGATATTGCTGTTGCTCTAGAAGAAGCAGGTTGTATGTTCATCACAAGTGTGATGCAAAAAAAGAAATACTAGGGACAGATTCCTGTGTAATTAGTTTAAGGGAAATTCTTGGTGGGGAGTCTGCTCTCACATCTCCTTTGTAGAGACTCCACTATTTGTGGTTCCTTAAGTATTTATCTTAAGGACCATAAAAGCTGATATCTTGTGGATTACATATTTTGTATTAACACAGGTAAGCAATCAATCACCAGTAGCTATATTATGATGCCACTGGTCCTCTAGCTTCTGGGGCTCTTCTTTATCATGCAGGCAGGCAAGGTCCCTACCATCACAAGCCTGTTACTCTCTGTATCAAAACAGGCCTGCACATGGGTGACTGACTACATTAACGGGAGGGACTTGGACACATCAATTAAGTTGTCTCTGGCTAAATTTTTCCCATTCTACAGTGAGATTTGTAAGGTGTTTTGACAACCCAGTTAATCTATTAGTTTTAGCAGAGAGAGACAGAACGAATAAATGGCTATTAAACTGCTGTGAATGAAGATTAAAATTAGACTCACACCATTTGTGGGATGGGAAGGCCCTGGGAAAATACTAATCTAACCCGCATGTATTACAGACGGGGAACCGAAGCTCCGAAAAGCTAAGTGACTGCCAGTATTATTTTTGCTAAGCCATACTGCTGTCCTTGTAGAGGTCTAGAGCCAGGGTTAGGCCACCTTTTTTGGTAAGTAAAGTTTTATCGGCACACAGCTTTGCCCATTCACTTACATGTTGTCTATGGCTGTTTTCATGCTACACAGCACAGCTGAGTGGTGGCGACAGATGCTGTGACCTGCAGAGCCTAAAATATTTACTGTGTAGCCATCTACAAAAAAAGTGCTGACTCCAGCTCTATAGAATGATAAACAAAGTAGGTGAGTTGAAACTAAGGCATGCCAGCAACCATATGAGTGAACTTGGAAGTGACTCTTTAGAGGCTTGCCAACAGGCACTTGAGAGAGCTTGGAAGCAGACTCTCCAGTTCCAGTCCGGCATGCAGATGACCAGAGCCCCTGCCAACAGGTTGACTACAATATCATGAGAACCCTTGAGCCAGAGGCATCTGTTAAGCTGTACCTGGGTTCCTGACCCACAGAAACAGTGAGATAAAAATGAGGTAATTTGTTACACAGCAATAGATGTCATACAATTATATCTATTTTAGCTGGGCTCACTCTTTCAAGGTAAGTGAAATTCTACCTCCCAGTTCAAAGACCCATTGTGATCTGTTCCGTGGAGCCTTTTAGACCCTGGTCCCCAGCTCCAAATGGTCTCAACTATATGGATGATTCCAACCATCAAAGCGCTATGCCAAACTGCTGCTCAGAGTCTATCCTACTGCCATGTGGCCAGTTACGTAGATGCCTGGTGCTGTCTTAGTTTTATAAGCATGGAATCTGATTTACTATCTGTTATTTATAATGGAATACCGCTAAGAAATACTTGTTGAATGCTTACTATATGTCAAGCATTTTACTTGCATTACCTCATTTAACCCTCAGAACAACCTTATGAGGTAGGTAGTAATTTTAAGCCCGTTTGATGGGGGAGGAAGCAGAAGTCAAGGAACTTACCTTATATGTTGTAGCTAGCAAGTGGTGCAGCCAAGATCTGACACCCTGAAGCTGCCATACCCTACTTCGTGGGACCTGAAGTCCCAGGTGTGGCTCCTTGGTGTTGCCACTGTTAACTACAGACTGGCAAAGTCACTTACACGGGAAACCAATTTCCTTACCCACAAAGTGGCAATGATGACACTACTTTCCTATCTCCAATTTAATCAATTTTAGTTGAAGAAAAAAAAATTTCACCCATTTCTGGCTGTTCTTTGTTGGAATATAAATTCCATTTAAAAAGCTACTTAGTGTTTATCCCAGTGCTAAGCACATAGTGGGTATTCAATAAATATTTGTTAACTGACGGGCCCTAAAAAGCTGACCTCAGACTATTAGAGTCAAGACACTATGGTCTGATTGAAGAAAGCAGAGTTCAAGGAATGGCTTCAAGGTTAATAAGACACCTGACTCTAGCCAAGGCCCCAACTGTGGCCACACCAGAATGAACTCCCACGACGTTCCCAGATACAGATGTCTATAACTTAAATTCCCAGACTTTATGATGCTATAACATCAATGTTGTGTGCCCATCCTCTAAGAAAAGTATTATCTATATATTCTGGTCACACTGTAGCCAATGACCTTGGATTAAAATTGTATATTTCCTGGAGCACTGATTTTTCAAAGGTTAAAAAAGAAATTGTTACTTCTGTATGGACTACCTATCTCATCTTGTTTCTTTAGATATCACTGAAAAAAACAAAACAAAACAAAACAAAAATATCGCTTCCCTCTAAGCAATAATAAAACACCAAAAACTGAAAATTTTGTTTCCTTTTAGCATAATTTCTGATGAATTAGGTAAAATGGACATTCCCTAGAAAATAGACACAGGCTTAATATCATAACCAGAAAAAAATTCTGCCTAATAATCACCAGGAAAATATGCATCGTAAGTGAGTTCCACCATTACTTGGCAATCTCTCAACTTTTCTAAGGGAACCCGGAACTCTGTGGACATGATTCTCCATTAGATGACTGTTCAAAACTGAGTCAAATAATACCTTTCCCAGTTATTATTTTTATCCCTTCACTTAAGCATTGCTAATCCTATATAAACACTTTTCCAGAAAACATTAGAAGTTGTTCATTCATTCATTCATTCATTCATATTTTTTCATTAACTAATATTAGATGCCTATTCGAGTAAGATGGGAAGGGCAGTTCTCAAAACTTTGTGTATTAAAGTTTGCTCAGAGAAAGTAAAAACGGTTGGTCACAGAAAGTTTGCTAATTTATAAGCTAAAATAAACAGAACGGCCCACCTCCATTGTGGAATGTAACGTGGAAATATAGTGTTGTAGAAACAATCCAAAACCAATTAAAGTAGGTGTAAGTAACTGAGCATATAAAAACATGCATGACAATCCACGGATTGCAAGAGTATTTCTAGAGAGTGGTACAGGATAGAAGTAAAACAAAATGAAATTGATAAGCTCTTAACCTACTTTTAATTCACTCAACTAAGTAAATATGAGACTGGTTTAAATGCCCAATTTTTCAATCCTTAATGTTTTCTTAGCTTGATATATTAATACATAAAGTGTATTAACTTACTGTTCTTTGGTTGAGGGGGGATCCTACTGCTTAAGCAAGAGATAGCTGGAAATGAATTCTATAATCTTCATTAGCGAAAAAAGGTATATGAATACTCAGCAACAGAATGCCTGGTATTTTAGGAGAAACTGGGGTAGTTGAACAGTATTCACTCTTGCCAGTGTACTAATGAAGAAAATCTGACACCAGAAGTTGACATGCATTTAAGCCTCTTCCCCAGCCCCTCACCCCCAACAATGGGATAAAAAGCTATGGTCTTATTTCAACTAAGTTCAAAAGGGTGCCAATGTTTTGGGAAAGGCATGAATTTTCACTTTGCAGTTCTGGCAGGTGAAAAGTCTGTAGACCAGTCATACCTCACAGGCAGTGATGTGCTGGCAAATGTTTAACAACTGGTTTTACAGAAAAGGAAAAGTTTATTATAAATTAAAAAAAAAAGTGTAGCACACAGTTTACAAATAAAAATAAATAATACTCCATTTTTATTATAAGTTCTATATAAACAAATTGATTTTCACAGAATATTTTAACTGAGTTTTGCCAAACTCTTCTATCCACAGTGAATCTGAGGTTGTAACTGACGAACAAGTAGAGTTCCAACATGAACGTTAGCTGATGTTTTCATTTACATTAACTAGTTAGATGAAAGTGAAATAATAAGCACATATGTTGTAATTTCCCATGAACAAATTCATTGCTGAATCAAATAATAGTTTTTGAATACTGGAAGAAATATTTCCTCGGGAATTTTTTTGCGTTATTCTCGTGTAATGGCTATAGACAGCAAACTTTTATGTTTACTTTGCTTTGTTTTTTTCATCATATTCTGAAGCACAGTCAAGCAACAAAACATTAAATAAAACCTGATTTATAGCATTAGGCACTTTCCATGGTGTAAATGCACCTGTCATGGCTGATTGCAAGCCAGTGATTTTAAGTGGCCGAACACGAAGTTGAAAAGAGATGTATAGTTGCTCCCCATTATACAGTATTTCTACCACACAGACACCATAGATGTAAATAACATAGAAAACAGTAAAATATTTAGGAAGGGAAGAGTTTTGAGTATTTATTAACTTTGTTTTTAATATAATTTGTTTGCCTTTACTTTAATAGAATCTAACTTTTAATAGCCCCATCATGAAATTTCCGAAGCTCCAAAATTCCCCAGCCAGTCCTGGCTGGATCCAGCACAAGGTTTCAGGGTTCTGACCCTGAAGAGCAAAAGCATTTCTCAGACAATTTCCCCTCAGGCACACACTACTAACCTCCAATTAACAGTGACCCTTCTGCCCAACTTCCCCTTCTGGGTTAATCAATCTCGAGGGGGTGGGATGTGTGACATTAAGGTCCCAGTAGAGTATTAACATTTAGTGAGGAAAAAAAATTACTTCAGCATAGTTGTAACTGTACATAGTTAAGGCAGTACTCAGTTTCTTTAACTGTAGAATGGGGACAATACTTTTCCTAGGGCTGTTATGAGGATTAGAGATAATGCAGCAAAACTCCTAAAATAATGCCTAAAATACAGCAGATGATAACTGTTTATCATTAATATGATGGCAGAATCACCATAAAAGATTCCTGTTCTGGACACATATGGGCCAGTCAGAGAAGCTGCCTCTTCTCCAACAGAGAAGCAATTTTCAAATGTGACTGACTAAAGAGTGAGTCTGAGTCCAAGTCCAGTCACTATCAGATTTCTTGAGCATATGGAAGATTATTATCTGACTTCTAAGGATCACTATTTTTATCTCTTCCCAGGAGAATGAGAGAAGAGAGAGAGAGAGAGAGAGAGAGAGAGAGAGAGAGAGAGAGAGAGAGAGAGAGAGAGAAAGAGAGAGAGAGAGAGAAAGAGAATGAGAATGAATGAATTTGGAGAATTTGTAACGGCAGAGTTACAAACAGTCAACATTTTACACTAGAATTTAGGAAGACTCATTTGCCACCTGTGAAATCAGCACAGACAACAGTCATTTGCAGAGCATATTGCTTTGGATACTTTCAAAAATATGTTGCCCTACAACATTTATCCTTCCTTTTGAGATTCCAGGCCCCTTTAAAATCCTTTCTTTACCACTTTTTTTTTTTAAAGCAGACATTTAAAAAACAATGCAAAGCAATACAAACACAAAAATGCTTACATTATTTTTTTAACATATGGAATAGGAGTAATCATACCTATCTCACTGTATTAAATGAACAAAAGAATTCAGTCCATGGAATGTGCCCAGCACACCGCCTGGGGTACACACCTACTAGTAGCACATCACATTCTCCCCTCCTTTCAAATCAGTTCAAGGTCAACTGAGATGGGGTGAGGGGTTCACAGACAGAACACCTGTGAAGGGGCCAGCTTCCTCCTGTCTTCTCAATGGTCTAGCAAACAGGCTGAATTGATTCCATTTTTCTCCCTCGAGATGATAGTATTTTCTTCTAAAAATAAAAAGAACAGCAGCCCACTTGTAATTATTGACCAGATGAATCTCGAGGAAGTCAGAGATTCTAAGACCTCATTTATCCTTTTATTTCATATACATTTATAAACCCTATTCTTTACTCTGGATTTCAGAGAATTCAAGGATTGTTAAGCCATGGCCAATTTCAGCGAATACTAAGTGTTTCAAGCACAGAAGGTATAATAGAGGCACTAGGAGTTGTCAGCCTAGTCTTAAGTTATAAGATATTTATAGCATTAGTAATATATGATCATACAGTTGGGGAGAACATACAAAGAAAGAAATATGTATTTGTCTTAAAGCTAGAAATGTAAAAGAAAAGAATTATGGCTGTAATCTAAAGTAACTAGATCATAATATATTGATATAGTGTATTATGAAAGACAATTTAAAGTGGTTTCTGGGGAAATCACAGAATTTAGTCTAGAAAACATTTGAAGGTATAAAGACTTTAGGTAACATTGTTAAATTTAGCATCAATCAAATTTTGAGACTCGAGTTCTAGTTGCTATATCATCATATTTCATAAAAACTCAAGCTACATTCTAAACTGAAAAAAAAGCACAAAATATGACAAACCAAATATGAGTAGTTGTTAGAAATAAAATCTTAAACCATGAACAATGAACCAGATTATCTAAATTGAAATTTTGGAATAATAAAATGTGCATGTGTATGTATGTATACACATATACATATGCAAACTTAAGCTACAGCAAAGCAGGAAGTTTTTCTCTCCTGGTGGAGTTTACGGAATGTATGATAGATAGGGCTACAACTCTTCATGAGAACAGTTCCTCAAACCGTAGTATTTTTTATATTTGAATATGCCATGCTATAAAGTCCTACATGAATTTGGAAGGAATGCAAAGTAAATTTACAGACTCATCTCTGTAATTTAACTGCAAATCCTTCCTTCTCTGGCCTACAGTGGGCAGATTTCCTGCTTAGGAAAACACAGCAGAGAATCCATATGGGCTGCTGCTTCTCTCTGGGAAACTGCAGGAGAACAGCACTTTTGATTTGTTGTGTCTTCTCTGAAGCATTTTCTTACCTCGCCAGGCTTGTGACGTCATAAGATCTAGACTAGAGCTGTTCTTCTGGTTCTTCTCCTTTCTTTCCTCCCAAGAGGTGCCCCCAAAGCTTGCATCCCAAGACTAAAATCCTAGCAGATTCTTAGAACTTTAGACAGTTGTGCAATGGTTAAAGACCAGAGAACCCAGCTGTGGCCCAGCTGGCTGGGGTGTGGCTGCAGGGGGGGAGCGCTGAGGTCTTAACAAAATCAAACACTCAGCACTAACTGTTGATGAGTACAGTGATTACACATTAAATAGGAGTACACCTTTCCTCAATGAAGAGGTGATGAAAATCCCTATAGTCAGAGCTCCTCAGGGCCCAATGTTACAATGCTTTTCCATCCTTAGCATTCAAGCGCTATCTGGAGTAAAAACGAACAACCAACCAACCCACTGCTTAACTTCTGTCTCCTAAAGTTGATGCCTGACATAATTAAAATCAGTGGGAAATGGAAAAACTCAATTTAAAAAATTCTGAAATGACACCAAATATCACCATTTGTATCGGCATTTTATGGGTCATACTTTATGACTATTCCCTGATGAAGCTTCATGTATGTTAGGAGCAAGGCTATGAATTGGCATTAAAAAAAATAAAAACTATACAAAATGTATACCATTTCCATCACTCACTGCAAATTGCACTGAATCATTTCATGGGAGTTAGGCAGTTTTTTAATGTCGTTAGGATTTTAGTCCATTGAGGCACTTCAGAATTTGAAGCAAATACAGAATCCTAAGGCTCAAATATTTTCTAAGGTATGGCTATACAGTTTAATAATTTAAAAGTATTTATTGTACACTCATATGTACCTAGCACTGTGCTAGCCATTGTGGAAAAATTAAAAAGTATATGACTCATACTCTCCAAGAATTTTAATAATCTAATTAAGAAGCCAAATCCAATACATGAAATAATTTGACAATAACTAAACATAAAACATGGTATTGGATTCTGGTGTGATGGTAGCTGTCAGTCTTCAACTTAGCTTCGTGTGCATTCACTCTCGGGGCTAAGAATTTACAGGTTTCCTTTATTTTGATGTCTATAACTTACTTTACTTTATCATAAACAGCATGATATAAGTGTTTAATTTATGAAATCCTTCGGGTAGTCAGAAATTTACCCTAGTGACCAATGAGTATCAAGTCAGGGAAAGCATACACAGAAGAGGTTACTAAATGCAACTTCAGCTATCCACTAATTAACATATGAATTAATGAACATTATAATTTTTTTTGGGGGGGGGCTGAAATCAGTGGCTTATTAAGCAGGAAAGTGTTAGAAATCCCACTATTTGTGGGATGGATTCAAAATATGCAGATGGCTTTCCTGGCCTCATATAAGTAAAGAATAAGATTCTAGTATCTACGCCCTTAGGTATGGTACACAAAGCTGGATTCCTAGTTCTGTGACCTGCACTAGATTATGTGATTTCTGATGCCTGATGCTGTCTATAAGAGTAACAGAAAACCTGCCTATGGAATACTGTCAGGTCTGACGCAAGGATCTTCTCTGTAGGGTGGTGGTAGGAGAACCTTGAGGGATAGAGGATTGCAATTCCAAATTTACAAAACAGACTGATGTACTGCTTTGTGCCTACTTGCTAATAAATGTAGTTTCAAAACATGTGTGTGGAATACTTGATCTGAGACTTGCTTTCATTATATCCTGGCAGGGATGATGCCGAGTGGCTAAGTCTCACCCACCTCAAGCTTTCCTGTGGCTACCATTGTCTACCCTTGATCCAATTCAGCTCGATTTTTTAGATGCTGGGAAGACCTATTTTAAAGTTAAGTACAACTGGCCCTTACTAACGGATTGGGTGGCTGGCCATAAATCCTCTAGGTTCAATTTTATTCCCATTAAATTCAGATAACAACTCCTGGGGTTTCTATAAAAATTAAAAGAAATTATGGACGTAGCCCAGGTAGCTATGCGTTCATGGCTCGTTCCCCTCCCCTGCACTGCTGTCCCGTTGTCATACTTTTCCTACCCCAGAGGAAACATACAAATGTTTGCGGCCTTGAAAAGTACAAACGCTATTGTCCAATTTTAGTTTCCTGGGACTGGACACATTTTAGAATTGTACATTTGGTGCTACAGTTGCTCCATCTTAACTCCGGATGCTGTGAATCCTTAGAGAGGCCGCAACCCTTTGGCCCTTCCCTTCCCTTCCATTTTCTAGCACCCAGAGTCCTTCCTCACCCTCGCCCACTTCGGGACCCCTTGAGCCCATTCACACTCCTTGGACTCTCCATAGACAGTAACTGCTTTGGCCTTCCTCAATATCACTTCTGTCATTGCCTTAGATATACTTAGGAAGAGGGTATTTACTTAACCTTCATTTCATTAAAAAATACAAAAAAAAACCCCACCTTTCTTCACTAAGCAGTAAAAGATGAGGAACTATTGCAGAATGGCTAGTAGGTGTGGTAGTCAACCTCTCAGCTGATACTTGCCTGCTGGTGTCACAACCTTGTGTAGTGAGTGCTCTTCCGGCATTGAGCCAGGGAGGGCCTGTGTAACCAACAGAATATGACAGAAGTGATAAAGTGTGATTGTCAAGGGGCGGGGGAAGGAAAGGCATGGTCTCTCCACTTGCTCAATCTGGGAGAAGACAGTTGTCATGCTGTGAGTACACGTAAGAGTGGACAGGTCCCATGGGGAGGAACAAACTTAAGCCACCTTAAAGTACATCCGCCAGTCCAGTCAAAACTCTGACTGTGACCATATGAGAGACCACAGCCAGAAGGCCTAGGTAGGCCACTCTCAAACTCCTGACCCATAGAAACTGCCAGAGATGATGACTACTGTTGTTTAAGTCCACTGAGTTTTGGGGTAACTTGTGCAGCAATAGATAACTAATACTTTAAGAACGCATGTACCATTCGCAAATGGCTTCATGATGGAGACGATCTAAAGCAGGCAAAGTCTTTTAAGGAAGTTAACCCACTCTATACATTACTTGTTACACTTTGCCACTTTCTCTTTTTGAAATGTAAATGCTAATATAGTTGTGAGGGAAATACTATAGACTGTGCCTCCCAAAATTCACGTTGAAGCCTAATCCCTACTGTGACCATATCTGGAGGTGGAGCCTGTGATAGGTAAGGAGGTTTAGGCGAGGTCATGAGGGTGGAGCCCCCATGATGTGATTAATGCCCTAATAAAAGGAAGCAAATCAAGATTGCTCTCTGTCCCCCAAGAAAGGCCGTGTGAGCACATAACCAGGAAGAGAGCCCTCGCCAAGAACCTGAATAAACTGGAACCCTGATCTCAGACTTCCAGTCTCCAGAGCCATGAGAAATAAATATCTGTGGTTTAAGCTACCCAGTGTAAGGTGATTTGTTATAGCAGCCCAAACTAGGCATTTTGTATACATGTATATAACAGACAGGAGGATGTTATTTCTGTTTACTTATGGAGGAAAACAAAGACCCCCACAGAAGTCTCCTTTTGGTCTTTGCTATATACCTAATGTTTGTGTCTCCCCAAATTCATGTGTTGGAACCTAAACCCCAATGTTATGGTATTAGGAGGTGGGCCTTTGGGGGGGTGATCGGGTCATAAGGTGGAGCCTTCATGAAAGGGATTAGTGCTCTTATAGGAGAGCTCCCTTGACCCTTCCACCAAGTGAGGACACAGAGAAAAGATGGACATCTTTGGACTAGAAAATGGGCACCCAGCAGACACTGAATTTCCCTGTGTCTTGATCTTAGACTTCACCGCCTCCAGAACTGAGAAATAAAGTGTGTTGTTTATAAGCCACCCGGTGTATGGCATTCTGTTATAGCAGCCTACATGAATGAACAGTTTTATAAGAAGACTGAGTGTCAAACTCCAATAACTGCAAAGAACGGACTCATGTCCTGTTAGGTACACAAGGCTAAAGGTGTGTCAGTGAAGTCACTGTTAGTGACTGTTTTATTGCATAAATAATATATAGTCATCACAGAAGATTTAGAACACACAGCTGAAGCAAAAATGTAATGAATATACTTCAAGGATAGCTATCATTTGTGATTACATCTAGTCTTTTTTTCCACTTAAAATTATACCATGAATATTTTCCATAGCATAATAAAAAAGCTCTATAGAGCCTGCTACAGTGCCATGGACAAAGCAGATATGCAAGGCATGTTGAGTAAGCCAGAATGATCGTTAAAATGATATGCTAAGAAGTGAGTTAAGAACATTTTATGCTCACAGGTGCATCAGTTCTTTTTATTTTTTGACAAACAGTTTAAAAAAATCTTATTTTGGAATCCTGTAATTCATCACTAATTAGAATAATTACATGTTCTTGGACCTCTGTGTGGTAATATGTTGGTAAATACCACTTTTATTTAAATGTGTATTGGAAGAATATCAGGTAAAGATGGTAGATTGAACATACTCATCAATTTTGGACTGTTCCTCTTATTGAAACTAATTATATAAGTGTGTGTGTGTGTGTGTGTATACACATATATATATACACACACATATGCACATACTTATACACACGTCTATATCTTTTCAATAATAGAAGTGGGAGAGGAGACAATGACAGCATTTTGGAAGCTAGAAAGCGGGTGGATGGGGAGCCACTCAGTGGACCTGAGAAAGTTGAACTAAAGCTGGAGTTGAGACAGAGGAGCACTGCCCATTTATATGCGGCGTCCTTAAAAGGCTCCAGGCTTGGCAGCAGCAGGGGAAACTGTGGCCAGAATGGCAGGAGGGTTTGAACTGTGTTTAAGAAGCACTGACACATCCCCTCCTTTCCACTACTGCAAGCAGCCGGGTGACATCACCTCTTCTACCTCAGCAGAAGTCAGAAATTTTATCCCGTGGTGATGACAAAACCTGAGAGTCTCTGAATTAGGGGGTATACCAGCAATATTGGGGGTGGGATACTATCTATAGATAGGAGGATTAAGTAAATATGCATGTAGCACAGGAATCCTCAAATCTACTTCTCACCTTTCTCTCTCAAACAAACACTGGCAGCCAAGCCATTACCCTCCAGGCCAGAGTTTGGGGGAGTTTTCCTAAGGGACCTGACTAACCTATGAGGAAAGCCTAAGAGATACTGACAGTAGAAGTTCCCTAAAAACTGGCTCTGCCAGTTCCATACAGCAAAAGTCACCATCAATAAGTGTCTCTCCCCGCCCCTTCCCTCACACCTCCCTCGACAAGTTTGTGTTCAGCACATCACTTTTAGTCCCAAATAGCAAGGGAAAATCAAAAACAATCCAGAGAGATCTAGAACTATGTTGGAAAAAGAAAATTTCAAAAATTATTATTAAAAACTCAAAGAGATAAGAGAAATACAAGGTATTAAGTGAGAAAACGATTCTGTTAAAGAAAGGGCATTCAGAGAACAAAAAAGACCTGTTAGAAATTAAAAACATGACAGCATAACTAAAAAGAAAATTTCCCAAACCTGGAGGATAGATTTTCTAGACTTAATGGGCCCACTGAGTTCCTAGTACAATGGATTAAAAAAAAAAAAAAAAAACAACCCCACACTGAGGTATATCATTGTGAAATCTCACAAAACTACGATAAAGACGATTTAACCAACTTCCAGAGAAGAAAATAGTTATATGTAAAGGGCTGGGAATGGGAAGGTGGCATTCTTTTCAACAGCCATATTGTGAATACAGAGACAACAAAGCAATGTCTCCGAAATCCTGAAGAAAAAAAAATTAGAAAGCAATTTTGAATGAAAATAATTTCCAACATAGAACTCTTTAAACAACCACTCATCAATCGAGTGGGGAGGTGGAATATAGACATTTTTAGACAGGCAGGTACGTAAATAATTTTTACCTCCATATACTTTCTCATAAAAAAAAAAACAACACAACAAAACAACCCTGGAGGATGTGGTCCATGAAAATGAAGGACTAAAACAAGACAAAGGAAGACAATGAGGTCTAGGAACTAGGAGCTCCAGCACACAGCAGAGAAGTGAAGACACTTCCGGATGGTGATGACATGAGGTCTAGTGCACTCCGGCAGAGAGGGTGGCCAGTCTGGATGAGCAAGCCAGAAGCTTCTGAGAGAGACTTCTACAAAAGCATGACGTTGACAAAACACCTGCTAGGAAACTGACAGAATCATGGAACATCTTGGGAGAATATTTGGACAACTGGCAACTATTTAAGGACTAAAAGAATGATAAGTGCATAAAGCACACATACACATAAGAAAAGCAAACAGAAAAAATAAACAAGTAAAAAGAAAAAAAACTTCAGGAATAAGTTGTGCTGGTAAAAAAAAATAGCTTAATATTATGTACCATTTCTGAATAGCATATATATATAGTCATAATAATGTAAACCTTAAATATTTTTCTAATCAAAATAGACATCATTATATTGTGAGGATGGGAATTGATCGTGCTTAGTGTGAATGAGAATAAAGTTCTAAGTCCTCATCTTCCATAGGGAAAGTTGACATATAATGTCCCAAGCTGAAAAACTCTGGAGGTGGTAATGCTTACTGGCCATTAAGGTAAACGGAGGCAAATACAGAGGCAGAGTTGAAAGCGGTTTCTTTAGGGAAGAGGAAATGAAGAGCAGGGGAACTCTGATCTGTTCTTTTCTTTAAGAAAACTTATAGAACCAGCAGGTCCTTTAAACTGTATCCTACTATATAATTTTGATGAAAATTAAAAAAAATAACACCTATTTGATTTTGAGAAATAATATTTTGGATGGTCACTTTCTTTTTCTGAGATGCTCAGACTAAATAACTTCTAAGGTCCCTGACCTCTACATGTGTTTGTTTTTTGTATTACTTTGTGCAAATGTCTGGACTTGTGAACACAAACACATGGAGAGCTGATAATCAACAGAACTCCCCAGATTATTTTGATCTTTAAAAATTAATATGTAAGGAATATAGTCAATAATATTATAATAACTATGTACAGTGACTGGAGGGTATTCATTGGGGGAATCACTTCATAAATATATATAAATGTCTAACCACTATGCTGTGTACCTGAAACTAACATAATATTGCCAGTCGACTCTAACTGAAAAATAAAGATTAAAAAAAATTAACATATTAACCACATATCTACAAAGACACAATCTGATCCTACCAAATGAAGGAGAACAAGTTGGCACAACCGTCTACCGATTTGTAGAGAAACACCAGAGGCTGCATTTCTGTCCTGCTCTGGCCATGTGACAGGAGACCCAGAAACAGATGAAAGTTCCCTGCTGTGTAGACTCTGGCCTGTGACACACGGTGATGCTGACCTAGAAGTTAATATTTATCCACCTCAGTGAGTTAAGCTTGGTTGGAGAACTTGATGGGGGAAAGGAAGGAAAGCACTACAAAGTCTGGTAGAGATTTGTGCTAAAGTCAATATTCGCCTTGGTAGCATAGCGAAGTCACTTGCCTCCTCTCTAACACATGCCAAGGAAGAACATGGCCGGTCATTTCACAATACCAACACTAAAATAGGGAGGGGCAGGCACGGAGCTTTGAGTTAAAGAGAAAAATGCAGATTGTCCAGTTCGAACCTCCCATTACTTCCTAGCTTTGTGACTGTTGGTAAATCACAGTTTCTCCATGCCCAGAGTTCTTTGTCCATAAACGGAAGACAATACCTATTCCATGTGGTTGTTAGGAGAATACGTGTTAACACCTGTCAAGCACTGAAAATGGTGCCTTGATATACCTTTTCTAAAAATAGATGCAAAGGACATAATTGATTTGCAGGAGCCTTGGATTCATATGGCTTGTGTCCCTCCGCCTACTCACCCTCTCTCCGTCTCTCTCCCCCCTCCCCCCACTCCCATCATCTCAGCTATGTAAGCTGGTTTTCAGAATAATAGAAGATCTAAGAAGGGAGAATTTCCCATGACAAATTTGGTTGAGTCAATCTCAAAAAGTCAAGGAACATATTGTTCACTGACCACAGTATGCTGTTTCGTAAAATCTCAGGTTACATTCATTGCACTTCCATTTTGAATCTGACATGAAAACTCTTTTGGTTGCCAGATGTGCTTGGCACTTGGATGTATTTTACAAACTCTGTGTCTTATGCTCAAGGCAAGGAGTCCAACGACTGATTTAGGAACCTTCATTCTTTTTTGTTATCTCAGATTTTCAACAAGATATGGCAGAGAGAAAGTGCTTAGTATAATGTCTGGTGAATTAAAAATGGAAACATGCATTAGGTATGCTTCTCATAGTCAAAGTTAAGTAACCATATGTCATAGTGGCCTAAAATTCTCTTAAGAATTATTTTTCTCATTTTTGTTTATACTAAAACCTTCATAGGTCAGACTACTATATTAAGTGGAATGTTACCAATATTATAGTATGCATAATTTACATTTAAAAAGTATTAATAAAAATGTCATCCTAGGGAAGCGGTACTCTGCAGTGGTTTATTTTGTCTAAAAACTTCCAAAGAATATCGACCCCTTATCAGTTACATGCTTTGCAAATATCTTTTCCCATTCCATAGGCTGCCTTTTCACTTTGCTGACTGGTTCCTTTGCTATGCAGAAGCTTTTACCTTGATGTAGTCCCACTTCGTCTATTTTTGCTTTTGTTCCTTGTGCTTTTGGTGTTTATATACAAGAAATCACTGCCAAGATCAATGCCATGGTTTTACTCTGTTTTCTTCTTGGAGTTTTACAGTTTAAGGGATTATGTTTACATCTTTAGTTTACTGTGAGTTGATTTTTGTGTGTGGTGTAGGATAAGGGTCCAATTTCATTCTTTTGCATATGGATATCCAGTTTTCCCAACACCATTTGTTGAAGAGACTTTCCTTTCCCTATTGTGTATTCTTGGCAACCTTATTGAAGATCAGTTGACCTTATACTATAGACTGAATGTGTCTCCCTAAAATTCATATGTTGAAACCTAATCCCCAGTGATGGTATTTGGAGGTGGGAGCCTTTGGGAGGTGATTAGGTCATGTAGGCAAAGTCCTAATGAATGGGATTAGTGCCCTTATAAAAGGGACCCGGAAGGCTCCCTCACCATTTATACCATGTGAGGTCACAGCAGTTCTTTATGCACCAGAAAGTAGGATCTCATCAGATGCCAAATGTCTTAACACCTTAATCTTAGACTTTTGGGCCTCTAGAAGTGTGAGAAATAAATTTCTGTTGTTTCTAAGCCACCCAGACTATGTATTCTGTTATAGCAGTCTGGATGGACTAAGACACCATATATGCATGAGTTTATTTCTGGGATCTCTATTCTGTTGCATTTGTCAATTAGTCTGTTTATATCAGCACCATACTGTTTTAATTATTATAGCCTTGTAATATATTTTGAAATCAGAAAGTATGATTTGTTTTTCTTTCTCAAGATTGCTTTAATTGAGTCATTTGTGGCTCCATATGAATTTTAGGATATTTTCTTTTTTTGTGAAAAATGCCACTGGAATTTTTATAGGTATTGGACTGGATCTATAGATCGGTTTGGGTAATATGGACATTTTAACAATATTCAGTCTTCCAGTCCATGAACATGAGATATCTTTCCATTTATTTCTGTCATTATTTCTTTCATCAATATTTTGTAGTTTTCGGTGTACAAGTCTTTCACCTCCTTAGTTCAATTTATTTCTCAGTATATTATCCCTTTTGATGCTATTCTACTGAAATTGTTTTCCTAACTTCCTTTTTGAATAGTTTGTTGTTAGGATATAGAAGTGCAACTGATTTCTGTATGATGATTTTGTATCCTGTAACTTTATTGAATTTATCAGTTTTAACTGTGTGTGTGTGTGTGTGTGTGTGTGTGTGTGTGTGATCTTTAAGCTTTTCTTCACATAAGATTCTGTGGATTTTTATGACTATTTCATAAATGGTGCTAGACAACAGGTTATTAAAAAACTTAGATCCTGAATTACATTAAATAAGAACAAAAAAGGAAATACAATTTAAAGGGAAATACAATTTAAAATTTTCTAATTTAGGGATAAGAAAGGCCTTTTCGTTATTAATGATCTGGAAGAAACATAAAGTAGAAGGTTAATAGACTAGATAAGAAGTATTCTTATTTTTTCACCTTAGAAGACACCATCAACAAAAATGCAAAGCCCAAATGTAACAATATATGTGACACAGATAAGCAGTTACTATCCTTAGTTTTAAAAGAGTTCATAATTCATTAGGATATTTATTAAAGAAACCAATAAAAAATAACAAACAACACAATCAACCAATTAAGAAAAGAATACAACAGACAATGAACATGAAAAATTACTCACTACAGAAGTAAATGCAAATAACAGGATAATGCTTTTGCCTAATAAATTCATCTTTGTGTTTTAATGAACAGCCAGCATCAAAAACCTTTTAAAATAGCAATAACTTTTGCTCTAAATATTCCTGGTCTTGAAGTTTAAACAAAGAATGTAATTAGAGAATGAGAGAGGTATAAACAAAGATGTTTTAAAAAGGTCATTTCACTTGTTTATTTTTAAGACTGTAGATTTCTATAAACAACTTTAGTGTTCAAAAATAGTTATATCTTTACATTATGACATATCCATAAATTGAAAAAAAGGAAAATAATACTAAAGCATAAAAAAAAGAAAGAAAGAAAGAAAGAAAAAGGAGTAAGAGACAAGGGAAACAAACAGGCTATGTATATAAAATGTAATATTAATTTTAGCATAAACAAATCACCACGTATGTAATCAAAGGGAACATACTCAAAAGCAAACCAAAGTCATCTTGGGGTAGGCACTAGGTGAGCTTATTTATGACTTTTGTCCAAATTGGGCCAGATTTTTTTTTTTTAACCATGAAATATACTTATTGGCAATCTTTCCATGGTAGGCCTACTAAGTAAAGATAGCACGTATCACATAATGGTGAATGAGAATATTCTTTTAAAGCACCTTTTGGAAAGAATAAGCATAATTTTAAAAAATCATGTCTATTCTACAGATTCAGGGAATATCTTGGAATATTGGGAGAGTTTTGTTGATTATCCCTCCACATTTGTCTTTATTTATTATTATTATATGTGGGCTAAGTTACTTGACATACACAAAATTAAAATTTTATTTTTTGTTGAAAACTATGCTCTTATTCAAAAATTGAAAGACCATATTGTTTTTTCTTTCCCTTTGAATATATTTTTTTCTGATATTAATATCAGCCCCTGATTTCTCTCTATTACATTTATTTACCTTACCTTTGCCTCTCTTTTGATGTTTATTTTCTGTGTCACATTATTCTGGGTGAACAGTAATTGACTTTATTTCTTTTCTGACCTAACCTTCTTCTCTACTTCTCAACAGAGAAGTTTAAACCTGTTCATGCTATGTGCTAAAGCTCTCTTGTTGTCTTATTTTATCACTTTCTTAATACCTACTGCTTGCTCCCTTTATTTTCAGCCGTTCGCTTTCAATTTTTGCTTTATTTTTAATTTTCGCTAGCATGTTGCAGAGTATGTTGTGTTTTAAAAATTCTCCTCGTGAAAGAAAAATTCCCTTTTTACTCTCCTCTTTAAAAAGCATATTGACATAAAGTGATACTCAAATAAAATTTTCATGCAAGGACGACAAGTGTCAAGTAGAAGCATCTTAGACGAATGGGATGGATGGTTACCCTGTCTCTGGGTGACAGGAATAAGGAGGTGAGGCTTGGGGGCGGGAGAAAATTTCACTTTGGTGTCTTTTGTAGCTAAGGTGCTTCATGAACATTTAAAGGATGTGTTCAGTTGGCAATTGTATATATTGGCCAGAAACTAGGAGCGTGCTTCGGTCTTGATTTAAAGATTACAGTCATCAACGGTAAAGCTAATACATAGGGCCATGAGATTGAATAAGAAAGTAGGCACCATAAGTAGGTAGTGTTAAAGGAAAGATGAATTCTGAAAAACTGCTTAATGTTAAAAAAAAAAAAAGACTACAAAAGAGAAGCAGCCAGAGGAGCAGGAAAAAAATAAATAAGTAAAGAGGGTCAGCTCCGTTCCTTGCTACGTCTTTCACAAAACTTTCAGAATCAAGAAACAAAGCAGAATGATCCCATCTGCCATGGATTTGGATAAAAACAGGTAATAAAAATCAGCTATAACTCCAAAAGGAAACACTGGAGAAGAACCAAGCTGGGTCTATAAGGAATCACAAATGAGATGGTGCCATATTTATACTTTATCGAGGCCACTAGCGTCTTTCTATATCAAGCTGAAAACATACCACTATCTGGAGAGTTGGACACGTCTTATTGGGAAGATGATTTTTCTCTTCGTTTCAATGCTTCTGCACTAGTAGGTTGGTTCAGTAATAAACATGACAGCTTTTGACAAAAAAAAATAAATAAAATAAAATAAAGTGTGGTAATGGAAGCAGATAAAGCGTTCCAGGGAATAAGGACTGGCCAATCAGTATTAAATGACTCTCAAGGGTCAAGTAAGAAAAGGACTGTAGATGCCTCTTTGATTTAGCACTAAGAAGGTAATTTGCAGTTTTGGTGAAGTGGTGACTCAAACACTACATTGGTATGTGTTAACCAGCAGCAGAAGGTGAGGAAGTGAGAATGCTAAGCATACATAACTCAGAAAACTGGCTGTGAACGGAAGGTGAGAGATAGTGAGAAAGGAGGTAGGACTACAGGGAGGTTTACTTAAATTGCAGAGTTTTTAAGATGTTGGGATATGTTGATAGGAGACAGTTGGAAGAAAGAGGTGTTGGAGACAGAAGAAAGGGGGATCATCACTTGAGTAAGGTCTGTTGGCAGGCAGGAGGAACAGTTGAAAGATTAGTGAGCCTTAGCTAGGAGATGAGTGAGGAATAAGGTGGACCTGTGCTCAGAGTCTTCATTTTATGTGTCTTCCTGTTCTGCAGAAACTAGAGAGCAAAAAAAGGTTTCCCAGACTCTCTTGCAGTAGGGTTCTCATACAGACTTAGATTCAGACAATCTTACGCAAGATGGGAAAGGTGGCAGGAAGTGAGACAGAGGTTGTACTCTGGCTACTTCTGCTTTTTCTGCTGGCAAGCTGCATGGAAACGCACTGGATTTTTCTTTTGCTATGTTTCAGAGTCCAGGTGCTTTGTGGCTGTCAGGAGGCAGAACGTGTGGCATCTGCTTTGCTGATGCAGAACCATGAGGCAGGCATGACTCTAGGGCCATCTTGCAGAGGCTCACCAGCTAATTCCAGCTAATGTAGTGTTTCTGGAGTTAAGAGTTCCAAGGATCATTTCCGACTCCCCTCCTTTTGGGTTGTGTGAGAAGAAGCAGTGTCCTGGGAGGAGCAGTTCTGTGGTGTTTTTGGTGCTATCAAGCCTGCTATTCTAGCCTTTCCAGGGATGCCTTCAAGTCTATGTATTAAATTTCATTTTGCTTGAAATAGCTAATGTAATTTCTGTTTTCTGCAAGTGAACTCTGACAGAGAGGGACATCTATTCTTGTATCAGAAAGAAAGGGAGAACGGATGGGTGTAGGTATAGATAAATTAGTTTTTTTGGTGATGGCAATCTCCTCAAGTCTAGAAAATTTAAGCTGGGTGTGCAGAGCCCAAGGGGTTCCTGGATAGAATTCAGAGCCTATGTGACAGTTCAGATATGGTGGTGGTGACACTGGTGGTGACTTATTTCATTTAGCATAATAATACTCTCTAGGTTCATCCATGTTGTCACAAATGGTGAGATTTATTATTTTTTTATGGCTGAAGTAATATTCCATTGTACATATTTAGCACCTCTTCTTTATCCATTTATCCACTGATGGGCACTTAGGTTGCTTCCATATCTTGGCTATCGTAAATAACACTACAATGAACATAGGGGAGCATGTATCTATTTGAATTAGTGTTTTGAATTTCTTTGAATAAATACCCAGAAGGAGAATTGCTGCATCCTAAGCTAGTTCTATTTTTAATTTTTTGAGAAACCGCCATACTGTTTCCCATATGGTTCTTGCCCTACTTTAATACTTTAATAAATGGACCTGAAAATGTCACACATATTGTCTCCATTCCAGTAATAACAACTATCAATCACCACCAGTGTCACTACCACCAAATCTGGGTCACTGGGGCTGTCCCAGGCACTGCACTACTTATTTCACTCATGTTATCCTCACATAGAGAAATTAACAGCTTTCTTTGTTTCTAACAAAAATCTCTAGGCTGAGTCATATTTTCAGAACTTCCAGACAGCCAGAAACTAAAACAAACAGATGTCCAAGAGGAAGATAATATCTGTGACGGTGGGTATTTTTAGCAGAATGTATTATTCAAATAGGTTATGAAGGTATGGGACAGTGTGTGTGTGTTGTGTGTATGTTTGGGGGTAGTGAGCTGAAGTAGGAGAAGGAAAATATATTTTAGAAAGAAGATACACACTATAAGCCATAAAAAAGAACAGTAACTTTAATCCAATTTCTATAGAGGGAGGAACTTCTTCCTGTTCTCTCTTTTCTTAAGCTCATATCCAATGCCTTATGATACTGTCACCTGGCAAAGGGGTGTGACAAAGCTGCAGCATTTGGCACCTCCAGCTCTTTTGTGGCTTTCCTTTCTCAATAAACCTCTGACAAAGGTCAAGTGTTTGAAAGGTTGGGTTTTTCCTTGTTCAGTCTAAGTGTTTCTTGCTCAGAATGATTAAATGTCTCTGAGTGTCAATAAATAAGCGGTTTCAATGAAGCTTTTTTGGAATATATTTCCCTAAAGGCTGCTTGATGGCATGCCTGGAACTGGTTTTGGTTTTGTGTGAAACTAGTAAACAATGTAATTACCAGGCCTAGTCCCCATGGCTCCTGATACCTGCAGAGACATACACGTTACAAGAACACAGGGGAAAAAAAATCTTCGCCTAAAACCAGGAGTCACAGGCTCTGAACTTTAACTTTGAGAAAATGCCAAGTGCTAAAGTGGCAGAAACCGGATCTGAACTACAGAGACCTCAGGAGCACTGTGGCAGCTGCGACAGCACTGGAAAGAATATATGCTTTATATAAACATCTGCTAGGAAAAAAGAGACCATAAGCCAGCCTGAACAAAGGCCTATTGGTCTCAAATTAACTTATTCTGAAGTATGGATAGAGGCTGTAGTTCAAACCTGATTCATAAAACAGTGCCTAATACTACAGGGGACTGTACCGAATGAATTAGCTATAGCAGCCCTACATTGAACAAATTCAGGGAGATCTGGTCAGTTCATTCTTTTTTTATAAACCTCCAACCCATTCTCCCCAATCCCTTGCTGTTATTAGGGAGAGAATAGTTTTTTTTTTTTTTTTTTTTTTATAAAGCCAGTCCAACAGTCCCTTCTTGGGGAGGAGCTAAATGATGTGCAAGCCAGCATCTCCTGCCTGTCATACTGGAAAATCATTAAGTTGATGGTACCCAGGTTCCAGAGAGCAGCATACGGACTTTGGAAGTTAATAGTTGCAAGAGAAAAAGAAGTTCTGGTTTCCTCCTTAATATAAATTGTATGTAATCAGCAAATAAGCAGGCAGTTTTTATTGGTTTGTGATTCATTTGAGACTTAATTCCAAAAAAGACGATGTGATGACATTTAAAAGCTTGGCTGAAACTAGAAACATAGGAAAACTGACAATATCTTTGGTGAAGAATATAAAATATAAAATCACATGCAAAATAATAAAATATTCACTTCTTGGGTGGGTTTTAAGAGTTGCTGATTCAATATGCCCGTACTTTTTTGATCATTGACTACTTTACCAGTCCGACAGTATAGGATAAGTGACAGTTTTATATGCACAGTTTTTTTGTTTTGTTTTAAAGACAGAATAATCTATAAACATAACCTTCTCAGCCATTCTTCCGGGATAGGAAACAGAAAAGTTGAATACATGCTTTCTGAGCAGAGAGGGAAGGCTTTGAACTTTAAATCTCATTTTTCCCGAAAAATGCTTCCACCCAGTATCTCCCCCACAAACACACATAGAAGAGACCTGGTCACATGGATGCTGGACCGGGGACTGCGGTCACAGCACAGTGGAACAGACTAGCGTTCAACCGAGCTTAGGTTCTCTGCTATTTCAAGGTGCTATTTCGCATGCAGTTAAAAGAAAAACCCAGATACATGCTCCCTCCTCCACTAACAATTCCATCTTTGGTATCTGGGTATGGGGTTGGCCAGAGGAATACATTTTCTATATTTTTCTTACCCTTCACTGGTATTTTATAGAGTTACTAATGACAAATGTGAGTAACAAAAATCTGTCCACGATATTGAGACTTTGCCATGGAAAGTGCTGACGATGGAGACATTTGAGGATGACTCTTCATGGCACAGGACCATCAGACCTTGGATGTGGTATAAGGTGTGGATGCTCAATTGGTGTCACCAGCTCTAGAAGAGAAATTTATATTTCTGGGGTTGTTTTGGGCTGAATTGTGTCCACTCCCCCTCCAAATTTGTATGAAGTTGTAATTCTCAACACCTCAGAATGTGACTGTATTTGGGGAGAGGCCTTTTAAAGAGGTAATTAAGGTAAAATGAGGGCTTTATGGGGGTCCTGATCCAATCTGACCAGTGTCCTTATTAGAGAGGAGATTAGGACACCCAAATAACGCTCAGCCCGAGGAATGACCACGTGAAGAGTCAGCAAGAGGTGGCCATGTGCAGGCCAAAGAGAGGCCCTAGGAAAACCGATCCTGCTGACATCTTGATCTTGAGCTCCTAGTCTCTAGAACTGTGAGAAAATACATTTCAGTTTGCTTACTCCAGCCAGCCTGTGGTATTTTATTATGGTAGCTTTAGCAGTGCAATACTGGGTTTTAAAAAAAGTGAAGAATATTTGGAATTGTTCAAAGTAAAAGCCCACTTAGGCTAACTCAGAGTTGTCTATGTATGTTCCCAGGAAGTTACTAGCTGTTACCAAGAAAAGAAAAGGGGAATTCTGAGCTCAAATGATTTGGGGAAATGCTGGATTAGATAGGTTTCTTTGCTATGGAACTCAGAGGCTGTAATGTGCTGCTGTACATATCATTAGCATGAGTCATATGGTCTGGGTTGTCATCCCTGATACCTTTCTTTCCCTCAATTTTCATTTCCAATCTATCACCTGATGACTTTATCTTATAAATATTTTTTGAACTAGTTTCCTTCTATCTGAACCCTCACCGAAACCTGGACTATACCAACATTGCCTGACAATCTTATTTTCCAAATATTTCTTGGATGAGCTCACTTCTCTCTACCGAGCTGCCGTTGACACCTGGACCAAACGAGCTGCAAACCACCCCTGATGGGTCTGCCCACACCCAGTGGGCGCCCTGCACTCAGTTCTCCATAACACAGCTGGAGGAATCTTTTATAGGCACAGGTTGGGTGGTGCCAGCTCCCTAATTTTAAAGACATTTCAGTAGCTCCCCATTGCTCCTAAGATGAGAAGACAAAATTCCTAACCATTTCTTCAAATCTACCTTGAGTCGCCTCCTCTCTGGGTTCCGTGCTGACAAGTCCTTTTAGTCACACGTGGCTTTGCTTCTGCCCACCAAAGGGCCTCTTCCTGCTGCACCCTATTCCTGGTTAACGTCCTCTGTCTTTCCCAGATATGCCTTTCTTTACTTCCCTTATTGGGCCAAATCCCTCTACTATTGATTCGCATTGCACTTGTCACTACTGAAATACTACATTTGTGTGATTATTTGACTAATATCTGAATCTCCTTCTTTTAGACTGAAAGCACAGTCTGTGGAACATCTTTTATGAAATACTCAGTTAATCGATTAAGGTTTGGAGAGGACACATCTGAAAGACAATGTGAAGAATTCTTATGAAGAAAGAAAGTGAGCAGGGTTACAGGAGAAAGGTTACAACAGTTATGTGTTGTGATTTAGCATACTTCGAAATAAATAACTTATTCGAGAAATTGAATAAAGAAAGGCTATGATATTGGGTCTCAGTTCTGGAGATGTATGTGGATGTTTAACTTTTTTAACTTCTGATTTTGAAAATTTTAAAAACTTTCAATGACTTGAAAGATGTATAGTATAATGAGCAGCCGCATTTTTAATGTTTGATTTTTGCTCCCCCAAAGCTGGTCTCTTCCACTTTCCTGTGGATAGTAATTCTGATCATGCCTTCAGAGAGATATAAGGCTATAGATAGATAATTAGATCACAAATGCCCATACTTCAGGAAGCCTAGACATACTAACTGGCAAATAATTAATCAAGAAATATCTGGAGCTCACCCTTAAATAAGGTACTGTGGGAGATAAAAAGATGTTTATGGGACATAGTTAAAAAAATTTATAACCACTTGAGAAAATAATACTTTCATATGAAAGAATAACCAGCAATAAAAATAACAGATAATGGCTGACTGAGGGGAAGGCAGAAAGTGCTGAGAGAATTAAGAGGATAAGATCATTTCTAGTTATACTTCTTCACAGGAATGGATTCCCTATGGAGGTAGCAAGTCTTACGTTCAACTCTTTCATTGTACTAAGAGACCAATTCCTGAAAAATAATTTTATAAGATAAGTTATAAATAAGTATTTTTATTGTAAACGAACAGAAGTATAACAGGTCGGTTCCTTATCGAAGCAATGTTTATAATTTTTTTAGCTCTTTCCTGAAAGGACAATCGGAGGCTAGTGTATGTTTTTGTTCTTTTAAATTCCAGCCATAGTTTGGTGGATTTAAGCCAAACAATTAATCCATCTTTTTCTCCCTAACGAAGATTAGGCTACTACTATCTTCACTTGATATAGTCAGTCAGCCCCACGATAAGACCAGCCCGTGGATGGTGAACCAACTCCTCAGGCTGCAGATCCAAGGTGGCAATTCCCTCAACACGATATGTCTGGAGGTGCCCACTTAGGCTTAGAGAAACTGAAATCATGTATACAATGAACCAGACACAACTAGTATAAATGATAAAAATATAGGAAGAAAAATATCGTGTAAATGGTGGGATGGGTTGGAGGAACCAGTAATGGCAGTGCAAAGCTAGTGGGGGTGTGTTATTAAATTAATACAAGCTGTGATCATTTTTAGGCAATTCCTAACCTACACTAGACTGGAAATCTGCCTTTAGAAAGATGAGATTGTCAGGTCCAAGTGATTATTTCACAGATACATTTTACACGTGTACTTGGCGTGAGAACTTGGGTCTCTAAAACTTAAGTTCTAGATCGGATTTTCCCACCTGCGAAGGCGTCAGGAAGGGACATGGCTCTCAGAGTCACGGGATTACTTGTGTTCCTTAATTTATGCTTTGAACTCATACTTTTCTGTTTTTCTCAGGGTGTATGTATATTAATTCCACAATGAGAAAAAAAAACAATAAAACTCTTAAAGATCAGAGTTGAACCTTCTTGATGTTAAACATGGGAAAACGGCTGCTGGTGGCAGGGAGACTGTCAAAAGCTACTGGCAAGTCGAGGCCCATGGATTTGGGGACAATTCTGTGACAGGGTAATTAACAGACCTCTATCATCTACAGACCTGTTATCTACAACCTTTCAATCTTGAAAGGTTACCTAAGTTTCTTAGAAGTCTGTCACTTTATTTTGAATAGTTTTATTGATATAATTCACATACCTTGCCATTCGCCCACTTAAAATGTACACTTCAACCGTGTTTAGTATATTCGCAAAGCTGTGCAACCCTCACCTAATCAATTTCAGAACATTTTCATCACCCTCAAAAGAAATCCTGTACCTTTAGCCACAAACTCCTGATCCCCCATCCTCCTCAGCCCTGGGCAATCGCCAACTTACTTTCCGTCTCTGTATTTGCCTATTCTGAACCTTTCATACAAATGGAATTGCACAATACACTGCCTTTTCCGTCTGGCTTCTCTCACTTAGCATGATATCTCAAGGCTCATCCATGCTGCAGCAGGTATTAGTCTCCGTTCCTCTCTCTGGCTATGTAACAGTCTGCTGTATGCACACATCCCATTTCACTTGTCCGTTCACCAGTCAATGGACATTTGGGTTGTTTTACTTTGCGGCTCCTATGACTAATGCTGCTTTAACATCTGTGACACCTTTTTGTGTGAACATGTTTTCATTTTTCTTGGAGTAGAAGTTTTCTAGGATTGGAATTGTTGAGTAATACAGTAATTTGATGTTTAACCCTTTAGGAAACTGTCAGACTATTTTCCATATGGATGCACCACTTTCTCTACATCCTTGCCAACACTTGTTATTGCCTATCTCTTTAATTGAAGCCGTTCTCATGGGTGGCTATCACAAAACGGTATGTTTTTAGGAACTATTTGCTCCTTACAGAAGTCCTACAAGTTAACATACGAAATTTCTTCACATGCATGATTTAATTCCTAACTTCTAGGCCAACAACAATCCTATCTATATGTCAGCACAATTATTATCCCAATTTTACAAGGTAATGGAGGCTTGCAGAGGTTAAGAAGCTCTAGAGCTGGGATTTGAACCTACAGTGTTATCTGATTTCAGTGGCTACTTATGTGTATATGTAAACACATGAGGGTCAGTTTGGGTAATTAAGTAGTTGAACTTTATGAAATTAAAGCATATGGTAATGATGAGTAAGATGTTGAAGGAATAAGGTTTTGGTTTATAGCTACAGGCGAAATGCTGTCTGTTGCCAGATTAAGGAAGAGAGAAGTGATTTCTGTGACCACAGAGCAGTTTAAAGGAAAACCTGAGACTAAGCAGTCCCATAGCACTTTGGGTAAATTATTGTCTTTATCATCCCACCTGGAATAGGAGAACATTGATTGTCTTAGGGTTATGGTGATAAATAGCATTGAGACATGTGCTATTTATCTTTACCTTTTGGTCTGTGCACTTGAGAAAACAAGGCCAGTTTCTCTTGAATTACTGCATTCTCTGAATGTGGCCAGAGAGTTATTTCAGTTTTGTGATTATTTATCACGTTATATAAAATAGTTTTTCTTCCTCCTCTCCTCTCCTCTCCTCTTCTCTCCTCTCCTTTCTTTCCTCCCTTCTTTTTCCCTTCCTCCCTACCTTCCTTCCCTCCCTCCCTTCCTTTCTTTTTTTCCTTCTTATAGATGACAAAATATTATTTTGCAATAATAAACAGTATTTTCAATTTTGGCCACAATCACAAGCAATTCTGGAAATTTAAATTCCTCATGTTCTAATTAACATTGTTAGTAAAAAGGTCCTGCTCACTACAACCATTTTCTAGAAATCTACTCTGTGGTACTGCATACATCATTATTATATCTTCGTTTAGACTCTTCCCAATTTTTAAACTTGTATATGTGACTCCATTAAATAGAATACCTAAGGGAACTGATCTTCCTAATAACTAATTCATAAACATTGCTAAAGGTGGTATATTTTTATATATAATTTCCTGAAGAGAAACTATACCAAAATTCCTCCAACTTCAAGAATCTTAACAAAAACAGCATTATAGTTTTGGGTGGGACAGAGTTAATTAGGAATGAGAAATACAGACTAGAATGCTCATTATTTTTAAAATGTTTATTTTGTGCAAAAGATCCCTGTTATCTCGATCTTTAGCTTGTACTTGGCAGCTTGTATTTAAAGGATTTATCCTCCACAGGGGTGAAGGGGTGGGACTCTGGGTGGGTGGATGTGGATAAGACAGCAAGTCCAGTTTTGCCACTTTTATTAATTTTGTGCTAGGGTTGAAGTGCTCAGTGGAAAAAAGGAGCATTGTTTCTATGAAGTGGATGAAGGAACAGGAAGGAGGAAATGTGAGAAGGATGATTTCTCAATTTTATTTCTTAAAAGGCACTCTTGTGACTGCATTTCCTCTAAACCCAATGTTTTGCGTCCAGTTTGACTGGAGCACACCCTTCTAGGTCTGGCAGTATATGGAAAGATGGAGAAGATTTTTCCTAACCCAGCCGTAGGTCAAGTAGAAAAGTTGGGAGAACTGACTCTGCTGATGCATCTTCAATAAGTGACAGTATTGATCTTTGAAATCATTAAGCCTTGGTATTTTGATTGATCTGTTTAAAAGGGGAAGAGAGATCTTTTATAAGGAAATAAAAAAATCTACTAAATATTATAAACTAATCTGTGACTTTCTAAGTATCACTTGACTTTGAAGTCGCATCATTAATGCCATTGCACAAAAATCAGAGGAAACCTAACCTCATGAGAAAGCAGCTTCCCGAGGCGAGGTGGGTAGCGTAGGCAGTCTGCTGGCTGAGTGGATGGCGGGGGTGGGGGTGGTTCTGGGGCCACACAAACCTTGACTGAGTCCCAGCTTTGTCACTTACTGGCTTTGTCATCTTGAACAGTTTGCTTAACCTCTCTGAGCCCACTCCTTTAAGTTAAACAACAGATATAAACCACTTAGAGTTCCTGGCACCCAGGTGCTCAATAAATGTCAGCAATTTCTGCTCTGACAAAAAGACCTTAACAAATACCAGGTTCGATGCCTGGAAGCCAGGGTAGCAGCAGGGGTTATAAGGTATCCCCAGGGCCCCACAAGCCATTAGGCGCGGCTATTTGTGTTTTTCATTAATATTTAATTTACTAAATAAATTAAACTATAATCCAAAACTGTAGTTTTCTCTCGAGTTGAGATCAACTACAAATCTTACACTGTGTTTAAAATTCTCTGTATTTTGTCAGTCCTTTTAGTAGTGATTTTTCAATGTGGTTAATTAAAGTAAAAGAGTTTAAACACAAATGTAATATATTTGATTTTCTATTTAAACATTTCAGTTTTCTGGCCAATAAAACAAACCTTTTTCTAGTACTTAAGTCTTTTTATAAAATGAATAAATCAAATTCATAAATACGGTGAATCTTCAGTTCTCTTCAATATTTCAGCCCGTATAAAACATAACAAAATTATCTCAAAAGTTTTAACTTATAGATTCAAAGTCTAAATCAATCATCTAATGACATATTTTAAAATGGAATCACAAGACTAAATTATATTAACAAATTATCTTAGACATTGTGAATATTGGACATATTTAAAATATTACAGACATTTCTAGAAACTTATCTAAAAATATAAATACTTTGGATTTTATTTTGTGCATTATATTTATACTTAATTCTGAACTGTCCAGGGTTAAAACACTATTTTGTAAGGAATTTGCTTTAACAAGGAACCCGAACTGGACAAAGGGTTCCATCTTCTTATCTTTGTCCCAGGATTCAAATTACTAGTTACCTAATTTTCAAGTCCTCTTTGATTCTTCACCTCCCACATACGCTGTCTTGCCAAGTGACTCCAATTAATGAATCTAGCCACCCTTTAATCCTACTCTGAATTCTTTGTTTACTCTTCCTTGATGACAAAGTCCTAATTCATAGGACATGCAATTGGAATCTGCATCAGCAAACCCTCCATCATAGGCAGCAGACTAATAAGAACTGGTCACAGAAGAACCAGGAGTGAGAAATGTAATCAATCATATAATAGAAGTCACAGGAAAGAGAGAATTTCAAAAAGAAAGGCATTGTCAGTGTCAGCAGTTTGAAATGTAACAGGGAAGTTTATAAGATAAAAGGATGAAATATGACCATTAGATTTCATCTTAAATTTAAATTTTAAAGTTCATCAGTGAAAATTTCATGTCATGTTGTGGGTAGAAAACAAATAGCTCTATCTATCTATCTATCTATCTATCTATCTATCTATCTATCTATCTATCTATCATCTATCTTATACACAATGAACTGAAAGTGAGAAATTGGCGACTGCATTTAAAGGCAGCAAGGACCCAATAATTCCTTAAGACTTTTTAACCCAATAGTTTAATAAGGGAAACTGTGAAGAGGGGAGAGAGAGAGAGGTAAGATAGATAAGTATGCGATGGTAGCCAAAATGTAAAGGATTGTTAGAGGAAGAGATAGTGGTTCTTTATTTAAACTAAGCGAAGAAAAGGGGGTTTGAATGTGTTTACTTAGGAGAGAGCTGACTCCTTTTGGGGGTCAGTGGTAAGGGACGCGTGCTAAGAGTTGGAAGACGCAGTTTAGATGAATTGGTGTGCAATGTGCCAGAGCATAGGTGCTAAAAGAAAAGGAGTCTCTGGGAAAAGGTTGACCTTGAGACGGAAAAGGAACACCTTATCCTCTTAAAATGGAGAGAATGAGGAAAGGGTTGATATAGAGGGAGATAACTTTGTAGATTCGGGTGGAGCAGGAAGTAACTTATTGAGGTAACTTAGCCTAAAGAACCGCCTGAATCTGGCCCGTCTCAGCCGGCCTGGCAGGGACTCAGATGCCGTTTCTGGGAAAACACTGAATGTGGGCTGGGATGATGGCAGCTCCAGAAATGGCCCAAACGGCGCCACCTCAGCTTCCCAGTAAGGTAGCAGTGGTTTACAAGAACCACCGATGAGAGGAGAAATCGTATAGGTTCGATTCAACTGTTTTCTCAGTTAAAAAAAATAAAAATGGGACAAGGGGTGAAGATATGTTCAGCAGCAGTCATTAGCATCTCTCAAACTAGAAACTGGGGCTCCTGCCCCCAGAACCACAGTCCCTTTAAATAACTAATCGTCTCCACCTTTTATTCTTCATTCTTCCACTTGTAGCATGCCACTTTCTCCAAAAAGTCTTCCCTGGCCCTTCCGCCTCCCCATCTAAATCAGATCCCATGAAGGCTGTTATACACTCCTTTACCTTTCCTTTGTGGTAGCACAATGTGAAATTCTAGTTTTATTTATGTGATTGTTAAATGTTCTTTTTTTTTTTTTTTCAAGTAGATAGTATAAGCCATATAAGGACAGGGACTCTGTTCTCTTCTGTATCCTGGTCAGCACACATCATGTAGTTAGTACTCAATTCCAAGTGCATCTGTGTGGGTGAAGGGTATTCAAGAATTTTATTTGCAAATTAATGTTCTGCATTTGTGAAAAATGCCCACTATGGGGTTCCAGGAAGGTGACTTATACTTTCTCTAAAGGTCAAGAATATGGAAAACGCTCGATACATACTTGTTGAGTGAAGAAGAATTTCTGCACTGTTGGAATTTTAATTCCCTCAAGGAAAAAAAAAAATGCCTTGCCTCCAAGCCACTCCATTCAAAATAATCTAAAGATATTAACGAAACATTTAAAAAAACTATTTAAATGAGCAAATGAAGATTTTCCAAATGATGTTATTTAGAGTAAATATTAGACTTCATCAGTACTGTTAAAACCTGATTTTTAATGAAGATATGGATCCTATAACTAAGGTAGCTTCTAGGGTCATATATAACTAGAAAACGCATGCTTATTCCTGAAGTTTTGCTGTTTTAAAGTATTTCGGAGATATCTCCTTTTATATCTGACCCTCAGATACTAAATGAACTTACCAATTTTTAATACAGAAATTCGTGCATTTGCAAACACTGAAAAAGAAAAGGCATCACCAATAAATTGACTACCACCTTTCTCAGGAAAGGAAATTTGTGAACACACACATAAAGATCAGCACCACAGAGTAGGCAAATATTTTTCCATGTCCCACCCAAAGCAAACAAATGAAAACAGAAACTTCAAGGACAATTATAAAATATCTCCAGATTTAAAGACACAGCAGCCTTTTTTGCTTTGGCTTCCCTCTATACTTTCATCAGAAATAAATACTCCTTAATATTCTTCAGGTTCCAACTGAGAAGTTCTAACAGGAAAACATTTCTGTTCTTTTTTGGGAGGTAATTAACTTTTTCATACATTTCTTTAGTTTATGAAGCAAAACAGAATGAATAGAAAATACCCAAATGTTAATTATGGATGTTAAGAGACATCACGAGTCCTCCTTATCTAGCCCTTAATTATAACTACTAATTCTTTTATGGAAATTTTAATTTCCGATATAGGCTATTATCCCCATTAATAATCGAAATGTACCAATGTTTAGACATATAAACTGTATCCACCAAAGTGTCACAGTGTCAGCACAAAAATGTTTTGTCAATATTTGTTTGGGCAAGTTATGGGGAATATCAATTCTTGAGTTTTCAGGGCAGACTAATTTCAGTCTATCCTGTTATCCATCTAATATATTTTGCATTTTACTAGGAAATTTGCTAACTATATGTCATACCAAGATTACTATCAGTCAGATAGATTATTGCTCAGTCTGGCCGCAGCTGAAAAGAACAATGAGAAACATAACCTTTTCCAGGTATTTCTGAAGGTACAGAAACAGTGCAGGACTGGCTTATAAGGATATCATACCATCTCTCTAATAACTCAACAATCCTGTCATCTAGGAATTTTCTGACTCTAAGATCAGCTGAGCTGTGTTCACTCACATTTTTCCTGTTTCGTTTGTCTATAGTCCTTCTCCCATGAAAGGGTATATGTTCTCCTCCTTACCATGATCTCAGCCTCTACCTGAGGCTAGGATTCAAGTAACTGAATTTTTTGTATTTGTGAAAAGCATGATGTGAGCCTGCCAAAAGGCAGACATGTAGCTGACCCAGGGGAAAAATAATTATTAGTACTTTAAATTTATCCTTATTTTTACTACATCAAAATACTAGCTTGCTGAATATAATTTAAAGGCATAGCACAATTGTGATATTTAACCATTGTTTTAGCAGTTGTTTTAAGATAAAGCGTATAAATGTATTAGTCCTTTAAATATAGCACTGTGAACCCACACAAGATTAGCAATAGGAAAAACTGGTTTGAAAAAACATAAAATTAAACTTTACATAAATGTGTGTGGGGTCTAAAAAAAACCAGATGCTAATTTAAAAATGGAAATGTTTAAGATATGGAAAATGCTAAATTGAAATAAATTAATAAAACACTGGAAACGAGCTCACAGAATTTGTAAAATAGGAGCAGAATAGTTTCCGACAGACAGCAGCCCATTTAGGTGATGAACACCAGATGCCAAGTGTGGTTCAGTATAGACAAAGGTACGCTGATTAGCTTCGGGGGAGGAGAAAAGAATCAGGCACGGAGGATGGGAAAGCCAAACACAGCCCTCACAGACGGGGCAGTGGCTCCCTAATCTCCCCTGGGTAACTCCTGGTATAAGGACAAGGTAGTTCTCTACCCTCATTTCTGTCAGCGAATTCTGATCCATAAGTGTCCAGTTTGCTGGGCCACCACCACATGAAGGTGGGCAGTCTGAAACACTGCTCTGGGCCCACAATCAGGACAAGGATCGCTGCAATTCTGTAAGAAACAGTCCCCGAAACACACACTGTGAAAAGAGCTTGAGAGTCTTAGGAAGGGAGAACCCTGAAGACAGCTGGGGGAAATCGCTGGCATCAACTAATTGAAGGAATCCTTGAAGAGCGATGCCATTTCCTTTAGGAAGCTCAGGATACTGGTGTGCTGTTGCAGTGAGAAGGACGCTCACTGACCATGCCTCAAATTCAAAGTCCATTTCTGTGGGATAACTAATTAGGCAATGCAGCTGAGTGCTCCTAACTAATTCTTATTGAGTGTGTGGGCAGGGGTGGGTCGTGGGGGACGGGGAGGAAGCTATGTGAGAGCAACCCAAGTGTGGGTCTTTCTCTTCCCTGAATTTTAGTCATGCTTCTTGGACCTGAAGTCTAACTAAGTCTATTGATTGCTTTAATGAGTGTTTTACTGTATATCCAGCAGGATGCTGGGCACTGACTATCTGAGTTTGAGCACACAATTTATTGAAGGAGGAAGACAGAGTCACTTGGCAATCCAATAAAAGCCAAATCATTCACAGATACAGGGAATGCTAGGGGAGACCCAGCTCGCAGTAGGAAGGATTCTAGACTGAGTTAGCATATCCCTGGGTTCTTGTCTTGGTTCTGCTATTAATTTAGGGTCACGTGACTTTGGCCAACCAATTCATTTCTCTGGGCCTCTGTTTCCTCAGATGTGAAGCGGAGATGTTGAACTAAGAGACCTTTAAGGCCCTTTTGGGATCTAACACTCTGGAAGGAATGTGCTCCGTATGTTCAGAACAGGGAAAAATCATTTGGGATTGAAATGATCAGGAGTTTTCCTGATAGAAGTAGAGCAGTTTGCTCATTTTCTGCAAAGTCTGGTTTCGCAGTTGTAAAAAAAATCGAGTACAGAAATTTTCCTTCCAGATATTTTATTTATGAGTACTAATTATAATTATTACAATTGCTAAGTGCTAATTAAAATCATTGCTTTTTATATTAAAATGGAATGCTAAGTGCATGTTTCTTCAACAAATTTTTCAAAATCGAAGATTATATCCTGGATATTTATCATGTCGTCACACATACATCTCATTTTTTCATCAGTGCAGAGTATTGCATCGTATCTATAACTTGTAGTTCATTTAACCATTGTATTGACAACATATGATTTTCTTTTTTTTTTTACACCTACAGCACCCAGTCTCCCTAGGTGGTCTCCCATCCAAGTACTAACAGGCCCGACCCTGCTTAGCTTCTGAGATCAGACGGATTCAGGCGTGCTCAGGGTGGCATGGCCGTAGACTGAATTGTTTCTTTTTTTTTTTTTCTTTATCACAAACAACACTGCAAGAAATTCTTGTAGACTCTGTCCTAAAATTCAATCTTACACTTCCTCCCTCACCTCTCACATCCAATCCATCACCAGGTCCTGGTCATTGCACTAAAAATATCTGAGGAACCCATCCACTTCTCTCCATCTAATTACTCTCACTTTCTTCAAGTGGAGAGTCAACAACATCCATGCAACGGCTCTTAATTGGTCTCCTCTCTCCCCAAAGTCTGGCTTTCCAGTTTCCCAAACTACAGTCAGAGATACAAAATCTTATTATTTTATAGCCTCCACTCTTCTTACTGTTCTTAAGATAAAGACCATTGCCTTATAATGGTTGTGCTGTCTGTAACACACTTTGAGATATGTCAGTAAAGACAGTCTGAGATTCACGAATGTGTTTTTCATCTGCACTCTAGGATATAGATTAAATTAGTTGCCCCAAACAGGAATATACACTTGAGATGATTATTAATAGAAGATATTATAGTCCAGAGTGGTGTCTACAGTTATGTCATCTTTCTTATTTCTAATTAACACAAGGGACTTTCTTAAGTAGCAAATAGATATTAGAAGTTATCTTTCCTTGAAGTCGGTTTTGTGTAAGATGTGTGAACTGGCTGGAATAGTGAAGAGGCATTCCCACTCTCGAATCAACATGGTAGATGGTAGCAATTCAGTAACCTCTGGTTACAGCGGTTCCCAATGCTAGTTTCTGAAAAATGCCTTATCCAGTGGTTAGCTCAAAGGGTTCTTGTGGATTAAACTCTTAAATTAGCTCAACCCTGTCCTCTAAAGTGTCACACTGTATTGAATGAACTTTCCGTGAAATATATAGTTGAAGAAACTAAAAGAAGGGACTTAACCAAGCTTACAGAACAGGATACGTGATTGTTTTGATTCCTGCTCACTAATTGATGTTGGAAGGTGCGGCTGAATTGAGCTGGAGATTTGCTCAACCGAGGCGCCGAGGAAGGAGACCTTACCTACATCTTAATATTGAAGGTTTCAACACTCCACGAACAAACAAACAAAACTTAAATAAATAATAAGGTTGAGGTCAGATGATAGTGCGTGGCCTACGAAGCCCTACATGATTTCACTTCCACCTACAGCTAACTCTCAGGTACTCAAGACATTTCCGGGAACGCTGCCACCTTGGAGGTGAGCCTGCTGAATGCGTTCCTCACCTTTGTGACTCCCTTTGCCTAGTTAGATCTGTCTCACCCTTTCTCAGGAAAGCTGTTCCTGTCCCTGCCTCTCAGGCAGGTCACAGCTCCCTCTGCACCCTGCATAGTGCCCAGGACCCGCCTCCCTTGCAGTCCATACAGGGAAGCAGAGAGCTGTGTCTGTACGTTACTGCCCTGATACCTAAGAAATTGTGTCCAAGTTCGTTTTGTTCACTTGCACAACCTCCATTTGTTCAATAGAAGTTGGTTTAGATTTTAGTCTGCACAGCATTAACAGGAAAAAAAAAAAGCTTTTTATATCGCTAAGTTTACTAAATGGAGTGGGCCCTCCACGGTAGAAACACTTTGTAATGCACATATTTTTAAAATTCAACTGGACTCACAAAGTGAAGAATGACGAGTATATAAAGTAGCAGAGGCAAGGCAATGGACCTCCCTTTTAAATACAATAAGTGACAACTTACTTATTTTGAAAATCTTTCATGGAAATGAGGACCAGGAAAAAATCACCTTCCTCATCTCTCATTTCTCCATATTTTAGTTTCCTTTAGTCGCAACCTTTACAGGCCGATCATTTCGGCATGTGAAAAAGTTCTGCTTTCTTAGAGAACTCCACTTTTACTTTGTTTCCTCAAAACTAAGTCATTGACACCCTCCCTACTTCTCACTGATATAAACAGGGAACTGTTACTACATTTCACCCCAAAGTTCTTAACATGCTTGAGGTACAGGAAGCATTTAAAACTATCCCTGGTCCAAATCTTCCATTTTACGCTCGAGAAAACTGAAGGCTGCAGAGGCTAAGCATCCATCCGATTTATTAAACGTTTACTAAGGACAGGCACATGCTAGGGGAAGCAGTTAGCTTCCTGGTTCTATAGATAAGGAAATTGAAACCAAGGGAGATTACACGAAATTTCTCCTGCGGTCCCGCAACAAATGGCAGAGTCAGGATTCAAAGCTGGCATGAGTCTAGCCCTCATTCCAGTCTCTTCTGATGGAGCAGCTTACATCTTTTACTCCTCTGAGACTCACTAAAGAAGCGGACCAAATGGCTTAGTGAGGGAAGAAGATCCAACCACCGCCACAGGTTTCTTTTCAAAGGGCTCACAGAAACTAAGTGGATGCAGAGCACCTGCAAACAGCAGTTTCTGAGTAAAGAGATTTAATGGGGCCAAACACGCATATGATGCTGTCATCTGTGTTTGAGAGGATGGTTCTGATGTTTCTGACTTATGAGCGTGTGTGTACGTGTGCCTCGCCCAGTCACACCTGCCGTGAAGAGACCTGCAAATTGCTAGGGTGGCAAATTCTTGAGTCTTTGTTTGCTTGTTTTGCTTTTTGTCTAATTAACTCTTACAGGACAATTGTCAGTAATTTTACTTTCTCTAAAGTTACTTAGTTTTTTTTTTGTTGTTTGTTTGTTTTTTTTGATAATACGAAAGTCTCACTGCTTGGCCCCATTAAATCTTTGAATGTAGTCAGGGTATTAAACAAACAAACAAAAAACAAACCCTCTAACTTTCTCCACATCAGTGGGCTGTGTCTTCTCTACCTTCCTCTGTTTTCCGGCTCACCTCCCTGGAGCCACAACCTAGCCCTGGGCTTCAGCACCAGAAATGGTCGCAGCATGAACAGAGATGGAACTCATTTCAGGGCGGGGGGATCGGTGGTCTTCTGAGGTGGGGCCTCTCTGCCTGCGCTGCAGTGTATCTCTGAAGCTTTCATTACGTCCGCTCCTGCAACACTTGGCTTCCTTCACCAAAACCAAATCACAGTGGGAATCATAAAACCTGCCCTGTCAAGTTTAAAAGAGAATGCAGATATATTGTACTTTGGAAACTCAATCTTGACTGTCTAGCCAATTAATTTTGATTTACGATTCTCTTTTAGCAATGACTATAGCAGTAAGGGCATTTTGTTACAAGCCAGGCAGTTAGCAAACCAGGATTTGAACTCAGGTTATCGGACTTAGAATTGTGAGTTCTCCCAGTTTCCTCACGCAGTGGTCAGAGGCTGGGAAACAGGACAACAGGGACGGGAATCACTCTGAAGCAGTTTAGTCAGAGCGCAATGCTGGAGGTTGGAAGCGAGGGGCTCAGCTCCAGTTTTATTTCCAACATGTGGGGTACCCTTGAACAAGCCACTTCTGCTCTCCAGAACTTGGATTTCTTATCCATAAAACCAGGTGTTTCAAGCCCTTCTGGGTCATGATTCTATAATCTATGGGCATTTTTTAAGCATCAGTTTAGTTTCTTAAGAAGCAGGCTTAAAAATATATTTGGAAAAAAATAAAAACTTTTTTTGTCACTCAAAGAATCAAAGGAAAAGGTTGCAACATAACACATTATTTGAAATATAAAGTGTGATTTGTTGTCATTGGGATCAATATGGAAATTAAAAATAAGAAAACCAGGTGAGGAAAGAAATCAGTATTATGAGCCATTTTCAAATTTTTAGGAAATAGTTACTTCAAAATCACTGATTTAAACTGTCAAGCACTTTTCTGAATTTGGCACAGTGTATGTGGAAATCAAACAAAACCCCAAACTGATGAGACTGAAAATTTCCCCTGGAGACCAAATAGGAAACCTGCAGAGTGCTTCAGTGCACAAATGGAAGACTGGCTTGGAGTAAGGAGACCCGGGTTTGAATCTTGGCTGAGCGACATTGCTAAGTCTCAGTGTCCTTATCTGCGAAAGGGGCATAATAATCCTACCCACATAGATGTCACACGACAGTTGAGAAGGTCCAATAAACGGAAGAACTATATAAAAACTGTTTCATTATAACTAATCGCCTGCTAAAAAAAATTATCTACAGGAAACTTATATGGGCATACAGATTTGGAACCTTAATTCTTGTATTGCCTCGTAGCAAAACCACTGTTATCACCATTTGTGCTTCAGTAGTAAAGCACAAATGTGAAGATAGCATCTCAACCTAGAGACTGGGAAACAATTCAGAACCTGGCAGTCCTCTTACTTTCTTCAATCTTCACTTCCTCTCTTACTTTCGCTAGAATCCAATCTGGCATCAAGTCTGAGGGACATGCTTTGAAATGCCTCTTAAATTGGACCCTTGGTCTCTTCCACCATCTCTGCCTTAGTCTGAGCTGCCCTCATGGCATGCCTAGAAGACAGCAAAACCTCCCAAAGGTTCACTCTCTCCTCCAGGTCATCCATAGGTCTGCCTAATTAGCCTTCCTCAAAAGCAGACTTCCTCAGGGTCAGGTGATCCTATCAGTCTCGCACTATTTCCCTCTACTCCAAAACGTGCTGGTTGTCTAGTCCAGGAATCCCCTCACATGCCTACAGACTCCAGCCTCAGGGCCTATGCTCCTGCTGCTCTCACTGCCTAGGATGTCCTTCCACCACCAGACCGTCTTATTACCAATCACTTCCCCCATGCGCCCTTTGGTGCAGTACTTCTCAGACTTTGCTTATGAATCAGCTGGGGATCCTGTTAAAATGCAGATTCTGATCAACAGCTCTGAGGTGCAGTCAAGACTCTGCATTTCTAATCAGCTCCCAGTTGACACCACGCAGGTTCCATCACCTACCAGGTGCATCCATTGCCTAACTCAGACCGACATGACTGGGTTTCAGTTTCCTCATCTGAAAATAGAAATTCTCCCTTCACCTCTAGAGTTGATGTGAGAATCAAGTTAGGTAAGTTATATAAAGTGCTCTGCCAATGTGGTAGATTGCAAAAATGGCTACAGTTCTCCATGCCTCATGAATCCAGCCATTCTCCTGACTTGCTTTCAAAATAGTTTGGAAGAGAAGCAACTTGTGTGTGTTTCAGGCTAGGCCTCAAGGAGCTCTGCTTCCATGCTCCCTCTTACAACTATACCCAGCCTGCCGAATGATGGAAGGCATGAGGCCCCACTGTCCCCCAGCCAACTCAGCAGTGGTCAGCCAATACTCAGAGGCAGAGCCACCGAGGTGACCACAGGTGCATAAGAGAGCCTGGACAAGACCAGCAGATTCTCCAGGCCCAAAGCATTGATCTGCAAAGTCATAAATTAATACGTGGTTGTTTAAAGCCATTACATTTTGGAGTGGTTTGTTACATGGCACTAAATAACACTGTATAGGTAATTTCTCCATAAATAGTGTCTATGATAATATTTTAAGAAAAAGGTACTTAACAGGAAATGTATTTTCCATACCACTAAAAATAAAATTTCGGGGTCAGTTGTAGGAAAATGACTGAGCTGGGAGTTGGGATTCTTAGATTCTGGTCCCAGGAGCTTTTCCAATGGGCAGTCTTATGACCTTGGACACATCATTTAACCCTTTTGAGCCTCAAGGTGGTTAGACCAAATGGCTCTTAAGTTTCTTTTCTAGCTGTAAAAAAAGATTGAGGGTCAACTTTTTCAAAACGTAGTACTTATTTCCTTGCTAAAAGTGCTGAACCCAAATCTCCTTTCCTTGTAGACTTAGGATGCAATCAGAGGCAGCCTCCACTATATCGCCTCTGCTATTTAGCAGTTGGTCGTGGCGGCATTCACTTAGAATAGCCATACACTGAACCTATAAGGTGGGCCTCCTCGCTGTGAACCAGGAAGCTCATTAGGAATCAAAAGATAAAGAATGCCATGTAAGTTCTAGTGAGAATCTAAGTCTGTGGCTCTTAACGACTATTTGCAGGTGCAGGTGAACTTCTTTTATTCATTTCTTAGCTGCAATAAATATTCTGGAGGGCTGAGGTTGCATAGTTGATCAACTAAATAAGAGGGATACTATTTTACAGCCATCAAGTATGAATCAAATCTGCCTTTATCGTACATAAATGATCCAAGATATATGTACTCAATTATTGAATAGGGTAGGGGAAGATTCAATACCAAAATTAAAAAAAAATTAGAAACTTATGTGTGTACAGATTGATTCTGGGACTCACAAACAAGTAAATTACAAATCATTTAAGATACATGTTATGTTAAAAAGCTATACCTGTGGCAGTAAGTCAATAACTAAGGTGACTTTTCTCTCACAGGCATCAGCCCCTCTCACATACTGCTAGTACAAACTTTTACACTGCACTCCTGCAAGTGCAGGCACACCCCTGACACACTGCGAGTTCGGTTCCAGACCACTACAACAAAGTGAGCTGTCATCTTTTTGTTGGACGGTCTTGCCTTCAATTTGTTAAAAACACAACATCTGTGAAGTGCAATAAAACTAGGTATACCTGTACAGTCTTCTCTGTGACATACAGCAGGCTATATTGTGGACTTAAAAAAAAAAAAAAAAAAAGGCTGTTCTACTGCCCACTTCCACTACTACTGCACAATCAAAAGTCAGGTATTTTTATTCCCAGGATCTAAGCTAAACCAGAGAATGTATGTACAATATGAGGACAACAGTTTACCTTAAATTAACTTTGCCTTCAGATGTATATATTTAAGTTTACATAAAGAAGCACCGGGTTGTTGAAAGTGTAAAATATATTTGGCTCATTCTTAACAAAAAAACTTTGTGATTGAAACAAACTACGCAGGGCCCTAGAGTAACTTCAGTAGGGAAAGCATTGCAATGAAACGTGGCTTATGGTTATCTACCTGGAACAAGTGTATTTTGTAAATTGTTTTGAGTTAACATGCTAAATACCTTTGCCCCTCTAAATATCTTTTGAATCAATTTACTTCTCTCTCTCCTCTCATATGGACTTTTAATAGCAGCTCCCTTGCTTGTATCTTCCCTGATTCACTCTTCTCATTGAAGCCAGAATGAACTTTCTAAAATACAGGTCTGCTCTACTTAAAATCCTCCGTGCCTTTTCTGAAGATGATTAAGATCCATGAAAACAAGGATTGTGTCCCCAGCACCTCACTGAGTGCCTGGGGTCTCTGGCTCTACACAAATGCTGTCTCCAGGGCCAGGTCAGGGTTTCATTTAGTTTTAGAGAGCCACTTATACACTGAACAGAACAGCATTCACTGCTCATGGCGAAATTTGAGATGAAATTCCTTTTGTCTTATATTAACAACATTCACTGCAGTTCAGGAGCATCTTTTCTAAGATGCTTGAGGACTCTGACTCAGTATTTTGAGTATTTTAAAGTATCTGCTGGAGGACAAGTATTCATCTGATGGGTGTGTTATAAGTAGGTTTTAGAATAGGGTCATTTTGATGACATATGGTCCTTCTGAAAATTCCAATCTCTGTTGGGACCATGATGATCTCAGGTGGACAGGGTGTGAGTAGAAAGAGATTTCACTTTCATTTTATTCTCTTAAATGGCTTTCAAGTGGAAACAAGGCTAAAAAAAGGCTTACAACTGGGTAACTCACCTGACCTACAAATGGCTGAAGGCTCACGGTTGCTTTCCCTAAGAAAAGCCTATCAATCAACTCTTTTCTAGATGTCTAGAAAGTTTATCTGCAACCAGATAATCAATCTAAAGACTGAAAAAGGAAGAAAAAAAAAAAAAGGCAGGAGCAAGGTACTATTTAACCAAGACCTTCAAGGAGCCCCAAATTCAGGGGTATTGGAAACACTGCAGAGCTAGGGGAGTTTGAAACATTCCAGGCAGAGAAAACCCAGCTCCTGGGAGGCTGGTATTTGATTATTTGGAAACTGGTGTCCATTCCAAGAAACACAGTCAATGGGCTCCTGGGGCCCAGGCAGGGCAGTTCCAGGCGCCAGGAGAGCAGGACTGCACTGTCCTTGGGCTGGCACTGGATTCGGGCCAGGGCTTAGCCAGGTGGTGTTTCCAGACTTAGAGAGAAACTAGGCAGGAAATCAGGGGAACCCTTCCATTTCTGAAGTTAATGAACACGTTTAGCTGATATACTGTTTTTCAGATTCCAGATATGCAAAAGCTCTCAGTGCACAGCTAAGATGGTCACATTTATCTCACCATGTCATTAGATATTTATTAGAATCATTGCGGACCAGATCCTGGGGCCAGGTGCCATGATAAGCACTTATCACATACTTGCTGAAGGAAAGAGCAGGATCATGGATGGACTTAGAGTGAACAAAGAAATGACGAACCCCACCTTCCTATATCAGTGTCTGTTCCGTTTTCACTCTATGATCAAGACAGCTTCCTATAACTGACCGTTCACACTTCAGAGGAAAATAAATAACTTTATAACTCTAACTTGAGAGTTTCGAGTTATTGTGCCAATGACCTGCCCTCATGACTGTTAAGGTGCTCTATAGGCAGAGGTGTTTAAAAGACTTTAACATCTGTCTCCTTAAAATAGTATCAGCTGGAGGATTAAATATGGGAATAATTGGCTGATATGGACTCCATTGTCTTTAAAAGCAACAACCACTTTTTTCTCAAATGTTTCTCATCTTTTCTCCACTTATTACTCCTCACAAGCTTAGTTACAACCACCCAGGGATCCACAAGCCATGGTGAGAAGCACCATCAGTAATCCTCTCATAGCGCCAGGAAGAAAGGAAACACTTTATTCTTTAATGATTTGAACCAACCCATGGAACACTGACTTCCTCTAAATTCACTGGGTAAATAAATATCTCTACTACCTGTCAAATAAAATGTGTTGTTAGTAAAGCGAGATTTCTTTTGTTTTTAAGTTTAATTCAATGCTGGAGGAAAAAAAAAAAAATCCAAAACGTTGATTTCTGTCATATCACTGGAAAGATTCTTCAGTGGTGGTTTGTAAAAATTTCACCTCATCAGGACTGCCAAGGTCAATGAGACCCAAGTTACCAACCGGAGGTGCTTGCCTAATTATGAAATATTCAGCAAACAGTTTGTGACCATTTAACCAACAGTCTGTACCTGGCACCCTCTTTCAACAAGGTGCTGCCACCTAGCACTGCTCCCTCTTCCCTCCACCCCTCCCCACGGCCACCCAGAGCGCCAGCACCCGAAGGGGCAAATTCTGGGACACAAGGACATTTCAAAGAAACAGAGGCGGTCACAGCCCATTTCCGTTTCATTAAAAACAAAAACAAAAACACTCAGATGCTTAAAAATGGGGCGGGGGGGACTAAGAAATAAGGCGAAAATCTCTTGCACTTTTTCCAATTCCAGTTCTCAGGCATTGTTGAAAGTTCATTAATTAGGGATTTAAAAACAAGTGTTTCATACACCAATTAGATGCCAAGCTTTACAAACTGTCTTGGTTCTTTAGTTTGAGGAATTTGTTAAAGTTTCCCGCCCATCCCCCCTCCTGCCCCCATCCTGGATTTTGTCTTTCCGTACCTTTGTTGAATTAAGAAACTTTTCGGAAGGAATCAAACCGATAATCCCCCCCTCCCCGCCCCCCAGGGCAAAAGGAATGAAAATGACCTGCGGAAGAAATCGGGGAAATAAAGCCACAAAGCCGAATTCCGCAGGAATCAAGCCCTCGTCCTCCCCGCGGCAAGTCCCACGCGCGGGGCGGAAGACGGTCCCTACCTGGGCCCGGGCGGCGGTGGCGGTGGCGGGGTCGCGGCGCCCATGGCTTCGCTGGCCTCGGGCGGCCGCGCCGAACACACCAGCCGCTGCTCAGCGCCGCCCGGAGCCCGCGGGGCTCGCAGCGGCCGCCCCGGCTCGGTCATTGGGCCCGCGCGTCACGTGACCCGGCCCGGGGCGAGCCTCCCCGGCACGTGTAACCCTTTACCCGCGCCGCGCGGCTCCCCCAGCGGTGCCCAGGCTGCGCCGAGGGCGCGCGCTCCAGCCCCTGGAACCCTGCTTTCCACCCCTCGCTGCCGGAATGGCCTTCCGGGAGCTCTGAAGCAGAAAATCCAGGAGCCGGGCCGCTGAGCACCCACAGCCAGGTCGCTTGCCAGCCTCCTGCCCGTGCTGGGTAACTTTTTGGTGCCTTCTTTAACGTGCTGTCGGGAGAGGAGAGCTTCGTCTGATGCTGGACGTAAGCGAGGAGATAAAGAAATGGACTCCTGCCAAATAGATCTGTACCCTCACCGCCATGCACACGTGTTTTTCTGTTTCCCTTGCTGTGCTGGTATTAGCGCCTTAGACCTGGTGTGTGCACTGTAGCCTGCCTTTGAGATCGATGGTCCGAGAATCAGCGCAGGCGCTACGATGATGATTCCCAGGGGGAAGCTGTAAACGCTCCACAGGCTCGCTGCATATACAAGACCACAGTGGGCATTCAACGATATCATGCTTCCCTGTCCCCCGCCCTCCGCCGTCCCTCTCTTTTCCTGGGGTGTTGGACTTCGGCTGCAGCACTTCTTCCAATCCACTGAGCTCCACGCCAGTACTCGTTGCAATCCACGCATCTAAGGTGGGTGGACAACTGTTGCTTTACCCTAAAATACGTCTTTAGGATGGGCCATTCTTTTCACCTGTGCTCCAAAGTAAACGCTGGGCTTGACCGAAAAATGTATTGAACAACTGCGCCACCTAGCTTATCCTCTTCTCTCTTTCCCCTCCTGCTCATCCAGGGAGAAGCAGGATAAAAACGGGATGCTGGAGAAGCAACAGCAGGAATACTATTTACAGATGCAGATACTGCCCTGAGTTTTTAGTATGTCCACTCGAGTGACTCCAGCGCCGTTTACACGACATTCGCCTTTATGGGGTAAAACTCGTTTTTTGAATCTTCCCAGTCGCATAGTAGCTGCATGTTTTAAAGGGACAGATTTATGAGGAAAGTTATATATCGTTTTACATCATTTACAAATTGATGTTTTACATCAGTTTCTGATCAAACCCTTTATGTCCTTCATGTCCAACTTCTAGCTGATACTTTAGTAATGTCCACAGGATATTGGTACATTTATTAGGTTGTTCTGAACACAAAGACTTTGATATTTATCTTGGTTTTTAAAGTGTGGTTCCCAGACTAGCAGAATAAGCACCATCTGGGGCGAATTAGGTAAAAGTGTAAATTCTTGGGCCCACCCCAAACATATCAATTCAGGAATAGTGGGGGATATGGAGGGTGGAAAAATCTGTTTTAACAAATGATGCACAGTTCAGTTTGCGAACCACTGCTCTTAGTATGCTCAAGTGTCTGATTAAGTTACCCTCATCTACTAAAGGCAGGGATTCCATAAAGGCAGAGGTGGTGGTGTTATTGGTAACCTCACATTATAGTGTTGTCTAATTTGCATATTGCCACACTGAAACCCAACTCTCTGATGTGTCTATACAAAGTGTAATCTGTACTTCCTGCAGATCACGAGGAGTGCCAAATGGAGACCTGTGGGGTTCTTGTGAAAAATACAGAAGAAAATTTGCTTGATGTATGTGGAAATGAAAACACTATAATTTGCTCAGTTTTTAAAAGTGCCTTCATGTTTTCATTGGCATAGAAATTGTTTCCAACTGATGAGTCATGGAAGATAGGAAAGCTAACAAGTAGATTTCTCAATATAATTCTAAATTCGTCAATATAGTTCTTAAAAAGAAAGACACAAATTTTAAAATACATGGCATTGACTTGCTATATATATATAGCCTTTTAGACTTTTGAGAAAGATGTCTGGTAGATTCTTTATCTTTAGTCAGATTTCTTGTTTGGATGGATAGCATATTTGGAATTGCCTGCATGGATGTCTTAACCTTTGAACTCTCTAGGTCTAACTTTATTATTTTCCCAACTTTCATCTCCTAGCCTATTCATTTTACATTTGCAACTTTGCTATCAACCAAGTTTCAGTTGATACTGGAATTATTGTTTTTCCTCTTTCATCACCCACCTCTGCCAGTTAAGCCCTGAAATCACTCTTGAATTGCTTCCCCTCTTAGCATTCTCACTGCCACTGTACTAAGATCAAGTTCTTACATTCCCTATTTCAGATTATTGTGATGAGCTCTTTACTGGTTTCCCAGCTTCTGGTCTCTTCCATCTCTAATCCATCTGATATGGTACTGCCTGCGTCATTCTAAAATGCATTCTGATCAGGCCATTCTTCTCAAAAATTTTTTCACAATTCCCTGCTGACTACTGAATAAAGTGTAAAATCCCAGCATAGCATTGGAACTCACCCAAAATATGCTTCAACTCTCCTTGTTTTTGCTCATATAGCTTCCTTCACCTGAAATGTCTTTCTAACATTCTAATGGCTAAGTCCTACCTCTCCCTCAAGCCTCAGCTGTCACCTCTTCTTGGCCACCCTTTTTGATTCTCAGAGTTACTTGCTCTTTTGCAATGTCTTCTTAGCACTTGGCTTTCACTTTTATTAACAACTTTGTATCATAGTCTGTCTTACATCTGATTGAGTTGTATCTCCTTTAGATTATAGAATTCTGGATGGCAGTAGTTGTATATGACTAATTTTCAAATCACCCTTGGGTATTTGTTGTGTTTTTGACCCTAGGATAGAAGATGCTTAGTTAAACAACAAATCCCATGTACATGAAATGCTTTTATGGAAAATTGACAGTCAGCTCCTCTTCGTTTTCTCAGTGAATTGAAAGGAAGAGGGTTTAAAGTTCATTGTAAAGGATTTAGAATAGAATCTAAGAAGGAATTCTCCAGTATGGGTAATGGGATCATTTTCAATGGGGGTAAATTTTAAATAGAAGTCAGTCTCAGCCACATGAAGATGAAAACAATAAACCCGATGGATATTCCACTTTTTTTAACACCTCGATTTTAAGTTTCTGAGAATGATTGTTTGTGAAACTCGATAAAATGTTTCACCTGATTATTTCCTAGTTGTTGTCACTTAAGCTCCCCATTGCTGCCCTGTCAAAAATTGTTTGTATTGGGGATGGGAGTGGATTCTCCCACCTAAGAAATAAGAAATAGAAAAAGTGAGTATGGGATAGATTCCCCTGGTCTCTCACCTGTAGGGAATTTATGAGTTGGATGACTCCTTGGTTATCATCTTTCCCACTTCCATCTCCAACCCCAGCAGGAAGCACACTGTCCCTTACACGTAGAACTGCTTCCTGTTTTCCCATTAAGACTATGGAATCCTAGAAGGCATGAGCTATTTTATTAACTTTTGTATTCTTGGCAAAAACATATGCCCAAATAAATATTTGCTAAATGAATTGTAGTACCTTAACTATGGCAGTACACCTGCAGATCCTGAGAGTTTGCAAAGACCTCCCGTGATCTTCAAAGCCTACCCTGGTTTCTCATCTGCAAGTTAGAAAATATCTTATAGGTCATTATTAGTAAGTGCGTACTAGATACTCAATGCTTTTATGTGCTTTGAGAAAGTTGACAAAAAAGGCATTCATGGTACATTGAAATCATGTTCAGCTATTTTCCCTGGACCTGTGTTTCTACATTACTTCATCTGTAAATTTGGAATACTAACAGTAACTACCACATAAAGCTATTGTGAAGATTACATGGTTTAGCACATGTAAAGCTTTGAAAATAGTGCCTGATATACAGTAAGCATGAAATGAATGATGATGATGATGATGATGATGATGATGTGACGACGACTGCTGACTAACTACACCTGCCTAAGTTGGAGGAGAAAAACAAAAACAAATGCCACACAGCTCCATAGTTTGTCTTTTATTCATACAAACAAAACATACACAGACTGTATATTGTTTAAAGACTGCAATAATTTTCTAATGTAACAACTCTGTAACAAAATTTAACTAAATGTAACATTTATGAAAATATAAATCTCTGATTGGGTAATTCTTCCCAACAATACAAAGTTTACATAAAAACATTCAATATGAGCTATCAATTGCAAACAAGTTAGGAAAAATCATTCAAGTCACTTGTTAAACTCTATTGGCTGTTACATAGAACATTCACACACAACATTTAATCCATCTAGGCTATTAAATCTTAAATCTTAAAAATATGTGGCATAGAGATCCAAATGATAATGATAGGAGTAAGATGGGTGGCCTCTGAAGAGCTAAAAAAAGCATTGGCTCATACAGTCAACTCCAGGTGATCTGTATGTGGGCTGGGCCTTCTCTGGGCCACCACCTCCCTGGCTGGTAGCCAGCCCAGGAAGAACATACTGGAAAAAAGTCTTTCACCATAAGGTGAGGTGTTTCTGTCTGAATCACTTCTATGTCCAAAGTGAAACACAATTGACTTGGATCCCCGATGAGTTAGAGCACTTTGTTTCTCCTGTTAGCATCAACAATCATAATGTCACTGTATTTTTTTCTTACATTGCTCCCCACATCCGTAGAAGGGCGATAGCAGATGCTACTAGCATCTTTATTTTTCAGTTTACAAAAACGATACAGTGGGAAGGTTAAAGATATGTCTCCGGGTACCCAATAAGTTCACGGCAGAGCTGGACCGAAAGCGAGTCAGTTCCTTGTCCGTTACTCCATCTACACAAGTTCACTGCTGCCACTTTCCAATAAAACCAAACCGATCCACCACTACTGACACCCTTTGGAAAGTTAGCCAAGGACGTGCCACGTGGACGATATGGAAGGAAGAAGATCATTTTCCCTTTTGGGCTGTGATATTTTCTTTTACATAGATGAAACAGTTTTTTTTAAAAAAAGGTTTCATACATTTCACAGCTTCTGCTTTGAAACAGAGAAGACTAGAAAAGTCTCCAAAGAGTCCTCAAGCAGAAAGGGTGACAGATAACGAAGCATCCATACACCGTATAGAAGTAAGAAAGTGATTATAAACAGGGACAATAAAGAACCTTTGGACGCCTTTAAGAGTTATGGAATATTTTAGCACAAAGATAGGCATATTCAGTTTTTCCCAGAGTATTTGGTCAGCTATCTGCATTTTACACAGGAAAGAGGAGGAATGAGAGTAAGGCAAATGTCATCAGTATTTCATAGATGGCATCTTGAGAAAGCTTTCATTCTATTAAGATTTACTGCAGGGATTTAGGAAATAATTTATGTTTCCATACAACTGACTGAATAGCACAGACTTTTGTTACTACAATGATAGGAATGAACAGGTGTTTGGACGAGATCTGTAATGCCCTTTCTATAATTCTTCTTTCTTTACACCCAGCACAAATAGGCGTTTCAAAAAGACATGAAAATATTGTGGTTGCTTGTTAAATGTGTTCTTTTGTAGCTCAGGAAATAGCTTTAAAAATCACATGTTCCATTACACAGGAACCCTTGCATGCAATTGTCACCACTGTGTTTTTATGAAAACTGACTCTGCATGTTCAGTAGCCCTATGGCATGGCAGGCAGGTCTTCTCCCAGTCCAGTTTGTGGCCTCACATTTCATGTCCTTTCTCTTGAGACACTGGGAGCACATCTAGGCATTTTTGTTACATTATTTTGCACCTTCCATCTGCAGACTGGTTTTACACAGTTGTCAGGATTGTAAAATGTAAGAGAGATTAAGGCTGCGTTGACTCATGGCCACACAATCATTTGAAGTCAAACAGCTCTGTGTTCCCACTTTCAACCAATTTCTATAGCACTAGTTTCAGTCCAAATGGTCTCTAGCCTCTTTCATGTGAACCAATGGGATGAGTTATGCTGCTGCTTCCCACACGATTTTAAAACTACCCTGTAACCTCCAGTTGCTGTAGCTATTTAAATATGATTTCTAGAAAGTCTGTCAAGATTTCGTTCCTGGGTAAACGTTGACAGAAAAATGAAACTCAAAACTAGCTTCATCTTTCTGTACATTTCATGAACATGTTAATAATTACCAGGGGAACGCCAGCATCTTTCCTGACTTTTAAGGATGAGTCGTTTATTGTTTGGGATACAGAAGATAGGTTTTTGTTTTTTTTTTTTTCCTTTATGCATGTATCATGTATTTCTGCTGAGCAAGATAAACATTGCGTCAGTTGTCAGAGGCGTAACTGTGGCCCCTGGATTCCAGGGCAGAGCACACCCTGTCATAGCAAGAATTGTGTTTCTTGGAGGGCGTCGCCTCATTGGGCTCAGCGGAGTCACTCACTGTGATGGGACTGTCTCTTGCAAAGACCTCAGTAGACTCTCTCCACAAGCAATCCACAGACACTTTGAAACAGTAACTATTACATTTTGGCCTGGATGTCTGTGTTGCGTTGTTGAAAATTTGTCTGCTATTCGAAGTGGCAATTTTAATTTTCAGTGCAGCGTCTACGCGGTCCACCACTGTGTATATCCCTATGCTCCCGTCGTCAAAACCCACAGTGATGTTCAGGTGTCTCTGCGAGAGGGCAAGAAAAGTTGGTGTTTTGTAAAGGGAACAAGCACCAATGTTTTTGCCGTCGGCTAGTCTCATTACAATTAAACTGGATATCGCGCCGTTTTCATCCTCTTCCTCCCCATTTCGGAAACAAATGTATACCAGGTAGCGACCATCTCGAGACAACCTTTGCCGCCAGATGATGCCAGAAGCATGAACCACCCGTAACTTACCACTGTGTAAATCCAGCACGTTGATATTTTCATCTCCCCGGGATATAATGCCTAGCTTTCCATTGGGAGAAATTTCAAAATCCTCTAGATTTTTCAAGAAGTTGTTTGGAAGTTGCACGCGCGACAGATCACTTCGTCCGTCAGACTCCAGATATTCACCGTCTCGGTCGATGTGATAAACACGATGATGTCAGGACAGTCCGGTATCAGTTTAAAATTCACAATGGTGGTGCCGTCTTCACAGCAAATTTCTTGGTGATACTTCCTGTCCACAGACTGACTGCCAGCACTTTGCTTTTGGTCATTCCCACCACGAAGGTATTTGCAGAGGTTATAAAGGCATTCTGCAATGTGGTCAGGATGTTGCAGACCCTGTGGCCTGTGGCCAGTCTCCAAACCCTCGAGGCATTTTCCTCACACAGAGAGACCACAAACTGGTCATTGTGTGTAATTAGCAGCTGAGATATTCTCTGCCCATTAATCCGGAAGAGGTTTTCACCACTGCTGGTATGCCAGACATACTGGCTGCTTTTGTCATCTGATGTTACCATTATATCTCCAGAGGACGTCAACACACAGTGTTCAACTATTCCTTCATGTTTAAATACTGCTTCGATGAACCCGCTGCTGAAGTTCCACTTATGAACACAATCAGACCATCGAGGGAATAAATGATTTCTCCTCTAGTAGGTAACACCAGACTTTGAATGGGTTTTCCAGTCTTATCTATGTTGGACATAGCTGTGATTATATCTATGTCCCAAATGGAAAGAACACCACTGGTTGATAAAGATAGTAGCATATTGTGGTGACTGGACTTCACCAACTTAACTATAGTACCTGAGATTTCCTGTAAGCTTGCCATGCACTGTCCTGTGTCCCGCCTCCAAAAAAACACGGCTGAGGTATTTTCCATGGTCGCGATGATGCAATCTCCATTTTTGGACAACAGCAGATATAAAGCGTTCATTGTGCTTAGCTCTAAACTTTTCAGCTACCTTCCACATGCCAGTGTCTAAGAGCTCAATGCTGAGAGCTTTGCAGATCAGAATTGCACTTTGGTCTTCTGAAAGTTCAATGCTGACCACTTCGCTGTCTTCTCTCCGGCAGTCAAAGTCATCAGTCAGCTGGGGGTTGGACATGTCCTCAGTATTCCAAACAGAGAGACTGCCCTCACTGTCTACCATGACCATTTCTTGAGCTGTGTCCAAGATAAGAAGAAACTTCACAAACCCACCTGAAAATTCAGATGTTACCGTACATAACTTTTCTCCACTCCCTAAATGAAATATGGTGGTAGTGTTCAGGTACTGTCCACAGAAAGCATACACACCGTCCAGAGAGCACTGGACACAAGTCACTTCATACCAGCAGTGGAACTGGTAAAGGGGCCATCCATAGAGCAGATCAATGACAGTGACATCTTTGCTGGCTTCGAGCCATGCAAGGGCATGGTTGGCAGACAGTGTAAAACCATTGATGTAAGTGGAGCCACCCCCATGTTTGGTCCCTTTGATTTCCACTTCAGACAGGAGACAAGAATTTACATTGTCATAAATCAACAAGGTGTTATTTGTCGTAGCCACTACAAGATACTTTTCGTCACTGGTGAGTTTCATCCCCAGGATGACAGACTGGGCTGTTGTGATTTGCCTGAGAAGTTGACGAGTTTCTACATCCCATGTGCTGATAGAACCATTTTCTAAAGCTGTGAGGACAGTACTGGGGTTACAGGTAGGCAGAATCTCAGTGACATGTAGGTGACTAGATGACAAGGGAAGACGCTCTGGACTATATGTCACGTCCATGGATGAATGTAATGGCACAATGGAGCAATATTTGGGCCCGTCTTTGTCACACTCTAGAAGGAGGTGTCTAAGTTTGGGCAGGGAACTTACGACAGGCAGCAGTCTTTGCTGAAGCTCTGCTGAAAGGGAGCCGGGAAACGCGATGACCTTGTTTTTGATGCTGCGGAGGGTGCTTGCCAGGAACTTCAGCTCCTTCTCTTGGGAGCAGGTGTAAGCCAGCTCGATGTCTGAAAGCACTTTGTCGAACTGGCCAATTTTGATCATGGTGTAGAGCCAGCTGAAGTTCATGATGATGCCGTAAAGCAGGTCATCGGTCTTTCCACACCTCGTCAAGTGGTACAAGAGCTCCGACATTTTCCGATGATTGACAAAAAAGATGTCAGGTTCCAGTGGATTGCACTGGAAAACCCAGGGCTGGTCAGGGGCCTGCCTGTCAAAAGAAGCCTGTTCCATGAAATGCTTGTCTTCCTCAAGCAGGCTTCTGTTCTCCAAGTCAAGGCAGCCATTCAAGTAGGGGTCTTCAAGGCAGAAGGCTTTTCTCCTGCCCCCTGACCAGACCCCCAGAAAGTAATCTGCTAGGATGGTGTGCATTTCACGCAGGTCACTGTCGTTCTGCAGGTACAGCTTCTGGGCTATGAGCTGCAGGTGTCTGTTGGCCCAGACCAGGAGGGTGACATTCTTCACATGTCTTTCTATTAAGTATCCATTGAGACCCTCCTTGAGCCTCGCGATGTACAAGTAAGGGACTCTCAGGGGATTGCTGGGCCTGGCGTTCTCATGGAGCTCATTCATAACGCTGTTGTCCAGGGCCAGCACGTCCTCCAGTTCCATTTCACTCAAACCCATGTTGGCCATGGTGATGTAACCGAGAGCCCTGGAGACCAGTTTCTGACCACACTTCTTCTCCAAGGACCAGAACAGCTGCTCTATACTTTCATGAACAGTGACACAGAGTGAGGATTCGTCGACGTCTTTGTGGGATCGCCAATACCTCACCTCCCTGAAGGTCAGGTTCACAAACATGGGCAGCGTGCACTTGGAGAACGCGTTGTTCACGTATATCTGTTGGCCCGATGTGACCTTCCTTTTGACTCGCAGCAGCTGGTGTTTAAGGACCTGGCTACACATCTTCCTGTCTCGGGGAATCAGCTCGATGAAATTGTTTTCTTCATGGATAAGGCACCTTAGTTTCTGCAGGATCCCGTGTTTGTTGGGCAGGGTGGAGAGCACGATCCTTACGAAGCGGGGAAGGTGAGCCGGGAGCCACCAAAGCTTCCTGGCCTCATCACTCTCTGAGAGCTGCTCGAGGGCATCGAATATTATTACTAGAGTCTCTGCAGTGAAGACTCATTCAAAAGGTTTATAAACAAGTCGCGGAGGTCATGTATCTTCTTAGGGTAGCTCTGAACCAGACACCGGTAGTTAACTGCCAGTTGTTCACAAATGCTTAGGAGGAGAGTCCGGAGGTCAGTCCTCATGTCTGTGCTGCCTAGAAATCGCACAACTATGACCGGGTCAGATTCTGGTCCTGGGTGTCCTCAAGAGGGATGCCACCTGTCTTCATGGGCAGCAAAGCCTGAAACGTGAAGGTTGCATTTAGACGGTAACGTATATTCATGTGGTCAGAGACTATGACCTTTCTTCTCTCTGGAGTCAGACCCTGACCATGCAGAAAGTCGTGTAGAACCAGGAAATGGGAAAACCTGCTGGGAAAGTCAAAGAGCTGTCGCCAAGCTCATGCACTAAAATCTATAGGTGAGACCCTTAGGACCACTCTGCTCAAGGTGATAAAATAATGATAATAGTATTATTCAACTGTAAGGCAAAATTTAGCTTGTATTCTAAAAGTTGCAAAGTGTTTCATAAACAGTAAATCTGAATGTCTGTATGGTCAGTTTTTCATCACTGATTCCTATTTCCTGGCATGGTTGTTGGCATGTAGTAGTTGCTTAGTAAGTATTTGTAGAATGACTAGATTAAATAATGATTTACATATTATATTGAATCAAATACTTTCATTAGTTGAGATTACATAATGCCATGTATGCTGACCAAATTCCAGTTTAAGAAATACTCAGTACTGAAATGACACTGAATATAATCTCTTAGGATTCAGAGACATTTTACTAAATTCTGAAGCTATAGATAATGTCATTGTTATGATTATTTTTTATCATTGTCATAAAAATCTATATAATGCTGGTTAAAAGAGTTTCGCTGTATTGTGCTTCGTAACAGATGGTTTACTATACAAATAGGCAGTCATTATCTTCACGTTATCTCTTTGCAGGGCACATGGGAATTACAGTATCATTTAACAGGAGAGGAAACTGAGGCTGGATAAATGACTTGCTCAGAGTTAAATTGTTACTGACAGATGAAGCTGGAGTAGAACTTAAGCCGACTTGTAGACTTGCAGTGTGTGTGCCCTCTCTCTCTCTCTCTCTCTCTCTCTCTCTCTCTCTCTCTCTCGCTCTCGCTCTCTGTATCTCTCTCACATGAAGTTAAAGGGATAAAATATATAAAGGGGTTACTAAGTTTAGTATTTTTCTGTCTGGAAAGACAAGAAGGGATAAGATCAAAGTATAAGACACTGTAAACTGTATTTTTATGAAACTTGGTCCCTTAAGAGAAAGTTCAGGTTAAAGTATAAATAAGTTTAGAAAAGATTTGTGGATGTCAGTTTCAGAATGAGCTATTAAGAGAAATAAGCATCTTATTGTCATTGTTTAGCCCCAGCTGTTGAAGCTGATTTGGAGGAAGATAATCCTGCCATCCTACAGCTGCCTTTGGTGGCAAATCAGAAACAGAACACAATTGTTGGTCCCTACGCAGACTGCCTATGATGATTATGTGAATATGTCCTCCCTCCTCTTAATCATGTGCCACTGAATGTGTGATATCTGTAGAAAGTGTTCCTCTGATCATGAGCTCACCCCCATGGAAATGTCAGGTACACAGGAAGTAACTGAATTGACACAAGGTGTCTGCCATTATAAGGAATACGAGGTCACAAGAGAGCACAGGTTGGTGTTGGTGCTGGTGGTGAGGGTAGATGTTACCTAGGGGAGAGGCAAGAGAGTTTGGGCAGGGAACCTAGAAACAGGCAAGGCTCCTTGAGGGTCCAGAGGCCCAGAATGTGAAGAGACGCATTATAATAGCTGGACAAAATATCTAGACCAGCAAGAGCTCAGCTGTTTTCAAGTTGATCAACTTGACTGTCACCACTCGCTCCCCTTGGATTGCTTATGGATACAGGCCTGTCAGCACATCCCATGTGGTCTTTTACCTCCCATGCTAGAGCATGTGGGATTGTATCACATGCACATTTAACTTAGCCAAATTCAACAATATTTGCCCTTCCAACCTTACCTTTCCCTCCTCCCCAAAGAAAAAAAAGCCCTAGAATGAGTGTGAAATGGCATATCTGAACGGTTCCTCATTATTTTCAGTTACCATGGGCTCCTGTTACTATCTTGCTCACTTGGAATAATTCTAATGCTTGAAAATTCAATACAAATTGGTGTTCAAAGACTGACATCCACACACATGCACACCCACGTACACACACATTTGTTTTGATGCAATGTGGTCCCTAAATGTAAGCCAGCCATTTCATCTAATGTTCAATTAAAGAAAAGCTGTATCTCCTAACACAAGAAGGAAAACCAGTAGTTGGGCTTGGCATCTTAAGAAATGGTAACTTGGTCTTCCTAAGGACTTTTAAGTAAGTTTGATATACCCGATTTCACCTGTGAGCTTACTTTGGAACCTACCCCACACAAGGTGCAACACGACTGTCCCTGTTCTTGTCCTCAAGGTGACCTGATTGAGATTGTGTAGCATGTGATAGAGTGAGAACATTCGTGAAGTTAAAGAAAGCTCTGTTCTTAAGAGAGTAACCACAGGGAGAGCGATACAGAGATTCTGAAGTAACATCAGGATCGTATAAACCAATAGACTTTGATTAAATGTAAGAGAAGGTTAAAGATAGAACTAGTTTAGTCCATTTTAGAGTGAGTTGCCCAGACAATAGATACCACATTCCAGGGTGAGATTTCAGACCTTCCTTTAGGACTCGAAAGGGTGTCACGAAAACCAGTTTTGCTGTCTTTCATAGACTACCCACCTTCAGCTTAAAAAAGAGGGGTCAAGAAAAAAGGTGGAGATTAGGGTGTTGCAGATAATATTTATCACCACCCTACTCCCAAAGGGGAGGCTGAGAGATGCCCACCCCTCACTTCCAGGTGACACAGTAGACCACTTACAGGGTATCCCCTACAGCTTGGGGGTCATGGCCATCTGTGTCTGAAGACACATGAGAAATAGGGATGGCTGGCTGCTCTGATGGAGGAGTGATGGAGAGCTGCTGTATTGGAGCTGGAATTTCTTAGAAAAAAAAGGTATCTGAGTGTTTTCCATGTGTCAGATGTGGATACTGGAAACAGTGAGCTGAGAAAGATTTTCATTGGTTCTGTTGGAGGGGATCTTGGTCGAGATACTTTGAAATGCATTGCTGGATACTTAGGAGCCAAGGAAGTGACCAGCTGGAAAAAGATACATTCTCCTATGTCTAGGGAACTATAGGTGAGGGATGTTCAGTGAGGACTAGTGATGTAGAGGGAATGGACTTCCTGGAAATGATGAAAAGGCCTCAGAAGAGGTGGGAGGCTGCTTTAAACACCTGCCATGACCAGAGAGTGCAGAGCCCAGTTCAGAATAGTACTGGTCATGTAAGAACTTTCTTTCCTTTCCTCCCAGCCTGAACTGCAAGCCTGTAGGGGTCATCCATGTGGCTGGGATTAGGAATAGAGGGGAAGAAGTGCTATGTAGAAAAGAAGACAATGGCTCTGTCCCTATCTCCCACTGCAGATAGCTTGCTTATGGTAAGCCTCAGCTGGGGAGAGAAATGTAGACTGCACTTTTAATTTCCATCTTAGACTGGACATATTAATTGCCAAACTGAGATTGATTTCATGTCCAGTAGCAACTGGAGGGCTTGTCTTTGCTGAGGGATGAGAAGAATTGTGAGATCTGCTCTAGTTTCCATCCCAGTGAAAGCTAGCCCACAACATGAGTTTGAACAGTGGGAGAAAAAAAATGAAGCTATTCTATAATTACTCCCCATGAGTCCTGGTCTTTCAATATGACTATTCGACCAGCAAAAAGATTAATTATAATTCAGATAGTGAACACAAAAATGGACATTATTTTGATTAATTTATATATTTCCCCAAAGTTAAAATTTTTTACAAAAATACATGTAAAAGAATAGTCTTTTACCTTCTTTGCTGCTTCAGCTAGCAGAAGGGTCTTCCCTGTGCATGGTCCACCATATATAATAAGTGGATTGATGTGCCCAGTTTTACTTGGAAGGATGTATTTATGCACTATGTTTAGCGATTCACATTTGTACTCATAGAAAGAGGCATATGTTTTACATAATGATGAATGCTGGAGGATTTCATCATAGAGTGTATCAGTTTCAGTGTCAAAATTCTGCTGTACTGTTGCCTGAATTATATCAATCATGTCCTCATAAAATTGTTTACCAAGTCCTTCTATGTAATGATTTTCTATTTCCTGGGAATAGCCTAGTTTCATGTCACAATGAGTAACGGATGTATACACTCTCAGATTAGAAGATGCAACAATGGTAGGAATAAATTCATCCCTGAGTTTTATCAGCTTCTCTTGGGCTTCTGGGTCCCGAATAATCCTTGGTTCTGTTCCAGTTATATCCATGTATTTTCCCATCTCAGGGATTTTTACAAAACGCTCAATGTTAGCAATTTTCCTAATGTAGCAGACACACTTCTTTAAGAATGCTGGAGTTTGCTTTCCTAGAGCGAAGTCAAACTCGTCCTCTATAGCTGAAAAAAAAAAAAAAAAAGACAAGTTATTTGCCTAGAACAAGGAAGTGACGCGCATACTCCCAGCACTTAACTCTCCACTCACTAGTGGTAGATTATTTTGCTTATAGAGTATAGCTGAGTCATCTGTAGAATAATTCCTGAATTCCCTAATTTTCTATTTATGTTTTCCTAGACAGCCTGGAATCCAGAACAATGGATTTTAAATAAAATTTCAAATAAAATTTCCTTCCCAGTCTGAGGGAGAGGTTGGAGATAAGCATTAGAAAGAAAGCATACCAAGTTTTTAGTTGATTATTTTAGATTCCTGCTTAGCTTTCCTCTCAGACTTCAGGGGTTCAATGAGTGAAGAGCAGGGATGAATTGGGGCTGGGAAAGAATGAGGAAGAGGCCAAATGACATAGCAGGTTTAGGACTTCCTTGTCAGTCTCCCCTTTACAATGTAGCTTCACCATTTTATTTGAGGTGCAATTGTACTCCAGACAGATATGTTGAAATATAAATATAAAAGTGTGTTCAAACTATAACCATGTTCTGATTGTTGGTTAATCTAATTATTTATGTCACTGTTAAATCACGTTATATCCATCAGAATAGGTACAGAAAATGACTTAGTATGTAACTTTATTCTAAGACAAATCATGTTTTGGCTTACAATACATATGCTAACATACAAGTAAATTTACATTGTAAATCACTTGAGGCTCTATGAGAACATGTAAAACTTGATTCATAGTAATTAAAACATGACTTGTACATGATTTTAGGAAATAATAAAAATAAATGAAAAAATTAAACCGATGGAAGCGAATTTTAAGGCAAGAAGCCTTTTAAAATTGACCACCTCCTTCCCACCCTCTGTTCTTTCTTCTCTCCCTTCCTCTTTGCTTCTTTCATCCAGTTGGTCTTAACTGAGCACCTATGTGCTAGGCATGCTGCTATTTGCTCAAACCACACTGGTGATAGAAAACAGACCATATGTAGAGAAAAAGCCATTATGGAGCTTATAGTCCTGTGGAGGATGACAGACATGAATCATAGAGTCCCACAAATAATTTACTATAATTGTTTTTAGTACTGTGAAGGAGAACAACATGGTGTAATGCAAATAATCAGGGGTTCTAACCTGCTTAGAGATGTGGGAAGGCCTTCTAAAGCAGGTGACTACTGAGCCAGGATGCGATGGAAGCCTGGGGTGAGGGGTGGGTTCTGAATACATGAGGCTGGGCTGGCTGAAGGTTGAAACCATGTCAATGTGCCCAGCATGCCCAGTTCAAACATCAAGACATATACGTAGTCTATAAAGTGACTATTAAAGTGAGAATTTTATTTTAAAATGATGCCTTTTAGTGGGACTCTCATGATGATATGTTTTTTCAGTAATGATATCAATTGATCAAAATTTGTGACTCAAGTATACAAGATATGTTTACAGCCACCGGTATTGAGTAGCTGTTCCACTGGCATCAGTATGTTTTACACAGGGTTTTAAGCAGGCAAGTTGGTAAAGAGGCCAGTTAAAGAAGCCTGTACAGCAAATGTCTGTCTTCTTTTTATAGAAGAGTTAAGAACTTTTTATAATGAAGACGAGGGAAGATGCAGGAAATCTCAACATTATGTGATTCTGCAGAAAGCTTTCTGGCTGATATCTTTTTTAAGCATTTGTGTAAAATGCTAGGGGCCACATAGGATTAGATAGGTGTTACATTCTGAGTATCATAAAGAGAAAGAAACTATAGTGTCTATACATAATGGCTGATAATCAGAGATATGCATGATTATCTCTGACTCTCAGAAAACAAGTCAACTGTAACTTACCTGACGTTGTCATCTCCTCTATGGAAAGAGTGTATCAATCAGGAGTGTTGGTAACAAATGCAACATAAAAAGAGATGTGGGCAAACCATCTAAGTAAGCTTGGCCCAGGGGGGAAAAAGAGGCTGTACATAAGAGTGCCTAGCTGATAGCATAGGCTTAATTAAAACACTTGAATAAAGGAGTCATCTGAGATTCAGTCAACTCCATAGTTATTTTTAGAAGCAAAGTGCATCCTTGTGATTTTAGGGGACTTTTATGAATACTTTCTGACATTTAATTGTCTATAAAGGTTATTAACCTCCTCTCCTTATGAGACTACTGTACAGTATTTGTCTTCTGTCTTTGCATTTTTCTTAACATCCTAAAATTTAACTAGTCACAGCACCTGATGAAGATAACAGTAGGAGGGGATGCCCAGCCCTGGCAACTATCATTTATAAAGCAGTAATCTCTCTACTGTCCCCTAGACCACTCAGTTTTGATGTTCACAGTAGGACACCATTTTATTTCTCTTCCTCTCCTGCTACTTAAAAAGGTGAAACTGGAAGTGTTGTGAAACTTTACATTCAACCATAAATAGTACATCGTTCCAGATTCTATCAAGTATTGGTATTTTTAAGATTTCTGAAAACATTAAATATTCTAAGTTGATCCTTGAATAATAACATGGGTTTGAACAGTGCAGGTCTGCTTATATGTGGATTTTTTTCAATAAATGCAGTACTGTAAATATATTTTCTTATGATTTTTAAAACATTTCTTTTCTCCAGCTTACTTTCTTAACAGAATACAGTATATAATACTATAACATACAATATATGTGTTAATCGAATATTTATGTTATTGGTAAATCTTCCAGTCAACAGTAGGGCATTAGTAGTTAAGCTTTTGAGGAGTCAAACACTTAACGTGGATTTCCGACTGCATGGGTGTCAGTGCCCTTTAACACTGTGTTGTGGCCATCTGTAGACTTATTTTAAGGACCTGGCACTTCTCCAGCAATTTTCATTATACACACATGGTCTTAAAATTAGTTTGAATTGTAAAATAGATAACATTTCCTTAGCATGTATATCTTTAAGATATTTAACTCCCAGCAGCAAACAGTTCACGTAGTAGAACTACATAGTATGAAATTATTTATCTTCATTCGGTTATCCATTTGAACAGAGTTCTTTAGTGTGGAGAAAATTCGGAGAAAGTGCTTGCTGATGAAATATTTGAACACTTGAGCTGTGTGATTCTGAACGAGAGAATGACTTCCTCAAACTGGAGTCTGTTTCATCAAGAATAAGGAAGCTTTTGCTCTGGGCATTTTTTTCTAACACAGCATGTTTTTTTTAAAACAGGATGGTTTCGCCTTTGATAAAGATGAAGAACCAGAGCCTCAAAATGGATCAAAAAGGTCCCAAAGGAACAAGGTATTTGTTAATCCGTATTTTCTAAAGATAGTTCTTATTCCTGCTAATGTTAGTATTTTCAGAGAGACCTAAAGTAAGACCTAGTTTTTGACAGCTTCCAGAGAGCGAATTTTTCAAAATTATTTGGCCAAGCCATTCACAAAACCAATCCAAAGATGCAAATACTATCGCTTTTTCTCAATTGTTCTTTATTATCAACTTTCAAAATAAATGCTACATATTTAATTAATTTTACCCGTAGTGTTTGTCCCCTGAAAATTGGCATATTCCTTCAGATTTGTGATTTCCTGTGCAATTTCTAAAATAAAGCCTCCTTTCTACGGCTGAGAAAGGTAGACAAGTGGTCTCTGCTTACCAGCTGGGGAAATTTTCTTTTTAAGTTTAAATTACTCCTGCTGCTCCCTTACTTCACAATCTCTGATGGCTTTCCATCTTACCCAGAATAAAACATAACGTCTTAATAAATAAGGTTATTCTATGCCTACCTTTTGACCTTATCTCTCCCTAATCTTCTTCCTGTTTCTAGAACTGGATAAGCGTATTCTCGTCTTTGAGATCTTGAACCTGATAATCCCTCTGCCAGGAATTCTCTACCTTAGATATAGCACTGCTGGCTCTGATTCCTTCTGTCATCATTCAGCTCAAAAGTCATCTCCTTATTCCCACTCCATCTAAATCTGGACCCTGCATCCTTCATCAATCCCTATTGTCCTATTTTTATGTTTCATTTTATTCATAGATAGCACTGATCCTTTCTGAAATGATCTTGTTCATTTGTATGATTGCTTGCCTTTTGTTTTTCCCTACTGACACATAAATTCCGGAAGAGCAGAGACCTTGTATTCTTAGGCACTGTTGTATCCTTAGTTCCTGGCACATAGTAGACACTCAATACATTTTTGCTGAATAAGTAAGTGAGGGAATGAATGAACAAACCAACAATTGAACTGAGAAACCCTGGCAAAGTTTGGTCTATTATATCCAGCCTCCTCTGACTTCTTTTAAAATCATATTTCCTGGAGAAAATTCTTATCCATGAGCTAAAACAAGAGAATACTTGTATCTCCAGGAGATAGAAACATTTAGAAGAATTAAATTTCATCAAGTAGCATATGAAATTAAATTTGCAGAACCATCAAAGAGAAGCAGTGAATGCATCTATTATTTATCTGTTTTTTAGTGTACTGATGATGTATAAAAATTACCTGAGAACAGGTACCTCTTAGCTTGGCTGTGTTTCATTTTCCCCTTGTCATGTAACAGTTTTACAGCAGCCTTAAATATCTTCTTGATCTCATCTGATATCTCTTGCCAGGACTTCTCATTCTCAGCATTGGCAGAAGGCTGCATCTATGGCAATGTAAAAGTGAGATATTAGTCTTAAAAATCATCAAGAAAACCTAATATTTAAGAATAAAAGAACTTTAGGGTTTACTGTGTGCCAATACAATGATATGTGCTTAACAGACAGTATCTCACTTAATACCCCCACTAACCATAAATGTTCAAAATTATTTCCATGTTATCTGTGAACTTGCCCAAGTTACACAAGGATGTGAATTCAAACAGGATTCGTTTGTTGGGCTTTCTTATTATACCATGTATTTCTCTCTTGAGTTTTGTACAAGTGCCATTACAAAATCATCTCTTCATTATCCTCTAAAGAGGAAAGTTAAAGGAGAGGTGCACTTACTGCAATTTAATTATCTTTAGTTTTTCTTCATCATTTGATTTTATGATCCTCTGCGAAGTATAGTAGGAGGGTGGCCTACCAAGAAAGTAACACTTATAGAGAGTCCTGACGATAATCTCATGTATAAATTCATTTAACGTAGTCTGCAGAAATATCTTGTCAGGTTTAGAGAATGATTTAAATTCCCCGAGAGGATCATAGAGTCAAATGAAGAAGGAACAACTAAAGCCAATTAAATAGTAACATATGAACAACTGCTCTCAAACCGCTGTGCAAACCTGGTTTCCTGAGGTATCATGCTTCCTGATAGCTATGTTTATGTTGACTCCTGGCACATTTAACTGGGAATTATGCCAGTTGAATATGGCATACTCTGGGCTTATCCCAATATTCCTCTTCAGAGAAGCAATATCTTTGCAGATAATTGCTTTGATTAATGAGTGTTAAGGGAGAAGAAAACTCAGGAATTCTGACATTTCATATTGCATGAACTATGAAAATGCTTTATGTTAGTATCAGAATGACAATATACACGGTCCTTAAGTGAAGAACTGTCATGAACCTAGGGCTTTCCTCTTCTTGGACCTGCCTGGGTGCTAAATGTATTAAGGATGTTCTCTTTGGAATAGGGATGGAATCTATGCCTTCTTTTCAATCTCTCTAAAAATTCCATGCAATGAATAGGCCCACCCATTTTCTCTTTCTCCTTCATTAGCTTTCAGGGGCACAGTAGATACATTTGGAAACCATGGTGGAGAGAACAATAATATTTCCATCATACTCATGCCTGAATCGATCTCATGCCAAGATCCTACTTAAGATATAAGAATATAAATTAGTTATATATGAATGTTAAAGGAAAAGCATTGAATTAAAAAATGAGAGACTATTAAAAGTTGTTACACAGATTTAAAAAGACAACCCCACCAAACAAACAAATAAAAAATCTTTCTCAAATTAAAAATATAATGGTTGAACTTGAAAGCTAAATGTTTGGACAGAATAGACATAGCTGAAGAAAAAAATTGGTGAACTAAAAAAAGTCTCAAATAATCTGGAAAGCAGCACAGAGAGATAAGGAAATTGATAATGTGAAAGAGAATTAAGAGACATGGAAGATAGACTGAGATGGCCTAATGTACATCTAATTAAATAGAAAAAAAGGAAAGAACAGAGGAAATAGATGTTATTTGATGAGATGGTGGCTGAGAATTTTCAGAACTGATAGAATACATGAATTCACACACATTAGAAATATAACATATGTCAATCAGAATTAATAAATGACAGCTGGCAAATGGGAAAAATAAGAATAGTTTCAGTTAAACGAACACCAAAGAGTTTATCTCTAGTAGACCTTAATTAGTGGAACTCTCAATAGATGTACTTCAGGAAGAAGAAAATGACCCCAGAAGGAAAGTCTAAGGTGCTAAAAAGAGAGACAAAAAGTGGAAGTTTTCTTAGTTTTGAATCTCATTATTAAAAAGAAATTTAGGGCCCAAGGCAGAATAACTGTCTGCTGTGCCTTTTCTGTGGAGAAAAACACTCCTGGATGACATAACAGTTTAAAGTAATGGACAGATACATACTTTGCAGAGAAAGGTAACTTACTGAGTTTTTATTGCTTTTCAGCATTTCTGATTTGGGTCTGAGGTAATAAGCTGCTGGCACCGAGTTCTCATCTCGACAGTACCATTCTTCCAGTAACTTGGTCTCCAGCTTTGCTTCTATGGCAGCATCCAAGATCATTTCAAACTCTGAGGCTTCCACTTCTCCAGGGATTCGGATGTTCCCATATTTTTCACCTAATAGTCCCTGTGTATCAACAAGAAAGTTCAGTTTAGTGTGTCACTAGAAAAATTCATTTTAATATTCACATCATGTGGTCACTAAATGAATACAACAAATAGACTACAAGATACATTGTTCCATCATTTTTTCTCTTTTAATCACAGTGGATATTTTTCCCCATGGAATACTACACAAGTAAAATTATATCAGTTATATTGTAATTATAACAAATTCTTCATATGCTGAGAAATGAGATTGCACATCATATAGACAATTTCAAAATACAGAATTTTGTAGTAAATTTATTTTACAAAGCTACAAATGAATGAAGTACGAAATTATTGAATGATACAACTACCAACACCACAGGTAACTGAAAACAACTCAAAATATAAAAAAGATACCATATTCTCCCTATTAAATTACAAAGAAAAAAATGTGCTCAGTGTTATGTGGGGGTGTGAGAAATATCCACATAGTGCCGATGGTGTGCAAACGGGTTCAATGTTTCTTTGCAAGGTATTCTGGCAATACATATTTTAAAAAATCCATATAATTTTTGGTAATTTTTCTTCTGGAATTAATCTTTACAGAATAATTAAGGACATACATAAAGACTTACTGGATTATTTATGTTCAAACCTGTTTTAACAGTAAAGAAGTGGTATAATGACCTAATTGCCCAGCAAAAGGGAACATTAAAATATTTATGGTATCTCTATTCAAGTGTACCAAATTATGTTCTAGAACTGTACTGACATGGAAAAATGTTTATAGTATACTATTAATTGAAAAGTTAAGTTACAAAACAGTATATACTAGGTGATTCCAATAGTTCATATGTAAATTCTCATGTATATGAGAATATGGTTTATGTACATATACAAACACACATATACACACAAAAGATTTTATGAGAATACATACCAAAGTTATCAATGGTTTTTTTAAATTAAAAATACATGCTTTTTGGGGCAATACATATGTACTATTTTGTAGTGAGAAGAACACCAGATATTTAAAATTTTTCAATTTATCGATGCTCTCTACACTCCTCTAAATGTTTACATAAGCCCAAAGTGTGGTCCTTGGACTAGCAGCATTGTGACACATGGGAATGTGTCATGCAAATTCAATTACATGCAAATTCTCAGGCCCCATCCCAGACCCGTTGAATAAGAAACTCTGGGAATAGGGTTGAGCAGTCTGTGTTTTAGCAAGCCCTCTGGGTACTAAACCACTGGTTTAAGCTAATAAAAATATTAGCTTCATAGCACCTGATATTTCAATTAATCTTCAATGACTTATGTAGTAGAAACAAGGAAGGAACACAAATGAACTCTAACACAAATCTATATTACTGAAGGCAAGTTTGTCTGCATTATAGTATCCATGAAAAGATTTCTGTTTAATTTGTGGGCATCTTCATCCTTTCCTCCTGTTAACTAGCACCTTTACCATGAACTTTAAGCCTTGTTTACCCAAGGAGTGTGATTGGAATGAGAATTACAGTTTGCCTTCCTTAGGGTACTTCTTACTACCTCTTTTCTTATACCATAATACCCAGTTTTCTTTTCATCTCCTAAAGGCAGGTGAGGAATAAAAGTCCTGGACAGATCTGTGTCCAAAACAAATTCAGGACCTAAACTTCATTACAAAATGGTAAACCCCATGAAGGCAGAGACCAGAGCTATGTATTCCTAGCACATAGAAAATATTTAAAAAAACATATTTGTTGAATAAATGAAGAAACAAAGACAGAGAAAGAAATCTTTAGAGTTCTTCTATTCTTATCTGAAGCTTTTACTTGTTTGAGGATAATAGTTCAGCTCTCAGCAGGTGGAATAACAGTTTGGGATGGTACCAGTTTTGTTGGCAAGCCTCATTTCAGCTCATAGTCTTTTAGCATGTACTGTTTAAACACATCCTTGGTTGGGCTGTGCCCTCTGTCTTTCCTTGGGACATAATCCATCTCATCTAACTGGTTTACCAAAGGTGACTGTGGTTACTGAACTCATTGTTTCGAGCTCAGTTCTCTTCACTATGAACCTCAGTGACCAGGCAGGAGGGAAGTCCAACCTATTTGTTCTCTTTAGCTGCATAAATCCCTTTGGAAAGGACTTAAATGGAGGAACTCCACATCATTGTTCTCCATTATGGTAAACGAGGGTTTATAGTGGGTTCCTTTGAGATAAGGGTGTTCTAACTCCAATGTGTCAGCCTGGAGGCCAATTAAGAACATTTTAATTTTAATTTCCATTTATTTTGGGCTCTTCTTGACAACAGGCTGTATGCAACAAAAATAATGGTATTTTGAGTTGTTTCTCACTTTCCTCCTATAAAGTCTCTTATGTTAAACTTGGGTAAATGAACAGATACAACCTCTCTCTCTGCCACAGACACAGAGGGACATGATCTTTTTTAGGGTAGCCAGCCTGAGGATTATCCTGTTCCCCTTGGCTGACTCTGAAGAGGGATAGTCAGCACCCTCAGTAAGGGCTGACTATCATGAGGAGTGAAATTTTAGTGCTGGGATGAGCCATCTGGAAAACTCATTGGGCAAGGTAAGTCATAAGAAGATTTCCAAGCAGGAGTCACTGTAGGAATCCAAATGCGTACGAGTGGAGTTTGGTCATGGTTGGAGGACCTGGTGGATAGGCAAAACATTAAATATAGGATTTAGAAATTAACAATTCTCCATCTAGCAGACAGTGAAGCCCAGGAAGATCATAAACTCAGATACCAAGATCCAAGGCTGGATTTGGGGCATGACGTGTAAAAGAAGACAAAATAATGACCAGTGAAACAAGATGATGCCCAAGGGCAGAGCGTCATCACTTCTCTGGCAATTTACAAACTGGTTAGTTCTTCATCTTCTCTCTGCTCTAAATAAGGCTGGTTCCAGAGTCGAGGGCAGGGTCAAATCCATGGAAGTTTCTAAAATGTGCTCCATGGATAACTGCACCTGGATCACCCAGGGTGCTTGTGAAAACATAGGTTACTGGATCCCGTCTCAGACCTAAAGGACACTGTGGTTGGGAGTCTAGCAATCTGGATTTTAAGATGAGATTATAAATGAATCTGAAATTAGAGAACCATTGCAATGGATAGGCAGTGCATACGTGGTCTCATGAGTGATGACCAGCAAACTCCAAAGGGACAGGATGGGGAATACAGCAGATAGCTACAAAAATCGAAGGCTATTTAAAAATAATTATTTATTTGAGTTGAACAGCTGGCACCAAATACTACAATTATTTAATCAATATAGTAAGGCAAAATGTCCTTTAGAAATTACTAAAGAAGAGAAAATACCCTCATCCAATTCAAATAACAAATATATATCGCGTACCTACTATGTATAAAGTGGTAATACAAAACTTCAGAAAGGTAATAATGTGCTATAGGCTTAAAGTTATTTGTTGAATTGTTCTCCCTAAGCATTTTCCTTCTCTCTATTGATTCCTCCTTTAGGTGCAATGCTCATAAATCAAGCAATTACTTTTCGAGCATCTAAGACAGGATCCTGCCTCACTCAGTCTTGTCTTGAGAAATAGAAGAAGGGAACTGGCAAAAAAGAATTTTGCTACCCCATTTTTCAAGAAGACTCTTTTGGGTTCTATGTGGTTACAGTTCTAAGGTAACACACAACAAGGGTCTGTATTTACCAGGTCCAGGAGAGCCAATTTAGAGAAAGAGTCCAACTCAGTCACAAAGTCCAGCTTATGTGGTCAGTGGCTCAGAACAGGGGTAGAGATGCAGGACTAGTCTAAGAGATTGGCAGTAAGAGTGGAAGTGACAAGATGGAGTCCCGTGTTGGTTTCCTAATCAGCCTATTTCTTAGCTCTGTAGCCATGAGGAGTGTGTGTGGATGACCCTAGGGCAGCTACTGTGAGCAAGAAGGCATCCTTCGCTGTTCACTGGCGATAGAATATTCACTCCTACCACTGAAAGAGAAACAGATTTTACACATCCTCCTGACCACAGTGTTCACGAAATTCATTTCTTTGCTTAGTTAAACTAATTTTGCTAGTTTGCAGGAGAAATTTGCTGGAGATTTGAGGAATTATATTTGATTTTGCATTAAGGTCCATGTTTATTAGTTATACCACTGATCAGTCTGCCTGTGTAACCTGTATGGAAGAAATTCATATGTCTGAAATAATTTTCAACTTTTTATTTAATTATTTAAACACTCTGTTAATACACATATGAACATAAATATATGGAATTTCACCTGTCTGAAGAAATTCATAATCACCCCTCCTATCCACCTAATCAAATATGAAAACATATTTAAAATGGCCCATTCTTGAACAGTGAAGATATATTAGTTAGGCAGGGAGCAACAGTTCAATTGAATGCTTAAATACAATCTGTTTAATGAGTTAAGCCTGAATAGATGAAATGTCTAAGAAAATTTTCTAATACTTTAATTATAGCTTCTGCATGTAAAATTCTAACATAAATACTTCCAAATGCTATGGAATTAGATATGGGTGGTAGTTGCTCAACATTGTAAATGTACCAAATGCCACAGGATTGTTTTCTTTAAAATGGTTAATTTTATGTTCTATGACTTTCACCTCAATTAAAAAATATTTTATGAACTGTAGAGTTTCTTATAACAGAGAACTTAAATGTAAAAGGACTTTCTACTTTTTTTTACCTTCCTTGTCTTCTTTATATGCCGATATGGATACATCTAAACCACTGCTTTCAAAGGCTTAGATAACCTTTTCTATCCTCTCAGTTGATTTTTCTTTTCCATTGGGCAAAGAGTGATTCCCCTAGCCCCTCTGCTCTTTATGTGCAGTTAGTTCTGCCTGGGCTTGGAACTTGAGAATCTTTGGGGTCTGAGTCTGAGTCTGAGTGTTTATTGTATCAAATGGGACAGAGTTCTTGACAGTGTTGGTGACCTCAGCACGTCCTTACCTGTAGTCTGTTGTGGGATGTCAGGAAAGAGGTGTGGGCAGAGTTTATTTGGGGTTCTGGATGTTATGCTTTGTAGGGAGGTGGGCCAGTGCTCCCTGAGCTCTTGTTTATGAGCCATCACTCATGGGAACAGCTGTAAGGGAATGGAGAAACTACGCCTCCCCAACCCCAAATGGTGCTATAGCAAGGTGAAGCACATACCCTGTAAACACCCTCTTTCTTCTAACTCAGCCACTAAAGCAAGGCAGGTGGGACTACTCCTTCTATAAGCTTCCCCTTTAATTATCAAAATAAAATCCACATTGATATATACAACTTTCTCTCATACATAATCTCATTAAATGTTCCTGATCCTGTGAAGTAGGGTGAATTGCAGAAGAGGACATCAGGGTTCACAGCCCTCAACTGGCTTGCCCAAGACTTCTTCTTTAAGAAGACACAGTGGTATCACACTTGAATATGGGGTGCTTAATTCAATAACATTTTTCTCTTTCTTTCTTTCTTTCTTCTCTTTCTTTCTCTTTCTTTCTTTCTTTCTTTCTTTCTTTCTTTCTCTTTCTTTTCTTTCTTTCTCTTTCTTTTCTTTCTTTCTTCCTTCCTTTTTCTTTCTTCCTTCCTTCCTTCCTTCCTTCCTTCCTCCCTCCCTCCCTCCCTCCTCTCCTCCCTCCCTTCTTTCTCTTTCTTTCTTTCTTTCTTTCTTTCTTTCTTCTTTCTTTCTTTCTTTCTTTCTTTCTTTCTTTCTTTCTTTCTTTCCTTCTTTCCTTCTTTCTTCTTCAAGTTATGGTGCTACTCTCCTTTCTGAGAGTAATTTCAGATAACTTAATTGCTTATGATGGTTCTTCTAGCCTGTGCCCTTAGCAGGGCCACCATATATGGCCATGCAGCTTGTGTACTGCACACATTCAGGGCCACTGTTCATAAGGACTACAGCAAGTTCAGTGCTATGGCCCTGAGTGGTGGCATTCTTTTTCTCTGACTTAGTACCAGGTGGAGGGACAAACATGGTTGTGATGTGTTCCCTGAAGCTCACATCAGCCTTCATAGAGTTTTGCTGTGGAGTAATACCCACTGAACCATGCCAAAGAGTCAGCTGCAGCTGCCTCACACACTTAATGTTATTTTCTTAATGCTTTTCAAAACTATGAAACACCTTCACAACTGACTTTTAAATGTCTTAATACACATATAATACAGGGCACTTTATTTAGAAGTGAATTGCAACTCAATTACTAAAATTTTGTTTCATATGTCTCAAAAACCAAGAGTAAATGGAGAAAAAGGGTATAATTTTATGTGTCAACCTGACCAGACCATTGGATGCGCAAATATTTGGTGAAACATTATTTCTGGGCATGTCTGTAAGGCGTTTCTGGGTGAGATTAGCATCTAGAGTCAGCAGACTGGGTAAGACAGATTGCCTTCTCCGATGTGGAAGGACTTTAGCCAATCAGTTGTGGATCTGAATAGAGCAAAAAGGTAGAGGAAGGGAGAGTAGCTCTCTCTGCCTGACTTTATGAGCTGGAACTTTGGGTTTCTGCATTCAGACTGGGGCTACACCACTGGCTTTCCTCAGTCTCCAGTTTGCAGAGGGTGGATCATGGGACTTCTCGGCTTCATTAATCATATGAGCCAATCCTTTATAATAAATCTTTATATATATATGTAAATAAATATATATTCTTTGATATATAAATATATATCCTTTATATGTAAACACATATCTTTTATATACACATATACAATCTCAATTTATACCACACACACACACACACACATAAATGTATTGGTTCTGTTTCTCTGGAGCATTGTGAATAATACAGGGATGATAGTGAAATAAATTAGGAAATAAAGACAAGTGACTAAAATATCTGTTAGAACTAAATGTCCACACAAGTTGATCTGAATGACATATTTAAGAAACGTCACATCTTTGGCACCAACAGGCCTAAGAAAAGTATTTCTAGAAAACTGTTCATCTCTCAATCATTAGTGATACACTCTTGCATCAGGGTTGCCAAGAAAGGATGTTAGCAGACATATTTAGCATATGAAGTCTAGCATTTTTCACCTTCAATGCATTCAATTATCCAGATATCCATGGTGGAATTCACAGTATATAATGATTAGATATTACTGACATCTGTATATGGGCAAAAAATATCTATTTTCCATAATTTGTCCATAGTGAGCCTATGTTTCATGAACCACAAAAACGAGTTTCTGAAATAGATACATCGACAAAAACATACATTCATGCACACAAGTAATTTACAGATAAAGAGTATTTTGAGGTTAGGAAAAGTGAGATATTAGGAGTAATCTTAGCAAGTTGCTTCACCTCTGAATCTCACTCAGCTTTTACATTGTAAAGGGAGATAATACTTTAGCCTTGTATATTTATGTGGCCACACATCTACTCTGGTTTATTGTGAGAATCAAATAGTTACTCTATGTGAAAGCACTCTGTGAAATGTAAAGCACTTGGCAAAATATAAGGTGCCACTACTTAAACATAATTTACAGAGAAACATATGTTTAGCATACTCATACATACATATAAGCAAATTAAAAATTGAGAAATACTGCTGGATAGATAGGTTAAGGGAATGAAATCTCTGTTGATTGAAAAAAGACCTACAGAAGATAGAAAGAATATAAAGAATGTTAAGATAGTTGCTTACAGGTGGTAAGAAGGCGAAAAATGTGTGGTCAGCTAAGGACAAACTCCTCCACTCTCCAGGCATGTAGAAAGAGACTTAAAAGAATTGTATTGGGTTAGCTTGTGTTAACTGGGTGGAACCACAGCAACAGGTGTGCTGTGTTAACTGTTATAGAGAACACAGGTGTCACTTTAGGGGCTCCTGACAACTCATATGTGAAATAGAAGTTTTACAAAAATGAAGCAATTTGTATTATCAACGGTGTGTTAATAACCATGTTTGCAGGATTCAAGTTATTTAAATTCTCTTCTAAAAAAGACCAGCATTACTATGGACTGGACTGTGTTCCCCTATGTCACCTCCACGTGAGGGTATTGGAGGTACTTTAAGGGAGTGAGTGAGGGCAATTGACACCTTAAGGGTGGAGCCTTAACCCAATTAAACAGAGGCCCTTATAAAAAGAGGAAAGGCTGAGGCACCAGGCCTCTGCCATATAAGGGCGCAGCGAGGAGGCAGTCATCTGCAAGCCAGGAAGCGTCCGCACTAGACTCTGACCTTGCTAGCACCCTGATTTTGGACTTCTTGTCTCCAGAACTGTGAGTAAATAATTTCCTGTTCTTTAAGCCACACGTTCTATATAGTGTGTTGTTTTGGCAGCCGAGTTGGCTAATACAAGCATGACGATGAACAAAATGAAGCGGACTTTGTCAACATAAGATCTGGTATTTTCGGCAATTCATCATAAGCTGTATGTATGAAGGTGGTAAAATTATAGTTTAAATAATTTACCTATTTCATTTATCCGTCAAAATGACTAGGTTGATACTTCAATCTAGTTTGCCAGTCTCAGCTTTTTCATAATCAAATTATAATGTTACCTTTTTTCTTAAAACTGTTAAAATTCATGGTTTAACGATGGTTATGAGATTTACATAAACCCACTGCTAAAGTTACTTATATCAATAATAATTACTTACATCAATATTAAATCTATTTTTACTGCTTGTAAGGTGCTTTTGTCTGTAAGGAAGTTTCATTACCTAAAAAGTACTCAACACAAGTTTTATTCCTTAGAGACATCAGAACAAAGGAAGTAACCATAAGGGTGAAAGGACTGGGTAACAGACCACTCCCTAGGAATGGGACCATTCTAGAATTTGCAGTTAATTTGCATCAGTTCCCAAAGTACAGAGTATAACCCTAACCTCGACCAGTTACCTTAAACTGAGACATGGGTGAGAATTATTGGAAGTCTAAAATGTTAGAGAAAACATTCATCAAGAAAGCGAACACGAAAGAGCAGGGGTTTTTGTGTGCGTGGGGGAGTTAGGGGTGGGAGAGAGTGTTGGACACGTTAGAAATGAGTTGCCTACTATTCAAGTGGTGCTATCCAAAAAGCAATTAGAACTAGAGATCTGCAGGCCCAAAGAATCTTCTGGCTGGAAAAAAAGTCCTGAAAGTCATCATGCATTCAACAAGAATTTATTGAGCATCTAACTTGTAGGATGACCAGCCATTTTGGTTTGCTCAGGGCTGTCCCAGTCTGAGCACTGAAAGTTCCAGAAACCCCTTCATTCTCAGGCAAGCCGGGACAGGTGGGGATGCTAACAAGGCAATCATGGTCCCCTCTCCTTTTGAGCTTTCCCTGGAGGGGAGCAGTCAATTATAGGCATGCCTCATTTTATTGCACTTCACAGGTGTTGTTGTTGGGTTTTTTTTTCTTTTTTTACAAACTGAAGGCAAGACCCTCCACCAGCAAAAAAGATTACAACTTGCTTTATTGTGATACTTGCTTTATTGCAGTGGTCCGGAATCACATCTGCAGTATCTCTGAGGTCTGCCTGTGTCTGTATGCCTGCACTATATGGATTAGGTAGTTCAAGGGGGATTAGAGCAGAAAGAGAGCAGGGCTGAGGACCACCAACCTTTATGTGGGCACGGAAGCAGCAGGAGGAAGAGTAGAATGGTGTTACAGGAGTCCAGAGAAGAGAATGATAATATTTGAAACATTTATACAGAGCGCTTATAAAGCAATGGGAAATGGATGAGGGACATGAATAGAAAACTTATAGAAGCAGAAAAACAAATGCCAGTAAGCATGAAAAATAGTGCCTAACTCTACTCATAATCATAGGATTACAAATGAAAACACATGTGATAAGGTCTTTTTGCTTATTAAACTGTAGAGGAAAATTATACCTAGTGGTGTCTAGGCAGCAGGGGACTGGGCACTCAGACACTCAGTACCAATAAATACAAGTGTGACCTTGCTGAGAATGTAATTTGGCAGTAGGTATAAAATTCCACTTTTAGAAATCCACCCAACTTTTTGCATAAATATTTGTGTCACAAAAGTTTAGCAATTTTTAGCTTATATCATGGCCTTATTCTATAAGAGACATTTTATTAGTGTTAATATAAACGAGAAAACCGAGGGCAAAATTGTCCAACATGATTACTAATTCACATAATGTGTGTAACAGAACTCTGTTCAAGTTTCTATTTTCCTAATTCTGAGAAATTAAAAGAATAGCATACAAAGCATGAGATGAACAACTATGTTTCTATGGCCCAACTTGACAGCTCAATATTTGGTCATATTTTCAAAGTGATTTTTAAAACTATTAATAGCCTGGTTTTTTTAGAACAGTTTTAGACTTAACAGAGAAATTGAGTAGATAGTACTGGAAGTTGCCATGAACCCCCTCCCCCACCACCACCAATTTCCCTGTTTTTAACATCTTACATAAGTGTTATACATTTGTTACCATTATTGAGCCAATACAGGTACATTTATATGCTCTCCAGCCTAGAATTTATTCATATTTCCATAGTTCTTAATGTCTTTTTCCTGTTCTAGGATGCCATCCAAGATCCCACATTACATTTAGTTGTCACTTCTCCTTAGGCTCACGTTGGCTATGATGTTTTCTCAGGCTTCCATTGTTACTGACCGTTTGGAGGAGTTAGTGGTCTCGTGTTCTGTAGGATTTTGGAACTGGAATTTGCCTGACATTTTTCTCAGTGTTATCACTCTATAAAGTGCTATAAAGTTATAAAGTTTTGGGGAAGAAGATCACAGAGGCAAAGTGCTATTTTCATTCTTATCAAAGGTACTTACTATCAACATAATTTACGAGTATCGATACTGACCTTGATTACCTGGCTGAGGTAGTGTTTCCTGGGTTTCTCCACTGTAGAGTTATTTCCCCTCACCCACTCCCTCCCCATTTTCATACTGTACTCAGTAGAAGGAAGTCAGTGTGCAGCCCACACTTAGGGGTCGGAATTAGGCTTGCCTCTTTTAGGATGAAATAGCCACATAATTAGAATTATTTTGCACAGGTTTGTCTCTTCTCTCTCATTTATTCAATCATTTGTCAGTAGGGACTCATGAATATTTTATATTTGGGGTTATAATCCAATGCTAGTTTATTTTATTGCTCAAATTCCAGTTTTGGCCAACTGGAAGCTCTCCTTTGGATCCTAGGTCCCTTGGACATACCTCCATCATTGTGGCCATAGTTTTGTTTGTTTGTTTTAAGAACTACTTACTTTCTCGCACTACAAGATGCTCCAAGCTGTATTTCCTGCTCCAGCTCTAGAATCATTTCTCTAAGGAGCCCTTGTTACTTTTATTGGAGAATGGTATTAGAAACCAGCATCTGGGTGCTAGATGTTTTTTGCTACTGCAATGTCATTTCTTTTAGGCCTTTTTAAGTAAACGCAAAAACTTATATGTTCATATATTAACCGGTGTATGTATAAGAGTTCACATCTATAAATATGTCTAGAGTAACTCTTTATGCTTTATATTGTTATTAATCTTGCACTTAATTTATATTAAGTTAAACGTGAGTTTTCCAACATAAACTTGTGTCTTCAACTCTAACTCATCACCATGTGGATCGTTCTAACTTCCTCCTCTAGCTGAGCTGTACATTTCGACCCCAACTGTGAGAAACCTGGATCCCATCATCTGCCACTCATTTCCCTAATAATCATTCAATTCCAGTATACATGTATAGCATCAGAGTTGTTCGCCTCCAGTCCTGTGGGAAATGACTTTATTGACAAGAGTACAGTAGTTAAGTGCAGTTCCTTTTGGCTTTAGTCCTACAGATTTCATTTATTTCCAACAGATAGTTTTTAAATAAAAGAATAAAACATAACAAATAAAATTGAATTCCCCTTTGGCCTGCAAGTCCAGGCTGGTTTCCCCTCTTCCTTCCCAAGATGCATATATATACATTTGCTATAAAGCCTTTCACTCTGTTTTTTGTTTTATATATACAGACACACGTATATGGGTATTGTTTTTTAAAATGTACACAAATCACATGTGGGATATATTTTGCACTTTTTCTCATTATGTTTTTGTGATGACTGTTGACAAATTTAGTTTATTCCTTTTTTAGTTATAATATTCCATTATAAGACTATTCCATATTTTCTTCACCATTTTCCTTACTGATATTTAGATTCTTCCAATTTCTTTTTTTGCTTTTATAAATACCATACTAAATATCAAATCATTAAGCTAGCAAAATTAGAGGCCATTATTTTAGTGGAAATGGCATCAATTTATATTTAATGTATAAGATGTTCTATACTCAGACATGATTTATACCTCCATCATTAAAAATATGGATTCCAGTCATGTTTTAAACACTGCAGAGCCTTGTTCTTGTAGTGTCTGTCCAGCTGGCCAGGTACTTATCCAGGCTTGGATACATCTCATCACACAATGCCTGGCCCACAGCAGGTTCCCATTTCTCATCCTGCCGCCTTGCAGGGGTCAGAGTGCCTCAGGGTTCTTTCAAAACTGCTTGTGTATGCACACAGATTCTGCTGAAGTCTTTCAGTGCTGCTTTAAAAGCCTTGCCGAAAAGTTGAATTGCTCATATGTACTGCTGGTCCACAGTCCAGGGAGAGTTTCTTCTTGGAACTGGGGATGGAGCAGACAGGCCTGGGAAGGAAGTCTGGCATGTGCACAATGGGCCTGAGAACTGGAAAGAAAGCAAGCTGGCTCATTAATTGTTACTGTCTGAACGATGACAGCAGCATTATGAATTGGTATCCACTAATAATGCCTGTCTCGTGAAGGTCTACTGCAACGTGCAGGTGTCTCCCTCGGTATATGCCTAACCTATAATTGGAATTTCACATTTAAAAGTCCTTCTAATATCTTGCATATCTCTATCTGTCCTTAGATGGTAGTAAACTGACTCAGTATTTTAAAGCGCATTTAAATGATTTTCATTAAGAGAGATACATTTGAATATTATCTTTCTTTCCTGATGGAGAATATTGAATATAAGTAGAAATGGTCATCATCTATATTTCTTAGGCTCTAGCAGCTGGTCATGAACGAGGGTCAAAATCATTGCCACAAAATAGGCTTTATCTGGCTTTGCACCTACCTTCAGTGGAGCTCGGAATCTCTTGAATTCCTCCACAATAGGAGTCTGAAAAGTTTGAGGAGGAATTTCAGGGATGGTCTAAGGGCTAGTGGTCTCGGTTGCTGCTCTGCCATTTTACCTTTGTAAAGCTCCTCTAAGGCAATGGCCAAAAGTAGCCTGGGTTGCTGGGGCCTAAAGTGTAGCTGCTGCCATCAGTATGGACTATGATGCTCCGAGCTGATGCCTGAAGACATTTATGTCAAAAGGTTACTGGCAACTGAGGTCAAAGCCAGGTGTTTACATGGAGGGTTGTCCCTCTCTTGCCATCCCCCATAGCTTCCCAGGTGTCGGTGTTGCCTTCCTGGTCCTTGCAGGTGCACGGGCTTCTATACTGCTGAGGTCCCACGGACTTCACTGTCCACAGCTCTGTTTGCTCTGAGCCTCCGTTTCCACTTTCCAATCTTGGGATACAGGCTGTACTCAGACCCGCCCTTTCCTTCCATGCTGGCTCATTTCCTTGGGTGCAAACTCACGATTTGGTTTATTTTTCCTAGAGATAAGAAATTTCCATAGGCTTTTCATGTAAGCATCTTTCGAAGGGGCCTCCATCATTCCTCTTATTTGCTAAGTTGTCTGAATTCTGGGATAAGGGCAGTTAATTTAGGTGCATTCTAGGATTTGTCTTCCAGTAATCTTGGTGATTGTGCCGATTCCAAATTAACAGCTCATTTATTCAGCACCACTAGCTTTTCTGTACGAGGAGTAGGAATATGGCTTTCAAAGTGTAGGCCCTGGGCCAGCAGCTTGGGCATCTCCTGGGAACATGTGACGGATGCAGATTCTCTTCTCCAACCCCATCTAGTCTGGCTGAAACACAAACTTGGGGAGTGTGGCCCAGCGATCTGAGTTTTAATAAGTCCTCCAGGACCTAATTGGTACTGCTGCTATTGACTATCGCACTGTATAGATTTGATCAATTGCCACACGCTATTGCCATTTACTTTTAATTAGCCTCCTCATTTCCTATAAACTGACAGTTAATGCTTTGATGAAATTTTGGTTCAGTTTTTTTGTTTTGTTTTCTGCAAGAATAGTTCACACATGCCATGTTTTGCAACAATCATGAAGCCATGAGATCTGTCTGATCCAATGTCAGTAATGCTGAGACTGACCAGGGCAGCATCTGCCTGATGCCTGCTTTACTGAATGGTTTTTACTGACCACTGATGATTGTTATCTAGACCAAGGTCCCCAACCCCTGGGCCTCAGACTGGTACCAGTCTTTGGCCTGTTAGGAACTGGGCTGCATAGCAGGAGGTAAGCAGACCAGTGGGTGAGGAAAGCTTCATCTGTATTTGTAGCCGCTCCCCAGAGCTAGCTTCACTGCCTCAGCTCCACCTCAGGTCATCGGGCATTAGATTCTCATTGGAGCACCGGTTCCTGGTGCCAAAAAGGTTGGGGATCACTAATCTAGTCCTGTTATTTCCTTTGGGATTGCAAGCAGATTTCTAATATCTTCCATTCGACAGTTATTAATCACTTCAGCCCCTTGTCCCTGCGTATTTGGGACCATGACAATCTTCATAGCATAATTATAGTATAAAAGCAGCATGAATTAATGTGACTTTGTTTACAAATTAAAAAAGATCTTTAGAGAATTTCTTGATAATATTTACCATAATCACAGACCCCTGATTTGCATTTGCTTAGAAACCACTCAATTAGTGAAGAAATTACAATTTAACAGTTTGAATCTGGGTTCTGCTTTCAAATCAATTACTATCTACCTGTGTGCTGTGTTAAGGCAAATAGGCTGCTCTACCATGGTCTGTTCATCGATTTATATTTAAATACCTCAGCCCTCTTGAGTCTATGATGATAGCACATATTCCTACCTTCCTGATAAAAATTTTAAAATATTCTGTGATAATGTATGTCAGAGTACTCCAGACAAAATTATAAAAATGTATACTTAGACCTGACTCTTTAATCTATGAGATAGAGCAATGTTTCCCAGACTTTTCCAGTAATGACCTACAGTAAGAAACCTATTTTATTTTGTGCCTCTGTTCAGACACACACAGACATATACACACATTTGTTAGAAAAAATGAGTCTCTGTCTTAATGGCATCTAAAGGATGGGTGGCTCAAGTTTACTGGCTGAAGAATGTGAACCTAATTCCATAGCCTCTGACTACTATGACTTGATCAGCTATGCAATGTCAAATGTTGCTAAAAAGGGATTACTGTGGTTGTAATGAAAAATTATTAGGGCTACTATTAGTCCCATTCCTGAAAGGGACCAAAAGTGGCAGAGTACCACTAATTGCTCAGGACTGAAGCCTATTTCTTTTATGTGATGGACCAAAAAGGGAGCTGGGTCTGCCCATAAGAGAGTTGCACAGATATGAACCTCATCTTGTACTAAAAAAAACAAGTGGAGAGTTGCTGTTATAGGGTATCAAAGATGAGCTATGCATTTTAGCTTTGCCCTAGAGAGGATTTGAACTTTGAACTTTAGAGATGCTATCACCACTGGGGAAAATACCTGACTCTTAGGAGTTTGTTTCCACCTTGAATATGCCCACTAAAATCCTGAATTATGGTTGGATAGCGTGCCTGGTGCCCCTAGGTTTTTAGATGTTTGAGTCATTTTGCCTCAGCTCCGATGTTACCTCCTCGGCTAGATGCATGCTGCATTACACACTCGGGTCCCTATTATAACACTTTGCCTTGTTTCTTATTATGCCTTGTGTGTTTCTTAATTCTTATTCATTATTGTGCTAATATGACCTTTTAAAAATACATGTATTTTCTTGTTCATTACCTGTTTACTATCAGCTCCAGTAATGCAGGGTCCTTATCTGTCTTGCCCATCACTATATTCCCGTGCCAGAACATTGCCTGGCACATAATAAAAAGTTCAGTAAATGTTGTTGGACATGGCAGCTCATGACAGTGGTGTGCTGTGGGTCTGGCAATCTCCCCAGTGCTTTTTCTTCCAGTGGGCTTTGTTTTGGGTGATTTTGTGGAAACATTAAGACGTAAACACCCTAATCCTCTCAGGTTCATGGCCTGTGTTGTGATTGACCTCTTAGCCATCAAGAAAACCCCAGCCTTCAAAGTATACTTGCCTATGCTATGAAAATGTTTCTTCAAACTTAACAAGAAGTAGATTTTGTATAACAAGATAATGGTGATGGCTAAAATAAAATTTTAGACTTGGTAGAAACCTTAGGAAAAATGTAGTGCCATGTTACAGATGAAGAAACTGAGTGTTCCCAAAAGATCAAATGACATGACACGCCAGAACCTGAATTAGTGAAGAACAGGCAGGGCTAGAACTTAAAGTTTCTAATTCCAGCCTTTTCTTTCTACTTCACATGAGGGCTTCCATAATGGTGAGGAAAAAGTGAAGAGAGGGACATAAAATGGAGTTATTTTAACCAACCTGCTAAAATTAACACAAAGGTCAAGGCACAAGGAAAGTCTCCATCCTTATTCTAATGAGCCTGATAACAAACTTTTTTAACTTTCCAGTCCTGCATCAATGCCTGAATATAAATCTGGATCTCCAGGCAACCCACTAATTATCCCCTGAGGGAATCAAGCATCCATCCACCTTTGGTCATTATCTAGACCATTGTACTTTTTACTATAAGAACTTTTAATTTTTCTTTTTTCTTTGGAACACTTCTGGGTTTCTGCCTAGCTAGCTGTGTTCCCAGTTTGCAAATTCCAAGACCCTTGAATAAATGTATAAAATTCATTTCTAGCAAATCCTCAACTCATTTAGAGTTTGCTCAACAGTGGTTTGTTCAAAGGAGAATTTAATTGATCAATAGACATGCTAAATATGGGTGAAATGCATTGCATTTAAGGAATATTGCAGAAGTAGTATCATAAAATGAGCTAACATTCTTTTCTTTCCTGTAATGCCCCTGTGATTATCCATTTGGTCAATAGCACACAACTTAATTCAATGACTAAACATCTAATTTTTGTAAATCACATATTTGTCACTGGGAAAGATAAAAATGAAAAGGACATTGTCCCTGATCTCAGGCAGAAATAATTAACCATGATGGAAGGCATTGTTATAATAAAAGTATAAAATAACACAGAGATGGGTCCCATTGAACTGGAAGCACACTGAGGACAAGAATTTCAACAAGCAGAGAGAAGACATTGCAGGTGTGGAAATCGCTGGAACAAAAGTTCAGAGGTCTGCAGGTGGGCACTGATGCTCAGAGAGGTAGACAGCTTTATGAGCTGGAAGGAGAGTTGTGTAGAAGGTGGCTACTCTGGAAAAAAAAGTAGAAGGCCTTGAAGTGGATTGTGAAGAACCTTGAGACTCGAGAAGTTTTCTAATTCTTTTTGGATATCACTGGGTTTTTGAGCAGGGGACTGCCATAATCACGTGTCTATCAACAAGGTGATTCTGGTATACTGCAAAGAAAGAAGGTGCCATTATAGGGACTGGTTAAACGTCCAGGGGAGAGAAGATGAGGGTCAGAACCTTGGTGTTGTCCAAACTGATGGCATGAGAGTGTTGGGGGGAGGTGGGGAAGGGGCAGAATCTAAGTTTGTAAACTATGTAGAGATACTAGTAGATGGGCACTAAAGAAAGAGATAACTGGCAGAGAAGGTCCTGGGGCAGCTGAGGCTGAGGTGGTATCTTTGAAAAGCAGCTTTTCTTTCTGAGGCACTTGGCAAACTGGGCCAAATGGAGGTAAGGAGATATAAGATAGAGAAGAGTATGAGCAGTTGGGGGTTAATGGTGAATGTCCTTCATTTCTCAATAAAGAGGGAAATGAGAGAGAGAAGACAGGTTTTGTGACTGGATAAGTGAAAGAGGGCTCTTTCAGGGGACATGGTCTCTAATTTAATGAGTAGTTTATTGATACTATATATATACAATTTAAAATGAGTGTTCTCCCTTGTTCTTGGCAAATATCAGTGCCTTGTACAAAATAACTACACAGCATCAGTTAATGATAGCACATGTCACTGAATCTTTAATGCTCCTTCTCACCAAATAAATCCTGTTTAAGTTCACTTTTAAGCATAATTTAATTTGGGAACCACAACAAAAGACTTATAACCATTTTTCTTTAGGGAAATGCTATCAGGCTTTTCTAAACCTCATTACAAGCAATGTTGATTGAGATTAAGATGTGTGCACTTTGCATTTCATTTATAATGCACTAACAGTCACAGTAAAAGCAAAACACTCCATCATGGCTTCCACAAAATACCCATTTGTCAGCCACTGTCAAGAGCAAGTACACAAGGCAATTAGTCACAAAAAGTTGAAATGAAGTGCTGAGTTTTTAATCAGCTTTCTAAACCTTAGCAAAAATCAGGACTATTTTTATTCTTAAAATGGCCCATCTAAGTGAATTGATGGTGACTGGGAACTCTGTCGTGTGAGGAAAATACACACTAGCACTCCGATTTTCTAAGGCTGGCTAATTCCTCCCCACTGTTTGGTTAATAGCTATAGCAAATGGAAAAATCAGCTCTGAACAGTAAGCCTGATTCCCCAAAACACAGTCTGGGAAGGTAATTTCTTTTGGTTTTCCTACTGGAAGGATTGCTAGGGAAATTGAGCGGTTAGCTCTGTGCTTCTTCATTACTTAAGATATATAAGACAGAGAGGAACACATTTGGAGCCTAACATTAGGAATATTAAAGTAGATGGGAATGCAGACGAATGATCAGGGATTTTAAGAGAAGCAATTTACCCAGGTATATCTGTTTATATTAAGTCAGTTTCCAAGGTGCTTGAAGCTCTCGAGTTTTGAGATGGTTGGGGACACATCTACAGTCTGGCTTAGCTCCTGTTACCTGCCACTTACTGATTTGGAAAATAAGGGAGACAGAAAAGATGACCTGAAAGCTTGAGAAAGGAAAATCTGGTATAGTAGTACTCAGCTTTGAGCATGTATCAGAATCACCTGGGAGCTTTTCAAATGCAGATCTGGGCCCCACCCCAGAGCTTCTGAAGGTCTGGAAAAGGGGGCAGAGATCTGTACAGTAGTCACCCCTCATCCTTGGTTTCTCCTCCTGTGGTTTCAGGTCCCTGCAGTAACTGTAGTCTGAAAGTATTGAATGGAAGATTCCAGAAATAAATCTTAAGTTTTAAATTGTGCACCTTTCTGAGTAGCGTGGTGAAATCTTGCACATTACTGTTTTGTCCAGCCTAGGATGTGAAACATCCCTTTGTCCAGCATGTCCATGCTGTATATGCTGCCTGTCTGGTTGTCACTTATAAATGTCTTGGTTATGAGATCAACTATTGGGGTATCACAGTGCTTTGTTCATTTAACCCTTATTTAATGGCCCCAAAGCACAAGAGTAGTGATGCTGGCCATTCAGATAGGCCGAGAAGCTGTGAAGTGCTTCCTTTAAGTGAAAGAATGAGTACGGTACAAGAAGACATTTTGAGAGAAAGACCACATTCATATAACTTTTATTATACTACATTATAGTTGTTCTTTTTCATTAATTATTTTTCTTATGGTACCTAATTTATAAATTAAACCTACCATACACATGTGTGTTTAGAAAAACACAGTATATACAGGGTTCAGTTTTACCCATGCTTTCTGGTATCTACAGGGGTCTTGGAATACACCCCTACATGTAAGCTGGAAGACTGTATTCCAAGCAGCTGCTGGGTGATACAGTTGCCGCTGGTGATGGGAACATTCCCTAGGGAAGCAGCAGTAAAGTTACAGTCCTGAGTAAAAGCATGGAGACTCGACTTTACTGGAAGGCTAAAGGAATTAAGTTAACTTTGGAGAAAGGCCGAAGAAGCAAACCATGTTACCAACCTGAAGGATTGGATTAGAAATTTACTTCATAACAATAGCAGAGTTGGAGAAAGTGGTCTTATGGCAAAGGGATCTATTGCAAAGTTGGTGTAAGGGAAATATTTGGCCACCAAAGTTGATAGATTCTTCAAATGAGTGACCTAAAAGGGACATCCATCAGTTTAATTAAAAAGTATTAACTTTAAAACCTGTAGCTCAAAATAAGTGCATTTGAAAAGAGCAAAAAATAGAAATTGTTTTAAAAACATGTTAACCAAGATGCTTTGAATTAAAAAAGAAAATAGAAAAGACGTTAGGGGTTCATGTTGCCTGAATCTAGGCCTCTTTCTATTGTATTCCTGGAGTCAGATGATAGCCAGAGAGGCTGAAACAGTGAGTGCAGTGGCTGAGACACTCATTTCATGAAAAATGAGGTGAGCTCTGCCTATGAGAGAAACTGATTTTTTTTTTTCTCGAAGGGGTCGTGTGGTAAAATGACAAAGATATAAACTTCTCGTTGATCTTATAAGTGGACATCTGCTTTGTTTTGAAATTGCAATTGAAGACACAAGCCATCATTAAAAAAAAATAAATTCTTTTCACAATTCAGTTTATAAGATTTGTACCTTTTCCCATGAACTGCCATGCTTCCTTTTTATCACATGTTGAAATATGTGAAATTTACAGTGCCTCTTTGGTCACGGCAGTCAGGAACCCAGAGCTAAGTTTTCAGTTCAAGTCTGGCAACAAAAAGTTTATTTTACTGTGAATTCCTGTCAAACCTTTTGGTATAGATATAATTACAAGACGGAATTAAAGTATAGAATCCTATTTGGTCACAAACAAACATTTGTGAAAAACATGAAAATGTCTCTGTAAAGAGAAGGCTTGACCCTCAGGCAGGATATGCTTTTGGGGAGCCATAGTGTTGTAGCAAAAACCATGGGCTTCAAAGCTAGACTGCTGGAATTTGAACCTGTCCCTGCCATATTGGCTGTGTGATCCTGGATATTGTTTAACTTCTGTAGGCCTTGAGTCTGTCATCTGTAAAAATGGCCTTAATTACAGTACAAACCTCTAAAGAGTCTTGCGAGGACTAATTAGTGCTTTGAGCAAAGTGCTTTGACCAGTGCCTGGACCACTGTAAGCATTCGGTAAATGGTAGCTATTTCAATTAGAAACAGTGATGATGAGATTGTGCCGCTGACTCAATCGTGGAGTTAAATGGTACCATTTCAATCACAGGTTCACTTTCCTGAGCAACAGGAGCTCCCATTTTAATTTGAATTTAACTTGAAAGACGTTCTCCCACCAGAGGAGTGCTCATGATGAGAACTTTCTATGGCTGTAGAAGAGCTCAGAGGCAGTGGTCAGAGAGCAACAGAAAGGTGCAAATAGAGGGAGAGACCGTTCCCATGGAAACAGGTTGCTAGGGGCAAGCATTTGGCCAAGAGCACTGAGGAAATGCAATTTCCTTCAACTGCTTCTAATGAAAATACTCTACTAACAGTGAAATTTAAGCAAGTGGGAAGTGAATCTGAGAATGCTGGGGAATTAGAAATAAGGGTTCTGAAATCACCCTCACTCCAGCATGGACTACTTTTTAGCAAGAACAATATGGGCACACAAGGGAAGATGATCAGAGACTGAGAGGCACAAGGAAATCTGGACTTGAGTATGATAGACTTACTCCCTATTTTGGGGAAAATGATTTGGAAACTAATGTCACGATCAGATGGATACTGTGTGTGGCTGTGGAAGCTTATATACCAATTGGCTTATGTGGTTGGAGGGGCTGGTGAGTCTAACATCTTCAGGGCAGGCTGGTAGGCTGGAGGCCCAGGAAGGGTGGATTTACAGCTCAAGTCTGAATGCTGTCTACAGGCAGAATTCTTCTCTTGGAGGACCTCAGGCTTTTTCTCTTAAGGCTTTCAACTGGTTGGATAAAGCCCACCCACATTAGAAAAGCTAATCTGCTTTTCTCAAAGCCAGCTGATGTAAATGTGAATCTCATCTAAAATACCCTCACAGTGATACTTAGACTGGTGTTTGGCCAAATATCTGGGAACCATAGTCAATTTGACACATCACAAGGACACTTCCTGAAATCTCAGAATTTTCTCCGAAACCCAAAGTAAGGACAATAGGTTATGGCAATGGTGTGAAGAGGGGTTGCTAGACAGTCACTTAGTTCCTGTGACCCTCATCCCCATCACCCACTTCCAGTGTAGTAACAAGACTGGAGACTAGAGTCATTGGAGAAAACTGGAACACAGTGTGCTTTGCTTTTGCCTCTCACTAGATGCTGCTTCGCTATGTCCATTCCATGAAGGAAGGAAGCTCTGTCTCCGTGAGTGGGGAGACCACATTTACTCCCTTGCTGAGACGTGCTGAGCTAAAGAAGCCCATAGGATCCTCCCAGTGAACACTGGGGGTGGAACACACTTAGAGAGTTCTTGAGAGAATCCAAATGTGGCCCCAGGAACTTGGGAGGATTTGCAAATGTGGAGATTGGTTCTTGCTTCCTTCCTATAGAACTGTGAAGGCAACAGCCTGCTGAGGGCTGCCCATGAAGGCAGAGTAAGCATAGGGCAGCCTTGCCTGCAGAGACTGGCATGGTAAGAGGTGAGGATTATGGGTTTCCCATGTACTACCTGGAATCCTTACAAACAGCCAGGCTCCAGCCATCTTGATGAGTCTTCATCTAAGAGGGCTACATGCCAAGGTGGGGAACCCACCAGTAAGAGAAAATGAGGTGAACTACAGAGGCAGGAATTGGACTGGAAGTCCTAAAGGACAATCAGATCCTATCACTCATGTCAGGGTAGAGATCCCAACAAAGTCCTCCTCATAACAAGTCCACGAGAGAGCCAGTGTTTGAACACTAGACATGAAGGCGTGAAAGATGGCAGACAGGGTTGGACAAGTTACTCTAACTTTTGCTCTGATTTCTCCATTCCCAGTCTCTTTAAATGACCTGAAGGACCCAGAAGCACCATTTTGAGGACCACAAGGCTGTGTGTGGGGTGAAGAAAGAACAAGGAGGAATGGAATAAGCACTAACCAAGGCACTCTTCTCTATTCCAAGCCTGAGAACCTGAACCAAGGAAAGGCAGACACTTTAACTGGGTGTGAGGTGAACACTCTGATCTAGACACACCTGTTTTTTAATACTTGAAAGTGAGTCTTGAAAGTGTCTGGCTGAGAGAGCTTCCAGGGTGGGGAAAGAATCCAGCAAAGCATGTTTGAAACAGTAATACAAGAAAAGAAATTCTTTATGTGTCCTCAATTGAGTCCAGCCTTCTCAATACACTGGTTGCACACATTTAAAGACTCAGCTGCATCTGAGTTTAGCATGCATCGCCACTGCCCTGATTTACCATACACTTTGGAATGCTTTGTGGCCCTTCACATGTTTGGGCATTAAACTGTCAACTGAGGACTAGGAGGAGGGTGAGGTCTGGATGACAAATTAAAGCAAAGGCTGCTAATAGAGAAACAATTTGTACCATGTTCCAACTAAATGAGCCAACCAAGGACAGATAGAAAGGTCCCATGTGCATGGTTGTGTCTCCCTGCATATACTAGTTTATAATCTTCCCATTTGGTTAGACTAGCTTTCAGATGAAATAGAAACAAGAATTAGTAATAACTGCTGGATATGGAGAATACTAGTGCTATGGCTTAATGTAACCCCTTTTCTAATTCAATGGGGGGGGGGTGTGTCTCTGATTTACAAGTGTTGTCGAAAGTACTTAAATGCCTATTTCTGGAGGTTATTCTGTCCCTTACCATGGTACACACTGTACAAAAACCATGGGTTGATTTTTCAGTGTGTATGAATCAATAACTGTTATTTATGTCCAGCCATCCTGTTCTTAACAAATTTTACTATCTTCCCTGCAAAGCCTTGGTCTCTACCTCCCTCCCCCACTGAGACTTCTTGTTTAATTATGTGAATATAATACAGATCAATACATAAGAAAAATGCTAACAATGAAAGATTTCAGAATGAAAACAGATGCTAAACAGATAACGAGGTGAGATTACACATTTTCTTCAGTGCTTAGTGTGGTTTTGTTAAGGAATGGAAAATATTGAGCAGATTAGAATTGACAAACCTTCCATAGACTTATCAAATATTTCTCTTCCTCCACTTCATTTTTCTTTCTTGGAAGATATCTGAAAGGACTAATACTCATGTTTAGAGGGCCATTCTTAGCCATGGAGTACCTTTTTTTTTTTTTTTTTTCAGTTCTTTACCAAACAATAATTTTTTAACCTTATATTCCCAGGCTGGTGACTAAGGGAATCAGACTAACTCAAGTGGCTCTCAGCTTTCAGCCTTAAGGAGGAGAAAGTTCTGAGAGAGATGTTGGCTAAGAGGAAAACCACACAGGATCAAGAACTGACAAAGTCCGTGCTACATCAGGAGCTATGGAAAGTGTAGGCAAAAGAGAAGTTAGGAAGCCAGTTACTCCCAACAAAACAAGCCAGAAGAGTGCTATTTACTGTGCGGAATTCAGCTTTCCAAAGCATTTGGAAAGGAAGACTTATGTAATGGTCCCTAATAAGAGACACTGGGGTCCACGAAGTTGTCTGTGGTAGTTAGTGCATCCACTGGCATTTGAAAAAACACACTTGGACTACCTTCTCTGGAAATTTTCAAGTTATATTGGGTAATTTTACTTGGGTAAAATTTTGATAAATTTTTTCAATTTATCAAATGTCTTATCACATTCAGACACTTCTTATGACAACACAGAGCTCAGGAAATAAGTAAGGATCTTGATTAAAAAAATAATAAAAAATAAAAACAACATCCCTGGAGAATCTCTTCCAAAAATCTGCTTTGAGGGTCAATTGCTTCTCTTGTAAATTAGTCAATGTAGATGGTTCTGACAGAGAAAAGATATGGTAAAAAGCTCAACAAAATGATGATTATTTATAACATAAAAGACATTTTCTATGAATCCCATCTTTTATTTGATTATAATCAAGGTCAGAGTTTTTTCTGGATGTTTCCTGCCAGCCTAAAGTAGATTCTTTGTTTTCTAAGAAAAAGGCCCAGCATTCATTGCTTGGCCTTACTGCCTGCTGCTTCCACTTCCTGTGGCTCAGTGGGTCGGGGCGAAAGCGTTCTGAGTGGGGGACTGAATGACAGCCTGCTTCGGGTCTGCTGTTCACTGCGCGTGTCTGGAAATGATTTTATGTTAGATTGGGATTGGGGTTAGAATTCCGGAGTGTCCACGACATTCATAGTCGTCCTAGTGTGAATGAGAGAATTCCCTGGTACTCGGAAATTCTCCAAGAGGGACACCAGCTTGTGTACTTTTAGGGAGACTCAAGAAGGGTCAGACAACTTAGACGGGTGCAGACAATGTTAAGGTGAATAGCCTGACAACGGCAGAGTCTTCACTCTCAGGCATCACGGAGCGTCATGCTGAGTGCAGGGCTCTGCAGGAGCAATTAGTAAACGCCAAGCTCAAGCTGTACAAAATGGAGATATCAGTTTGGGTAGGTCCATTGCTCACTTCTAATCATCCTTGATTAACTATACTCCCAAATATTCTTATATCACCTACATTAATGATTTCCAATGGGGGGGGGTGGCAGGGATTCTGCCCACCGCTCACCCCCAGGCAGAAGACATTTTTTGGTTGTCACAACCTGTGGGTGGTAATGGGTAGAGACTGGGAATGTTGCTAAACACCCTGTAATGCACATACATGATAGACCCCTGACCTAAAATGTCAGAGGAGCTGAGGTTCAGAAACCCTGATCTAAATGGTCTGGTTTAAACCGTTTAATGGTTGTTTTACTATCTATACTCCAGTCTTTAACCATCATGGGAGCTTATCAGGCTCATACCTATGTCATACACTTTTAGGCACATGGATTTAAAAAGTTGTTTTTATCTTTATGGATTTACATTTTAATTTATCAAATCAGTATTTTAAAACTGATTAAGATATGTACAGAATATACTGATTCTTAATTATCTTTCAGATTTGGCAAGGTGAGGCCACTAACGATAGCCCAGGGAAACACAGGAGAGGGAGGGAGGGAGAATTCGGGGGTTAGGCAAAGATGCAGCCTGGGTGAGGCCTCTGTGTCTCAGCTTCCTCCTCTGGGCGATGAGGATGGGCTTTTCCTCTAAGTTCTTTTAGGGTTCTGACATTCTAACCTTAAAAACTCCTGGTAATGGAAACCTGTACATCCATTTTACCTATTCATATGTCTTCACCAAATATTTCTTTCTCTCACACCTACCAGAACCCCTCTCAAAGAGTCTTCTTTTTCCATTACAAAAGATTTTTCACTCTAACTTACACAAGATGATAATTAACTTTATTTCAAGCCTTCACTTAAATCTAAACCCGTCCCTTTCTCTTCACTCAAAAATGATCTCCTGGAAGCCTCCTCTGCCCCCAACACACCCTCCGCTCCTGTATGTGTGCATTACACTTTCAACTGGCTATGGGCACCTTTACATGTGAACATGCTCATATTCTGCTGCTCTGTTTGTTATCCTAAAAACCCATGTGTGTGTCTCCTCTTGCCATAGATCAAAAAATTCTTGATTATGAGCACTACAGCTTTTAATCATCGTACTTTGTAGAATGTAAAGTTTTGATGGACAGTCACAAGTGCTTTCCTAGTTATTAGTAAGAGACAAGGCATCACCAACACTCAAATGCAGATTCGAGAGAAAAATGCCCAGAAGGTGAAACTACCTTATTGTATTCAGGGATACAGGTTGCAAACTTCCCCAGGTGTTGTGTAAACAAAAAATCTGCAATGTAGATTGTGTTGTCACAATTTGAATTAGCTTTGTAAATAAAAATTCAACAAAAAACGTTCTACAAACTTGTTTTGCTGCTATATAAAAACCAATTTAAAACTTGGAAAACAGATTAGACAGATATTATACTCCATTTTATCTTCTCCCCTTTTAAAGCCCTCCAAATAATAGAATAAAACATTACCAGAACTTCTGACAGGTTCCAAAATATCCACCAAGGTCCTTCATGAAGTTTCTCTACTGATTACCAGTGTGAGTTTTGGCAGGCAATTTAAACTCTCATGTACAAAACTCAGAGGCTTGACCATCACCTCCAAGAATTTTCCAAATTCCAATTTCCCGTGAAACTAAGACTATAAGTCCTAACCTTGGCTGCACTGGGAATCACCTGGGTAGCTTTTAAAAATTCTGATGCCCAGGTGACACCCCAGACCAAATCAACCAGAATTTTAGGAAGAAGGACAATGCAACTGTTTTTTAAACTACCCAGGCAATTTCAACCCAGGTTAAACCCAGAGTTCACTCCTGACTTACAATAAATCAAGTTTCCTAGACAAGTGACTTTCTAATATTTTTAAAATGGCCCACTGTCAGAAAAAAAATTTCATATTGTGCCTTAGTACACACACAAATTTTAATATTTCAATAAAATAATGTGAAATGTATTCAATTTTATAAATGAATTTTTACATACTCTGGTATTTTCTATTTTCTATGAATTAAAAAAAAATTACCACCCAGATTAAAAAACCACAAGCATTATCTTTGAATTTGGCCACCAGATGGAACCCTCACATTTAAAGAAAGGAAAGTATAACTCTAGATTCTGAACTGCACAAGCAAAGGAAAAATAAACGTGTATGATTTAATATTTTCTATCTGGACAAAAAATTTTATAAGAAAAGGAATGTAGCAGTTATACGATGATATTTATATTAACAGTAACACTGATGAGAGATGTGACCCAGTGTTGCGTGAGTCACTATGGCTCCTTGGCCACCACAACCATCTGGTGAGGTCAGCATTACACCCCTTTCCCATTTGAAGGGACTGAGAGCCAGCAGAGGGATGAGAAAAGGTTGAAATCAAGCCACAATATTACAAAGAGGCAGAAATAGAATTAAATCAAATTGTTGGGCTTTTGCTTCTAACAATGACAAAACATCAGATTTAAGGTTCGAAAAGTCTTTTCCTTGGAGAGGTTCGTTCTGATCATTGGTGACGGCATCCCCGGCCTTCATCCCCTTCCATGGTTTTCTTTCACCAGCATTTAGCATTAGCAGACATGTGAGATACCTTATTTAGTTACTCTCTGTCTCTCCTCAACTTGGTGTAGATTCCATAATAAAAACTGAAAATTCAGTAATCCATACCAGGGGCTGGGAGTAGGGGGGAAATGGGGAGCTATTGCTGAATGCAGAGAAGGTTTCTGTTTGGGGTGATGAAAAAGTTTTGGAAAGAGCTGGTGGTGATGGCTGTGCAGCATTGCATGTGTAATTAATGCCACAGAATTGTACAATCGTTAAATAGCAAATTTTATATTTTGTCACAACAAAATAAAAAAAATCAGTAACCCAAAATTCAAACCTGTACTCAGCACTTTTATTAACTAAGTGGATCGTTACAGCAACCTCATAAGGTAGATGCTATTACTGTTCCCACTTTACGGATGAGAAAATTGAGCCTCACATTGGTTTAGCAACGTGCCAAAGGTCACTCAGCTAGTACAGGATTTGTACCTGGATATGCTCCTCTTGACCATTATGCTGCTGGTGTCTCTAACACATAAAATAGAGCCTGGAACATTATCAATAAGAATATTCTAAAATGGTTACTTTGGCTGCTGGGTGGAGAACAGACTGGAGCAGTGAGAGGAAAGGAACTTTGAGACGTAGTAGGAAGGTTGCCATAGAAGGTGAAAGATGCAAAGGTCATAGGGGTACAGACAAGTGGATGGTTTCTATGAAGATAAGAGACAACAGGACACGCTGATGTATCTGATTGGAGGAATGAGAATTGAAGCTTAGATCTAGGACTGCACTATCTAATACAGTGGCCATTAGCCAATGTAGCCACTGAGCACTTGAACTGTGGGTAAGAAATGAGATGCTAAATACATTGTTGAGTATAAAATATATCCTGGATTCCAAAGATAGCACAAGAAAGTAAAACATCTTAATAACTTGTATATTGATGTAGAAAAAGCAATATTTTGATAGGTTGGGTTAAATAAAATATATTACCAATAAATATATTTTAATTTAAAAAAATATTTAAATGTGACTACTAGCAAATGTAAAATGGCATATGTAGCTCACATTATACTTCTATTGGATGGTGCTGATTTGGGATAATGTCATTTTCTTTTTTTTTACTTAAACAATGTAATGGTGCATTCACTGAACTGTAAAAAAATGGGGAGAAAGAGGCTTAAGGATGAAAATAAAAAATTCTGCTCTGGACATATAAAGGTGGAGATGGGGAGCCCAGAGGTTGGAGCAGAGGTCATAGAGGGCACTGCACATTTGGGAGCCATCAACTGCATATTACACTGAGAGTTGAGTTAGTATCTGAGACCCCTTCCGGAGGCCCAGTAAGCACCCTGGACCACACCCTGAGACACATTTAGGAGTTGGGTACCAGTAGGTGGCCTGTATTGTAGAAATGACACTCTATTTCTGTTTGGTTTTCTATCTGAGAAAAACTAAATTCATTATGGTTTGATGTCGATGTGTATGTTTGGAATTCATGTTTTTTTTTGTGAGTTGCAATTCAGTAGACACTCAAGATCGCTTTTCATTTTCTAGACAACATTAGTACAGTTTAACTGCAGAGATCTCTGGAAAGCTGCTTTTATACAAAAGTAACAAAACTCAATATGATGAACAGTACCATAGATAAATCTCAAAAAACCACCTAACTATCCAACATCAAGGGAAGAAATAATGCTGCTTGAGCCCTCAAGTGGCAACTTCTTCAGGGCAACTACCTTGGTAGGGACAATGTGCTCCCTGAGAAAGGGACATGATTTTAGAGATTTAGAAAACTTCGTTTAATTCCCAAATTAATTTTTTAGAGAACTCAGTTTTAGACAGCAATTAATGGCTACAGTGAAGGGCTCAAACTTTGTGATCAGGTGCATGTAAGTTAATGAGTATAGTTATCAGCATTCCTGGCCTACAGTGAGCACTTGGTAAATGCTATTATAGCTCTTATTAATAATATCAAAAATCCCTCCTGTTCCCCCCTAACTCCTATCATATGAGGTTGTGTGTGTATAAATCATACACAACACCATATAAAACCAACTTTTGTGTTTTCTGTCCTTGTTCTGATAATAAGCATACACTTTTCTGGTGGATGTCTTCCTTGTCTTGGTGTTAGGGTAGAGCTTTCTTTACACTCTTGGAGTTTACATGTGGAAGGACTCCCATTAGGGTAACACTTCCCATTTTTCTATCTCCTTCAATTACTCCTCTCCTGAGTGGGCGAATGACTCTTAGAGGCTTTGGGAGATGAAGCTGGACATCTTTTTGGTATCTACCTATTGGCAGAGAGAATGCATTCTGCTCTGTTCCTTGGAGCAGTGACTCGCATTGGGACAGGACTCCTTAGAGGAGGCTTGAGGCTGTCCATTTGTGGGTGGTTATGTAATGATTGTAAAGTTTTACAAATCCACTTACCTGGAAATTCCCAATGGCTAGGTTCACTAAAAAGGTGAATTTTTAAATTGCCATATGACTCCTGTGTTTATCTTTCAGTCACTTCAGAATTGAAGCAGGGTTAAGAGGAGTGTTATTTACTGATCTTAAATTCCCAATGTCTGGTGCATTCAGCCAGGAACTTTGAGAAATAGACCAAGAACAGAGAATTTTAGTAGGGCCAAGGCTCATGGCTTTGGGTATCTAGGGTCAGCAACGAGAGGGTCATGTGCTTTAATCCTGGTAGTTGGCAGAAGTCAGTATTGTACCATGCAGCCAGTTCTACTATTGGTTTTTAACTAGTGTGGCCAAGCAGAAGGCTTCAGGCTTTGGCAAGTGTGGCTCTTATGGGATTCCTACTCTGGCTTGGGGTGGCTTTATCTATAGGTAAGTGGCTGTTTTTATATAAGTAAGAAGATATTTATATGTAGGCAGCACTGAGTTGACAGCCTTGGAAAGCAGTCACAATAGAGGCCGAGATGGGGAAAGTGTTCATTGGGGTACAGGCCTCTTAGATATTCAGGAGCTGAATGACTATTTGCTGCTGTTTCTCAGCTGTGCCTGTTGACCTGTCTCTTGAGAGCAGAGATGAGCACCCCGTGCACTGCAGAACACTGGAAGGTTCTAGCTTTAAATTATTAGTGCCAGGCCGAGGGAGACAGCATCATTCTGGCTGCCTCAGAATCCATGAACTACTTTCAGGGCCAAAAGAAGGACTCGAGATGGCTTATAATTCTGTGTTTGCTAAAGGCTCTTGATAGTCACTTGTGAAAGGTAGCATGTTCAGAATAAATAAAAAAAGGCTATTTTCTCAGGTTGAAATAGAGAACCCAAGCCATTATTGCAAAGGCTTGTTACTGGGAATCGGGGAATGAACGGAGAACTCAAGTGTTTTGAAAAATCTGCTTCCGTTTGACATATCAGGAGCAGTGAAAGAGTGAAAACAAAATAGAGCAAACTGGTTAAAAACTAAAGGAAAGATAGATTTCTTTGAGGGAAAGGCTGACATTTAGAAGATAGCCTAAATAGATATGAAATCTTTAAGGGCTTGAAGAGATAGCTGTGAACAAAAGATGGGCCTAAGTCTGTGTGCTCCAAAAAAAAAAGAAAAAAAACAAAGAAAAACAGAGAGAGGGGGAGGGAGAAGGGCAAGGAGGGGGAGAGGGAGAGGGGGAGAGACACAGAGACAGACAGAGAGACAGATATTTTAGGCTGATATTTATTTGATCAGAAAGAGTGACTTAAGCCCAGCTTAAAACCCAGCAAAGGACTGAAGGCAAGAGTTTAGAAAACAACCTGAAATTACTCCCCTAGGTGGCGCTAGAATCTAAAAAAACTTTTGCTAACATCTTAAACCAGCATAGCCCATCGGGAACCTACATTCTGATGAGTGGGTCGATGTAGAAATGACTTACATATATGGACAGATTTGATATGAAAGACTGGGGAAAGCAGCAAAGAGTGCCTAGGTGAGTTTTCAAGTGAAAACCATTGCAAGAAGGCAGGCACACCCGGGGACTTGCTTGAGAAATTTATGACATTAGAACCCAAAGACAGACGCACTGGAACTTGCTCCTTTATCACGCCACCTGTTCCAGTGGCACAAGTCCAGTGAGACTACCACCTGTGAACCTAGATTCACGTGAAAGAAATTCCCATCAAGCGATTAATCATGACACACTCCGTTTACCACGTTCTGGGGGATGCCTCTCTCCAGATGTACTGCGCACGCACAGACCAACTGGCATCCGGGACTTTTAGGGTTGACTCCCACTTGCTGCCACTGAAGTCTCTGCTATGCTTTTTTGGCAACATGAAGTATGGGTTCCGGGGAACATAAGGGTGCCTGGGCTGACTTCTTGGGGGCCTGATGTTAGCTCGCTTTCTAAATTGCGTGCGTGCATGTGTGTGTGTGCGTGTGTCTGTGTCTGTCCAGCACTACAATAGCTGAATGTTATTATCTCTTTGGAAACCCAGAATAATACTTCATTTCCGAGATGCTGAAGTAATAACACCCATCCAGAGCAGAGCAGCCCAAGCCTGTCCCAGGTAACAAGAATGTCTCTGAATGAGACTGACATAAGCAGTTGGAGATCAATTTTGAACTTTAATTTTAAAAACTGTATCCAACAGAAGCAAGAGAATTCTCAATATTTTGAATTCGACTTCACTTTTACTTTAACATCCAAAAAGTCATCTTTAAATTTTAGTTTCTCCTTGTGTAATTAATGGGATGAGATTTATATTCAAATTTAGAACTGGTTTATTTATTAGCATTTCATTAATAGCTATACACTGTCTCTTAATCTCATTACAGAACCTCTGAAGGGCTATGTTAGATAATGTAGCTGCACATAATTTGGGATGTGGAATACAGACTGAATTATAGATTTAGGTTCTGACTAGCCTTGGTATTAATTTGATAATTGTATACTGTTTTTGAAATTTGATGGGGACAAAATGAATGTTGCCCAGCTATGGTCCAAGAAGGAAACCCAAAGACACAGTGGTTGGTCTGGAGGGGGGGGGGGCCTCATGAAGTTGGGACCAGTCCTCACCTGAGAAGGGCAGTCACACATCTGAAGGACGCATAGTCTTAATGGTGAAATCCATTAAAGTTGAAAGGACACAAATCTGGGAATGTTAAATGGGATTCCTACGCTCAGAGTTCTTCCGTTTGGAGGTGTTCCATTAGAGTGACACTCTGGCCTTTCTTGACCTTCACTTACTCTGCCAGGAGAGGAGTCATTTATCCCATTGGTGGTGTGGGAGAAAAAAAAAAATGAAAACTGAGCGAGTCGGCTCTTCTATCTTTCTGGGATCTATCTGCTTGCAGGAACGTGTCACTCAGCGCCAACCCTCCACAGGGCAAGCTTTATGGCATGGGAGTCAAGACTAAGGTATTAGACTGGCCAGTGGGTGGGTCATTCTGTCTCATGAAAGATTTAATAATTTTGCTTGGCATCAAATCTAAGCCACATTCTCCAACAGCTTCATCATAAAAATGGTGACATTTTAATTTCCATTTACCTGATTCCTGCAACCTTCTCTCAATGGGTTCTGAATTTAAATGAGGATAAAGAAGGGCGTTTTCCTAATGGGCGAAATCCCTACACTTGAATTCCCTCAAGACTGGGGGAAAGCCTATCTTAGTTTGTCAGAATGAGACTGGAATGGCTGGGAGGGCTCAGAATCCCACCTTCCTGGGGCCACAATCATTCTTTACCTTTTTGAAAGATACCATGGGATATGGCAATGGTGTTCCATGGCTGTTTCAGGGGCCTCTAGCAAAGGAATGGAAATAGTGTGGGGTAGGAGAGAAGTCTAAGTGTCTTGCCAACACAGCTTCAACTAGGACAGTTCTTCCTTCATTTGTCTTATAAAGAGATCATTTAAATTTTCACTGAATGAAAATGTTTCTTGGCAAAACAAACAAAACCTCCCTGAGAGACATAGCTGTGAGAAGAGTAGGAGGCGGGCGTCAGGAGGCCTGGCGTTGAGACAATTTCATCAATTATTAGTGGCCTTGGCCACTTCGGCTGCCTCCTTCTATGTCTCGGTTTACTCTAGTGAACAAACAGAATAATAAAACCTTAACATCTCCTGTGGCTATTAAGGGGTTTAAGTGATGAAACCATGTCACGAAATGTGCTTGGTGAAACACAGACGGCATGGCACAGGAGTGGGTGTGCCCTGGAGGCAGAATGTCAGGGGTCTGAAATTCCCGCTCCCTCTTTAATTGTGTGATGCGGGGTCATGCTGTCAACCTCTCTGTGCCTTGGTTCTGTGAAGTGGAGATAACAGTACTGTTGGAAGGACTAAATGGTCGAAAATATGGAAACTTGACTCTGTTTTTGTTATATTTATTAATTATTAATGTTACTAGGTTTGACAGACTAAATTAGTACTGTCCATTGTAATTCTTCCTGTGGAAATCCTGCAAAACAGACTAGAAAGAGCTGCCCTTTTCTGAACCTTAACTACAAAAAAAAAAAAAAATTGGGTAAGTTCATGATCCCTCTCATGTGCTTTTTCCACTGATTTATCCAGACAACTGTGGTAAAAAGTGTTTTGTGGGAGGAGGGGGCGTATGGAGGAGTGTAATTAGCAAGCATGTGCCAACCTTCAACTTTCCTTTATATAATTAGTCTGAAAGTTGGGTTATAAAATGAGAATTGAAACTGTTGCCAGCTTTATAACCTCCAAACAAATGAAATCGAACTATTCCATTAGTTTTATGGTTTCTAATGGAAAAACTATAAAGAACAAATGTTTGTCCCCTTAGCTTTAAAACAACAAATAAGTCCTTGTGAGTATCGGCAAAATGCCCAATTCTTTAAATTACTCAATTTTTAAAGAAATTAGTTGTTGAGCATTAGAGAGAAATTAGGTTTTTAAAAGAATGGTTTAGAAAATTCCATTTAGAGAGGACACAGTGGGGGAGGGGATGTATTGAAAGAAACACTTTATAATGGTCCCCAAATAATAAGTTCCTCTGACTCAAAGGTCACTCAAATTTAAAATAAAAACATATTCAGGGCGATAAGGCAAAACACAGCCAGCAGAAAGGTAATTGCATAACAGGCCAAGGAATTGTCCTAAGATCCTGGCAAAATCAGGTTAAAGTCTGTCTGGAATCACTTATGGCCGCAAGGGAAAATGGAGTTCCCTCTTAAATTTATTGAAATTGCAGATTGTCATCCAAAATGAATGACAGCTAAATGAACTAAATGGCACCTCATCACACTGCTCACTTCCTTAACCAAAGCCTTGCTGTTGTTATTTGGCCTGTGTTTCACTTTTCAAGAAACTTAGATAATAAAATTGAACTGAAACCTGTCCATAATGATAACCGTTGTTTATGTCCTTTATTTCAATTTGGACATCAGTATAGAAAAGTATTAAATATAGAACATTTAGACTTCTCCAAACCAAAGTCAATGTTGTTAGTATTTTGCGAAGTAATGATTATTAATTAGAATATGGTGCAAACACAGGCCCACAGGTTGGGGAGGGTGAGCTGCGAGTGGATAAAGGATATAAAAAACTGACAAAATAAACTTTCTCAATCATCATAACCTAAATCAGGTTTCCAAGCATATATTTTTTATTATAAAAGGATGCTCTAACTTAACATTTGTTTTATTCTAAACATATTTTCCCCCCATAACTTTGGTCTGACAGTAAAAATAACTTAAGACGCCATGCTGACTTTTGTAGGTCTTTATAAAACCTTATCGGCAAGTTTCATTTTCGGTTTTGCTACACCACATAGGAGATATTTTTGGAAAACATTTCTCTTTCAGTGGAAGGAGAAAGAGGGGGAGTGCTTCTCACTTGCTGAGGTCCCCACTGTAGCTGCCATCTCTTTGTTCATCAAGCCACACTGTAACTGGGGTCGCCACTACTCTTGCATTTGCTCTTGAGTTTAGCTGACATGGCACCGGCCTGTAAGGAAGCCTGTCCTAAAGAAAGTAGACGACAAATAGTCACACCTCTAAAAGCTGCTTTTGAGAACCTAAATTTGGGGATTTCTATTTTAAAAATTGTGCAATAGTAATAGAAAATGTTTTAGATGGAGTCATGACATCTAACCACAAAATGTTCTTTGGAAGTAATTTTATATTCAGCTCACTTGAGTAGGTCTGTATTCCTAATCCACATCAGGATTTATGCTACGTACTAGAGATGACAACAAAGATAAACATTCCTCTAGAGAATTTACAGTCTATAATGGAAGAATAATAAGTACATATCCCACTCTAAAACAAGTCTATGTAGAGCTCCAAGTAAGTGATATGAAAGTATATTTTTAAAAAGTTACTATTTGAAAGCTAAACACTTTTTTTTGCACTATTGGCGCACTGAGCACTCTGCATATATTATCTAATATTGACAATAAAGCAAGGAAAAATAATTATTATCCCCACTTTAAGATGAGGAAACTGAGGTTCGGTGAGATTAAGGTAGGTGGGATCGGGATTAACCTAAATTTCTCTGAATAACTGGACAACTTTCCATGTCAGCCTTTGTGTGAGAACAGTATATCTAGTACAGTGACATGTTTCAAAAAAGTTGCAAGCTTCAGAGCCTCTGACAAAAACGACTGTTCTTAACCACTAGCTACCTTGCTTTCTCTGAGGCAGGAATTTACAAGTAGTCACACAACAATATTAACATAACCGTGTTCTTATACATTGCTAGTGGCCAAAGATGTGATTAGATAAGATACCCTTTTTTTCACCTATGAAATCTATAAAAGTTTTAAACCGGTACTATTCAGAGCTGATTCAGTTGCTATGAGGATGGGCATTTTCATCTTCTCTGGCTAGAAACACAAAGTGCAAAAATCTTTCCAGAAAACAAGTAGAAGAATCATGACAGTTCACAAATATTCATGACTTTATGACTTAGTAATTCTGCATCTTGCAGTTAATCTCCAAAATTAGGCAGTTTAAATTTATATGAAAATGTTAAACGCATTAATATTTGTAATAATCAGACATGACTTACCTATTTTAAAAACAGGCAGTGTTTAAAAACAGTTCATTCATAAGCTAGAATATCATTAAGATCATTCAAAAAACATATCATTGGAAAATGCTTATGATAAAATACTGGAAAATTCTCTAAAGAGACAATATAACGCAATGATTTAAGGGAGTGAATTCTAGAATAACACTGCTTGAGTTTCTTCTATCTCACCTCTGCAACTGCTTGCGTGTCAACCCTGGGTGCTGCTTAACTTTCCATGTACAGTCTCCTCAGGAAAATGAAGATTACAACAAAATCACCTATGGATTCTTAACAAAATTAAATAAAAATATGCAAATAAGCACTTAGTATAGGGCCTGGCACATGTTTAAAACATTAGTTAAAATATTAATGGTGAGTGTTTCTAGATGTGAGACTGTGGGTGATTTTTATATTTTCCTTATAATCATCTGGAATTTCCAGGTTCCTGTTAATAAGGATTCAATTTCATTGTAGGCATGCCTATAGTAATGACAAAGTTGGTTATTAACATGTGATAGATATTCTTAAAAGATAGAGTCTGTTGCTAGGTTTACAGAATTCATCACTGGTTAGAAATGGGTCTTGAATGCCCTTTTGGGGCATCAATTGAGATTAACATTTTTCACACTGATTTACTTATTAATGGACTTTCTAAAAATCTTTGTTACATTTCTGAGATAAGTATCTAAATATGGTGGATACTTTTTAGTAATTAAAAATAATTTTTGAATCTATATTAAAATCGATAAGGGGCATTAATTTTTGTGCTGTCAGGTTTGGGGTTAGGGTAATACTAGCTTGAAAAGTAAATAGGATGGATTTTACACCTTTGTCTTCACAATGGTACAACTTATTCAGCATGGGACCATGTCGCTTGAAAGCTTAGAAGATGGCACAGATAATAGCACTTTGCCTACATTTTGGAAGCAAAAGAAAGCTTATTTTTAGAAGTTATGCTTTGATGAATTTTCAATTTCTTTTACAACTACCAATTTATCTAAATCTTCTTGAATCTATTTTGGTAATTCACACTTGCCAGAAAAGTATTATCATTCAGCTTTGAAACTTTCCCAGCATTTTTACATAGTATTTGCTTTTCATTTTAAAAGTTTACCTACTCGTAAAATAAATGTTCAAAACTTGGATGTGTAACTCCAAAAGGGATGGCACCTAGTAGTGGCGTGTATTAGTGTTGTTGCTGTTACTATTTCTGTACTTGTGGCTAAATCACCTTTTTTTCCTAATTTTGCTTCTACATATTTTTGCTATTTCATTAGATGTCAAACACTGTTTTATTGCTAGTAGAAATTATTTGTCCAGATTTTTTCTTCCAATTATGTTTCTGATTTTTTAATCGCTTCTGACACTAGTTGTTTTCCTCCCTGGAAATACCTGCAATTCTAGGGTTGGATTCCATTCCTGCCTTTTCTCTCTTGTTTTCCTTTTATTTTTCATTTCTTTCTTTGCATACCAAGAAACCACACCATGCATGTTTTCTATATCAATGACTTGATTTTTACTGTTTGAATTCTATTTTTGGTTTTCCTTGTAGGTCACCCATCCCTTTCACTTAGCTGTTTTTTTCACATTAGTTTGTTCTTGTCTTGTGATTTTCAGCCTCGAAAGTCTTCTGCCTGCTACTGAGATGCCAACATGTTTCGCAAAGTCTTTGTTTCCTGTAGCAAATCATTTTCAGATATATGATCTTTTTCTTAGTCCTTTTTGCTTAAACTGTAAAATTTTTTCAAAAGCTTTCCTGCTGACCCTCCAACTTGATGTTGGTGAGTATACAGGCTGTCTGGCTTGCTCTTCTGTCCTGATCTCTATCCATTTGTGTGTTGGTCAACTCTTCTTTGCATTAGAAAAACTTTTGGGAAAGTAAAAATTATTCTGTGCTATATAATTTAAAAATAGAAAGAATATGAGTACCTATTTTAATTTTTTCTCAAGGGAAATAGCAGAATACAAATTCAGTTGCTTGGTTTATAATGTCAAAGAAGAGAACTGGGTGAGACACTGGGTACCCTCAAGTAAACATGAGCCAGTTCATATCAACCACATAATTATCGATTATACCTGATAAAGTGAGAACAGGGAAGCCTCTTGCCTCCTTAATTTCCTGAGAATCTTCAATAGATTTAATTAGAATAAAAGCAAAAATCACATCATTGACAAAAATGAACAGGAGCAGCTTTCCATCTGAACTTTAGTAAAGGAAATGATAGTCTATTTTGACCATCTATGAAGAGGAAATTACAAAACATAGTGATCATGATTAATAAAGTAAAGGCAAGTATGGCAGTCCATGGGGGTGGAGCAGCAATACCCTCAGCTTACCCTGTGTAGGGTGCCACAGGTAGACTGAAAAACAAGCACCACCTTAACTTAATCTGTAGGTTTATTCATGCCAGATAAGTTATAAAACCAGTAAAAACTAAGGTGAAGCTGAATGTTTTGTAATTAAACTTTAGCCTCATTATTCTTCCTGTTTTGAAGAAATGAATTATAGAGCTGGATTTAATGACTGACTTAGATTCCTTTTATGCATATCTCATATGCTACATTTTGGAAAAAGTTGAGCCCAGTCCTTCAGTGAGACTGTCATAGACAATTAAGATGCAACTGCTTCCTTGTTGGTTAATCAAGGTCATCTCTATATTTCTAACTGATTTGAGTTAGAGACCAATAAATAAATATCCATTTTCACAGGGACATAATTTAACTCTCTTCCAAATGCTTCCGCAGCTGCATCTTCCAAGGCCTGGTAAAAATCTATAAGCCTGCATGCATTTTAGGGCAAGAAAATAACTTAATAGTTAGGGGAAACCATCATGGTCAATCCATTGGAAAAACTGGAGTATTCATTAATAACAATATATGTTTCTGTATAATAGACAATGTGTAAATGCTGAACTAAGTAAAAATAAGCAGAGATTCCCTTTCCCCAAGTTAAAAGTAAATAATTAAAACTATTACCTCTTCTATAATCACACATATCATGTATAAATAGAAATGCTGAAATATTTAAATTGCCCCAAACCATTTACTTCATGTCTGCAGAAAGGCTGGGAGGATGATTTTGCAACTTGTCATAGCAAAGCAGGAAAGGGGTCAGAGGCAAAGGTAATTCCACAACTAGATTTGTATACACAACCTCCAGCATCTCAGATGCTAAGAAAGGGAGAGAAAGAGCAGGAAGAGAAGGTTAGTGGGGAGCTGCTATGGACAGCTGAGAATGTAGAAGGAGCCATAAAACAGAAGTCTCACCAGGCTGTCCCATATCTGTACATATTTCCAAGCTGGAAGAACACCTGCTTTGACCTCTACCCAACCACTGAATTTGCATTTGGTTCATGATAGACATTTACAAAATTGATCTGTCCCTGATACTTTAAAGTAAAAACCTGTAAGAGATGTGGTCATAGAATTTCAATGGTCCACACTGATTTTGTCATTCAACTTGCTCCTCATTCACTTTTAGTTCCTAGTTTCACTCTTCCTCCCACACTGCCCAGTAGAAAAGAATGAAAAGAAAACAGATTGTGAATAATGAAGAATATTACACATTCTTGTGGGTTAATATAGATTTTTATTTTTAGCAAATAATTATGTTTTGTAAATCTGGATTGTAGGTTATTCTATATTATAGGTGTTATCCTGAGTACGTAAGCAGCTATGATGGTGGGATGGATGGAAGGGCTAATACCTTGGGTATTAACATAATCAACTTTGATTCATCCTACTCCTTACCCTCGTATTTAAACAGTCAACATCAATTATACTTTTTAACTATCTCTAATCTGTGCTCACCTCCCACCATACCAGATTATCTTTTGCCTGGATCATGACAATAGCTGAGCTCCTGGTGAGGCATCTCACCTGTGGCCTCTTCATAATGCTATCTCCAGAGTTAGCATCCTCTTCACTGAAACTTACTTATGAGGTCTGGTTTCACACTACATTTCTTGTCTCATGTTCCCTAATGCCCTGTCTCTAAGCATGTGTTCCTAACTACGTTCCTAACTGCTGGTCTCTGGATAGTCAAGGCACTCTTACACCCTCTGCCCTGGATCTAGAGAGGAAAGCTCTTAGTTCTTCTAGCTTCAGTGCAAATATCACTTCCTCTGGAGGTTTTTTCTGACCTAGAATCAGAATAAATGGAGAGTCACTTGCATAACACCATATTATCAAATTTGTCAAATTTTATCATACTTAACTGCATACACTTCTTTCTGTGTAGGTGCTTAAGAGGACAGACAGATATTACTTTGTACATCTGAGCACAGAGTAATCAAGTATTGCTCAGAGAACTTAGTGTAGAGTCTGAAACATGACAGGTACTACATTGATTTGCTGGTTGTTTGACTGAATAACACTGTAAAATGTGCATTTTCAGAACAGTGTGGAGACTTTAGGTTGGTTTGGTATTGTAGACCCGGACCTTGTACTGTGAGTAGATACTGAGTAAGCATGAGAGGAAGAAAAATCTAAGAAATCTTTATGTTGTTATCACAATTTGTATGTGTAGCATATCCAAGCACAGATTTTGGCTGCTTCAAGTTTCTCTGTTCAGGAAACTTAGATTAAAAAGTCAAAGTTTATCATAGAATTTAATGATTGTCTTAAGGAATCTTAAAGCCTTGGGTGACATAGCTTTATTCCCCACTGCAGAAAAGTACATTGCATACTAGATTAATAATTATTTTAGTTGACCCATTCAACTATATGAAAGAATTCCACAAAAGTGAAACAGGGTATCATGGTACAATTCCTATATTTTGTAGTAGAAGAAATCTACTGGGAGAAAGGGACTTGGGTTCTAGATCTCACTATGACCTCTAATTAAACCATTTAGGGTCTCATTGTAGGAAGATTAGGGACTTTGGAATTAAAGAGACCTAGGTTGGAATTCTGGCTCCATCTCTTAACTAGTTTTAAGAAGAGGTAAATTTCAGGAACTACTTAAGTTTCAGCATCCCATTGACAGATCTGGAAAAATAATGGCCTCAGGGGTTGGTATTAGAAATAACATGTGAAAAGTGTTCAGCACAACACCTGGTATATTTAAGAGCTCAGGAAATATTAAATTCCTTCACTTCTTTGGGTCTCAATCTTACCTTGTAAAATATAGGATTTTTTTTACTTAGTTACTTGATCTCATGGCCCTTTATAGCTCTAAAGTCATATCATTCTTTCATCCTTAGAGCTACAAATAGTACTAAGAATCTTTGAAAGTGTTTTAAACTGTTGCATTCTGATCAATGTGGCCTTTTCATCTTTTTATGTTTGATTTTTTTCTTTTTCTAACCTCTTGAGGTGGACAATTAAATAATTTCCAAACTCTCTTCTAATACACATATTTAAAACTATGCATTGCCATCTTTTTCTCTAAGCATTGCTTTAGTTGAATCTCACACATTTGTGATATGTTGCATTTCCATTTTAGTTCAGTTCAAAATATTTTAAAATTTCCTTTGTGATATTTCTTTGACCCATGGTTTAAGAACAATGTTGCTTTACTTTCACGTATTTGGAGATTTTATAGTTATCTTTCAGTTGTTTTTTAGTCTTTAATCCCACTGAGGTCATAGGCCAAATCTAATATGATTTCAGTCCTTTGAAATTTGTTGAGACTTGTGTTATTACTCACCATATGGATGGAGCATACTTTATACTTTAGCAAATGTTCTATGTGTGATTGAAAAAGGCACATTCTGTAGTTATTGGTTGTAGCATTCTATAAATCAGGTCATTGTGGATAAATCATGTTTTTCAAAATCTTCTGCATACTTACTGATTTTTTTTCCAGCTTAATTCACTCACACAAAAATAAGTTTGTAAAAATCTCCAAACTGTTTGTGGATTTGTCTATTTCCCTTTTATTTTCTGACAAGTTTTTGCTTTATATATTTTGCTGAAACCATATTATTAGATGCTTATTGTATGTAGGAGTATGATATCTTCCCTGAATTGAAATTTTTATCATTATGAAATGTCCATTTTATTTTCTTAAAGCCTACTGTGTGATACTGATAACCTTTTTGGTTAGTGTACATCATATAGAGTTGAATCTCTATTTTAAGAGAAGTGTTTGGTCTATTTACATTTAATGAAACAGTTGGGTTTAAGGCTATTATCTTTCTATTAGGTCCATTTATTCTTTATTCTTTTTCAGTATTTTAGTGAAATTACCTTTATTCTATTTTGTCTCTTCCACTAGACTTTTATTTATATCTTTTGTATTCCTCTTTAGTGGTTTTCCTGTATATAGGGATATGACAATATGCATCCTTGACTTATTACAGTTCAGCTTAAATGTGTACTTTTATCACTTCCCAAATAATGCGAGACTACCTTTAAAAGAGGTTAACTACATTTGTCCCTTTTGCCCTTTGAGCTATTTTGCCTTTTGAGCAGTTACAGACCATCACAATAAAGTGAGTATCGCAATGAAGCAAGCCGTAATCTTTGTGCTGTAAAAAAAAATAAAAATAAAAAATAAATTAAAAAATGGATCAGTTAAGTGTAATAAAATGAGATAATCCCTACAAAGCATATTACTGTTGCTTAATATTGTTAATATTCTTTCATATTATCATTTCTAGTTTCCTTAATTACTTTTTAGGGATGCGAGTTTCCATCTGTGATCATTTCACTTGTCCGAAAAACATCCAGTTTTTCTTTAAATGTGGGTTAGCTGATGACGAAATCTTTGTTTTTGTCTGAAAATATCTTTATTTTCATCTTCACTTTTGTGGGATACTTTCACTAGTTATGACACTCTAGTTTGGTCTTCCTCCCCCCTCCCCCTTTTAGCTCTTTAATGATGTCATTCCAATGTCTTTTGACTTCTAGAACTTCTCTGTTAAAAAGTCAACTGAGTTTGTTTTTCTGTAATAACAAATTAAATGTTTTTGGTGAATGTTTTTTTCTCTTTACTTTTGGTTTTCAGTGGTTTACTGTGTTCTGGTGCAATTTTCTTGCTTGGAGTTTACTGGGCTTCTGGAATCTGCCTGGGTTGATGTCTTTCAACAGTTTGGAGATCTCATTTTTACTTTTATCCCATCCTCTATCTGCCTCTTTTTCTGGGACTCCAACTACTGACCACACATGTTTCTTCTGCTCATTCTATTTTTCCTATTTTTAAATCTGTGCTTCAGATTTTTAAATTTTCTATTGACGTCTCTTTGATTTCACTAACTCACCTTGTTCAGTCTATTACTAATAAGCCCATCTACTATTAAGAAGTTTTAATTTGATATTTTATCTTTTAGTTCTAAAATGTCTATTTGATTCTTTTTTATATTCCTTTTTATAGGTTCCATTTCTTTGTTGAAATTATCTATATTCTCATTTATTTTACCTATCTTTACCTGTCTTTTCATTAACACTTTTATAAAAATTAGTTTTTGACTACTAACTACATTATCTTGGTCATCTGGGGAGTTGACTTATATTGTCTACTTTTTCTCTTGTTTATGATTCATATTTTCTTGATTCTTTGCATGTCTTATAATTTTCACTATATTTTGGGCATTGTATTTAAAATTGCTGTTATTTAGGGGTTCCTTTTCCTATGTTGAATGATAGGGCAAGAGGCTAGTCATATCAATTCCTACAGTATCTGAAATGGGTGTAGCCTGGTTGTATTTTTAGTTGGATTCAGTTTACTTTGAACTGAAATGTTTCAATGGCAAGACTTGCTGAATATTCATGTTATATTCTAGTGAGCTGTGTCTCCTAAATACCAAGAGGTTGTGAAAAACTTGCTTTTCTATCCCAAGCTTTCATCATCCCATGTTGCCCAATGGTCAGCAAATGTTTCATGGAGAAAACTGCTGATGCTTTTTGGGGCTCTTTTATCTGTAAAGCCAACTCACAATAAAGGACTTTCCCTTCTAGAAATTGCATTTATCTAATCATCTCTCTCTCCAAAGCTCTACTATCTCTCTAAACATAAGATATTCATATATATATGTATTTTAATTGTTGCAGTTTGATTCAGAGGCAGAAGACCTTTGGACTATAGTTTTGAGTAAACATTTTTCTTACCAGTTAAGTTAGAGGTAGACTCCTCTCTAGTTCACTTTCTTTTCTCTGTCATTCTTTTTACCACACAAAAATATACCGCCTTAGTGAACAGTAAAACAATGGCTTAAACTATGAACATAGCTTAGGTATTAATCAAATTTACTATGGAAATAATTCATATGTTAGCAACCATTCACTAAACACCTCTCTTGGTTTCTACCAGTGAGATAACTAGCTTCCTTTTCAATGTCATCTTTCAATGTTTGCCCATTCTAACATTCTTTTGGGATAATCAAGTAGTTTATTTTTGGAATAAATTTATTATGGAAATCTAATTGGAAACTATTTTAGAACTGACGACTACTTGATTTTGACTGATCAGGCTTAATTTTATATGTAAACAGTCTTTATCTTGATGTACAAACAAAATATATTTGGAAAATCTGAGGTTTTAAATTTTACATTTTAAAAATCTACATTGTTTAATTTAGATGATTTTCCAATTGAAATCATGACTATTTTCCCATTTTAATACATTTTGGTTAATCTGTGCTTTTAAATATGAGAACTAAAATCATACAAAAAACCTGTATGTTTTGTTAAAGTATAAACCAAGCTGATAAAGTACTAATCTATATGCTGTACGTTAATTCAGTAGTGTCACTCAGTGATGGACAAATATGACATGGTTTGGTTTTTACCGTAACAGCTATGAACTTTGCTTTGTCTTCCATTTACTCTTGTGCCTAGTGGCAAAACTTAAGCTTGCTGAACAATGATAGATTTCCCAGTCCAATCCCTTAAGTTCTCATATTTCTGGTTTAAAATCTAGCCTAGTCCAAAATGTAGATCTCTAAGCTTCCTATTCCCACTTTGCATACTGGTCTTCAGTGTAGCTGCCAGGACCCACCTATGGGAGGCAAAAGCATGGCCTGCTCTCCATTCTCTGTCCTGCACCATCTGTGCCACTGATGGCAGTGTGTGTGTGTATGTGTGCGCGTGTATGTGTTGGGGGTGGGGATGTAAGTCTGCTTTGGAGTCTGCTTCCACTCAGGTAAAAATGTCAGTTGTCCCATTGTGTTAGCCTCGGCTGCTTCTCTATCCAGTGCTGAAGAATTATGTCTGCTTATAGCTGTGTGATCTGGTAGCCCCAATGAGGATGGTTTGTGGACTCTGGCTTCCTGAAACTTTTGGGAATTGACAAAGCATTCAGCAGGCAGCATCCTCTTTGTCCTGAGACTAAGATACGGGGAACGTGACGTCTAAATGTGAACCTCCTCTTACTGTCTCTGACAGTGGTAACTAGTGCCTCTCCCACACCCCCTTTATTGGGTGCATAGGCCTGGCTTGACTCTCCTGGGGTAGCCTGCCAGTGCCTCTCCCACAGTAAGTCTCTGCATCATCTACAGTGTGGATGAGGGACTGTAGTGAGATGGAGTCTGGATCCCCCAGAGCACCTACACACCGAGGAGCAGCTCCCCTAATGCTATAACTCAGCTTTTCAAACTTCAGTTCTTCAATAGAGCACTTTTATCAATTTCTGACAAGAGGCTGGACTTTGCTTAGGCCCAGGGTCAATGCTGAAACTTCACAAGCAATCCTCTTGCGGTATTTCAAATTTGGAAGGATGACAAGAAAACCCCTCTTTCCCTAAATGCACATCATGGAGAGGGACAGGGATGAGATAGTTAGCATTTACATGGACTTTGCTCTTTCCAAAAGGCAATATTGCTCTCCCCCTCCATAAGGATTTACTGTGCACTCAGTGGGTGAGACTGGTGGTGGGGATTATTCTGCTGAACTTTCCACACTTTGTGAAGGCTGAGGCAATTCTCTGCATTCAAAAGGAGGAGCAGATAGTGACTTTGGACTCAACTGTGGGTCCCTGTTAACTGCAGTCCTGGTCAAAATCCCTCCCTGGGAGCAGGGTAAAGGTGTTACTAAGTAAATTGCAGCAAATTCACATCTAGCAAATTTATACTCTAGATTTTACGATGTTTGTTAAGAATGAACTCACAAAACTCTTTAATATTTGACTAACATTTAACTGAATCAAGTCTTAATATTTCCTAAATTTAGACCATCATTTTCCTAGGGAAATATCTCCAATGCTGCATAAAAACATTTTATTCTCCTTTGAGAATAACTTAAAGCTCAATAACTAATGATTGAAAGTTTACAAAGAATTCTCACATATATTCTACACAAACCTTTGATGTTTATTCAACGTTTATTTTTACTTGAACTGTGTTATTTCCCCATTTTATGGAAGTGATAATTACAGCATGGTGAGGTTAGTGACCGGCTCTAACTCAGGTTGTGAAATAAAAATTCTGGGGTTTTCCCACTATGTGTTCCTTCCTCTACATGTCTACAAATGCTATTCTTCCTCAGTAGAAATGATGCCTTCTCAGCATGACATGTCCTGAGTTAATTCTGATAGTGGAAATGAAGACATGTCTTGCCACCTTATCCTCCTTGTGGCCAAAAGCATGTGATCAAATAGTTGTCAAGGATTATGAGGCACAGACAGTATGTCTCTAGAACCTCAGGCCATATCCCGAAGGACAACTGTTAGGAAATGAAGTTAAAAAGAGCCTAGCACATACAACATTTAAATTTAAATTCCCTTTGGGCTCCAAATCTCTGGGTATTGGTCCTGAATTTATTTGTATCTCACATAAGGGCTAATATATGTGAAGACTTTGAAAATGAAAAAAACATTTTTTCATTCAGCAATGGTGAATTTTCTTGCTAAAGACTTTGCCATCAGTTGAAGTAAAGTGCCATGCTTTGCAGCCCACAGGGGTCACCATGACTTCTAGAAATATCACAAGGGAGCACTAGGCAAGGAAATTGGAGCTCAAAAGTGACAGATATAGGCCCACTGTTACCATAGTTACAACAGGAAAGGCCATAAGAGCCTTACTTTTTCCTAAAGCAGTCAGATAAGCCTTGTGTGATCTAGGATCACTGGGGTGAATAATCCTAGTTCTATCCACAAGGTTTCATCACAATTACCCTGAGTTTCACCATGTAACAGCACAGAAGGAGAGAGAAATGATTTGTTTATGCTCAACAAAGTTGCTACTGACGTTCTATCAGTTAATCTTTGCTCTCAGAACCTGCACAAAGTTGCAAAGTCTTTAAATTATTCATTCCTCTACTAGCAAATTGTTGAAATCAATGGCCATGACTAATTTTGGTTAGTTTGGGTATGACACTACAGGGTGATAAAAGGGGGAGAATGTCTCGGTCATTTCTGAATTTCTGAGCAAGATAGAGTCTATGGAGATCACAGCCATTGCGATTCCCCAGAGCATACCCACAGCGCTTTCTACCTCCCAAGCTGGCTTTCTAAGTATGATGGAATCTGTTCTAGCTTGTCCGCCAATCTTTGAATCTCTTCTATAGAACCCCTCCCTGCCAGAGTGGTTTGTATTCTCTACTTTGATGAGAACTTTGTTGGTGATTCACTCATTACCATTTGAGCCAAATGACTTCATCTTTAGACAGCTTTGAGAGATGTTAATGATAATAACAAATAACAACCATCATTTATGGTGGGTTACTCTATGTGAGGAACTATAAGTGCCCTGTAATTTTTTTCATCCTCAGAATGATCTCAGGAGGTAAATAAGTATTATCATCATCTCCATTTTACAGATAAGGAAACTAAGGCTTAGAGTAGTAAAAACACTCCAGTGTCACACAAATATCACATGTCGATCAGTACCCAGGGATACGTGACCCCAAAACCTGAGAGCTACCTCCTCCAATTTCTTCACCTGTAGCTGAAATACTTCTCCTTGTAATTTCCGTCCACTGGTCCTTGTTCTAGCTTCTGAAGATGCATGAAAAAAGTCTTAATTCCTTCCATTACTAGCTCTTCAAATAGCTAACATAGCTTTCAGAACAGCTTTCTATTCAGACCACAGGATGCTGTTTACAGATGTCCATTCTTCAACACCCACTGAACCACCTATTTGTCTTGTTTGGCTTACTGCATTAACTTTCTAATGTGTCTTCCTGTTCTGCCTTCTATCCTACACCCAGGAGCCAGGGGAGGCCTTAAAATATGTCATATCACTTCAGTCTTCTGCTCAAAACTCTCTGTAGTTTCTCACATCATTCAAAGTAAAAGTGAAATCTTTACAGCCAATGTCAAGAGGATAAAGCCCCAGGATATAGCCTCCTCTCCCAGACTTCCTCTCTTGCTCATGCTGCTCTGGTACACTGGCATGCTTAGCTGTTCCCTGAACATACCTGGAATGCTCTGATCTGGAATTTCCACCTGGTTCTCTCCTGCCCTTCTTCCTATCTTCCCTTCAAAGTCACCTAATTTGTGAGGCCTTCCCCAGCTACTCCTCTGAAAATAAATCTCTTGCCTCACAGCTGTTTCCTCTTCTTCCTTCCTGTATTTTTTCTCTATAGCACTTATCACCATCTTCTTTATTTCTTTGATTTTGCTTACCCTCTTCTCTCACGCCCCCATAAGAACACAAGCTCTATAAGGGCAGAAAGTTTTATCTTCCAAGTTCGGTTCTAAGATTAAATCATAATAAGAAAGTGGCCCACAAAATGACTATTTCACACGGGTCCACCTACCACATCCTCAGCAATGAGAGAAGCTGCTGGCATAGAGCATCATTCAATAAGTAGTTGATGAATAAATTAATAATTTATCCAGATACTGATACTAAAAATATGATAGTGCTTTAATGTATTTTATTATCTCTGGTAAAAACTTTATTAACAGGTCAGATTTCTGATAGCATCTGTCTTTTTAATCCTAAGTGGAGCAGAAAATAGATGGATATTCAAATAAATATTAAAAACTCTTTTGGTTGATACACTGAACCTAGCTTTTAATTGTATAATTTGATATTTTCTCCCTAGAATTCACTAGTAAATTCACCCCTTGTCCTGTGCTGAAAGGGCCCACTTCTCTATTAACTGTAGGCTCTATTTGGATTCAAGATAAGGTTCTTTCTCAAGCCAACTTAAGACAGTGATTGAATTTGTAGCTTATAATGAACATCTAGCTGAAAATGACTGCAAAAACAATTTTTTTTCCCACAGGGCATTTCATATTGGCAGATTTGACACAGTATATTTGGTTTACTTTTACAATGTTTCAGCCACTGTGCTTTAAAAAAATGCTAGAAATAGACACTGATGGAATACATTACACAATATAAGAAAATTTAGAATTACTGTAGGACTGACACAGTCATCCTTACTGCTGATCACAAGGCGTTGCAGAAATTGTTGTCAAACCCAAGTCACCCCTTCGGTTACCATTTCAAATTATTCACCGTTAATTTGCAGTGGTTCTTATGGAGAACTGAGGGTTGTGTTCTCACACACGGAGGGAAAGGAGACAGTTCAAAAATTTTAAATAGATATAGGAGAGCAAGTAATTCCCCCCCCATTTAAAAAGCCCGTTAAGAATCACAAATCAGCAAGAATTCTCACGTTCATCTATAATTTAATATAAAGCATTAGTTTTTTATACCCACAACAAAACATGGACCTGCAGAAGTTTTCAAACAATCCTCCAGCAGCTTCATGCGGATCTTCTGGAGCTCCGGGCTGTCCCACTCATCTTCATCAACTCCCCAGTACAGATCTATAACCTGGAAACCAACAGAGGCAGCAGCATTAATTCACCGGTGGGAAATTTTTATTTACCTCTGGGGCTTATTCTTATTCACAATGTTAAGCTAATATGACTTTTAACTTTTCTCTTTACATGGCTCTTTTCCCTCAGGGGGAAAATGATTTTAAAGATCCATCTGAAGAGGCTTTTTCCTTTTTTTAAATCCCATGATGGGCTGGGGATGAACATTATAATTTCTTATGTTTCTGATTATACGGTTGACGTGGGCCCAGAGAAAATGAAATGCTAAATGTCACAGGCTTTGCAGTGCAGGCTTTCATTACATTGAAATGGTAACAGGACTTCAAAAAATGTTTGAAAGCAGCTGGGACATGAAAGCAGCACATTATTTGAGACAATTAAATAACAGTGTATAATGTTACTGAATGTCTTAATGCCCATTGGGCATTAACACATACTGACCTGAAGTTAAACATCTACATTTTAAGAGAAACTTAAAACCTGTGATTATCATGGTATATCACATGGGGACAGACATTTTGTCTGTTTTGGCTATAAGCAGTTCGGCTTTCATCAATATATATCTGAAAAATATGTATTGGAAAACAATGAAAGGTATATTTTACTAAGAAGTGAGGATAATAGGTGCTTCCATCTCCTTACTTCAAAGAGTACGAGAGAATATTCAGAGTGTGTAGAAACTTTTACATGTACGTTCTTTGAAAAATTTACTATGGAGAGCAGTATGGGTTTCATTCCCTTTCCTCAACTGCTATCAGCATAAGGAAAATGTCCAGTTTTAGCTTTGAAGATTTCTTCTTTTCCTTTGTTTCCAACAAGCAGAGAAAAGAACTTCTCTTCCTTAATGGTAATGTGCATAGGATTCTGCAAGATGGAAGCACAGAGCTTTGTGTACTTCCCAGGCCATGGCCCTGTAGAGATGTGTTTCTATCGGATCTTTATCTATCTGCATTTAAGTTTTTTAGATATAACTACTTCTTTAAAAAATATTCCCGCAGCCCAGTCCATGAATTTTATAATATATAAAACTATCAGTACTGATTTTGGAGTTCCCTTTAATCTACCTTACAAGGTTTAATCACAATATTAAGAAAGGGGGATCTGGGATTATAACATCACTGTCCAATATGAGAGGCTTTAGCTGTGGCTTTTTAAATTAAATATAAATTAAAATGAACAATTCTATTCTTTTAGTGCTTAATAGCCACATGTGGCTACTGACTCCCATGTTGGGAAGTGCTGATGTAGACTGCTTCACCATCAGAAAGTTTAATGGGACACAACTGTAAATTACTAAGCTTCACATACTGAAATCATTAGAACAAGACATCTGCCAAGGTCAAAATAAACTCACAAACATACTGCACTAATGTGCCATGCACAAACTAACAACCATACACAGAGCCTGGTCTCCATCCTTTGGATATATCTGAGGAAAGGTCTGATTTAGAATAAAGAGAAAAATGGTAAATATGAAGGTTAATAGAACAAAAGCTATAAATATATTCCTGTTATTTCATTTTCTTTCAATGACATCAAATTGTAGGAAATAATTATAACAATGTCACTGGCTTTGTAACATATATAGATGTCATGTATAGAACAAGAGCACAAAAAAGGAGAAAAGAGAATAGAACTATAGGAGTAATCTTTCTATAGCTCATTAGAATTGTTAGTGTAAATTATAAGAAGATTCTGATAAGTTGTATATGACTTAAAATAACTATAAAGAAAATAACTCAAATATAGGCAAAAATTACTAAAGGAATTAAAATGTTATGCTAGAAAATATTCATTTAAAACAAAGCAAAGAGGTAAAAGAGGAACACAAAAGAACTGAGACATATAGAAAAAGTAATTCCCCCTAGATGTGAAAGCATTTCATTTCTTTGAGGCCCAACACATGAGCCCCTACAGTTCATAGAAAGCCAGCTTCTCCAGAATATAAATTGTAGTTATGGGAGAACCACCTACACCTCTGATTAATGGCTTTGTGACCTCGTTTTGAGACCTATGTCATGTGCAGAAAACCACGGTGGTTTAAGGGGTTTTTGTAGTTATTATGACTATAATTTGTATTCTGTTTACCTGATGAAACTTTATCTTTGTATATAATATGTATGTGTGTTTTTTTTTTTTCTGTTGAAATCTTAACCTTTAGGACTCTGAGAGTTTTGATCTGGCAACCGAATTCCTGGAAGTTGAGATGTTTGGGCATGAAGAACAACGACGCTTAGAAGAATACAATAACTGATTTTGCTTTTGTGATTTTAGTTACCGATGGTTAACCATGGTCCAAAAACATTAAATGGAAAATTCAAGAAGTAAACAATTCATCAATTTTAAATTGAAAAAAAAAAAAGTAAAATGGCAGATGTAAGTAACTATATCCATAATACCATTAAGTGTAATTGGATTGGCAGAAGTCAAAGGTGGACTGGATTAAGATCCAACTATATGTAGTCTATAGGAGACATACTTCAGCTTCAAATAGGTTAAAAGTAAAAGGGTAGGAAAAGATATAGCACACAAATAGCAACCATAAGATAGCTCACATGTCTATACTCATATCAAACAAGAGAGGTTCTAAAATAAAGTGTTAACTAGAGATAATGAGAGGCATTTTATGATAAAGGATCAATCCATGAGGAATGTATAGCTATTATAAATGTCATTGCAACTAACAACAGATCCTTAAATACATGAAATACAAACTGACAAATGAAGAAATAGACAATTCAAGTATAATAGCTGGAGCTTTGAATATCTCATTCAATAATGGTAAGAACAACTAGAAAGATCAACAAAAAACTAGACGACTGGAACAATACTATAAACGAACTAAATCTGACATCTATAGAACAATCCAACAATATACATTCTACTAAGGTACACACAGAACATTCCCCAGAGTAGAACATATATTAGATCATAAAATAAGTCTCAAAAAACTTAAACTGATTTAAATCATATAAAGTATGTTCTCGGAACATAATGCAACAACATTAGAAGTTAATAACAGAAAAAAAAATTGAGAAATGCTATGGTTCTAAATAACCATAGTTAAAGAAGAAATCACAAAGGAAGTTAAAAATACTTTGAGATGAATGAAAATGAAGAGATAACATATCAAACTTATGGGATGATCTTAAAGCAGTACTTAGAGGAAAAGTTATAGCTGTAAACACCCATATTAAAATACCTCAAATCAATAACTTTCTACCTTAAGACAACAGAAAAAGAGCAAGGAAGAGAAAGCTAAAGCAAGCAGAAGGGAAGAATTACATAGATTACAATAAAGAATAGAATAGAAATGAAACAATAGAAAAACAAAAAAAAATCAATGAAACCAAAAGTTGGCTCTTTGAAGAGATCAACAAAATGGACAAAACTTTAGCTGAACTGCCAAAAAAAATTAAAATCATGGGTGAAACAGATTACTTTTGACCTTATAGTAATAAAAAAAATTCGATTATACTATGAACAACTGTATGCCAGTGAATGAAATTAGATGAAATGGACACATTCCTAGAGGAACACAAGTTACATAAATTAACTCAAGACAAAATAGAAAATGTGAAGATATGTCTTCACAAGAGATTAAATAGCAATTTAAAAAACTGCACAAAAAGGAAAGCCTAGTTCCAGATGTATGCACTGGTGAATTCTACCAAAGATTTAAAGGAGAAACAATACCAATTCTTCATAGTCCTCCCCTAATGAGAAGGGAACACTTCCCAACTTATTTTATGAAACCAGTATAACCCTGAGGCTAAAGCCAGATAAAAAGATCACAGAGAAACTACAGAGCAATAGCTCTTATCAAACAAATCCTCAACAGAAATACCAGAAAACCTAATCCAGCAACATATAAAAAGGATCATATTACACAACTAGGTGGAATTTATCCTAGGAATGCATTGTTGGTTTTGCATCAGGAAATCAGCTAATGTAATACACTACATATTAATAGAATAATGAACAGAAATCATATGCACAATCTCAACACAAACATTTGACAAAATCTAAAAACACTCAACACACTAGGAATGGAAATCAACTTCTGTAACCTGAATAAAAGGTATGTATGCAAAAACTACATTTAATATCAAGAAAGACTGAAAGCTTTCCCCAGAACAGGAACAACAAAAAAAAGATTCTCAACATTTCTATTTAACACTGTACTGAAGGTTCTAGCCAGGGCAATTAGGTAAGAAAAAGAAAGAAAATGCATTCAGGTAGAAAAGGAAGTAGGTCTATCATTATTCATAGATGACATCTTGTATATCCTGAACAACATGGGGGTCAGGGATGCTGATACCCCCATGCAGTCAAAATCCACATGTAACTTGATTCCCAAAAGCTTAACCCTACTGATAAATAGAAGCCTTACCAATAACATAGTTGATTAACACATATTTTGTATGTTATGTGTGTTACATACTGTATTATTACAATAAAGTAAACTAGAGATAAGAGTGAGTTAAACTTAAAATCCTAAGAAAAATATATTTATAATATTTATTGGCAAAAAAAATCCATGTATAGGTGGACCCATGCAGTCTAAACCTGTGTTGTTCAGGGGTCAACAGTATATTAAAAATCCTAAGGAAACCACTAAACTGTTGAAACTAGTGAGCTGAGCAAGGTTATAGGATACAAAATCAATACATAAAATGCAGTTGTACTTCTATACACTAGCAATGAGCAATCTAAGATGAAATTAAGAGCATCAGAAATAAACTTAGCAATAAATTTAAGAAATGTAAATTCATTCAGAATATTAATGTATTTATATTCTGAAAATTATAAAACAACACAAAGGAATGAAAGATCTGAGTAAACTGAGACATCCCATGTAAATGAATTGAGAGACTTAATTTAAGTTGTCAATATTTTCCAAATACAGATTCAATAAAATTACTATAAAATTCCCAGCTGGCTTATTTAGAAAAATGGATAAGATGATCTTAAAATTCATATGGAAATTCAAGAGACCAAGAATAGCCAAAACAATCCTGTAAAAGAACAGATTTTGAGGGCTCACACTTCCAGAGTTCAAACTTACTAGAAAACAACAATAATTGAGTGTAGTACTAGCATATGGATATTCAATTGAATAAAATTGAGAATCCAGAAATAGATCTTTGTACTTAGGGTCAACTGATTTCAACACAGGTGCCAAAACATTTCAATGAGGAATAAATTGTCTTTTCAATAAATGGTATTAGGACAATTGATTTCCACCTGCAAAAGAATAAAGTTTGACTCCTCCCTCACACCATATATAAAAATTAACTCAAAATAGATCATAGACAAAGAGTTAAAATGATAAAAACCTTTTTTTTTTTTAAACAGGCATAACTCTTTGTGATCTTGGATTTGACAGTGGTTTCTTGAATATGATAGCAAAGTACAAGTAATCAAAACAAAAAAGATAAATTGAACTTCCTTGAAATAAAAAATGTTTCAAAGGACAAATCAAGGAAGTGAAAAAAGACCCTCAGAATGAAAGAAAATTTTTGCAAGTCACATATCTGATCATGGATTTGTATTCGGCATATATAAGGAACTCCAAAATTCGATAAAAAGACAAGTAACCCAATTAAAAATGGACAAGATCTGAGTAGACATTTCTTCACAGAATATATACAGATGGCCAATAAACACATGAAAAGATGCTCAATATCATTAGTCATCAGGGAAATGCAAATTAAAATTACCATGAGATAAAATTTCACACCCACTAGGATGGCTATAATCAAAAAGACAACAAAATTGTTGGTGAGGACACAGCAATTTGAACCCTCATACATTGCTGGTACATATAAAATTGGCCACTTTGGAAAAAGTCTGGTAGTTCCTCAAATAGTTAAACAGTTACCACACAACCCAGCAATTCTCCTAGGTATACATCCAAGAGAAATAAAAACGTATGTCTACACAAAAACTCGAACATAAATGTTCATAGCAGTACCATTAAGTGGAAATAATCCAAATGTCCATCAGGTGGTTAGAGTATAAATAAAATGTGGTATATCCATATACCACTTGTTATTTGGCAATAACAGGTAATTAAATACTGATACATGCTACCACATGGACGAGCCTTGAAAATATATCCAAAGTGAAAGACGCCAGTTACAAAAGACCACCCGTCATATGATTCCGTTTATACAAAATGTCTAGAATAAATAAATCCGACAAAAAGTAGATTAGTGATTGCCTAGCGCTCGGAGGAAGGGAAATAGGGCAATTAGGGAGTCACAGTTAAAAGCACAGGATTTCTTTTTGGCATGTTGAAAATGTTCTAAAATTGATTTTGGTAATGCTTACAGAACTGTGAATACACTAAAAACCCTCACTAAACTTTAAACCAATTTTATGGTACATGAATTATTTCTCAATGACATTTAGTGCATCTAATTTGTACGTGATTTCCACAGGTCTTACTTCCTCTACTCATAGAATTTAGTGCAAGAACAATATAAATTTATATCAAGCACCTGGCATATTAAGGGCTAAACAAGTTAGATCTAACTAAATATATGCAGGTCAAATGACCAGAGTAAAAGTCAAAACAAGACTTTCTTTTATATTTTTAAATAGCAGCCTGTGTCACATTATTTCTTTGCCACATACGGGAGTTTTTCATAATGGTTTTTGCATCGTTATCTCCTTAAAGTTTGGCCACTACTGCCCTTATCCAGGCTTTCATAACTAGGTCTCCGTATTTCAGTAGCTTTAAATATTCTCCTGCTTCCTGCTTTTCTCCCTTAAGTTGTTTTTTCTCAAATGTCTTTATGGGCAGATGATGATGAAAAAAGATAAAATAGAGCAACCATTGAAAACAGGGAGGAAACGAATAAATGAAACACCTAACTTATGCAACATAAAACAGCATTTAGTGCAAGCAGACATGCCATATATCCACATGATCAATAACTGGCAAAAAGCGGTTGGAACCCAAAGTGCTCAACAAGACAAGATTTATTATATACTTTACAAAATTAGGTTTACCTTAGCCTAATGTCCAGGCAATGCAGACACTGGAATCTAATTTACTATTTATTGGAATACTAACTTGTTGACAGCACATTTTATGTGCCTTTACTTATTTCATCATTAAGTATAAAAGCTCAGGAAAGTAATTTGATTTTCTCTCTTTTGACTTAAAGCCATCTAACTTGTTTTAAATATTCTTAGAGAAGCTAATTTATCATGCTTAGTATAACGTGCTGAATTGGTCTGAAAGCAAGAAGCCAGCATAAACATCCTAACAAATTTTAACCACTTGAAATCAGACAATTAAATACCAAGATTACTAAACAAACAATAAAGCAACTGTAAGAAACAATAACCTCATGCTTTATCAAAAACAACAAAAACAAAATACCCAAATTTGAATTTGCAATGGCTTCACACATTTCTTCAGAAATAGCCTTTGAATTTAAATTTTTTCCCAAAATATTTCCTTCTGAATTTTCCCATGCCACATGATACTATCTGAATGCAAAACACAAATGTAACTACAGAGATAATATGGCTGATTTTCTTTCTGAATAAATACAGCACTGAAATGAAGGCTGTTCCTCAAAGTTATTAATTACAATGGGAATCTACACACTTATTCCAATGATTCTGCCACTGCTAAGGGCATTTCTTCTGCAGGAATCATCTCATTTTGTATTGGGAAAACTCTTAACAGTTGGAATTTTTTTTTTTTATTATAAGTGGTATTTCTCCTACCTTACAGGTCTTTACATTTATAAAGACATGGCTTTGAAAAGACCTGCTCCTTTAAGAAATCAGATCTATTCTTAAAGGATTAACATCTACTACCACTAAAAATATTCAAAAGAACACAAAACAGGCTCTAGTTTTGACAGTCTGATCCATAGAGTCTACGGCCATGCTACCCTGAACAAGCCTGCTCCTGTTTGATCTCGGAAGCTAAGCAGGGTCGGGCCTAGTTCGTACTTGGATGGAAGACCACCTAGGAAGATCAGGTACTGTAGGCATAAAAAATAAGGGATTTCAGGGAGGGGTCTTTAACCTCAGACTAGGTTTGTCAGATGCTGTTTACCAGGAGTAAGTTATACTTCATAGATATGGTAATTCTCACTCTGGTTAGAATGACTCCCCAGATAGAGGAATAGGATACAAGAAAAAAAAAACCAAACACCCCTATTCAAGTCCACGTCATCTACGGCTACCCTTTTACTTGCACTATTGCAAATACTGACTTCAGGTCATCCGCAGTTCTCCTGGTCATGAGATATATGGAAGCATGACTAACAGACATTTCTAGGAAAATCAGGTCCTAAATCAAGCCCAGGAAAGACCGGCTGGCCCCACGGGTCATGCACAATCACCAGAAAGAAAGAGGGTCCCACAGCATGAGGTAAAATAATGCTTCATCCAAAGCTCATGAGGAAGACAAACTGCTCAGACCTGATGCCTCCGTGTCTTGGGAGATTTAGCCTCTGGACAGCCTTAACAATTATAATGCCATGGCAAGGAAAAACCACACCAGGAACTAAGGCAGGACCTGACTATTAGGGCTTAATGAACACAGAGATGGAGAGAAGGTACTAGTAGTTGCTGGTGGCAGAGGAGGAGCTGCAATCCAGAAGCCACTGGGCAGATCTGCAGAATATATATTGGAGAAGCTCACTGCCAGGCTTCACTAGGTACCAGCACCTTTCAGGAGCAAGACAACAAAGTATGTGACTGAATGAAAAACTCAGCGTTGGCTCTGTCACTGGGATTTCAGCAGCCACTATCAGAGTGACCCTCTGAGTGTACCTGTGTCTGCATGACTGCTGTGGCTCCCTAAATCATCTCTTTGCTTCTGTTCCTGCTCTTTCTGATCCATTCCTTATGCATTAGGCAGAGGGGTCTTTTTAAAATGCAAAACCTGATCACTATAGCTACGATTTCCTTTCACTCTCTCAGAAACTACATAGAGTAACCTACTCCTAAACTTATGAAGTAGACAGAGTATCCCTGTTTTTAGATGACACAGCTGAGGCACAGAGAAGTAACTTGCCCAAAGTCACACAGGCAGCAAGTAGTAGAGGTGGGATTGGAACCTGGGCTGTTAACATTTTCCAGTGCTTTCCATGCTGAAGCTTCCCATCAGCTTGAAGGCAGTATCTAGAATCTATGACCTGATTATGAGAGCTTCCATCATCTAGTCCGTGCCTGACTCTCCGACCTCATTTCTTTTCCTGTTCTCCCTCACTGTTCATACTCTAGCAACACACACACACACTCATACACACACTCTTCCCATGTTTGTACATGTGTGTGAGTATACATTAAAACATACATAGACTTATGTGTGTTATTTACATAGATACTTATATTTACATACCTACACACGCCTTTATAAATGTTCATGAATGTGTGAACAGAAGAAGCTTTTTGGTGCAGTGAGTAAGAACACTGATACAACGGCCAAAATGCCATGGTTCTGACTCTGCCATTTAGCGGTGGGATCTCTAGCAGTTACTTCTTCTGTATTTGTATGTGTCCTCATCTCATGAAACAGAGAAGATGGAATTTACTTCCTAAGTTCATAGCAAGGATTAAACAAGTGCATGTATATGTAGCCCTTAGAATAAGCGCCTGGCAGGCAGTAAGTACTACATCACATTAAAATTCTTTCTCATATTTGCCTATGAAAATATGTTCCTCTACCTGAAATGTTCTTTTTAACATGGCCACCTCCATCTACCCACTCTTCAGGATTCGGCTTAGACATCATTTCTCGGTTTCTTGGCAGGCCTTCCTGACGCCCCTAGGTTTGATGAAGCCCGTCACGCATGCCCAGAGCACCCTTCATTTCCTTTACAGCACCCTGTCACTGTTGTTTATGACTGTGTTCTCTGAGACTGTAAGCTCCACAAGGGCAGGGGCTATGCTTGTTTTTAACACTGTGTCACGCACTGCACGCACAACTCCGCCTGGTGCAGAGCAGGGGTTCTATGAACTCTGTGAATAGTGAATAAAGCCCCCGGGGCCGAGCACCTTAATCTGCCCATGGGGAATTAAGGTGAACATCCGTAACGAAAAAAGGCAGGAGTCTGGACCTGAATGACACATGCATAGGAGACTGTTGTTCAGAGGGAAAGGGGGCCTTCCAGACACAACAGTACCACAAAGACAAACGTAACTTGGCCTGCCCACAGAGAGATGATAAGGTCATAGCATCACAAATTTGAAAGCGGAAAGGAAAAAAAAATCCAGTAGAAGAAAATTAAGTTTCAGTTACTTTTTCAATGGTTTATACCTAATCATTGACAAAGCAGACCTCTTAAATGTTTTTTTTTTTTTTTGTTTTATTTCTTTTTTTTTTTTTTTTTTTTTTTTTTACTGTGCATAACTTGTTAAAAGGTCTGCTCTTCCTTCTATAAGAAATGAAAAAGGAGGACTGGAAAAAAAATTGGTACCTTATGCTCAGAATTTGAGAAAGCCTTCATGGTGATTATACCCAGTTGGGACACTTAAATGTCACTTGCAAATGGGATTTCTTGTTCTGTCGGCTGAAGGATTAACTTTCTTGGGTGATTTCCAGTGTTGGGGTAATCAGGCAGCCACAATTTAGCAGAATTAAGTGTTCAGCAAAGTATAGCTCCTTCAATAAATTCTGGAGCTCCCCACAATGCCACTGCCTATATTTAGGAGAAATATTAGGTAGAAGAAAATCTATGCACACAAAGTAAAGGAAGAACAATAATGCTGTCTTAGGAAGTCAGGCATGAGAATTCCAGAAGGGCCACTCGTGCTGCAGAAATGGTGAGCAGATATTTACAATTAAACTGGAGGAAATGAAGGTCGATTATGACATAATGTTTTCCTTTCCTTTTATCATCTTTATTCATCTTCATTCCTCCTTTTTACGAACTGGCTCACGGATAAGAGAAAGATGATGTAACATGCTTATCATATTTTTACATAATATTAACTTGGTAAGACCTGCTGAGCCTCTGACAGACAAAACCAAAATGTGAAGTGAGCTAGACAAATTGCAGTGCTGGCCAAATGAAACGAGTGTGTGATTCAATGAGGGGATATGCATTTCACTTTAGAAAGAGGCATACAATTGATTATTGGAAAATGGAAACAGGCTGATTAGTTGACAATGTGGAGAAAAGATCAAGGGTACCCCAACACATCCTGTCAATTACAAAGCCAATGATGTATTTTGGCAGTTCAGGAAGCAAAACGCATTTGGAGATTCCTGAGTAGGCAGACACCTGGGAGGAACAAAATGTGGACAAAGAAGGAGCCTGGGTTCCTATGACAACAGGAGGGCTGTGGTGGAGAAGAAAGAATGGAGGAAAATTGGTGGAAACAACTGATGAAGGACCTTCAGTGTGAGGCTAAGTAATTATTAAATTCAATAAATATTAGGAAAGTCAAGGTAACATAAGACATTTAACTTGACCTACAACTTTGATGTGCATACGGAATGTAATTTATTTTGTCTAGCTCTAGTTTTGGCTTCCTGCCCAAGTCTCTGTCCTTTGGTTGAGTGCCTCCCACGTGCCAGGCGCTTTGTGGTATCTCACTAAATTATAATAACCCTGGAAGAGAAACACTATCCCATTCATTTTATAGAGGGGTCAACTACGTGTCAGAGATGGGGCACTTTGCCCAGAGTCACACAATGGGAATCCGTATCTCAGAATTTGAATCCAAGTCTAAAAGAAAATTTATGCTGTTTTCACTATACTCCATAAATAACATAACGTGCTGCATTTTACTGAATCTAAAATATCCGTTGTAGGCTGCTCCAATAATGCACATTCCACTAAAAAAGAAATGCACTGCCAATTACGCCACAACACATACTTATTTGTAAGGCAAATTTTGATTTCTGAGATGAAAAAATGTGCATCTTAGAGTGAATAAAATCTGGTGAGCACTGTTTAAGGAAAATCACTTGAGCAGCTGTGTACAGTCTGGACCAGAACACAGAAACACCGGGGCAAGAGAAGATTGCCACAGTCATTCAGCTGTTAAGAAACGAAGGCCTGGGTAAAGGAGAGCCTTGTGAGATGGAAAGAAAAGGCGAACTTCAAAGAAGCACTGGGGCCAGTGATCCAATGGGAGCAGTGGCAATTTGGATCTATGTTGTAAAGGGGGAAGAATGGATGATAAACCAGGATTTTAATGTCTGGAAAACTGGGAAATAGTAGCAACTGAGAAACTGGAAAATGGAAGAAGAAGGGTGGGTTCTGTTTTAGATATGCTTGACATTCAAAAAACCAGAGAATTCTCTCTCTTCGGAGGAGAGAGAGACAAAGATGTGACTGGGTTTGCTTGCATACAGGCAACGTCGTAAGGAGAAGATAACACTGGAATTAGGAGTTTGGGCGGAAAAAGCAGGCAGACAGGTTGGGGCCTGTGCTGCCAAAACAAACAAACAAACAAACAAACAAACATGAGGAGATGGACCTTTGGACAAAGAATAGAAGGACAAGTTTTGGACCAAAGGAGGCATCTTCATCAAGGATGAGTATCCATCCCTTTGGTGCCTTCAGGTGGCATCACAATGTCATCATGAGACACAAAGCAGGGATGGCAAGGACTTACTGCTAGCAGGAGTTGCAGGCTTCACTCTCACACTTCCCTGCACACCTAGGAGACCGACACTTGCTGTCAGAGAGAAGGAACAGGGCTGGAGCCAGCACAGCAGAATTCCTGCTCTGAGGCCAAGTGATTCCATTTAATGGCAAGGGCATATGAGGGAAGTTTTTAAAAAGCTATATTTAGCAAAAGGTAACAAATGGCACCCGCCAAGACAAGCATTATTCATCTGAGTCTGGGAAACAAGTGTTTCCATAACCTGTCTCTCTTAATTCCAAGTAAAGTTAAATCTTAAGACGGCTGGCAGAGGAGCTGCTGACCATACATTTTAGTCTGTTGCCTCATGCATTATACAGGCACTCAGTCCCGATTCCACAGCACTTTTGAAAGTTGTATAAACTATCTCAGGTCATGCACCCTATTAATGCAATGTCCACAAGTGATCGAATAAAAGAAAAAGTTACTAATCTGACAAATAGAAACACTGTTTTCTCAATTATTACCTGAATTTTTGTTTGGTGATATGAAAATATAAATAATATGATTTTTGACCTTTAAGAGCTCCCAATTAGTGGAGGGAGGGCATTTAAAAACTAAAACAATATGACAATTGCCATTAAGATTAAGAATAAAACACTATGGAATCTTAAAGAAGGAAGTTCACTATTTCTTAAAGGATGAATAGAAAATTTTCTGGGTTTTTGCATGTAGGCAAAATTAAGGGCACCCCACATGGAGGGGACAGTGAATTTGATGACTCAGGGAAAAGAAAACATTTGGAGAATTGAATGTAGTTCAGAAAGGCTAAAACAGTCACCTGTGGGGAGGGTGACAGATAAGACCTCACTGGAGGGCAGGGGTGGGAAAGAGAAACTTGCATGCTGTGCTAAGAAGTGCAGACTATATCCTGGAGATGAAAGAGTCCTCTATTTGTATTTCAGAAATAGCACTGTAGCAATTTCGTGGGGGATGGACTAAGTGGTCAGGGTGGGGAGGAGTTTGATATTTGAGAGAAGGCAGAGATGAAGGTGAGTGGACTAGCAGGGTGTCTATTTCAGTAGTCAAGATAATAATACAGATTTGAACAAATGGGACAGACTGCAGAAATATTTAGGGAGGTAGAATCCACAGGTCTTTGGGATTTACTGGATGTTAAAGGTGAAATAAGAGGAACAGGTTTAATAAACTTTAGTGACTAAGATGAAGTGAGATAAATACTAGATACCCACTAAAGAAGATGGCTATCAAAAGGTATTCTTAAGGAATGATACGAAGTTGAGTGGCTGGACTCAAATGAAAATTGCATTCAAAATGGAGGTGTCCTAAGTGCCCAGATCAGTCAAAACCCTTGTTACAGTCCCTTCCCTAACCAAGTTTACTGGGGGTGCAGTGAGGGCTGAGTGGGTATATTTATGAGTTCAAGGAGTAGAAGGGAGAGATATTTGGGAATCAGAAAAGACATCTTGGGAAAGCTAAGCCTTGAGCTGGACTTGGAAGGACAGTGAGTGGAGAAGAAAGGGTATTTCTGATAAGAGGGGAGAACTAAGAGATAGAGTGAATGAGATTTTCAAGTCGAGAATGAGCAATTAGCAACGTGTACTCCAAGGACAGGCCAAGAATGGAGTATTTATGTTTGGAAGAGTGGGAGATGAAATTGGAGAGGCAGCTGGGGTCATACTAAAGAGGGATCCTGTAGGCAGCAGGGAGCCATTAAAAGCTTTTAAGCACAGAAATTGACAACATGACATTTAAGTAAGGTTACTCTGTGGTGTTGTATAGAAAAATTCAAGCAGGCGATAGTTAGGCCGTTCTGCTTAGCACACTTTTACGAAATCTACTAAATGTCAAACACTTTTCCAGGCCCTGGGGACTTAAAAATAAATGAGAACTAGTCTCTTCCTCAAAGACTTGTAACCAGTTGCAGATAAGCAGAGGACAAGATCAGTTAAGGTGTTTTTTTTGTTCATCCAATTTTTGAAGCAATGAGGTTAGATCAAGGTGTTTTCAGTGAGAATGGAGAGTAAACATCTAAAAGCAAGAACAGATAGCACCTATGGATTTATTGTAAATACAAGTCCTTTATTTATTGGGTCCTACACTACTTGCTTTTGACCCAATCTTTTTCCCTATTTATTGCCCTGTTCTTCCTTTCTGTCTTCTTCCCTGTAGCTAAGGGTACTTACTGAACACTGGCAAATCAAATAACATATTAAACACCTTATCTTTTTCTGAAGCCATGTGTGTTCTCTGCTCTGAGTGGGGTTGATATTCATTCCATCAGTTGTTGCCATCTCTGAGCAATCAACCTGCATCTATTACACACAGAATTAATTGGGGTTTGCATAATCAGAGGTCTGGAGCATTCTCATTAAATCTCTTATTTTAAATGAAAAAAATAAAAGGAAATGCTAGAAAACAGCCTGCCACACAGGCATATAAATAAAAGTATATGGCTTTGCTTAAAAGAGAACTCCCAAGTCTACCAATTTAATAAAGATTTAACAAAATGTGCCAGATACTTGACTAATCATTGGGATAAGGTGAATAACACACAATTCCAGTCCTGAGAACTTTCAGATCCTACAGGCAGGTGATGAAAAACTTACCTAACCAGATGTGTCATTATCTCCACTACTCACTCTAGTCCATGCTGTGATCATTTCTTACTTGCACTATCTTCCTTCTTGTACCATTCTTCACACCCACATTCTAGTATCACAGGGCTTAAGTGAATCTCTCACGTAAGTTACATAATGTCACCCTTTCCGTTATCACTCACAGGTAATTAAGGATGGCCCTTAATCTTGGCCCATAAGGTCCCATATGATATGACTCTGATGCCATGTTCTACAATTATTTCCTTTACTCATTCCACTCTACTCACACTGGGACTGTTTATTGTTCCTAGAGTATTCTAAACACTCCCACTTAAGACCCTTCTGGTTGCCTGTACCTAACACCTTCCTCCCTAAATGTCTGTGTGACTTGCTCCATCATTTTTTGCAGCTCTCAAAGGCTATCTTATCACTGACTCATTCTCTGACAGCATTCTATACCCACCCCCCTTATCCTGCTTTACTTTTCCTAAAAACACTTACTAAAAAATGCATCTATTACCTCTTGGAATTTATCATTTATTGTGTGCCTCCCCCAACAATATTGGTTTGCTCCTGTATTCTCAGTACTTGGAATGTTTAATGGAGTGTGGTCAATGTTTAACAAATACTTCTTGAGTATATTGGGTGGATGATTGTTAAGCACAGGATTATAGGGGAGCAAAGAGAAGGGAAAGGTACAAGGCATATTCTGGAAGAGACAGGCAGGGATCAAAGAAAGCTTCCTTAAGCAAGTAATGTTTAGGTTGTGACTTCCTCGTTCATATGCTCATGCAGGCATTCATTCAACAGATTCTTATGGACTTTTCCTATGTGGCAAGCACTATTTTAGGACCAGGAATGTGGCTGTCATGAAGGCAGACAAATCCTTGTTCTTATGAAACTTACCATCTAGTGGAAGAAAGATAATAAGCAAGACAATACATGGGTACACAAGAAAAATATCCCATACTGACACATGAGACATAAAGAACTAAAATAGGACAATGTAAAAGAGAATGCCTAGGTGGTAAGCTTTAGATTGGGTCACTAGGGAAGCATCTTTAAGAGGTGGTATTTCAGTAGAAAGCTGAAGGACAATAAGAAAGCACCTATGTGACGATGAGGAGGTGAGCACTGCTATAGGAAGAGAACACCCAGGGTAAAATCTCTAAATGGGAATGGGGTGTGAACTGTCCAAGGAACCAAACGGAAGACACATAGCTGCAGGGAAGATGGTAAGGAGGAGAGGGGCATGACTTAAGATCAGATAGGAAGAGTTTTGAGAATGAGTAGGACTTAGGAGGTGAAGAAGGGGAAGAACCAGACTGAAAAGCATTGTAGGTGCAGAAAACATAAGCAAATTCAAGGAGGCATGAAATAAATTGGTATGTCCGAGTAACTCTAGGGAATTCATTTCTCCTGGGTTTACTACACAACCAAAGATGGAATCCACACTACTGTTTGGGTAAATTGTTTTTTTTTTTTCATGAAGCTTTTGGCACCATATTTTGTTGCAGTTGAAAAGAGAAGCCTTTCTCTAGAAAACACATCTTCAGGAAGCTTTATAACCTATCAGAAAAGACCATAGTAAAAAATATGTATTCTTAGAAGGTTCAGTTAGTATACATTTGAGCTCTTGTTAAAGCTTAAAAGCTGGAAAGCAAATGCAACTGTGCATATTTTATTTTATTCTAAACACAACTTCAGACCTGTAAGCTGGTAAATAGTAATTCCATGAAATGCTCAAGAAAAAGGACATTCTGCAATGTGGCTGCTCAAAGAAAATAGTTATGAGAAAGCTGGTCCCAATTTTTAGATGCAAAACATTTCTAGAGACCCTAGCTTAAAGGCAGGTGCTCGGCAACCTTCACCTTTTTGATAACAGTGGGGACTGTCAAAAAAGCAAATAAACATGGTTTGAAGAAAAAGACAAGCCAATAAGAGGCAGGATCCAAGAAACAGCATAAAAATGCAAAACATCGAAATGACTCAATATTTTATCTCCATTTTCCAGTGTCCCTTTTTACCCACACTTATAGAAATGAAAAATTTGAGAGCTTAATATTTATCTCTTATAACAGCCAAGTTGTGACAAGACACAAACATGAACATTAGTTATTTAGCTGACATAACTCAAAATGAAATTGAGAGTTACCTGAAATTCTAATCCATAGTTTTCTCTGCAGAATTCTCTCAATTTAGGATACACATTTTCTCTTAGTGCCTGTCTTTCTGCTCCCGTGTCTGTAGAAAAACAACACATAGAAAGTGAGTTATGTCTCTATCTCTATATATGTGTGTGTATTTCGGTAATAAATGAAAGCTTACAAGTAAATATTGACGTTAGTAGAATCAACTTGGGGGGCTACATTGTGGAATGATGAGATACTTGATCACTGTGGGATACCTGCATTAATAGAGTGGGGCAGCACAGATCCCTTTACTAGGCACACACGAGAAACCTGCAGGATGCATGGAAGTCCCACTGGTCAGTTCTGCGTACGCTGGCAGAGCTAAGAATTCGATTCTTCATATCCACCTAGACTCTCACATGGAGCTCTTAAATAGCCATAGCCACAGTCTTTGGAAGAGATAGAAGGGAAATTTAGGGCCATTAGGTGTATTTAGCCCACTAAGTATAAAAGTTTCAACATGCACACACAGCTAGTTACTGACTCAGAAAATCCAGACTCTATCATCATTTCTATAGTATTAGAAATACTATGACTTTTACAAATCTAGTACAACATCCATGCAATCACCATAACAACTAGGAGAGCCAAACTGTGGAGCGAACACCCCAAACTAGCAGATTCCGCACACCATAGATTTGATTGGCCAGTGGGTTAATGGAGTTTAAGATCTTCCATATGAACTTCCTGTTATATCAGAGAAGGGAATTATTTTATGAGTGCCATACTACATTTTTTAATTTTAAAAAAGTTTTATTTTCTATGTCATTAAAAAATAAGAAGAAACAGAGACCCTGAAACCAAACCATAGATTATGCATGTATTTAATGTTAATGATTTGCACAGAAAGGGATTCCATGCCACCTATGCTGGACAATGCTTTGTATCAATGATGACACTATAAGATTCTTATAACAAAGAGTGGCTGTTCCTTGCCAAACTAACTTTAGTAAGAGATGAGAAACAGAACTTTAATGTGTCTATGGCCATGCTAACCTGAACCCACTCCTGTCTGATCTCGGAAGCTAAGCAGGGGGACCTGATTAGTACTTGGATGGGAGACCACCTAGGAAGACCAGGTGGTGTAGGCATAACAAACAAACAAACAATTTAAATAAATAAGGAAAGGATCATAAACTGACAAGATCTTTGCAATGTGTGAGGTCAACCACAAGGGTTGCCTCGCCTAAAAAAAAAAAATTAAGTTAATGTGTTTTCTTACAAAAAGTACCATTTGTTCAACATACCTCAATCCCAACCATAACTATGAAACATTTGCATACCACATTTATAACTAGGGAACCAATTTAAAAGATTTTCCTTATTATTCTCAAGCACATCTGTCCATGTAAATTCAACCATATGCTGTGTTGACCCACTCTATTTTCCTACTGTTCTCAAGTCTATTTTGAGATTCAAATAACCAGTCTCAAGAATCTGAAATGCAGCTGCAGCCTAACAGAGTGACAGGAACCAGTGTTTACATGGAAACCAAAGGTCTTCAATACAAGGTCTTCTAGATAACCGTGATCCAAACAAATAGTGTCTTTTCCTGCTATAGATCCAACATGGACCTGTGTTAAAAAAGAGCAGGAGGATCAAGTGCATGAGTGGTACATCCGAGCAGCACCCATGTGCTGTTATGGCACTGGTGGAGGCACTGTATTAAGCTTTTATATGATTTTATATAACTTATACAATCTTGGGTCAGATGTCCATCTTCCCCTCGCCTCGTTTTAAGGGTTGAAAACACTAATGGCACAATAAAGCTGATAGTATTTGATCACTCTCTATAAAAGCCTACAGATGTTTAAACCCAAATAACAAAAAAGCCACTTTAAAAATAAATACTAGCAGGTGTGGAAGTTGGAATATATTAAACAAAGATTATTAAGATATTCTAAAAAAAAGCATCAAAATACATGAAAAAATTATAAAATGATATAGAATAATTTGTTTCCTAAAAATGTTACTGTGACTCTTATTACTAGGTACTGAGACCTGAACATACAATAATTTGTTTCCTAAAAATGTTACTGTGACTCTTATTACTAGGTACTGAGACCTGAACATACAATAGTAAGGAGGATAAGACAGAACTGTAGTATCTAATTACTAACATTTACTGAGTACTTACTATATAGTCCAGTAGTGAGCTAAGTATTTCTACAAGTGCTATCTTCCTAGTCAGTTCTGACAGTCATATGAAATAGATATAATTATTATTCTTTATTTTTTTATGAGAGAAAACTGAAATATAGAGAAGAGACTTGCCTGAGATCATATGACCACTACGTTGGAGAATCCAGATTTGAACTGAGAGCCACATGTCATAGTTTGCTCTAACCATGACAAACACGCAACTGTGCAAAATATTGATCTTTGAAAATGATGAATGCAGTAACTTCATAAAATGATTAAAGGCTGTTGAAGGCCTAACATTTATGAAACAAAAAAATCTGAGTTATCCTTGATGCATTTGTCCCTTCTGTAATATACCCTTCAATAGCCAACCCACCACCTATTTCTGCAGTCAAATATTCTACCACTAAGCTATACCCACTCACCACCGATTTCTAAAAAAATTCTGAATTAATCGACTTCTCTACACCTCTAGTGCAAGCCAAACTCATCTCTCATCGGGACTCCATCTCTTTGTTTGCATACTTGCCCCCTTTGGTCCATTTTCCACAGAGCAGCTACGGATCTTTTAAAAATGTAAATCAGATCATATCACTATCTTGTTTAAAATGCTCTAGCAGCAGTTCATGGATCCTGGAGGGAAGTCCACACTTCTTTGCTTGAATGTTCTCCCTCTCCCTGAGCTCATTTCTTTCTACCTTTCCAGTTCCTGTCTCTCCAGCAGCACTGGTGTTCATTTGGTTCTGGGTTACACTCCCACTGTAGCCTTTGCTCTAGCTGTGACTTCCTCCTGGAATGCTTAGTCCTGTGGTCATCTCATGACATCTCCTGTCATTAAAGTGACAGCCTGAATGCCACCTCCTCAGAGAGCTCTTCTACAGCACCACTCTACATTACATCACCTTCTTTAAATTCTTTGCATGTTATTCATCGCTATTGTTGGGATTTATGTGTTTACTATCTGTCTTCTCCACTGCAATGTGAGCTCAAAGGGAGTCACATCCTTCTTTTGTCTCATTCACTGCTGCATCCCCAGTGATTACAGTTGCACTCAATTAAGGAATGAGTGAATGCGAAAACCCACACAGACACCAGTGACAAAAACGAGCTGATAGGCAATGCATCTCTGCAATTACGCCCAGAAACAGAAAGGCTTCCTACATTACAATTTGTCCTTGGATAGATACGGAATCAGGACCATGGAATTCTGAAATAAAAGCATGGGGTTTAGAAACTTAGTTTCATGAGTTGAGTGAAAACTGAAATATTGATTTCATTTCTGGTTTCTGTGTTTCTGGCAGAATACTAATACCTTTTACTGAGTTATGTTGAACCTTTCTAAAAATATGAAGGGAGTCTTTTCACATATCTGACAGGCATTCTGTGTTATTACTTATATTTCAAAAATGACTCAGATTTTCCTACATTTGTACTAATAGATGATGACAGGCTCTGGAAATGGAAAAGCAATTAGGGGCGAATGGATTAATTATGAAGGGTGACAGATAAGCTGACTTCATTATATTAAAAAGCCTGATTCATACTAACAGCAAATCCGGATGTTGGCAATTCAAAAACATTAGAATGTCATGAACAGGAAAAATTAAGTCACAGAATGTCACACATAAAAAGGGACCTCTTCAAATTAAATGTGGATCAGAGGCAAGGGATGTCATCATTTACTCTTTATACATAGTCAGAGCATCCATTCGTGTCTCAAATGCTTTGAGAAAAGGTGCATGAACACTTTGACAGAACTATTGTGTTTTTAAAGAGTTGCTTTCTAAATAATTCCTCAGTGATTTCGGAGTTCATGAAGGTCTCTGTGCAGTTTCAGAGTTACCCACAGGAAGAACATTAGTTGGGGGAGAATTAATCAATACCATGATCCTACTTCAAGAGAAGTTTAGATTAATTCTAAATTTTTGTTACAAATAAGAGTGCCAAAATGACCATGTTGGATTGGAACCTCTTACTGCCCCTACCTTACCAAACTCCAGGCCGTGGACATGAGATGAAGTCATTCCTCCTTGGCTGCTCAGAAAATTTACTTAGGATCCACCCACCACACGACCTCTACTGTAACTGTTTTTCCAGCTTGGTCTCCACGTCTCTACATTGCTCTATCTGGATTCCCCCTTATCTGACCCCTTAGCCAGTGATTTATCTGGACATCCTATCTGGCTTTTATTGTTGTTGGTTGATTTCTTGTTTGGTGGATTCCAAGAGGCTGTCTCCTCCACATGCCCTCTAAGTCCTCTGTGCTCAACCAGCCACACTCACCCTTCCTTATTTTAATATTGCCAAATCCTGTCAATTTTATGATAAACACTTTTTGAATTTGGCCACTCTCTATTTTTATGCTTACTATCTCTCAGCCCTGAGGTCCAAAAGTCTCCTAGTTGGGCAGTTTTGTCTCTCCTCATTGCAGTGTTACGTTCCCCAGAGCTACCAGAGATAAATCCCAAGACAAAATGAAAATGAAACTGATTCGCTCATTAAAGACCTTGGCTGGCATCTTGTGGCCCAGAGGATAACGGCCAGAATGTTTGGTACATGTGTCTTCTAGCTAAAGTCCGTCTACTCCTGCTCTTCACCATGTACCCTTCGGAGTAGTTTACAGATATGACTTGAGCCTGAACCATGTCTTTACTCATACTGCTTTCCATGCTGAGAATTCCCTATTGAATGCATCACGTTTGCTTAGCAGACTTCCACCCTTCTGAGTCCCAGTCAAAGGCAGGGCGGAAATCAGAGCTGACACCAGCACAAAGTGAGAACTCAATAAAGGAATGAGCAAACAGATGTTATTAGAAGGAAAATATTAGTTACACCCAACTAAAGAATTAATTTGTCACCATAAAGCTAACGTAAGTCAAAATCCAATGTCACTTTCAAGTAATAGTTGACTGTGTCGATGGCATTAATAGTCATGTGTGAATCTGAGTAATGTTACAAAAGACATGGCGGGGCATGGCAGAGTAAGGAGCGTAGCAGATCCTCTTCCCAATACGCAATAATAAAATTGGAAAAAGAGACTGTCAAAATAAGCATTTTAATGCAATGTAAATCAATCAAAGACCAAAGGCACAAACCAAACCAGGAAGTGATTTTTCATGAAGAATTTGGGTAAGAACAATGGAGTCTATGGGATTTTTGCCTGAGACTTCTCTGCCCACCCCATTTCTGAGAAGGCCGAGCTGTGAACATCAATGCCTCCATTGCCAGTGAGAACTTCCTTGTTTTGAAGCTGAGTGAGGGAAGACTCCAGGCCCATCAGTGTTGCTAGAAGCAGCAGTGATCTGAAAGGTAGAAAAATGGGAAGCCCAGTGCCTTGAGTGGCCTGTGGCTTCATCCATATTCAAAAAGCCATCAAGAGCCTTGATAAGCTCTCTGTAAATTTTGGCTGATGGGAAGCCTACCCATAGACACAAGAAAAAGCGTAGTGAACAGTAAAAGCTGGGATAGGTTTAAACACTGGCTAAATTTTGCATGTGTTCCCTGATCTGCACAACCCACTTGCAGACAGTGGAAGCCTTACTGCCTTGAGGATTTGGAAAGAAATTCTGACAAATCACTAACACCAAGATTTGCAGACAAGTGGGTGACCCCTAGGAAGCCAGGCATCATCATTATCATCATCATCAAATAACTGGGCAGAGGCATTAGCAGCCCACACAATGCGAAACTGATTCCACAGACTTAGTCCATACAAGTTATGAAACAAACCAAAAAACAAAAAAACAAAAACAAAAACAAAAAACCCAAATAAAAACAAACAAATTTCAAAAGAGCACTCAGCGGTAAAAATCAGACTATTTTTAGTATTATCCGAAAATGTCATTTTCAACAAAAATTATGAAATACACAAAGAAATAGACTAACAGACACATATTCAGGAGAAATAAGTAGTCAATAGAAACAGTTCCTGCATGAGTTCATATATTGGATTTAGCTGATGAAGACTTCAAAACAACTATTATAAACATATTCAAAGAACTTAAAGAAACTATGTTTTAAGATCAAAGAAAAATAAAAACATTTCCAGAAACCCGTGGGGTGTTAATTGTAGTGATACATATGTAAGAGGAGTCCCAGAAAGAGAGGAGAAAAGGAGAAAAATATTTTGAAGAAATAATTGCCAAATGTCCCAAATTTAATGGAAAACATTAACCTACATATTCAAAAAGTTCAAAAGACCCAAGTAGGGTAAACACTAAGAGATACGCACTTAGATACATAGTGAAAGAGTTGAAACCAAAGGGAAAAAAATCTTGTTAAGTAGCAAAAGGAAAATGACTTGTCAAACATCAAGGAAAAATACAATTAATGGCTGAATCTCCTCATGAGGAATGGAAGACAGAAGGCAATGGAACGATATAGCCGAAGTACTGGAAAAAAAACAAAAAACAAAAAACAACTAAGAATTCTATGTCTAACAAAGCTATGTAAAAAAAGACCTGGAGGATATTATGCTAAATGAAATAAGCTAACATAGAAAGACAATTACTGTATTATTTCACTTATATGTAGAATCCAAAATACTTAAACTAATTAGGAATAGAAAGTAGAATAGTGGTTGCCAGGGGCTAGAGGAAGGAGAAAGTGGGAAGATGTTGGTCAAAAGGTACAAACTTTCAGTCATACAAGATGAATAAGTTCTGGAAATCTAATATATATCAATGGGATCACATACACTCCTTGAAAAAATATAAGATTGTATAGAGCGATAATTATAACATTACATTTTTGTGTTGTAACACACACGGGTACATATAAATAACAATAACAACACAAAGGAGGAGGGAGGAACTGGAACTATAGTGGTACAAAGTACTATGTCTTACTAGAATTAAGTTAGTGTTCATTTAAAGTATCATCAATTAAGATATATTTTGTAATCCCTAGAACACTAAAAAAAAAAAAACTAAACACAGAAAACAAAAATTAAACTGAAAAACTAAAATATCTATTTCACAAAGAAGAGTAATGTGGGAACAAATAAAGAAAATGACATGAGATATGCAGAGAGGAAATAGCAAAAGGGCAGAAATACATCCAAGCCTTAATTCCTTTAAATAAGAATGGAATGAACACTCAAATGGAAAAGAAGAGATTGTCAGAGCAGATAATGAAACAATACTAACTATATGCTGTCTATAAGTGACACTTTAGATTTAAAAATACAAATAAGTTGAAAGTAAAAGAATAGAAAAAGGTAACATGCAAACAGTAACCAAAAGCAAATGGATATAAATCAGACAAAATAGGTTTTAAGAAATATTACTAGAGAAAAAAGAGCCATGATATAACAAATATGAATATGTATGTATGTATGTACTATGTGTGTGTGTGTGTGTACACACACACACACACACACACACACACACACACACACACGCACGCACGCACACAGGCCCAAAATATATAAGGCAAAAATTGGCAGAAGGAAAAGAAGATATTCTAACAACAGCTGGTGATTTCTACAGCCTACTCAGTAATTGATGAAATAACTAAACAGAAAATCAAAATGGACATAGAAGACTTGAACAACACTATCAAACAACTAGGCCTAACATTTATAAAACAATTCACTCAAAGATGGCGACACACATTCTTTTCTAGTACTCCTATGATAGGTCATTTGCTAGACCAGTTCTTCTACATTTAACAGTATTGAAATCATAATGAGTATGATCTCCAGCTATAATAGAATCAGAAATCGATACAAAGAATTTTGGGAAATCCTTAGATATTTAGAAACAACAGTATACTTCTAAACAATTCATGCATCAGAGAACGATGTGCAAAAAGAAACAGAAGATGTTTTGAATTATGAAAAGACATGTCAAAAGTTATGAAATGCAACTAAAGCAGTGGTTAGATAGAAATCTGTATCTTTAAACACCCAGAGCAGAAATGAAAGATCTCAAGTCACTAACTTAGGATTCTGAAGCCTTATGAAACTAGAAAAGCAAACTCAACCCAAAGTAAGCTGAAAGAAGGAAATAAAGATTGGAATAGAAATCAATGAAATAGAAAACAGGGAAAAAACACAGAGAATAAAGTCAAAAGTTGACTTTATAAAGTCAAAGGTTATTTAAATGATCCATAAAATTTACAAACATTCAGCTAGGTTTACCAAGAAAAAAAGAGAGAAGACCAAGTATAAGAATTAGAAATAAAAGAAGAACCACGTAGTATGCTGATATTACAGAAGTTAAAAAAATAACCTGGATGAAATGGACAAATTCTAAAAACACACATATTACTGAAACTAATTCAGGAAGGAAAAGAAACTCTTAAAAGATCTCTAACAAGTAGAAGATATGAATTATTTAAAATCTTCCCACAAAGAAAATCGCTAGCCCAGAGTATTTAACTAGTAAATTATATCAATATTCAAAGAAAAACAATCTTTTACACTTTCAGAAAATCTAGAAGGAACAATTCTTACTCATTCTTTATATCTATATTATCCTAAATTCAAAGCCAGACAAAGACATCAAAAGAAAAAGCACAAAACAAAAACTACAGAGTAACATATATCCAATGAACACAGGTGCAAAAATTCTTAACAACATATTAGCAAAAAATGAGTCCAATAACATCTATACCATGACCAAATGGGATTTAATTACAAGAATGAAAGTTTAGTTCAACATTTGAAAATAAAGTAATGTAATATGCTATATTAAAAGAGGACATAACCATGTGATCAATCTATAGATGCAGAAAAAAAATCTGACAAAATCTAAACCCATTCAGAATTAAAAACTCAGCCACAGGAAACAGAAAGGAACTTCTTCACCCTGATGAAGGGCATGTACACAAAATCCTACAGTTTAGCACCATGCTTCATGGTGTAAGACTAAAGGTTTTCTACCTATGATCAGAACACTTTCTTGTCACTTCTTTTCAATATTTTACTGGAGGTTCTAGTTAGTGGAGTAAAGAAAAAATTAAAAAGACATCTTGATTAGCAAGGAAAAAAGAACCATTTTTATTCTCTGATGACAAGATTTTGTATGTAGAAAATCCCGAGGAATCCAGAGAAAAAATACAGTAACTAATAAACAGTTCAGCAAGGTTGTTGAATACACTATATAAAATTAATAGTATTGTGTAATACAACAATCCAAAAATACAATTTAAAAAGCTGCATTTACAATAGCAATAAATTAACAAAACACCAAAAAATAAATTTAACAAAAGAAATATAATACATAGATTATAAACTATAAAACCTTGCTGAGAAAAGGAAGAGCTAAAGGGAGAAATATCTCAACTTCATGGACTGGAAGACTCAATATTGTTAGAAAGGACATCTTTACCAGTTATAGGCTTGAGATTCTCTATAAACCAATGTACAGGTCCAACACATTCTCTGTCAAAACCCAGCACATTTTGCACTTTTTGAGTATCATTATTTAACATGTGAAGCACACCTTGGCCAATCTTGCTCTTTACCTGCTAAGCTGGTGTCGAAGAGAGAAGACAGTGCAGGGACTACGTGTGGTTCAGGAACCAAACTCCCTAGGTCTGAATCCCAGCTCCTTCACCTTCTAGCTGTGTGATATCAGAAATTGCTAAATCTTTCAGGGTCTCAAATATTTTAATTCATTTGTCGCACAGAACTGAAATTACTAGTAGCAACCTTATGAGGTTGTTGTGAAGATTAAATCCAGTCTTTAAACACCTGTCGTATGGTAAATGCTCAATAAATATTTGCAATTATTCTATTAAACAACATGGAGATCAAACATTACATAATTTTTATTTGATAATTCTCATTATTGAAAGATTAATAGTAAAGTAGTTATAACAATCATGATGTCTTGTCTCACATTGTATTCCTTAAAATGATTAAATTTTCTAGTTATTTTCAAAGCTCTAGGGAGAACCATTAAACTATAAATTTCTTTATTTTTAAAAACATCAATTTGTCAAAATACTTTCAAAAGTTTCCAGTAGGAATTCGCTAACTGTATTATTTCTAAACTTTGATACATTTTAGAAAAGAGTAAATTATAAAAGGTAACAATGCTAGACTCATTTCTGGTAATATGAGTAAAGAAACCTGTGCAAATATCACCCTAAAATAAATAAAATATGACAAAATATTTTAAGATATACATTTTTTAAATGTGTCACATAGCTGGAATAAAACTAAGTACAATGAAAGCCAGTATCTAAGAAAATAAGGAATCTCTGAAGCCAGCTTTCGGTTATTTTCTGTTAAACCCTGGTGATCTCTAGTGTTAATTTTGTTTTCTGTGGGTGCACGGTAGATTGGAGAGAAAGCAAAGAGCCCCACTCAAAGTGATGAGTCCAACAGAAAAACCTTGCAAAAGGCTGTGACCCTAAAGAGCTATATCATTAGTATGAGTGTGAACCAGAAAAAATCATCAGCAAGAAAACTTGCTGCCATAACATTTGTGTTAGGTGGAAGGAAAAAACAATCTCCCTGATATTTGTAATCATAAGCTGGGTCTCTTGCAGGTTAGCAGTGCAAATTCACCCTGTTAAGGCTGGGCAAATCTCAAGCCTATAATTGATATATATTCAAAAATAGTTATTTTTGGTAGTGCCCCCTGATACTTGAGAAGCATACTTTCTAACGATGCCTTAAAGTATTTCAGCAAATTAAAATTTCCAAAGAATATTAAGTTTTCCACCTCCCCCTACAAATCAATAAACACAGGGAAATAAGGCACCATGAGTGAGAACCAGATGAAACAAACAGCTGAAATGGATGCTCACAAGAACCATTATCTGGAATTATCTGGAATACAAAACAATCTTTTTAAAGGAATAAAAGTAGGCATTGAACAAAAAATAGAAATAAGAAACCAAGAAAAACAATAAAGCAGATTCTAAAAAGAACCTAACACTACTTCTAAAAATTAAAAATATATATATTTAAATTAACTCAATTAAATAGTTATATAGCTGAAAAATAAGTGAACAGAAGAGGCAGATATGAATGCCTAAAAAAAAACCTTAGATACTTCTTTGTGCTTCATTAAAACATTTTTTTTTCAAAAATAGTTTATATTTATTACAAAATGATTCACAGTAAATGAAGTTACTGCAAAATTGGTAACTTTAGAGTTTTCAGTTTCTTTGTAATTTTGAGAAGAATAAATTTCTTCAAATTAGCATAATTCATCACTAATTATCTTCTTCCTTTCACATTAAAGTCTATTTAAAGAACACTCAGTAAGAACTATATGTGGCACCTCTCAGATCTACTCATTCAAATAATGTATCATTTGAATTTCACACTCTACTAATATGACTTCATGCTCATGTAGTCCTCAACAAGGATTGCCACATTAAAATGTATAGGTTACTGTAGGGTTTCTTTCAAAATAAAAGACACACAAGGTACAGCCCTGCCTTGGGCCAGATATGAGTCAGCTAAAAATGGGATTCCCAGTAATGTATAGTAAGTTCTAAAAAAGATATATAAGAACAATACTACTTAAGTACAGAGAGAATACTTAATTTTGTTTGATGATCAGGGAAAGTTTAACAAAGAGGACAATTAACTTAGGACTTGAAATATAGACAAGATTTTCCCAGGTAGAAAAGAGGAAATATCTTCTTGAAGAAGTAGCAGGATGAACACAATGAAAGATTAAAAACTGCATGATGTATTTGAGGAACATCAAGTGACACAGTTTTATTCCAGTACAATATATGAGGGTTATATTATAATTCATTCTTATAGGTCAAGTCTTTTGAGGTTTCTCTGTGTGCTGGAAATTGAGGGGTGAATGGCAATTCTTTCTCATATTCAAATGGGAAGGAAAATAATATATATAGAAGTACATACAGAACAAAAGCAATTCATCATACATTTCATACTAAAAGAAAAACATCTTTCACACCACGTCCGAAATGCAGTGCTCCTTCACTGAGAGTGTTCTACCTGCACCTGGCTGACTTGTCTGCTTTAGAGTAATTTATCAATCAGCCAGTCATCCATTTGCTCCAACTCCACTATGTACCCAGCACTCTGCTGGTGTCAGGGAATCAAAGGAAACACTGCATGGTCCCCAAAGCAAAGATACCTCTTTTTTAGAATCAAAAAACAGAAAATGATTCCATATTAAACCAGAGTACATTCTAGACACAAGACTAATTTTGAGGCCCAAGTTGGGGAAGATTTTAAGGAAGCTATGACTTGAAAATTAGCAGGATTCAGAAAGAGTAGGGTAGAAAAGAGAACTTTCTTGATGCAGAAGAAGTCCTGGGGCTTGTTATAGCAAGAGGCAGGGTCAGTGAAGAGCAATTCCTAATGGAACAGGGAAAACAAGTTAGGATGCTGGGGGTCTTGGAAATGAGGAGTCCGGATTTAATGAAGTGGGCAGTGATGACATGATAAATGTGATATTATAGAAAGGTACAAAGGGAAATGTTTCGTATGGCAGATTTGACAAAGACGACACTGGAACAGAAAGGATCGCTTGGAAATAGCTGTAGTAATCCACGTATGAGGTGAAGAGAGCTTATCCCCTGATTACAGCTGGTCCTCATGTAAAGTCAGGATGAAATGAGTCGTCTAGGAGCAGGGAACGAGTGCTTGGGCTTGAGGGAGGGTGTGGGTCTTATAAAAGCAGACAGTCCTGAAATTTCCATCCTACCTTGCGTAGTCTTAGTACTTAGGATTCCTCGGAAATAGCCTAGCATCCTTGCCCATTAGCGGCACACTGAAGACTGTCAAGGGCATAACACTAATTCCCAAACTGTTGTGTACGCCGTCTTCCACTGCTGTGTGGAAGCCCTGGGGACATTAGAGATTGTTTGTTACAACAAAATTGGAAGCTCTCACGCCTGTCTCATCGCATCAACTCTGCAGTTCTCTTCCATTACTTTCCCTCACCTGACAACACAAAGAGCCTTGCTTTCTGTCAAGGTGGAAGGGGAATGAGAGACTTCCTGTGAGTTGTGCAATCTTGTGACCTGTCTCCTGACATTTATCTGTAGTTCTTAACTGTGCTTTTGATCAGTTTAAAATACAGAAGAATGTCCACTGACAGGCTGCCTCTGGTTTTCTGAAGTCCAAGTCTCTCTTTTTTTAAATGCAGTGTTCCTGACTTAACATTTGGTGAGTACTAACCAATAATACATGGCTTGCAACAGCTGGTAGAAATAATAATAGATGAAGTGTCTTCCACATTAATAAGAAAGCACTTTAAATTCTTAACATTGTTAATAAAAGCAAATACTCATTCTTCACATAAATTTCTTTTACTAGACACTATGAATACAAATAAATATACAATCTACTCTCTGGTTACAAAATAAACTAAATGTGCAAACATATGAGATATGTACTGAAGGGAATTAATAGAGTCAATATACTGTACACACACAGCTAGAGAGGAAGGTACTTAATCCATTTTGACAACTTAGGAAATACCAAAGTGATAAACATTCATATGTCATAGCTGATGTTCATTAACAATTAGCAAATTGGAAGATCATAAATCTTCATGAAGGCATCAAATAAGTATTACAATAGTTGCCATTAATGACTGCTTTTAGAAGCAAACATCGATTCATGAGATACCACTAATGAATTAAATTAGCAAACATATATTAACATCTAATGAGCAAATAAACATTGATAGAAATATCTATAAATCGAGAGCATGTTATGTTAAAAGTTAATCTAATGGCTACAGATATATATATATACATATATATATACACACATATATATACAACATACATACATATAGATATAGATATATAGAGACAGAGACATTTTGATTGATTTTTGACTTACAGATCCATGTGGAAATTGAGGAAAATAAAACAACAAATAATGACTTCTTCAAAGAAACCATTTTGTTGAAAGAGTCAGAGTTAACATTAGTCCCAGAGCTAGCCTATTGACAACTGATTAGACACTGACCAGTATCAACTGGCCATTTGAAAAAACATTTTCAGAAATAGATTTAATCTGTTTAATATGCATAGATATTTTAGAGAACGCAGTTTGGATCTTCATGTATGTCAGGATACCTTATTGTCCTGACACCTGCTTGGACTGGAGCTTGGGGCAGGGAGTGAGCCAAATAAGACTCACTGGCCTCAGTTCTCTGCATAAATATTTGGCGCTGGCAATGCATCTTCTAAGGGAATGCACCTCACAGACCAGCTCCAGGGAGAAGTCATCCAATGTACTAAGGTATGTACAAATGTATTCCCTTTGAAATATTTGAGGATAGTTATATCTGATTTTTAGCAACATTTTAAAAAATTAATGCTATGTGCTCTTGCTCAGGTAATTAACCCAGTCAAATTGATCCTCAGTTTGAAGTGCTTCAGTATTTAGGAGTCTGTGCACATTCAGACATTTCCCATGTTTTCAAGAAATGACATAATTCTACAAGAAAGTTTAAGATGCTTCTTATACCAAAGGTATATGGTAGACGGTATGTTATGTTTTGAGATAAGCTTAAATACCTTGACCATTATATATTAATGGATGTTTATCTGATCTCATCACTAAAAAGGTGAGTTATCTTAGTCATGTCACACCATATGAAGAACATTAACAGAGTTTTACAGAGGAAAACAGCAAAAACAGTTTCACACAGAAGAAAAGTTTTAGTAAAGTTATCCTTTCACTCTAATGCATTTATAAATATATATTATTATTAGTGTGAATTTATAAAAACTACTCACAGTTAAGGCTGTAAAGATTTCCTTTTAATCCATTAAAGGATGTTTTCACTTTGCTTTTTCCCTAAAGTATCAATACTGAGTGTTATAAAAATACCTTTAGCATTTGCTTTCAAAAAAATATTCAATGCTCAATGCTTTCATGGAATATTTTCCCTTAAAAATCCATTACATGGAAAGTAAATATCTGTGTGGAGCCCAATTGACTGATGTAATTAAAATTAAATTTACAAAAGGGAGATTTTTATCAGCAATAATATGCTATTCAATGAAGCAGCTGAATCATTGGGGATTTTTTCCTATATAATCGTAGCTGGGATGGACGAAATGTTGCATTTAAGGTGTTTTTTAATTCTCACAGCAATCCTTAGATTGAACTATTATTTTTGTTATGGGAGCTTAATTTATGATAGGGTACGAAATAATGCAAGAAAATCTGCATGATATGAAGGTAAGAATTCGGCCATATTTAGTGATTTTTAAATTGCTCAACTAACTACTCAGGGAAGGCCTGTTAACAAGACTGGCTATCGGGGCAGCTCACCCTGGGTTGATTTTGGCCTCTGAAGAAGGCTAAATTCAGGCCTTTGGTCAAAGAATCCTTGTGATCCCTTTTAGGTTTGCTCTCAGCATTCTACACCAGACAGAGCTGCATATTTTAACAAGTCTGATTAAACCAAAATCTTGTCCTTACATTCCTTATCTCTAGGACTCATAACTCTTGCTCTTAGAATTGCTTCTTTCTGAAACAATAGCAGAACCATTTCTAGATTACACTCAAAAGCTAATCCAATAAGTCAAAAATTTATCTGGAGTGTGAAGAGTGAAAGTGGTGGCTCTTCATGTCAAATACTCTTGCCTTTTCATGACAAGTGTTATAAGAATCTACTGGATTTACCCAATCTGCACCTGCCTTCACTTTTGTCACTTTCCTCCTTGCTCTCTACACTCTATTTCCAATTTTCCAACATGCATACGTTTTCTCATGCTGTTTGCACATGCCTGTAATCTAACTCCTGCATAACCCCTTTACCCTAACTCACTCCTGCTGCTTCTTTAGATATCAGCTTAAAGGCAACTTCTTTCAGAAAGCCTTCTCTGACTACCTACATCTTCCCAGAAGGTCTAAGTTATGTCTGCTTGCTGTACACTCCTGTACCGCTCTGTACTTGTGATTCATAATATTCAAATCACTAATAACCGCTAAGGATTGCCTTAGACTCTAGGCTGAAGCTCCTCAGGGCAGGAACCATATTTATCTAGTTCAAGGCTGTATTCCCATTACCTAGCATGTCGGAGAAGCTCAGTAAATATTTTTTTTAACACGGTTAATGAATGATTAATAATTACTGGTTTATGTGTCAGTCTCCCATACTGTGATTTCTGCATGTTTTACTCATCTGGTACACTCTACGTCTAGCCCAGTAATTGGTATAACATAAGCCCTTAATAAATGCTGACTGAATTTGTTTCTAAAATGGTGTTTATTTAATTTACCAAGGGTTGTTTCCTCCTCTCTTAGCTTACCTGTAATGACAAACAAAGGAATTTAAAAAAAAAAATGGTTGGGCTATTAGGAAGAAGGGTAGGGAGCCAATGGAAAAGAAGCAGAAATAACAGCCTCAGAAAATTATACTGATGTGAAAATGAAAAATGGATTGTTCATTCAACCTTGAACAGGGTACCTATGCATGTGGCCAAACCCCAATTTTTTTTTTAATGAGTATTGAAACATTTGCTAATAACTGGTTGCTTAGAACTAACCTATGATAAAAAAAAAAAAAAAAAACATCAGAATGCTGGTTGCCTGTGGGTGGGGACAGGGACTGACTGGGAAGGGACTGAGGGAACTTTCAGGGGATGAAGATGTTCTCTATTTAGTGTAAGGCTTCTTCTATTCTGATGTAGGCATTTGTCAAAACTTGGCAAATGGAGTACTTAGGGTTTGTATGTTTCATGGCATGTAAATTTCATCTAAAAAAAATCCTCCCAAAATCTGTCAACAAATATTGAACTCTATTAAATGATGTGCCTGATATGATATGTTATACTGATGATTGCAATTTACTTTGACATGCATATGATAAAAAAGGCTGATGGAGAAACAATTAAGCAAAGATATAAAATATTAATCGTAGAATCTAGGTGGTGGTATTTGATTGTTTACTATACAAATCTCTCAACATTACTGTATGTTTGGAAATTGTCATTAAAAAATGTTGTGGAAAAATGGTCACAGCCTCATTTTGATGCAGGTATATTAGCGCCCAAAAGTTAAGTACTGAGTTATCCCCAGAGAGTTCTTCAGTTATGCAAAGTCAGAAACTGAGATCATGGATTAAGGGTTAGTACGGCATAATGAAGAAATTCTAAATATCTCAGGAAAATGGAAAAGTTCTCATTTATGATTGATTGACTCATTCATTCATTCATTGAATGAATATTTATGGAACTCCTAATATGTACCAGGACTGCTTGCTCTCTACTGCTGAGGACTGCTGATGATGACTCATAAAAAAGTACAGATGTTATGTGGAAATTTCCAATTTATATCATCCAAAACTAGATTACCCAGGGTAATAAAATTGGAATACTGCAACCATGTTGAAGGTAGTTTTCCAGAAATCCATCAATATTTAGGTAACAGTTTGAATTCTAGATTAAGAGAGTCATTACAAAAAGTCTTTGGAAACCTCAGGATTAAAATGAAAATACGGTGAATCTAAAATACGATATAAGGCATGTGTGGAATTAACAAACAACATAAAAAACCAATTACTAATAATTCAGCACAATTTTATAATCTTTTCTAGAACTCATTTTTATTTAAATAACTAACAAATATGATTCATCTGGTTTGATCATGCCCATTCCTTTAGGATCCTAACAATAGGGTTCAGTTAATCCCACAAAAACCAACCACTAATTTAGTTCTATTGTTTAGTGTTGTGTAACAAATGAAAATGGGCAGCTCACAGCAATTTAAACTTTTCTGCAAATCCTGCTGCTGTGCATGTGGACTCCGCCAGAGAAGGCAGAAGAGAGTCTGATGCCTGAATTCTATGCCAGAATAGAACCACTAAACCTCCATGGAAATAATGAGTGGCTGATTAAATTTCTGCACATGCTATCCTGAAAAATTAATACATAAATTAGGTTGACAATTAGAAATACTATAAATAACATGTTTAATTTGATAGCTTGGCTATTGTAATAAATTTAACAACTGTTTCTCACTGTTGCTACATTCATTTTCACCTTGGGGTTAAGTGATACTGGCTAAAGTGATCTGGCAACAAGAGGCATTTGCGGAAGGCTAAAATGTGTGAAATTAATTTTCCTGGCACTGACTTTATTCCTGTGGACATAAAGGATGCCCATAAAAAATGTCACACTAGAAAATATCTTATCTTCTTTACACTGATTTTTTTCTTTCAGTGACATTAAACTAAATTAAGATTTGTGAGAATACAAGCAGTAGACATTCATATTCAACTAACATTTATTAAGACCTCTTCAGTAACTGCTGCAGTTACTGACAGACTCTGCTTCTCTAAACCTCACAGTAACCATGTGAATATTATCATGATCTCTATTTCATACCTGAGCAAACTTGAAGTTGCTAAGTAACTTGCCCAAGTGCACACAAGTTGTTCTGGTCAATTGATGGTTTACTCCTGGTATACGGTCCAGAGTCCACATTCTTTTTACTGCCCAAAACACTGATTCTATTTCTTTACCCTCTCTACTCCATATAATTGTCTCTGTACATGCATACTTCATTGTAAACTGGGCCTCTGACTAATTTCTCAGTATTTTCTGAAGGTATTATCACATTCCAGGATGCAAGGGCCCATTCCTAGTCATGTTAACATGACAAGAAAGAGTTAAATGTACTTTTCCAACTCAGCCATTGAGGGGAAAACTGATCTTGAACACAAGTGTAATTTGGATGATATTTCAACACAGCATATCTTGGGGGTTTCATTATCGCTGCTGTTACTGTTTACAGAAGTGCTAAGGACAGAGGAGTCTCTAAAGCTGATGCGAGATAAAACACAGCAGCTCATAAAAATGATTTACTTCCCTAACCATATTAGAAAGTTAACATTATTTTTTTTTTACGGATGGCAATAAAAGTTTTATTTGAAAATAACTGTTGTGCATTAAATGATACTCTGTGATGCTATATCCTTTTTGTTCAGTCAACTAAATACAGGAAAATTGTTCTCTGTAGATTCCTGTTGGCAATACCTTTAAATGATTCGCCTCCACACACACTGCTTAAGGCCAGTTGATGTCATGATTCTAACACCAAGCTTCTCCAAAACCCTCACACGTATCTGATGAGTCTTTGTGAAATTCTTTTCAGCATAGGTTTAATACTAATTTTAGAAAAATACTATCGCTTGAATTGCATAGTTGATACTATTAAACAGAATACTCTATATTCTGAGCATTGAGAATTTTCTGCATATAAAATTTTTGATGAAAAAAATTAGCTTACTTACTATAAACTTCTGCATAGAAGTTCAAAAGAATAATGTGAAGATAAAATGCATATACATATATTAGAATCTCAAAGATATACTGTTAACTAAAGATAATTTAGAATTTATCCAGTCCAAATGAAACCAAATCATATATGCTTTCTCAAAATTAATTAAATGTTATAAAACTACATTTGGGTTTTTTTTTAATGTTTAATAATAACGGTATGTGTTATTATTTAAAAAAACCAAATGTTATTGAATAACAAGGATCACTTAACCTCAAGGCGAAAATGAATACTGCAAGTGGGAGGAACAGTTGTTAAATTCATTACAATAGCCAAACTATCAATTAAACATGTTATTTATAGTGTTTCTAATTGTCAGCCTACTTTATGGATTAATTTTTCAAGATAGCATGTGCATTAGAAAACTGATGCTTCATGTCAACAGCATCAGTTAATATACCAAAAATGAATTTGTAAAAACAATGTCTAATTATCTTTTTGATTCTTGGGTACTTACAAAATTAAAAATCGGGATGGCCTTATTGTTCTCATCTATATTACTATAAATATATTAATACCAGAAAGTCTTAGAGATCAACCGATGAAATCACATTTCAACATATAGGAGACGATTTTAGAATAATTATTCAAAAATTTGTTTTGGCAACCCTAGTTTTTTTCCTAACAATTTCAGAGCTCTGTAAAAAATAACCAAATGTCATTGAATTACTGGGACCACATAACAGAGATCATTTAAAAAAAAACTTCATAAAATAAAGTCTCCTTCCTTAAGAGTTACATAGTGTGCTCTAAAGTTGGCCGGAAAGGAAGACACAGGGACTAAATTTAAGTGTTGCCAATGCTTACTGTGGCTTCCGTTTCTCACTGGTAAATGAATATACAGGTGGTTGAGGGGTGGGGTGTCTGGTGTTGCGAAGAAAGGACTGTTAAATTATATGGTATCCAAGGTTATATACAGTTCTAAGGGTTTTAAAAATCAATCCTACCCAACTTTAGACATGGAGGCAAATGCCTAATTGTGGAGTTGGCTGAGAGAGACCCTTCACTGGTGAAATGACGCCTGTGTTATTCCCTGAAGGCAAACACATTTCTGTCCACAATCCTCTCTGTTGCGCCCAACCACAGGTCTCCAGTCATTGAAGTGACATAAAGAGAGTGTACATCTGCAAATATACAAATGTGCAGCCTTGGTTCTGGGGGACAGTCAACCACAAGGGCTATCGAAGCATCCTGAGCACCAGATAGATACTCATTGGTGTTGGGCAGAGAGAGGTATGTGCACCTCATTTACATTCTACTCTTCTAAAATGAACCATGTCTTCTTTTACTCCCGAATTTTATACGATTCATGCTAAAAGGAAGTTTCCTATAAATGGGCTGTAAAGAAAGGGCTATCAGACGCATGTGATGTCTATGGCTAAGAGAGAACATGAAGGACTGGGGCGCTGTACGGGAGTCCAATGGGCACTGGTGGAGCCAAGGAATCAAGAGCTCCTCAAGATGGGCCATCAGGTTCGAAAGCTAGGGGAGCATTCTGGGCTTTGGATCAGAAGGACTATTTTGATCTATAATAACTCAATGTGAATGTCTTTCCAGAGCATATGGCCAAAATATATTTTTAAAAGAATTAAATAAAATACTTGCAGTGTTTCTTCAACTTCATAAAATGTACATAGTAAACTGATTAAGAGCGAACCCCTTAATTTAAATGAGAAAACAGAATATCCATCTCCTGATCCCACTTAAGAACATATACCACTACACACATAGAAAGATCCTAAATATACTCTCCAGAGATGAGTTTTCTCGATCACTTTATACTCCTCAGACACTACTGATATACCAATAAAAATTTTGGTCAAATTATCTGACTCCTACTACATGTAAATTTCTATGATTCATATTAATAAAATTTAAGTTCTAATTCTTTAGAAATACTATACAAATCATAAGGCATATACATTGTTAAGTTATCCTGTTATGTGTCAAATTGCTCTGGCAATACACGAGATTTTTAGAAAGAGGTAATACCCCTACGTTCGGGGAGCTAAGGATTTCAATAATCTGTGGTAGTAATACAATTCTACATTTGAAATTGATTAAACATTGACCACTACAATTACCATAAAATAGAACTACAACCTTCCAGTGCCATTAAGAACTCTTTGATGACATACATAAGTACACTGAATTAAAAATTAAGGACTCACATTAAAGAGAACATAAGTGCCATCTTTTAGAAACTATTTGTCAAAAATGCTGGTTGGCCCTCATAGGGAATTTCCCTAAAGTCACATATATTGAATGTAATATTCTCTAGTTGGATAAAACAGATTGCTGCATATTAAATATTACCAATATAAATTCTAATAATTTACACATTTTGGGTGAGGGAAGGCTTTTCCTTGATTGCAGAAGGCTGAATTTGAGGCAAGTTCAGTAGATGAATCTATGCCTGCAGCTCAGCAAGTAGCTTGGAGCTTCAGAGTCAGGCAGATCAAGCAGTAAGTTCCACCTCCACCACACACTAACTGTGTGACCTGGGGCAAATTGTTAAATCTCTCTGAGCTTCTGTTTCCTTATCGAAAAATGGGATAGTGACATTTGTCAATTTCTCACAGCCACCCTAAAAGGAGGAACTATGACACACCTTTTCAGTTATGGAAATGGGAGCATTGAAAGGTTAAGTAATTTCTCCAAGGATACCCACAATATTCGGTAAATGCTACATAAGCAGAACACAGGGAGGAGAACCTAGTACATCAAAACCTAAAACACAGGTATGTTATGCGAATGTGCCTAGCGTAACAGCTGGAACCAAATATGAATCCAGTAAATGGTGAGTATGTATGATGAAACTGCACCCAAATAGTTCTACAACTCAAAGTGTGCAAGGGTTCAGACTGACTGGGAAGCCAATGGTCTCACTGAATTACTGATGCTTAACAAGGAGGGGGTTTACTATTTTTACAGCCACAAACTGCATTCACGGTGTAAGAAATAGTATCCGAGTAGACTAAAAGTCTAAACATTCTTTCCTAAGCACCTAAATTACTTCAAGGCCAGGAAATACAGCAGGCTCAGGGGAGAAAATCCATTGTTACTGTCATTCTTTTCCTACCTCGAAATAAAATAGGGCTATGATGCAATCAGTTTATAATCTATCTATCTATCTATCTATCTATCTATCTATCTATCTATCTATCTATATTTTTTTCCATCTGAGCAGATTATACACCCTACGCTTAAGGTCTTGGGAATTTTTTTGTTTGTTTGTTTTTCGTTTTTAACAGCCTTCCATGGAAAGAAGCATGACTTCTACAAGAAATATGCTGGTGATTTTAAATTGAGAGACTATTATATTATTGAATACCAGAGGTCTATGCATAGCTGCTGTAACATATTACCTGAGATAAGCAACATTTTACTCAGTGTATTGAAGAGAAATCCTGAAGACAGTGTACGTATAAAAAGGATAGATCTTTCTATTTCTCCCTAGGTAACCACAAATGTTGTAAAGACTTTATGAAGCTATGTTTAGCCAGACTACTTTGATTTAGCTACTTGGATGTTACTGTGTATAAAGGAGAGAGTTTAAGTTAACTATAATTTTTATATCCACAAATTAGTTTAAAATAAAAATATTTTCATATGAACCATGATAATTAAAATATTAGATAATAGAGTAAAAATATATAAGGAAATGAGAGTGTTTATGTTGATGTTACTATCTTATTACTAACATCTATTCTATTTTAAGCAGTGATCATCTCATAATATGATCACATATGATGGATATAAAGTATCCAATGCAAAGTATTCATAGAGACTTGATGTGATTTGAATCATTATTCCATGTTTTTAATGTTTTTATAGTATAGTTGGTTCGATAAGATTAAATAAACATTAATTGATTCTTTAGCACTGAAAAGCCCTATTGGGTTAAAAAAAACCATAAAAATGGTCAATACAATATAGGGAGACATTAGTTCCTTCTTAAACGACAGCTATTATCATCACTAAAAATACTTCCTCCTAAATACAGATGACTAACAGACATACGAAAAGAAGCTCAAGGCCGTTAATCATTAGAGAAATGAAAATAAAACCACAATATCACCTCATACCTGTCAGAATGGCTATCATCAATAAATCAAAAAACAGGAAGTGTCTGAGGATGCGGAGAAAAGGGAACCCTCATACATTGTTAGTGGGACTGCAAATTAGTACAGCCGCAATGGAAAACAGTAATAAGTTCCCTCAAAAAATGTAAAGTGGATATACCTTTTGACCCAGCAATTGCACTTCTGGGTATTTATCCAAAGAAAACCAAAGCTATAATTCATAAAGATCTATGCACTCCAATATCATGGCAGCACAATTTACAATAGCCAAGATATGGAAGCAACCTAAATGCTCATCAACAGATGATTGGATAAAGAAATTATGGTTCATGTGTACAATGAACTATTACTCAGCTATTAAAAAAAATGAAATCCTACCATTTGCAATGACGTGGATGGACCTAGAGGTTATTACACTGAGTGAAATAAGTCAGACAGAGAAAGATAAATACTATGATCCACTTACATGTGGAATCTAAAGAACAAAAAGAACTAATCAAAAACAGACTCACAAATATAGTAGAATTTGGTGACAGACAGGGGAGAATGGGGTGAAGGATTAAAAAAGTACAAATTGTAGTTGATAGTTGGGCATGAGGATAGTTGGGTATGAGGGGATGCAGTTAGCATTAATATGATGGCTAAGTGGAGGGCCAGGGGAGGGAGAAATTGGGGGGATCGTCTTATGAACAATATAGATGTCTAACCAATGTACTGTATGCTTGAAACAAATTTAAATAAATAAACTTATTTAAAAATATAGTCACAAGGATGTAAAGTTCAGCATGGGGAATATAGTCAATGATACTGTAATAACTGTGCATGGTGTCAGATAGGTACTAGACTCATTGGGTTGATCATTCTGTAAGTTACATAAATGTCTAATCACTATGTTGTATGCCCCAAACTAATATAACATTGTATGCCAACTGTAACTGAAAAATAAAAATATATATTTAAAAAATAAAAATCAATCTTCATGTATCCCCTAAAAAAAAAATATCCCTCCTGCCACTCTTCCTCTTTCTCTTTGTGCCTTTCAGAGTTGGGAGGTGGAGAGGAGGCACTGGAATGGTGAGAATGGGAGAGAGGCTAAAGCAACACTACCTGGCTCAAATCCTACCTTTCTTCTCATGCACTGTATGACCTAGGGCAGGGTATTCAAACTTTTTGTGCCTCAGTTTTCTCTATGTAAAATGGGGATAATAACAGAATGAATCCCACAGGGTTAGTCAGAATGATTTAATACATATAAATACTTGTATGTCTGCTCTGATCTCCCTTGATGGGTCCCCAGACATTGTTTAAGGTGCCTTCCTTTCCTCTCATCCTACCAGGCCTCTGAGAGCTGGAATTAGGTCTTTAGTCTACCAATTTTATATGATCAACTTTTAACAAAATGTCTGGCACAACCAGTAGCTTTTCCAAACATGTAGAATTCTACTAAACTCCTCGATTGATCCCAGAAATACTTGATGTGGTTCAAAAGAGAGGAGGCCACAGATCACCCTAATAGGTAGTTTGTCTAAGATGGGAGGAAAATCCTTCATAAAAAAGTTTAGATCAGAGTCCTACAATTAACATGTTTTTCTTGTTGCAGTTGTTTTAACCACTCTCTCTATTGGACTGTAGGTTCAGTAAGAGCAGCATTTTAAAAAAGAGCATGCCGGTCAGCTTTCTTCTATTTGCCCCTCCAAATCCACTCCCCACACTTTTCCACCTGTTTTCTCCAAAGCAGGAAGGTGATCTGTAGAAACTATATCAATGGCCCCCCTAGTCCTCCAGCTTCCTGTGATGTGTGGACACTGAAGCCACAGCATTAAGTCAGAGAAAGAAAGAAAAGTTAGAGTCTTTTTCCCGCAGGGTCCTGACCTGTAGGGTCCCCTCAGAAGATCCTTCTCTGTAGGCCTGTAAATTTGCTTTTTCCCGGGTTTTTGGACCTAGGGTGGTAACAGTTCTATCACTCATAATTTTTCATCACTTTTCTCAAGATTAGTTGAAAGTCTCTTGCTTAAACCCTCTAGAAATAATGTAGTTTGAAAGTGCCATCTGTTTCCTGCTGGAACCCTGATGAATACAGTACTCTTGATATACAAAGTGAGGACCATAAAACAATTGTCATGTTTCCTCTGGCTATGCATCCAGATAGCAACTACTCTTCCTCTTTTATGCCCCGTTGGGATCCAAATGCTCTCCCCTCACTGCTCCCAAATGATTCCTATAAATCTCTCTGTGATTGTGATTCTGAAATGATAAAGGCTTCTCTGTTCATTTTTCTTCTACTTCAGGGAATTATTTTAAGAAAAAAGATCTCTGTCATAACTTAGGGATAATTTTCTATTTCTTCATTTTTGTTTTATTAATTTTTTTGGTACTTTTTGAGGCATCATTTCACGTGATTATATTCTGCTGTCCATGTTTAAATTTAACTATAGGTGCTAATATATGCTGAGTGTAAAGCAGTAAATTTTTCAAATGAATTTTGCTCTTAACTGATTTTTTTCAGTGAATAAGAGTTTTAAATAAACTTACAAACATGCCATTAACAAGAAATAGAATTTAAAATAAATTTTCGAGATAATATAGATATAATAGAGATGCTTCTACTTTTACTGTATATTTCCTGCAATGTAGTCCAGATGTTAAAGCAACTTTAAAACACATTTGGGAATAAGCAACTGATATTCATTTACAATGAACTTGTCTCTATATATTATTTTTGGAGGTTCTACTATGGAATATGAAAATGAACAGCAAAATTATTGTTAATCTTTTTTCTCCTGCAGGTGTAATCTTATTGTTACACAACTCTTTTTGTTTGTAAATCAATCCTTCCATTTGGTTAAGTTGATTTGCCACTAAAGCTTCTGTCCTATTTGTTTATTTTGGCTTCCAAAGAGACTGATATTCAAAAGTAAAGCAGACAATAGAAATATAAAGCTAGAAATCTGTGAGACAAAATGATAATAAAGCCCCTTGCCACAAATAGACCTAAAATCCAAAAAAGTTGAGTAGTGAATTCTACATTTTCACTCTTTAAAAATATGATTTGATATTAACCATGTATATTTCTCTATTTTAATTTCATCACCTTTGCATCGTCTTCCCTTTTGTGACCATTATCCTTGATGTGATACAAATGAGTCGAATGCAGAGGGGTCAATGCCTATGCAAAGTCAGTCAGGTGTGGCCTATCTTGTGATGCTTTAACAGAACTGACAATAATGATCAGAAGATCTTTATCGGGAGGCTAAATAGGCTGCACTTCACTGGTAAATGGCCAAGGAAATGAGTGCTGGTTTCCATGAAGATTCAGGGCAGAGAAGAATGATCAAAACTCTCACAAAGGCACATATGCATTTCAGGATTCATTTAAGTGCTGCTTTTCCAAATGATAAAACCATGTTTCATCAATTTTCAGTTGCACATTTGAAGAAAAATGTCACTTAACAATTATTGGTGTCTCACAATTGCTGTTGGCCAGCATGGTTGACATGAAGGTTCTGCCAGGGTAGAGCAAGATGGGTCAAGCCATAGGCCACGGTTGACATTTTATCGGTTGCAAATAAAGGGGCTCACTTGATTTGGAGTGGGACGTGATACCTATTTCCAGTGACATGTTATAATTATGTTGAAAGAAGGAAGCCACATTTAATGAATTATAGAAAAGCATGACAACAATGAATGAACAAATAGAAATCATCAAGAAGGAGAAATTATATAAAAAAAAGAATTCTGGAGTTGAAAAGTGTAATAGTGGAAATAAAAATTTACTAGAAAGTACAATAGCAGGTTTGAAATAGAAGAATCAGTAAGATTGAAAATAGTGGAAAAGAAATAACTCAATTTGAAGAGCTGACAACAGACATAAATGAACAGAGCCTTAGATATCTGTGGAACATCAAGCATACCAATATACATGAAAGTCCCAGAAGAAAAGGTAGAGGCAGAAAAATTCTTGAAGAAATAATGGTTGAAACTCAAATCTGATGAAGAATGTTAATTTATGCATCCATGAAGTTCAGTGAGATACAAGTAAGATACATACAAAGAGATTCACACCTGGATGCATCATAGTAAAACTATGGAAAGACAGAAAATCCTGAATACAGAAAGAGAAAAACAAGTCATCTCAGCAGAGGATCAATTCAATTGTTGGCTGACTTCTCATCAGAAGCAATGAAGGGCATAGGCCAGTGGAATGACAAAATCAAAATTTTGAAAGAAGGCGGTTGAAGAGAAAAAGAGGAACCAAAAAAACAGGCGGTGCATAGAAAAACAGCTAAAATGGGAAATCTCAACTATATTCAACTATATTAATTATTACATTATATATAAATGGTTTAAAAACTCTAATCAGAAGGTGACACTTATCAGACTTGATTTAATAAAGCAAACCAATTACATGCTGTCTGTAAGAGAGACACTGTAGATTCAAGGATTAACTAATTTGAACGTGAAAATGTGGAAACAGATTATGAATCAAAAGAGTAGCCCTGAGAGAGCTGGAGTGACTATATTAACATCAGGCAAAATAGACTCCACAACAAAAGCTATTACTAGATACAAAGAGAAATGTTTTAAACAAAAGGATCAACACATCATGAGGATTTAACAATGATATTTATACCTAAGAACAGAGCAAAAACTGACAGAGTGAAAAGGAAAACATAAAATGTTAGTTGGAGACTTCCATAACTGATAGAACAACTGGGCAGAATAGCAGCAAGGATATAAAACACTATCAATCAACTCAACCTAATCTACATTTTTAGAACTTGACCCAATGTATGCAGAATACACATTCTCTTTAAGATTCCATGGAGCATTTTCCAGGACAGACCAGGCTATGCCATAAATGCTTAAATTACGAGTGGTTTAAAATCAATAATTTAATTTTCATTGTTGGGTGAGAGAAAAAGGGTAAATTAAACCCAAAATAAGTACAGGAAATAAGAGCAGAAAGCAATGAAATAGAAAGCAAATGGAAAAAATTAACATAGCCAAAAGATGGCTCTCTAAAGTTTAATGAGTAATAATGCTAAGAATATTAATATTAGCATAATTAAGAAAAAGGAAATAATAGAGCTGTTAAAACATACAGAACAAAAAAATTAAAGAACAGGAAAAAAGGAGAGAAAACTCAAAGTATTAGGAATAGAGAGGATAACACTAGGCACCCTACAGTTATCAATAAAATAACATTATAATTTTATGTAATATAATTTCAATGAAATAGACAAATTCCTTGAAAAACCTCAATCTACCATAACTGCTGCATAGTAAAATAGAAAATCTGAATTGTCCTATATCTATTGAAGAAACTGAATAATAAAATATTCTCTCAAAGAAAACATGGGCCCACATGACTCCTGTGGTATATTCTGTTAACCTTTTAAAAAAGAAATATCAATCTTACACAAACTATTTAAAAAATAGAGGTGGTGGTAATAATTCTTAATTCATAAGGCCAGCAGTACTGATGGTCAAACCAGACATATACATGACAAGAAAACTATAGATCAATATCCTTTATGAGCACAGACTAAAATTCCTTAATATATTCTCTAATCAAAGTCATCAACATATAAAAAGTTAACACATTAGGTCCCAGTTAGGTTTATCCCAGGAAGGAAAGATTGGTTTAACATTAGAAAATAATGCAATTCACCACAATAACATAATTAAAAAACCTATATGATCATTTCAAATGATGCAAAATCATGTAAGATATATTCAAACCCATTCAAAAAGCTCTCCAAAAATTAGAAATAAACTGGAATGTTTCAATTTGATAAAGGAGAACTTCAAAAAATCTACAGCTAACAAACTTTATAGTGAAATATTGGATACTTTCTCCCTAAGATTGGGAACAAGGGAAAACATCTGCTCTTAATAACTTCTGTTCAACAACTTATTCTGGAGTACAATAAGCTTGTGAAATAAGGCAAGAAACAGAAATAAAATGTATAAAGTCCTTTTTATTCCCAGATGGCATGACTATGTATCTAGAAAATGCTAAGAATTTACAAAAGAATTACTGATGAATCTGCAAAGCCTTATGCTAAGTGACAGAACCCAGACGAAAGAGCATCGATTGTATAATTCCATTTGAATGAAGTTCAAAGATGAAACTAATCATTGGTGATGGAAATCAGAAGTGAGGACATTATGTAAGGTGGAAACTGACAGGTGGGGAACACAGATAGTAACTGGGTAACGGAGGTATTTATCAGGGTGTGTTTACACAAGTGAGTATATTATCGGAACTCATCAAATTGTACACAAGATTTATGCATATCATTGTACACAAACTTTACCTCATAAAATTGTTAGCAATATGACTGTGAATTATCCTTCCACTTTTTACTTTACTATTCTAGGCATCACTTTCGCATAGCACACACTCTTCCTAATTGAAAGTACAACCTCTGTTGAGAGCAATGTGAATGGAGACAGCATCTGGATGCCCTGAATCAAACCAAATCATGGCTGGCATCACCATTTTCAATATGCACAGTTTTCATTTTTAAAATCTTATTTGCGGTTGTAATACACTTATACGTTTTACTCTCTAGCTCAAGGACATAGGCTATTTAATTTCCATAAAACCATCAATGTACACATTTACATAATATTAATAATAAATCTCATAATGGCAAAGGAATTCTTCGAAGACTGGGCCAAAATAGCACTGCTGTGGGAAATCTGGAATTCACTCTAACTGACCTTACTTAGCTAAAAATGGGTTCTTCTTTCATTAATTAATGGAAATAAGGCCTGATGATTTATTTCCATTTGTCAAATGAGCGACGTTTAAATAACTATGGATGCTGATGGAGTATGCTAGGTGTCTGGGAAAATCTTGGCCCAGATACTCATTCTCCTCTTATGCTTGACTACTGTACCTGCCTATTTATTGCCTGCCTACTTGCTTCCAATCTCTCCTACCTTGTCAAGCCATCACACATATATGGCTACCAGAATCATTTTCCTAAAAACTGACTTTCTCATGTCAATGGTCTTCTCCCACTCCTAAATATTACTAAATAGGCTTTTATTTTGCAAAGATTTTTATTAAAATATAGCTAATATACAATATTACATAAGTTTCAAATGTATACCATAATTATTTGATATTTATACCTAAAGAAATGATCACCATAAGTCCAGCAACCATCTGACACCATGCAACACTATCACAATATTATTGACTATATTCCCCATGCTGTACATTACATCCCTGTGACTTGTTTTATACCTGGAAATCTGAATCTCTTACTCCCATTCACCTCTCCCCACTTTTTTATTAAATAGCCCTTTAATATCTCTTAGCAATTACAGGACATCACTAATGCCAGTGAGTAACCTCACTAAATAAAAGTACCATATATCAATCTACATTTGGAATTTCAACATTCAAGCTATTTATCACAATACTGCATATTTACTGGGTGACTTTCTGGCCAGGCACTGTCCAAGGTGTTCAGAATCAATAGATGAATATAATAGAGTTCTTTGTTAGTTAGCAATGAATTTTGGAAACAAGGAGTAGACATTAGATAAAGAACAGCAATAATGTGAAGGTCTCTGATTAAAAACCACTATTAAGTAACTATTAAGTAATAGTTTTCCTAAAAGTTCATTCGGGACAGCTTCTGCAGGAGGTAGACCTTAAAACTGAAAAACAAAGGCTTCATTTGGAGGAATATGTAAGGGTAGGGTACAGGAAGAAATAAACTAGTTAGGAGAATGATGCCTAATAATGGAAGTTTTGGCAAATCAGGCTGTTGAGTTTCAGACTTCATTCCATAGGTGGGTGGTGAGGGGTAGTTTAGATGTTTCTGGGTTGAGAAGGAACATTTGGAAATAGTTTTCCAAGTACAAAGCTATCCTCTTTGTATAGAGGTCTCCTACAGACAATAAGACAGGCCATCGGAGCAGATAAGGGTAGAAGTAGAGTGAAAAGAGAAAACAGTGTTTGAGGAGTCATGACTAGAGGCAGCCACACAGCGATCCCCAAACACAGGTCAGATGGCTTTCACAATTCTCGTTGCCTCCAATTGTTTTCTATTCCTGTGTTTCTTTCATCAGACATGAAGTCCTTGCAGGCAGAATCTATTTATTATTAATTGTTGTAACTGTATCAATTATTGTCTTTTAAATTATGTTGTAATAATTAATGTTAATTGCTTGCATATGGCAGGGACTCAAATCTTTGTTTTAAAAACACATTAGCATCAAGAGGTATTTTAGGTCTCTGGCCCCAGGATTTTTATTACTCGAAATTTACAGCCTTTATCTTCTGTGAATCTATAGATTGTGGCTACATGCAACTTTGGGTGAAGTCCTCAATTCAAAGGCCACAACCTTGTTATCATGGGCACCACATTTCCTAGAGAAGAGGCATATCAAAAAATATACATGGTCTTTTGGCATCTGCATTAGAGGTTAAGGATACTCTTTGTCTTGACTGACAGGTTTTTATGAATTCTTAAAGTTGTAGGTGCTGATGGAATTGAAACTATCAGAAATGGAACAGCTTTACTCCAATGTCTACTCAGCATTCTCTTCCCACAGCTCTCTATCTCCCTCTTTGAAGCACTAGCGGGTTCCTTAATATGAGTGACAGCCCTTACTGTGCATAATCATAGCACACCCCCAATAAGTAATTAAATGAATGACTGATTAAATGAATCATTGCAAGATATGGAAAACTGTTATTCTGCAATGACAATTTCCAATCAATGTGAACATGAAATATTTATAATTTATAGCAACGGAGTCATAGAAGGAGGTCCCAGAATCAGGAGACAACTCCACATGAAATTTAGTTTTCTGTTTCTCTATTTTCTTTACAGTCCCATGCATTCTATAACAACCCACAGTCTTTGCGATCTTTCTTTCTAAATTCTGTTCATCTTTTAAGTCCCAGCTCAAGCTGACATTTTCTCAAGTTATTTAGCTCCATAGTGTAGTTAATTTCTCTAAAATTTTAACCCTTATTTAATTAACCTTAAGCTGCTTTGAGATATCTCTTGTTCTAAAGTGTTATTTTCAACCCAATTTAACACATTTCCTATCAGTATTGCACAGTACTAAGTGCTAGGTGGGAGGGGTAGGATGAAAATGAGAAAGACATGAGCACTTCCTTTAAGGATTCAGTATGTTAGTATAATGATCCAAGGCCTAAACGACCAATACCATGAAAGAAAAACAGAGAAGAATAAATAATAATGATATAAATGAAGATGGACATAAATAAAATGTAATGGGGTTTGAGAAGAAGTCACGCCAGGTTGGTGGCTACAGCAAGTATTATTCTATCCAACACCTTTTTCTTTTTTTTTTTTTCATCTATTAAAATATTATTTTCCCCATGTCTGCTCTCTAGCTTCAATACATGACCATCTGGCCACTGTGATTAGTCTCAAGGTTGGCCATGTGACCTAAACCAAGCCAAATCGAGCCCTCCCTCAGAAATTTTTTCAAACTCTGGCTGAGGGAGAGAGCTTCTTTTCCTTTCTGGTTAAAAACTATAAACTGTAAGCTTGAAATAACCTGTAGCCACATCCACTTCTGACAAACAGAAGAGATACTCTGAGAAAATTTCATAGGCATGCAGAGAGAAACAAAAATAAGCAGATAGACCATCCTGATCATTTTCAAGTTTCTGACTGCTATGGACTGAGTCTGTGTCCTCCCAAGATACATATGTGAAAGCTTTCGTTTCCAGTACAATGGTTTTTGCAGGTGGGGCCTCTGGAAGGTAATTAGGTTTTAGATGAGGTCATGAGAGTAGAGCCCCCATGATGAGATTTGTGTCCAAGAGAGGTAGAGACCAGAATTCCCCCCACTTCATTCTCTGCCATGTGAGGATACAAGAAGGGGGCTCTCTCCATTCCAAAAAGAGGGTCCTTGCCAAGAACTAAATTTCTTGGCACCTTGATCAGAACTTTAGAAATACATGTTTGTTGTTTAAGCTACCCAGTCTTTGGTATTTTGTTATAGTGACTGGGTTGACTAAGACACTGATCCTAGCTATTTCTAGGCCAGATCCAGCCTGCCTCACCCTTACACAATTTGATTACTTGAGTCAATAAGTCTTTAGTTTTTGCTTAAGTGAGTAAGAGTGGGTTCCTGTCACCTGCAAACAAAGTGTCCAGGCTCATTTGGGAAAAGCAGAAATACTGAATAGAGAACAAAACATTTGAGACTGGCCTTGAAGGATGGCTAGGATTCCAAAAAGTGAACAGAATATAGGAACATTCACAAACAAAATCAGAGAGCAGGGGAAGGGCAGGATTTGAGCCAGAAAGGATGTACTTAGAGGTTTGGTGGGAAATAAAGCTGAAGAGGAAATTGTGGCATTGTTACAGAATCTTGAAAGTGATGTTGCAAAGGTGTTTTCCTCTTAAAGCTTCCAATGATGTGGTAGGCTAAACAGTGACCCCCAGAGACACCCACTTCCTAATCTCTGGAATAGAGAAAAAGGACATTGCAGATAAGATTAAACTAAGGATCTTGAGACGGGTTTATCATTCTGGATTATATGGAAGGGCCCAATGTAATCGCAACGGTCCTTATATGAGGAAGGCAGAGGGTCAGAGTGAGATGAGGAAATGTGACTATGAAAGCAGAATCAGAGAAGGAGATAGAAGCAGAGACAATGGAAGCAGAGGTTCTAGAGAGAGATGTTGAAAACATTTCCTACTGGCTTTGAAGATGAAAGAGGGAGCTATGTGCAAGCAGATTCTAGGAGCTGGAAAGGGCAAGAAAACATTCTCCTCTAGAAGGTGCAAGAAGAATGGAGGCCCATCAACACCTTGACCACTAAAACTGTATTCAGTCTTCTGACCTTCAGAGCTAAAAGGCAGTAAATTTATGTAGTTATAAACCACTAATTTTGGTAACTTGCTATAGAATTCTGCAGTGGGAAACTAACACAAATGTTTTATGTTTGTTAAATACTTTCTAACTTTTCAGATGTCAATGTTAGTAGCTATATTGTCAGCTCCTGAGTGTAAGTCCCACGTCTCATGCTTCTGTGTGCTTTATACAGAGATTGTGCAGGCGGGGTCAGTAAAATCTTACTAGTTTGTATAATTCACTGTAAGTCACCCCATTAGAAGTATATCATTTTACATATGAATATAAAAATGTCTTACCCTTTAATAAACTATTCAGTACTTTATGACCATCACAAAATATTCCACTTTTATTAAAGGGTAGAAAAACTGACAAGTCACAGACAGACTGGACTTAGGCTTGAGATATATTATGTTTTAGTGTGATTTTAATACTATTGAAAGTTTGTCAATTTAAGTATTTGATGCCTAAGAGATCTATTTTGTAGTTTATTCTACCTTACAGATTCTGCAGTAAACACCATCCAGCATATTTTGACAATATAATTGTTATGGAAGAAGAGTTATGCCAAAAATAAATGCTCTGCATTTTATTTTTTATCTTACAGATATCATTGATTAGAAAATAGTGTTAAATGTCTAAAATATTAAAAAATACTATCTACATCTAAATATTATCAGCCTTTTATAGAACTTAAATAGGAAATTAAATATTTATATGTATAGACTACAACTACATTAATAAAAAAAAGGGCTAGGTCCTGTATTTTTGCTGCTGATTTTATTTCTTATAGAATGAAGCTTTATTTTTACACTTTTTTAACTTTTGAAAAAGTTTGGTGATATGTTAAAATGTCTGGTTATTTTTCTTATTTTATTTGTGGAGCAGGGAATTTCATCATGCTACAAACTCAACAGCTTTCAAATACAGATTGAAATATGTTTGACATACGGACCCATCCAGATAGAATATATTCAACCTCCTTGGGCAAAAGAAATCTACTGGCTGTATAACAAAGTGACCTATTTAGGAAAAAGGTCAGCTGATTATAAAAAATCAAAATGATAAACAAAGCAACTCCAGGGTGAGGGAGGATTGAGGATAGAAAAATGTCATTTTACCTAAGGGAGAGAAACTATCCAAATCATACAACCACCAAAAGTCAAGCAAGTGCTTCTGCAATGCTAGGGACATATGAGGCTTATGCCAGCTATCTAACCTTCAGCAAGCCATTCAAGTTCTTCAGGTCTTTCTATTATATGGGATGGGACTGATTGCAGAAAGAGTCACCTATCACATACGAATTCAGCCAGGCACTAAATTAAGCTGACAGTTATCTGTCACAATTGGGAGTAGACAGATTGAAGGAGCCTGGGTCCAAAAATTTTCCCTGATTTGAACGGCTTGGTTAGCTCATTCTAAAGTGAATAAATGACTATTAGCTGCCTTGTTGCCACATTTGAGAATCTCCATCTTAACAGCCATCAGATACAACCCTACTTCTCTGTTTAATTGCTATCTTGTTTCAGGGATGCTCAGAATATATTCATGTCACTGTTTACAGGAGCTCAATAAATGGTCAGGAATAAAGACAATCTTTAATCACTTACAATGGCCATCTAAAACCCTATTGCTAAAATCATCTTTCTTGTTGTTGTTTAAATAATTTAGGGCCCATTCCAGTCTATCATTCTCTTGTCTTTACTTTCTCTATTAAAATTACAAGGAACTTGAATGTTTTTCACATTGCTGTTTGATTTTTTTCCTGCTGTATTCTTCCTAGTCTCCTCCTCTCCCTCTACCTTTCTTTCTCCTGCTCCTTCTTTCTCTTCTCCTCCTCTTATTCCTTTTTTCTGCCCCACCCAACTCAATATACTCTATAATTCTACTTCCATTTTGAATCATCATAAAAACTAGCATTAATGAGTCTAGTATGTCCAGCATAGTGCTAAGTCCTGTCCATACATTATTTCATTAACCCTCATAAGAACTTTAAAGTCAAGTACTATTAGTGCCCTTTCAATGCTGAGAAAACCAAGGCTCAGAGAGGTTAAGGAATAAGACTCTCTGCTACAAAGTGGGGGAGCCCAGATACCAGACGTGGCACTTTCTGATTCCTGAGCCGAAGCCACAGAATTTTTTGTTGTTACCATCTTGAAAGCTTTTATAATCCATGCTTCCAACCCAGACTAGGGGAGGGAAAGTGGTGAACAGCTCCAGCTGTTGAGTGAATGAATGGATGAATGAATGAAAAAGTAATAGGCAGTATGAGACTCTTGATCACTTGCTAAGAAGCATGTGGCTTATTGTGTTCTTCTTGTGGGCCATTACATTTTCTTGCTGCAATTATAGGTTCTAATTTTTACAGTGTCCTGGGGTCTTAGCATCTGCAAAAACAGTACTATGCAGCCTCTGGTTGTCCCTGATGGGGGTCACATCACAGCTGCTGCTGCTGTTGAGCTGCAAAATACCCCAGATGACATTCAGTTAGGCCTCTAGTGTTGACCCCATCAATCTCATAGCTGCTGCTGCTGTGCCCTCCTGAGACAGACATGGTAGTGCCGGTGCTTCTTGTCCATCAACTTTATAATGGGCTCCTGGATTGTTGCTTTAGTTTGCCCTCTCAAAGAATTTTTAACAGGTTTCCTAGGAGCTTTGGTTAAAGGATGTGGTGTGGAATTCATCCAAAGCTACTCCAAGCAGCAGCCTGTGCCACTTTCTGGCACCGAGAGACCAAGACCGACCCTACTCTCTGCCACCTCAGAGAGGATTTCCTGTCTACCCAGGTCCCATATGACTAGGTGGTATTTTCCTCTCTCATATGAACCTTATTCTAAGGTTTGGGGCACTCTACCACTTGCCATCTCAAAAAAAAAATCCATTACTGTATGTCTCATCCCCTTCCATTTTAGTTACTAGGGGCCGGGGTAGCGAGGAGATGCAAGTTAGGCTCCATGTCTTTCTGCCCTATCAGGACACTGAAGGAACTGAATTCCAAACCGCGCCCCCCCCCACCCACAAAACACCCCAAAACACAGATCAGATTTGTTTGAATGAATCTACTAAAATATATACACCCAAGTAAATGCTGACATAGCCTCTTTCTTAACAATGTTGGAAGTACTTTTGAAATCTCTTAGAATCATTTAAAAAAACAAATCGAATCAATGAATGAATACATTCCAAATAGACAGCGATAATCCTTATCTTTTGGGGGCTAAAGTTGGTTTATGGAGCAAAGTGTAGAAATTATGGTGAGAGAACATGCTGGCCCCAGAGGATCTAGCCTCCATAAGTTCCCTGATCTCATTTCCTATCAAGGCAGATACTCAGCAGAGACATACTATGCTGGCTGCTTACATATGGCACCTGTGCTGACTGACTGGTACTATTATACAGGGGGTTAAATTTTGTGAAAACTGCCCTCTCTGCATCTACACTCCCCCATGCTGACCTTGTAATTCCTTAGATACCTAAGGCATGTGCTTCCACAGGGCCTTCACACTTACTGCAGCTTCTTTGTACTTCTCAGCAGAAATGCTTCATTTTTTTTTATCACTCAATTCGTGTCATTGTTCAAGCATTATCTCATCAGACATCCCTCCTCTGACCACTCATTACTGGAAGAGAGAAACTCTGCCCATTACTCTTTCTCCTTACTTTATATATTTCTTCATGATATTATCACTTCCACAATGTATAAACATATTTTGTTTTATTTGTTTTACATTATGTTTCCTCTATCGGAATGTCAGCACCATGAAGGTAGGGAAAATGTGTACGTTAACTAAAAACAAGTTATTTGACATTGTTAAATTCTATACCCTCAGGACTTAGAACAGTGTCTTACATGTAGAAAACCCTCAATAAATATTCGTTAACTATTTAAATTTCTGAGTAAAACTGAGGTCAGACTGTTAACGTAATAAAGGAAGCCTATCCTTGTGACTTATAAACTTATTTCTGATAACTCTACAAAAGCACTTTTTAAATGTCAACCTTGACAGACAGTTGGAAATAAACATTCTGGCTTAATGCAAGTAAACAGAATATAAATGTTTCCTAACCGTGTCATCATGTCACATATCTTTCCCTCTTTTATTGAGTGCACAACAAAGACACCTCTGGCAGACGACTATTTTGTGTTGTTTTAAATGCTGGCTGCTAGTCAAACCAGGCTTGATGTCACTTCTTTACTAGCTGAGGTGTCATCATCTTCCAGGTAAGTAGATAATGGAGCTAAGAATAATAATAATGGTAATAATCTTAGTTATATATCATGAGAGATTATTATGGGCCAGGCATGTGATAAGCATTTTACAAGCTCTGTCATTTGTAAGCCTCGTAAGAATCCTATATTTTCAATTTTAGAGATAAGCAAATCGAGGATTAGAGAAAGTAAGTAACTAGCTGAAAGTCATGGAGTCAGAAAATGGCACAGAGCAAGGCTGTGAATCAAAGAGTTTCCAAATCCAGATTCTGAACCATTAACTCTATTACTTCCTAGTTCCTGTGTGTATCTTGTGTTGTATGTGGAAACGTGATTGATTGCATCATCCAATTCAGGGGAGAGATCCAATTCCTTCTTGCCAGGAGTTCATATTCAGCCACCCAGTGATTTTATCATTCTAAAGTCTCATTGGTACACCTAAAGAAGAGGTCCAGTGATTTTTATCATCCTAAAGTCTCATTTATACAACAGCAAAGAGGTCCTTTATGTTCATTTTCTCCTACTCATACTCTCCACTTTGAATATTGAGCACTCAGGAAGGGTTTCCAAGTCCTGATGTTTCCCACCAACTTCGTTGTACTATTACACTTTCCGCATTGAAATATTCAACAGTGTGCCTTTATACAGTACATGCAGTTTCCAAAGTGCTTTTCCATCCATTATCATGGCAAACTTCTGACGCAAAAGGACAAGTGATATTTTTCAGATGACAGAGTAGACATTCACAAAGTCAGGACACAGAGCTAGACCTCATACTTCCTCTCCTTGGAAAGAAATAAAACAAAATGAACTGCTCAGGAGTTTCAAAGAAATGAAATAGTGTAACACTAAAGCTGGAAAAGGCCCCAGAAGTCCTGTTTTTCATCCACCACATTCTACAGATGAAGAAAGTGTCTCAGAGAAAATGCCCAAGGTCACAGAGCTACCAACCAAACCAGAAGTAGAAGTTGAGATGTGTCAGTACATTTCATGCCCCTGTACCACCTTGTGATGCCTTGAGGACAAGAACACATGCACACAATGCTATTAGGAAAAAAGAATGTTCTCTTGTGAAAACGCTCAAATCTCTGCCACTTCTATATGACTGTTAACGCAAGCCTGATTGTATGTAATTTAAACGGAACACAAAATGAGACTTGCCATAAAAATGTTGCAGAAAGTGACAGGGTTCCTAACTGGTCCCCAAAGTCGAAATGCAGTTAGACCATAATACTAGCAGTATTTGATTTCTCATTGTTTTTTTGTGAGGAACATGTGGGAATTGAAAACTGCACTGCCCTTGTCTAGTTTCATGGCAAGAATCTCTTCTCGCCTCATTCCTCAATCCCTGCTTTCCCAGGATGCAGGCGCCCTTCTCCGCCCACCTCCCCCTCTGGCTACAGCAGAAAACAGGGAGCTGTATTCATGGAATGCGGCTTTTTGGGAGCCCCTCTGGAAGTAGGGGAGCCAGAATGCTGAGCGGATGGGCGGAAAAAGCTGTGAGTCTGCCATCCCAGATGTGCCTACAATGATTCTCTGAAGAGAAGGACATTTAGGACTTAGCCAAATGTTGGGTTTTTTCCCCTGAGATTTAAAAAAAAAAAAATTGAAACTCATTTATTGGATTCAATACTAATGTATAATCTTTTCTATTTGCTCCTCCATGAAAGAAAAAATAAAAAGGTTATACTTTTGCTGATATCACAAGAATTAAAGCAGACCCGTGCTCTGGGGACAGTTCCAGTAGGCGTGGAAGCAGGGAAGGGCCCTCCTCTTAACACTCTGCTGACCTCAAAATGTGTATGTCAGTTTTTTCTGCCAGCATCCGCATGTGCCAGGGGCATGAGGTTTAGGCGTGAGTTTCATTTGGTACCAGGGTGTCCAAGAATCACACCACCACAATTCTGGATTCAGCAATGCCCAGTTTTTACCAGCTATGTGACCTGAGGTAGGTTCTAGAATCCTGTTTCAATCTTCTCTTGTGTCAAAGTAGAAGCAAAAGTTTTAAAATCCTATGTTGAATATCTTATAGAGTTCTGAGGATTAAATTGTGATGTAGTTGCATTGAGCTCTACCCAGAAACAAAATTATTTCTTTTTCTTCAAACTCTTCCAAATACATGAGTCTTAAACTGACCCCTAAGCCAATGTTACGTAGTTATGTTATAGACTATATAATAACGTAACTCATGTTCAGCACTCACGCAAAGTCGGTGCTCGAGAAATATTTGCTGAATTTAAAGATGCCTTAAGAGAAACAAAAGGAGAGGGGACGTGGGGTGGCAACACTCTTTCTCCTGACCTGGCCTTCCAGAACATTCCTGCAGGTCCTGCCACTGCCAGAACCCATTCTGGTTCACAAAACCCAACCCTCGACATTCCTGGCCCTGTCATCTCCCGATTACATCACCGGAAGAGCTAACCCCCTGTCAATACACCCAAACTCTTTCTGCGTTTGTGGCTGCTTAACTCCATTACCCCCAGGCTGACAGGGCATCACCCAGAGGCCAACTGGATCACTAAAGAGATGGTTGTAGACACTCGACCCTGCAGTCCCCACCTCGAGGCCAGAACTCTTAAAAAAACCACATTCCATGAATACAAACTCCATTTTCAAGTGGCCTCGAACTCTAAACTTACAAACAAACATTGTTTGTTTCAACCCCTAGATTTCAGGGCCTTCTCCTTCCTTTCATTTCACTCAGATCTGCGGGGCAGAAGCAAGGAACAAATGAAGATTAGCCCTTTCCAGAGTAAAAGTATCACCCTTCTATCCCTGGCCCATGCATTGATCCACTCGAGAGACCTATCTCCTCCCTTCCCTTCACCTCTCCTCTCTACCTCCTCCACCCCAAACACCAGCTTCTATGGGAACACCTATATCGTTGTTTTAATATCATGTGGGCTCACAGTAACCATTACAAGTACACAATAAGAATTAGCAGTTTACACACGATAATAGCCTCTTGGAATGAAAGTTCTCAATCATACATGAGATTTGTTTTGAAATCCTTCCTAGGTAATGGGGTCGCTCGTTTTTATTAAGTGTCCCTTGCCATGTAAAATGGGCACCACATGTTCTTTGAAACATCTGTGGCAAGCAAACCGCATCAAGGTCTAAAGGATAACAGGAGTTGGAAAAATGACATATGAACCTTATACAGATAAAGCAATGTCAAAGGTTTTCTTTACGTGTAAAAAATTATGATTTTTAGTGTATGATTTTAGCATATCTCACATTAAATGGTAGAAGCGCTATCTTTTTTTTCCTCTCCAAATGTCATTTTATTGAAATATGTTTGCTATCTATAGTTTTAAAAGAGTTTTGGGGGGCTAATTTTTTAAAACAAGTTATGAGTAGCTTCTGCTTTATTACTTGGAGATGAAATATATTAATACCATATAATATGGGCTGAAATAATATTTATGTGTTAAATCAACTTTAAAAATATGTTTTTATGTAGTCCCCTCTAGCTACAGGCATACATGGTTATATAGGTGACATGGTTTGAAAATAGCGACCCATTTCATGCCACGATTTACCAAAAAGGAATTTACTCAAGTAATTTTCATTCCCTTATAACCCTCATACCTCTTCCATTCTTTTCTTTATCTCCAATAGTTCTTAACAAACTCTGATCCATAATTTTTGAGTCTTTGTCTTTTAGGAGCTTATATACAGTAGTTCATTTATTTCTTACAATAACCCTGTGAGGTAGTTATTATGCCCAACTTTCAAAAGGGACAATGAAGCTTGAGGAGATTAAATACTTTACCCAAGATTATAATAAATCTTGAGATTCACATTCAGATCTAACCTCCAAGTTCTTTCATCATAGCCAGCATGTACCATGATGCTTGTATTATTACTAATTTTATCTATCTACCACTACATAACAAATAATCATTTGCTTAAAACAATGATCATGCATTGTTTTAGATCCTTGAATCTTCAGTTTGGGCAGGGTTCAGTGGGGGAAGGCCAGTACATCCATATGGCCTCCGTCAGCTGGGACAGCTGGAGGTGTTAGAGACCCACGTCCAAGACTGCTCATTCTCCTAGCTGGCAAGGTGGTGGAGGCTGTTTTCCCTCTTTCACAAGGGCCTTTCCATGGAGAGCCTGAGCTCGAAAAAACAAGTGTTTCAAAAGACCAGAAGTGGACGTAACTAATTTCTAAAACTCTGGACGCAGAAATGATGCTGTGCCACTTCTGCCACATTCTATTGACCACAGACAGACCGAGAGAAGTCATGGATTCCATCTTTCAGTGGCAGGTGCGCCAAAAAATGGGGGAGGGGGTGACATGTGACAAAACCCCCATACATGTTAAGATTTCCAGTTCAGCAGTGATTTCATTAAATTGTGAAATTCGATTTTATGAATGCTCTTATCCCTTATGACTTAGTAGATAAATCCCTCCACGCTGTAGCTTCTCAGAGGTGGGAAGGACTGGATCTTTTGTCATTTTTCCTACATATTCTCCTCATTGGTTTTGGACTTCCTTCTCTATATTGATAAGTTAGGTTCTGAATAGACACCCTGGGCTTAACAGGGAACTTTCAATTTTCAAGTCTTCTTTTCTGTGTTCTCCGTAGATTTTTTCTTTAATATTTGATATCTTTCGTTAACTTTATTGCTCTTTATCTCACAATGACCACACTAGTTTCTTAATTCTGTTGGAGCATTTTCTCGACTACTGTCAACTGAGTATAAACTGCTGATTGCTCTTCGCTAAACGACTAACTACTATGCAGGTTCCACCACACGCAAATAGATTTCCAGTCTCTGTAAACAGTCTCACACATTTTTCTCCTTTAGAAAGCAATGGTTCTACCAGTTGTCATTTGGGCAAGAAAATTTCTCACCAGTTATTTCTTGGGCAAAGTTTTTACTTTCACTCTGGCTTGTCCTCTCGCTTTGGCGAAACAAACCGAAACTCAGGCCTTCTTGTTCTTTGTTGCTGACGTTGTCCCATTGACTCTGCCCCACTCTACCCCACAGTGGTTCCCAGCCAGCTGCGAATGCATTGTGTAAACAAGACGGCACCAGTCCTTGCCCACAGCAGGCATTTCTAATCAATCACTGCTCTCTCTCCCCCTATGCTTGGATGTGGCCCCAAAGCATCTGTGGCTGCAACACATTATGGCCAGCTGCTATTGATCAAGCAATGAGACTTGACTTCCAGCACATACACTATTCTCATTCTCTCATATTCTGTCTGTCTGTCTGTCTGTCTGTCTGTCTCTGTCTCTTTCTCTCTCTGGAATATCTCATCTTCTTCAATTGGGACAATCAAGTCTTTCTGTCCTCACAAATATTGTTCTGAATTCCTTATTTTTTACTGAATAACCCCTCCTCCTGCCCAGCCCTATATCTATTCTGAGATCCCGAAGCCACACTTTTCCACCTGTAGTGCTGGTTGTTTCCAGTCCCTGAACCCAATAGTGATGTCAGCCAGGTAACATTTATATTGCATCTATCTCAACCCTCTGGTACTGCGGTCAAATCACTTGGGCAGCAGTCTGGCCCTGGCTTGGGTTCTTGTCCTAACAGCAGTCTTGTACCTTGTCCATAATCTCAGTCCCACCTTATGACTAGGAGCTGGGATCCTGCTTTGACTTTTTGCTCTCCTCTGCCCACACCCACATGTCCCCATCTAAGGATGGGGATCTTTTGCCCAAACTCTTGCTTTACCTTCATTTTGCACCTGCCCAAACTCTTCCGATTGCTATCTGAGTAAACTTCTGAGTTACTCTTCTGACACGTAAGGAAATGAAACAGATTTCAGCATGTGCTTTGCCCACTTGCTGAGTAACCTTTTACATCAGATTCTCTGGTACCAAATGCTTCCCCTTCAAACATGCACTCTCTCTTGGATCTGGACTTGTTCTCATCACTTCCAGCCAAACCAGCTCCCCACCAGCAACCTTGCTATAGTAGAAAGGTCTACTTCTGAGATTTGATACATCTTGACCTTTCCATTTTGATTAAATTTGACCAGCTCACATCTGACTGGGATATCAGATAGGACAGTTTGATTCCAATTATTCCAATTGGCCTTCACATGTAAACATCGCTCTCACAACCACAGTATTTCTATTTTTAGTAGTTGTGTTTGTCCTGCCTTGGAGATGGATGAGTCTCTTCCTTTGTAACTCTCACACCAACCAGCTAGAAGTTCAGTTGTATATAATGGGTATCTAATAAATATTGCAGCCAATGCTTAGAATAAAATCCAAAGGAAATATACTCAGTGGCAAGAATCTCTCTGAATGACACCACACATAATGGATCAATCAGATTAAGCATTATGAAGGATGCTCTTTCAATTTTTTGGTTTCATTTCTGAGTGAGATTCTGTAATCACTCTTGGAATAAGATGCCTGACATCTGGGCTTTGCTTTTTGCTTTGCATGTATCCACGTCAAAGTCTTTGATATATTTTGGATTGAAAACGAGATTTCAAGGAAGTATTTCATTAGAAGGGGGTATTATTCCCTTTGAATTGTATCTGAAGTTGCAATTTTTTATACTTTTATTAATTTCCTATCATATAATCCTCTTTTCTAATCATACATCAGCCAACTCACATTAATTTGCTTAATAAATCTTGCTTGATTTCGACACAAAAAAATATGATGGATACTAAAGCTTTGAAGAAGTTATATAAAAGTGTCTATCTTTAAGTTAATAAGACCAGAGTTTCTTGATTGATTGTACATAACTAAGCACCTATATATACTTTTGAGACACCTACTACAAGTTTTACATTTACTTAAATCATACATAACCATTAAGAGCAAAGCTTAAGAGAATTTGAGTTGGAAAGAACTTTGTCAAACCTAATTACATTATGAGTTCTGTTACTATGCATAATCGCCTCATTTGCCATTTTAAAAGGTGTAAGTTTGTAATTCTTTTCGATTGTCTATTGCTACATTTCACTAAATCCCAAAACTTAGTGGTTTAAAATAACTTGTTATTTCTTGAGAGGTGAACTGACTTTTCCCAAGGCAATGCTAAGCACTTCCTCTATAATAGTATTCCGATGTTGATGTTTGATATAGTTCTTGCTGTTATATGCAAGCTATGTAATGCCTTCTAGCTCATTATATTCTCTTCTTTGTATAAGACCCTTGGCTGTGATATAATTTGGGCTATGTCAAACTAGATATCTAATTTAAATGATACTGAGTAAAGGATTCCATGGTGCACAAATGTTAAAACTGAAATAATATTCATGTGGTGGTGTTGGGGGGAGGGGCGGAGTTCTTCTTCCTCTATCCAGAGGTCTCTTCTGGAGCATATGACTCCTAGACTCTCTTTACTTGCCCTTCCCAGATCTGGGGTGGGAACTTAACAGGTGACTTATTTCATTGGAAAATGTGGGAAGAATAAATCAGGCAGTTCGACCCATATGCTCACTCGTCCTCCTGGGGTGACCTGTTTGCAGAGTATGGGTTCTGCTCTCCTCCAGGCTCAGTGTTTCCCAGGCAGACCCTCTAAAGGTCCCCAGCATGTGGGTAGAAGGATGTCTATTCCGGTGTTTAGAATTAGGGAGAACCAAAGCATTCTCTATTATTATCTTTATCAGTAAAAATGGGGATATTCTGATCTATTCACAAACCCTTCCATCTTTTTTCTCAGTTCGGAATTTGGGAGGTTCAGGAAGAGTGCTATTTAGGAAGTTACTGTCCATGCTCAACAACTCATCATCATCACAATTTATGATTATTAACACCTGTTGAGCACTGTTCCAGACTGCTAGTTTACTCGAGCTTTGAGAATTAACTCATTTAATCTAAGAAAGGTCAAAGTAACTACACATTATAACTGGAGGGATTTTTGCTTTCAACGTTGGCCACTGTTAATACCTCCTCCTCGCGTGCACATGCCTCTCCTGACATCAGGAAGATGTGGTCTAATTCCCCTCCCTTTGAATCTAGGCTAGCTCATGACTTGCATAGATAGAATGCAGTGAAATGACACTCTGGACTTCTAAGCCCAGGCCTTAAGAGGACCAGAAGCTACTATTTCCTTTCTCTAGGAAGCCAACCCTGAGCTAAATACTGAATGATGAGAGAGAAGTTGTAGAGAGTGAGCCCTCATGGAGGAGCACTGAGGAGCCAGACACATGAGCCCTTTCTCCAACCCACCCTTGGCTGAATGCAGCAGTCAAATATGTGACTCCAGCCAACACCTGATAGGACAGAAGAACCACTCTTTTTCTGCAAGCCCGCCCTAGCCCAAATTCCCAGACATTTGTGAGAAATGATAACTTGCTCTTTTAAGTCATTAAATTGTAGGGTGGGTTGATATACAGCAGTAAACAACTGAAACAGAAATAAAATACAAACTTGCAGACACCCTTTAACATGGTAAGTGGGGTCACAGCTATGGCATAACAAGAACTTTAAACGATCTGTCAATGATTTAGTAAACCATGAAAGTCACCATCCATTTGTATATAGCATGCTTATATGGTCACAGTCATGCTTTCTTTTAAATGTCATTCTAAATGAACCACCTTCAAAGGACAAATGATAATATCACCCCAAGACTTCGACTCCACTCTTATTCAAAGAGATCATTCTTCATTGAATAAAGGTAATCTCTATAACCTGCAGAGATCACATCTTTATTTTGCCTCATATGTGATTAACAGTAGGACAATTTCTACACCCAGGCTTCATTCATTCCCCAGAAGAGCCTCTCAGCCCCTCACTCTGAGCCCCCAGGGTGGCTGACGCCTCTTTGGTGTCTCTTTAACACTCTGCTCGTATTTTAGCACAGTGCCCACATCACATACATTACATTATTTATGCAAACCTCATGAGAACAGAGACCTGCCCACTTTGTTGCTGTGTTCTAAGTACCAGAACAGCACTCCATATGGAGTGCTTCACGCATATTTATTTACTGGTTGAATAAGTGAATGAGTGGCTATGCCTGCTTCCCCCAAGCTGGTACTGTTTCTTGCTGTTGAGTATCCATTACCACCTCCTTTCATTCTTTCGCTTGTAGTGCAGGGGCTGGAAGCCTGAAGTTTCTAGTCTTACTTTCTGTCAGGGTCCAAATGCAATTCTGGTTCTGCCAAAAAAAATGTATCTGGAGGGGTGAGGATGCCGAAGACTTTCCTTGGTCATCAGTTTTGGTGGCTGACATGTGGTTTCAGCAGACGTGTGTTTGTAGAAACAGTGCAGCTATCCAGCATCTACTGGCAGCTGTGATACCAGCAGTGGCTTCTGAAGTTTCTTGCCCTCTGGGTTTTGGCTTTGGCAGTGTCACCTAGATGCCTGTCACTCCTCAGACTCTTAAAATTAACTTTTGAGAGCACCTATTTCCATGAAGTATCTGGCATGGTTTCTGTTTTACTACTGAGTTCTCACTGATAAGCCTCTGAAGACCGCATCCCTAGAGGGCAAGATGTGCCTTATTCATCTTTGAATACTCATACCTGCATAGTGTCTGGATCGCAGATGCTAATAATAAAACTATAAAGAAACTAATAATGATAAAGATAATTATAACAATAACAGCGAACATTTATTTACTGTATACTATGTGCCCAGCACTGTTCTAAGTGCTTTACAATCTATTAGCTTATTCAATAACCCTGCAAGGCTGGTGCCATTGTTGTCTTCTTTCACAGACTAGGAAACTGAGAACAGAGAAGCTAAGCAACTTGCTCTAGAAATCACAGCATTAAATGGTGGATTGAGGAGTCAAACCCAGGTGGTCTGCCTCTCAAGTCTGTATTTGTATCTACTACTGTCTTCCCGCCAGAATAATTTCTACCGAAGGACTTGAAGACACAACTACTATCATTTTAGAACTCACACCTATATCCTATTGAATTTATTATAAAAATAGCAATTCAGGATATTCTCCTTTAAGACCCTTACCTTTTAAAGGTGTCCCTGGGGTATCAAAACAGCTGTGTGTATACACATACACATACATTTTTTTTTCTGTACTCAACTGCATTTTTTTTTTCTGATTACTCAGTAAAACAATGAAAACATAGGGAGCCTTAGAAATAATTAACTTTATAGGAAAGGTAAGAAAAAACAAGGTGAAGAATACTTGGAGGTTTCATATGAATCTCTTCATGCACATCTTTCCATCCCTTGTCTGGGAGCGTTCGCTAAAGCAAACGGCCACTGGCTGCAGCAGCTGTAGGGGAAATGTTTCTCTCTTTACTGTGTCTTCTGTCAACATGGAGAACAAGCTTTTCTAACGAAAATCCAAAGACACTGGGGTAGAGAGTCAAGGAAGATGCAAAGCCAGGCAAAGTACAAAATCTACTGAGAACTGACCCAGCTTCTGATCACTGATACTCTGGACAAAAGTGCAGAAACCTCAGAGATGACCAGTGCATACACCTAGGTGGGGAGGGATGTACGAAAGTAACGTCAGAGTTCCTTTTCCTCCACTCCACATGTCTGCTGACACATGGAGTGAGATCCACTCGTACAGGTAGCCCTAGACCAGGCCATCACTCACTCCTCAGGAGAGAAGTATCTTACTCTCTGATGGATGCATTTGGAAGGAAAGAGCCCAGCCTTTTTGTTCTCTCGTGTAAGTAAACCTGTCTTCTTCTCTGCAACTCCACGGTGGGAGGGGGCAGGTCTGTGCTCTGTCTATTGCTTCTGTGACTGAGAGGGTAAGTTCACAGAATTCCGAGGTTCAGTATTGGAAAACCCACTTGTCTAGAGTTAAAAGCCACATTCCCCAATACAAGTCTACGGCCCTTATCTGTGATTCCCAAACTCGCAAAGCGTTGAAAACAAAAAGTTTTCCCTAGTTCATCTGGCAGCAAAATCGAAAAAGACGTGACTCATTGGCAGCAAAACCTGACCTAAATTGACATGAGCTCCCTACAGGCCGCATTACTCCACTCAGAGTTTTGTGTCCCATACAATAGCCAGTAGCGGCATGTGCCTATGTAAATCTGTATCTATTACAATGAAATAATATTACAAATTCAAATTCTTAGTCACACTAGCCACATTTCGAAACTTCAATAGCTATATGTAACTAGCTACGGTGTGGGACAACACAGATAAAGACCCTTCCAGCACTGTAGAAAATGCTATTGTACGACAGTGCCTGAGAGTGGTGTAAATATTTCCTCATAAACATATTCCTACTTAATGATGGGGTATTAACCCAGACCCCATAGAATAAACAATATAAGCACCACTTCCCCCAACGCGAAACAATTTGGAATTCCAAAATCCCATCCAACCCAAAGAATCACAGATAAGGGAGTGTGGGTCTGCATCAGTTTTAAATCATCAGTAAAGGCAATTAGTTTGGTTTTCTTTCTGCTTTAGACTTTACCTGTTACTGACTGAATGTTTTTGTCCCCCCAAAGTCATACACTGAAGCCTTAACTTCAAATGTGTTTATTTTGAGGTGAGACCTTTGGGAGGTAATTTGGTTTAGATGAGGCCACAGGGTAGAACACCCATGAGGGGGTTAGTGCCCTTATAAGAGAGGAAGAGACACAAGAGCTCTCTGTCACGCTACCCTGGGAGACTAACATTCTTCCCTGCAATAATGGAGGCAGTGACTAGAATGATATAGCTATAAGCCACGGGACACACAGATTGCCAGGACCCCCCTGAAGCTAGAAAGAGGCAAGGAAAGACTTTTTTTTTCCCCCTAGAGCCTTCAGTAAAAGCATGGCTATTCTGACACCTTGATTTTGGGCTTCTAGATTCCAGAATCATGCGACTATAATTTTCTGTTGTTTAAAGCCCAGTTTGTGATAATTTGATATTGTAAGCCTAGGAGAGCAAGACAGCTTTTGCTACTGAGAAGTGGTTCTGCCGTAAAAATATCTAAAAAAGTGTAAATAACTTTAGAACTGGGTAATGGGTAGAGGTTGGAAGGGTCATGAGGTGCATGCTAGCAAAAGCCAAGATTTACATGAAGGGACCATTAATGGCAATTCTGGTGAGGCCTCAGAAAAGAGGAAAGCTGTAGTGAAGCTTCTATCTTCTTACAGAATACACAAATAATCAGGAACAGAAAATAGATGGAAAAGGCCATTTTGGTGTGGTCTCAGACAGAAGTGAGGAATGTGTTATTGGGCAGTGGAGAAATGGCGGTCATTACAAAGTGATAGAAACTTGGCTGAACTGTGTTCTGGAAGGTATAATTTGTAAGCAATGGAACTGGGTATTGAGAGTATTTCTAGGAAAGCATTAAAGAAGTGGCTTGGTTCTTCCTGACTGCTTAAGGAGAAAGGTGAATTGAAGGAATTGTTAAGCAAAAAGGAACCAAAACTTGAAGATTCAGAAAATTCTTGGCCTATCCACATTGCAAAAAAATGAGAAAGCTTGTTGTGAAGACAACATTAAGATTGTGGTTTGAACAACCATTTGATAAGGAAACTAGTACAGTGTGAACCACAGACTACCCCAGCAGAAACATGGCCAGTTTGAACTGAAGAAGACAGAGACAGTATGAATTGAAGGAAAGCTGTCAACTTCTTAGATCCTACAGAACTAGACTAAAGTGCTACCCTGCTGTGAAGGTGAGTTTCACATTGTGTGGAGATCATCAGCATCTCAAAGGCATGGGAGCGCATAGCCTTGGGGGCAGTGTCCCTGGAACCTTGGTGGGTGACTCCCTCCCCATAGAGATCAGAGGTGGCACTTCCACCCCAGTGAATATAGGAAGCAGAGCATCAAACCAAAGAGGATTATTCTAGAGCTCTGAGATTTAATGGAATTTGCCTTCTATTTTTGAACTTGGTTGGGCCCCTTTATCCTTTCTTCCAATCTCTCCCTTCTGGAATGAGAATGTCTACCCCATGCCTACCCACCACTGTATTTTGGAAAGCACATATGTTATCTGGTTTCACAGGTTCACAGTTGGTGAGGAATTTTGCCTCAGGATAAATCACATCTGGAGTCTTAGCCATATCTGATCTGGATGACATTTAGGTAAGACTGTGGGGTTTAAACTTTAGAGTGGATGCTGGAACAAGTCAAGACTTTTGGAGCTGTTGGGATGGAATGAATGTATATTGTACATGAGAAGTACATCAATTTAGGAAGTCAAGGGGAGAAAGTTATGAACTTAATATGTGTCCCCCAAATTTATATGTTGAAGCCCTAATCTCTAATGTGATGGTATTTGAAGATGGGGCCTTTCAGAGATAATTATGTTTAGATGAGGTCATCACGAGGCTGAGGCCCCCATGATGGGATTAGTATCTTCAGAAGAAAAGTAAAAAGAAAGACCAGAGTGCATACTCTTTCTCTGCTACCTGAGGACACAGTGAGAGATGCCCATCTGACAATCAGGAATAGGGCCCTTACCAGGAACCAAAGCTGTCAACACCTTGATCTTGGACTTTCCAGCCTTCATAACTGTGAGAAATAAACGTCTGTTGTTGAAGTCACTAAGTCTATGATATTTTGTTAAAACAGCCAAGCTAAGACATTACCTGACATTAAATTTGTTAAGTATTGGGGCAGGGAATAAGAATATTATTTATCAGGCCCTCTTGAATTCCAATAAGAGACAATTGTGTAGGCTCCTCTCCTCTGCATATTCATGGACGATTCAGGCTAATCACAGCAGCAGATTTTTAGAATCATTGTTCGAAAGAGGTAAAAATGCCATTCTGGCAGAGAGACAGTGGCTAAATGACTAGAAAACTTCCAAAGATGAGTAAAGATGCTACAGATGGGATTTCTATATTGAATGGGAGGTGGGACCAGATGAAACCCAAGACTCGCCCATGTAAGAGAATCTGGGACAATGCTATTGCCTCCCACACACTAGTTTGTTCATTGGTAAGGACTGGTCTGAAGCAAACAAGCTTTTGGACAGAAATATGTCCATTAGAGTTCAGAACAGTCTGGAATTTCCTTGAATGCCCCTAAGGCTACCTCTTGGTGGAGGTGAAGTGGATCAGGGCAGTCATGTTCCCTCTCTACTACTCAGCTTCTCCTGGCTGTCAGGCTTCAAGAGTAAGGACAGCACTAAACCACTTCTCTCCACACAGAAATCTGGCATGAACCTAGCCTGGACCAAAGAGCAGCACGAGAGATGTTTTGAATCCCCTGCAGACTCTACCTTATTTTATTATGCTCTGTGAGTTCAGGCCAAGTACCATGACCTGGTGCAGCCTCAGTTTTCACATCTGTACAATAGGGAGAACACGCTCTGGTCTACCAATCTCACAGACTTTGAGAATAGAAATCTAAAATACTGAATAAGCAATTGAAAATGGCAAAGGACCAAGATATACAAATTGTTAGTTACAAAATAGTCACAGAGATATAAAGTACAGCATAGGGAATATAGTCAATAATATTGTAATAACTACGTATAGTGCCTGCTGTGTACTAGGCTTATTGGGGGGGATCACTTCATAAATTATATGAATGTCTAACCACTATGTGTCTACCTGAAACTAATAAAACAATACTGAATGTCAACTGTAATTGAAAAAAAAAATTTTTTTAAGTCAAAGAAAAAATTTTAAAAATTGAGTGAGCTTATATATGGGAAAGTAATTTTTCCATTCTAAAGATATGTATTATCTTTATTACTAATAGGGAAATTCTATGCAGCCTTGTAAAGCAATATCAATTAAAACAGACCTTGGCTGGATTCTTAAAAGTACTGCTATGAGTTCAACACAAAGCAGCTTTTATTTAGATCATAAATTGAATTTCCGCTTGTAAGGGAAAGCATGAGATAATGTTCTTCGTCTTAATTTGACAGTGGAGAGGCTCTTGAGTATTGTCCAAGAATCTAATATTGGATTGTACCAAAACACACCATTTGCTTCCTGAATTGTATCCATAAAGGTCTCACAGTAAAATGCTACCTCTGACAGAGCATTTACCAAGATTACAAGGCTTTATGTTCAGGTCCTAAAATACCTATCTCTGTTTTTCTATTCAACAAAGCCTCAGCTCTCCAATTGGAATAAAATTTGAGGTCCTGCCCCTATTGAAACTTCTCAGGTAAGCTTTACATTTCTGGTCTTTTAAGATTAATGTGCAAGCTGCTCAGCTCAAACAGTGACCCAAGAGCATGATCAGCAACTCTCTAGTTTGCTTTTTAACATTAATATATGTTAAAGCTTTTATTAAAAAAAAAAACTAGAGAATTCGAAGAGTCATGTGGACAGGCTTCAGAAAAATGAATTTTGAATATCAATTCAATATATAGCTCACTCGATTTAAATTCACCATTGGTTTTTATCCTAGAAATTACAAATGTAACAAAAAAAATTAACTATTGATGACATTAACAGAATTTTCATAGTATTTTAGAAACAACTTATTTAATGAAAAACAGCAATTCAGCTAGTTTTATATCAGCAGATTTAAATACTTCTCATGAGATTTTTTTTTCAAGCTCAGGAGAATTGAAAATTTTAAGGCCAAACATTTTCTAACTCTCTCAAACACATTAAAAATATTCTGACAATATTTTTGAAAACAACAATAGAAATTTGAGTTGTAGATTTTAAGTCCTTAAATAGGCTACACATCTCCATGGTTTTCTTTATCCAGATTTAAGTACAAATCCTGGAAGACATTTGAAATAAGAGGACTTTTAGAGTGTACTGTAGCTTTCTAAAGGTCTCCTTAACTAATAAATTCTGTGAAAGTGAGTTTAAACTGATAAAAGGCCAGGCGTACCCTCCCCAAAATGTACAAAGTCCTTCCAATACTAGTTAGAATTAGTGGATTACCAATCTGAATCATTCACCAAACCCCCTGTCATAATGTGAGCTTTACTGAAATTTCTACTAATGTTTTTTTTTTTTTTAACATAAATTTTTTAGAAAGTTATTTTTGTTGGTCCTCTCTGCATGCTTCTAAGGAGCAACCTGAGCCTTGGGTTTTCAAATAAGTCGATCCAATGATTGTCTGAATGCCAACTTTCTTTTCCCTTTGTTCTGTCTCCAGCCTTGGTGGAGTGCAGAAAAAGTTAGTCTCGGATCTCATACGTCTATTTGCGTCCCCTAAAAACTCATTTTACAGCTAAACATTTGTAGTTCTAGAAAAGAGCAAGTTTCTAAAGTTTTATCTAGCTCAAGTCAAATGCATCCTACTTGTTCTTCACTTACTGGTAATTAAAGTTAACATCCATTACTGAGACCTTAAAAGCAATGATGACCGTGGAATTAACCACCCAGTGCTCAGCTGCTGTGATTTGTGAATGCAATAGATCAACAAGTTTTCACTTGGTGCCGACCAGGTGCCCAGCGTTAAGCAGGAACACGCCTGAGAAGACCAGGTTCTGGACTGGGGAGATCAAGCCCGGGACGCCAACTGTGGAGATGGACTCATCCTGGGCACCGCGAAACCAGTGCCAGGCTGAGCGCCAGCCTGTCCTGGGACCCACATCGCGTTACTATCCACGTCCGCGGGCCTTGGGTTCACAGGGTTCTGCTTGGCCCCTCAAGGCAGACGGTGCCGCTGAGAGACGAGTCTCAGGGAACAGACCGCCTCTGCCAGAACAAGTAGCAAAGGAGGGAGCCTCCATTTGGGAACCTGCCGCACAACGTAGAGCAAGAACTACTACTTGCGTTTGCGATAACCTCGGAAAGAAACCGCTAAAGGAAAGGCGGTGGCAGGTGAGAGCTTCCAGAAGCATCTGGGACGTTTCATAGCTCGACCTGGGGGAGTTACCAGGGTCTGAGGATGGGTGTCCTCGGGGAAGTCAGCAGGCAGAGCGGATGAGCCAGGGCAGAATAAGTGATTCAAATGAAATTCCCACGCACTCAGGGCAGCCACGGCTTTAGCTGGAGGAAGGGAGCGCGAGGGACGCACGACACACCCGGCTGTGCTGCGGTCACTGTCTGCCGCTCCCGATGCACGGACGGACAGAAGGACAGACAGACAAACACGATCAAGGGACTCACCTTCAGGGTTGGCGCTGATGAAAACCCGGACGCTGCGGCCGGCGGGCACGAGGTGAGAAGGCAGGGCGGTGAGGTTCCCGGAGAAAGCCGCCCGCCGGAGCGCAGAGTCCCGGGGACAGGGCAGCTTGGTGCCCGCACCGGCTGGCCACATCGCCCTTTGCAGGAATAGCTGCCACCTCCTCCTGCTCCTGGGGTTCCTGCCCGCGGCTCCGCGGAACAGCGAGGTCGATCCCCGCAGGCAGCGCGGCTCAGAGCCACTCCGAGCCCGAAGCGCTACTGGCGAGCTCCGTGGCGCACACCACCGGCCGACCGGGAGCGGCCATACGGACCCTCGGGTCCCTGTCGCCGCCGCCTCTTGTCCCTCTGGGCGTCCGCCTTCGCTTCCTGCCGGGGCTCAGCGCAGCAGCCGGTGGGAGCCGGAGGTCAGCGTGGCAGCGGCGACGCGCGCGGCACCTCTTAGCGCCGGGAAGCGCCCGCGCCTGTCGCCAAGTCCGCGGCCATCTCCCCGCCCGCGCCCGCCGCCGAAGGAGGGGCCGCCAAGGAGGCGGGACCGAGCGGGCGAGAAGAGCAGAGCAAACTTTATCAACGAAAGGCGCCTGGAGTTTCCCCGGAGCGGCCTCCCGCGGGGCGCAGGAATGACCCACGGCTTAAAGGGCGGCGGGAGCTGAGGCCTCGGGCTTCCAGGCTTCTCTGAGGACGATCCCGAGCACTCGTGGCTGCCTCCTTTGTAGAGGGCAGAAAAAAAATTAGCCCGAGATTCCTGCCACTCCTTCACGTCTCCGAAAGGTCAAAACTCTGAGAATTTTCGGGAAGGCGTGCGTGTTGGCGTCTGTGCGTCTTTACCTTAAGTGCCGGGAATCCGGCCAAAGTTAGATACGTGCACGGAGCCCGGACCCCGAGGCTCTGAAACATCCAAACGCAGGACTGTCTGGAGCGTCTTGGAGGGGGTGTCACCGCCGCCCTCTCATAGCGCAGGTGGCCTCGCTCTACCGCTCCGCTCGCTCCTCACGCGTGGCGGAGCGGGGGTTTTTATAGCCAAGCCAAGCCGCTCACGTGCTCTTCGCCGCGTGGTCGCGGAACATTTCCAAGAGCGGATCTCTGCGGGGAGCCCTTCCGAGGTCTCCAAGGCTCCAGGGGGTCCTTCTTCCTCACGCCCCACCCCAGTCCCCGGCCTTTTCGCCAACACCGCGGCCCCCCCGGTCCTGCCTGCCGGGAAGATGCTGGGAGCCCCGCATGGCGCGCGCTTAGGCCAGGCGGACTGATGCGGTCTCTGGGAAGTGGCGACCCGCGCATCGTCTCGCAAAATGCAAGTGGCCACGGATTGGGTCGGGGTGCCTGAGGTCACAGTTGGCGTTAGCTCGCTTTTCCAAGTTCATACAATGCGAGAATCGGTGCCCCCTGACGCTGATCTAACGTGGCCAGAGTGGATGCAGGACAGTGCTACAGGCGGTAGTGAAGCGAGGTGGACTGCTCGAGGGGTCTGGCCTACGTCCGGGGTGACAATAAATGCAAAGGGGTGCAGCTGTAAAATTGCCATCTTGGGGCCACAGGCCTCAGCACCTATTGAAATACTGCAAATCCCAACAGGAAGGAACCGGTGGGGAGGAGTGTTTGGGTCCTTAACTGGAGTTGGTCTCCAAAGCCCTCAATTGGATCGGAAAGGGCAGGGAACTCCTGCTTTTAGAGGCGGAGAGCAGTTCTCCAAATCTTGTGAGGTTGGAGGAGGGCGGGTGCAGGGTGAAGAGGCAGCTCAAGTGCTGCAATAGTTTCATCGTCTCAGGCTGGGGCTTCTTGTAGTCAGGCTCTGCCGGCTCACAACTCCAGGCCTGCAGTTCTCTGGGCCCTACTTTGTGGCAGTGAAGTCCAAGGACACACTGCTCTTTGTTACCCTACCCTACCTCAACACACACCATTCTGGGATCAACTTTTGGAAGAATCGAGTCTCTAGGTGTTTTAAAGGCTGCCCCTCCACTACTGAGAACCAGAGGACAAACAGCAGTTCTTACTTTGTGATAATTTGATGCAACTGATAAAGAAGTCCTGAACATATGCAGACATTTGTTCAAGTGATTCTATTTTAGCAAATTATTTTCTTCCCCTCTCCAGCTTCATTACTTACAGGTGGGAACATTCTCCAGGAGGAAGGATGTCTCTGAAAGCCCTGCTGATGTCCCAGGAGGTTTGGTCTGAGAACTCCGGAACAGGTTTGTGAATATACAGTATCTATTACAGTGTCATCCTCTACGAATATACTTATTACTGGAGAAAGGACCCAGGACCGACTTTATGTATGATGTCAGTGTTGTTCATAAGACACTGAAAAGGAGTTGCCAGATTGCCAAGGATGTGCCTTCCTACCTCCTCCCCCATTTATTTGATGATTTCTATTTTAAAAATCAGATTAATGTTCATGTCTTCTGACCTTTGTTTCAGATCTCAAAGTGTTGCACTTTCTTAGGATGACTTTGGGATTTTTGGCAGCCTCTATAACCTAATTAACTGTTCTAGACAGGCTGAAGTTTAGTGTCTTCCGGTGTCACTCCAGACCAAGGATGCAGAGAGAATTTACATTATCTGTGGGGCCATGCTTTAAAGGCTCCCTGCACAGCCAGCTTTGTATCAGGTGGAGCAGGCTATTGTCACTGAGTTATCAGGGATGTTTCTACCTAAAGATACCTGACCACCCACCCACCACCTACACACATGCACACACACACACACAGGCACACACACTCTTCAGCCTTTCTCCAGCCTGTCTCTTACTAAGATCTTGTATCCTAAAGCCAGAAATTCATTCACTAGCATTTTAGATGGTATAAGAAAAGAGTAACTCATGGTGTTAACACTTTTATGAATTAACTAGATTTATTACCCATCCTGAGGAGCTGTTGGCTATACAACTATGGGTTGCGACATGTGCATGTGTGAGCGAGCAAGCAAAGGGAGAGATCGCATTTTCTCCCCTTCAGTAAATATTGAACCTGGTATTGTGACTTCCTTACGCATGAGAAAACCAAGGCTCAAAAAAGAGAAATAACTTGTCTAAGGTCATATAACTAGTTAATGCTAGAGCCAGGATCCAGGTATTAAGGCCCCTGTCTCTGAACTCTTTGCAACACACTTCTATTTTGAATTTTGCCTAGGTCTGGCCCTGGCTGACATCTTTAGTAACCTGGAAAATAGATGTTCACACCTGTGTTTATAGGTGTGGAAGGCTGGTTATGTCTTCTGCTTTTCAAATAGAAAAGAATGTCTATGGCCACAATATCACATAGGCCTAGACTCTTCCAACTTGTAGTAGGTTGATTGGATGACAAAGACTTACAAAGTCCTTATTTTCTTTGGGTCTTGTTCTTTCCTTAGAAGACCGCAGGCAAACCCATTACATCCTTGAAGTTGGTTGCACAATTTAAAACATCTAGAAATAGGAAGAAAAAAGTACATGAGAAATGGGCTTGGGACCATGATTGTGATAAAAAACAGGTAATCCCTTCTCTTTCCTTTCCTCACTGCAACTAGCAGTCCAGAGGACCACAGAGAAGTGTCCTATCTTTACAAAACAATGGTCCTGGCCCTTGATTAAACACGGCAGCTTATAGGTAAAATTACTGCTAGGTTCATCCTACTTGAGCTAGAAGGAACATTGTGGTCATGGAATCCACCTCCCTTGATGTATAGATAATGCCATTCCTACAAAGTAATTTTATAAAATAAAAGGAAGGAAAACTAATGTCTAGTGATATTGCTATATCAAGCATCTGTAAGGTAGATACTATATTAGGTATCTCATTTAATCCTACTGTATCTGGGGTCCAGGCCCAACACCTCTTATCACTTTGTGATCTATGTGCAGAATGCCTGTTTCAAAGTCAATGATATGCAAATGTACCTCACCTTTTTCCCTTCCTTGTGATAGCTGGTAGTCTTTTGCCCATCTGCATGGTTATATCACATGTCCATACATTCTGTTTAGATGATGGAGAAAGAGGTGATCATAAAGCACATAACAAAAGAAAGATCCATAGCTCAACTTGTATTTGCCTACATGTACCCCACATCTGTGTACATCTGGATGTGTACATCTGGATGCTCCTGGACTAGTGTTCTGTATTTGTCCTATTGTGGATAGAAGTGGAAATAGAGCCCCTAGTGTTATAAAGATGACCAAACTAACATATCATTGCTACTCTCATCTCAGGGAGCCAGGGATGTGTTTTTGTGTTTCCCAAAAGCAAGAATAGCATCAGACTTAATATTACATTAATGTTTGTACTGGCTCTCTGATTTCAATAAAGAAGTATTTGAATCTGCTTTGCTAATGTGACAAACGGATTATACAGGGTCACTCAGAAGAGGACTCTACTCTCCAAAGTTTCATCTCAGGATATAATCTAAACCATCAGGTACCCACTTGTTTACAAAATGGAAATTTTCAGTTTATGTGAGAATTTGTCAGCATAACAATATGGCAACAGAGATTGTTGAGTCAGAGGTGTCTGCTGCATGATAAAATTCACAGCAGCCTGGTTTTAAATAAAGTTACACCTTTCTGAAATTGCTATCTGATGTTTTCATGACTCAGAAATGCTAACTTTATATCCACCCCTTCCAAATCTGTTTAATGTATTTTTTGATCAGTCTGCCTCTTACAACCTCTAAATACTCACATTGTTATGAGAGCACTATACACACCACACAAAGTAGAAAAAAGTAAGATAAGTTTCCTAATAAAAATTTATAGGTTACATTTCTAAATTAAATGATTTATTTTTGTCTGTGATTACCAGCTTTGTTTCCCCTTCATGACAATCTCGAATACAATACCTTTAAATATCCTCTCTTGTTCCATCGTCTGATACTTATTTGGAGAACTGCTTTTTACAAAGCAATTTCATACATATTAACTCATTTTGATTCTAACCCTGTGAAGTGGTAGGTTCTGCATTTACTATATTCCTCTCTTTTTTTTTTAAATATAAAAAAGCCAATCAAGAGATTTTAGTGGCATGTGCAAGTTCACCCAGTCAGTGGATGGCACAGCCAGCAACAAAACTAGATTTCTGAATGCCAAACTGTAGACTAATTACAATATACCCATGGCCACCAACTTATAAGAAGATCCATTTGGCCAAATCGATGAACAACATTTGTACCTTTCTATTAAATGTGTACTGGTTGTTAGGTAAACCAAATAATATAGGATATAGAACACTCTGTTTGGATGGCAATGTTAGCTACATTGCCTATTTACATTGTTTTCTGTATTCCAATTGAGGAAAAGCTAAATTCCATACCTTTTAATTTTGTTAACAGCTGAATTTTGCAGATGAGTACAAGAGGCTCAGAGAGTTTAAATGACTTGTCTCAATTCAGATGGCTAGCAAGTGGCAAAGGTAGAATGTGAACCAAATTTACTTCACTGTTATATTAGATGTCACCTTCCTACCATGAAACATTAAATCTACGTGAATAAGAAAAATCTTCCCTTTACAGCAATCTATACTGACATAGCCTAAATACCCTAAATATATTGCTCAGGTCAATCATTGTATTTTTCTCATTGTTTAAATGTTTGTATTTAGCTAGAATAGTGTTAAGCTTGAACGTATGTTGAGTTGACTTTTATTTCCAAAATACTTTAATAAGACAAAGTGTTTTTCTTGGATAGTTTTTTATGCAAAAATTAAATATAGGTGATAATTCTATCACAGTCTCGCTAAACATAATTCTATGGGTTTTGTTTTCTAAAAAAGTACTATGGCTTTGTCTTTTTCTCTTTTCAATCTTAAAGTGCTACTTTATAATTTTATTTTATAGAATTTTTTTCTTTGCAAAATAACGGCCCCTATCACAGTCCTTTAGTCTGAATTATTTATAGAGTTTCACTATACATCTTTTCGGGTCACCTATCAATAATGTAAATTATCCTATTGAAATTTAAAAAACAATATGCAGAAATTGACATGTTATATACATTTCATTCAAAGTAGAGAATAGGCATCCATTTATGATAACTTTGAAGATTTGAAAACATTTACAAATCAAACGATTCAAAAACAGGTTTTAAATTCTCAACTCTTGATAAGTATGGGAAGACCATTTTGCTATCATTTGGAGCATTGGGAGCAAATTTCAAATTTAGGAGAGTTATTTTCTTCCTTTCAAAATAAACATAGAATAACTTTTTATTATAAAAAATGTAATATATTTATCTTTGTTTATATATAATATATATTTTTTATTTTAATATATAATTGTATATAACATTTTTAAAGACACTAAGTACAGATCTAATTCTGCATTAGTCAAAAATTTTTAGTGATAACTGAAACCAACAAGGAATTTCTTTTAAAAATATTAGATTTTATTGCAGAATACAGGGCAGGAATGGAATTGTATCTCAAGAAAAAGTGGAAAGCGGAATTCAAAGTGCCTTTAGGAAAAGGACATTATTGTTTTTCTATTTCTCATCCGTGGTTCTCTCTCAGGATCATGAACATCCGGTCGCGTGCGCGCTCTCTCTCTCTCTCTCTCTCTCGTGTACACACACACACATGTACATACACATTTTTTTTTTTTGGTAATTATTACTCATGATGAAATATGTTTAACTCACAGATAGGGTCACATGAAAAGACTGGCCAACTCTTTCTTGAACTCTATTTTAGGAGTTAGTGGACAGCAGAGTAATTAAACATATTTGTGTTTGTTTTGAATCCATGTTTGCCTGTGGATATTTTCACTCTTCTAGGAACTGACCACACCTCAACACAAATACCGAAGTCAAATCATGGTAGTTTGTCTTCAGAAGTAGCAGAAAATTATGTAGTCCCCCACCCCTACTATCAAAAAAGAATTGTTATATGCTTCATATTACTGAGGCCGTCTCAGTATTCTTCCAATCTGACCTTTCCTTGGACAAAATTCTGTAAATATTTTATTTAAAAAATTGATTTTAAACTTCTTAATTGAAGTATAATTGACAGGTAAAAAGCTCTATATATTTAATATATACAACTCGATGAATTTGGAGGTAAGTATATGTCATCACCATCAACACCAACGCCATCAAGGTCACAGACATATCCATCACTCCCCAAGGTTTTCTCCTGCCCCCTTTATTATTATTCTTACTGTTTTTATTATTATATGTGTTTGTGGTAAGAACACTTAATAAAAGATCTACCTATTAAACAAGTTTTAAGAATACAATACAGTTTTGTTAATTCTGGCACTGTGCTGTATAATAGAGCCCCAGAACTTATTTATCTTGCATAATTGGAACTTTGTACCCTTCCATCATCTTGCTATTTCCCCCTCCCCCAGCTCCTGGTAACTGACATTCCATCTCTGTTTCTACGAGTCTGGCTCTTTGATTCCTCGGGTAAGTGAGATCGTACTGTATTCGTCTGTCTGTACATGGCTTATTTAATTTACCATAAAGTCCTCCAGGTCTGTCCATGTCGTTGTAAATGCCAGATTTCCTTCTTTTTTCGGGTTGAATAATATTCCATTATATGTATATACCACATTTTCTTTATCCATTCATCCAACTATGCACATTTAGGTTGTTTCCACATCTTGGCTATTGTGTGTAGTGCTGCAGTAAATGTGGGAGTGCAGGTATCTTTTCAGAATCCTAATTTCAATTACTTTGGGTATATGATCCAGCAATCCTGCTTCTGGGTATATACCAAACTCATAATGTATACATTCAATACCATTACCACAATCAAGATACTGAATACACTTATCACCTCCCCAAATTTCCCTATGTTCTTTGTTTCAATCTTTATTTTACATTAGTTTCAGGTATACAATACATTGGTCAAACATTTATATCATTTATGAAATAATCTCCCTGGCTCTACACACAGCCATTACAGTACTATGTTCTGTATGCTGTAGTCCATATCTCTATGACTATTTTGTAACTAATTTGTACTTCTTCATCCTTTTGCCTTTTTCACCCAGTTCCCCAAACCCCTTCGCCTCTGGCAACCACCAAATTGTCTACTATATTTGTGAATCTGTTTTTGATTAGTTTGTTCTTTTTGTTCCTTAGATTCCACATATAAGTGAAACCATATGCTATTTATCATTCTCTGACTTATTTCACTCAGTGTGATATGATCTAGGTCCATCCATGTCATTGCAAATGGTAGGATTTCATTTCTTTTTATTCCACTCTCTGTTTCTAATTATTCTGTTGTATATATGAATTCCTAACTTCTTAATCAATCATCTATTGATGGGCACTTAGGTTGCTTCCATATCTTGGCTATTGTGAATAGTGCTGCCATGAACATAGGGGTGCATAGATCCTTATGAATTAGTGTTTTGGTTTTCTTTGGATAAATACCCAGGAATGCAATTACTGGGTCAAAAGGTATTCCTATTTTTAATTTTTTGAGACACTTTCAAATTGTTTTCCACATCTTTTGTTTTTTAAATAGGTGTCTGAGTTGCATTTCCCTGATGATTAGTGATGTTGCGCATTTTTTCATACACCTGTTGGCCATTTGTATGTCTTCTTTGGAGAAACGTCTATTCAAGTCCTTTGTCCATGTTTTAATTGAGTTGTTATTATTATTAATTATTATTATTTTTACTTTTAAGCCATATGAGTTCATTATATATTTTGAATATTAACCCCTTATCAGATATATGATTTACAAATGTTTTCTCCCATTCTGTAGATTTGTCGTTTGTTTCCTTTACTGTGAAGAAGCTTTTTGTTTTGATGTTTCTCATTTATTTATTTTTGCATTTGTTGCCTGTGCTCTTGGTGTCATATCCAAAAAATACTAATAGGAAAGTCTAATAGGAAAACATTGCCAAGACTAATAGTAAAACAATCCTAAAATTCGCATAGGCCCACAAAAGATTTTAAGTAGCCAAAGCAATTTTGAACAAAAAGAACAAAACTAGAGATATCATACTTCCTGATTTCAAATTATATTAAAAAGTTACAGTAATTACAGTATGGTACTAGCTTAAAAACAACCACATAAACCAATGGAACAGAATAGAGTGCAGAAACAAATCCATGTATACGCAGTCAACTCATATTCAACAAGGGATACCAGGAAAACAAAATGGGGAAAGGTTAGTCTTCTATAAATGTTCTTAGAAAAACTAGATATCCATATGCAAAAGAATGAAATATGTTCCTTATCTTATACCAAACACAAAAATAAACTCAAAATGGATTACAGACTTCAAGACTCGAAACCATAAAACTCCTAGAAGAAAACATAGAGGAGATAAGTGATTTTTAGAAATGATTTAAACACTACTTGCTAGATTATAAGGGACTCCGGGGAGTAAAACTACATATTTAGGAAATGGTAAGTCAAAATAGAATTTTGTTACCTTCTCTGACTATTAATTAGGAAATGACGCAATTTAACATAATCTAATATATGGTTAAGCCATCTTTTGAAATCAAGTCATTGCTTTACATATGATTTAGATAGAAGGATAAGAAATCACCCATCTGTCCTACACAGAGTTCTTGGCTGAAAACAACAAAACTGGTGCCGATTGACTTAAGCGTGAAAGCAATTTATTGAAAAATGCTTAGATATTAACAGTTTTGTTGGGAGGGATGGAGAACCACACTTGGAAAATGGGAGAGGACCAGAAGAGGTCAGCTCATTGTGTTCATACCTAAAAGTGTCACAGAACAGACACCTAGGACAGCATTGACATTGCTGAAGACTGAACACTGCAGTGCAACGCTGCCATTGCCTGTACCACTTGCTGGATATCATCATTGGCACCGTTGCCTCTGGGCAGTATATATTGCCATCACTATTGTCCCGTACAGTTCTTCACTGTGGTTTATGGGGTTAGGGAGTTAGGGAGAGTGACTATCCACATCTAGCCTTGGGCTGTGCAGAATTTTCTAAACACTGGAAAGGGGTTTAGAAGTTAGAGTGCCAAAACTCTCAAACATCTCTTCCCAGCAAATGTATGGTATACTTCTTCTGTTTTGACATGGCCCAGAACATTTGATGCTATGAACAAGAAATGAATTAAAGGCTTTTTGTATTCCTAGTAATAAAATTAGAAGAGTGATGTTCTACCTCTGTAAGATTCAGATGCCTGACAAAGTTCACCTCTGCTGGATTGCAACCAAGAATATAAATGTGATCTAAAAAGAATCTTCTAAGCAGCCAGACTATACGTTACAATGTTCACACACTGACACTCACTCTCCTGACTCATGGGAGATCCTCAGAGGTTTTCTGTCAAGATGTCTTCACATTTACTGTACACATAATTCAAACAAGCTGGGTTTTCCTGGTTTGCAAAACCACAGAAGATTAGACAATGAATTGGAAGAGGTAGGGCTGCTATGTGAAAATGAGAAATGACTGTTCACAGCAAAGAGCCGGAAAAGGCATGACAGCAGAGGTGATATGCACACACACACACACACACACACACACACACACACCCCACTCAGTGATCTAGGGTCCACTTAATTTTGAACAATAGAACTCTGTGTATCTCAAAATGGGGCAGACAATGAATAGGTCCTGAATTGAGATTGACTAACTTCAGGATATTGCAAGTACTTGGGAGCAATTTTCAGAAGCAGACAACTCAAGAGAGTTTAGGCATAGAGACAGTTGGTACTTGCGATGTCCAGTAAACGTCAAGTAGGTGGAGACAAATAGCAAATAGCAGATTCAGATAAAATTCTACCTCCGAGAAGAACATTGGAGGACTCTTTTACTTAAGCACCTGCAGTAATGCTAATGGTAAAAGTAATAGTATCATTAACAGTGATAATAAAGCAAACATTTAAATGTCATTCATTGGGCTAGATATGGTCCTACAAGCTTTATAGGCATTACCTTATTTAATTCCAAGCCATCATCCCTGGGAAGAAGGCACTGTTATTATTCCCATTATACAGATGGGGAGACTAAGGCGAGATAAAATCAAGGTACTTGTTTAGATCACACATTTCAGATGTGGTGAGTCCTGGACTTAAATGCAGGCAGTCTGGCACCAGAATCTGAGTTTCAAACATGATGATATACTCCAGCTCTAGATACTAGATAGCATACCAATACATTTACCCAAGCAAAAAAGAAACAGCTCAAGACAAGGAAACCAGGAGGAAACTCGGGTTGCATTACTTGTCTTAAAGGGAAAGGAAGGAAATAATAGTCAATGAATGTTTATTCTGTGTTGCATTTTTTACCTTCTCTGTCTCATATAGCCTTCCATATGCTGTCTGATAGTATTGCTCATTTTACATATGAACAATCTGAGGCTTAGAGAGGTTAAGTAATGTATCCATCCTCACAGATGAAGATAAAATGATGAAGCTGGAATTCAATCTCCATGCCTGACTCCATACTCTTTCTGCTATAAGGGACAGTGCTGCTAAAGAGTACAAATGCAAATTGTGAGAATGACACATCTCCATTAATATATCCATCCATTGCATTTATTTGTTTGGTTATTCATTTAACATTTGTTGAGCACTTATATGTTCCAAGGACAAATCGTTTTCAGGAAGTGCAATCTAATATGGGACTCCAAAAAGATGATGCCTGTGGGGGCAAGATCTAATGAAATGAGAATCAATCCATTTAGAGATTTTTAAAACATAAGTAAACCCAGTAATTCAAGTCCATACCTGAAAATACATTAGTTGACAATTTTTTAAAAAGGCTGCATGGAAGCAAAGGATCACAATGACCAACAATACAAGAGACGGAATCTAAATGGGATTTGATGAGCTCCGCTTAAAAAGGCAGTAGGCTATAATAGCAGGATGTGGTTTGGGGGAAAAATTGTGAAATGGGGTTTCTAATACCAGCTTCAACTCTTACTAACACTTCTCTAAGGCTCAGTGTCCTTCTCTGTGAAATGAACATAAGATGCTTACTTTGCACTGGTGAATGGTAAACATATTAAAGGACCTAGCACAGTGCCTGTTGCTCAGTGATGGTCATTATTGTTAGAAGAGAAACCCAGCTAGACTCACAGTTGTTGATTCAAAAGGAGATCATGACAGCAAAACTAGGTTAGGTTTTTTAACTTTGTAGTGTTTGTGATTTTTTTTTTTTGGTAAAACCCATAGGATGTAGTAAAAACAAATGAACACAATTAAACAAAACAATCAATTAACAAAACTCTTTTTGAAGTAATTTGGCCCTTTGTATCTTGTTTTTGTGTGGTTGGAAACTAGGGTTTCAGGGCCACCCCGGTAGGAGCTGAGGATATTGAGTTTTACTCAACAGGCAGTCTAGCCAAGATGAGAAAATCTAGATAAGAAATGAGCTAGAACAACATTGCTCAGTGCTGAGAGAATGAGGAAGAAGTGGGGAGTGACTGCTAATGGATACAAGATTTTTTGTTGATCAAATCTTCCTAAATGACATTCTGATAAAAGTGTTCTTAGATTATGATGATGGTTACGCAACATTACAAATATACTAAAAAGACTGAACTGTACAATTTAAACAGGAGAATATCGTGATATGTAAACTACTTCTCAATAATGCTTTAAAAAATCACTGTGGTTTAATTACAGCAAAAGTTTATTTCTCACTGGTGCCACATATTCAGGATGGTTGAGAAAGGCTTGGCTCATAGTGGACACTTTGAGACTGTGGTTGATGGAAGCTCTACTTTATCATATACTTCCATGATCTTTAAGGCAGGACGAAAGGAATGTGGTGAATTACCTCTTGGCCCTTAAAACTTCCACCTAAAAATTATACATATCACTTGAACTTATGTTTTATTGGTTAAAATATGTTGCCCTTTAGAGAGGGCAACTAATTTCAATTCAACCATATATTAAGAGAAAAAAACTAGAGTATTTTTGGAGAATCCTAATGAACACTGCATTAAGCCTATCTTCTTTCCTAGGTTTTAATTCCTGGGACAATGAATGACTCCTCACTGAAATAGGAAACCAAGTTTTCTTAAATTATTTTTCTTTTCTTTTTTAATAAGATGGAAGTATTTACATGAGTAAGAAAAAAAGAGAACACACATATACATCAATCTAGAATAGTACTTTCTTCACAGTAAATGTTTCATAATTGTGTGCCAGTTGAATAAATGAACATGAAATGATGAAACAATCGTGTAGAGTTGTCAATGATTAAGAGCTCAAAGGGTGAATTACAGATGAGTATGGCGGGAGTTGAGAAAAGAGAAGATCAAGGTGAGTCGAGGTGGCAGTGGCACAGTAATCGGTGTTCCCAACCTGCATCTCTTGTATCAGTACAGATGGATCACTAAGAACTGCTGCAGTGACCCAGATGGACGGTGTTATCTGTGTCACAGTTTGTTTTCTTCCCAGATATGGCTTGGGCAGAGCCCTGGAAGCTTAATGAGGGCAGAAAATAATAAGATCTGGAATCACTTAACCTTTCTGAATCTGTTTGCAAATCAAGATTGTAAAATGTAGCTGTATAACACCTTAGAGCCCCATAAATAAAAGATGCTATTAGTGTTTTGTGAAAAATCTATCACAGAGCCAAATGGTGCTTCGTGGATATGGAGTTGCTGAATATGTCAAAGCTTTAACAGTCAGTCAGGAAGTAAACCCTATAGTCTACTGAATTCAGAGTTTTCACAGAAATGCTTCTTTCCAGCAATTCATTAGGGTGTATAGTTATGCATACCCTGGAGTCAATTTTACATTATAAACAGATTGTTAAATTAAAAGGAGTACTGAGAGAGCTCTCAAGGCTTTGCTAATTCTTTCATTACATATAGACGTTCAAGCAAAAGTTTACTGTTAAGTGACAGAAATAAAAATCTTTATTTCCTTCATATTCCTATTAGACATATATCTTCATTGATTTCAGTTCTTAAGGAAGGAACTTTTCCTCAAGAAAGCTTTTTATGTGTTCATTATTAGTATTGGTTGTTACAGTGACCAAATTAACCTGACAGTGGCCACACTCCACTACCTGGTTTGCAGACAGCTCTAAACATGAAGAAAATAGGTAATATCTTCTTAGAAAATATTCCTTATTTTTAAAAATCTTCAGTTTAAAAAAATATTTTCAGTTAAAAATATTTTCATCCTTCTATCACCAGAAGGGAATGGTAAGAATTTTAATTAAAAAGTTAGGAAAAAAAAAAACCCCAAACCACTTATCACCAGCACATGTAAATCTTAGTCTAAGCTGTTTTAAAATGAGAAAAAATAGCTAAGCGATATGGGAGCAGATTTTAACTTTTGAAAACTCTCATGATTTTGGACAGAATAGAGGAATACGAATCATTTGGAAACAGAAACACTGAACAAGCCATAAATTAAAATATATTCAGCCTGTTTTAATAGTTATGGTTTTTTTGTAAAAATGTAGAATGTATACTAGGAATAAAAAGCACAATCATTTTCGTACCAAAACCATTTATTCTAGCTTTTTATTTATTGGAATTACATAGCACTTAGCACAGAGGAGGTGCTTAACAAATGCTTCTAGAATGAATTTCCCATACCTGACAAATGATCCTGGAATATATTCAAAATAGCAGATAGACTATTGCATCTAGCCAAGGTACACATACCTGCCTAACACTGAGAAAGCTGTATGTGGAGCAGAATATTTTTGGTACTTCCCCTAAGAGAACCACATCTATTACTAATTCTGAAAAAGAAAAAAATCTTCATAGCCTAGAGTTACAAAGACAATAATAAGTAACAGTCCAGAAATATCCATAAAGTTCTTCCCAAGGATATAGATGTATACTTACACATGTATCTCTTCCTTTTGTTTGTTCCATCAGAGAAGAAATGACGAAATCAGTCATGTGGCACTATTCTTATTAGATAAACACAGTTTATTTCGACGAGAATTTATTGAGCACTTACTACCTTCTTTGTACTGTGAAGTACATACATGTCACCATAGGATATAGGCTATTGAAATTGGACCTTGAGGAAAGACAGACAGAGGGAGGAAAAAAATGACATTAAAATTTTTGTACTAAAAAAAACAAGAAGCAGCAATTAATATTTACTTTATGCATTGTTATTTTCTGATTCCCTTACTCCCATCTGGCTCAGCAACATGACAATTATAGTAAGTGGAGAAAGCTCTCTGTCTGTTAAAAATATAAAATAAAGAACTTAATCTTGTGGGCAATCACACAGAGCATCAAGAAATTTCTCACAATTGAAATGATAAAACAGGATCCCATCTTTAGTTAAGTATAGCTGATATAGATTTCTGAAAAAATTTAATATATGGATAGCTAGGTTTGTAAATACTTCCGAGGGTCTAGTGCTCTTTTTCATTCTCAAGTGAAATGAAATACACTAGGCAACCGTATGATGCTCATAAATTAGGAAGACAATTTGCCATGAATTATAAGGAAATTCTACAGTAGATATCTGTTATATGTACCCTTCATTTCATTTTTTGTGTCCTTGCTCTACCACTTTGAGACTTCCTTTTATATGGTTGTGGGATAGGTTTTGGCTGCCATGTTCATATAACATTAACTTAGCACCTCCATTATTGATCAGTTCAGAGTGGACTTGTCAGCATCCTTTCCCTGAGAATTTGGGTAGCTGGACTTGTAACAGGTAAATCCAGGAGTCATCAGTGGTCATGTTTCTTCCATCTGCACCTGAGAAGTGAAGGAAGGTTGTTTCTGGGCATTCAGCTCTGGCTTAGACAGAGTCAGAGTAGATCAAGAACTACAGTAAGTGCCAGGTGAGAAAGACCTGGAAAGCAAGAGAGAAGAATGAGAGAGGGAAAGCAATGCAACAGACACGTGGGCAAGAGACAAGAGATAGAAAATCGGTCCAGACAGAGCTTGGATCCCCAAGTCACAGTTACTATTGAGGTCTCCCTGCATCCCAGCCCGACAGTTCCATGGGAAACCCCTCCTCCACAGTAAAGTCTCATTTATTTGTTAAAGTATCTCAAATGGTTTCTGTTACTTGCAACCTTGTCAATGTTATATCTCCATGCAATAATATGGTTGTTTCTGGGAATTTATCACCCTCTCTTCTCTTTCAATTGATCTAGAAGGGCCTTTCTTTCTCTACCACCTCACATCAAAGTAGAAACAATGATTTAAACAAGGCTTCTATCTAAGGGGCAGATAAGAAGCTTGTCTAAAAGTCCTTTTTCTTTCCAAGTAGAGAGTGATTAGACATTACTGCTCCTGGGGGAAGTGAGAGAAGGCAGAAACTTATCTAACAATCAATGGGAAAGGAAAGATGGTTCGAGGAACAAGGATGAAAACATTTAATCAGAAGGACCAAGAGCAGAATGAAAGAAATAAGAGGTTGAACATTCCTTGCCTGCTCATTCACCACATGCCATTCAATAATTCTGGGTCCTGGTAAGCTCTTTACTTAGAGAGTAGGAGAATTGGAGCTGTGTATGGGTTTGGGCTTTGTTAACAAAACCGCAAAGGGTTATTACTAATACAAAACCACAGTTCACAACATAATGGTTATTTCTCCATTAGTAGAGTGAAATACAAGTGATTATCTAGGTATCGTAGTTAATTAAAAGGAAAGTAGTTAAGACTGAAAACTATTACTTAACTCATCACAACATTCAGGTCAAGGTCTGTGATGTAAAGATTCTCAGTGGATGCCTGTCTTCTGTTTGAGGACATGCTCATTTGCAGGTATAATTGGAGTAGAGTCAGTTTCGCTAAATGTTAAGAGGAAACAATTAGAATGGGACTTTACTTGAAGGGAAAAGAATGCCTGAAGCTATGGCTGAGAAAGCACAAGTAACTCAGACATCACTGGGATAATTCAAGTCCCAGTGTGCCCTTCTTCCATTTGGATTACCCTGGCTCTTGAGAGTCTGCATTAACAAGAAGCATTAACAAGCATATGGATGTTTTAGCTGATCCTGCTGTCTTTGTGTCTCTAAGAAACAGATCTTTGATGAGACACATGATTTGTATGCCTGGCCCTGTCTGATTCTCTCTGTTGTGCTCATCCAGGAAGAAATGACAGCTGAAGTTGGGCTCTGGTCAGACAGCAAGTCTACCAACTGTTGTTATCAATCCTCTATCCATAGTCACCTTTGTCACATCTTTGTCCACCCAATTTCGGCCTGTCTGACATCTCCAATCTTTCTTCCCCACTCTCCCACTCAGTTTCTTCTGAGCTCCACAGCCCAGTACACTCTGATCATGCTCTCGACTCCCGGGCTACTGATACTCTGCCTACACTAGCCATGGAGGACACCATCTGTTTCAGGGAAAGTAGGAGGTCCCATCTGCTAAAACACATGACAGGAAACACAGTTAGGGTACGGGGAAGTGGGGCAAAAGGAAGCCTGGAATTAGGCAGAGTGTGGAAGAAATTGAGCCAAAAGCTCAAAAATTAGGCACAGTATAAAGCTTTTTAATTTTCTAGGCACAGTTCTAGGCACTGAGGATACTGAAATTAACATGAACCTTATTTTTTTAGTAGAGCAAACAAAATAAACAGTTTGATAAATATGTCAATAAGATAATCTAGGTATTGATAAGAACTATAATTGTTAAAAAGAAGGTGTTGTATAAAGAGTTTGGGGGGGCTCAATTTGGATAGGGTAGTCAGGGAAGGTGTCTCTAAGAAAGTGGCATTTGAGTAAAGCCCTGAATGATGAAAAAGAGCCACCCATGCAATGATTTTGGGGGAAAGTATTACAGGTAAGGAAAACATCAAGTACAGGAGCCCTGAGCTGAGACCAGTTTGCCTATGTTGGAGGGTCAGTGAGTCTGAGGAACAATTAATGAAGGGAAGGAAATCTAGGCAGGGACCGACCAGTTCCTACAGGGTCTTGCAGACTGTGGTAAGGTGTTTCGGTAGCCATTGCAGGGTCTGAGCCTGAAATAACATAATTAGAAAACCCTCAATTGGGCATGGAAATGAGCTGTTAGAGAACAAGAATGCAATGAGAGGGACTCCAGTTGATGGATCACTTGTATTAGAAATGTTGAGTAATTTGCTCAAAGACAGTGGGCGAGTAAGTAAAAAACCAATGGCAAGGAGTCAGTGGGAGTAAAAGAGTTGAATGGAAGCACACCCTTCTCTCCTGACCCTCCTGTTCCTCCTGATCTAGAATGTTGGCTGATATTTTAGTTCTTCTAAGAAATGAGGGGAGCAGATATTTGTAATTCTTCTTAGCAGTTTGATACCTTTGACCGTGCCTACTTCAGAGAATTATCTACTTTAAGAGTCTGCATGTCCCTATGGAAGGTATTAGAAACAAGTTTTTCCAGCCTTTTAGCAGTTATGGCATGAGAGTGTAACCTAGATGATACCAACCAAAATTTACATGTAAGTTATAGAGTTAGAAGGTAGTGATGGGGAGAAGCAGGTTCTAGGAAGAACCCATTGTGGGAAAGGCAGCCCCAGAGACATGTGGGTTCCAGAGTCAACAGAGAATGAGGCTCTGAATGTGTCTCAGTATACTTACCTGGCAGGGGAGATACCATGATCATGAAGGTGTCTCAGGGCCAGGTGTTTCTGATGCCAGATGTGCTGAGTGTCTGTTAGGGCCATGCTCCTGGGTAAAGTGGGCATTATACTTGACCACAAAGCCTCCAAGCCTGGTTCTGTATCCTCCCAGAGATGCCGGTGGCTACCTAGTGTCTTTCATACATTCCCTTTCTGCTTAAATCAATTGGTTTTTTTGTTGACTTCTTATGAACCGTGACAGATACCTCTATTTTCTGGCAGAATGCAATTGCACTTTTGAAGCAGCCAGAGAGAGATTCCTCATGAAGGGTAAATGCTGTGGTTTTCAGAAGACTCTCTTCTGTCCCAGCATGCCAGCAAGCTCTGCAAAAATTCTCCCCTTCCAAAAAAGACCCTTCATACACTGCTGGTGGGAATGTAAATTGGTACAGCCATTATGGAAAATAGTGTGGAAGTTCTTCAAAAAACTAGGAATAGAATTGCATTATAACCCAGCAATCCCTTTTCTGGGTATTTACCCCCCAAATTTGCAAACATCTATTTGTAAAGGTATATGCACCCCAATGTTCATAGCAGCATTATTAATGCGGAGCAAGATATGGAAACAACCAAAGTGTCCTTCAGTACATGACTGGATAAAGGAGATGTGGTGCATGTATACAATGGAATATTACTTTGCCATAAGAAGAGATCAAATACTGCCATTTGCAACAACATGGATGGATCTTGAGAGTATCATGCTAAGTGAAATAAGTCAGAAAAAGTTGAGAACCATATGATTTAACTTATATGTGGGATATAAATCTGAAAGCAATAAACAAACAAGACAAACAGAGACTCATGGACATGGACGATAATTTAGTGGTCACCAGAGGGAAAGTGGGGAGGGGAAAGCTAGATAAAGGTAAAGGGGGTCAAATATATGGTGACCGAAGTAAATTTAACTTTGGGTGGTGAATATACACAAAATATACAGATGATATATTATAGAATTGTACACTCAAAACCTATATAATTTTATTAACCAATAAATTTAATAAAAAAATTGTTTCTGTTCCTATTACAAAATTGAACCTGAGAGCTATTTAATGTGACTAATGTACTTCTTATACGGAAAGGCAAAGTGAATTTGTCAGTGGGCTGCAAACTAGGCAGGCAGTCTGCCTGTTACTGAAGTCAATGCCTCACCAGATAGAGGCCTATGTGAGAATCTGTAACTGTAGTTTTGGATGCTTTCACAGAAGCCATTTTGCAAATGGTGGCACTCACTCAGTACTTGGCTTCTTACTGATATTATGAGAGAGTGTGCAGTTTCTGACTCATCAGCAATATTGATAGATACTTTTCCCACTACAACTGGAAATCAGAAAAACATAAGTGAAAAAAAGAAAAACTCTACCAACTACTCCTTGTGAAGAATTCTAGTGAGTAATAATAGCTTAAAATATTCCATGAGCTCCCAATTTCCAGGGTGCAGGAAAGTTGCTCCTCATAAATTATAAGAAAATAATAGAAAAAATGAAGACTTTCAATACAATTTAAGAATATGCCTTTTAATATTGATTTTAATTATTCTTTATTTCTAAATAGATTTTCCTCAAGCGAACATTGAAAAGGTATAATGAATCTGAGTCTCAAATGCAGGTTACATCTTTTTAAATGCTGGCTTTCTTCTTGAGGTCTAAGTTCAAGCTGATGATTAGCTAAGGCATCAGGACATGATTTTCCTTAGGCCACAAAAGGAAAAAAAGAAACAAATGCACCTCACCAATCATCACTGACCGAAAATGCCTCGGTTCCACTTTTTAGGAAGTACCATACAATGTAGTAAAATTGCCTGATGTGTAAAGTTTTTCAGAAATTGATGCCCATTTATAAATAAGATTTGTTTTACATATCTGGGTTCATAACTAGATTATGAACAGAACTGAAATCTCATCATTTGTCTGCACTTTCCTTGTTCCTCTACCGTAAGGTCAGCAATACTGTGGGCACTGCCTGGCTGACTCAGCTGCTGCTAGGAGCGAACCTCAAGGGTGTAGTCTCCTTGGAAGGATCAGGGCAGGGAGAGACAAGGTGGTTTAGATTTATGTGAAAAGCTTAGTGTTAGATCCTCTGTGAGCATGTCTCCAAAGTGTACTTTCCCTCCATTTATGCTTCCTGATGAATTAACTTGTTGGTTTATTAGTTAATTATTGATTAATCGATTGTAGGGGTTGCTATATACTGTTTTGTGTCCATCCCAAATTCAGATGCTGAAATTAACTCCCAGGGTGATGGTTTTAGAAGGTGAAGTCTTTGGGAGGGTTGAACCCTCCTGATGGAATTAGCATCCTTATGAAAAATGCCACAGGGAGTTCTCTTGCCCCTCTACCATGCGGAGACATAGTGAGGAGATGGCCAGATGTGAAGCAGGAAGTAAGTTCCCATTAAACATTGAATTTGTCAGTGCCATGATCCTGGACTTCTCAGCCTCCAAAATTGTGAGAAACAAATTTCTGTTTTTTATAAGCTGCCCAGCCTTAATGGACTAAAACAGAGGCATAATCAAGTGCTTTGGAATTTGACCTCATAGATTAGTCAAGACTTTATGAAGGCAGTGCCTTTGACCTAATCCTTGAAAAATGAAAAAGATTTCAAAGGAGAAGGCCATTCTTAGATGAACAAAGGTGAGGAAGAAGAAAGTTTAGTAGGCTAATTGTGGAACTTTATAATGTATGGAGTTTTTATATCAGGTAAGATATAGGAAGGGTGTAGGGAACCAATCTCAGAAGCTCCGATTTTGCTCTGGTCTCCCCACTTCCTGGCTCAGGGTAAGTATTCCATAACTAATTGTCAAAGGAATCGTGCTTTGTGTAAGGGTTTAAACTTAATTGTGAGGGCAAGGACTCATTGAAAGTTATTAAAAACATTGTGGGAGCTTTATTTAATAGAACATTTTTTCCTCTTCACAAAACTTCACCTTCACCTTCACCACCTCCCTTAACCCACTTTAAAAAATACTGTTATTACTTCTGAATTTTATTGTGCATTTCAGCTATGTTTGATTTTGCACAGGTCATTCCCTTAGAAGTGTGTGCTGCCATTTACTTTTGTTGATATGCTACTACTTTAAAAATATTTTTTGTTAAAAGATTGTAAACTCCTTGAACATGAATTCTGAAGAGACTTTTGAGGATACCTTCACATAGTAAAGATCCTCTCATTTTCTGACAAAAATTTTGGCTCCCTTATGGTGACAGTCCTGGGCCAGGCACTTGTAGTTCAGAAAGATAGGACAGCAGAAAGTAAAAACATTATTTCCCTTTCTGCTCCAGTCAGCCACAGAAGACACACAAAGATAAGAATTTCCAATGTGGTTTGAAGTGCTGATGAGAGTGCTATAAATTTTAGTTGACGTTGAGATGGAAGATAAACTTTATAAATACAATTTACACTTGGGCCCATTTTCCCTTCTAATCTTCACTGCAATTCTGCAAGCAGATCTTCTTTTCCATACTAAAGGCAGCTCTGTGTCAAACCAATCAGCAAAGATACAAATTGAGTTACATGCTACAGTGATTTATTAACATTTGGTTTAGGTATAAAATGCTAAACTCATTTCTTGTTGCTTTGGCTAGAATTTCCCATCTAAAGTTATAGTGTTGCAAATATCTTTGAATATACACATCTTATAGTGCAATCTATAACAATAGTCATTGATCTTACCTAGTCATGTGAGACAAGTTTAGAAATTAAACTCTGGTAATGTTAAAAATAATATTTATATGAAACTTAGTTTACTAAAGTACTATCACATAGTCTCTTTTTTGTATCTTGCAATCACTCTGGTTGATGATATCAATTTTACAGGTGACAAATAGGCTCAGAAAGGTCAAGTGACTTATCCAAGGCATCCCAGATTATTCTTATTTGGGGCAGAATCAGGACTCAAACCCAGACCCACGTATCCTATATTCCCAGGTTTGTCAATCTGTGATTCATTGCATCAATGAGGAGTTATTTATTTAGGTAACATGATAGGCTAATTTACAGAACAGATCTCTGCTTTGTGAAAGATAATACAGGGAAAGAAAAGTAATAAAAGATAAAATGTGAAAGAAAGGGTGGATGAAAGAAGAACAAAAGGAAGAAAACAATGGTGCCTTTTAAATTGCAGGTGACTGTCTAGTCTTTTCCACTTGACTTTGCTGTATGACACAGTGGGCAGGGCTGACCTCCCTCAAGCTATACTCAATATGCATAGATCAACTAAATTGATTAGCTGACACTTTTCATCCACAGGCCAGTATGTTGAAAACGGTATGTGTTGTTTGCATTTACTATGCTATTTTTTAGAGATCAGAGATGGTGATGAATGGATTGGTTATGTTAGATAATTGGAGTGGTTCTAGAACCATCCTTTTACTAAGCATACGGCCCCGGAATGATTTTTGGAGACCTCCTGGGGGACCATTGGCAGGACATCTGGGAGAGTATTCCAAGCGGTGTGTTGACTCATGCCTCCAATGCTCTTTTAGGCCTTATCATATAGTTGGATGAAGGCAAACACAATTATTTTTACAGGCACACCAAGAAAGAAATGTATTTTCCTTTTCTTTCTAAATGAAAGAAAAGAAATAAAGTTAAATATAAGGCACTTGAAAACAATAATATTGCTCACTTTTAGATGCTAGATGTCAGGGAGCTTAGATACCAATCTCTACTCTGCCTAACTCCTACTAACTAGACTGCCTTTAATTAGCTCCACTTAAATTTTTTCAACTCTGCTTTTTCAGCTGAAAAATTGGGTAACGCTCCTTCATTAAACTAAAAGTATAGCAGGGCAGGGTTTGATAGCATGATCAGGGAGCACTGAATATCTCCTCTCCCTGCCCCATGAGACACACATTAAGCAAGAATGGGAACAGGGATGAACTCATACAAAGGGTGAGAAAATATTCTACACCAGGGGTGAGGTTCAGAAAGGACATCCAGCTCCTGAACAGTAATTTTCTGAGCTTCAATATCTTCATTTATCAAATACAAACATGGGACTAGACGGCCCTTAACAGTGATTCTAATCCTGAAAGATGTTAGACTTGATGATATCATTCCATTGGATTTGTGTTCAATGACAATCTTCTAGAAACCCTTAAAAGCTGTGACCCAGCATCATAGGTTTCGCAAACACGTGCAGGGATAAAACTGTTTTTGCGTGCATGTATTTACACATTAATGGGTCTTTTTCATGTATATATGTGCTAAAAAAAAAAACAACAAATATCAGCCTTCACATACCAACCATTTATCACTAAGAAAATTCAGTATTCCATGACACGGAAATTATAGCATAATAGAGTTCATGTTTGCATAGTTATTTTTAGAAGCACTTGTTTCATTATCTCTTCAGATTTTCAGTATTGTAGCCTATGATATATAGATACACAGAACTGATGTTATTCTTCTTCTCAAGACGATTGAAGAAGACATTTCCCATGACAAGATAACATGTTCATTACAGAGTTTTCTCCTATTTATCAGAGAGAGAGAAGACATTCTATTTTTGGTGGCGAGCATCCCTCTCTCCTCCTTACCAGGGCACAATGACAAGAAAATGATTAATGAGTGTTCTCCACGTTACTATCTGCAGGAATCCAGGCCAGGCATGGGGAAGCCTGAATAATTGAAAGAAAGAGGTAATGATGGTAATATTAGTTATAACTGGTCAGAGAAGTGTTATTCTTGAGTTTTCTGCCCAATTTAAAAGATTGTGTTTACATTTTTAGAGTGCGGTTTGCTTTGCTAATTGGTAAGCAACCCTTATGGCTCAAAGTCATAGCATACAGTTCCCTGTAAGGTTAGAGAGGGAAGCACGACAGAATTGCACATTCTCATTACTGAAACCTTTTGTGGTAACAGGTGCAATAGAGGCTTTACCTAATGTTTGATAAATGACCGCATTCCAGATTGGTACCCTATCTCATTTATCATTGGCTCCTGAGCAGAGTGCCACTGCAACCAAAACTATTGAATAGGCCTATACTTTGGATTTACTTCACCTTCCCACCTCTTTGTTACAGATAAGAAGATATTGTGTGGCTAGTGGAATTGGGGCAGCGGTGGAGGGATATGTGAGAAAAAAGCACTTCGCTGATTAAAGCACTTTAACAGAACCTATCTATGCAATTGCATGAAACCTAAAGCCAATTAACTGCAGACTCAAAGGAGCGAGGGTGGATTAATCTGTGTAAAGACAGCATGAGAGGAAGAGGCAGAGTTGTAATGGCTGACAATGGGAGGTGGGCACTGAACAGGCTGAGATGAAGGACCTGCTTTACAGCAGCCTACATGCACTGCCTTCTGGCCTTGGGTCTCGTTAGCTGCTTAAACATGTGGATGGTGACCCTGTCTTCAACGGTAACTTAAAATATGAAAGAGGCAGCTAACCCCATCCCTACACACAGACACAGACACAGACACAGACACAGACACAGACAGACAGACAGACACACACACACACACGCACACATACACATTAAGAATATGAGGAGCTGTCATGGGGATGAGTTGTTGATGCTAGGCTAAAAAGAGAAGAAACCAAAAGATGCCATTTAAAGCCAAACAAATGCAACCCTGGATCAAACAATATGTCACTGGCTGAACACCAAGAGAATATGATACCATAAAGGTCAGCAAAATTATAGATGCTTCTTTTGAAAGATATCTTTAAATAGTAGCCCTCAGTCTGACACTACCTTTTAAGGAGGAATTATTAAGGTAATTTTATTATTTTTATGATCTGAAAATTTATAAAATCGTCATTCTATTTATAACAAATAAAAATAGAAAGGATACAAGAGGTTAAGAATTCTAGAATATTTTCATAAAAATCAAATCCTAATATAAAGTGGAATTACACTAAAGATAAAAAATTGGAATGAAATGAATTCAGTGAGACAACAAATTTGAAAAGTTGCTCTAAGTTAGAAATTAAGAGTCTACCAATTTCTCTTCAAAACTCGGAACTCATTTCAAGATGCAAGAATCAATTTATGTATTTATGCATTCGAGATGCACCTTAGGTCTATTTCTAATTCTTTATGTTTCATATCCTACATCATGATATTAAAAAAAAAATCAAATCAACACAAAGGAAGCAACGTATAAAACGTTGCCCATACTATGTGGCTTGAAAAAAAAATTTGCTTTTATTTTTTTCAATGTAAGGGATGTTGATTCAGCTTAAACACGTAGAAGATGATGCTTATAAATATATGATATAAATGAGAGGCAAGCAATTTGACCTATAATCTTCCTATTTTTGTCTGTTTTTAATATATTTCAGGTTAAAACACTTTTAGATGTTTGCACCTCACTTGCTTATTGCAGACCTTGCTGTAAATCGTATCTAATAAATCTAAAAAGACGTGGCTTGTCACTATGGCCAAACCAAGCAGCATATCTTCAAATGTAGGGCAAGTCTCTACCTCGCCAATGGGTTGGAAAAGTCCTCCTAGACAAGACGCTGAAAACATGCTTTAACCTCTCCCCCTGCCCCTGGGGACCATTTAACTTCGGCCTACTCACAGAATACTGAAGCATGCCAAGCCCTGTTATTCAAGGCAACTAATCTTTAAGGTGGAAACTGGAAGCTAATGTGCAAACTGTGTACTTTGTTCTTTCAAGCTGAATTCTTTCAACTTTAACTGGATATTGTGCTGAATGTTTTCCCTCAACTCCAGAATTCTCGTTCTTTCTGTGAAAAGCTTCAGACACAAACTTCATTTTTGGTTAAATTTGTTCTGTCTATTGTCATTAGAACTTTACTTGAAGTTCTGCTGTATCCTGAATTCTACCCAACGCCTTTTAGCAAGTTTCTTTTACTTAGGCCTTATGAGCTAAACATATATCCCTCTGTGGTTAATACAGTTATAAACAGAGAAGTTTCTGGAGGCAATATGCCTGTATCCAAATCTGTCTTCATCACTTATAGTTACGGGACTTTGGAAAAATTCCATGTTGGAGACTTCTCATTGCTATTGGAAATGCAAACGAGTACAAACACTTTGAAAAGCAATTTGGTGTTATCTTGTAAAGTTGAATATTTGCATTTTCTACAACCCAGAGATAGCGTACTGATGTGTACTGAGAGACAGGCACAAGAACATTCACATGTTTCGCTCATGTCCCACAAATATTCCTTGACTTTTAAGGTGGGCACGTATTTCACAGGTTTTCTCCCACCCCTACCCCCACCCTCAATATCTAAGGCAGACACTGATAATTGATCCTAGCCGTCTTTCCTGGAGAAGCTTAGCTTCACAACTCTTTTTTCAACCCAACTCCACAGGCAACTGTCCTCAATCAATTGAAATCTTGAAAAAACACTCTTCTGTCTTCCTGGTCTTAGGATAGTTAGGGCCGTTCAGAGTGAGCATACTTAGCCGTTTATTTTAAATGGTTGAACGTAGGTAATAATAAACAGATTTCCAAAGGCTTATTTCCTCTCTTTGTATATTACCTCACCCTGAAAGACAGGCTTATTTCACTAACACTTGCCCCTTGTATTTTTCTTTACACTTTTAAGAACTGAGTTAATTAACGGTTTTAGGGTGAAAAATTATGTCCTCATCTCTCAAATGTTTTTAACTTCTTTTCCAAATGCTCAGATTAATTTTGCTTTTACAATTTATATCGATCCATTACATAAGGCAGCTAATTTTTGTTCAATTGTTTTATGATATTTTCTTTTAAGATGATTGACATTACCTTTCTGAAAATTGTTTTGGCGTCTTTTGTATATAGCAATCAGTTGAAAACAAAAGTCTAATAGGATATAGGAATAAGTTATGTTAATAGTCCATAGATCTACACAGATTCCCCAAATGGGAGGAGAAATTGCCAAATCTATAATTTCCTTCTCAAATGATGATATAGTATCCTGAGTCACAGCATATATTGCAGTTCTTTCCAGCAAAGAGGTTGAGAAGGAGAAGCACTGAATCACTTAACAACAATTTTAAATTACTGAGGCAAGGAAATGAGAAAAAATATGGTTTCACATGTAATATGAGAATCTTCAATGTTTTCTGTGGTTTATGATCTAGACTTTTTAAGTAGGGGGATTTAGAGACCCTGGTTAATAAGGGATTACTATAGAAACAGTGTAGGTGACTGAGTGTCAAGTCAATTTAGTTAAAAAATACCTTCCTGAAGAAGAAAACTTCACACCTTTAAATTAGCTTTGTCATTGAGGCAAAATTCCTCAACAAACTTTTCTTTCAATTAAAAGAAACAGGTTTAATGCTTGGTAGAAAATATTGGATTAAATTGATGTCTTTGGAGGCAGACGCCATTTATACTTCATCATCGTAGTAATTCATGGGCAGCATTTGTTTCCAGGAGGATCCAGATCCAAACCTTGAACTAGATGAACTAAGGTGGCAGGCAAAGATGACAGTTAGAAAGATCTTTGCTTTGAGTTGCTCGTCTTTGCTTTCAGGAACATGTACTATTCTCTCCAAAACTGCTTCATTTTGCAGTTGGATAGAATATTTGACAATGAGGTTCAGCAACTTCAAGAAGTGCCATAGTAGGTCTAAAAGCCAGGGGAAGAAGGAAAGCAGTATCTACATTCGAGCAATGTTGCATCAGATGCTAAGAATTGCAGAGTTTGAGGGCTCTGGAAGTTAAGCTTCCTCCTCTCATTTCAAGATAGAACAATATTTGAAATGTTTATAAAGCTGATGAGTTTCTCCTATTCCTCGATTCCCATTCTAGTAGATCTGAAAATATTAAATTTAGCAATACTCTAAAGGTATTCAATGATTTTTGACTGATAAGAAACTAGGAGAGAAAATGCCAACAACTTAATTTTATAAATCCTGAAATTAGGCATGTAATTTTAGTTACTATTCCAAAATTAACACAGTAGTGTAGGGTCATAACCCAGAATACCTGTCTGTTGGACTCAAGCCCTACCTAACTGGGATAATAATATAGCTCTGTCAATCTTCAATCTCTCTCTTTCTCTTTCTTCTCCCTCTTTCTCGTTTTCCTCCTTCTGACTTCTTATCCACAGTTACCATCAATTCTTCAATCGTGTTTGGGCCCGTCATCTCAAGTCTCTGTTCGGTTCTCCTCTTTCTTCACCTTGTTTGCATGACTTTATTGTAATTCTTGGTCTGTAATGGTTTATTGTTCTGCTGATGCACATTCAACTTCAGACAGGGAAAATTATAGCATGTGATGTGCTTGATAATAAGATCACATGCAGATGTGAAGAGGAGGTCTTGAAAGAGACAAGAATGGAGGCAAGAAGACTGCTAAGGAGGCAATCATGTAGTTGAAAGCCAACACTAAGAGAATGTTGGGGGGACAGAAAGGAGGCACAAAAAGAGAAGCTAAATTAGGGTAGAATCTATAGAACCTGGTTATCAAGGATGTGTGGGAGAAAGCAGTCAAAGATGATGTCTTGGTTTCTGACATAGACAATTGGGACTGGAGATATAGATACGGAGGTCACAGCTCTACTGGGAGCAAATGAAGTAATGCACATAAGTAAGAATGCCCAGGGAGCAGTAGCACACACAGGAAAAAGAGGGAAGGACCAACACAGGTCTCTGAGAAATATCAACTTTTAAGGGTTGGACAGAGCAAGAAGAGGTTACAGAAACCTAGGGGAAAAGCTTAAGGCAGAGAAAGTGAGTCAAGTTAGAGTAATGAGACCTGAGAGGATTTGCAGAACTGAACCATAAGTTATACTTGATGGAGTTAGATTTTAAAGTTATACTTTATAGAAACTTGAAGAAAACAATAAATAAATATTTATTAAACCTCTGCAGAGGCCCTACTTTTCTAAGCTTAGAAATGGCAAACAAACATACTCAAGAAAACAAAAAACAAACCAACATGGTAATAAAAAGATTTATATAAACATAGTTCTATATCTTTTGAATGTTAAAGTAATCAAAACTTAAAGGGCAAGTATCAAATGGAGAAAAATGTTTCCAGATGTTTATAGTCAGAAAAATATTGTCTTTATGACAAGAGCTTGTATAAATTGTTAAGGTAAAACCACTAAGAATGGGATAGATCAATAAATAAAGAACCTGATGGAAATTCATAAAATGACCACCACAAAAAATAAATGATAATTATTGGACATGATGGAAGTGTTAGCTAAAGTTAAGGTGGTAATCACATTGCAGTATATAAATGTGTTAAATCAACACATTGTACACCTTAAACTTATACAATGCTACATGTCAATTATATTTCAATTTCAAAAAAGGAGCAAAAACAACTAATAAGCATATGGGAATATGTTCATTTTTGCTAATAGCAAATAAATGTATTTTAGAATAAAGAGACACTATTTTCCTCTTCCTAATTAGTTAAAAATAATTAAATAATAATGTAACAATTCTAACAAATATTTGGTAAACCTAGCATTTCCAATGATCATTGGTGACACTATATATCAGTATAGAGTTTTGAGGAAAATATTTGTTGGAATGAATTTGAAACGAAAAATTTTTCTTGTACAAAGTTTTGCTGATATCTCCTAAAAAATTCAAATGATAGAATATATTACATATAATCATAAGTAATCATAAACAATTAGAATTTAGCAATAAGTCTGTTAAATAATATGCAGTGTGGCCTACTATGAAGGTCATAAAGGTGATAACAACCCCTTAAAATAATTATGTTATAATGTCTGTGAATTGAAAGAGAATATATATTTATTGATATACTGAATATAGCTATGTGGAATATAAATGTTAAAAACTAGAAAGTAACTTAACAAAAAATAATAAAAAAATAAAAACTAGCAAGAGCTTATACTAAAATGTTGATGACAGTGGTTGTGTTAATATGGTTGGGTCAAGTGTGATATTTCTTCCTCTATTTCCCACCATTTTTGCTTTCTTGTTAAATTGCTTATATAACTAAAATGAACATAATCACTGAATAGTTACTGGGTCTTTATTTATTTTTTTCCATTTTCAAGCTACATGAAACCATATGGTTCAGTCTTTGATAAGATTTTTTATCATGAAAACTGTCTTAAAAATTATCTACAAGTCAAATAAAATCACATTGATACTAATATTTGTTATCGAATGACAGATTTTGCTAACAGCTCCTCTAAAAAGTGACTCACTAGTGATGATGACAATAATGGTGATGCTGATGATCATTATGACTGGAATGAGACATTGTACCTCGGAGTTGCTGCTGTTACTTCGAGCCTATATTTAATGAATCACAGTAGATTTTTCTCTTTGGTTTCATAGAAATTAAAAGGCTTTTTATCTTCTAGGTCTAAAATCAGAGAAATGTGTCCCTTGTGATTAACAACATGTGATCCTTAGCAAATCTGCACCCCAACGTGAGGTCTTGTTTATAGGTATTACAGGTAAGAGCTCCTGAGCTCATTACGACTTCCATGAGTCATTTAGTTAATTCCTTCATTGATAATGTTAAATTACTCTGTATAATGAGGCATCTGTTCAGAATAAGAATAAGATTCTGACAGGGTCTGGACTACTGACCAGCTCTCCATGTCTAGACAGAAGCTGTTAGGGAGCATTAACAGTGAGCCAGAGCTTCCCTGAAATCTAATTCATCAATGTTATTTTTACATGATATAGTTCATATTCAGTCTTTCTTCATTGGGTGATGTCTTTCCATTGAGGTCTCTGACAGATCATTTTTCTTCTCCAAAACACTTCAAGTCTGACTTTAGACAATTTTTACCCAATTCTTGAGTGTTGACTGAAAAGCCTACTTCTTCCCAATTTTTCCTTCATCCAAGTTTGAAATACCTGACATTTAAAGCATGCCTTTCCATGAGTCATTTGTAATGCACTTTTTCCATTCCCTTAGAATACTATTACGGTACCAGTTGTGGTGGTGTGAATGAAGAAAGATTCCTGTTCACAACATTTTGAGATGAAAGACTCAGTTGGCAATTTGAGCTTGACTCTACAAAAGTCTTAGTATAGCTTTTCAATTATTTTCTTTACTCCAGCCAGTTTTTCTTCAATATTACTAGTATAAAAAGTCCACTAGAACTTAGATTTCACAGGGGCAGAGATTTGCATGTGTATTTTGTTCACTTGTGCGGACAGAATCTGCTACATGTTAGGCATGTGATGAATAATTGTTGAAAGAACAGGGTCTAAAAATAAAAGAAAGAGGTGAGACTTCTTTAAGAGGCTGTTTTTTCCATTCCCATTTATTCTTGTTCCATTGCACTTGAATTTATCCAGAAATACAATTTTTAAAGGTGTATAAAGAGGAGGAGAGAGAGGGCACAAGAATACTTCTCTGTGCTCATGGCTTGAAGCCTAGAGCCCTCCCTGCAGATAGCATGGCAAGTTACAGTAGCTCACAGAGGTTCACTGGAAGGGATGCTTCTCATGGAATGCTAAGACGAAGACTGTGAAGCTGCCTCATTTCGAGGTAGCATTCAGGAGACTCTTAGCCTCTAAGCTGAATGTGGCCTAATGTATGGATTGATTGTGAATCCCCAGTTGTGGTGATCTTTCCCTAATATCTTTGACCATTATCAATCCCACATTTGTAAACATTATGTTCCACATACATCTGAGCTGAAAGTGGAGTCACTTCAAAGTGGAGAAAAGATGAGGTTCCTAGAAAATTGAAGAATTTCTTTAAAGGCCTCTCTGCCACACATAAGAAATGTCTTTGAGGCATAATTTTCTCATCTATGTAAAGAAAGCAATAATAATCTTCTCAATAAAAATTAGTTGAATGAATATTTATTGCATGAATGAGAAAGAACATGAATGGATTAGTGATTCATCATGTATGTTTTTGTCCTGGGAAGCAGATCATAGGCTGTAGTGAGGGCTCACTAGCCTGAGAAAGAAGACATGGACTCAGTCTTGGTGATGTTGCTCATTCTGCAAGTGTGGTAGGCCCTTTTTGGCTTCTATTTAAGCATCTACTACTCATAGCCCTAACTTCCTTTTGGACAATCAAAGTGCCCTTGTTCTCAGACATGTGATTTGAGTTGACAAATCTCAGCAAGCCCCAAGAAGAGTGGGGCACTATGGGGAATAGTGCCTGGCACTTAATAAGTATTGTTGTTACATAAGCCTATGTAGTTGACCTTCTGTATCCATGGGTTCTGCATTTGTGGATTCAACCAACTACTGATCAAATATATTAGGAAAAAATCATGTTACATTGATGCTGATTTGTACTATATATAGTAAGGCTATGATAGTTGTCTGTATTGAACATATACAGACTTTTCTCTTCTTGTCATAATGTCATAAATAATACTGTAGAACAACTATTTATATGGAACTTATATTATATTAGGCATTATAAGTATTCAAGATGATTTAAAGTATATAGGAGGATGTGCATAAGGTGTATGCAAATACACCATTTTACATAAGGGAGTTATGTATTTGTGATTTTGGTTCCAAAGAGGTCCTGGAACCAGTCCCCTGTAGCTACTAAGGAAAGACTGTTTTCTTTGTTTATGAATAATTTCTATAAAATTTTATAACGACCATTAGAATAAATAACATTCTGCTATTTTATCTTAAATTCCACAGTTTCTTTTCTAGGCAATCAGTTTTTATGATGCAGCTGGTACACGTATTAACATTAGTTACAATAGTATACAAAGGCAAAGAGAACATGGTTTATGGTTTATGTTTTCATGGAGCTAACAAGACACTTGTTTTATTCAGGATTTTATCTCACCAGGAGCCTAAAGCCGCGACAATCACACTTGTGCAAATGAATAAAATGTGTATAGTTGCAGGCCTGTTTTTACCCATTTGTGATTTAGCTGAATGTAACTAGAAGATTTCATAAGTCTTTATATTCTGTATTTTTGTTTCCATATTCCACTTCAGCATGCAGGGAAATCTGTGATTCTGTCCCTGAGCCTAGGATAATGGATACATAGTGAGTTATACAAAAGTAAAAGATATGTACATATTTTGCTATCACATAGAATTTAGTGTTGCATAACATATCTTCCTTAATGCTATATTTGAAATTTAATTGTGAGCTATTAGCTCTTTAAAAACTATCTGCATTTAGGCACTACTTTAAAAGGCCTAATATTTCATAATCACATAGTGACAGAAACTGTGAATTAACTTTCCTCCCCCCAAGCCTCCTTTCCCTTTTTCTTTCTCTACTTTAGAGACTAAGAAGCGGAAACACCTTTCCAGGTCTCCCTGTAGCTCGTGTTGGCCATAGCACACATTTCTAGCCAATGAGACAAAGGCAAAAACCTTTGAGGAGGTCTTCCCTTCTTGCCGTAAAAGAATAAAACTCACCTCTTTTTTCTAGACATGACACCTATAGGAGTGAGGGTCATATGATACTATGAGGACTAATGCCACAACGGAGAGGGCGGAGTAAGGAGATGAAAGGAGACCAGGCCATGAAAGATAACCACTGCACTATCTGACCAGCCCTGACTGCTTTCCATGGGCTTTCTTATGATGAGCCCAATAGGCTTCTTACTTGTTTAAGCCAACACAGTGGAGTTTTCTGCTCCTCTCAGCCAAAGACGAACAGAATGCTACAATACCTTGCAACAGGATAGGGGATTTTATGCTGTAGTAAATTAACAACCTAAAATTCTTGGTGACTATACCACAAAAGGAGTTTCTTTCTTGCTCATGATATGTCTGCTGTGGTTTGAGGTGTCTCTCCAGAAAGCTGACATCCATCTGTTAGCTCAGCATTCCATGCTGAGTGATATCAATTCCATGTCAACACATGCTTCCATGATCACTACAGCAGGGGGAAAAAGTGGAGTTGGAGATTCGATCAAATAAGTTAAATACTCTGGTTAGAAGTAATACACTTCACATCTGTACACATTTCATTGGCTACAACAAATCACCTGGCCAAAACTAACCTCAAGTGTGTAGAAAAGAACAATATTCTTATATTCCTGGAATGAGGAGTCTGGAAATATGGGCAAGCAGCACTCGTGTCTACCATACATCAGAGATGGTCATTGTCAGATGAAAGCTAAATAAATGATGTTGTTGAAAAACTGACCAGGCAAAGATATTAAGATGGTTTGATAAAATAAGTATGCTAAAAGCAAAACCTTCCAGTTCTAGTAGAGTGAATAATACCATCCTCTCATCTTTCCTACGTGGTTCAGAGTGGAGTTTGCTAATAATTGGCATGGAAGCAGGTATCATGCACACAGTTATAAAACACAGGGCAACTTGGAGATATCCTCATTCACCCACCGGTGATTTTCCTCCAGACTTTGAATCTGCTGTGATTCTAAAGATGAAATAGGAAGAAATGCTGCTGATCTGTAATTGCTCATGATACTTTTCAGCTGCCCTCTCAGCAGGTCCTTCTGTGTAACTTGTTTTCTCCTCATTGTAACTCCAGTAAAGTGATTTTGAAAAATCTATGGGAGTTTAGCAAATAGAATTGAGTCGAACCATGACCCAGACCATGGGGCTTTCACCTGGACTCAATGCAGAAGTTGTTGGCACACTAGCGGGTAAATAAATGACTCTGAAAGTATCAGCCAATAAAATGTAACTTTCTAGCAAGAGTTCTCTATTTGGTTATTATGGACATTCAATTAGTGTAACAAGGAAGTGAGGAAATGTGTGGGGAAACAAAACCTATCACAGGGTCGTGTCTGCTGCTGGGTAAGATGTTTTGTACTATAATGATCTTTGCAGACACTTGGAGCTTCTTTCTATTCCATACTTGACACTTCCTAGTTGTGTGGCTTAGTCACCTCCTCTCCTTAACCCTCAGTTTCCTCATCTGTGCAATGGAGATCGTGCCATCTGTCTCATAATATTTCTGGAAAGATAGACAATTGTAAAAATTTGAGATTTATTTGCTCTATTGTTTTTTCTTGTTCCAGGTAGTTTTCTTCTTCCTTTGTAGAGGAAAATTAATTGTGGTTAAAGTGATTTAGATTTTTTCAGGATAGGAATAATTCTTTTTAAAATTCTTGTCTAAAAGTTCTTCTTTTAAAATTGTATACTTCATTAAATATTTCAGACATAAAGAGAAAATCTAGCTCTTCTCAGAATTCCTCAGAAATTATCTGAAAGTTAACATCTGAATTAGTTTTTATTTGGGGAGGGGAGGTGTCCTAATGCAGGGTTAATATGCAAAGAAAAGATGTTTTGATTAAAACCTGGATTGCTTTGCCTATTGGAGGCTATACTCAGTGGTATGGGGAAGAACTGTGAATTCAGGCCAGGCATAGACTAGGGAGATACATGTAAGAAACTGTTGGCTGGTCAGGATAGATTCCATCACAGATAATGCTGTAAAGGCTTCAGATGGTGATTGTGATGTGATCTGACCACACCAAAATGCAGTAGTACATACTGGGCCAGACAGATTAAGTTCAGGATATGACCTTGAAGAATGCAAGGTGCAGAGAGAAAGAAAAGTTGGAAGGTAATATAGAAAGACAATAATGATAATAATTACAGCAGATAAATACAGAGCTACCACATGATAATGTGCTAATAATAATCAAAGTAGCTAGTTGGTAGAATTGCTAATTGGTATAGCTGCTACAGAAAACAGCTTGGTATTTCCTCAAAAAATTAAAAATTGAGCTACCTTATGACCCAGCAATATCCATTTGGATAAATCCAAAATAATTTGAAAAGATATATGCATCTCTATGTTCACTGCAGTACATATGGACACAACCTAAGTATCTATCTATCAGTAGACTATTGGATTAAGAAGATGTGGTACCTGTATACAATGGAATATTGCTCAACCATAAAAAATGAAATCTTACCATTTGCAACAACATGGATGAACCTGGAGGGTATTATGCTAAGTGAAAAAAGTCAGACAGGGAAAGATAAATACCATGTGATTTCACTTATATGTGGAATATAAGGGACAAAAGAAATGAACAAATAAACAAAAACAGACTCACAGACATAGAGAACAAACTGGTGATATCCAGATGGAAGGAGAGGTCTGGGTGAAAAAGAGGAAGTGATTAAGAAGTACAAACTGGTACTTACAAAAGGGTCATGAGGTGTGAAGTACAGAATGGGGAATATAGTCAATAATATTGTAATAACTATGTATAGTGTTAGGTGACTATATAAATGCCTAACCACTATGCTGTGCATCTGAAACTAACATAAAATAATATTGAATGCCAACTTTAGTTGAAAACAAAAATTTTAAAATGGCTAGCATTTATTTAGGACTTATTATAGGTTGGGCGTCATATTAAATACTTTTTAATTTCTATCTCATTTAATCTATTTTTTTTTTTTTGCTAATCACTTAACCCTATGTGACAGTCTCCATCATTATCCCCACTTTATAGACAAGAAAATTGCAGCTGCTCAATTTCAAGTCAATGGAAGGAAGTATATGGTTAAAACACAATTTGAACCCAGCTCTGCTTGATTATGAATTCTGTTCCTTCTCTCCTGCTTTGTTATACTGTCTACATATTAATGAGTTTGCAAGAGCCCTTGGACTTTGCAAAATTGCTGCAGAGGACAGATGTGAGACAGCAAAGAAATGAAGCTGAGGCAGCTAAGGGAGGGCATAATTATTCAACAGTTTAACTAGATTATATGGGGAAGGTGAAATTGCTCTGTGGCTGTGTCTGGTTTAACCCATCAGCATGGAAGCATCTCCGGCTCTTTCCAGATCCTGACACTTTGCCTCCTATTTGACCACCCCTGTTGACATAGAGGCCACCACCACACACAATATAACCAATGTGTATTCTGTTCTCTTAATGCCTGTAAATATGATTTAAAAAGTAATAAATACTGAGGTCAGAAGTTGGCCATGTTTGAGAAATATGATGTCAAAATTGGTCCCTTACTTTCTTCTTGGAATAAAGGGTACTGAGGGAAAATAGGTATAATACCTTAAAGCTAGTACTTGCTCTATTATTCAGTGCCAGACTATGACAATTGCATAGTCAACAGACAAAATTTGAGTAACAAAAACTAATTTCAATGCATTCCGAGTCTTTTATTTATATTCTTATATTTCTTAAGCATCATGATTCTTAGAATCCCCACTCAATTCTAAGTATCTCCAATATCCTGCTCCAACTACTGCCTTCATATATTTCAGCTGGTCCCTATTGTCTACTTCGAAATTTCCTCTGTGATTTCTAGCCTGTATCTACACAGGCTTGTTATTTCCATCTTGACCTTTTTTTCTGTACCACAAAGCTCTTCCTCTCATGATAGAGGACACAAACAGGATTAAGTAGGCTTTAGTAGGCTGCATGGGAAGACTCCTGGAAAAACTTATGTTAATAACTTTTGTCCTGTAACACACGCATTTGCTGACCACCAATTCTTGAAGTGGGGTAGAGAGGTCAAGGGGTGGGGTTGGGTAGGGCAGCTGCTTTCACATATGACATAGAAAGCATTACGGTGGCACTAGGAGACCAGTTTGCCATCTTTGACATGCAGGCCCTCAGTGTCTGATTATCCAGAGGATCATGAAAGGCTATTGTTTAAATTAAATTTTGCCCTAAAGAATATTTTTAATACAATCAGGCTCACTGAGGCAGCTCCTAATCATGATCAAATATTCACTGAGGGACAGATTTGGTATCTATAAGTAATCCATACTTAGTAGTTCAGAAAGTAGAATACCCAGGAGAAAAAAAAAAGGTACCTTTTTCCCATTCAAAACCAAAATGTATTATTGCTTCAAGCCAAACACCTATTTTTCATAATTGTATCTCATTATGGTTTCTTAACCCTAGTATCACTATAGTCTTGCTCAGTGCAAAAGGCAAATGTTTATTAATTTGAGGCCAGATGGAAAGCTTGATAGATTTTACTATTATGCCCAAGAGAGCAATGTTTGAAAAATATAATTGATTCTTAGCAAAATGAATGCATACTTTGATTGCAGTACTTTCCTGCTCAGGTTTAGTGCATCTTTTTTTGAACTGCAGTTGAATTGCAAAAGTAATGAGTCAGCTAAACATTTTAAGGTAGGAACTTGTAGGCAATTCTAGAGCTATGCACATGATTTTAAAAAGGGATGTGATGATTATATTTTTGGAAGAGGGCTTATTTGTAAGAAGCAAGATTTATGGTATTGGAGTGAAAAATAAAAATAATGTTGATGAATTTCATTTCCCATCTATATAAATAAGGAATGCACACGAGCGAGCACCAGAGTTTGGAGGCCCATAAAATAGGATTTATGTGGGCTGAGAGACTGTGATATATATATACTTGGTTTTATAGAATAAACTGCAGCAATAACAATACTAAAGGAGACAATAAATGACTGTAATACCAGAGTAGCCAGAAAACTTACTGTTACCAACAATCCAACAGCTTCCTCATAAAACCTTTTATCTTCATGCCTAGTATGTAGGTAAAATGGAGAAATTTGTGTTTTATGTTTGAGACACCAACTGATAATTTATGTCCACTATCCATTTCTTCCCATTTCCTTTAATAGTAGAAGCTCTCAAATTTGATTGGACGCACTGCTGACCAGGTGACGACTAAATTCCTGAGACTCTCTTGTGATTAGATAGGGCCATCTGGCTGAGTTCTGAACAATGAAATTTGAACAGATGTGATCTGTGCAACTTCTACCAAATGCCCTGCAGAGGAAGAATCACACTTGCACTTCTCGCCTTCCTCCTGCTTGCTGGATGCAGAAATGACGATGAGAGTGGATTGGCCACTTTGGAAGCAGAGATGGAGACGGCATGTTGACAATGTTGCGTCAGTCTCCTAGACCTTGTCTGTGATTTCTGAGCTATTGCGTGGGAAAGAAAGAAACTTCTATCTTGTTTAACTTGTGTATTTTGTATTCTCTTTGTTATAAGATCTTAGATTGTGCCATAATTGATATTTGTGCCCATTCTTTGGGAGAGGGTCGTCAATAAGCAATAAATTCCCTCAACAGAGGTAGTTGAAAGGAGAAGAATCCTCAAGTTAGTGTACTGTCCCATCAAATGGAGATGTGATTAAAGCATGTCAGGGAAAAAAAGAGAGAGAGAAGATGTCATTAATTCTGTGTAAAATATTGGGGAAAGTCTCACAGAAAAAGTAACATTTGCATTAAGGTTTAAATGATAAGTTGACATTTACCAGCTGGGGAATATCTGAATCAAGATTTGGAAGGATGTGGCTAAAAATGAAGAGGTTCTGATAAAAATGTAAAAGTAACTTTATGAGGCCATATTTAAAAGATCACTGTTCGCTTTGTTAAGGACTTTGGGCTTCATTCCATAAGCAATGGACAAGTGTCAAACAATTTAGGTCATAGAAATAAAAGGATAAACTCTGGGTTTAGAAAAAATATTTTGACAGCAGTGAAGGAGAAAAATTGAAATGGGAAGAAAGTGAAGACAGGGGACCATAATTTCCAAAGTCTTATTGTTCACCTAATCTTTGTCAAGGGTGTCTGTCTGTCTGTCTGTCTATTATCAATCTATCTAGTTTACATTAAGTGTATTTCAAAATTTGGCCACAGTATATATATTTTTATATGTAATAAAAATACATGTTATTTTTTAAAGTCTGAATATGTAACTTTTTAAACTATCCTGTGTATCTCTATGGTACACATACCATACTCAGAACAAATATTCAATTGGTGCACACTGGAATAACTTTTAAGGTCTTAAAGTATTGACAAACAAAAGCTCATAGACATAGACAACAGTATAGTGGTTTACCAGAAGTAAAGGGGGGTTGTAGGGTGGTAGGAAGGGTAGAGGGGGTCAAATATATGGTGACAGAAGGAGATTTGACTTTGGGTGGTGAACACACATGCAATATACAGATGCTATATTAGAGAACTGTATGTTTAAAACCTATAGAGTTTTATTAAACATTTCACCCCAATAAATTTAATTAAAAAATTTAAAAAGGAAATGAAAACAAAATATTATCAGAAAACACCTGAGGAAAAAAAATTGAAATGACACCCTACCAATTGTTGAAAAAGCTGCTACTCTGAACTCGTGTGTCCCCATCCCCATAGCTATGGCTCTCTGGTATACCCAGAGACCCAGGACCTTCTCCTGATTTAGAAACCAGCGGGTCTGCAGGGCCCTGTCCTATACTGCAGCTGACTTCTGCTCTGATTGGTCAAGCTTGGTCGTAATTAGTTTTTAAACATTTTGAACATCATCCCGTAAGCACATGTAGAAATCATAGATTATTTTGGTTATGGAAGCAGTAGGAGGAACGGAGGAAAAAGAACAAATTTGAGACATATTTTGAAAATAAATGTAGAGAACTTGGTGACCAATTAAATGTGGGAGTGAAGAAGAGGAAGTGTTAAAAATTCTGGGGTTTTAGTTTGTGTGAGTAGACAGTTGGTTATACCATTAACTAGAAAATGGATACAGGGTGCACAGCTCAAAGAGGGGGAGATAAGAAGTGTGGTTTTAGACATATGGAGATTGAGATGCCTTGACAACATCCGTGTGGAGATGGTTCAGAGTTGGCTGGATACATTGGTTAGCTGGTAAATGTTTAACAATTGACTTTCAACCAATAAAGAAGAAAGCTCTTTTTGGAGGGTAGATTTACTAATCTCCATGGTGTAAATATTCCCACCATGTCCGATTTTAAGCTACCAATGTGATCTCATTGATGCTGAGTTGGGGAGGGAAGGGCACCATCTGCTCTCACAAGCTTACTTACTCCAGCCATCATTGGTTGGGTATACAGCTTTGGATCTCAGCACAAGGCCCGAAGGTGTATGTAGATTTGGCAGTCAACATATTGTATTTTAAAACCTTTAAAATGTTTTGAGTTTTCTTTTTTGCTCCAGCATTTGGTAAGTTAAAAAATATTCTGGAGTACTCTTCTAAAGAATGAATATTGTGTATATGTTTATATATATTCATTAGATGAGGTGATGTATATATATATCTACATTAGATCAGGTTTGTTGATTCTCTACTCAAGTCTTCTATATCCTTACTGAATTCTTTGCTTCTTTTATTAGTCCCTAAAAGAGGTTTGTTAAAACATCTAATATTATTATGTGCTTATTTTAGTTTTATATTTATATATTTGAAGCCATATTATTAAGTGGATAGAAAGTGTACATCTTTCTGGTGGACTGGATTTTTTTTATTGTGAAGTGTCTCTTTTAATCTCCTTTTTATCTTAAAGTCTATTTTATCTGATTCATATGACTACCTCAGCTTTCTTTTACATGGTCTATCTTGCCCTCTCTGTGCCTTTTCAGACTTTCTGCATTATTAAGTTTTAGACATTTCTTTTATAAACAGCATATTTTAAAAATTAAGCCTTATGATCTGTCTTTTAATTGAAACTTTTATTCCATTTTTTTTGTATAAATGAGGGTCCAATCAGGAGAAATTACACAGTAATTTGAATAGTGATGATTTAATATTAAGCATTATAAACAATTTACAGGAGGTTAACCACTAAGAAGCAAGAAAAGAGAACTCTAAAGAATACCCTAGGGCTGAGGAAACAGAATCTAAGGCTAAACATACTTGGGCTCTTCCTCTGTCTCATCAAAGGCTATGATTCAGATATGTTAAAGAGGATATGCCTGCAGTGCACCATGGCTTGTGGTGAAAGCTTTGGGTTATTCTGGGCCAAAGTTGGTCCATATTTTGTGGACCATGATTCGTGGGCAGGAAAACATCTGCTGAGATTTGCAAGAAGAAAATAGTTGACACATACAAGGAAACTCATTCATATCACAAGGAAAGAGAAAATATACAAAACCACTATAGGTCTCATTTTTGTAATTGTTTACAAGGTTGTAGTACAAGGTTGGCTTCCTTTTCTACTACCTGTTATATTTTTTCCTGCCCCTCAGCCAAACCCCAGAAGGTTGCAGTTCTTTCCTTCGTGGAGCAACCCATTTCCGAAGGGGCCAAATCCACAATTGCCCTGCCTTTTTTGGTTGCTGTAGCTTTCCATTAACTTTTATTATTGGGCATAGAAGTAAAATGAGGTACCCTGGAAAGCCCTGGCTTCCATTGTTCTCCATGTTTTATATAAACACCACAACTCAATTTCCTCTTGGAAATTAGAATCAATCTCTCCAGGAGTAGAGTTGCCACCTTTTCTGTCTGTTGGGTCAGAGGCATAAAGAGCCCCAAATGGCCAGGTGACAATCCAACTTCTATTTTGTTCTATGACTTCATGGATGGCAGTTATGGTGGTAGCATTATAGGCAGGGAAGGCAAATTCATATCCAGAACATATGTCTATTCCAGTGAGAATGAATCTCTGCTCCCTCCATGATAAAGTTAGTCCAATGTGATCTATTTGCTACCAGGTTACTTACTGGCTAGTCCCTCCAGAGAATTATATCTTGGGTATTAATTGTTGAAATCTGCTTTTGGCAGGTTAGACACTCAGCCATAGCTTTAGCCAGGTCACCTTTGGTAAGGAGAAGTCCATGTTTTTGAACCCGGACATAACCTCAATCTTTGCCACCATGGCCACTTTGTTCATGGGCCCACAGAGAAAGCACTGTATCTTGGGAAAAGAAAATAACTAACTTCCACAGAACACACCATTTTGTCCCTCTGATTAAGAGCCTGCTCTGCAGTAGAAACCATTGGTGGATATTCACATATGGGCACAAATATTTTCACAGTCTGCCTATTCTAAGGGGTCTATCCCCATAACTCTTTCTCAGAATTTTCTGGCACAAATTTCTAATCTTGTTCAAGTCCCTGACCAGAAAACCATCAACTGCCCATGAATGAGTATGGATCTGTACTATTGGCCATCTCTCACCCCAAAGAAGAAAGACAAAGTACTGCTTGAAGTTCTGCCCACTGGAAGGATTTTCTCTCGTTACTGTCATTCGCGGTTGCTCCTAACTGGACTGTAGCATTGTAGCTGTCCACTTTTTGGTGGTACTAGAATAATATAAAGCCTCATTTGTAAATCTGGCTTCTTTAGTCACTTGATCAAGAAGAATTCCCCATGGGACCACAGGCATTAATTGAAGGAGAAGAGGCAAGGAAGAGACACACTTGGAAGGGGGACCCTTCTCATCAATGAGGTTCAGTTGTGATAATATGCTCTTACTGCTCTGCTTAATTGTAATTATTGTACTTTAAATTTTAGAATTTCTATATGTTTCTTTTTTTAAAGCTCTGTCAATTTTTAGAGTTTCCTGTTCTCTACCAAGCTTTTACTTTCAAACCTCTTTTTTTATTCATGATCATTGTTAATTACATTTATGTTTCCATATCTGGAGCCCTTGTGGTTCGGTTTCTGTTAGCCCAAGGTTTACGTTTGTTCTTATTTATGTTTTTTATTTGCTGACATATGATTATCTTGGATTATGTGCTGACATTATATTTGAAGAATATTTTACAGAAATAATTTGAGGCCTAGTACAATCTTACATTATAATTTACCTTTGCTTCTCCCAGGGCCTAGAAAATTATCATTCTGGAATTTAATTCAATTTTCGCAATTTAGATTTTTCTGAGTCACCCAGCTAATCAAAGCTAGCATATAGACCATGCAAGAAATCACTCACTTTTGTTTCACCTTCATTTCTAGAACACAACCATTCTAGAATGAACCTCAAACACATGGAAGTTATGAAATGCTCCTAACCAGGTCCTGGACTCAAGTTTTGTCCCTCTAGCACTTGGGGCAAACTCTCAGTCTCAGTCACCTCTTCTACCATGCTGACCATTCTGTGTTTGCCCTTCTAAATCCACTTCCCACTCCTTTCTACTCTAGGTTGTGTCCTGAAAAACTAATCTCCTACAAGCAGCATCGGTGGGCTTCCTCTTCCTCTGGATATTGGTTGAGCTTGGACAATGGGAGGCACCATAAAGGGGTAGGAGGATGGAGGGAATATGCAGTCAAGAAGTTTAATCTGTCAGCCCCTTACTCTCTGGCTCCTCAGTTACCAGTGGCTACGTTCTACTGAGGCTCCAAGTTCTTGCCATGCAGTTCTTTCCTATAGCTTTTTCTAGGTTTTGTAACTACTTCCTTTCCCTTAATCCTACCTGCACCTTTATAAATTGTTAATCAATACCTTCATTGATCACTCATCACCTATGGCACTTGAATGCACCATGTGTTTCTTGCTGTTCCCTTATTGACATAAACCCCAAGTGCTGAGCTTTTCTGTCTGGATTCCATCTTTTCAAGGTAATGCTTATTTCACGTGTTAGTGTGCCGATACTTTCAAGCTGAAATTTTAAATATTTTGTCCAGTTTCCCTAGTATCCTTATCATGAGATAACTAATATGCTATTACTTAATATTGGAAACAAAATTTCCCTCACTCTTATATTCATTTGTTTTATCACATGCGATTTTTGTCTCTAAACAATCAATTCTTAATTTCATATATTTTACACAAATCAGTGGAGCTATACTGCATATAGAGTTCTGAGATGTGTTTCTCTCATTCAACATTATGTTTTAAGATTTCCCTCCTGATTTACATAGCAGTAGTTCATTCATTACACTGTTTGACTATTCCAAAAAACACCTCTCTATCACCCTATTATTTATCACTCTTCATCATATTATTCCTACTTTCTTGGTTTCAATGTCATTTTGGCTCAATATATTGTCTTCTATCCTTCATCTAGCTCTTTTGTTTAACACATGTGACATCTGATTTGGAATAGTTTCCATAGCTGTGCCTTTGGTACCTCTTCAAGTCTTGATTTATTTGTCTCGTGAATTACTTAGGTAAGATATCCCATCCCATTCCTCATCTCCTTGTACCTTTCTCCAAGACCCTGACTTCTGAGTTCTTTTTCTTTTATTTATTTAAATTAATAGCCACTTTATCTCTATCTTGATAGTCAAAAACTTATTTAGCCAAGAGAAGATTTGATGATGTAATGAAATTGCTTCTTCCTTTTGTTTAGGGGAATTATTATGCTTTTCATTCATAAAAATTAACATACTATAAAAAATGAAGAACACACGGGTTTGGGGATTGGTTACCTTGAAAAGAAACAGATAAAACAAAAGCTCATAGATAAAGAGAACAAATTGATAGTTGCCAGATTGGGGGTGGGGAGTGTTAGGGGGATAGATAAAAAAGGTGAAAGGGATTAAGAAGTGAAATTGCTAGTTATAAAAATAGTCAGCATGATATAAAGTGCAACATAGAGAATGTAGTCAATAATATTGTAATAACTATGTGTGGTGTCAGATGGGTACTAGACTGATCAGGGTGATTACTTTGTAAGGGATATAAATGTCTAATCACTGTGTTGTATACCTGAAACAAATATAATATTGTATGTCAACTGTAATTGGAAAATTAATTAATTAAAAAAGAGTTCATACACATGAAACAGGTTAAAAAGGAACTGATATTTTTCAAAAGGATTCATTATGTGCATTTAATATGTAACTTGACTTCCAAAAAAAAAAATCAATATATACTCTTGGCCAGAAGAGAATTTATTAAGTAAGGCAGGTATATCTGAAATTATATTTGGAAATGAAGTTATTCTTTGCATAGTTTCCCTTTATTTAATAATACCAAACTGCTTTTCCCCCTGAGGGAACAATGAAATAAATGGTTTTAGACTGCTAGCAAAAATATACAGAACCAGGAGAATTCAGTAAAAGCACAATGAAAACATAACTTTAAATAATTTCTAAAACTGTCAGGTGTTAAATCTTAGGAAAGGATTATGCTGTGGGTGTTCAGAGTTTCAAATTCTTGAATGTAACATTGTGACTGTTCCTATGTTGGTCCTGAGCATCTCTCCGTATCTCATATTTGGATGGAATAATGAATGTACCCCAAATCATCATAGCAGTCTTCTAAGCTTGGTTGCTAGCTGGGAATCGCTCGTGAGTCAATGACATAACACTGATAAAAAATTATATTTAAAAAGAAATATGTATTAACCTGACTAAGTGAGACTTTTAAAAATATGGAATAATATCTAATCGATATAACAAATTGTCCCTAAAGTAGCGTAACTTCTTGTCATAATCATTCAATGAATTCTCATGTTATAGATAAGGTTGAAAACTGAGTGCAAATATATTCTTGAAACAGAAGTTATGTAATATTACAAAAATAATTTCACCTTGAAGTTATTTTAAGTATGTGAAAGATTGAGATGGGCTGAGGAGGAAATTTAAAATAGGCTAAAATCTCTAGTTTATACAATGGGTAGTAAAAAAATGCTATATTATTCCTGATGGTGTTAAACTTTGAATATTGGTTAACAAAAGTCTGGGAATGCCTTTTTAAAATAATTAAATCTATTGGGTGACATTGGTTAATAAAATTATTGTAAAAATCTGCAAGTAAAAAACAATGCGTAACTTTCAAAAGATTGAAGAAAAAATTCTATAGAAACTAAAAAATAGCAAAGAAGAATAGAACATAAAACAAGATATGTAAGAACAAATATATAATTATGAAAGTAAGAGTAATATATTGAAATTCTATAAATGGCTAAGAGTTGTACCCTCACCAGCTCAAAGAGTTAAGTGTAAAAAGATTGTCACTATTTTTTTAAAATAATTTTTTAGCTTAATTTCAAGGTAGGGGAGGTCTTTCCATTCATAAACATATTGGAAAGATTAATTTAAAATATCGATGCATTTGATTATTTATATGAAGTTATCCTATACTGCACATTTCACAATAACCAAAATTAAAGGCAAATTACAAATAGAGATATCTATAACATATGAATGTTACAATTCCACATATTGAAATTCTTATAATCAATTATTAAAATACAAAGACCCCTCAAAATAAATAAAATACAAAGATGCAAAAAATGGGCAAAAAGGCATGATTAAACTATTAATAGTGAATAACTATAATAAAATGTTTAATTTACTATTAATTGTGGAAATTCATATGCAAACAAGTTATATTTTTATTTATCAAATTGCCAAAGATTATAACATAGTGTTACTCAATGCTGATAAGAGTTTGCAGAGACTGATACTATTTTATGCCAATTGAAGCATTAACTAATACATGCTTTCTGAAAAGCAATTGGCCACATTTTGTATCAAGAAGAGTAAAGTTTTCTATTCTTTTACTCAATAATTTCACTTCTAGGACTCTATTACAAAGAACTAAGTAGAGATGCAGAAAGGGTCAATATGTTGTTATAATTAGGACATTCATTTCAGCACAAATTATTATAGAAAATAACTGGATTGCAGAATATCATGTAAAGGGCTAAAATTAAGTCATTAAAATTACATTTCCAAATAATAATTCACTGTAATGAAAAAACATGAGAGCAACCTTTTTGCAAAACTTCCTCTAGTATCTCTGGATATTTGTTTTGTTTCTGTTTTCTTTCATGTATTTTTCCCAAAATTTCTTTGCTGATCATATATGCTGTCACAATTATCAAATTTCTTAATATCGATAATTAGTGTGCGTAGCTATGTGAGGGCTATTGTTCCTGTTTTCTCAAGTGATAACCTCAGAAAGTTAGTGGAAATGGGGACATCACCATCATGCACAACCATTCCATTCAACCTTATCCAGCTGAGGTTGTTAACCAGGTCATTGTGTAAATGAATTTTCTACTCTTCTACTAACTACAGAAGCAACTGAGGCAGTGGCATAATCAGGGATGGCGAAGAGCCAAATTTATCCAATTCTTTTATGATTTTATTTATGACACTCCTCTTCCCACCTTGTAGATATCAAAGTTTTAAGATGTTGGGCTATGCTGGTCATTTAAGGTTGATTCTTATTGCCATAGTTATTAGAATCATAAAGTTGTCTGGTTATGAGTCTTCAGTATTATTAAAGTTTTAAATATATATCAAAGCTTGAATTATTTTGATGATATAAGTCCAAGGAGTCATCAGAGAATCATCAGAGGCAGAGCCTCTGGGGTGGGGAGATCACGTCTAGCTGTCATCTTCTATTTTACTGGGACCACTATTCTTGTGACAATATTAGGGTGCCTTGCCAGATCGTTCTGAAAAGGAAGCTTTATCAAAAAATATGTCAGTCATCAGGTTGATTGCATCAAGTTGGAATAAAATGAAATTTGCTTAAATATTTTTTTCTTCAGCACCATTTTCTGTTGATTAGGTGATACCAAATGATGAGTTTCACAGACTATTTTTCCAAATTCCAATCATGCAATTTTATTATGGGGAAAATCAGTATTCAATGCATAAATGACTTGAATGAAATAAAATTTCTTTCTTCCTCCCTTTCTCCTTCCTTCCTTCCTTCCTTCCTTCCTCCTTCCTTCCTTCCTTCCTTCCTTCCTTCCTTCCTTCCTTCCTTCCCTTCTTCCTTTCTCTTTCCTGTTCCTCCATTCCTCCTTCTCTTTATTCCTTCCTTTTTAATTTTTTCTTATGGATTTGGGTTTGAGAAGAGCTGTCCACTGCTTGGCAAAATTACACTCATTCTCTAAGGCAAAAAGTCACTGCTTTCTTGCCTCTCAACCCTCTAAGAACCCTCTAAGAATAATAAGAACATTTCCTTTTCTACTCCTACAGGACTTTGGCAATAATGCTGGTATATGCCTCATGTTGTGTCAGAGCTGAGTTGTGTCTTTTCCACTAGACCATGAGCAGAGACCATGTTGCATTCAGATTATATCCCCAGAGTTCAACCCATCGTCTGGCACAAAGCTGGTAATTTATGAATGGGAAATAGTTCTGTTTCTCTGGCGATGTCATGCTTTTCAAAATATGTAGACCTACCTTGTTATTTCACTTGTAGGAAAACTTTGAGGAAGGGAAGAAGAAAAATATCAAGAGCTTTGCACTTTGCATTCTATTCCCTCTAGATATTTAAACTGGAAATAACCAATGTCCCTAATAAAAGAAAAGCAGCAATGACTAAGTTGAACAAAATAAATATTAAGGCTTAAAAGTAGATGGGAGTTTCTTTGTTTTCTCTCCACTTCTGCCAATAGGTTTAAAAAAATAATGTAAGCTCTTTAGTAAAACTTAAATTATAGCTGAGCTTCTGATCCAGAATTTCTCTTCCTGCAGAAATTTCTTTCCAATCTCAATTCATTTCTTACTAGTTGTGCAGATTATTGTCATGCAGTTTGCTGAACCTATCTGTACCTAAATTTCTTATTGTAAAATGGGGAGGATAATAAATGTGTTTATGCTGTAGCATTCTGTGAGGGCTTAAAACAGGGTTCGGTGTGTTAACAGACATTAGGACAAAGGTTCTGACCACATTTGGATGTGTAAGAATCAAACGAGATTGAATGCAAATCTCCAGGGAAAGAGCAAAGCACTGGACACATTATTCAGTGCAGTCATTCGTGTGCAGATACTTAATGAGTGCCATGCCTTGTGCTACAAGACGAGAGGGAAAATGAATGACAGGTGGCAACTGTGGCATAAAAAAGCATATTGTTAAAATATCTTTATACAGTATTAGGACTCAAGAGGTGTTTCTTGATATTTAGAGGCTTATAGCTTAGTAAAGGAGAGGTGTGGCGTTTATAGAAATAAAGTGATAGAAACCCTAAGGGATCCTGAGATTATCATGTTAAGCAAAATAAGTCAGATAGAAAAAGTTGAGAATCATATGATTTCACTTATATGTGAGAAATAAATCTTAAAGTAACAAACGAACAAGACAAACAAACAGAGACTCGTGGGCATGGACAAGGGTTCAGTGGTTACCAGAGGGAAGGGGGAGGGAGAGGTAGATAAGCATAAAGGGAGTCAAATATACGGTGATGGTGACGGTGACGAAAGGAGGTTTCACTTTGAGTGGTAAACTCACAATGCAATGTACAGATGCTGTATTATAGAACTGTACTCTTAAAACCTGTATAATTTTATTAACCAATGTCAATTTAATTTAAAGAAAAAGAGACCCCAAGGGAGTTATAAAGTGCTATGGCATTTGAAGAGACATTTCTTGTAGCTAAAGAGGGCAGAAAGGTTGTTAGAAAAGGGAAATTGAGTTAGGACTTGAAGGTTATACTATTTTTATAATTTTTTTAAAATTTCATTTTCTTTCGGATCGTATTTGAGAAAGAGACTTATAAAGCCACTTAGATATTTTGGATGCACGGTCAGGGCTTGCTGCCTGCTGAGCTTCACTGTGGAGTGACTGGTGGGGAATTAGTTCACTGGGGATCCTTCTAATATCACCAGGCCTCTTCCATTGTGCCAGTTAGTTTCTCCGGGGAGATATTCTGTAGTCTTTTGCCTGGAGTATCAACACCTAACTTCCAGGATTCTGGGATCTGAGTGGAAAGAAGTGTCTGGGGCCATTCAGGAGATCTTTCCTAGGCCCCTATTTTCAGCTCCTTGATTTCATCCTGTCCTCCACGGTGCTTTGTTTCAGGCTCCTGTGTCTCACTTGTTCATTTCTGGGGAGTAACTGGCAGTAGGCAGAATTCCAGATATGTGCCCCCAAGATTCCCATCCCCTGGTTTTCCCATTAAACAGTAATCTACGTGCTGCTGTGAGGGGACTTTGCAGTTAGAATCGAGGATACTTATCTGCTGACTTTAAGATATGGAGATTATTCTGGATTCTCCCGGTGCACACAATACAATTACGTGAAGCGTTAACAACAAAAGAGAATTTACAAGAGGAAGGCAGAAAAGGGGACACGAGAGAGAGAGATACGGCAGAAAAGAAATCAGAGAGATCTGAAGTGTGAGATGTACACCATGCGTCATCGTGCTGTTGCTGATAAGATAGAGCATGAAGAAGGTAGGGAGCTTCTTAGAGTTAAGGGTGGATTTTGTGGGGCAGCCAGTGAAGAAGTGGGGACCTCAGTCCTACGACCTCAACGAAGTAAATTCTGTCAACAACCTGAATGAGCCAGAAAGTGGATTTTTCCAAGAATTTTTTGATGAGTACAATTTGTTGATACTTTGATTTCGGCCTGTGAAATCCAGAGCAGAGAAACCGGTCAAGCCAATCTAGGCTTGGAACCAACAGAAGTGAGAGCTAAAACATAAACGTAATTTTAGGTTGCTAGGTTTGTGGTAATTGATTACAGCAGCAATCGAAAATCAGCACAGCAACAAACTGCTTACGCCCTGCTGGCCTGGGGAAGAATGTGGTCGTCCGCTAACAGGTGGGGGTAGGATAGGATAGAATCTGGAGTCTATCTTCTCATTAGATAGACTTTCAACTAATGTCTCAGGATTTAGTCCCACCCCTCACCCGGTCTTCAGAGGTACCTAGTACCTTCAATTCCCAAGCTCTTCTGGGGTTCAACAGCAAAAACTGGCTTACTTATAGTTTGCCTCTCCTCCGCAGGCACTTACATTTTAGTACTTCGTTCTTTTGAAAATCAGTTGCCACTCACCTCCAATTCTCATTGTCCACATTTTGTTGATTTATCTGATCTGCTATCACTTCTTTGCAGTTCTCCTTGTCCTTGAGAATTTCTTCCTTGAAAAATTTTCTATACTGTCACCTCGATGGGATTCTGGGAATTGGGGTGGTGGTGGGGGTAAAGGTGTGTAATTAATCTGCCATATAAAACTCAAGTCTTTATATAGAATTATAATAAGAAGATGCAGAGAAGAGGATTATAAAAGAGGAAAAATGCAAGCAGACACAAGAGAGGGAAAGTTCAATATGTAAACAGAATGATCAGGTAGTTTGTTTTAATAAGAGATGCTCAGGAGAGTATAAGGAAATAAAGCTGGAAAGGTTATCGAAGACAAATCATTCAGGACTGTGAGGGCCAGAGGTTAGAAAGTTTGGAATTGATTCATGGCCTTGGAAAGCCTTGAAAGTCTTTGAACAGAAATAACCAGAAACTTGCTTTAAATGATTAATTTATCAGCTATTTATAAAAGGATTAGGGTGGAGGGAATTAGAAGGAAATTGCTTAGAAGGCTCTGACAATAACCTGAGAATAAGTCTAAACCCATACTGTCCAATATAATAGCAACTAGCCTCATGTGGCCTGTTGAGCACTTGAAATGTAGCTCTTGTGATTAAGGGACTGAATTTTAAATTTAGTTATATTTAATTTTTTTAAAATACTACACAGTTCAAGTATTAAAAACTTTTTATGTATATCTGAAACAACATGGGTTGTGAATCTATTTTTCAACTATCAATTTTATGAAATCTAAAAATAGATCAAGTACTTCCAATGAAACTTTAGCATCTGAATTCATATATGTTGTAAGTGTAAACACACATCTGATTTTGAATAATTAGTTAAAAAAAGAATGCAAAGAATCTCATTGATATGTTGTATATTAATTACATGTTGAAATTATAATATTTTGGACTTATGGGTTAAGTAAAATATATTAAAATTAATTTTACCTGCTTTTTAAACTCTTTAAAATGTGGCTACTAGAAAATTTAGAATTACATATGTGGCTTATACAATATTTCTATTGGAAACTCTGGCTGAACTCTTTGCAGTAGTGTTCATCAGAGGGTAATCTGCATCTGAGAAGCATCGTGGAAGGAGAGTAGACTAGATTGTCAGAACTCGGGTGGATTTATGCATATGCGATAGGGCTCTGACAATGTAAAGTGAGCAAATCTGGATGGAGCAGAAACCTAGTCTATCATGAGGACTCTCAAACTAGGGGAGGAGAGACTCATGCAAATGTCCTGGAGAGAATATCTAGATGTTTTGAGATACATCATGTTAAGGAAAACAATGGCCTTAGAATGAATATTAGAAGTGGCAGCTATTGTTAGAGCATCCAAGCATGTGGACTGAGCCTAACCATGTGAAATCCAGATATGGCAAAGCAACGATGAGACTGACAGATCTATCAATACGTAGTAGAGGAATCGGGAAAGAACTGGGGCCTGTGATGGGAACTGAGAAGTCCCAAGCAATTTATCGGAACCCATTTCACTGGAACTGAGGGTTAGGATGGGCTCCAGTCTATCAGGAAAGACCATTGGGAAGAGTAGAAGCACATTGACTTGACCTGTAGGTCACATGTATGTCCATAGCTTGGCATTGCATATTTGAGTCCTAGGTCTGAATGGCAGAAACGAAACCTAAACGTTCAGCAACTATGCTTAGGTACAAGCCAGAGTCATGAAAGAGTATTAATTTTAAAACCCAGTTCACTAAGGAAAAAGAGGTACCTAGAGACTTTTGACATACTTCTGAACTCTTTTGAAATTGATAAGAAAATTGGCAAGGATATCTCTGGATTTGGGAGGGAAAATCTAGGGAGAACCAAAGTGGGCAGGGGAGGTGGGAAAAGAAGTAATTATCACTTTGGATAAGAGCAAACAATGGAGGGAGAGGAGAGGAGGATTATTATCTAGTTGGTGCCAATGACAGAAAAAGAAAACAGAGGAGTAGGTTTGGTTTTGGATAAAAAATAAAAGATTCTATTTACTTTATATAAAATGCCTTTATATGCATTTGAGATGTTCATAGACATCAGCCAGAGCTAGAGTATGAAAAAGTTGTCATTGTTGGAGACACAAATTTGAGTTTTCCTTATATAATAAATAGTTTGCAATGAGCTTGCCAAGGCTGAAGATAATGAAAGAATACAAGCCAAATACTTAAAGTATTTTACTATCGTTAAAGAGGCTTTTCCTCCATTATGATGAAAATGCTAATCATTAATTAGTAATGAGATGTGACGGCCAAGTGATCAGAATGTTCTTGTTGGCTCATAAATGTATTCCATAATAAGCAACAGGCAACATAGATATTAATTTAGAAAATAATATTTGAAATATGTAATGAGAGAAAACAGAATTAGATAGTTTTAAGGAATGTTTCCACCAGAGTATGGGATCCCAGTGAATCATAGTTTCTTGTTAAATTAAAAAAAATAAATTAAAGTATCGCATATGTTCCTTGTCAGCCAGATAGAGCAACTTCTTTCTAAGCCATATTTGTGGGAGAACTACCAGTATTTTTACTAAGCTCTACTCTTTATAGATTTCAAGAGTGCTGCTTTTTTGTTGTTTGTTTGTAATGACTTTGCAACATCATCTACCATTTTAGCAGACATTCATGGCATGTTATAATTCATTTTATATTGATCATCTCTTTAGTTCAAATATAAGGAAGTCCTTGGTTTTATCAGAACTGATCACACTATGTGATGGTTACAGTTGGGAAGGTTTCCTGTAGACATCTCATTACATTCCTGTGGGCATGCCAGGTTGGTCTTTGTCAACTTCATCACACAAGGATGCTGATTTGGCCAGGAGAGGCTAGGTAATGCCATGTAAGAGATGATACCAAAAATCTCTCTGGCTACGACGACAACGTCCATCACAGAAAATGTCTATCGTGACTCTGTTCCACATCACCTTCACTCTGGGACCTGTGCTGAAGGATCAGCCTCTATCTGAACAATGCCAATCATTGTGGCAGGGAGAAAGAGTACGTGGGGAAGCCCATACTGGCTTTTGAAGTTTCCAGTGAAAAAGTCATAGCTCAAATGGTCTTATCTAAGTTCACTGAGAGAGAATCCTCACATAGGGAAGGACAGCCAGTCCTGCTGAGTCGGTCATAACTGTCCCTTTAAAATACCCTACCCATTTATGTCTGTCAAATTGATTTTATTGCTGAAGATCTTAGGGCCCAAGTGCTATGTTTTTCTTACCTTTTTTAGTAAAAAAAAAAATAATAATTGATGTATTATAGTGGACCAGTGCGATGTTTTCTCCAGGACTGAGATGGTGGAGTCGTCTTCAGACTATATTTTGACAGTAAGGAGGAACGTATTTGAGGCAAGAGACTGTGACCTGCTATGAACCTGTGCTGATGGGAACGTCTTTTGATTTCCTTCCTGATGGTACTGAAAATAATGCACTTGCCAGATTAACTGCCACAGACCAGTAGTGCCAAGGCCATGCTGGTTCGTTCTACTGAAGACAGCGCATGCGACAACACAGCGCAGTTGGGGCTGCCGCATGGTGAAGCTTGTGGTCGTCTCCAAGCATCTGCCACGACCTCCGGGGTTTACACAGGGGCTCCACTGTGCCTCCTTTAAATTTTGAGAGCGGTATTAATCTCTGATTCTCCACCTGGCATTTGGTATAGCTTCTGATTTACTATCTTGGCTAAAAAACAAAACAAAACGGGGGACTCTTGCAAGGGTTTGACCATTGCTATCATGACGAATCTTACTTTGCGGTCAGGGATCTCTTGGGAGAATTATACGGCCATTATGAGTATGCATCCTAGTCAGGCACTCAAAGACTAGGGATATGACAAAAGATGAATCCCTGGAACTATTGGACAACTGTGATGTGGACATGGGCTGAGACTCTAGTCATAGCCTGCCTTTGCCTGTCTCCATTTTAACAGTTGGGTCACGCTGACAATTTATTTCCCTTGGTGTCACCAGTCAGATCCTGTCTACAACAGTGCTCAAAAAAAAAAAAAACAAAAAAAAAAACCACTGGCTAGTTTCCTTTCCCTAGTTTGGTTCATCTAGTAAGTGGATGGGTAATGCTTTGAGGAATGATTTTGGAAATCTTAATCATATATACCTTCCATGGTGTTGCATGGTCCTCTTTTAAAGGGATCCAGATTCCCCTTCAATTGATGGGCTTTGGAACTAAAAATTGACTCAGGTCTGGGAAATGGAAGAGTGATCATGATTTTCCAATGCCGCAGCTGCCCTTCAGCTCTTAACCATTTTTTTTGTTTATATAAATTAAGCTATGTCCTTTTTGACTGCTCAATTTATCTTGCCCTTAGGAACCCCATGGTCTTTTAGCCCCTTGTTGCCATGCTAACTTCTGCCTATTATAGTAATTATACCTATCTTGCCTCTGATGAATAAGTACAGTATCTGGCCTCTGATGTTTCAGAATACCACCATCCATGTTTCCCTTTGACAGTAGGGAGGTCTGTTCCATAGCAACACATACTACCATCGACCTTGGCTACAGAGGACATTACTGAGATTCTCAGCGATGCCAGTGTTCCCCTCGTTAATGCATTCTTTATTGACTTAGTGAAGTCACTGTTGTTTTTTCTCACTCCCTCAGGATCATACAGCTTGTAGGTTCTCTTGTCTCACATAGTTTGCCCACTGCTCTGAGCCTACTGACCCCTTTTTTTAATACCTTGCAAAAATGGTTCCGGTACCTTCACAATATTTAGTGTAGGTCATCAACATGTCCAACAGCTTGTAGGTAACTGTTTCAGCAGCGTGTGAGGACCGTCTTCAGGTGTATGTAATCACCCCACAATTTATATGCTAAAGCAGTGTCTTTCCAAATTGAATCTACATCAGAATTCCTTGGAGGACTTGTTAGAACACAAGTGGCTGAACACTATGCCACAGTTTTTGATTTAGTAGGTTTTGGCTGGGCCTAAAAATGTACATTTCTAACAAAAGCCCAGGTGACACTGATGCTGCTGGTCCAGGCAAGATACTCCAAGGACTATTTGGCTAGAACACAGGGTAAAGTTATCACTCAGCCTTGTATTCTTGCTATTGCCCAAGCCCAAATATACTCAGGGTTAAAGGTTGTCTTCTTCACATGCTTTGCAATGTTGGTGACACAGATGGGCAGTGTTTGATAAAGTTTAGATAAATAAGAACATATGATAAACATGTTTTAGTATGTATTTTTACTTGTTTATTTAAAATGGAGTTATGGTAATGTAAGACACTTTGCTGTCCCAAGAGTTCCTCAGTTATTATCCTTAGAATAGATAAGTGACAATGGGACACGCTGTCTATTTCAGTAATCCCCAAGGTCTGTCCTGATTGCACTCTGACTGGCTTCTACATTTAAAGGAGACTAGGCCTTTGATAGGCATTATAACAATTTATATGTTAAAAGTATAAACCATAAAATGTCATTTTCCAAATGAAAATTGTTTTATAAATTCAATTTTAAATATAATGTTTCAGTCACTGAATGTATTCCGAGATAATAAAATGAGCCAAAATAGAGATTTTGAAGAAAACTGACAGTGAAAAATTTCCTGTCCAATTAATGTTCAGATTTGGTTCTTCACCCCAGCTTGCCATTCCTTCCTCATAAGTCAGCTTGTCTAGGTACAGGCTACCAGATCAACTGTTGTGAATTTCAGATGTTCAGCAAGCTGTCAGATGCTGCTTAGACGTTTCCAAGGAAACAGCTTTGCTTATCAGCAGTTGTCTCCACAGACTTTAAATCCATGATTTCCTGGATATAGAAGCAATCAACTAGGGTACCTGTACCACTGAAAAGCCCACAGATCTTATTTTAACTACACTATAGATTAAAATAAAGGTATTTCGCAATCTTCTTAATTTGAAAGATAGGTCCAACAAAAAATTATAGAATTGAGATTCCTGCATTTTCAATACACACAAAGGACTTGTGTATAGAACTCTTAAAACATCAAATAATCTAGTCTAGTTGCTGTATTTGAATTTTATAGCTTTCTCCTGCATCATAGCATTACTATATGCAATATTTTTTTTTTAAAAAATTATGTTTGAAACTTTACATAATATTTTAATCTGGATAGCTGATCCCGCATGTATACTAACTCCAATACCATGTCAAACTTGGGAGCATGACTTCTGAATCTTGAATTTTAGTAAAATTTTAGAGCCTATGTTCCTATGTCCATATGGAAGAAAATTAAGTGTATTCAGAGAAATGTTCACTGAATTAAATGCACTCCTCTGACGGTGAAAGGACACTCATCACAGTTCCACAAGTCTGCAATAAGCACATTTACCTGGCAGCAAACCTGGCCAATGACAGCCAGCACTCCCTACAAGGTTTCACGTGTGATCTAGTTCTCTTTAAATCCACTGTACTGTGTGTACAGATATCTCCAAAAGAACTGAGAATAAACTTTTAGAAAATGCTCTTCGGTCTATTATTGATTGGTTAACCTTTAAAATAACCTTTTGTCTTAGAGGTTTTAGCATTTCTTTACCTTTTCTTTGCCAGGGAATGCACTAATAAGCAAGGCAAAAGGGCAGGGAAGCAAATGGTACCAGTTTGGGAAGATAGTTTTCGACTAGTTTTTTCCTTTTTATTTGGGCCTAATTTGTCTAATATTCTTAATGTGTTTGGGTCATATCAAGGAAAAATATGCTTAAATTTATGATTTCCATAAGTTCACAAAATAGAAAATTAAACCTATATGAGAAATAGAACATTAAATAGAAATTTATAACTAAAATCTACACTGCTTAGTTCAGGGAAGAATAGCTGTGTGTCAAGAGTCAGAAAATGCTTCATGAAAGGAGAAAGATCCAAGCTGGGCCTTGAAAAAATATATAGGGTATTTTTAGTACATAAGTACAATAATGGAATATATTTAAAAATGCAAGACTTACAAGGCATGCTAATACCTCTTTAAAAATAAATATTTTTTTTCTAGAAATTTATTCAAAAGAAATCATTGGAAAGGTGAACAAAGATGTGTGTACATGTTAGTTCATGACATCTTCATTTTAATCCATTTAATCAAGACTCAGTAGGGGATTTATAATAATCAAATTATAATATCATTCAATTGCCATATCAGGCAGTAATTAAAAAGATAATATAGACCTTTATCTTTATGTATTGCATAAAAATAAGAAGTTATGGAAGAGCATGATTCATTTGCTAGTATTTCTATGATCTTTAAAAGCTTTATTTTTATAGCAATAGTAACATTTATTAGTATTACTATTACTACTACTAGTCTTTGGGGCTTCTATGTTATAAGCATGGGTTGTCATATTTCACACATACTATTTTTGTAAGTTTCACAAGCACACTGAGATTAATAATATTTCATAGAGGAGTAACTTGAGAAGTTAAGCAACTCACCCAAGTTTGCATGGTTATTTGCTTACAGAGGCGGATTCAAACAGGATTGCTTGGGTATATCAATCTATCTTACAAGTTAATATTGTTCGATCTTTTTCAAAACCTTTTTACTTTCATTGTCTCATTTAATTATGACAGCAATTCTATAAGACTAAACAAATGTTATCATTTATCCATTTATGGACAAATATTATTAATTGTTACTTTTACACATGTTCTTTTCTATGTAGAGCAACATTAGATTTTGTAACACTCTGTACATTCTTCTTGTTCACCCCCATTCCTCTCTGTGGAGATTGCTGAGTTTGGGAAAGGATCTAGGTGGAAATAGCAACTTCAGCAACTCAATGCCTTTGGATAAAGGCATTCAATTCCTCTTCAACATGCTGGAAGACTTACAGGGGCAGGCGACCTTACACAGAGGCTCCCGGTTGTCTGGTGCTGCCTAGGATGGGGTGGCTAATTCTGAGGCAGTTTCAGGATGCCATTGTTGCTTTATACTTAAGTCACATTTGTAATATTTTATCATGAATAAAAAATGATATTTAAAAAAATAAATTTATTCATTTAAATTAGTTTCAAGTATATAGTACATTGGTTAGATATCTATAATGTTCATAAAATGATCTCCCCAATTGCTCCCTCCCTCCCTTGGCCCTCCACTTAGCCATCATATTAATGCTAACTTACTTTCCCTCTTCCATGCTCCTCCTGCCTAACTATCAAATACTAATTTATACTTCTTTAATCCTTCACCCCATTCTCCCAGTCTCCTAACCCCCGCCTCCTCTGTCTGTCACCAAATTGTCCACTATATTTCTGGGTCTGTTTTTGATTAGTTTGTTCTTTTTGTTCTTTAGATGTCGCACGTAAGTAAAATCATATGATATCTATCTTCTTCTATCTGACTTATTTCACTTAGCATAATAACCTCTAGGTCCATCTATCTTGTTGTAAATGGTAGGATTTCATTTTTTTTAATGGCTGAGTAATATTCCATTGCATGTACGAACCATAATTTCTTTATCCAATCATCTGTTGATGGGCATTTAGGTTGCTTCTATATCTTGGCTATTGTAAATTGTGCTGCCATGAATATTGGAGTGCTTAGATTTTATGAATTATTTTTTTTTGTTTTCTTTAAATACCCAGAAGTGCAATTGCTGAGTCAAAAGGTATATCCATTATTAATTTTTGTTCGAAATATTACTTCATTCAGTCAATCAGAAAATAGTACTTTAAAACATTTTATATGCTATAATTGGCTCAGTGTTTACATTTGGGCTTTGGAGCAATGTTGCGTGTGTGTTAAGGGCATGACATGAGATACATTCTTTTAAACATTTTGAAAGGTACAATTGAGAAATGTTACCTGTAATCACAACGTTGTACATCAGATCTCTAGAATTTGCTCATCACATAACGAAACTCTATACCCATTGAACAGCAACTCCCCATTTCTCTTTTCCTGAGCCCCTGGCAACTACCACACTATTCTCTGTTTCTACAAGCTTGACTATTTTACATACCTCATAGAAGTGAATCATGCAGTCTTTTTCCTTTAACTGGCTTATTTCATGTAACATAATGTTCTTCAGGTTTATCCACATTATTGCCTATGACAGGATTTCTTTCTTTTTTTAAGACTCCATAGTATCTTATCGAATATATCTGCCACATGTTCATCGTCCACTTGTCAGTGGGTATTTAAGTCTGTTACCATATCTTGACTATCGTGAATAGTGCTGCAATGAACATGAGAGTACAATAATGCTTCAAGATCCCAATTTCAGTTCTTTTGTCTACATGCCCAGAAGTGAGATGGTTAGATCATGTTGTAGATATATTTTTAAATTCTGAGAAAACTCCATACTATTTTCACAGTGGCTGCACCGTTTTATATACCCACCAACATTGTACAAGGGGTGTTAATTTCTCCATATCCTTGCCAACACTTCTATTATTGTTGGTTTTATTATTATTATTATTTTAATAACAGCCATCCTATTGGTATAAGGTGATATCTCATTGTGGTTTTGATTTGCATTTCCCTGATGATTAGTCATGTTGAACATCTTTTCATATACCTGTTTGCCATTTTATGCCTTCTTGGAGAAATGTCCATTAAAGTCCTTCATTCATTTTTTAATAGGGTTATTTTTTTCTTTACTTTTTTTTCTATTAAGTTGTAGGAGTTCCTTAAAACTTTTCAGTATTAGTTCTTTATCCAGCACATGCCTTTAAAATATTTCTCTAATTCCATAGAATATTTTTTGACTCTATTGATTATCTCCTTTGCTGCACAGAAGCTTTTTAGTTTAATGTAATCTCTCTTGTCTATTTTTGCTTTTGTTGTTTATGCTTTTGTTGCCATATCCAAGAAATAACCAAGACCAATTCCATGAAGATTTCTTCCTATGTTTTCTTCTTAGGGGTTTTACAATTTTAGGTTTTATGTTTGAATCTGTAATCCATTTTGAGTTGATTTTTGTGTATGGTGTCATATAAGAGTTTAATTTCCTTCTTTTATATGTGGATATCCAATTCTCTGAACATGATTTGTTGAATAGACTATCCTTTCCCCATTGTGTATTCTTGATATCCTTGTTGAAGATTAGTATATCATATATGCATGAGATTATTTCTGGACTTTATTCTGTTCCATTGGTCTATATAGCTGTTTTCATGCCAGTGCCGTACAGTTTTAATTATTGTAGCTTTGTAATATATTTTGAAATCATAAATATAATGCCTCTATCTCTGTTCTTGTTTAAGATTGCTTTGGCTATTTGGGGTCTTTTGTGTTTCTATATGAATTTTAGGATTATTTTTTTCTATTTCTGTGCAAAGTGGCATTAGAATTTTGATAGGGAATGTATTGAATCTATAGATTGCTTTGGGTAGTATGAACTTTTAAAAAATATTGCCTTCCAATTCATGATAGGAGATGACTTTTAATTTATTCTCTTCTTTAATTTCTTTCATCAATGTTTTATTAATTTCAGTAATTTAGTTTTTACTTCTTTGGTTAAACTTATTACTAAGTATTTTAATCTTTTTGGTGCTATTATAAATGGGATTTTTTCTCAACTTCCTGTTCAGATAGTTGATTGCTAGGGTAAAGAAACACAACTGATTTTTGGACAATGATTTTGTATCTTGCAACTTTACTGTCAGTTATGTCAGCATTCTGAGTGATGTGAGACAGAAATTTGTCCTTCAGGTAGTGCACCGAAAGGTTGGGACTTTGGATGTATGCTCCATTCTCTCTTTCCCTTCTATGAGAGAAGCCTCGGGTTCTCTACCTTCTCCAAGTTGATCAGACCCATGACAACTGCAGCGACCTTTTTCACCTCTGAGCTTTGCCAGCTTAGAGGAGGGGCTGACATAAGTAAAGTGAAATTGCCCTTCTTACTCATTTCAATGTTCCTGTTCTTGGTTTTGGCCTTGTCTGGAATATTACAGCTTCTCAACTGGTTTGTGGACTTCTCATAAAGGTATTTTGGTCTGTATATCATTGTTAAGTCAGTGTTTCTATTTGGGAAGGAGAGCTAGCACCTCTTATTTCACTATCTTTTTGACAGAATAGCTGATGTTGCCTGTGTTTGTATCCATTCTTTGTCACTTAACTCACTCTGTGACTTGAATCAATTCCCCCAATCTCTCTGAGCTTCACATTTCTTATCTGCGAAATGGAGGTAAAAGTCACAACTACCAATAGGCTTTGTGAGGATTTAATGGGTTTATATCTGGTAGGCCATTAAGAAGATGATAGGGTTATGGTAAAAATCTTGATAAATGTTGGCTATTATTATTACTTTATTATTATTATTTTTATATTCTGGGCTTATGATATCTCTGAATTTAATTACCACCCATAAGCCGACTCTTAAATTACATCTTTAACTTGACATTACTACTTTTGTCCTCCAGATTTGCTCACTTAACATCACTTCCAAGCTTGATAGTTTGGAAGCTACACTTATGATGGTCCCCTGAAACTTGCTTCTCTTTCAGTGTTGTTTTTATTAAGGAATGGCATAATCATCCACCTATTTGCACCAGCTAGAAACCTAGATGTCACCCTTAATATCCTTTTCATTTAATTGCCACATTTGTCCTTCATCAAGTCTTATTAGTTTTACTTTCCAAACAATTTTCATATTTTTCTGTTTTCTGACTGCAACATCATTACTTTGGTATAAGCCATCACCACACCTTACCTGAACTATTGCACTAATTTCCTAAAGCTTTTGCATTTACTCTTTCGACATAGCCCATTTATTCTGTAAACAGAACTCAGAGTGGTGGGAAGGCATATCTAACCACGCTGCCTGCCTAATGAAAACTCTTTGGGGACTACCTGTTCTTATGATAAGACTTCAATACAATATGACATTTTGGCTTCAATATTTCTGCACAGTGTTCATGTTGTTCCCTTCACCTGGAATCTTTCCCCTCTCTCACCCAGGAACATCTTAAATCTTTCGGGTCTTAGCTTAAATGTAATTTCCACAGGAAAAATTCCCCTGATACCCTGTCTATCCTTAGGATTATTTTTTTCTATTTCTGTGAAAAATACCATTGAGATTTGTATTGAATCTGTAGATTCGGTATATTTATATTCTCAGTATATCTTATGTTTACTTCTAAAATCACTTATTGTTTTTCATAAAACAATTAATTATACACTTCTTGGTTTAATGTTATTGTTATAAATGCTTTTCCAGACAGAAGGTAAGTTCTAGGAGGGCAGGGATTATGTCTATCTTATTCATACTGTCTTCAGCATTACATGATGCCTAGAAAGATATTGCTCCTAATAAACATTTGTTGAATGAATAGAAGAATGGATGATGTGATATCTGAAGTGATTTTTGAAAAACATGTAAGAGTTAGCCATATGACTGAGGATGGAGAGGGTAGCAGGGAATACTGGAAGTAAGGGGGCACCAGAAAGAGAAATCAAGAGGTAGGAGGATGACAATGGCAAGAAGTAATAAAGAAGTAATGGAAACCATTCATTAAGAAGTAATCAAAAGTATATAAATTTTATTCTGAATATAGTTGGAAACTACAAAAGCATTTAATTAGCTAAGTACTAGGATTGGATTTGGGCTTTGGCATAAAATACTCAGCAGAAATCTAGAGAATAGCTTAAGGAGAAATAAATTTTGGGATAAGAACACCAGTTAGTAATCCGTTAGACTCATTGACTTGAGAAATGATGGCATCCTGAATTAAAGCAGTTGTGTAGAGATGGGAGCAGATTAATTTTGAAGGAATGGCATGATCATCCACCTACTTGTACATGAATTCTAAGATATTAAAGGGATCTGACTAAGAGGACTTAATCACCAGTTGAATTTGGAAAATAGATGAGAGGGGTTATGAATTAGTTCTTGTCTTATACTTCCACAACTGGACAGATAGTGCTGGAATTCATAAAGAGAGCAGATGAGGTATGAGAGAGAAATTTAGTAATGGTGGTAACATTGTGATTTTTTTTGCCTTTGTATTGTTGTGTTTGAGATATGTGAGAAATATCAGCGAAGTTGCCTAGTAATGGGTACAGGAAGCAGCTGATGCCATAGAAGTAATTGTGTTTATGCAAGGAGCAGTGTAGAACTTCATTTGAAGAAAACTTTGAGTACTCAGAAAACGCTCTTAGTCTTAGATGCACACACATATAGATAAAAAATTTTGAACACAGTTTCAGGGTATTTACAGATACTCTGAAGACCATTTTTTCTTTTTCTCTTTCTTTCTTTCTTCTTTCTCTTTCTTTCTTTTTCTTTCTTTCTTTCTTTCTTTCTTTCTTTTTCTTTCTTTCTTTCTTTCTTTCTTTCTTTCTTTCTTCTTTCTTCTTTCTTTCTTTCTTTCTTTCTTCTTTCTTTCTTTCTTTCTTTCTTCTCTTCTCCTCTCTCTCTCTCTCTCCCCTCCCTTTCTTTCTTTTTGCTTAAAAATAAGGAGAAATTGGAGGAAATAAAGTATAAAGAAGTGAACAAACAGGGTAAGACCCAAAAGGATATAGAAATGGGTTGACCAGAGAACTGAGGGAGAATAAATAAAGAATTGTGTCAGAGAAAACAAGAAAGAAGGGAATTTTAAAAATGAGCAATAATGAGTGTTCAGAAGTTTTAGGAATGTAGAACAATAAGATTGAGTGTTATAGTTTCAGTGACGTTGAAAGATGGAAGCCCAATAGACTATAAAATTAATGGAAAGTGAGGAAGTAAAACCAACTGTACAATACTCTTTTACAGAAACTTGATGTTATGGAAGAAGAGAGCTAAAGCAATAGATCAAGAAGGGATCGGTTCAAGGCAAAGATTTTTATTTTATTTTATTTTTAAATTGCTGTATAATAAATATGATTTTGTATTAAGGATATAGAGGCATTACAAAGTTATTTAAGAACTATTCAGGGATTTTTTTTCTCTTAAATTTAGAAGAGAAAGGCATGAAACATTCTGGCAGTGGAGTTCAAATATCTGATCTATAATTTGTGGGCGAGTTGGCAACTTAGTGCTGCCCTATAGTGCAGAATAGGTTCCGACAGGATCCCACTAAGGCAGCAGTTGCATTGTCATAGGAAGCGCGGAAGCACAGATTGGTGACAGCTTGTTATGGATAGTGTAAAGGGAATTCCTAATTAGTGGGAAATTGAACGGTGTGAACACCAATATCTCTTTTACCTCTGGGATGCCATGGTTCTTTTTTCAGGAAATCCTGGGGAGAATCAGAAGAACTTTTATCCTGTTTGAGAAAATTGGTGTTCTAAATTCAGAAAGGCGAAGCTGCACTGTGAGCGGTATTTGAATAGGTTGGGGTTGATATGCCATGGGAACTATCTGTCAGATCTAGTTACAAAAAACATGTGATACGTTAGATTTAATCAAAGGCGATATGTCAGCTTCTGCCTAGGGAGTTTGCTAATGATGATGTGTTATTTTTTTTCTTTGAAGCCATCTGGGATCAAATTTGGGGATCATAAAATGATATTTTCTACGTTTACCTTAACTTTTAAAAAGTAATTATTTTCACACTTGCTCTTCTTTCCTTTACAAAGTATGGAAACATTCAAGATATGATTGGCATTTAAGTCTTAGAATGGTTCTCTATATGTAAAGGAGTCACGATATATTCACAACTTAAATCCTCAAGAATATTCTAGAAAACCCCAAGAATATAATTTTATCACAAACAATTTCAGAATGTGAGATTGCTAATGTAACACTAAGCATAAGTCTAAAGCATTGTTTCTTTTAGAATAAAATACTCAAATCCCACTACTGGACACATTTCAATGAACTTGACAAAGTAGAATTATTAAATATTCCAAATCAGAGTTTAAGAATTAAGTGACTCTAAGTAGCAGACTTCATTATATCAAAAAAGAGAGAGTGCACTGTATTCCCACTTTTATTTTATGTATTTGTGTGTCTGGGTATATATGGGTCTTGCAAAATAGCTCCTAATGCCTGACATCATAAAGGAAGGACACCAAACAGAAAGAGGCCTTTTTAGTCCCCATTTTGTGAGGAAGAAGTGAATTTGGGCACCAAATGATGATGTCACATATCAGTTAATATGCTCAGTGCAAGTATCTCTAACTTCATAAGATTAATAAACAGATTTGTTAATAAAAACTAAAATTATATAATGGTACAAATTATTTCATATGACTACTGAGTGCTTTTGATATTAAATCACTCCCTGCCCACTAATTCAATAAGTGAAGCCCATGTTCAGAAGTAGTTAGATTAGCATTGTGGGCTTTGCCTTTCAATGAACTGGTTCTGTTTATCCCTCCCATCTTTTTTGTATTCATTTATGTAGCATTGTGTACCCCAAGATTCATATGTAGCATTGTGTACCCCAAGATTCATATGTTGAAGTCTTAATTAACAGCACCTAAGAATATAAGAGATAATTAAAGTTAAATGAGGTCATTGCATGGGCCATAATTCAATATGACTATTGTACTTTTAAGAAGAGGAGGAAACAGACACACACTGAGAAAAAACTATGTAAAGATAAAGGGCCATTTACAAGGACATCAAGCCAAGGAAAAAACATCCCAATGAAACCAAAGCTGCGGATACCTTGACTATGACTTCTAAACTCCATAAATCTTAGGAAATAAATTTCTGCTGTTTAAGCCACCCGGTCTATGGTATTTGCTATGACTGACCTAACAAACTAATATAGATACCAATTACATGTTATATATTGCACTATCATTCAGTACAGTGCTTCTCAAACTTTAATGTGCACAAGAATTACCTGGATGCTTGTTCAAGTAGAGGTTCCTGAACCCCACCATCAGAGTTTCTGATTTGAGTTTGGAGTAGGACCCACAAATTTACATTTTCAATCATTTTTCAGGTGATGTGATGCTCCCAGTGGGGCCACACTTTGGTCAGTAGCACTGTCGTAAGTAAATACAAATGCCTTTCAGAGAGTAACAAATAATCCTCATCGTTGATTTAGTTGTTGATGGTTAATTTTTCAGGAATTCTATAATTCCATTGTTAAAGATATCATTCTTGAAATTAGAGACAGAGGGAGTGCTTACATTGTAGAAACTAACAAAAGCTACAAAACAAGGCATTTATTGCTGGAGAGCCAGTGCATGAATTTCTTAGATTGCTTTTCCAAAGTTATGGGAGCTAGGGAAAAGCTGGGGCATGGGACAGTAGGGAGATCCCGAAGGTGCAAAAGATGCAGAGAATGAGGGCACAAAACTGCTAAATATGTATATCAATGACCTCAAGAACTTAAGATCAGCAATTTTATTACTATAATAATAATTCTAACAGATAACTTTCAACCCAATAGATTGAAAAAAGGCAGGCAATTTGAACTTTAATCACTGCCCTTGTGCTCAGTGGCTGTTTGGGTGCATTATTTAACCTTTAGAGTAAAAGTCTTCTTTTTTGTGTAAGATGTAAGCAGACAGGATAATTCGAGCTGCTTCTTAACATTTTTGAGATTTCTGAGTGTAGCAGCAGCCTAATGAAAGTGCCTAATGCCCACTCACTCTAAGATTTTTTTTTTTTTTTGAGGCTCAAAATTTGGGAGGTTTATGAGCTGATGGGGCATGGGATTGTCCTAATTATGTAAATGCCTGAGCTGATGGGAGCATGAGATTGCCATAATTACCTTTCAAAGGTGACTGTGAAGAGTAAATGAGATTATGTATATTTTTTAAAGTGTACCTGTTACATAATATTATATTAGTTATATCAGTTTTAGGTATACAATATAGTGATTAGACATTTTTATACCTTACAATATAAATCATCTTACTAATTCTAGTTATCATCTATCACTGTGCAAATTTGTCATAATATTATTGACTATATTTCCCTTCATCTTCTTCACCCATCCTCCTATCTCCCTCCCCTCTGGCAACCATCCCTTAATCTCTGTTTGTATGAGTCTATTTTTGTTTTGTTTTATTAATTATTAATTTTTATTAATTTGTTTTGTTTTGTTTTATATTCCATGAATAAGTAAAACCACATAAGATTTGTTTTTTTCTGTTTGACTTGTTTCACTTAACATAATACCCTCTAGGTCCATCCATGCTGTAAATGTTAAGATTTCACTCTTTTTTAGTGCTGTGTAATAGTCCATTGTATATATGTACCATATTTTTATCTATTGGTCTATTGATGGACATTTCAGTTGTTTCCATTTCTTGGCTATTGTAAATAATGCTGCAATGAACTTCTTAAATTTGTGATTTCATTTTCACCAGATAAATATCCAGAAGTGCAATCCCTGGGTCATATGGTAGATCTATTTTTAATTTTTTCGAGAACTCTCTACTGTTTTCCATAGTGACTGCACCAATGATGAACCTTTGTGCACTGTTGTGCAAAGGTTCTAACAGAGCTTTACAAACTACCAAGCTATACAAATTAATATAAATTTATGACTCAGGAGTTTTGGCTGGATTGTTATTTGGAATTTTGGGGAGTTTTGATGGGTAAAATTTAAGAGCAGTGATTTGTGTAGCACTATGTTGGTTAATGTGACTATGATACTCCTTCCTGTACTTGCAAGAAATGGAGACGTAAACTTCAGAGACTTAATTTAACAGACTTCTAGAGACTTCTTCCTCACTGACTGAAAATACACTAATGTTCATATTTACATTAATTTATATTACATTAATAAATTATTATTTACATTAATTTTTTTCACTATTCATTCTTTCACCAAATATTTATTGAGCTTGTACTGTGTGTCAGTCTTGAGTTATGTACAAGGGATGGATATAAGGCAGGCATGTTTTCTATTCACAGGGTGCTTACAAGTCTGGAGAAAGTGAGGCCTAAAGAACACTTGAAAAAAATTATGGCATTTTACTAAAAAAAAAACCGCTTGTCTCTTAGGATTTGCTACAACCCTTTACTCCCACTAAAATACGGCATGGTTTCTAAAAGAAGATGGAGTTATTTGGAGCAAGATAGTAAGATGATCAGCATTTGGGTGTGTGCATGATACAGAATAATTATATATATTAGACTAATTGTAGTAACTGTGTAGGCACTACAATTAATCTTATCTAAATGCAAACTGGAAAGTATCTCTTTATTCAGAGGCTTAACTGACTAAATCTGCCTCTTCACAGTGCAGTCACAGCAATTATCTGGAAAATAAAGATCCCAAACAGTCTAGCCCAAACAATCTGAACACTTGAGTAATTTTGTTTTGAAAAAGTATGTTTTTAACAGTAACATATTTATTTGTAAGATTATCAGAATAGGACATTTACATGGCACAGAAAATTTTAAATACACACAATTGAAATACTGTGAATCAACCAACTGGAGCCTAAGTCTATATCAATTCTGTTTTATTTTTCTTATCTTATGATATTTTTTAATCTTGGGGGCCTCAGTGATCAAGAAGAGACTGCACCTCCCAAGACTACCTAACTCCTTGAAATAAAAAATGACCTGCCTATGAGCATACTTTTGATATGCAAACAAACCAATCCAAAGCCCACACTCTGACCATCTCCTCTATCTGACTTCAGCACTTCAGAAGGCAATATTTCTCTGCCCTGATCATCCCAAGGCCAGGCGCCAGACAACTGGGGACCACCTCCAAAGCCCAGAGTCCTCAGAAATGATTAAAACTAACCAAACCTAAGCTGCTTACCCTGTCTCACCCATTCCTTCCCACAGAAGCCACAATAAAGGCTTTTGTTTGTGCTTTCCCCTGATTCCCTCTTCATCCTGATTGATCCTGGTACTTCTTGTGTGGCTCTTAATGGTATGGAATGCCCTCTCCTCTTGGGAATTATAAAGAACAAACTCTTTTCAAAGGCAATTTCCTCCTAATCTGCCGGCCTCACCATATCTGAAAAAAAAAAAAAAAAATCCTGGGTACATTTTAAAACAAACTCATTGGATTTCAGGAGTGGCCTCAGGAGAAAGTCAAAAGCAAAGTGAGTTAGAAACACCTTTGGCCAAGTACAGAAAACTGAACAGGGAGTGGCTGATCAAATAGGAACTGTCTGATAACAGAACAGAGGTGACAGAGAGGAAAGCTACATGCAGATGATAAATAATCATGAAAATGAAAACCAGGCTTACTCTGGCATCCATCCATCTATGGCCCAAATCTGATAGCTACAAAAATCATCAAACTGCATATTGCTCAATCAAATCATAAAGTACCTTTTTTGATCAGCCCTTCTGAATTCTGAGTGAATTAACTGATAACACAGACCTACAAAGAAAAATTGATAATGGGCACCCAATATGCGTAATGTACAAATGCCTTTGGAAGTGCAGCTATTAGGACAGTAGCTTAGTCCCCTGTATTCTCACATGTACCTGCCATACGATGGGCCCAGTATAGTTTTAATACCATCACCACTGATGACCATTTTATATTAAACAACTATGCTACAACGTAAATACAATAACCACTCCTCTCAACAGACGAGAAAACTAAGGTACAGAGGGAGTAAATAGCTTGCTTCCATATACACAAATGTAGGTACATGGCAGAAACTCATATGAACTCAAGCATTCTGATTTGTTTCCTTTAACCCCTAAACTCTACTATCTCCGCCTTCCTTCCATCTAGTTGATTCTCAAATTTGAAATGCCAGTGTGTCCTGTGACAATTTCCCTTTGCCCATTCCTTTGTGATTTATAGGACATGAAGGCTTCTTCTATCATAGCCTGTCTTAGCAATGGCTTAAACAGATGCAATTTATTTGCCTCATATGCCTAGGAGGAGGTCATACAGAGTTATTCGAGGATATTGTCAGGAAGCTGTTTTTTTTTTTTTTTTTCATATTTGTTTTCTGCCATCCATAGATGTAGAATTTAACCATCAGGCTTTTTGCCTCACAGTTGCACCATGGCTGCTACACTTTCTGGTCTCTATTCCATAACCTTGAGAAGGGGATGGACAAAGGGGCAAGAAGCCAAGTTATATATTCTGGAGAGATTATGAATCTTTATTTAGGAATCAATAACCTCTCCATAAACTTCTGCCTTTATCTCACTGACAGCAATATATTGCATGATTATCAAACTCTGATGGGTATCAAAATAACCTGGGAATCTTGGTAAAAATACAGAGGTATGGGTCTTAAATTACTTCAACACACCTAGGCCTTTATGTTCTGTATTAGTTCTTCAGGGGACTAATACACACCAATGTTTGCCCTGTTCTAGGGCAGATGTCCACTAATTCCCAAAACACTCAGGTATGTTTTCTTCTTTAGAAATGATGTGGTTATTCTTGCCTTTTGCTTTTTAAATTAATTTTAAAAACCTACTTAGTTTTACATGATTTCTGTCTAGAATTAATTGGAGTAACATTAAATCTCTAGATTATTTTATAAAATCTTGTCTAAAATTTCTTTTTTCTTCTTTGCATGATCCTATACAAATTGGTTTCTGCCCCACCACTCTATTGGAAAAGATATTAATTATAGCTCTTGTTAACCACCATGGTTTACATTTGCATTGTAAAACATACATTTGAGAAGTAATAGAAAACAAAAAAAAAATGCATGGAGTGGAAGATACTCTGTATATTTTATATCAGCGTGTTTTGTTTTTGAGAATTGTGTTGCTAAAGAAGTTGGAGACTGATTAAGGGAACTTAGTCCCTCAAATTCATCTTTCCCACAGACACTAATAAAAACTAAAATTTTCATATGCTTTGAGAATATATCACTTTTTCAAATTTATCTGCAAAACTCCAGAGAGAATAAAGTGCTTAAGTTCCATCGGGGAAAATGTTCTCACTTTATCGATTTCCAGAAAAAAGCCAATAGCAGTATTGATTGACTTGACATTTCTTTACTTCTAAAGAAGCAAAAGAAATTGTGCTTACAACCAGAATGATGAGAAACAACACCACCCTTACCTCTGTGTGTTTTTTGCACGGAGATTAGAAAACACATTAACTAGATAGGAAGAGTAGTTTTCTTGAGCTGTATACTTAATTTCACAAATTCTCACAGGGAAAGGCAAAGTGGTCACCATTTGCCATCAGTTACCGGCATCTCCCTTGAGTCTGGGGTAATTTTCGGGCTCTGATCTCTTTCCTGGAACCAGGAGTGAAGCTGGTATAAGTGGTAATAACAATAGGTGGAGAAAACACCTATATTTCTTCATTTTTTCTTCTGTTCTCTTCTTTTTAAGCATTTTGCACGCTGACCAAGAGGTTGAAATATGTATAAAACAATTTAGTAGTTTAATCTGTTTAAATTCCAGCTCTGTCATTTATGAGTCATAGTATCTTAAGATGGTTGTTAAAACATGTACCTCATTATAAAAAAAAATGAAATGATAATAATAAGTTCTTTGGATGGTTTTTACAAATGCCAAATTAGTAAATATATGTGAAGAGTCTTAGCATTGGGCAAAAACAGTTTTTCAAATGGGGTTTGTGATTCTTTAGTATGCAATCCATAGTGAGTAGTAACCCACTTAAAAACATGTAGATGGAATAGAAAATACCAGAGTGTGTCACATTAATGAGGGTATGTATCAGATAGTCAAAAAAGTTTGCTTCAGTTTCTAATATGTGTATATACACACCCACACATATACACCAGGTCACTATGAAAACTCTATTACTTACTATGGATTGAAGTAAAAGAAGTTTGAAGAACACTAGCACAGGGCAAAGTATATAGTCAATAAATATTGACTTCTTTCTTTTCCTTTTTTTTTTTTTTTTTTAACTTTTATCAGTTTTATATACTAGGATTTGGTCAAAATAAGTACAGTTGACTCCTAGAGTTTATGAGCGTATGACAGAGCCCCATGAACATATAGTCACTGCTGCCAGAAGCCCAGAACATAAGTGATATAAATGGAGCCTCAGCAATGACAATATACCGCATGTCATGGATATCAGATATACCTGCAGATAATGAAAAACTCAGTGAAATTCCAAATTTCCATAAACAATCAACACGAAGCATATATTTGTTGCAAATCTAATTTTTAAATAGTCATATTAGGCTTCATGTGAGTCACTTAATGTTCCCTAAACTTAAAGGTTCACATTTGTCATATGGAGATAATATTATTTTTTTGATGAGCCCCGAATGAGTTAAAAGGTGCAAAGTATTTAGCATATAATAATCATTTCATAGATGTTAGCTATTGTCTCAGGTCAGGGGCACAAGGAAAACAGACCTTGAGAGGCAGGAGGGGTTTGGGAAATAATGTCGGGAATTTCACCTATAAGCAGACGAGAAAGGTACATTTGGGCAGAGAAAGTCACTGATATGTGTGGTTGCAACAGTGGCCCATGAGGACCTTGGGTGCTGATATAGCCACTCAGATCATTTTGAATTGAGGCAGGGGATTCAGATCTCTTTTACCTCTGCACCAAACAGAGGTATCTTGGGGAGGTAACTCTCTTTTTTGAGGGAAAATCTCAGAAAGTAATTCAGTGGAGATAAATCAGCAGTCAACTCTCCCAGCAGCTCTGGCTCAGTCCTGGGGGAGCTGGGGAGCCCACCACATCACCCACCATAGCTCATCCAGCTAGCACTTGGATCCGCTTGTTTCACACAGAAAGTTCATCCTATCTGGGAGCAGAGCCTCCAGATTCTGGGTGGGGGTATTCATGGAAATATACAAGAGAAAGGTTAGGAGATAAACTACAGTCCTCACCACTACAACTGTCTCAAAGGCAGAACTTACACTCCTCATCTCCCTCCTCTACCACACATTCCAGAGCCCCCTCACCCTCAGCTCTCTCCTCTCCTGGTCTAGGTAGCATACCTGGTGGGCAATCCAGATCTTTATCCCTTGTCTCCATGCCCATATTCAGCCATGGCTGTTTTCTTTGTTCATTTACCATTAAAACAGGGCGGGAAAATGCCAAGGAACACCCTAGGCCACTTGGGTGCTAAATGTATTCTTTCCTGCCTTGATGTGACAGCCTCTTTCTGATGATCAGGATTCCAGCCTGCCCAAATATGGTGACTACTTTCCTTGGCTTCTGGTCTTTTGTCTCAAACATCTTGAAGTGGCCTGGTGGAAACTGTAGCTTAAAATTTAATGGGACCCTGACTCTATCCTTTGGTGGGAGCATTCCCTTCCAAAAACCTGGACCTTTAGATACACAGTGTGAGGGTATGGAAGTGGAAAGCACAAATACTACTGGGGAAGCAGGTCCTTCAGATGCGCAGAGGCTAACATTGTAGGACACGAAGCACAGATTCCTCAAGTGGATCTTTGGAGTGATTGTGAGTGAGGCCCTTTTTATTTCTACCTCTTGGTTCCCAGATGCATGTATTCTACAGACAAGAGACATAGCAGCAGCACCCGTAATGGACATCAATTTAATGTATATAGGGATTCCTGGAGTGTATATAATGTGCTCTCTCATCCTTGCAAGTTATCATCCCAAACCAGTGTCCCAGCAGTGCCTTCAAATGGCCACATCACTGCTTATCAGGCCAGCTGTTGCTCGTTAGCATGGTACATACTAGGACCGGTGCATCTTATTACTATGTGTACACAGCATTGCCTGCTTTTCTGTAAAGTGGTTTCCTTGGAGATATTCTATGGGATTCTATGTCAGTGGACCAAACACTGTAAGGTTCTTGGATAATAATGGTGCAAGCCAAGTCCATGCGAGCTCCTCATAATCACTGGCTACTGTAGTTGAAGGCTTCCCTTAGAATGAAGCCGATGCAGAGAAAAGCAAAACAGAAATGGAGAGAGAAACATTTCTGATGACATTATTTGCGTGCTTGTTTTTTTAGGACCTGAAGTAAGATCTCCCTGATTTTTCAGCCAAAGGAGCTCATAAATTACCGTTATTATTATTTGAGCTGGCTTTCTGTCACTTGCATCCAAGTGAATTCTGATGGAGCCATCAACTTGCTTTCATGGATGCTTATACATTCATTGTTTTACAAGGTTAATACCATAAATCAGGCCTTATTCTTCCTCAAGAGTAATTTTCTATCTTTAGGCCGACCTTGAATGTCTGTAATTTGATACATGTTTTGATGATTTTATAGTGAAAAATCTCAAAAACATGTTTCCAAGTTCTCATAGGTCTCACAATATTTCCCAATGAGCATATCAAGTACCATGGTCTATGAGAGACAGGAGGTAGGAATGTGGAGAGCAATTATTGTGTGTCAAACACTATTGTAAGTACCTTTGTAATTACTGAAGTTCCTTTTTATTGTAACCCTGTGAGGTTGGTATGAGTTTTCCCATTTTGACGTTGAGGAAACAGGATGAGAGGTTAGGTAACTTGCTTTAGGTCACTCGACTAATACATAGAAGAATCATGGATTCAAAGCATGTAGTGCTGATTGTACTGACAGTGAGTCCAGAGATATGCGATCAATGTAGGAATCAAAAAAAGCCTCCTGGAGAAGTGGGAGCAAAACCTCTGATCTCCTTTTTCACTGTTTCACAGCCTGTAGTGAAACAATGATCTGATGTTCTGAAGGCATCCTTCAACTTCCTTGAAGTGTTGTAGATGTGTGAAAATTTATTTTTGATGTTCCTCAAGCATACATTGGTACATGATTTTTACGTCAAAGGAATTATTTGATACTTGCTTTTAAAAGATTTTCCTGACTTAGGTTTTTGTTATAGTCACTATCATTATAATAACACAGCTAAACCTGTCCCAGACCCTTCCAGACATGTCTCTCTCTATCTCTGGCATGCTAATAGTGAGGGTGTCTTGGCTCAGAGTATCTATCCTTGAGCTCATGTGAGCTCTGCCATCAAGTCACATCAGATCCTTCTGTGCGGGTTCTGAGAGTCCAGCCACTTTCTTCAAAGCACCTCCCTTCCAGTAGTCCCTGAAAATCACAGACAATTTCACCTCTTATATTTAATTCCCCAGATGCCAGTTTCTAATTGTATGTTCAAGGTTATTTTTAAAAATGTTTCTGAGCCCTTGATTGAAAGTATTTAAAGAACTTTCTAGGGACCATGTAAGCTCAGGGCCAAAAAACCCATGGAGCATTTCATTCTAAGTTCTGCATTTATATCGAGTCTAGGTCAAGAATGAGTGACAGCAACAACTTTAGCACCCCTGGAGAGCGGGACTAATTCCATTTCTGGACCTAGTCAATTTGATTTTGTCTTTTGAGACTTTAGGAAGAAGTCTCAGAGAGCCACAGCACTGCTTAGAAGGTGCCATGGCTTTGTGGAATGAGACCATGTTTCAGAGTCAGAGCTGTCTAGGGACATGTCCTGCCTTTGCCTCAGACTGTGTGACTTGAGGGAGAACATTTCACCTCTATTTTACTTAGTTTCCTCATCTATAAAACTGGAATACTAATATAGGCTCTCCAGGGGTTGTTGTGAGGAGCTAGACAGACAGACAGACAGACAGACACACACACACACGCACTCACTGTTCACGATGTGCCAAGTACTGTTTAAAACACTTTACAAATATTAAATCCTTTAATACTCATTATCATTTATAAAGGGGGACATATTAATATCCTATTTTACATGTGAGAAAACTGAGGCTCAGAGCAGTTAAGTCATTTATCCAATATCACACAGCTAATAAGTAGTAGAACTGAGTTTCAAGTTTAAGCAGTCTGGTTTCAGAGTCTATGCTTGCTTTAGACTGAGGCCCTCAGGTGGTGATTAGGTTCTGAGGGTGGCATCCTCATAAATCGGATTAGTGCCTTATAAAACAGAACCCGGAGAGTTCCTCACTCTCCTACCTGCGATGGTACAGTGAAAAGACAGTGGTCTACGAAAGAGGAAGATGACTCCTACCAGACACCAGATCTGCTGGTGCCTTGATCCTGGACTTCTCAGTCTCTAGCATTGTGAGAAAAAATTTCTGTTGTTTATAAGCCGCCCAGACTATGGTATACCATTATAGTAGCCTGATCAGACTAAGGCGATTTTAAGTTCAGGGAGTCTGGTTCCAGAATCCATACTCTTAACTGTTATGCTGCCTCAAATGGTAGCTATTTTTATAATCTAGTTATAAAATGTTCAATACAATGACTATATGTTGCAAGATGTGGGTGGGTGTGTATTGCTTCTGTAGGAGGTTTAACTATAATCACTTTTATATAGAAAAGCAAAAGAGCTTTACTTATTATTAGGCCTTTAAATAAAATAAAATAGAGCTACCATATTTCAAATATGTTACTTAAGGTTGGTTTAAGACATTTCTTGAAATCGAGGATGCTTGAGTATATTGCTCAGTAAATTCAAGAAATGCTTCTCTACTTAGTACCCATGTATACGCTGACATTCTAAAGAAACACAGCATCTCGTTACAGAATTTTTCTAGGATTTACTCGTAGAAATATATCAAAAACCAATAAACAATCACTGAGTTTCCATAATAAGTTCATAATAATAATTTCCAAGGTCAGCTATTCTAAAAGTATGGGAAATCTCATATAAAAGTTGAACAGTTTATTTTTAAACTCAAGAACTTTGTTGAGCTTTTGATACACTGATGTGCTAATGAGTCTCTCATAGAGAGATAATGAACGGCCTAATTTATGGAACTCATGGTGGCTTTGTGTCAACTTGGCTAGGCCAAAGTACATTTCCCAGAATTCCTTCTCTGTATGTTTTTGGTTAGGCTAGACCACGAGAAATATTCCTGTGGAATACTTGGAAGGTGGAAATGAAGCAGCAGCCATTTTGTAGCTCACACATTGTTGCTTTTCTGCTGGTTCACCTCACTGATAGAGGCTACACGTGGGCCTGCAACTCCTCCACCTTTCCATGAATCCTCCTTCGGCTTCTCCAACTCATGCACCAGATGTATGTTTAGCTCTATGATGAAGGGCCCCAGCTTCTCCAAGAGGACACCCACGCCATCAAGATCAGAGGCAATAAGAACTAACATGAGTTTTAGCTGTGTTAAGGGATTCCAATCCTTATTCTTTTCACTATACATCCATCTTTCCTTGTTACCTGTTACCTGTTCTGTGGACTTCAAGCTTCAATAACAGATAAGAAGATTACTTTGCAGAGATTACAATATATAATAAATGATATATGACATTGAACATGGTATATCTAACCTACCGGTTCTGCTTCTCTAATTGGAATCCTAATAGATATATAACCCTTGAGTCACAGCAACAAATTACATGTTCAGAAACAGTACTCTATAGAACACTAATTAGGAAATTCTAGTGTAGTTGAGTCATTTTTTGGATGAGATTTTCCCAATAGTTGTGTTAGAGTAAGTTATCACATAGCAGCACCTAATTCTCCAGTTCACTGTAGGCTGTGATAAGGAATAACATTTAGCATTCAGTTGCAGATTGAATTTTGTCCTCCAAAAAGATATGTTCGGTTATTAAACCCTGGTACTGTATACATATGACTTTGGAAATAGAGCCTTTGTAGATGTAATTAATGAAAGTTAAGAAGAGGTCGTAGTGGATTAGGGTGGGCCCTAAATACAATCACTGGTATCCTTATAAGAAGAGACAGAAAACAGCCATATAAACAGGGAGGCAGAAATTGGAGTCAAGCTACCACAATCGACAAATTTCAAGGATTGTCAGCGACCACCAGAACGTAAAAGAAGCAAGGAAATGTTCTTCCTAGCGCTTTCCAAGGGAGCTTTGCTGTCCCTTTGACTTCATATTTTTAACCTCCAGAACTCTGAGGTAATAAATCTCTGTTGTCCTAAGCCACAGTTTGTGATAAGTTGTTAAATCAGCCCTAGGAAATTAATATAGTTTCTCAATTAATTTTCCTGACGCCTGTTCTGGTGTTCGTAGGAGTGACCGCTCACATTTCATAAAATCTGCTGCAGGACAATGCTCAGGGGATCTTGGTGACCATTCAGGAAGTCTTAGTAATTGTGCTCTTTTAAAAAAATATTTTGAATTCAACCTGGAATGGACAGTTTTGAATTATTTCCTATAACTCTCATGTTACAAATGTCCAGATCTGTTTTGTGCTGGTTTTAGCCTATCAATAACCAATATTGTGGATGGACCAGACCTCATGGTTCTTATTAGGACTACAAGATGCCCGCAGCAATAACATCAGGAAACTTTGGGCGGGAAGAAGATTTATTACTTACAGGCCCTGGAACTTACATGACATACCTAGGGACACAGTAAGATGGCAGGTGGAGAGACTGCAGTTCTGGGGTTCTGTTTTTATTGGAGTTAAAGCTGGGGCCTAGGGTTTTGTGGGCTCACTCTTTCTTAGTAAATTTAGAACCTAAGAGTTGGAATTTAAAGTGAAGATAGTCAGTTATAGAAATCAACACGGATCTTTAAAAGAAAGAAGTCTGACATGGGGCTGGGCACCTGGCACCTAGCTCTTTATTTCGTCTGTGGCTGGCTTCCCTCCACATAGCCATTATTTGAGTGGAGGTCTCTACAATCAAAGCTTAAGTCAAGAACTTCCATTACAAAAAGAAAAGCTGACTGGATTGCAAAGGTCCAGGATGATTAAGGTGGGCAGAAGCCAGGGAAGCAACTTCAGTGCCCTGACCAGTTATCTACAAACAGATGCTCTCCAGGCTGAGGCTAACTCTGGACAATTGGTCCTCCTCGGATGTGAGGAAGCATGACAATGTAGAACTTCGTCAGTCTGGCCTCAGCTGTCAGGTACAACTCCAAAAAGGGTCTTCCTCACCCTCCCATTCTAAACCTTAGTCCTCCTAGCCTTCACATTTTTCTGTGATTCCTCTCTGATCTAAGAGATTCTCCTTTTCCCTTTGTCCTAGCCACAGTCATTTATCTGAATTTGCTATTACAAAAACTTGCTCTGTAGGTGTGTCTGAGTCTTTCTGACTCAAGTCGATTCTATTTTTGTTTTAGTTTCTATAGTGGGTTACAAGCTGGGGGCAGAGGCTGAGGTAGATGGGTTGTGCAGAGAGTGGAAAGAGGCCTTTGGGAAAGAAATACAGTTAAGACTTAGAAATATTATCCCATCACATGAGACCCTTCCTTCATTTCCTTCCACCCTCCCCTTTTCCCATTCTCCATTTTCCCTCTGTCCCTTCCTTCTTCCCTTTCTTCCTTCTTATATTCATCATCCACATAGTGATTACATAGTACGAGCCACATCCTTTGCTAAGCACTAAACCACCATGATGCTCCATGATTCCTACTTTCTCGGGGCTCACAATCTATCAGTGATACTGATATACAGAATTCACAATGTGTCCATTACTGAGTTGAAGAACTACTCTACTTCCTGTGGTCAGTGATGGTGGGGAGCAGAGTATGCCAAACAGAAGAAACAGCATAAGCCAAAACCCTAAGGTACAAAAACAACTGTGTGTAATTGGGGCATGTTTTCAGAATGTTGAGAGATGAAACTGGAAAGGAGGGTAAGATCTTGAAAAATTTAAATTACATACTAAGGAATTTGAAATTTATTATCTTTACTAAATAGTGTTGTGGAAAGTTCCAAAGTTCCTGAAAAAGGAAGTGATTACTGCACTGTAGATCTACCTTTCTAAGGACATTGACATAATATGTACTCCAATTGGACTATGATGCCAGAAGGAAAGCGAGTATGTCCATCTGGTTCATGTATCTCCAGAGCCCACACAGAGCTAGTGCAGAAATAGTGCTCCAATTGTGTGTTGAGTGAATGAATGAGGCTTAGAGAAGTAATACATGTGGTCAAAGCCTGACATTTGAATTATGATTCTGGGAGATTTATAAAGATAATAGAAAAGGAATCAGAGAAAGATGACAGCTCTGTTGTTACCATCATCTTTCATATATTGACTCTAAGTCCCTCACGCTGTAATTAGGCCCAGAGACCCTTGTCTTCTGTGGGAAGAGGAGGGTAATCAAGTAGCCCCTTTCCTGTAACACAGGCATTGGATCATCAAGATCATCGCTGAATTGTGCTCAGTATCTCCAGAAGAAACAACTTCTATGTTTTAAAATTATTTTTCACAAATCTCATTTTCTAACTATTTAATCATCTTCGCAGCTGACCTGGATTTTCTGTTGCTTCACTTCTTTTGGCTGCCAATGTCTTGCCTGGAAAAGATACAGTTTGAACTGCATGGTCTCTAAGGGAACAAATTCTGGATGAATTACCTTCAGGCAGATAAGGAAGGGGTGGAAATCGGCATAAAGGAAATGTTTTGTATCCAATATTTGGATGATGTTTAGGTTCTAATCAATACATTAATAAAACATTACTAAATTACTATATTACTGACTTGAAAGAAATGAGAATTCAATAAAATCACAATGATAAAACTATAACAAACTGCTTTCTAAGGTTGCTGGCTTTAAAATGAGAGAAAAAGCAACAGGTGTTGAGTGCTTACTATATATGAGGAACTTTGTGTACTTTATTTCTTTTAATTCTTAAAAGAACTATAAGAAGCAAGTATTTGTTCCTGTGTTATGAGTGAGAAGATAAAGTTAGAGAGCTTAAGTAGCTTGCTCAAGGTCTCACATCTAGTGATGGACAGTCAGGACCTGAACCCACATCCATCCAACTGAAAAGCCAGGCTCTTTGCCTTGTATCCTTAAATCACACAGAAAATAGAAAGAATAGCCCCGGTGCTGGGCTATTTATAAAAATCACCATCACCATTTATTAAATACCTCTTAAGACTCAGGCTTTAGGCTATATAAGTTTCACATAAAGAATGAGGTAAAATTTTAATCTATTCTTTGCCATAAAGCTGTTTCCTGAGAAATATTATTCTCACTTCAGAAATAAAACTGAGGCCCAGAGAATTTAGATAACTTGCATTTTTACACCATTAGTAAGGGACAGAAATCGGAGGCCAGGCCCCATCGAGGTTGCTCCTTGCACTTCATCACAGTGCTATCAGTTATGTCAGTTGGGGAAAGCTGCTCCTGTGACAAGAACAAGGGTGCCACGGGTGCCAACTGTGGTGAGTAGCCTCAGCTTTAATTAGAGGTTTAACACTGAGGTGAGTAGTGCTAGATTTCACCTTATCAGTTTGGCTGCTCCGAGCAATCAGACTCAAAGATAGCAAAAGCTAATGTTCCTACTTCAGATCATTTTTCCCTAGAGGGCTAGAACATTTAATTTAATCAATTAGTATCTGAATGGTAGAGGGAGTGGAGTGTTTCTCAAACTTCAATGTTCATAAAAATCACCCTGGGTATTTGATTAAAATGACTCCTGAACCCCACTTCTAGGAATTCTGACTCTGTAGGCCTAGAGTGGTGAAGAATCTGCATCTTTACCAAGTACTCCAGATATTGCTGATGCAGGTCGTGTAAGTTCTGCTTCTGGAAACCTGTGTGTAGAGGTTGAAATTCTAAGTCTGAATCTCTGACTCTATCACTACAAGCTTTGTTATGGTGAGTTACTCAAGCTCTTAGCCTCAGTTTACCTATCTATGAAATGGACATAATGATAATACCTACCTGCCTCTCAGTCATGTGAGAATTAAATATGGCAATTCATGTTAAATATTTAATATGATTCTGGTACATAGCAAATGCTCAATTAATGTTAACTATTATTATACTAATGAGGTTCATTATTTAGAGAAAAAAGAATTATTCTCTCCACTAGAAATTTTTATGTTTTTGTGACTATGGAGGGGAGTTGCAGGAAGAAATCAACTTGTTCCTGAAGAAGTCAGTAATACAGGCTTTTTTTTTTCCTTTGTGGTAACTTTCTTATATATTCTTTCTTTTTTTTCTTTTGCTAATGACGTAAATTTATCTTTGGGGTGCTGACAGATTCTGTGGAAAGGAATTCCTTTTTCGCAGATAAACACTAAATGCATCTCTGGTTGATGGGGCACTCATTTTTCTATAGGCCCCTAAGGGTTACTGGGAAAATTTTCCTTTCCTTTGGCTTTTTAAGGGATATAATAATGAAGCAGCAAAACTCAGAAAGTTTAGAACAACCTTCTTTTTCCCTTCACTCTCCCACGTCAGAGATGCTACATCCCTCTGCCAGAGAGAGCTCTCCCCTGGATTAGCAGTGTAAAAGGAGTTCAGTAGGTTTCTAGTCACCTTCTTGGAGTTCAGGGTGGGGCCAGACTCCCAAGCACAGAATCTGATGACAAGCACCAGTGGATCCTGGCTTCAGGTGGGATAAAATCTAAATTCTTTATCATGCGCATATGGCTCTTCAAATTTCCTTGTGTGGGTTCCTGCTTATTTTTTCAGATTCTTTCCCTGCCACTCCCATTTCTTTTGTTCATTTCATTCTTTCAGGTCTTTCAGGTTTTATTGTTGTTGCTTTATTTTCTCTCCCCTCTAGACTTTTCTTATATTGTCTCTGTTTAAATATGTTATCTTCTGTTGTTTTTACCTTCATATTGTCTTTAGATCTCACTTGGATGTTCTTTTATATAGGAATTCTTTAGTAGGTATTTGTTCCCTCCTATGTGTTTCTATATCCTGATTATTGCTTTCACAGATTTAGCAAAATATAGCATTATTTGCGTTTGTATTTGTCTCCCTTATTAGGTCAGCAGCATTTTGACTCAGGGACCTTGTCTGTCTTACTTTCTATCCCCAGTACCCCATCACAGACACAAAGTAGAAACTGATTAAGTATTTATTTAGTGAATCAACAAGTTGTCTTATAGCATCTGTTGGAGCACCAGCAATGATCAGAAACTTATTACCTGCTGAGGCTGCTAGCTCCATGTTTGGAAGGTTCTGCTTATTTGAAAGCTATTCCTGATTAATGAGCCAAAATCAGCGGTCCAGTAACTTTCCAGGAGAGAAAAAAGTCACAGTCTTGGAAGCTGAGATAAAATCTCTGCTCCTGTCATCACATCACAGTCTTGGAAAAGCTCTCTAATTAAAGACCTAAGGGCAAAATGAAAACTGCTTTCATAAAGAAAGGCTACTAGATAGTGGTAGAAATGCAAATGTTGAAAGAGAAAGCTGATAGCTCATCTGGGATAGGAAACATTGCCATTTTTTCATTTTGCCAGCAAGAGAAGCAAAAGCGTGCCTCTGAAAATGGGGATGGAGTGCCATTTGAACAGTGTCTCCCAGAGAAGGATGCTCCGTGGCTGGAACAGTAGACTTGGGAATATGCCAAGAAGACTTTGACTTGTTCTAGGACATTCCAATTCATTAATGAAGATATTTGAGTGAAGAGGTAATGCCCTCTACTTTAAAAATGGAGGAACAGCACTGAGAAAGTCATCATCCATTCTGTTCCAGGTGGTGATAGGTGCTGTGACTTATGGTCTATCAATTTTATTTCCTCACCTCAACCCCAAAAGGGAGAGTTAATTATCCTTGTCTTATAAAAGAGAAACAAACTTCATGAAGTAATTACCCAGTTAACAATTGTGGGGCTGAGGCCTTTATTCCAGTATTTTCCACCACTTAAAGGATTAAATTCATTTCATTTTTACTATATGCAAATAACATTGTCATTTATGTATGTATTTCCAAAGATAAGATTCTGTTCCCACATTTTAAAAACACATTTTGTCCTTCAAATATCCCTTGTTTGAAAAGTCACATACAATGGTATCTAAATATTAAATTACTTAAGAGACCTAAAATAGTTCCATTTTTCTTTACCGCTTGCTACATGTTTTAACATTTTAAAACAGCAATTAAAACACACATATTGAATTTCTCAAATTCAATTGGGAGAGCACTCAAATTGCCTTAGATAAGCACGCGGTTGTAATATGTTCTAAGAAAATGTTTCCACATAAGGGATAAAAGTATAGGTATATGAAACAATTAATTTAAAACTGTAAGGAAGGTCCCTATACAAGAAATATGATAATAACCGATGTAAGAGTACACTGCTCACCGTTATCTACTCCATCCAAGCCTGAGATGTTGAACCAACAGCTTTACTGGGCCTTGGTAATTATTTGTCATAAATGCAACCATTGCAGCCAAACACCTACTGAAGTCAATAATAGTCGATGAGTCTGAGGGCTGCCAGAAAGCCCTGGCTGGACTGCAGATCTGAAGCTCTACTCGGTTATGGGATCAAAGTCTAATTTGGCACTAAAGTCACAACTTTTACAAAACAAAATTTAGTCCTAGAAAGAGAAGTCATGACAATGGATGTTTAGGGCCCATTCTGCTTACATCGTCAGGTAGGCAATTATTTTATTTTGCAGTTTCTGTTCAACTTCCTTAAGCCCTTCATTCTCTGGGAACATGCCAACCAGGGCACCTTCCTGTAGCACCAAACCCAGTACCCATTCCTTCTGCACCCCCATTCTCTACTTGAACTTGAGTCTATGACATTTTTTTCCCCGTCCCTCAGCCCCATTCATTTAGGACTTCTTGACAGTTGGGTTAAATTTTGATAAATTCATTCAAAAAAGATAATAGCTTAATGTGCCAGACATTTAAGAAGATTTGCATTTTAAAGGATTAATCCTACTTATGGGAGAAATCTTGGGAATTTCAAGACTGGTAGGGGTAGGTAAGAGGACAGAAAAAATGTTACTATGATATACCAAAATTGTACAATGGAAATATATAGGCCATAAATACGACCTTTTTATGTAATTAAAAATTTTCTAGTAGTTACTTGAAAAACAAAAGAGAAACAGGTAAAATTAACTTTAATAATGGTATATTTAACCCAATATATTCAAAATATTTTTCATTAAACATGTAATCAATATAAAAATTATTAATGACTTTACCTTTTATTTTTGGTTATTGTTCTAAGTTTTTGAAATCTGGTGTGTATTTTACATTTACAGCACATACTAATTTGGACTAGCCACATTTCAAGTACTCAGTAGCCACATGTGGCTTGTGGCTACCATACAAGACAGCACAATTATATTCAGAAATACGAAAGGAACATTTTTTGTGTGTGTGTAGATATGGCACAGGAGGGGCACGTATGTGTGTGTGAAAGACATTATTGACAGCGTAATGAGATGATAGTCATGTGGCAACAAAGGATAGAAAACTGTGTGTGCGTTTAATTTCTAATTGAATTTAGGAGATGGTGTGGTGTAAGAGAGTATGTATCACAGACTACGATTGAAATTGCTGTATGTTATTGAACACATTACATAAGCTCTCTGAGCCTCAGATTACTTATTTGTAAGGTAGTAATAACCACTTGAGAGGATTGCTATTGAGGAATTTAATGATAAAATATACATAAAAGACTTAAGAGAGTGCTCTCAATGAATGCAAATCTGCCTGTGCATTTTTCCTCTCCTCTCAGAAACATTTATATTTTTCCATCTCTTCCCTGTACCATTTACTCAATCCACCCCTCCTTAAATGCTAGTTCAGTTCTCAACTTCTCTGTCAAAATTTTTTCAGAAATAATTCTATAGTTTTTACTAACCATCCTCAAAAATTTGGCAAGACCATAAGAGTTGATATCAAGACAGGTTGGCCACATATTAATACTATTTCAATGGCTAACATTTTGTTATCTATCTGTGGAGTATTTTTTTCTTTTCTCTTTGCTGTCTAAATTTTATTCTCTTTATTTCATGGCTCACATTTAAACTTGTACCTGAAGCATTCTTAGGCCATTTGAATTTATAATGATCTTGCTCTTGCTAAAATCTCATCACTTGCACCCCAGCATTTACCAAACTAGATTCTTTGAAGCTTAGTTTCTATGGATGATTAATAGCTTTTTGCATAAAAAAAAAACTGTTCTATAGACAGAAAAGTTAAGTTGGTAAATTTCTGGGTTAAAAGAAATTAGATAATTTATTTTCCATTGCTTCATAGGGTAATGTATACTCCAAAACTATGAGGACAATTATTTGAAGCATTTGCCAATTTTATTAATCTAAGTAAAAATTCTCTATTTTTTCTTTTGACTATTTCATAAAATAGTATTTCAAGAAGTTTCTTTTGGGATACACTAATACATATTATACATTATGGCAATTTAATATGTGCTTCCTCACCTTTTCAAATGCACTTTACTTTCAATTGTTGTACTTGGTCATCCCAATATCTTGATGTACACTGGGATTTAAAGTTTTAGAATAAAAACTTCTATAAATTCTTTAATTTGATCTTTACAACAATATTCTTGAGCCAGTAATATGTAAGAACAAAACCTGAAGGGTCCATTCAGTTTTTCAACCAATATTGAAGTAACAATGATGTGACAGGCACCAATCTAAGCTCTGCAAATGCAGCAGTAACCAAGAGAAACTCCATTGGGACAGACAGACATTTAACAACACGCTTTCACAAAATTCCCAAGTGCTGTGAAGAAGAGCAGTAATTGCTAATACTTTTGTAACACCTAAGTTCCAGGCCTTGTTCTAAATACTTAAATAATTCTCAAAATAACCTAGAGGCAGGTCTATTATCCCCATTTTATAGATAGAGATTGAAATATGGAAAGATACAGTGACTTGCTCAAGGTCACACAGAGCTGAGATTCAAACCTGGGCATCTGGTACATTTCTCTATGCTATGTTGCCTCTAAATACGGAAGTAGGGGGTACAGCAAGAACATGTATCTAGAGATCTTGCCTAGTATGCATTATTAGAGGAGGAAGAACTGATGTTAAGCTTAATCTCAGTAGGATTAGTAAGTGGAAGGAAAAGAGCATTTTAAGCAGAGGGAAAAACATGTCTGAAAGCTTTGAGTGAGGAACAAGTTTGGCACATACAAAAAAGAACTGTATTAAGGCCAGAGTCACTTGATTATGGTGCTTCAGGGTGGAGAACAGTTCATGCTTGTCATACTTGTCATAGAATAAAAAAATAATCTTCAGGAGATAGATGGTATATTTAATGCCATAGAATAGCACACTTAAAATGGTTAAAATGATAAATTTTATGTTATATATATATTAACACATTAAAAAAATAATTGAGCAAGGAGAGAATAGATGAAGGAAATATGATTAAATTATAACAATTATTAAGGCTAGATGTGAATACATGGGAATTTATTATAATAGTCTCTCTACTTTGAAACATATTTGATTTTTTACAATAAAGTTAAAATAAATGTAAAACTGTAACTTTCCATTTAAAAAGAATGAACAGCAACTGAAAGTTTTTTAAGGATATCTATATGATAAGGTCTTAGATGATGACTGGATGCTGTATGAAAAAATTATTGGGAATAAAAAAAGAATTCAGATGGTGAGGTAAAAGAGTATTATTTTGTTCATTAATAAAAATGGATGCATTTAAACATATTTAGAGTGAAGAATCATCAGCCTTGGTGATTAAATATTGTGACATTTCTGGCATGAGTTATGAAGTCAATGGTAGAGGAGGTAAGAAAAGGCAATCAATGTTGAATGCTGAGAAGAGCATTGACAAGTGAAATGATCACTGAAATTAGGAATACAGAAATGTGTAACCTTACCTAGAAGATTTTCATAGATGGGTATTGTAGGTTGATTCAGTTCTAGGCTGAATGGTTATGTCCTCCCCAAATTCATATGTTGAAACCCTAACCCCCAATGTGATGCTATTAGGAGGCATGGCCTTTTGGGTTTAGATGAGGTCATTAGGGCTCAGATGGATTTTTTTTTTTTTTTGACATGGGGTTGGAGAGTTAAAAAATTTCTGTTTAGTGTCTTCTATGTTTCCTGTGGAAAATATAATTAAAATAATAGTAAGCTTTTATTGATGGCTTTTCTTGACAGCCAGCTCTGTTTTAAAAACTTTACATGTACTTACTCATTTACTACTTACAGTAACCTTATGAGGCAGTAAGTAATGTCTCTATTTTACCAAGGAACTAAGGCACAGAACTGTTAAGAAATGTATTCCTAAAGTTGCATTTAGACAAATTACTGGAACTTGACTACAAACCCGACAGTTCACTGTTAGAGCCCAAAATCTTTAATGCAAGCCACATTTAGTTAAGGCCATCCACTGGTGCTGAAGGGACATTGGCAGGGTTGGTTATCTAAGAAGTGTGAAGGGCAGAAAGAATCTCTGCAGAAACCCGTTGAAATGCACTGACTGTAATAATGTGGTAAGATCATCTAGGATGTCAAGAGCTTAGCTGAGATTAAGAATTACAAATTGAAAGTGCTATCAATCAACCTGGTGATGTGATTTGCTCCAGAGAATCTACTGAATGTAGGCACTGAGAAGACAGACTGTTGGGTTTATCTCAGGTTAGAACTTATCAGGTGTGGCAGAGTGACAAGAAGACAATGGAGATTGAGAGTGGCTGCAGTATTCTACAGGAAAAGAGGCTTAGAGGAATGTACACCTCTTGTTGAAAAGCTTTTCCTACAATGGTAGTATTTTTTTCTCTCACTGTTCTTTCCCAGCACGATTTTGATAAACAGAGCAGAGGCTTAAATTCAGCTAAGTTCAACACACTGTTATAGAGAATTTAGTGTATGTTAGCCTCTCTGCTGCATGCTAGGTATTTTGAAGTAGGACTTTGCTATTTATTTGCTATTAATGCCATTAGTGCCAGAAATTTTGTCTAAAAACACTGCATCAGATACTTAAGTGCCTTTGCTCTGGCCTACCTATTTACTTCATCTCAGTTACAATTTCATATTATTGATTACCTTTGGATTTCTTTTATGTCACTTATATCACTTCATAATAAAAAAAAATAGCAATGTTCTAGTAATATAAATAGACCTGAAATTTACACCCTAATTTTTTTTACAATTTAAAGTTAAAATTTGCATCTGAGAAAAATCAAGAGCTGAGTCTAATATACAATTCTGAATACATCATAATGACCCATCCCAGGAAACTTTTAATTATTAAGACTTGGATATTTGAGTACCTGAAAAATCTTCATGGTTGACTGACTATTAGCTTTAGACAATATTGTAAAAAACTTATTTTTATTATGAGTCTAAGGGAATGATTTGTGGACTGGATTCTGAATCCTGAAGTTTTTATATAAGTAAACAATAATGAGATAAATTATTAGAAATGATTTTATTTTGACCTATTAATGCAATGTATGGACCTTGAATCCAAAGAAAGAAAGTTGTTAGATAGTCTTGGAATATAGCCTCATTCCAAGTACTGAATCAGAATCTGCATTTTAATAAGGTCCCCAGGGAGTCACATAACAGTTGGAGAAGCACTGATCAAGGTCATCATTACAGAAATTAAGTATAGAGATGGGTTGAAATGCAAGCTCACATGTAACACCCATTGGTTTTTGTGTTTTTGGTTTAGAGCTGATCTGATCATGTGCCATTCTTGATACTTTTAGGTAAAAGGATGGTTTGAAATAAAAATGGGGAGAAAGACTTTAGGTCTCATTTTGTTTTAGACTGATGTGACTGATTGTAAAAGCATTCATTCACAATTCTGGTATCCATTTCCTCCAGTCTTCTTTGTAGTTACATTCTGATTTCCCTTTTTCCTTCTGCAATGTTCCATGCCCCTCAATTAAAAATTAATGATTTGCAAAAGCAATAGTTTCTAGACTCTTTTCAGCCTGGTATTTGTTGGGAGAAAAGAGTTAATCCCAAAATAAAGTTGTTAGGATTCTGATAAGGCAAGAAGTTTTGAGAATCATCACATGGGGCTCGAACTATTAGAATGGTTGACAAGTTTTTTCATGACATGACAGAATTTTAACTCACAGGAATTATTGTGATTAACCTTCAACCGAAGCATCTTTGAGGCAAAAGGGTGAATCTGACTCATTAGTTTTCAGTTCTGGAGCAATAACTGATCATCTCATTTGCCCCGTTCATGCCCTTCAAAACACAGGTCATCCCAATCATATCATCATTGATTTTGAGTTTTTTCTTCTCCATGTTTCTTTTTCAAAAACATAAAATGTCAAGGTGAGTAATCAAAAGACAGTCAAATATTTCCATTGATTACTCTCAAAAAATTCCCCCTCTCCCGCTCCATGCTTTCATTTGGAAGAGAGATCATAAATGAGCACCAAAGCAGACAATGGAAGGCCTCCAAATAGATAGGCAAAAGCAGTGTCTATTTCTTCCTGAATGATTTCTGGCTTATCTGTAGAATTTAGGGAGGTGCTTTTATATAGAAAATGCTCTATGAGCAAATGGGAGAATTTTTATACCTAGAATAATAGCTCAATTATTCTAAGTATAAAAGCCAATTGTCACAATTTTTGAATTAATGTTAGATATTTAAGAGAATATCTTGAATATAAGATGGGTGCATTTGTGAGTATAAAAATAAACAGAATGTTCATATCACTGACCTGGTAAGAGCAAACAGTCCACTCTAACAGTAGTAGTATTTAATGAGGCCTATAACACACATTATCTAAGTTAACCTCAGGGTAACTCATGTACGTGGTATTACAATTCCCTTCAATCACATGTGGAAATCGAGATGAAGAGACAACTTACTCGAGATCATTTAGCTGGTCAGTGGCATACTTTCTGTACTCTACTCCCTACACTCCCTCTCCTTACACACTAACCTGCTGTTACAGGGAATATGAAGTTATTTAACCGTGATTTCTCCATTCTCTCCACTTACACCCTCTCATACACCTCATAAAGCCCTTTACTACATGAAGAAAACTTTCAAAGTTATGTTCCTCTTAATCTACAAATAAATTTGGGTACATATTAGCAGTTTTGAGCAGGAGTCATTTTTCTTGTTGATGGCCACAAACAAGATACTGATTTAGAACACATTATCCCTCAGCTCATAAAGTAAGTGAATTAGAACAAACATTAGCTGTGAAAAGAGTCCTAAAAAGAAACTTCTAATATCCCTTAATATGCAAATACATTAAACTGAGAAAAGCAAACGAGCAAGGATTCCCTTTGGCAATGCTCACACTTCTAATTTCCTAGAAACTTCACTTTCTACAGTATATCAACCGTTTTTACCTAACAGAAAGAAAATGATTAAATAAATCAGTGAACTTTTTGTTATGTGGCTGTGTCAGTCACCTTATTTCCTTGTCATGTTCTCTTTCTTCTGTCTTGGAGAGCTTATCCCAATATTTACTTTTTTTTACCCTATAATATCTTTATACCCTATATCTTCACCTTTCCTCTAACATTTAACCATGATATTAGCATTTAAACAGATCAACTCTCTCCTATTTTAAACAATGATAATAATAATCAACCTTCCATATATTATTGTTCTAGCTATAGTTCTATTCTCTTTCCCCTTGCAAGAGGCTTTTCAAAAGAGTTGTTGAAAATATACATGTCTTCTCTTTACCCCTCCAACTCCAGTCCAGTCTCTCCTCATTACTTCACCAAATAACTCTTACCAAGGTCACTGACAGTAACTTTCTCATCTTCAAATTTATTTGCAAAAGTTAATTCTCAATCTGCTATTGCTCAGAGCAGCATTCAGTATGGTTGACCACTAGCTGCTCTAGAAACTTTCTTTTCTCTTTGCTCCATGAGACACAAATGCTCCTTATTTTTCCTCCATATTTCTAATGGCACAGCCACACTTTCCAGTTCTTCCTCTGCCTGCTCCTTTTTTGGTATTGCTTAGATCTCCATCTTCTCTCACTTTACTTCCTCTCCTGGGGCAATCTTACGCTCTAGCTTCAATTGCAATCTACATGTCAATGCTATTAATAATAATAACATTTATTGAATGATTACAATGTTCCAGACATGACACTAAGCCCTTCATGTGATTTATCTAATTTATTTCTTATAACAACCCTTAAGTATTTAACTTCACCCGTCCTTTATCCTGAGTCCCAGAACTGCTTATACACATGTATGCTAGAAAATTCCCTTGACTGTCTTGTAGGTAACTTGAAAGCAGAATGTTCAACACGATATTCTTCATCTTTCCCAGGCCACTTCATCCAAAACATGCACTTCTGACAATGCTCCCTAAACCAATTCATGGTATCATTAACAACCAATTAATCGCTCAAACTGGAGAACCAAGAGTCAAACATTTTTCTCATTTTCTCTGTTTAATCACTACATTCTCATAATTTTACCTCCCTGCTATCTTTCTAAATGTTGTCGCATCTCTTCATTTCCATTACCACCAGTCTACTCCATGGTTCCTCAGCCTTAGCACCATTGTCACGTTGGACCACGTAGTTCTTTTTTATGATAGATTGTCCTGTGCAATACAGGATCCTTAATGGCATCCCTGTCTTCTACCGACTAGATTCAACTCTTCCTCCTTTCCCACAGAGTTGTGACAATCAAATGTCTCCACGCATAAAATGTCCATTCAGAAGCAATAATGCCCTCACTGAGAACCGTGGCTTTAGTTCCAGTCAAGATGGTCTCCCTCTCTATTTAATGCGACAGACTTAATTTGTCCTAAATGGTGAAATATGCAAATCTGATTATGTCAGCACAACTTAAAATTATTTTAGCTTCTCCATGCCTTTAGAATAAAATCCAAAGTTCTTAAACACATTTCCAAGGTTTTTAAAATAGCTTATGAGGTATCATTTTTATATAAAAGACTGCATATATCTAATGTGTACAATTTGATGAGTTAGACATATATATATATATATATACTCGTGAAACCATTACCACAATCAAGGTAATAAACTTATCCATAACCTCCAAACATACTCTCGTGCCCCCCGATTTTTGTGATAAGAACACTTAACATGAAATCAGCTATTTTAATTTTTAAAAATTGCACAACACAGTATTGTTACCTTCAGGCACTATGTTGTCCAATAGTTCTCTAGAATTTAATCTTGCATAACTGAAACTTTATAACCATTGAACAACAACTTCCCATTTCTTCCTCCTTCTAGCCCCTGGCAACCACCATTCTAGTCTCTGCTTCTATTGGTTGGACTGTTGTTAGGTACCTTAAAAAAGTGAAATCATGCAGTATTTGTCCTTTAGTGACTGGCTTATTTCTCTTAGCATAATGTCCTCTAGGCTTATCTACTTATCTATATTGTCGCATATGACAAGGATTTTTTAAGGCCAATAATATTCCAGTGTGTGTTTTATATATATATATATATATATACACACACACACACACACGTATGTGTGTATAATATTTTTAACATATTCATCCACCAATGGCTATTTATGTTGTCTCCATATCTTGGCTATTGTGAATAATGCTCAATGAACATGGGAATGCAGATATCACTTGAGGTAGTGATTTCATTTACTTTGGATAAACACCCAGAAGTGGGATTAGTGGATTAAATGATAGTTCGACTTTTAATTTCTTGAGGAAACTCCATAGTGTTTCCCATAGTGGCTTCACCATTTCCATTACTACCAACAATGCACAAGGATTCCAATTTCTCCATCTCCTTGCCAACACGTATTTATCTTTGTTTTTTGTTTTTGTTTTTGTTTTTGAGAATAGCCATCCTAAAATGTGTAAGGTAATATCTCATGGTTTTGATTTGCATTCCCTCATGATTATTCAAGTTGATCACCTTTTCACATACCTGATGACCTTTTATCTATCGTTGTCTCTTTTACAGTTGAGTCACAAGTTTTTTTTTTTTTTGCTATTGAGCTGTAAGAGTCATTACATATTTTGAATATTAACCTTTCATCAGATATTTGATTTGCAAGTATTTTCTCCCATTCCATAGGTTGTCTTTTCATTCTATGCTGTGCAGAAGAGTTTTAATTTGATATAGTCTTGGTTATTTATTTTTGCTTTTATTGCTTGTACCTTTGGTGTCAAAGCTAAGAAATCACTTCCAAGACCAAAATTAAGAAGAATTTTCTCTATGTTTTGCTCTAGAAATTTTATAGTTTCAGGTGTTACATTTAAGTTTTCAATCCATTTTGAGTTAAATTTTGTGTATAGTATCAACATCATTGTTAAAGAGACTATCCTTTCCCCATTTTGTATTCTTGATATGCTTGTCAAAGATTGATCTGACCACATATATGTGGGTTTATTTCTGGGCTCTCTATTCTGCTCCATTGCTCTATCTGTCTGTCTCTATGCCAATATTGCACCATTTTAATTACCTAATGTGATCTAGATTCAATGTTATCTCCATCAAAATCCCAATGACATTTTTTACATAAATATAAAAATAATCCTAAAATTCATATGGAACTACAAAAGATTTCAAAGATCCAAAGCAATTTTGAGAAAAGACAATGAACCTTGAGGCATTAAATTTCCTGATTTCAAACTATATTTTAAATCTAGAGTAATTAAAAAAGCATTTATAAGTTTTGACCTTTCATTTCTTCTTCAGTTTCTTTTGGAGCTGTGTTAAATTTCCTCACATTAGCATTTTCCAAAAATACTAATTCTCTATCCTGGGGCTTCACACAGCTCTTACCTTTGCTCTCTGCTTGAAATGTTTTCATTTTCCCCTCTCCCTTCACTAGGCAGTTGGATGACATCCTTCAGGTCTCAGTTGACATGTTACTTCCTCAAAGAGATCCTTCCTCCTCCTTAACTACCAGAATAATGATTGGTAGACTCGTGCTACTTAATGATTCATGCTATTCAAACTATTTCCTTCCATAACAGATCGTACTTCCCCTTTTACAAGGCTTTTTTTTTTTGAATAATTATCTATTCAATGTTTCTCTTTCTTATCAAAGTGAAAGATCTATGAGGATGGTTACCATATCCATCTCATACTCTGTTTTCTATTTAGTATCTGCTACAATGATGGGCATACAGTACAAACTCAATAAGTATTTGTTGATTGACTTCTTTGGAGCCTCTATTGTAGGGAAGTAGTGGTATTTTGTAGACCATCACGGTGGAAAATATAGGGAAGTCTCATTAGCTACTAGAAGTACAAACTTTAAAGTTGGGGACCAAGGTCACATTTTCTGTTTCCCAGGGCCAGGTGCTCTCTTATCTCTGTTTTTCTTGCGCACCTGCTCTACCTCATTCTCTCTGCACTTTAACTCTCTCTTTTAACTGGTGTCAAATCAACTTTGACTCCCCAAAACCTCCATTACTGTCTGGTTTAATGCCGAGTAAGAATTGCTACTCAATTGTAAGTTTTCTGTAGTAATAAAGAAACATTAGTGGACAATTCCTTGATATTATGTATTGAAAATAGTAGGGAAGAAGAATAGTGCGATGTGTGTCCATATTTCAATGGCTACCCCTTTGGTTTTCCAGAAGCCAAAAGAAGAAGCTGTGACAATCAAACGAAATATAAGATCATTTTTGTTTTAAGGTCCTTTAAGGAACAGTCTCATCAGAAACATGCTTGATAGGAATATCCTTGGAATAGCCTTGAATAGTATGGCAATGAGGAGATGGAAGCAACTCAAGTATAAAGTGAGAGAGCGAGACCTTGAGAATTTTTCTATCCTAAGTGTCTCATGAATTGTCCTCCACAGAATATCAGTGTTTGGTTCCAAGAAAGCAAAGCCAAGAACTCTCACAGTCTCCAAGTGCTGACAGGACCACCACTGAACGTGGCAGCCGGTGAACATGGACTGACCCTTTCTCTTAATCAATGGAAAGCACAGAAAATGGTCATCAATGAAAGAACTAACTTGATTTGTTTGATGGTCCTACATAGATGTTTTAGGAAATTACACACCATTGAAGAGTTTGTATGGTAAAGCAGATGCATTTATGCCAAGACATATTCAGAGGAAAAAATGGGCACATTATGCAGGTACATATGGGCTTCGGTAACACACTCAGCCAATTGTCCCCACATCTCATGAGCGAGACACAGCTCATATTTTGGAACAACTGAAATCAGACTTTTTGTGGACTTAGATAAATGCTCAAATGTGATAATGCCAGGCAGCAGAGGCTGCCACTTGGAGCAATGCTGATTTATTTTAGGAGAGCAAAGCCAAGGGAAACCCATAATTTTCTAAGAAAGAGATTTTGCAATCATCTTTAAACTTTCATATGCTAATTTCTATCTTATTTCTATAACCACCCGCTCTAAAGCATGTTTAATGAAAATAAGAGATGATGCCTGTCATATCTTAAGTGAGCCAAATTTTATCTGCGCTGAAAACCACTGTGAAGTAATCCTTAATTATAAAGCTGGGAAACAGAACAATTCAGCACATGTGCGTAGAAGGAGTAAGTCCCCAGTTCCTACCACTAGAGCTGTCTTGAAAATTACTCACATCTGCTAAAAGGGGCAAAGACTGAGTTCTTCATCAGTGTTTTAAAAAATCTAAATATTTTGTAATCATGATGAAGTTTGGCCTGAAAACCTATTTTTTGGTTAGTGATTAGAGACATTTTATTTTACATGAAAATTTCTCTGATTTATGTAATGTCAAATTTAGAAAGTATATAGCATACCATAAATAATTTTGCAAATGCTAAATGGATGCTATGTGTTAAGTGTCATACTAAATGCCTCACATGTTATTTGCCTTATGTTTACTTTCCAGCCAAGATAATGATAAAGTGGCAAAAATGTCACATGAGATTACCTTGCCTAAGGAATTTCCAAAAAATTCAGAAATCTATTTCGAATCTACAGACACAACACAACACAAGTAAAAAGATAGATGAAAGAACATAAAAAATGACTTTTTCTGATATATAGTTACTTTTAATATTTTAAAGGGTTGAGTTTTTATGTATTAGGATATATGATAACATCAGTTATTTATCCTTACACTTAAATAACAATAGTCATATTTATTCTAAATCAAATGATTAACCTATGAATGCCATATATACTGTTATGTTCTGAGATACATAGGGAGATTTCCACACAGAGTTCAACTCATAAACTAATTCCTCAGCTTCCCTTTCAACTCAATAGTCTACTTTCAAAATTGTGATTAAGAAAGAGGCAACACATAGCAAAAAAAAAAAGCATCCCTGAAAAAAAAAAAAAGGCACAAATAATTGTGCCGTAGAGCAGTTGACAGTCTGGTTTTGGATTCCTGTTCTCATTTTGAAAATTGTATTTTCTCTCCAGGTTCCAAAACCACCAGTGGGGTGGGCGGGGGAAGATTTCTGTGGGGATCCCTGGAATCATGCCTTAATGTGAATAGGCAAATGCTCATCTATACCATGTGGGCAATTCTTTCTAGACGGTTATCTTTATCCTTCAAATTGCATATAACTTTGTACTGGATTTGTGTGCAACTTAACATGGTATACTGATTTTTCTTTTGTTTAAAGATGTACTTCATGGAAATGTCACTATTAGCTTAAAATGCTCCCGCAGGATCATAAAATACCTGCCCATAAACTTCAAAAATCCAAAACTACCTCAAGGCTCACTTAATGAAAATACTTTTGATCACATTGACCTATGTGAAGGAAAAATCAACAAATCAACCCTTATAAAGCTCTAGTAAGTCTTTTTGAATTGTTATATGTAGCTGGCATTAGTGGAACATTGCTTAATAACTGAAAGCCAAAGTAGATTTAGTTGATCAAGGGACAAAATTTTTTTTTAAATCCTGAAAATTGGTCTTATTATTTTAGTTTTCAGGCATATGCTTAAGGTTGGCTCAAATTGATATATCAGCAATTCAACTGAACACTTGATATTCTACCCTGGAACAAGGAAACCCCATCATTGATCACTCCAACATTATCTGAGATACATTAAAGTACTCTCTCGTTAAATGCCTCTTAAACAGAAGATGTCAAAATCTTTTATGTTAAGAAGGAATACTACTTAGTTGAAATTTCCTGGCTGAATTTTGATGAATTTTGTGCATTTCTTAGTGAAACAATGTTCCTTTCAGTATAATTCAATGTCTTTTGGCTTAAAGAGTCACCTATATTCTACCACTTTTGAAGTGTGATGTCTATTTTATATTAAAATGATATGTTTCCTATTTTGCAGAGGCTCTGTAAGGGATAAAAAAGGAAATTTTCACACCGTTCTACTGTAGGGCTGCCTTTAAGAAAAGCCACCTCACTGACAATCACATTCCAGTGAATATTTTCATTAAGTCATTTGGTCAGAAATAGGTTTCATCATTCATCTACAATTTCAATTTATCTTTCAGTATGAGCTCTAGGCCATTCAACTGTGAACACTATTTAATTATAGCCTTAATTCTTTATTGAAAATGATAAGATGTTATACATGTATTTGTCAAATTGACTATTATGTGAAAATAAAAACTGAATATAAATCTGGAAGCCCTACTACAGTTTTCTAATAAAAAATACTCTTCCTCTCCACTTAGTATAGCAGGTTCTAAAAACATCCTAAGACTTGGATTGTATGATATTTTCCAGTGTCAGTCAGTTAATAATTCACTAAGTACCCACTGTGTGTATATGTTTATTGCATAATAAATTTCAATATTTTCATCTAAGAAAATGAAAGCCCAGAAAACCATTTGTAATAATGACATGTTTTTTGGTTTTTTTAATGAGAAAACTAAGACTATATCTTAAATTTTTCAACTCACAACTCATATGATTTGTGTCTATATTGTTCTGGGGGTTTTCTTCTAGCCACTTGATGTTCAAATGGGTCTGTAGCCCACATTTGCATCTGTCACTTGGAGCTTGTTAAAAACACTTGTAAACCAGCTATTTGATAAGGAGTTAATATCAAAAATACATAAAGAGCTTATATAGCTCAATAGCCCAGAAAATTCTGATTAAAAAGTGGTCAGAAATCTGAATAGACATTTTTCAAAAGAACACATGCAACTCTCCAACAGGTACATAAAAAGATGCTTGATCTCACTAATCATCAGGGAAATGAAAAACAATATAGAGATTCTTGAAAAAAGCAAAAATACAGGTACCATATGATTCAGTAATTCCACTCTGGGAATACGGCTGAAGAAAATCAGATCACTATTTTGAAGAGATATCTGCACCCATGTTTACTGCATCCTTATTCACAATAGCCAAGACATGGAAACAACTAAGCATCCATCGATAGATGAATGGATAAAGAAGTCGTGGATACATACATATATATATATATATATACACACATACACACACACACATACACACATATGATGGAATATTATTCAACTTTTTTTAAAAAAGGAAATACTTCCATTTGTGACAACATGAATTAACCCATTAAAATGCAGATTCTGATTCAGTTTTAACTGGGTCAGGATCATAAACTGAGGCATTTTCATTATTCTTTTCAATTACACTTTACTGAAGCATTGGAGCAGTAGTTTTTATTTAGTTGTGGTGATGGAATGTGTTCATATTGAATGTTTAAGCATATATTCACCTGCATAAAGCACTAAACTGATACAGTTAGAATCTTGAGTGAGAGTATACAGAACAGTATAAAGCTAGAATCCAAGGTTTCAAGAGATAGCTATCTGTACTTAGGTATTTTAACTTATTCAGAATGTTCTCTAAAGTGCCTCTTAGTGGACAATGACAACACTTAGTAAATATGTCTTCTTAGGTTTAATAATGTAACTTTTTCTTTTAAAGAAAATAAATGTGTATTATATTCCTATGATTTCCACATCTATGGAAAGCCCAGCTATGTAGATTAAGAATTCATGTTAGTATGGCAGGCAGCAGATGGGGCCTTATCTGGGAAGAAATAAAGCCTCTCAGCACTTGCTTTGCAAAACCTTGCAAGCAATGCATCATTAAAACTCAAATCAACCATTTGCCACGTTTCTTTCATGCTACTAATATGTATAATTATCAACATTAATGATTAAAATGAGAATTACCATTCTCAAGGTTATCAATTACTATGGTCTTTCTAGCCACAGGCTATAGGAATAAATGAGATAAAAATATCAATCAAAGCTATCTTCCTTAAGTAATCTTTCTACTGCATGCATCTGAGGGTTAGAACATCACAAGCCTTCAAGCCCTTAGGAAAAAATATCAATTACCTCAACCCTTCATTACACATGTATCAATGTATTCTTTGTCTTTTCTTTAATGGTCCCTAAATTCTAAAGTATTTTTCACTTTTGGATTTTTCTTTTTTTTTTTTCTTGGTAAAATGTTTTATTTAAATCTCTTTTCTAATCTCTACAGGTAATCACTAATGATCATCTTCAAAGCAACTGTTCATTTCTTTCAACGTAACATGATTAATAATTCCAGTTCTTTGGTAACTTCCACATCTGTAATAATAGAATGTCATTTATTCTTGCTTTAAATCCCCTTGCCTTTCCTAGTATCCGCCCTTCTATAACCTGTCCCCTTTTCAACAAAGCACTTGACAAGATATCAATCTCTAACCACTTAGTTGATAGAAAAATCCCTTAAAGTCTTTTCAACCTGAGTTTCTTTTTAACCTGATCACTGAAACCCTCTCCTGTGTAGTATAAATCTTTCTTCACCTTCTGAAAGTCATTTCAAAAAGTGTTTCATTTTTTTTACTAGAAAACTAGCAAACCTCATTATACTCCGATGTCATATTGTTCAAAGCTTTTAATACTTTGTTTAAGGCATGTTACTACAGTGCTAGGTAAGACTTGCCACATGTAAAGATATTTACACTACGAGTTGGCTGTGAAATATAGTCACCTTGGGCAGCATAGCCCGAATGTGAACAGAAGAGTTCTAAAATTAAGGTCCTCTTTTTCTATTCCTTGACTGTAACTACTTTCAACTTCATACCTTTTGAAAATCAAAGCTTACTATTCAAATATGGTCATATAGAAATAAGTTCTGTTCTTCAAGTGTCTCATAAAAACTGGAATTGAATTTAATTGATGCCCTTCGAATTAATCTCCCTATGGTTTCATTTTCAATGGCAACGAAGACTATTAAAAAAATATATCAAAATCCAAAATTTTGCACTTAATCTTCCACTGCTAAATTTAAGAAGCTTTGTGTGGCATGGACACTAAATATGCCTATGTGCTCATAAGCTATTTTAAGCATAAAGACAAGCCATCTGTCCATCTCTGTGTCTCCCCACTCTTCATGCTTTTCTCTTTCCTACCCTGAGTAGCTCTTCCATTTAGTTTTAAAGCACTACAAAGATTTAAGAAAAAATGAGCTCATTTGTTACAAAAACCCAAGTATGTACCATTTATGATGTAAATTATCTATTTCTATATACATACTAATGTATTAATATGGATCCATAGAAAAAGTACTGGAAGGATACTCACCAGATGATTTAACTAAGTAAGGAGGAGTGGAATGTGTTGTGTTAGAGAGCAAAGTATGAAAATAGACTATCATGTACACATTTTATTTTTCACGTTACAGTAAAAACATATCTATGTTTAACTTGTGTGGACATTTTCCAAAATTAAGTGCACTTTTCAACTGTTGCTTACCACTGAGAATTTTGGGACAAGGCTGAAATCCCAACTTTTTGGTCACTACCCTTCCAAGAATCCTACCCTTCCAAAAATCTAAGTGAAAAGAGGTGAGTTTCCATAATAGAAGAGCAACATTAAACAGAAGTTGAGGAGCTGAAGAACAGAAAAGAACCATTGCTTTGGTAATAAGAGTTGACTGGCAACTTTCAAAAACAATTTTTTTTTTCAGTAGTATAGCAAGAATGGAAATCAGAAATTGGAGTAAGCAGGGGTACAGAAAGTCAAATTTATTCAATTGAGTATGAACTACTCTTTGATGCTTCAGGCAACAAGATAAGCAAGAATCATATTTCGGAAAAATAATAGGGAAGGATATATGTTTTTTTTTTTTATTAGGAGGAGAGACTTTATCATGTTGGGGCCTGAAGGAAATAAGAATATAGTGGAAATCTCATGGAAATACAAGAATTTGGGTGCCCCATGTAATAAACTCCAGGAGGAGGCCTTGAAGTGACAGGGGAAAAGGTTTAAAACATGCTTATTTAAAAAGCTGCAATGATGGCTAATTCTATTGAAAGGCTGACATCTTCACAGAGTAAAAATAAATTTGACCAAGTAAACACTGCCCTTTTTACCAAAAAAAAAAAAAAAAAAAAAATTACAGTGTAATTTTTCTACCTGAAAGAACTCCATTAAGAAGAGCTACAAAATGATTTATTTTTTACTTAAGAACTTCATTGTGTCTACCTCAGCAATAGCACAGCAATGAGCAGACACTCCAACAAATCCTTGTAACCTTATAACCTAGTTAAATTTTCAGTTCCTCCTAACATGTGATGTTGAAATCTCACAGGGGGAACTGTGCTACTTTTTAATAAAAACTATCTGGACAGCAGTTAACTGGAGTATTAACCTGTTTTGGAGAAAAATAAATCTGCTTACACCTGCATGTCTCTGGAAATTAAATGATCAGAAGGAAAATATGTAACACATAAATTTAGAGAGTGAAGAAAGATTAATTAAAGGACCAAGTAGACACTCATGTAAAATCATGTATATATGTGATATGTGTATATGAATTTACAGAATATCTACAATGTGCAAGATGCTACACTGGGTATTGGGGTAAGTAAACTTAGGTATTTGAGAAACATTAGCATTTTAAAAATATATTTAAGATTATGTATTTAAGCTTATAAAAATCTCCCATGTAACTGTTAAAGTACTATATAATCTTACTATATAAATTTTACATTATCATTAAATCTTGGAAAATACAGAAAAGTACAAATGGAAAATGAAAATGATCTTTAATCCCTTTACTCAGAAATTGCCATGATTAATGTTTTGGTGCATTTACTTACAGTATCCTTCCCCCCATAGATTACTTTTTCTCCTGGCAAAAAGCCTATTATCTCCATTGGATGGAGTCCTCAGAGTGGAATTACCATATCAATGTGTATAGAGGTTTTAAGACTCTTGAAACATGTGACTAAATTGTCTTCCAGAAAGGTGCTTTAGTTCACATGTACTTGCCTGCATTAAGTGTAAATCTTTAAAAAATCTTCACTAATCTACTAGAGGAAAAATACTATTTCATTGTTTTGTTATTTCTTTATTAATTTAACAACTGACATTCATTGAAAAATTACTATGTGCTGGGCACTCTTCTAGGCCCTAATTAGACATAAACTTGAATATAATTGTCCTCCAAGAGCTCAAAATAGAGGACAACATTCACACAGGAGGTAGCCAGATAAATACATGTTAAGATGATATACTGTGCGGATCCCAAATAATGGGAACAAAAGGGAAGGAGCGTTTAGCTTTTTTGGACAGATGTGCTAAATAGATTTTTTTTTTTTTCTCATGAGGGATAAAGAGTAAACTGGAAGTTGTAAATACCCTTTAATTTGAATACAAAGAAGGTTATCATTTTCATTTTATAGATGAGACAAATTTAAAGATGTAAAATTTACTCTGGGTGAAATATTCAGCAAACAATAGAGAGCAAGTTAGGATGCATATCTAACTTACCTCAAAGCCCCCACATCTTATCATCTTCCCACATAGCTCCTCTGCATCTCCCAAGATTACACATTTGTTAAAATCTTTTTGTAAGGTATGTATAATATATATCATATATACATATTTTGTTTAAATCCTGGCTTAATTCAGAGATCACTTTGACCTTCTAGTCTTGTTTCTGCTCAGATGTTCAAGGCACTGAGTGAGCTTCATGCTTTGAATGACACACGCAGGCCCTCACGTTCGACCTGCTCTTATTTCAGATGGGGAAGTCGAAGCTCGGAGACGGGGACACCACAGTTACTTGCAGTGGGGCGGGCACTCGCATATTCTAACTTCTGCTCCTGTGGCCTTCCTCCATACCATGCTGCCCTTGGGGTTTATATTTTGGTTCGATAAAATTTGAGGTCTGAAACCAAATCAAGCACAGTATTTTAAAATTTGTGGGTCAATATTCGCTTTTGTTAAAGTGCTGGCTGAACCATGAGAGAGATTCAGAGTCTTCTCTGCTCCTTCCACCAGGAAAAGGGAAGGGAAAAAATGAACATTTTAGTCCTTACTAATTATATGCCAGACATTTATGTACTTCATACCATGGAATCCTCACAAATTTTTGATGTTGCTATTATAATCTCTAAGACACAGATGGTAGCATAGGAGAAAATGTATAGGGAGTTTTAAAAACTTGCTTATGTTAAATTTCTTAGCTTGTAAGCAGAAGTGGGAGGATTGGAACTGAGGTCTATTTGACACCAAAGCCTAGTGCCTGACCCACTGAACCCCACAGCTTCCAAATCCTCAATGAAGGTTGATAAAATCTTGAGTTCTGGACATATATGATGATGATCTGGTTATAAACACTAACTCCTGCTTCATTTACTGCCGTGGTGAGTTCAGTTCCCTGCCCCCACCATTCTCAGCTCTGAGCATATGGAACTTATTTCAGTTCCTGCAATGAGCCATTAGATCTCATGCTTGGGCCTCAGCAAGGGACAATGCAGAACAGTGGTTAAGCACGGGGAATTCTACGGCCAGACTATTTGAGTTCAAGTCTATGGTGAACTCCTTATCAGTTGTATTGTCTTGGGCAAGATTCACAAACTCATGTTCCTCAGTTTTCCTCTCTGGAAAATTGAATTAATAATAGTATGTACCTTACTGGGTTGTTGTGACGATGCAATGAAATTGTGTATGTAAAACATATTCATAAGGCCTAGCATATTCAGTAAATACTGGTGATTTTACTGTTGCCTCTGTACTTGTCCATGTTCTAGCTGCCTGGAATACTTTTGCTATGACCTCATTTGTCTAGCTAATGTCTACAGTCTTCAAGTCTTAGTTTCAGTGCCATTTCCTCAGAGAAGCCTTCCCTGACCATCTAACATTGGGTGAAGTGCTTCTCCAATATGGTCATAAGAAAGCCTGTATTTCTCTGTCAAAGAACATACACACTTTATTAAATGTGGTTCTTATGTCTTTATCCAAAAACGATCACTCCCCATCTTCAACTGAACTTTTCAAATGCCACCAGTGGACGGCTCAGACCTCACCATCACATCTCAGCAGGTCATTTCTGCTTTCCTACACACGTAGGCTCATCCATTTGCACATTCATGTTAACATGTTCTATTTCTGACTGGATTCTAACTGAAAGTCACCAGTTTCCTCAGCCTACAGAAATGTAAATGCTTGAGTTTTGTTAATACTTCAAAGGAATGGCATGTCTCAAATGGGATTATTTTGAACAATTGGTGATTTCCTCAAAAAGGTTTATAAATTACATTTCTGTGATTCTAATAATATGTTATAGGCACTAAGAGTGCTGGATTTTAAAATGTGTTCTCTGGTGCATTATTTTATAAAGAATTCTTTTCATAAAAATGAATATTCACCCACTAATGCATCTCTGCTGTTGATCTGGATTTTGTGTGTACCCAAAGATTTTGTTAACTTCTGAAGCACAAACTGCAGGGTAGAAGCAAAAACGTACTGAAGAAGATGTTAATTTTTGTCTCATGTCCACCAATTCCTCTTGATGAAGTTCTGGGTTTTCACAGTTAATTCATGGTTTTCTCAGTTAATCATTAACTTTACTCACAGTGATACCATTATTTTCCCGAATTATCTAAGACCTGAACTAGTGCCAAAGTATGAGGATCCAGATGTGGTAGGGAGGAGGTGAGGAACACCTGGTCCCAAGGTGGTCATGCAGGCATCCCCTGGGACAACCTTAGCATCCTCTAGTCTTCACCTGTTGTTTCCTATAGATCACTTTGGGACCATGTTTTGTTTGTTTAACCTGAGAATCCTTATGTATTCAACTATTAAGGCTTCTAAGGATCAGGGCTCCTAGCACTCTAGGCCATGCCTTCATCAGTCTTGGCCACTTTAAGAAAAGTTCTGTTCCTCCTGTGTAAAGCTGGAGAACTCTGTGAGGTTGCCTTAGGTGTGTTTACTTGACCATGTTTTGTAGCCATTTTTACTAGACAGCTCCTCAGTCATGAGGAACGAAAGCATCTTTTTTCCTTGCAAGGCCAGGCACAGGTTCCATATCTCTGCTTTTAAAGCACAGGTTCCATATCTTCATGTAAATGAAGACTTAAAAAATCCAACACTTCTATTGCCTATAACATGTAATTGAGATCACAGACCTGTAATTTACATGAACTTTATAGAAACTCTCAGTTGTTTCTGGATCTCAGGTGATGGGGATAAGACATAGCATCGTTATCAGGGGCACCTTGAAATATGTTCTCTCTTTTTCCCCTGGCAACTCTTCCGCCTCTGCCAATTTAGGGGGCAAGTTTATCCTGGCTTTCATCTATTCTTTCAAACATATTTTTTATAACATAGACTTTATGTCTGAAATCCTTTAGGGTTTTGCTTTGATTCTTAAAACACCTTTCTTTCAAACTAGTACCTCTACTGTAAATTTCAAGAGACTTCAGATTATTTAAATGTAATGGAGATGACTTCCTTGTGATATGTTGCATTATAACCTACCCTGTAGCAAGGGATATGTCATTCTAGTTTGAATGGGGAAGGTCCAGGTGGTCTAAGAAAGTGCCTTAGGAAGAGACAGGGGGTGGGGTGGGACACACTCATTTATATTTTAACCTATTATTCAAATATACAGAACATGATTACCCATGTCCCTCATACATACACATTTTTATCATGAAAAGTTTTAGAGCATGTTATACTTCTTTCTATGTTTATTTCTCCCCTTTTATAACATATGACACAACTCAGAAGCCACATTTCCTTACAAGATGTAAATATTTGATGATGTGTTATTCCTTTCAGTAATGAACCAAAGATTTCTAAATACTCGAATATCCAAGGAAATCAAACTGCCTTCTGCTGTTTGGAGCATGCTAAGTAAATTGAACAATCCATCATTATTCGACTCCATTTTGGGTGGATTAAAGGCAAGAAAACATCCATTTCTTTTATTTTCTTTTCAGCTGCTCTCTTGCATGCCTTGTATCTTGATGAAGCACTGAAATCTAGCAGCATATTCTTATCTCTAAAAACAGAGGAACTTTTTTTTTAATTGTGAAAAGGCTTAATGAGAAGTGACAACCTGCCTCTTCATCATAATTCAATTTTTAGACTATCTAAAGTCTGCTAATTAATTGATTTCCAATGTGATTTTCATTTAGCATCTTATGATTTATGGATTAATCAACTGCTATATATCTACTGAAAGCAAATGCAGCATCAATTCAAAAAATTTCTCCATTCAGTGCTCTTTATTGGTGCCCTAATTTTCAAGACATAGAAAATAACTAAATATTTTTAGAAGTCCCACGTAGCCTATTCCATCCCAGAAGGTGCTTCTCAATTTGTTCCTGTCCATCAGCCTTCTTTTATCTTCACTCCCCCTTCTGCCAACATAGATTTAAAGTTTGCCACTGAAAAGATGTTTCTCACAATTCTCTCTTGCTCCTTTGTCCTTTTGTCACACTTTGTAGCTAAATCACAGCATAGATAAACTCAACCATCTTCTTTCTCTATGTCTGCACCCAAATAGCTCATGAAATGGAGAGCAATAACCATTAGGAAAAGAAACGCCAGTGTTGAAACACTGAACACATGAGCCATGACCTGGCACATGAAGCAGAGAGTTTGTATTAAAGTCTCACTTAACCTTAAGCAAGTGCAGATAAAGGTATTGAGAATTCCTCTCAATTAGCATATTGATCCTGAAACAAGCAACCAACTGGACCAGCATAACTTAATTAGGAAGCAGATTCAGGTGTCTCAGGCCAGAGATGTGAAATCAAGGTAATGCAGTAGGAGGTTGATATAAAGCAAAGTGGAAAAAAGAGTCAACTGTGATGTAAACTATGGATTTCGGTGATTATGATGTGTCAGTGTAGGTTCATCAATTATAACAAATGAGCCACTATGGTGGGAGCCGTGGATAATGGGAGAGGCTATGCATGTATTGAAGCATAGGGCATATCAGAAGTCTCTGTACCTTCTCGATTGTGCCATAAATCTAAAACTGCTTTAAAAAATAAAGTAAAAACAAAAACAAACAAACAAACAAACAAACAAAACTAGATGGACTCTTTACTAACCAGTTCTGTTCTGTCCCTGGGGTCCTCATATTCTAATAGGTGCAGATTAAAAACTAATATTAGAACCATGTTGTATTGCTCTCTGGAATTTGGATTTTGCCATATACATATTTAGTAAATATAAATTTAGTAAAGGATACTCAAACTGCTTATACCTTACTTATTGTGCTTCATTTTAATGTGGTTTCTGGTTATTCTTTGAGCTATTTTAGTAAGGTATGCCCTAATGAAGCACGGTCTATGAGTAGTTTTGGCGAACATCCCTCAGAAAAGTGTTTCCTCCCTTGACAGAATATTGAAAAGCTAGAAAGGAAAGCATCTTACCTAGGGGTCCCCAACTCAATGTCTTCTGGTGCCAGAAAGGTAATACATGAAAAACTAACAGAGCAAATAAGGGAAGGTGGTGGGACCTTGGGCGACTGGGTAGTGCATACCCTACTTAAAGGCATTCTCATAGAAAAATAAATTAAAAATACGATGTGTTCAAACAAAGCTCTTTGGTAGACCTTATTTGGCCCACTTGACATCAGTTTGTAGTCCTGATCTAGACCACATTTTTGATTTTACAGATGGAGGAATACAGGTCCAGAGAAGTTATTTATCAATATTGTATAGTGTTTAAGAACACAAGCTCTGGAATCGGATGCCCTAGGTTCCAATTCTCCTGTGCCCCTTAATAGTCATAAGACTTGGGCTACTCACTTCTCTCTCTGTGCCTCTGTTGCCTCTTCTGTACTATGATAAGAGTAGTCGTTTTTATCTCACCTGAGAATTAAATTAATTAATATGAGTAAAGCATGAAGAGCATTTCTTAAAATGGCTGGCGCATTCCTTTTGTCTCTTCATCCCTTCCTTAATCCTGCCACCTAGAATGTAGTTTCTACCACAATGGACCTCAAGAACTAGGGCTCCAGCCTAAGGATGGTGGAGCTGTGAAGAGGGAGGAGCCTGGGTAAACAGACTCAATGGAGTGAAGCTGCCTTGATTTCCTGGAAATTGGCCTCCAAACTCCATGCAAGGGAGAGACAAATAAACTTCAACCTAGTTAATCACAATTGCTTTGGCTTTTCTGTCAATCATAGAAGAACCCCATCTAATACATATATTTTTTCTATCCTGTTATTTTAATCATCTGTGTGGTTGTTTTAGGTGCATCTTTTTCTGCCCTTTATAACTAGATTTTGTTTTATTTATCCAGTCTAATAATCTCTGTCTTTTAACTGATGTTTAATTATCATAATTTATTTCAATTATATCCCACAGAATTTCTTTCCTATTAATGTTTTTCCAGAACAATTTTCTTAACAATGTCTTCTGAGAACATTCGTATTTCTTAATACTATGCTTTCTGATTAATGTTTACACATGAAACATTTATGTTTACATTCAATCCAATACCAAAATTTTTAACAAATTGATGTATGAGAAGTCATGTGTTATAGTCCAAATGCAGTGAGTAGAATCAATTGTGGACTTTTTGATAAGTGCACCAATGTCAACAATGACTCAGAGATCCTGGCTCTGAGGGAGACCATGTCACTGGATCTGAAGAAATTATTTGCTAATGATCATATTAATTGATAATTAGGAAGCAATGTTTTAAGCATTTCATATCCTATCATTATAATTCATTACTTATACAAATAGGTGTTTTAGTGTGACTTAGGTCAATTTTAGAAAAATTGTAAATTGGTTGAGAACTTTTAAATCAAACTATATTACTTCACATTTTTTTGCCCCTTAAAGCAAGGTAGGTTTCTGATAAGCAGTTTTTGTAGCATATCTGATTTTAAGGACTGCATATTGACTTTAAAAAGTCTCCTTTATATTTTGTTGGATAGTAGATAATTCTATATTTTTTTCTTCTTTCTTATGATTTGTAAGTTATAGATTATATTTCTAGTCTTTTAGTGATAACCTTACATTTTTAAATTGCATGTTAAATCATAATTTTGCATTTTTGTAAACCAACAGAAAAGTCAATGACCGAGGATGTTTTAACTGCTCACTCAAATCTGCTAATGTTGTTGTTGTTTTCCAGAATTTTAGTTTTTACCTTTTTAACATGAAATGTAATATTTTAAAAATTAAACTCACTGGCCTGTTTTACTGGTTTCAGTGTTCCCTGGTTTGATTTTATTCCTCATTCTGGGTTAGTTTTCTTCTTAATAGAATTTCTCCTTCATTGATTCCTTTAATAAAGATGCCTGGTAGGTAAATTCTCTTTGCTTGTCTAATATGTCATTATTTTGCTCTTGCTGTTGAACAACATTAGGTTGGACATAAAATTCAAGGTTGAGAGTTATTTCTTCCTCAGTACATTGAAGATATTTCGCCTTTGCCTTCTGGCATCTATTGTTGCTGATGAAAACGTCAGTTGTCAATCTGATTGTCCTTTTTTGTAGCTAATTTCTCTTTCCCTCTGGTAACTTTTAAGATTTCTTCTTTCCTTCCTGCTACTCCATTTCTTTGATGATCTATAGTGTCAGTAAGATAGATCAGTACAATAGATCTAGTAGGTATAGATTAATTTTTATTTTTCCTTTACTTATATTTTTCCCACTCTATAATCATACTGTACTTTTGATTTGAGGACTCTGTCAAATTCTTGTTTTTATTTTTTTTTAAATATTGTGTTTTTCTACTCTCTCCAATCTCTTTTGGATCTGACATTAGATCAATGCTAGCACTTCCTGCCCATCCTTCCTGTCCCTAATGCCTCTCATCTTATTAAATCATTCATCTCTTTTTGATGCATTATGGGTACAATTCTTACCAATACCATCCAATTCACTAATTTCATTTTTTTTTGTTTCTAGTTTAGAGTTTAACCTTATCTAATCAATATTTAATTTTTTTAATGATGATTTTTATTTCCAAATTTTCTAATTTTTTTATAGTTACCTCTTTGTGTTTCATCTATCTTCTTTTCTAGTCAATATCTTTTTGTTCAGTGTTAGTGAATACTATTCCTTTATTCATCTCTTAGAGCATCTTAAAGATAATTCAATTTGTAAAATAAGTGTATTTTGAAATGAATACAATCCTACTTTAATAAATGTATGTATATACACGTACGCACATGTCAAAGAACACAAATATTTATGAAACTTATCTAAATTGATCAAGTTTTGCCTCTACCTTTAGGCAGATTAATGTGTCTGTATGACCAGTGTCCTGACTTTCTCTTACATATCTGTAGTTATATTGCTATATATTGGTTGCTATATGTTTTGAATATCTCTCTGGCTTTAGGTTTAATAAGAGACTCATAGCAGGAGTTCTAGCTGCATTTTCTTAAAGACAGAAGGAACCGTAACAGAAAGAAGAAGAAACTGGAGAGAGAAGCACCATGTAAGTGCCAACTAACCTACTAAGGCAATGTTGTCCCTAAGTTGGAATTCACAGCTACCTTATCAATACCACTTAAAGAGAAAAAGCCTGCATTCGGCCTTTGCATTTTTCTTCTAGAACAGGAAGTACTACACAGAACCAAAAAAGATTAGAATTGAGGAAGATCACATAGTTCACCAAGTAAAACCCTCTTATTTTAGAAGAAAAGAAAGTGAGAAGCAGAGGAGTTAACTTGCCAAGACCTTCTGGCTACAGAGTGTTCAGAGTCCCGGTTGTAGGGAAGTGGTCCCTGTTCCCCAAACCTAAGCTTGTACTTTCCGTTTCATGGTTGCCTTTAATTCTCAAAGGACTCCAGCCACCCTAGCATTTTTTTTTTTTTTTTTTTTTTAGGATTCTGACATATGCCAGCAAACTATTCAAATATGTCAACTTCTGCTCATCTTCTCTTAGCCAGATTTTTCACTAACTTTATCTCACTTGAAAGAAACATGAGCAGTACTTCTTTTTAGCATGCAAACCAGCAAGATCAATTCCCAAAACAGTTGTTTGGTTTCATATACTTTAATTAGCAAAGTGATTTTTTGGTATTGTTTTTCACCAGCATGTTATTCTCTTTAAAATAGTTTTAAGCATAATGTGTTTGTTTTTAAAAAATATTGAGTGCATGTGAAAAACATCTTTTAGTTTTATATGTATTCTTATCTAACAAAGGTCACTTTCTAACAAATTAACACCTAAAAATATATAATGCCTCTTTGCACAGTCTTCCATGCTGTTTCATTAAAATAAAAACTTCCAAGTTTCAAGTAATATTTAAATAACTAAAATATAAAGATTTTTTAGCTCTGTATATTCCATATATTTCATCCTTTGGTTTTTGATACATATTTGAACATATAGTTGTGCTTTTCAAAAGTTAAGACCCCTCAGAATTTATATAGAGCCCATTATGATGTTTACTGTGAATGATTATATAATGAGAGTTGTATCAAGTGTCAAATTCATTTCTTATACCAAACTAGTAAGGAGATGCTGTTGTTCTCCTACTTTATCTAGAAAATGGGGAACTGAGGAATATGGAGTAAGAAAATTTTCCCAAGGTAATTGCTAGCTGATGCAAAGGTGAGATGTAACCTACATCTGTCAATTCTAGTGCTTAATTTCTTTACTAATATATCAGCTCCCTTTTCATTTTTTGCAGCTCTTTTTAGTTTATTCTAATTGTCCTCATATTTTTCAAATTTTCGATTTCCTTTTTCACAATTCAATAATTAAACCTCCTCTCTTTACATCTCTTTTTTTTATTTTTCTCATTATTCAAACAAAATGTGACTACATTAAACTATGCCATGACAATAACAAAGATTTAAAAATCTTTGTAAAAATACCCAAACACTTGGTCCTTTTTGACACTGTTGTCATCATACTGCTAAGTTTTAAGAGTTCTTTATATGTTTTAAATTTGAAACTCTTATCAGATACATGATTTGCAAATATCTTCTATCCTGAGGGTTGTCTTTACACTTTCTCATTCTTTGATGCATGAAAGTTTTTAAGTTTGATGAAATCTGTTTTTTTGTGAGTTACTTGTGCTTTGGTGTCGTGTCTAAGAAACTTGCCTAAGCCAAGGTTAAAAAGATTCACATTTATATTTTTATCTATGAGTTTTATAGGTTTTGCTTTAAATTTAGGTCTTATGTCCATTTGGAGTTAATATTTGTATATCCTATTTTCTTATCATGTTTTTCAAAATTCATTATCGAAGTCATTATTCATTTGAATTTCATTATTTAAAATTCATTACTGGAGTCTCCAACTATTATTGCTGAATTGTCTATTTCTTCTTGCAGTTCAATCAGTTTTTGCTTCATGTGTTTTAGTTCTCTGTTGTCAGGGTCATATGGTTTTATAATTGTTATATCTTAATGAATTGACCCTTTTAGCATGGTAAGTCTTTTGTCTCATGACAATTTTTGTCTTAAGGTATATTGTGTCTCTGTTAGTGTAGCCAACACAGCGCTCTTTTGATTGCGTAGGAATGATGATATGCTTTTTCATCCTTTCAGTTTCAACTTATTGAGTCTTTTAATACAAAGCAAATGGAATGTAGCTGGATCGTGGTGTTTTCTCCATCCTACCAATCAGTCCTACAGTAACAGCTCTAATTCCCCTTGGAATTTTAAAGGTGGAGCTGAGGAAGGGTAGGGACTAGGTAAACAAGAGATAGAGGCAAGATAGAGAAAGAAATCCAAATTTAGCTGTGGCATAGGGTTATTTTAGCTGGTTATTTTTACTTTCGCTAATAAGCAAAGTTCAGAAAGGAATCTTTTCCCCTTTGTTAACTTTGAAATAAAGAGATTTCTACCTGTGTCACTGAAGTAGTTTCAGGTGCTATATTTATCCTAAGGGGAGGGAAAGGAGACAATTGATAAAGTCAGGTTTCTTTGCTTTGGTTTTACCTCTTTTCATCATCATCTATTTGCACCATTCCCACCTGCGAGCCAGGAGAGAGAAGGGTCTGCACCTCACTTGGAGATGAGAAGTCACACCACTCAGCCTCCCCTCCCTTTGTCCACTCAGGTACTTCTTGTAAGGTCTTGGGCAGGTCCCTTAGTCTCTCTTCATCAGTGGCATTGACTGAGTTCTCACTATATGCTGGACAATGTGACCCATCCTTTATACACATCATTTCGTGTAATCTTCATGACAATTCTAAGACAAATTCTGGCATTTAAAATATTCTTATTGTTATTCCCATTTTAGAAAAAAAAAAGTGAGAATAACTTGCTCAAAGAAATACAACTGTTAAGTAATAAAGCATCATCTAGAAAGTGGGACTCAAAAATTTCCAAGAAGGAGACATGTGTTCTCAGGTTCCTCTTAGTATTTAAACCATTACTTCTATAAGGTCTAAGCTAACAAATAAAGTGACTTATTATTAACCAGTACATTAAAGCTTTATCCTTAAAAGGTTTAAATAAAGTGGTAAATGTGACATTTGTTCAGCCTTATGATCTGTGAGATGTTCTGAGCACATGTAGTAGGGAACTAGAGAGCCCCAGGGTAAGAGGTGATGCCTGAGGCTGTGTTGACATAAGCCACTGGGAGCAATGGGAGCACTGGGAAAGCCCACCTTCACCCAGAGGTTCCCTCTGCTTCCAGAAAGTGTGTGTGGGGGGGGGGGCAGGCAGTAAAAAAAGACAACATGGTGAGTAAAGGAGAAACTTTCTGCCTGTGAATGCTTTAGCAGATGTTGGGAAAAGAAGAAATAGAGTAAATTTATCATCAAGACAATTCTGAATTAGGTCCTACTGTACCGTAATGTACTGTCTGCTATAAATGAAGATAAATTTGCAGGTAGAACCCTGAAATCCTAGCCTGGAAACTCTAAGATGGTCCTGGCAGACAAGTGTGAGCTTCTCTAACTTGGAGCACATTATTCATTTATGAGAGTCAATTTAAACGATGCTGGCTCCACAATTACAAAATGCAATTGCAAAAAGTTTTTCCTCCCTCAATGAGGTTTTGCTGCTTTGATAACTCCATGAACCTTGGGGTTTTTCAATCCAAGAACCAGCCACTGCTGTTTTTTTCCAGTAGAAAAAATCATTGGAGAGTCTACCCACTGTTTTTGTCTTTTTTTTGCAAAGATTCATTGGTGGTCCTATAGTCTGATGCCATCACCACCTTCTACAGGGCCTGAGGCATCATTTTAGGGATGGTTCTCAACTGCAAGAGTTCTTGCCCTTCTAGTATAAGATTATTTTATCCTATTACAATCCAGAAATGCCAGGGACTCACCTTACTCAGAGCTTCTCCCTAATAGGCCTCTCCCCTCCAATTCCATTATTTTCTCTTCCCCATCACACCAGGATTTCTGGGTCAGCAGGTCTCTAAGTATCCACAGCGTTCAGTGCCTGGAGCTAGTCCTTACCAAAGACTTTGGGCATTGCCATAGGCTGCTCAGGCTGCTTCAACAAAATACCATAAACTTGGCAGCTTACACAATAGACATTTATCCCCCACAGTTCTGGAGGCTGGGAGGGAAATCCAAGATTTCTTGGGCTCTTTCTTTTCTTATAAGGATACTACTCCCATCCTGAGGCTCCATCCTTATGACCTCATCTAAACCTAATTACTACCTCCAAATACCATCACACTTCTATATATGAATTTTGGGGGAAGACATATACTGTCAGTTCAAAACAAGCATGCTCTGTGTTTCCCGTGTTATACACTAGTGAAGATAAGTATGATGGAATCTCTGTAAACATGAGGGTTACAACATCCTTTATAGCTGCTCCTACTGCCTCTGTCACCAGTGTAGAAGGGTGAGGAGAAGTGGGGAGCTTGACCAGGAGTCCTCGCCTCCACAAAGCCAGCACATTTACCTCTGCTTCTGCAATTCCTGAAAGTGAACTCTATGCCTCTTATGTGGGGGTCATTAGTCAGATAATGTTATTTTCTCCTCTATCCTAAGGCTCATCTATTTCTTATCTCTGTTGAATGGAAGTTGAACTAACCAATATATATGTCCAACTGCTGTGGATTGATCATTCTTCTCAGTAGGCACTTGTTTACCTGTGTCTAGTCTACATTTTTTTTTTTTTTTGGCCTGGGATAGGTTTAAATGATGGAACTGAAGGGACCTGACTTAATATAAGAACCCTAGATCACCCCCCCCTCCCCACCACCACCAGAACCACCTTAGAGATTGGTCTCATGGCCCCTTGCTGTGGGTAGAGCACTTGATGGCTACCTCCACTTCTCACAGAGTAGGTTATCCAAGGGAATAGGCAGTAGTAGCAACCTTAGATGAAAGAAAAGGAAGGAGAAAGAGATTCATGGGAATCAGGTGCCTCATTATTGATTATATGCTTAGCTCTAAAGAATTTCAGCAGGCAAGGATTTGAATTCCAGCTCTGGCACTGATTATCTGACATAAATAAATTACATAATCTTTTTAGACTCCAGTTTCTTCACCAAAAAATTAAGGACAGCAAAAAATCTCTCTCAAGTTTCCTGTATGGCTTAAATAAAACAATGCATGTACCACACCCAGTACCTGGAGCAGTAAGGTCCTCTCAAAACTTGGAAGGCCACATTCTGAGGTTATTGGTGAGTTGCTAATAGATGCATGAATCTTCTTCAATAGTCCTAAATGCTGATGAATGACATATGACTTACAGTTATATTTTATCACAAATCCTATCTCCCAAAATGTTAGAGATTTTTATATGACTTCGTTGTAAATGAATCAGAAAGCTTTACACTGAATTCTTATTGACCATCTTTGGAAATAAAAATGAAAGGCAATACCTTATACAGAGGGCTAAAAAAAAAATTTAAATATTGCCCATATATTGATTATTATTTTCATCTGTATCTTAAACTTTTAAGACTCCTCCTTTCCTGAACTAGCTTGATAGTAGAGCTGTGCTCAGGGTTTGAGGCAGGAAAGGGACTTGAAAGTCTTAACCATTTCTCCCTGCTCCCTGCCCTATAATATTTTGTGGGTTGAGAGAGGGAAGGAGAAAGCAAGGGGAGGAAAAGAAAAGGAGCAGATGGAGGACAAGTAGAGGGCAGAGAAGGGATTGCGAGAGAGAAGAGGAAGAGAAATGGATATTCAGTTACTGAATGGTGACTAGAAAAAGTCCCAGTCCTAATTCCCTCCTCTCCTCTCTCCAGGCGCTAGAGAAGCTCTATGCTAATGTGGCCAATCTAGCATCTGTTAAGATTTTAACATTTCTCTGTAGCCTCCAAGCATCCTGGCACAGTCTTTGCCTCAGGCATACAAATTTGCATTTTCCCTTGACACTCTTTTAATATGCAGTGCTACAAGTAGCTTTCTAAATTTGCCTGAAATATAGCGTTTGCAAGGTATTTTGGGAGACTTATGAAGAACTGGGCTGGAGTTAAGCTTAATTATTATTTTATATACTTTTTTTCTTCTTCCTCTAATTCAATTTCTAAGAAAACTGTTAAACTGCCCATAATTTGAGAAATTTGAAGTTATAAAACAAAATGAACTGTAACTCAGAGACTATTTTACTGGCAGAAAGATGGATGAGATGATTAAAGGTTGTTTCGAAATTAATTAAAAACATTTGTAATCACTGCAAGTACTGTGCTAGGACTCTAAAGTAGATAAAGATGTACCCGGTATAAATAGATGTAATACCTCCAAGCCCTCTCTGCTTGTCTACAGACTGAGAAGGACTGCCTTCCTGGGATATGAAGTACAACTATGTATCCCAATTAGATTAATAGTTTCACACATTTTACCTTAGTTCCCTTTATTCACCAATTACTAGTCCATTCTAAACGTTCAAAGAACCTGATTTCACTGTTTATAGAACTGAATGGACAACAATGAAGAAAATCATTTGGGGCTTTATCCTTAGAAGACCCTTAACACAAAGAGGTATAATGGCTTTTAATTAGTCCGACAGTGAAACCACAGTGAGACCAGTTGTTGTAAACTGGGAGAGGGTTAGATGAAGGTTGGGGTGGCAGGTCCCTTCCTAAGCACTGTAGGTGGAGGTCTGTCCCCTGGCCTTGATGATTGCGTAAGAGACTGAATAGAGGCTGGGATTGATGCTGAAATGAGAATCTGCCTTGTCCCAAACAAATGATTACAGCTTAGCCCATGTTCCTTATGAACTTTGTTTTTCTGGTTTCTTGGTCCCCTCTTCCAGCCCCGTAAAAGTAGCTTACTTCCTTCTTTTCCTATTATATATTTCATGAAAAAAAGTTGTGCTGCTCAGTATGTTTATTTTAATCAGATATGGTTTAGCCATTCAGAACACAGACTTGAGGTTAAAGGAAAATTCTGAGATAGAACTCCACTTTAATCTTTCATCACTTCCTAATTTTGTGATCTCCAGCAAGTTACTCTGAATAAATGCCATTATTTTTCACCTGTAAAATGGGAATATTAATGCTTCCCTGATAGTGTTATTCAGGATATTAAGGCTTCTAAAAACAATTCAAAGTGGGATTCAGAATACACTGTTTGTGGAACTGGTGAGTTAGTGACTCCTGTAAATGAGGCTTGGTTTTACCAAAAGTAGGGAAACGAAAACTTCAGGGATGCTTCTTAAGCAGGTAGAGGAAAAGGTGAGTTGGATGAGTGAGACGAAGAAGGTATGCTTTGTCACCTTTCTGGTTCCTTGGTTTGATCTCAGTTGCTATCAACAGAAGGATTGAAGCCAGAAGTCAACAGAGAGCACTACTTAGAGCTCAGTCACAGCGGGACACCATTTTAGACTAGGACGTTTTCCTCTCCCTGCATAGGCCCAAGTGCCACTCTAGCACTCCGAGGACTGTTGACTCTGAGAAAAGCAAGAGGTAGGATGGTGTTTTCCAGGTGAACGACTTCTGGTAGCTAGAGGCATTTTTTCATGGCTTAGAGGAAGGCGAACTGCACTCTGATGGAGAAGGGGCACGAGGAACACACCACCAGAGAAATTTGCCTCAGAGTGATTTGAGATTAGGATCAGAATTTGAGCAAATGGAAGGTGAAAATACTAGAATCTAAGTTACTGGTATTGATATCACCCTATTTTTGTCCAAAAACTTGTAAAGACTTTCATTCTTACAAACAATTAAATGAAGTAATGAATATAAAGTGCCTACTACTGAAACAGATTGACTCTTCACTGAATGACAATGACAGTTATTAATTATTTATAAATACACCAGTATTTGTCAAGTGTTTGCTAAATTTCAAACACTGTTCTAGGCATGTGAGTACGTGGAAATAAACAACAACGACGATAAGAAGACAGAACACTGGTCTCATAAAGCTGATATTCTAGGGGAGGGAGAAAAAAATAAACACAAAATATAATTTTTAGTGATATGCATTGTGAAAAAAAGAGACAAATAGATTGAAGAGAAATTAGGGAGTTACAATATTTGAGAAAGGGTTGCTTGTGTGTGCAGTAGAAGGGTGTGTGTGTGTGTGTGTGTGTGTGTGTGTGTGGGAGTGTAAGGGGAGTTCCCTAATTACACTGTTTGATTTGAGTAAACAACTGGATGGCCGTGCAAATAGAACACCTCATCTTCCACATGAAAATATTTCAACATGCATAACTCAGCATTTTCTCTTTGTTCTAGTTTTGTATTCTTTTCATAGAAGCCATCACAACCATTTTCTCAACGTTCTAGTAGTTCAGTTACAATTCAATACCCCTACCACTGTGAGATGACATGGACCGTGTCTAGAAGCCTAGAGAAATCACAGCATGGCAGTCTCATCTGATGTGAGTGGCTTTACTTTATCCGGTCCCCATCTCCTGATATAACCACAGGGTTTGCAAAGACAAAAATCATCTTCAAGTTTTTTTGTGTTTTCTCATCCAATATCTATGCAGCCCCCTGTAGCCTCCTACTACAATCTTCTCTTGTCACACTGTGCGTTCTATTTACCTCTTGAGCAGGGCGCCCCCTGCTGGCACTCATTGGTAAAGCCGGATCTGTTGTTTAGACTCAGGACCTGCACTGTTAAGTTGGTACCCAAACTGTACAAGTTGGTAAATATTTTGAATTTCACTCTTGATTTTAAGCACATATCAATGAAGCTAATTTTAGAAGCCCACACTATATATGTAAATACTTCCCCATTTATTCTTTGCCCACATTTTTCTAAACGCAAGAAAGCAACTATTCACACATCTCTCTTCCACATTCCCACTTAAAATGTTGTCTTTATACCCGATTCCACTTTCTTGTGACTCTCAACAGATGGTTAGTTTGTTAAGGTAGGGGCCAAGTCTTGCTCATCTTTGCTTCACAGAAGCCAGTTGAATGTTTCTCATAAAGAGACAACTAATGAATGTGCCAATTAAGGAACAGTCTAAACTTATTTCTTACCCTGTAGAAGAGATGAAGTAAAATTTTAAAGAAATCATTGAGAGGTCATTAGCACACTCATCTGGTATGTAATTTGGGTTGGTGAGGCTGCCTTTAATCTCTAAATCTGAGTGTTTCCCAGGTGGGGAGAGGCCCTAGCCTACTTAGCTTTCCACCAAGGCCAGACTCACTCCCAGGTAGTTTGCTGACTCTACAGGTCTCCCTCAGCCATATATTTTGTAAGGGCACCAAAGCTGTAAAATTGGGGATAAGTTGATAGAGTATTTCCAAAGTCACTTCATGAGACAGGCTGTAATAAAAGTGGATCTAAATCCTTCATATTTCTCCAGTAAGTAGTACTTGTATGTTTGGTATTGTAACACACTGATGAAACCTGATTGAATGGTATAAATAAATACAAAATTAAAATCTGCTAAAGAGAATGTTTAGATTGTACATACTGTGCAAATATGGGGAACATTTTTAAAATTATTATGACAGGTGACCTTGTCTTTTGTACAGTCTCTTAATACAATTTACTTTTGAGCATTAATTAAAATAGAAATTCACTTTTCATTTCTGAAAGCCTGAATTTACTTTTCATTTCTGAAAGTTAGCCCCTACTATAACTTTAGTGTCAGCTATAAACACATATGTTAACAGTCTCTAGTGGGGGTCCTGCTAATGTCTGTTAGGTTCTAATGAAAATAAACATGATGTCGTATTTTTAAAGCTAGTTCTTTTATACTTTACATCAAAGAGTACACTGACAGATTAGAGAATTAGTGTATGGAATCTGTCTGAATAAACAATCTCTGATAGGGTTATCTAGCTACTGATGAGTGTGATTTCAAGTCTAGGTGCGATCAATGATGAATTTTTAGATTGGCATTTTCAATATGGACCATTAGTGGGAATTAAAAATACATACACACGTATGTATATACCATATATGATATTTATTAGAATTTTTCCAAGAGGTCTGTGGCTGACAGTTGATCAAATATACTTTTTCTTCTAGCTTTCCAGTTAGCTGTGGTCATGTGACTGCATTCTCAGCCATAAAATGTGAGTGGAAGTAAAGTGTTCTATTTCCAGGTCTGAATGTCAAAATCTTCAAGAGTGATCGATTTGTAATATTCTTCCTCTTTCAAGGATTGAGGCAGACAAGCACAGTAACCTTGGAAATCTTGAAGATATTGGAGATTCATGAGGCAAAGAGCCCAAATCTCTGACTCACTGATTGATGAAGAGCTACTGGCAAATTAGGAATATCCATTTGAAATTTATATGCATGTGAATCAACTTCTAGCCTATCAGGCCATTGTAAATTGTAAATTTTTAGAGTTTATTAGAGCAGCTAAATGTGTTATTTCATAATTTCTAAACAACCTATAAATATGAATAGCTGCTGCCACCTGCTTTCCCTGATGCTCTTCGCCATGGATGTGCAAGGTGCTTCTGCTTCTGGTCTGGTCTCTCCAACATGCAAAGTGTTAGGTGATGGTGAGTTGCAAGGTGACTCTTTTTTACTCATTGTCCCCTCAGAACTTGGAGAGACAGAGAGTTCAGATTTCAGAGAAGAGCAGGATTGTTAGTATGTGCAAATTACGAATTAAATGTTACACTAAATCGGATTGGTCTGGGTGCCTGTGGAGGCTCTCTTGAATGATAGGTGTTACAAACAGATATCAAGACAATGAACAAATAATTGTTTTCCTTTCTTTTCCCATGTCTCAAACCAAAAGGAAAATTTCTAGATTATTACAATTATTTAAACGTGATTTCAAAATAATTCCCCCTTTTCCTTCTCTGGCCATCTTTCAGTAGTTGTATTTTGCCATTAGTCTCTGTCCATATGTCATCTGTTTTTTATTTTATTTTAAAATGTCATCTCTATTTTGTTCTTTTCTCCCATCACTGACGTTTCCTTTATGAGGGTGAGAACTTCTGAGAGAGACTGAACAGCAGTAACAGTTTTCCCAGGTTGAGAGAAAACCCAGCACCCTTGAGTACAAGAATTTTCTAGTACCACGGACAGAGGTCCACTTGCTTTCCTGTCGCATTCATGTAGATGGCCCTTATGGTATGCTCTTGAGGGGCTAGAGATATATAAAGCTGACCCTCTTAGTTTTTCCTCTAAGGTGGAGTCTTTCATTTATTGCCTTGATGCTAGAGGAAGATGTATCATAAATTCAAAATAACTATCTCTACCGGTTTCATAAACATAAATGGCTTCTAAGCTAGAAATTGCTACATTTTAGAAATAATGGAAGCAAAGAGAAAAACTGTTAGTCCATAAACATGTCTTCATATTATTCAACTCTACGTTTATTGCAAAACATAGATAAAAACCCTCATTGTTAGCTGGAGGATAGCTTTGTGTCACATAAACTAATATTAGGAGATAGATGGGGTATCCAATTATTAGGAATAACTGTAGAAGAAAACACCATAATTTCACTTATGCAAAATCTGATAGAATACTTATTTAGGTCACAATGAATGCCAACAATAGTAGTAGTAGTAGTAATAGATAAAATTTTTTGACATCATACTATGTGCCAGGCATCACCTTCAAAAATCCTATGAATGTGGTACTATTATAAACATATAATCAGAATATAATTATCCATCTATTGAATTAAGAAATGGAGGTACAGAAGATTAAGTAATGTGATTAGTGTCAAAAAAATCATCAGGTCTTAAGGATCTAAGGTATATTAAAAAATCAAGCAAGGAAATACAAAATTATGTTGATTTTTAAAATAATGTCTTCAGATCTTTCCATATTTGAAATGCTTAATCTTATCCAAATTTAGTTCTAATTCAGGGAAGTCATCTTAATTGCAATTAAATAGAATTTTAGCTCTTACTGAATATAACATTGAAGGTATGTTACCTAAATCACTTCAATTTCACAGAAATTAACATTTCAATGTGTCTCACCCTGAAATGAAAATGTCTCTGAAGAAAACAATTATTCATGAAATAGAACATCTGGTAGAGTTGACTTAGAGATTCTCTATGGAAAAAGACACCTTTTTAATCAACAGTTTTGGCAAGCAGTTTTGATGGAACACTTAACTAAAATAAAGATTTTAATATTCCAGAGGGATTTAGCTCTTTTCCCCAGTGTTTTCTCCAGGCTCCTAGTATTACAAAGAGCTTGAAGCTGACAGTATAGGTTTTCCTCTTCAATGTCATGAGGTGGTCTTCGATATATATACATATCTTGAAAAACATATATATGTGTTTTACATAAAATAATAACGTCAAGAGATTTTATTTCTAATGAGCTAAGTTTGTTGCTTTATTTTACATGAAAAAATTTTTCTCGAAAGCATTCTACTCCCCTCAGAAAGGAAAAATTGTTACTGGTATCCCAGAGCCACACCACCCCTGCCACTATTCACACAAGAAGAAACATTTACAGTCTCTTATATTTTAGTTTGATGGGGAGAAAGCCTCACTAACTCATTAGCCCTGATGAATTCTTACAAATGTCAAACACTCCAATCTCATTTGCCATTGCAACTAATTCCAGGTTTTTTGTTAAAGGTATTGTCAGCATTGGCACCACTGACATTTGGATAATTCTTCATCGAAGATGTTCTGTGTATCATCGAAGGATGTTTAGCAGCATTCCCAGCTTCTACTCACTAGATGCCAGTAGCACACACACCCTCTGCCCCTCAATGTGACAAACAAAAATGCTCCCGATATTGTTGGAGTTCCCTGGGGGCAGGATTGACCCTGGTTGAGAATCACCATTTTAAAGTATCACATTACTGCTAACTTTGAAGGCAGCACCACTCCACCACTGAACACACACACACACACACACACACACACACACACAACACACACACACACACACACACACACACATGACACAAGTCCTGCTCCTGCAAAATAAGGATATTAATTACTTATATCATTAGGATTAAATAAGATGATGCAGGAGAACCAATAAGAAGAGTGCCTGGAACATAGTAAACCCTTATCAAGCATTGCAAATTATTTTTTATTATAATCCCCATAGTTTTGAATAAAACTTTAATTTTTACAGTAATGCAAGATTTAAAGCTTTTCTCACCAACCCACTGAGAGTTATATAAGTGACACTAATTAGTAGGTATTTTTCCTTTTTAATCCCAGTTAAAATGATTACAGAGACAATTAATTTCTCCAACTAATGTTCACGAAGGAACACACACCATTAGCTTCCCTAGGATGATATATTGCCCACCATCCTGAGAATAGAATCCAGAACGTTTTCAAAGGAAAAATTTTCTGATATATATATATTTAATCACTGGCTTACTCAAAAAAAGTCTCTTTGGGCCAAACTTTTGCTTTAATAGTAATTGATGCTAATGCTAATAGCTCAGTGCCTCTAGATTTCAGAACACAGCAGTAAGTGAGGCTGCAATTAAAATCTCAGCAGGCCCTGCTCGTATGCTTCCTGTAAACTTAAGAGCTACAACAGAGAAGGTATTATTAAGACCTGTGCTCAGTAATACCACAGGCACCCTTATGGTCGGAAATGGCAACTAAATCCTTTCTTTAAATTTGAACCTAAAATAGTCATTTGACATCTTATCAAAATAAACACAGATTGGGTTTTTTTGTTTTTTTTTTTTTTTTATGGTTCTATGGTGCTGTTAAGAAAATAGATACTTAAATCATCTCCCTTGGTAGCATTTTAAAATACATTAAGATACAAATACAACACTTTCCCATATCCACAGAGGATACATTCCAAAACCCCTAGAGAGTACTTGGAAGATCTGTGAATAGTACCAAACCCCATTTATACATTTTTTTTCTATATATACATACCTATGATAAAGTTTAATTTATAAATTAGGCACAGTAAGAGATTAACAATGATTATAACAATATACTGTAATAAAAGTTATATGAACAGCTTTGGGTCCATTATTAAGTAAAATAAGTGTTGTGTGAACACAGACACTGTACATCCTCTGTGGATATGGGAAAGTGTTGTATTTGTATCTTAATGTATCTTAATGTATCATGAAAGTCCATCTGATAACTGAGATGGCTACTAAGTGACTAATGGGCAGGTGACAGGCTGGACAAAGGGAGAATTCATGTCCTGAGTGGGATGGAATAGGACAAAGCAGGAGAGACGTGAGAGATTTCATCATGTTACTAAGAAAAGCGAGTGATTTAAAATTTATGAAATTGCTTATTTCTGGAATTTTCCATTTCATATTTTTAGACCCCAGTTGACAGTGGGTAATTAAAACTGTGAAAAGCAAAAAGATAAAGGGGAATACATTACTTAGCCCCACCCCAGACATATTGATTCAGTAATATCCAAGGAATAGCTCTGGAATTAGATTTTTATGAAGCTGTCCAGGTGACTTTTACAGTTCAGCTTTTCATACAGATTTGGAAGATACTGTCTAAAGAAATAGCAGAATACCTACGGAGCTTAAGTAAATTTTTGTAAATAAAATAAAATTTCCTCAATGACTCTGGTCATAAAATGAATAATTAATTATTTATTCATTCTCCATACTTCTTGAGAGCCTACTGCACAGTAAGAACTAAGTTAACCACAGGCAAGGTAAATGAGAATGGAACAAAATAGATGTGGTTCTGCTTAGTGGAGATTATTATTTACCAGCAGGGCCTTAAAGGTCCCTTGTCTTGACTAAACTTTAGACAGATTTCTTGCTAACTATAGACCCTGGACTTCCCTTTTCTTAGACTATTTACTTCAGAACATTTGCGATTGTAATTTTTTTTTTTCCCTCTGTCCCTTTGAGATGTAAGTATTCTGAAACCCTGGAATGTTTTTTTCAAGGAGCTAGGAACAATCATTTTGAAATAATCATCAAGAAAGGTAGGGACCCTGTTTCCAGTTTCTGTAGAATAAGAGCTTACCTTGGATAAATTCCAATTAGAAAACACAGATAGCCTGACCATATTGACCAACCTCCTTCCTAATATCCTCCAGTTCTTTTCAATGAGTTCCCACCTTTTATTTCACTGGAATTGAGTTCAATCTCTGTCCCTAAGGTTATATACAGTCTTAGTCTTGGCTCCAATTACAGTAAAGCTTTCCTTGCCTATCTTTTTTGATAGTACCTATGTGATCAATTTTTATGTTTATTTTCATAAAAATCATTTGAGTTTGCTAATTTAATAGATTTTTGAATGGGCAAGGAGTCTGCATTCATAAACACCTGGGTGAGATGAGCAAAACATAGAGAGATCAAGACACTGAGAAAGTTGGTGCCCATGGTCCCAACATACATTACATTAAAGAATGTACCATCAAAACCAAGAGTCCTTATGACTGTGATTAAATTTAGATCCTAGCTCTAGAAATCATCTCTTTCTTTCTCTCCCTCTCTCCCTCTCCCTTCTCCATCTCTCTCTCTCTCTCTCTCTCTCTCTCTCTCTCTCTCTCTCTCTCTCTCTCTCCTTCTCTCTCCTACCGCCTCCCACCACCACCATATATACATGGACCTAGCTTTTCCCATAGTGATCAGCAACCCTGGAGGCAGTAGAGACTGTAGCCCAGACCTAACTAATGGTCACAAGGTCTGGACCTCTGGCAGGCTAAAGATAACATCTTGACCCAAGTTATGTTTCAGCTTCTGAGCCCTAAGGTGGAACAACCCCCTGACTACTTTCCCATGAAACCAGGCAGGGGGACCCCAGAGTAGACCTCAGAGCTGTCCTCAGGACCTGAAGAAATAATTCATGACCCTCACCTCACCTCTGACCAATCAGCTCCAAGCACGACCTCAAACTCCCTAACCCACGGTGTCTTGTGGTTTTGCTCTATATAATCTATAACCTACGCTATCAGGGAGTTGGGTCTTTAGAGCATTAGCTCCATGTATGCCAGGTTGGCCAATTCAACATTAAACTATTTTTGTTTCCATACTGCAAACTTCTGCTCATGCATTTATTTTGAGTCAGTGTGTGCAGGCAGATGAACTAACATATTGGGGTCTCTGTAACACCATCTGGGGTAAGTCACAAAGACCCAGAAGCCAATGTGAAGGGTTCACGAAGGCTAAATCTTAGACATTTTGAGTTTCAAAATAATTAAGTATAATAATAAATTCAGAAACATTTAACAAAATGGAAATCCATGAATACGTACTGATTATAAGTAAATGAATAAATAACTGAAGAGAAGGGAGGGCTCTTGGTTACAGAAGAAGGCTGAGTGATTATGGGTAAATGTGCAGAGTGCCAGAGTTTGAAAATCATTATTTTGCAAACATCACAGTAAAGATTAGTTCATGTGAGAATCACCAATGAATAATAATTCAAAGGGGAAATTTTTGATGGAGAGCAGAATATATGCATGGTCTTAACATTTCTCTCTACAGATTGCTTATTAATTACAAGAGAAAAAATAGTAACTACAATGGAGTAACTGGACCATAATTTGACCAGGTGATCGAAGTTAACATCAGTGATGAAGGGCAAATGGGTATCATAGGCCTCCACAAGTGATGCCCTGAGAAAGACATAAAATTACTTGTATAATATTTATAATACTAAGAATGCTAATCTGTTCATTAGGAGTCATTAGACAAACTGCAAATGATGATCCTTTTATTGAGAAGGGAAAGTGGGAAAGCATTATTCTTCAAAATGTTAATGTCATAAAAGATAAAGGCAGAGGAATGATTAGACAAGACTCAAAAAGCCTGAAAAGTAATGTACTATGTAATCCTAGACTGGATCTTGTATTGAAGAAAAAAATGCTATGGAGTTCTATGTTCTGTCTATTGATAAAATTGCAGCATGGCTGGTAAATTACTAAAAGTTAAAAATGTTATAATAATTATGTAAGAGAACACCATAATTCTTAGGAATACACACTGAAACATTGAGGGGTAAATGGTCTATTGTATGTAACTTGCACTCAAGTGGCTCAGAAAACTCTTGATAGATAGTAAATAATAAAGGTAAAGCAAATGGGGCAAAATATTAACAATGGGCTAATCTGTGTAAAACAGATATAAGTGTTCTTTGTAGTATTTTTGTAACTTTCCTGCATGTTGAAAATTATTTCCAAGCAAATAGTTTAAAACATGCCATTTTTTCTAAATACATGCCTAGATAATGAGAAAAGCAATAATTCCAAAAGCAAGCCATCGCATAGTCTTCACACAGCTACAACTAAATACAGAGGATTAAGGAGATAACTTTTTAATATTATTTATTCTGTTATTTAATATATTAAAAAAAAACACACAACCCATTTATGAAGTTCTCTAAGACTACAGAACAAGGGGAAAGCCTGGTCTAGGAAAAGCTTTACTATAGAAAAAAATCTAATAAATTGGCTAGACTTCTTTTGAGCCAGAAAGCCCTTTAGTTTTCTTTGCCTTGAGTATTCAGAGCCAGTTTGGTTACTTTGCCATAATTCCCTTCAGCCCAGGATGGCTGGGATGAGACAGTGCATTTCTCCAAAGTCCCACCTTCCTCATTATTTTCTTTTCCTGTTTCAGTTCTGTATTAACGGGCTTCGACTTTTTGGTTGATATTTTGGGAGTGAAGTGATATATTGCATCAAAATGTTGAAAATAGTTGCACTATAAATTAACAAATATATAAATGGAAATGCTATCCGAAACAAAAAAAAAACGCATTTGGTGAATCCTCTAGAAGTCAGAGGCGACTTCAGATTTTACTCAAATGCCACAATCTGGGGAGCCTCCTGAGGAATATACTTCAAATAGCCATGCCCTCCCCGCTCTCCCCACTATGGTCATTCTGTCACTCTACTCTGCTTTATTGATTGGCTTGGCATTTAGTGCCAACTTTCTATATTTATTTGTGTGTATTGTTTGTCTTCTAAAACATAAATTCTATTCATAAATTCAGCAAGGACTTTGCCTGTCTTTTGCTCACTGCTAGAACAATATTTACCAAGTAAATGAATGAGAATGAGAGAGAGAGAGAGAGAGAGAGAGAGAGAGAGAGAGAGAGAGAGAGAGAGAGAGAGAGAGAGAGAGAGAGAGAGAGAGAGAACAGAGAGAGAGAGAGAGAGAGAGAGAGAGAGAGAGAGAGAGAGAGAGAATGGAAGTTGTATTCTCTGGCTCTTTATTTCACATTATGTGACAATTTTTACCTTTGTGACAGGATACGAATATTCAATGTACATATACACATATATATATATGTGTGTATATGTATAATCCAGTCTTTGCTGATTTATAAGGTAGATATTACCTATATCACTGTCTTCACTAATAGCAAGGGAATGGAGATTGAGGAATGGTGTGAGCATGTGTGTGTTATTATTATACCTATTTATTTTATAGAAAAGCTCAGTTTTTAAGGAAAGAGAAAACACCTGATTCTAATGAGTTGTTTAAAGTGCTTTTTATTTGTGTGTGTGTGGTTACTGGTGAAAGGGCAATGAAGGGAATCCTGGGAAAACTGGGATAAGGAAGAAAGAAGGAAGAACAGAAACACCAGAGATCTGGAAGCTGTAAGTGTGCATAGAGAATGAGGCTGCTGTCTTGAAGGCTGGGCGAAAGCGCCTAAAGAAGGAAGAGAGTACAAGCAGTTAAAGGCCTTGATGGATAGCAGTCCTCGCCAGCTAGCGACCCAGATCACTGACTGGCCAAGACACCACAGAGCAGAACATGGAGAACACGAGCGAGTGGCAACAAGGCTGCCAAATTAAACAGTTTATATTGTGAAGGGATTATTTTTAAAGGACTTTAAATTTTATCTTATAGAGAGTTAATGAAGAGTTTTAAGCAAAGGAATGATGCAATAATATTATCAATGTAAAAAGTCATCTTGTGGTGATGAGTATGTTAATTAGGTTGGTTGTGATAATTACTATACAATCTCAAGATATGTATACGAATATCAAAATATCAAGTTGTATGCCTTAAATATATAAAACTTTTATTTTTTAATTATTCCTCAGTAAAGCTGGGGTGGGGATGGAAATTATCTGGTGGCAAGATATCTGACCCCCTTTACCCTTATCTGCTGCCCCTCTCCCCTGCTTCCCTTGGTAACCACTAAACTCATGTCCATGTCCATGAGTCTGTTTGTCATGTTCTCTTGTTGCTTTCAATTTTACATCCCACATGTAAATGTAATCATATGGTTCTTTTGTCTGACTTATTTCACTTAGCCTGATAATCTCAAGATCCTGTGTGGTGAACACACAAGCAATACACATATGATGTATTATTTAATCGTATACTTGAAACCTATATGATTTTATTAACCAATGTCACATCAATAAATGTAATTTAAAAATTTTAAAAATAAAAAATAAAAGACATTATAACTACCAAAAAAAAATAAATAATTATAGGAAAGAAAATCAATAGAATTTTCCTCTAAGTGAAAAAATACCTGTTTTCAATAATTAATAACTTTTGACATCTCTGTAAGTGTTGGGCCTATTTAGATATCTTTTTCTGTTTCTATCCATGGATCATTAAATGGCTGACTTTTATTTTTAATTCATTAATGTATAGGATGCTAATCTCTTTTACCAAGCTGTTGATAAATTTGTTTTTAGAAACTTTGCCATTTCTATTGATGACATGATGAAAGGATGAACTATCCGGCTGTGACTATTATTTTCTTCCAAAGAGTTGATACAGAGCTATAATATTTCATTGTTCTGTTGATGGTGACAGCCACATTCATTACAGGAAGCATCCTACGATGCTTCCTTCAGCTCAAGGATCAGTAAGTTCATTGGATATCTGTCTTCTTGAAGTCTGAAGATTGTAGCAAGAACCCATGTTAAGTGAAAGCACAGATCGAACAGCTGAAAATTTGACTATTTTTGTAATAGAGTTCACTGGCAAGATCTTTGAGCAAGCAAATAGAACAGGCGCACACTGCCCAATATATTATCGGGCAGTGACAAAGTATAAACCAACCTTAGAACCTAGACATAAATGTGAGGGTGTAAGGAAGACTTTCCAAAAAGAATTGCTTAGCAAATTCCAAAGATAGTTCTGAACATCTCACTAGACAACGCATGACAATGATCTCAGGAGGTCTACTCATATCTGTATTTGAAGCTTTTACTATTTTCTTCCAAAAAGTAAAATAAAAGTCAGTACAACTGAGCTATCAAGTTTAATTGTTGTAAATGGGGAGCAGCTTGAGGGTTAAATAACATCCAAAGACCCTTCCAAGGGTTTTCTTAACTATCGTGAACATTTACCACCTCTTATTTCTCTCAGCTCTTTTTATTTGAGTTTAACATATTTCATTTACTATACCTATATCTTACACGTTTATTAAGTTATTAACTTATTTATCAATATATACCTAATACATCTTAAGAGTTTTTCCTGTCTTTAAAAGCTATTACCTTATCTATTAATTGTGCTTAGCAAATCATGAGTTTTATCTAGTCCATTTGTTGTTCTTATCCTGTGTCAGAATTAAGGTTCTTAAATAATGCAGCAAGTGTGCATTACAATAGTTATTCAAAATGAGGCTGCTGATCATATCAGCAGTGACTAATAAATTTAAGCAATTTAGATAATCCCAAAAAGGAGAATTGTAGGATTCAAAAAAAAACAAACAAAAAAAACCCCTCTTAACAAGATTTAAAAATCATTTGCTTCTATGTAATTTCTCTTACCTAACATGAAGTTGGTCTTGTTATTATTTTCAATCTATTTCTTTACTTTTGTTTAAGTTGGTACTAAGTTAGCTGAGTCATAGTAAATACTCAAAATAGCAATGCTTAAGTAAAATAAAAGTTTATTTCTCTGTTATATGTGTGAAAGTTTTCCAGCTAGCAAAAATGAAGGAAGAAAAAAAAAAAAGAGGGGAAAGCCTCTTCTTGAAAGGTAAACATGAGACATTTATTTACAAGGCATCAGCTAGCCCTCAGTCTATCACCACGCCTAACTCGAAGGATGCTGGAAAATGCTTTCTTCCACTGGCCATGAGTCTATCTGGCCATGAGTTAGAGTTTAGGGGGAAAAAAGACAACATGTATTGAAAGCGGATTATCAGCCTTTGTTATAAAAGTCTGAACAGAAGCAAAATTTCTACCAAAGTGTAAAAACATGATTGACCTATAAATAGGACCAATGGCCTGCCACCTTGTAGGACTCTACCATTTTCTTTCTAGTCTAAAACTTAGTGTAAATTCAAATCCATATTATTACAATTCCTCCTAAAAAGTATATAATTATGATCAATTTAGCATATGATTAAACATTTTTCTCTAAGACTTCAGATTCAAAACAACCAATAATTATCTTGTGCAGCATATTTAGCAAATATATCTTATTATCATAATACTACCAAGATCATATCATTAAATCCAATATAAACCTTTGAAAACAATGAAAAATGAACCCAATACTCTAAATAGATACATGCTTTTCTCCTATAAGTCTAATAAGCACTACTCTTTTCTATTTGCTTGGGTTGTTTTACATTTTCAGAAAAATAAACTACTCACTGTCTTTAAACCTGGGCCGAGTAATTTGTTGAAAGCTAGCACTTCATACATTTCTCTTCTAATCAATTTGATGTGGTTGATCTCTAGATTTTCTTTGATCCTTAATAAGAAATGGCCTACATGAGACTTTTAATTGGTTTCCGTGTTAAATTTTCATTTGTTGACGTTTCCCTACAAATTGCTGGCACTTTCCATCCTCTCAATTAATGATCTCTGCCCTTCCTGTTTTGGGAGAAAAGACTTAAGGTAGCTGTGCAGGAGACTGTAGTGTTGTCTTCATTGTACTCCTGTGGTGGGAGGGGAATAATTTTCCTACTACCTTTTAAGTTCTGGCAGAACTAACAATCAAATTAGTATGAAACACATTAAGAGGAGAAAATGATCAAATTTATTATGTATGTATATATAAGGGTTCCATAAGAATATGGGACCTGAGAACAGATCAGGCAGTTAAATCTTATCTGCCATCTTGAACTAAGAAGGGAGGCTGGTTATGGTTTGGAACTTCAAATGGAAGGCAATTCACATGGAAAGGGAAAAGCAAATATTTGGTAAAAAATGTTTGCTGGATCGTCTTTAATATGAGACCCAGCAAGGGCTTTGATCAAAAGGGCCCTGTTAAGTTTTTCCCTATCACACACTAGTTTGTATGAAACTAAAGTTATCTATGATAATATCTCCCTTCCTAGGGCAAATCCTCTATCTAAATTATTTTAAGCTATAGGTCAAAGGTTTTTCTGAGTCTTTTACATCTTGAAAATAACTGACTGAACATAATTAATATCCCAAAAGGCATATTTTGGAATGGAAAACTCTGCTTCCCCCATCCCTATGGTCTCTGAAGTCTACAGGAGGGAATTAATATTATTGAAATAATTAATCATTTCTGGACACCGTAGATTCAAGTTTCACTTGATATACTTTAGTAGAATTGTATTATTTTCTTAAATAATCATATGTTTCTTATTAATCATAGTCTTGAGTATTTTGTTTCATTGTCAGTGAGGTCTTTTTCCCATTATCTTTTCTACTTGATTATTCTCAGACTATAAGACCAGCTATTGACTTCTATATATTAATTTTGTAGCTAGCTACCATATACGCTTTCTTACTGCTTTAAATAATGTTTTACTTAATTCCTTTGGGTTTTCTAAATATACAATTATATAATTAAATATTTTATGCCTTCTGTTTTATTCTCTTACCTATTTTTATACGTTTATTGATAATCACCAGGAGGAAAGGCAGTCCCTGGTTTATAACTTCTGACTCAATCTGGGATGTCACAGAGCTTTACCCCTTTTCACTGTATTAAGTGTCACAATTACTTACAAAGTGGGAATTGCCCACATTTCACAAAGGGAAAATTGCCTAAGTTTACAAAAGTAAGAGAAATAAATATTTTTGAATTTAGATATTTTATCAAATTTTATATATTTTCTATGATTTAACAGAATAACCCCAAAAGGAGAAAATATAAGATTTAGTGAAAAGAAAGAATCTATTCCCCAGCTAATGCTGGAAATTTTCATCATGGGAAAATAATAAATCAGAAAAGTACATGTTCCAATTATATCTTTCTCTGTATTGCATAACCCCAAACTCAGTAGTATATACTTACATATGTTTTATTATACTCATGGATTCTATAAGGCAGGTATTTGGACAAGGCACTGAGAGGATGGTTTGTGTCTTTACAGGGCACCACGTGGCATACCATGCTCTGCAACACAGAATTGTTTGGTACAGCTGGTGTTATAGGTTTGCCTACAGCGTGGCAAGATGAGGCTAGGTAGAAAGGAAAATGATAGGCCTTAGAGCATCTTGTCTGACAGGTCAAGGAGTTTCTATGTTATTCTGTAGGTAGCCTTTAAAGGGACATGGCCAAATTTGCATTTCAGTTTATTCCAGTAGCATTTTGGAAACTATATTGGAGGTAGCTGAGCAGGAAGCAGGGGGATATGTCAAAAATAAGGGTTAAAGGCTGGAAACTGCCAGTAGGCCTTTCCCTCTACATACTCTTAACCTTTTCACACTATATACTCTTCCTCTTCGTCACTGTATGTCAATATCAAAGGAAATGGAAACTAAAGAATGACATAAACTGAATTCCCTGAACACTCTGGGTCCCTCTCAGTGCCTTTACTCTCTCATTGTCTCTCTCATTGTCCATCTCACTCTCTGCCTGTGAGAGGAGACCACACTCTGTCTACGGAGTGTTACCCCTTTGCTAATACACTTTCCCTTTGACTCTGACTTTGGCATGTGTATTGAATTCTTTCTTCACTCTCCACCAAAGAACCCTCTTCTCTCGGTGCAGAGCTTGGCCTCCCCTAACTTGGGGAAATTTGCCTCATCCTGCATCACCTCGACCTGCCTTTATTCTTGTCCTTCAAAGGCTATGTCGTTCAGTCCTTTTTTTCTTGGTTGTAAGCTGTCTTATTTTCCATTCATTTTCATTTTCTTTTTTTCTTCTTTCTCTTCATTTTCTTTTTTTCTTCTTTCTCCTTTTTTTTCTTTTTTCTTTTGTCTTCCTCTTCCTTTCCCCTTTCTAGAGTTGTTTCCTATTGCTTGCAACAAGAGCTGTTATTTTTAAATATGGTGTCCATTTCAATTGGCCAGTTGTTACATATATTGACTATGATTTTGGATGAATTTGAGTAGGGCTTTTGATGAATTTGCTATATGAATTTGCCCAATATCTTTTAGAATGATGTCCTGAGGAGAAAAGTGAATTAATAAATGTCGTTACTGTTGCATTTTGTTTCACTATATCTTTACAGATTAGATTTCAAGTTGTTTAAGAATATTTCTTCGTAGCTTTTCTGATGATGGGTCTAAATGCCGAGTTCCTCCTTCAATTCATACCCTTAAGGTTATATTAAGACCTGTACTAGGGGGAAAATGTAATGTGAATCTTGACAGTCAGATATTTTATAGATGAATATGATTTTTCAAGATAAAATTTAGTGTTTCTAAATTTGTTATATGCTATAACAATATTCTCTCCAAAGCAAGAGTGAGTAGATCATCTTGATGAATTATTTTCTCTTGAAAATATATTTTCCCATTTTCTGGTCTCACTTAAATCATTTTCCATAGTTTCATGGAATAATAATTTAAATATTTATAGATCATGGAGATAGCCATTTTGCTTTGATATAAAGTTACAAATTAACATGTCAAAATGCTAAAAATGAGATATTTTTCTAATTTAAATTGTAACATCAGTATTTGTTTCAGGAAATATTATCTTTATAAAAAGGAGGCAACTATGTTTTCAGATGGAAGAATAAAATTATCCACACCAAATGGAAATGTAGATATATTCAGAGAAAACTGGTAAATGTCTATAGTATATTGACACAGTGTTCGAGACTAACTAAAGAAAACCCCGAAATATTTGAATCCTCACCCTAACACTCCATTTAATAAAGATAGTTTGATGTAAAGTCCATAGCTTCCTTTACGAACTAATAAACTCTCAAGGAACTATACATTTCAAATTCCTGTTTCATGTTCAACACCACTTCACAATTTTCTAAAAATACTACCAAGTATTTCCAAATATTTATCAAGTATTTTTCCATTGCTCCCCCCCAAAAATCCTTCTCAAATTCTAATTCAAATTTTTCTAGTGTGATTAAATGCTATGGAAGGAGTTATACAGATTTAGCGCTCACCACAGGAAAAGCTTCTTTAAAATTTGAATAACACATGAAAGCGATTCAACAAATTAAGCAAAAACAATAGCTTTGCCTTTGAGTCCCTAAAAAGACAGCAGATGAAGTCCCTTATCTGGGTTCCCAATGGGCTGGGTGAAAAAGAGACCTGAGGCAGACATTTTATGGCAAGCAATATATGGTAGTCTCCTCTGAATAAGGCTATTCTCCTTAGAATGGCCTTTGTTTCCCTGCTTCCTGATCTCCTAGTACAAATGTCTTTTCTCTGTGAAGTATTCATTCACCACTTCCCCAGAGTTCATCCCTTTGTACACAACTCTTTATAGATATGCATACGTAATCCATTGTACTGTAATTATTTATTTAATGTCTCTCAGGCCATCTAGATAGTGAGGCTTCTCAGGAGGTTTTTTTGTGTTTGATACAATGCAAAAAAGTTACATTCATAATAAGAGACCTATTACTATTAGAATGGCTAATTCAATACATTAAAACAGTTAAGGCAGCATACTTTCCTCAAGTGGTAAAAGAATGTGGATAAACTTAAATGTTAAAGAAATTAGGTATTCTTTAGTTCACCTGCCAGAATTATAGGGCAAGGGTGGAAGTGTTTCAGATAAAATTTGGGGACTTCATGAAGGTATAGGGGGAGAGACCAGTTGAAGATGTACAATATTGAGCCATATTTTTATAAAAGAATGATATATCTGGGAAACATATCTGACATTTTTTCCTGAGGTCAGGGATCAACTCAGCTAGCTTTATATACTATGGTAGTTCTAATCTAAATTAGAACTGTCAACATTTAGCAAGTACTTTTGCGGATGGAAGATTCTCATGGAATAATTCAAGAAACAAGAGCAGGGGGAGGAGGTAGCCTGGTGAAATCAGGACAGATCTTGGCTCTTATTGTCAGTTAGCTTCCTTATCAGCTTGGACATTTCCCAGATGTGTGGATGTAAGCCCATGATTTAATCCTCTGTGATTTAATCTTTGCATCTGTAAAATAAGGAAAATATTAGTCTCATTGTTCTGTTTTTTAAATTATATGAGACTAGGTACATAAATCATATAAAGAACACAGTAGATATCAATAAATTTTAGTCTCTGTCTTATTTAAAATCTAACCAATATTTACTCCATAGCCGAGTAGTTCTCACACTTTACTGTGCATAAGAATAGGCTTGAATTCTTATTAAAACGCATATTTTTGAGCACCACTACCAGCTCATCTATAAGGCCCAACAATCTGACTTTTTAATGGGCCTCTCAGGTGATTCTTATGTAGATGCATTTTATATTTTTAAAATATTTTTTATTAAATGTATTGAGGTGACATTATACAGGTTTTAAGTGTACAATTCTATAATACATCATCGGTATGTTGCATTGTGTGTTCACCATCCAAAGTTAAAACTCCTTCATTCACCATATATTTGAACCCCTTTACCCTTTTCCACCTTCTACCTTTTCCTTTTGGTAACCACTAAACTATTGTCTACGAGTTTTTGTTTGTCTTGTTTGTTTATTGCTTTCAGTTTTTTACTCATATCTCATATAATGAGTAGAATCATATGGTTCTTGACTTTTTCCACCTGACTTATGTTGCTTAGCATGATATTCTCAAGATCTATCTATGTTACCACAAATGGCGGTATTTAATGTTTTCTTATGGTGAGTAACCTTCTATTGCATACATGTACTACATCTTTATCCAATCATCTATCAAAGGATACTTTGGTTGTTTTCATGTTTTGTTCACCATGAATAATGCCACAATGAACATAGGGGTACATATCCCTTTATGTATAAATATTTTCAATTGGGGCGGGGGTGGTAAAGACCTAGAAGAAGAATTGCTGAGTCATATGGAAATTCTGGCCTTAATTTTTTGAGGAACCTCCATACTGTTTTCTGTAATGGCTGCACCAATTTACATTCCTACCAGCAGTGATTAAGGGTTCCCTCTTCCCCACAACCTCTCCAACACTTGTTATTACTTGTCCTGTTGATGATAGCCATTCTGACAGGTATGATGAGTGGTATCACATTGCTGTTCTGATTGGCATTTCCCCAATAGCTAGTGAACTTGAACATCTTTTCATATTTCTGTTAGCCATTTCTATGTCTTCTTGGGAGAAGTATCTCTTCAGGTCCTCTGCCCATTTTTTAATTAGATTGTTTTTGTTTTTGTTTTTGTTTTTTTGTTTTTTTGTTTTTGTTTTTGTCATTGTTGAGTTGTATGAACACTTTATATATTTTGGATATTAGCCCTTATCAGAGGTGTTTGCTAATATCTTCCTTCATTTGATTGCCTCTTTGTTTTGTTGATGGTTTCTTTTGCTATGCAAAAGCTTTTTCATTTGATATAGTCTCAATCATTCAATTTTGCTTTTACCACCCTTGCCTTTGAAGTCAAATTCAAAAAATCCTCTCTAAGACCAAGGTCCACAAGTTTACTACCTATATTTTCTTCTATGGATTTTATTTTTTCAGGTCTTATATTAAGTTTTTTGATCCATTTTGAGTAAATTTTGGTGTTTGGTGACTTAGTCTAGTTTCTTTCTTTCTTTCTTTCTTTTTTCTTTTCTTTTTTTTTCTTTTTTTTTTTTTTTTCATGAGGCTTTCCAATTTTCCTAGCACTATTTATTGAAGAGTCTTTCTTTTACCCATTATATGTTTTTGGCTTCTTGGTCAAAAATTATTTCCCCATATATATGTGAATTCATTTCTGGGTTCTCAATTCTGTTCCATTGATCTGTGTGTCTATTTTTCCATCAATATCATGCTGTTTTGATTATTGTAGTTTTGTAGTATAGTTTGGAGTCAGGGAGTGTGACACCTCCAGCTTTGCTCTTTTTTTCCTTTAGCTATTCAGGGTCTTTTATTGTTCCATACAGATCTGATGCTTTTTTTGGTTCTATTTCTTTAAAAAATGCCAATGGGATTTGATGGAGATTGCATTAATTCTGTACATTGTTTTGGGTAAACAACCATCTTAACTATGTTCATTCTTCCAATTCATGAACCCAGAGTATCTTAGACCACATGTTAAACAAAAGACTAGCCAAGAACCACTTAGGTTAGGTAATAGATGTGTAGTATATGGTACAAGGTATTTATAATTTTAAGTTATAATTCAGTGACAATACTATAAATCTGTAGCAAAAAGAAAAAGTATGAGCTTAGTTGAGTTTAAAACAACCAACCATTTTTTAAGATTCGAAAGTGTGCTGCTCTCATTTTTACTGTGAGAAATGTCCCCCCAGCTCTCATGTTTTCTAAACACAAACACCAGCTAATCTAGTACCTCCCTGGCCTTCTTGCAGCAAGAATCCTTTAGGTCAATTTAGAAAGAATTTCCCCTACCCTTTAAGTCTCCTCTTAGTACTTTTCCATCCACTGATCCCTTACTCTGTTCCTTGGCTATAAATCTTCACTTTTACTTATATTTGGAATTGAACCCAGTTATATACCCAGGTTATCTTTTCTCCTTATCTGTTTTTATTGTTTTAACTACTGTCTGACTTTGGTTCCCTTTAACAATATATAAATGTTAAATCCACTTTTGTACCCACAGAATGCTGTTCATCACAGTATCTACTGTGCTTAACACATGTGCACACTTCTATGAGCAAGTAACTTAGAGAAAGTGCCTTCTCCAGGATTCTGTATGTGGGTATTCAGAATGTTTTACCTTATATTCTGAAAATGGTTCCCTCATGCTCCCAAGTCTTCAGCAACCCTACTTTCTTTAAATGGCATAAGAAAACTTTTCTTAGAAGGCTTTTTTTTTTTTTTTTTTTTAAAAACCTCTCCTCAGCCTTTGGCAACTATTTTGTTACTGTTTCTCCTATAAGTTTGACTTAAAAAAAAAATTTAGAATCTACATATAAGTGATACCATGCAGTTTCATCTTTCTCTGCTTGGCTTATTTCACTTAGCATAATGCACTCAAGGTTTATTTATGTTGTTGCAAATAGCAGGATTTCTTTATTATGTCTGAATAATATTCCATCATATATGTATACACACACACATACATATATACACACACCATAACTTCTTTATCCATTTATCTGTTGATGAACACTTAGCTTGTTTTCAGATCTTATCTATTGTGAATAATGTTGCAATAAACATGGGGATACATATATATCTTTGATATCCTGTTTCCATTTCTTTTAGATATATACCCCAAAGTGGGATTGCTAGATCATATGGTATTATGTCTTTTAATTTCTGAAGAACCTCAATAGTGTTTTCCATAATAGCTACACTAATTTGCATTCCCACAAATGCACATAAGGGTATCCTATTTGCCAACCTTGTAGCTAACACTCCCTGTCTCTTGTCTTGTTGATGTCACGTGTCTTTTTAATGATTGTCATTCTAACAGGAATTAAGGTGATATCTGGTTGTGGTTTTGATTTGCATTTCTCTCATGATTAGTGATGTTGAGTACTTTTTCATGTACTAATTGGTTATTTGTATGTCTTTTTTGGAGAAAAGTCTATTCAGTTCTGCCCACTTTTAAGTCAGATTGTTTTTTTTTTTTTGCTATGAGTAGTATGAATTCTTCATATATTTTGGATATTAACCCCTTATTAGTTACATAGTTTGCAAATATCTTCTCTGTTCATAGGTTTTTTCCTTTTGATGATTTACTCTCCTGTGCAAAGGTTTTTTTTTTGTTTGTTCGTTTGTTTGTTTTTAGTTTAATGTAGTACCACTTAGTTTTTGCTTGTTGATTTTTTTCTCTTTTTCTTTTCTTTTTTTTTTTTTTTTTTTTTGCTTTTCTTGTCTTTTATTTTGATGTCAAATCCAAAAAAATCATTGCCAAGACCAATGTCAAAAGCTTACCCCCTATGTTTTCTTCTAGGAGTTTTATCATTTCAGGTCTTATGTTCAAGTCTTAATCCATTTTGAGTTAATTTTTTGGTATGGTACAAGATAAGGGTACAGTTTCATTCTTTTGTATGTAGTTGTCTGTTTTCTCAACATCAATTATTTAAGAAACAATCCCTTCCCCATTGTTATTCTTGGCTTTTTTTTTTTCATAAATTAATTGACCATGTATGCATGAGTTTATTTCTGTTTTATTGATGTATTTGTCTGTGTTTATGGCAATATCATACTGTTTTGATTGCGATAGCTTTGTAATATAGTTTCATAAAAGTCTTTGTGGGGCATTTGCCCAAGTACCGTCCTATTTCTAAAATAATACCTGACAGTCTTTTTGATGAACATAATAATCTTTCATATCAAAACTATTTAATTGGTAAATGATAGTGTATCAAGTTCAATTCCAAAGAAAAATTTCTTGCTTCCCATAACTTAAAAATACCTGACTAAGGTTAGCTTCAGACAGTTTTTATCTAGAAGTTCAAAAATGAAGATCAACCTTTAGGTTCTCTTTGTCTTTTTGCTCTGCTTATTTTGTGTCATTTTCAAACCCTGGCTCCCAAAAGCTCTAGGCACACACATCACTGTAACTACTGACAACCTTGGAGAACAAAAGAGAATCTCTCTTTCTGGTAACCCTCACATGCAAATCCAGAGATTGACTTTGATTGGACAATTTTAAGTTACTTATCACTGTAAGAGAATGCACTCCTTTAAGTGGTCAGGCCTAGTATACATTTCCTACTCCTACTCTGAAACACATCCACAAAGAATGGGGAACAGTGATATTATGAAGAAATTACCATAATCAGGAGAGAAAATAAATGTTAGGTGGTAAAAAATAACTTATTTCTCAAAATTCTTTTGGATCTTTGGACCTTTTCATTCTTTATTTTCCACACCTAGAAATTCCTTCCCCACCTCCCTTCTCTGGTGACCTTATACATCCTTTTAGAACCAAGCCAAATGTCATCTCAAATGTCAGAGTTTGGTCAAATGTCCTTATCAAGAAGGCCTTTACTGACCACCCCGTTTTTTCTACATTCTTATTTCTATACTCAAATTTTTTCTTCTGCTCAGACTTATTGCCATTTGACATAGTATATATTTCTATTTCTTCCTATTACAATGTCAGCTCACAAGGGCAGGAATTTTTAACCCTGTTGTTCACTATTGTATCACCAGTGCTCAGAACAGTACCTAGTGCCTACTAGGTGCTAAATATATATCTGTTGCATGAATGAATGAATTCTTCTCCTTCCTCCTTAGTGCAGAGTTAACAACTCCTTCCTCTATGTTCTTTCAATTCTTTGCATGTATTTCTATTCTCGTCCTAGCACATTGTGCTCTGTCCACAGAGATATATGTGTCCCCACATGGTCTCATCAAACATGTGCTTCATTGTACCAATCCCCTTCTCTTCTCCTGGGGCTCGAAGGCCTCATGAATTATTCTCCCAGTGTGTATTAGGGCATCTGTTTTATTTTTAAGATAAATTTTCTTAATTGTCATCATTAGTCTGTCAGCATCTGGGAATGTTGACATTTCTCAATGACTCTTTGTTAATTTATTCACATTCAGTTGATCCTATATTTTTTGAGGCTATACTAGGATGTTGTGATAGTTCAGGAGCTTAGATTATTAGAGAGAAGGAAATATTTTTAGCTATGATATGTAATCTCAACACTTAAGTGTATTTTGCATTTTATTCTAATCTCACATTAAAAATCAACCACTATTACAAGGCAATTTTATTAGCTTAATTTCCCAAGGCTATTCCTTTTCTGTCACCAACTTTGGTATATATTCAGGACAAAAAAGTTTAAAATTAAAGGAAAAATTGTGCCTAAGTAGGCAGAGGACCCACCTGCTAGTACAGATTCTACTGTGAATTAGCTTCATGTGTAAAATACGTCATTTTACGTGTCTGAATTTTCTGGAGACTTCCACTTTGACCCTCTGCTTCTTTTTCTTTACCGCATATAAACCCTTTTCCTATCTTCAGTTCTCTCCCTCCACCTTCTCACTTTTGCACCCTCCACAATCAACTCACCTTTGGTATTAATCTATTCTCCCAACACCCACAAGATGTTCTAGCTTTAACAATAGCATTCAGAGGACACCATTTCCCCAGGAAGGTGCAGTTTGGAGAGGAGAGGCCTTCTTGTTTCCTAACCATGTTTCTAAACCATTACTCTTCCATTCATTTAAAAACACCTCCAGCTTCGACATTTTTGGCAATTGGCACTCCACAGCTCTGTCTTGCTTCTGTTCCCTCATTAGTTGCCATCTATCGCCTTATTGGTATTTTCTTTTGATTTCTGGAAAGTGCACATGGTTCAGAACAATATTTGTCTCCAAGTTTCATGCTACCACCATCCCAGCTGAGCTCACCATCCATGTGGTAGCTTTCTTTAACGTGTTGGTCTTTATTGCATCATTCATTCATTATTCAATGTATTTGTTCATTCAAGCCCTGGGGGTTCTGCCATATACAAGACAGACAAGATCTCTAACCTCAAAGAGCTTACATAATAATGGAGAAGAAGACAATTATCAAATAATCATACAAATAAGTCGAATATTGCTATTGTAATAAGTATGTGAAGTACCTGGTGATTCAGGAACTGAGAATACACAAATTTGACCTGGTTAGGAAGATAAGAAAAGGCTTTTCAGAGGAAGTGACACTAGAACTCAGATGTGAAGGATAGATAGAAGTAAATGACAGGATTAGAAGAATATTCTAGGCAGAGGTAATAACATGAGGAATAGTGTGTGTGCGTTGGGAATAGGGCATGGCAAGTACACAGAACTGAAAGAATGCTAGGATACCCCTTTATTTTTATTGCTTTGTCTCCTCATGTGGGTTCTTGCAGAGTTGCAAGGTGATTTCCAGTAACTCCTTGGTTATAACATTTAAATTTCTCACCTAGTTAGTTAGAGTCTTCTGGGATAAGGAGGCTCTTCCTAAAGTCCAAGCAAATTTTCTTTGTGTCAATTGGTTTATATGGGATTATGCTCTCTGAAAGTGGCCTAGACTAATTGGCTACATCAGGGTATATGGACGGCCTCGCTAGAGAAAGATCTAATGGGAGGAGTGATTCCCTCATTGGGAAGTTAGGGTTTTATCAGCAGAAATAGAGGGGACTGCTGCTGAGAGGCCACATAAATGTCCCCCAGGGCCCTGCGTCTTGTGACTCTTCAGAGAAAAATTTAGCATTGGTGGCCAGTTCTGTGTGATATAATTTAAGAGAGTTGATTATTAAGTGTGCCCAAACAAGGTGATCAAAAACTGAAACTTTGAGGACAAAGAGTTGAAGAAATTTGGTCTATTATTTGGAGAAGGCTAGCATTACTAGTGGAATGATATCAAGCTTCCAGAATTTGAGCGGTGGCATGTGAAAGAAGAAAACTGCCTGTGTGGCTATAGAAGACATAACAAAGACCAATAGGAAGTAATTTCAAGAAAACAAATTTTGACTCATTATAATTAAGAATTTTCTTATAATCCGAGCTGTCAACGATGGAATGGTTCATCCTGGGAAATTGTGAGGTCTGTAAAACTGAGAGTGTTTATGTATTAATGCCAGATAATTATGTAGAAGCTGTTAGAGAAGGGAGATTTATACCTCACATAAGGACTGTACTAGCTGATGTGTTATTCCCAGCTCTGACCTCTTCTAATAATTGCTATGGTGACTTCTGTGTAATATACCTCCATTGTTCAACCATAAGCCCTTCCTCCTTTTGATCTCTTTATTCCCTGAAGCTTTCATTTTATCTTCTAAATTTTGACTGGTTTTTACTGGTTGTATTCTGCTTTCACATCTTATCTTTGAGATGTAGCCACTTGAAAACTTATAAATGTGTTAAGTAAAATTCATTGTCCATTCCAAGAAAGACACATGGCATAAAATCTATAGTTTAATTGTAAATGATGGATTCTTGCTAGCCTGTATATAATACATATTAATCATTTTCAATAGAGGGCCTATATGCTGCTATGGTTTTATGATATACTGTGTTTTATTTTATTTACAAATGTCATTAACTTAGCAATGATAGAGTCTTTTTAAATATGCTGCATTAGAAACATTTCTAAAAAGAGTTTGCATGCATTTCTTAAAAAAAAAAAAAAACAACGTTTGAAATGAATCAAGAAGCATATGGCCTTAGGACTTATATTGGCTTTAAGTCAAGGCCATTTATTCTGTTATGTTTAACAACGGATTAGCCCATGAATATTTGTTGAACTTCTGCTATAGGCAAGGGACTTTAGGGTATTTCATCATAAACAAACACATTTAGAAAATTTATATTCTAGTGTTGAGAAAAGATAGATAAGTATAAACTTAAAAACGTGTATATTTAGCCTCATTTAAAAATATATTTTGCTTTTTTTCCTGAATAATCTAGAAAGAAGCCTTCTGGCCTTCATTTTGTTTGGGAGTATATGAAGACCAGGACAGACTTAGCTATTTGTATTTAGGTTTGGTATCTGCTGCTGTGTGTCTGTTTTTGTCTTTATTAAAGTAATCAGATTGTAACATGTATCTAAATTAGAGACTAGTTTACTCTCAAATTTATTTTGGAATAGCTTATTTTGGAAACATACTTGTTGCTCAATCCTATATAAATGTTAATAATGAGCTTTGAGGTCTTGGCTACATTTAAAACATTCATCCTACTGAGATCCGTCAACCAGCAGAGGTAGGTGTTTTAGCTCAGCCTCTGACTAATTTAGAAAAGGGACTAGTTTTCTTCTCTGTGTTGATCTGGCATTCATCAATTTCTTAACTAGCTTATACTGGACAAAAGAGATGATGCCCATTTTTTGAACTGAAGATTGCATGTTACCATCTCACAAAAATAATAATAAAACAACACTCTAAGTGCTTGTGCTATTAGTAAGTCAGCATTAAGTTTTCTAATATATTTGAAAAGAAAAAATATCCCTAAGATAACATGTGTTCAAACAAACTGCTGTACCTTATTCCAGAATACAACAAATTTAAAAGCACCAGTGTGGATTAGTTATACCCCCTTGTGAGGCTCTGTAATTGACATATCTTTTACATGGAGTTCACTTAGTCTCATGAATGTATACCAAACTATCAATTTCAGATCTGGCATAAAAAAAAAGTACTACCATGATGATACATAAATCAAATAGATCTCTCTTCCACAGAACTCTAAATTCATCAACTAAAACCTAGGACCATGGTAAGTTGGGAAATGCTTTGCGACAACTTCTTGAATAACTCAGTTTTACAGCAGCTATGGACATGGTTCAGGTCAAACAAGGGAGACCCCCAAAATCATAGTCTCTTTCATCTCAAATATCTCTCGGATATTATAAGCTGCAGCCCATGGAACTCTAGATCTATAAAGATACAATTAGTCATTCATGAAATTAAAATTTTGACCAATGTTACAAACACAAAACTTTCGATTGTTGGGTATCTTGGAAATCAGTAGCATGTAGCTGAGCAGGGCTGTTATAGAAACTTTTCTGCTAGTGCAGTTTCAATCAACTCACACAATATATGCATGCTCTTACATCTGGCCCTTGGTGGGCATTTAGAAAGGTGACGCCTGGCCTTGGGATGTGGGATTGGGAAGGATGACTAGCATAATGCATGTTGCACTACAGGACAACTTGTGTTGCCAGTGCCTTTAGGCAGTTATGGCTACCTTCAAATCATCTAGATAGGCTTGCAAAGTTATGAATTTTTGAGTCTTGCTTCCAGGGATTTAAGAGCAGTAGATACATTTAAAATGGCTATAGTTAGGGTGGGGGGAAATGGTAGTGGTGGGAAGTGGGAAGAGTGGGCACGATCTAAGCTGCTTATATTCTCTCCAAGTATATCAAATAATTATTGGAAGCTACTCTATATTGAGCAACCTTAGCAGCTCCTAATGCCTTAATTTGCACAAGGAGGTCAAAGATTATAGAGAAAGTCTGTAAGTAGAAATTGGGCTCTCTGGGATTTAGGTCCTTGTTTACTATTTATCATTTGTGGGAACTTGAGCCAATCATAGAATCTAAGTCTCAGGAATTACACTTGTAAGATAAAGTCAGGAATTTAAATGTATTTTACAATGTTCTTAAAATTCCTATGTAAATAATAAACTTTAAAAATGTAATTAAAATAAACTGAAAGTTATCATAAATATTGAGAGTTTTTGATAAAAATTGCCATTTTCTTGTTTTGAAAGTTCTCTAAAGTCATAATATAAAGATACCATTGAAAAAATTTGTTGACTTATTTGCGTAATTGACTCTCGAACTGTAAAGATTACTAAAGGTCTGATATGACTTTCTCTCATATCTTTCTCCTTCAACTTTATAACAGAAAACACAATCTAACTATTATTTCAGCAGATTAGCATAGAAGCAAATACAATTGAAGGAAAAGACAAGCAAAGAAACTGTCATCATGTCAAAATATATTTAAAAATAGACAACATTATGAGATTTGAAAAGTCTCTAGAAAGATTCTTGGGTCTGCGAATGTATGATTTGTTAAAATTAACTAAAGACAAAGCAACATACTGGAGACTGAAATATACTGTCAAGCAGTAAGAACAAAAGAAAAATAAGACTAAGTCAAGGAGAATTAAAATGTACTAATCTTTCCTTGCTAATAGTCACTAAGTGAAAAAATTATGAGTCACTCAGGGACAGCCAGCTAGATAGAATAATGCAATGCCTTTGATCCTCTCTTCTTTGGAATTGAGAACGGTTATAGATGGGATGGGGACACATGCATGTCATATCACACCCATTCCAGTGTTTAAATATTTAGATATTCTCTATTTTTAAATATTGTGCTGTAAAACTACATTAAAAGACAAGCAAGCAACAACTGTAACACTTAAAAAAAATAAAACCTTGAACATAAACACTCTGGCATCTAGTTTATTCAAATATAAATGGGATGGAATATAATTAATAACATAAACAAAAGTACATCTAAGATCAATGACAATGCTCTTAAATTTTGAAGTAAACAGGAAAAAAAGTGACAGCATCCTGTCTCCCCATAGAGAAAAAAAAATGTTTCTGAATTAAGAGAACACAATTTACAATTACCTGCTATTTATTAAATATGCATTTTTGAGGTGGGCTGATAAAGGGGAACAAATAGAATTGGTGGTAATGATATTTATGAAATTAACAGGCAGAAATATGCTCCCACACTGCTTTGGCCTATGTTTTTCTCCCATAGAGTTTTTGGACAAAATTTAAAAATTTATAAATATATTGCATTTTGTTTATGTATGAAAAGTAAAAACTGCATTCCTTTTGGTCTTGTTTATCAGTAATAAATAATTAATGTAGTTCAACCTGGGTTCCAGATCCTTGTTTACTGTTAATTATTTGTGAGGACTTGGGCAAATCACAGATAATTAAGCTATCCATAATTTTATATCTTGGACTATTGATGAAAAAATATAGTGAGAACGCTAATGGATGTGAGTGTTATATTTAGCATCAACATACATCTGGGAACTTCTATGGTCCTTGCAGGTGGTTTCTGCATCCAATAAAATACCAATATCTAATAAGAATATCATTACTGGATGGGACATCTGAGGACAAAGATTGCTAAATTGGGCTCAAACTTTGAAATTGCAGGTGTATGTATCTTCTCATCTATGACAACATGAGTTGTTAGGGTAGCTAGAGATGTATCTAAAATGAAAAAGAATTGAGTAATTTGAATTACAGCATAAATTATAGAAACATTGGTCAAAATAAGCCTTGAGAGACTGTATTAACAGATTTCACAGTGCCTGAGGGAATCAAGAGATAAGGTTAGAATGCTCTTGATACTTTTCCATGCTACTTGTTTAGAGACTACCATATAGCCCCATAAATCCATCCTTCCATAATAATAAAAGCCCTAATTTTAGCTAGGCTCATAACTGTAAAGACATTTCTCAGCCAATGGAAAAGTTGTAGAACGCAAATGGGAGTGCTGTTTGGTAATTTCCAGTTAAGAATACAACCCCATATAAAATAGTATCAAATGAATAAAATACTTAGGAATAAATTTAACCAAAAGGTAAAAGATCTACACACTGAAAACTGTAAGACAATGATGAAAAATTGAAGATGACACAAATAAATGGGAAGATATTTCACACTCATGGTCACAACAATTAATATTGTTAAAATATCCATAATATTTGAAGTGCTCTACATAGTCATTGCAATCCCTATCCAAAGTCCAATGGAGTTTTCACAGAAATAGAAAAAACAGTCTTAAAATTTGTATGGAACCACAGAAGACCTGAACAGTCAAAGCAATCCTGATAAAGAAAAAAGTTGGAGGCATCACATGTCCTGCTTTCAAACTAAACTATGAAGCTATAGAAATCAAAACAGTATGGACCTGGCACAAAAGACACACTGATCAATGGAACAGAATAGAGAGTCCAGAATTAAACCCATGCACATAGAGTTAATTAATTTATGACAAAGAATCCAAGAACTCTGAAATGAACTATAGCATTTATGGCTATAAATTTCACTCTTAGAACTGCTTTTGTTGCATCCCATAAGTTTGATATTTTGTGTTTCTATTTTCATTTCTCAAGATATTTTTATTTCTTCTTTGACTTATTGGTTGTCAGAAGCATGTTTTTAAATCTCACACATTTTGTGAATTTTCCGTTTTCTTGTAATTGATTTCTAGTTTTATACTATTGTGATTAGGAAGATGCTTGATATGATTTTAATCTTCTTCAATTTATTAAGACTTGCTTTGGTGCTTAACATCTGCTCTATCTTAGAGAATGGCCCATGTGCCCTTGAGGGGAATGCTGCGGTTGGATTTAATGTTCTATAAACCTATGTTAGGTCCATCTAAGCTAATGTATAGTTTAAATCTAATATTTCCCATTGATTTTCTGTCTGGGTAATCTAGCCGTTGTTAAAGGAGTTTATTGAAGTCTCCTATTATTATTATATGGATGCCTATTTCTCCTTTCAGATCTATTAATATATGCTTTAGGTTCCAATATTATCTAATGACCTTGTTTAACTCTTATTACCTTTTTAACATAAGGTCTATTTTGTCTCATGCAAGAATAGCTACCCTTACTTCCTTTTGGTTTCTATTTGCATGAATATCTTTTTCTATCCCTTTGCTTTCAGTCTAAGTGTGTCCTAGGCTTTTAAATATGTATATATTTTATACAACAATCCTAATGAGATGAAAGAATGACTCGGTTTTATTTCTTCAATTTGATTTAAAAAATTTTTTAATTCATTATGTTTTACTTTTATATTTATCATCTCCCACATATTTGTGGAATATGTAGATAATATAGATATAGATATATAGATATAGATATATAGATATATAGATATATAAATGTTTTTGAAGTGAGCACTTAGTTCATTTTCCCAGTTTTTATTACTTTTTAATAATACAATATTTACTGCTATGGCTTTTCTTTTGAGAACTACCTTGGCTGTGTGACACTGATTTTGATAATTACTTTTGTTATTTTAGAAACAAATATGGTTTTAGTTTTTCTTTGGTCCAAGAGTTTAGTAACTTTTCACTCATAACTTGGATTGCAATTTTCTCTACAGACGTTTTTGTAATGCTGTTACTTCACATGATGAAATCCTTCTTTCTCATGCAACCCTGAATTTCCCTGGCTGCCTCTCACCAGACCCCATCTCTCCCGTACCCCTTCCCTTCTGATTCCTTTCTATTTTCTCACAGTATTTCTTTCACTAGTTTATTATTCTAATTATAGTTTTTCTTAAAAAAAATGTATAATGTGATTATTTATATCTGTGTCCAAATCTTAATGTGTAAACTCTTTTGGTATAGAATGAAATTTTAATTTGCCTTGAATTTTCCTAGGTCATAATAGTATGCTTTGAACAGAGTGAGGACTAGGTAAATGCATAAGGGCTGAATAAATGCCTGTAATTGAGTGGCAGAGAAGTATAGGATACTAAAACCACCTAACTTGACCCAGGAATTCATTGGAAATTCCAACTTAACAGGTGGGTAGCAGATTCAGAAAACAATCAATGCCAAGTTGGGGCTGGAGTTCAGCAGGCTTCAAGGGTGACCTCAGGAAGATGAATGCGGGATTCCAGGCAATAAGAGAATGACAAATGAGCTGGATGATAGTAGTGACACAGTGAAGAAAGCACATGCTTCTTTTCTCAAAAGGCATAAACAAGACAAATAGAAACTCCAGGAAAAATAATAGCTAAATGTGTCTAAAAAAGTCATCGTCCAAATGTGTGAAGTACTAAATAAGGTGATTTTGAGCAAATAGTGCAGTATAATTATAGATAGTATATTTGACCTGGATATTTGGGATCGTTGCAAATTAATTAGGACCTAATGTGAAGGAAAGAGAATTTTAGCTCATTAGTTAGCTTTCCATTGAATATTTATGTAGACATTATACTATAATTGCTCTTATTAGTTTTCAACTCTTAGAACACATGTATAGACAAAGCATAAAAATTTAATTATGGATATAAAAAATAGCCTAAATGTTAATAAACCTTACAATGTCAAAGTAGACATGTTGCTGATGGAAGGTAGGGGGTAAAAGAGGTGAGGGCTCAAAAGAAGGGAGTCAAGTAATTAAAGTTCTTGAAATTAAATAGAAGATTAAGTATATTATTTGACTCAGAAAGTTTACCAACATGAGAATTAAAAATTATAGAATTTATCTTCACGTTTCCATGTGGGATTACTATATAGCATTTCATTTCTCACCTGAATAATTAAGAAAAAGAGTGGCAGGCAGAAGGCACTATCGCTTTGGTTCCTGGTAAAGGCTCAGGGCAGAATGTGTGCAGTCCAACTGGTTAGCTAAGGAAACCTCAGTGGTGGGCAGACTAAGCACTCAGTGCAGGTCTGCAGCAGATTTTTCCTCACAGTAGAGAGCAGCAGAGAACTACTGAGGCGTACAGGTAAAGGGCAGGATTAGGAGAGAACCATGCTCAGCTTATTCTTCCCAACTATACCAACCAGACATCTCTCTTTACTGATATTGAGTAAAGACACTGAGAGGAACCAGGATAGTTAAAGGCAGTGGAGCCCCAAGCACATAGAAGGAATCATGAGAAGTGGGAATAAAGCATTGTCTGCTCACAGCTTGAAGGAAAAGGGGTGGAGGCTAGTGGGGTGAGATTGGTTTAAGTGACTGATTCTTCATCTTTCACAGTGGAATGTTTATTGTATCATCTCAAACAGAACAAGAAAAATTAGTTTTCCTATTTAGTAGTAAAAAGGTGTCTCTTAAAAGAGCTGGAAATTTAAACAAATTAAGTTCACTCTATAGATGAGAAGGAACTGGTGGGTGGAAGGTGATTGATTTTTGTTATAAGCTCTTCCATTTAATTTTTTTTCTCTGTGCTTCTTGGATGAGTTACTGCAGTTGCAAAAATAAGATAAAGTGATGTATTATCACCTTAGACTTAAAGTTCAAAATAATATGTTCTGATTTGGTGATGGACAGAGGGGAGGGGATTTGGAAGGCTGGGAGAATGGGGTGAAGGATTAAAGAAGTAAAAATGAGTAGTTGATAGATGCTCATGGGGATGGCAAGCATGGCATAGGGAATGTACTTAGCGTTAATGTATTGGCTAGGTGGAAAACCAGAGGAGAGACGGAGCAATCATGGGGATCATTTTATAAACTATATAAATGTTTTCCAATGAACTGTATACTTGAAACTAATTTAATAAATAAATTTAAAAATAAAAAGATAACATTCTCTATAATAGTAACATTTTAGAATTAATAATGGATTTTTTCCTGATCAAAGCTCACCTTTCTCATTTCTTTTTTTCTATAAGGTTAAAGACAGAAATGTAATGCTCTAGTAATAATAATACTTTTGTTAAAAAAAAAAAACCCTTAACATTTTTTTGTATGCTACATGCCATGCTATGTGCCATACTGTGTGTGAACAGATCTCTGTGGATGACTTTGGCTTACCTAATTGACACTTCCATGTCACAGGTGAGGGACTAGGTTACGTACTCAGATAGCCATGCATGAGTGCTGCAACAGAGAATTCAGCCGAGTCTGACACTCAGACAGTGTCTGCACTGTTTGTAGGAATACACATGTAGAGATCAAGTGAATTTAACTGAACATTTTCTTTTAAGTGGCTTTATTCGGGGTATAATTTACACACCGTGAAGTTTATTCACCTGCTCTAAGTATATGTGGAGATCTGCTATGTTATGGATGTCTTGTGAATATAGGTGGATGCTCCAAAGATTAATAAAATGGCCCATGCTCAAAGTGTTCACAATCCAGTTGGGCGAACAGGAATGAGTTACCAAAAATTTAATAACAGGTATTATTGCAATTAGGATAAGATATATAATTGACTTTATCAAGGTTAGAGTGAAGTTGCAAAATTAACACTGTGGATCGTATTAAATATTTGAATGAGAAACTAGGTTGTAAACCTAATTTTCAATTAGGAGTCTCCTGTCTCTTTAAGGGAGAATAAATAAATCTTAGAGCTTATATAAAGGACCAATTTCACTTTTAAAATTACCCATAGGAAAACATCAGAAATGAATATAAATGTCATTTTCTTAGAACAACAATTAAATTAAAATTTCCTGTCTATTTTCCTAAAGGCACATAATTCACAAATTAGAATAATAATACATTTTGCAAATTTTCTGGTAAAAGAAACTCCTTTGTCATATATTGATTTAAGAAAATAAGAAAATGAATCCTCAGATGATTCTGAAATAATCCTTACGAACTGAAACAAAATACACATAAAGAATAAAAAAGCACTGAGGCTTAATGATTCCATGCTGATTAGAACTATTTAAATGTACTAAAAGTATACATTTTCTGTTTATACATTTGGGCTTAATGATAAGTCATGCTGAAAGGACAGTTACCAAAGAGGTAATATGTTTTAGATATTTCTAGTTCAGGTTATATCATGACCTCACTTTTGTCACTCATGGTGTATAATAAAGGTTATAATTCTTAGTATCAAGTGAGAACATCTAAAATTAAAACACTTGACATTAATAATAGAAAATTATCATTTCTAATTATTTTCTTGAGCAGTGTTATGCTTTGATTCATGTATACTATTTTATTTAATTATCATGGTACCTTTAGTAACATGTTTATGTTTCCATTTTACTCTTGAGAGGAAAAAAGGCATTATGTAATGAATAAATATCCCCAAGTTCATGTAACAAAGATATGGCAAAACCAGGCTATAATCAGATGTGCCAGCCCTGGAGCCTACCATCCTAATCTCAATGCCACAGTGTCTAGGTACATCTTGATTGGAATATTTGCAATTTAATTTAGCATTTTCTAATTTATGGTAAGTGTTCTTTCTGGGCAAAGTTTCCCTAAGTCTCTGGAATACGTTTGGCTGTATTGTATTTTCCTTAGAAATTTGCATGTGATGACAGTTGAAGAAATCTATTCTTCAAAATACACTTGGATCATGAACAATTGGACACATAAAGTGAATTCCAAGAGACTCATTAAGGACAGTAGGGAATTCCCGAGGTCTTGAATATGTTTTTTCTGCCAAAGACAGCAGAATGTGCTTGGTGCAAATGGGATGTATGCACATGTCACCAGGTGACCATACATTTTGGTGTTATCATCCTAGTTCAACTATGAAATAAGCCAAAATAATGTGGAGAGTCAGAGCAACCCTTAGAGCAGGTAGTGAAAGAAAGGCATGTTTTAGCGAGAGCTGCTTCTCCCTCATCCGAAGCCCCAGCCTCCCTGCAGGCTCTCCCTTTGATGTTAAAACCTGGCTAATGCCTTTTCCTCCCGGTTCTTCTGAGGATTAAAAGAAATCATCTGTGTGAAATGATTACTCCAGTGTATGACACATAATAAGAACTAAAGAACCGTTAGTCATTTTTGTAATTACTCGTGCTTCACAAACTGCTTTCGTACAGTCCCCTTTAATCCTGATTATAACTCACCGAGGCAGTAGAGCATTTTCGTCACCACTTTTCAAATACAAAACTTGATGCTCAGTGATGCTAAGTATCAGTGAATTCAACACAGCCAATCCTAAAACCACGATCTTCAAACTAAATCTCCCATTTTTTCTTACCACATCACAAATTTTCTAAAAGACACACTAAACCTTCTTTTCTGGTTAAACTCTTATATATGTTGTGCTCTAACGTGTTCTGCTGCAGCTCCCTCTCGGGCTTTTCTGTCACTGTTACCTCTGTCTAGATGGAAGGTGTGGTTCACAGAGCCACTGAAGAATCTACATCATCGTCTGTTTTCACTGAGCTCTGATTGCAACTTTGTCCTTGCCACTTAATTGTTGGCCTTGTTTTATATTTTCCACATTTCCATATTTTCATGAGCCTCTTATCTCTTTATTTATTTCTGAAATTTCCTCAGGTCAGTGACCATTCTAATAATGCTTAGATTCTTTCACAGTGCCTATTGGTCTACCCACTCGGTCAGCCAAGAAACCATTCAACAAATAGATCTGCCTATTTCCTACATGTTAAAGATATGTTTCTGGATAGAGCAGAAAAATTATCTGTTCTTTTACCAGTGTGGTGTGGAGGATAACAAAAGGAAATAAATACTACATACATAAATACATTAAGTAAATTAGGGGGAAAAAGCAGTTATAAATTAAAATGTGGTCGAAAATGACTAAGTGGCTCAGTCTGAATGGAAGACTTTCTGAGGTGGTAACTTTGAAGTTGACATGATTTGCAAGAAGGGATCTGTAGTATATTCATTTTCATTAACTAAATATCAGTAACCACAAAGTAATGAATTAGGTCTGGAGAAATTGAAAATGTGATTCAAGATATACATGATACATAAATAATTCTTCCTTCTGGCCCTGGTTAGAGGCAAGAAATTTCAGGGAAATTTTCAAATATTAACCAGTCATTCACTCCAATTCAATATTCTGGCATGGAGATGATATTACAATAGAATAAAGGCAAATTTTTATGTTTTATGTAATTTGTTAGCCTAACTGCATTGTTAAAAGGTCATACAGGGAGAGAATACATTTGACTTCTAGCCATCAAAAACAAAAGCTTAAACAATGAGTCCACCTCATCCAAAGATGCCCTCCTTATGAACTTGCATTTGTACATCATTAGTTAGAAAAGTGAGGTTTCCACCTGGACTCCTTGCATTTTTATTGCATCCTAGTCAAAACCTAGGTGTTACTAATAAGTAAAATGGGAATTAGATACTGGATTGGTTCTAATAGAGTATGGCACGATAATATTTAAACCTTGATGAACTACAGATCATAGTCATACCTGATAATAACATTAACTGGTTCTCTGTGAGCCCTCAGAATGCTCACTTGTGTTTTGCTCGAATATTGAGGCATACTAAGCATGATACTGAGAAGAGAAAGATTAACATAGTACTGCAGGCTTACACTTTCACTAAAATGTTGGTTAAATTTGTCATAAATTTGATGCAGTTGTGTTATTTACTCAGTTGTTATTGGATATTAGCTAATGCTAGTTGGTGACTTTCCTCTAAGAACACAACTTTAAATGAATTAAAGAACATATCTTTAAATACTGGTTAATACATTCAACTCAGTAAAACAAACAAATAAACATACAAAAAAGAGATTAAAACCAGAAAATATTAAGTTTTCAACTAGCTTTTTGGACAATGTGAAATTCACACTACTTCTAAAATCTGATAGCCTATCAGTGAGTTCTTGAAATTTTACTGCTCTCTTGTACAGGCAGTTGACAGTGAACTAATTTTCCTATTTGACATTGGGACAAATGGTTTCTAATGTCTCTTTCATTTCTCCTTCTCAGTGATCTATTGGGCTGAGTCACTATCCAAAGACCTATTTCTTTTGTAAGGTGTGTCTCCAAATGAGGCAGTCACACTTCGTAGTACCTTTATGAGGCTGCAATTCATCTACTCAATTTGAGAATGGAGGAGTCCTTTGGGAAATATAGAGGTAATAGAGGTTTTGGTTGGCTGGTGATTTGTTTTACAAGTGAAAATTGATTTCACAATGGCCCTTACGTTAAAACAAGGCCATCATCTGACACCTTCTGTAATCCAAAGGCTTAAATCATTTCACAGCAGAATAGTTACATCACTCCCTTCAACTTCTTTCTACATAAATCCAGAATTTGCTTCTAATAGTTACGAATTTTAGTAAAACAACAAATCAAATATTATTTTCACATTCTTTAGGGCTAATAGAGAGAAAAACCCAATTACTGATTACTCTTTCTGTTGTTTGATTTTAATAGTGAATATATTTCATTTTGGAGCTGGAATTATACAAACATAATTTCCTAGGATTATACTAGTTTCATATGTACAATCAGGACACAGTTTTATGCCTGTGTATTATATGAAGTGCTTGGAAAACCAGGGAGTCATCAAATAACGCATTTTTAACGTGTGCCATTTTACTTCCATTTTACACCCAGAAGCAAGTTATTTCCCTTTGCATCCCACACCCTGGAGACTGAGTCTTCAGACTGGACCCTTTTGATGCTTTAAGATAGAGACAGTGATTTAACAATATCAGCACCTTTTTAAACCTGGGGAGAATTCTCTTCAAATAACCATCAGTGGAATTAAATTATTTTGTGTCTTTCCTGATATTATTAGAACTGAGCTAATTTCAGGAAGCTGGTGGGCTTTTATAATTGTTCTTACCACCAGAAAGTTTTCTGGATGTCTCCTAATTAGAGTATATTGTTGAAACTTCCCTGATCTCACATTCCTGGATGTGGCTCTTGGGCCTTTAATTTTTCTCCAGAGTTTAATACATTTATTGATATGAAGTATTATTTGCATCGATTATCTTAGATTAAGCATGTTTCATTAATACTAACAGCAGAGATCTGACAATCATGAACAGTTCCGACATTCTTACTGTGTCACAGACCAATGAGTCTTACCTCTTAAATAGTGACTTCATTATATGTTCACTGGGCACTTACATTAGTAATATCTCAGGGCATCCTAAACAAAAGAAAGAGTAAAATCCCAGCTTAGAAGAAACGTCAAGGAATGATTAGCAAATGACAGATATTTTTGTGTGTCCCCATGTATCACACCTAGCGTGACACAGAAGGGTGAGCTACATAACCAAACCATGGATCTTAGGAGAGAATGAGGCAGAGGTGGCAAATGTCCATAGAAAGATATAGCACACTAGGTGGTGTGCAGCTCAGATCTTTCATCAAGAAAGCAATCGCCCTGCTGCAAGGAGTGTGATTTGTGAATAGCCTCTAACTGTTGGCTCTTTTAATTTGCTCCTGCCTCAGTTTTGGGACCAGGGTCCTACTCTTTCATAGTGGCTCTGGGACAATGACTGAGTAAGGTGGTGGTATAATGACCATTTCTATTCATTATGGAATTCCGTAATGAATAATTTTTGCTCTGGAACTCTCTGCTGGACAGAGAACCAGTCAGCTCTGTGATCTGCTGACTCCCCTGCCCAAGGAAGCTTCTACCGCTTTTCTCCCACAGGTGTTACTCCTTGATGAATTTTGTGTACTCCTAACTGGGTCTCAGTGTCTGCCTTTTGGAGACTGATCCATACTTCTCACTGGATTTCAGTGTTTTCTTCCTGGAGAAACCAAGCTACAAAAAGTGCAATAATACCATAGGAAAAGAGACCAAACTTGTCCCCTAGAGACAGCTGGCATCAAATGACTGCTCACTGTGGGCAGCATCAATGCCTTGCCAGGCTGCTCGCCTCAGTTAACACAATTCTGAAGCATGTCCCAGATCCAGAGCTCCACGTAGAAAGGAATAAGGCCTCTGCTGCAACTGCATACCAGGTGTGTTTTCTTCACCTCTCTCAGCTCTGGGTTCTGAGGACACTCCCAATAATCTCCTTCATACAATCTCCGGGTTTAGTTACAGCCCTGTAACTAGATAAACTGAAATTTGGAAACATTTACTTCTGCTTCTTGAATGTAGTGACTAGTTGCCTAGAGACAAGAATCATGACTGACATTGCTAGGCAACTCTCCTTTGAGACTACTATTAGTAATCCAAACAAATTTATAAATGAGTTTCTTTGAGGAGAAGATAGTTATGGTTAACGAATCCTAAAATCATAAACTATTTCAGGCTAGGAATTGTTTAAAGCAAAGAGGCTCGTTTGCCAATCAGCCAAGGAAGTAAGAAAAAGGAAGCATGTGTGAATCACTTTATATTTATTCTCATTCTGTACCACACAAACCCATAAGGAAATAGAACAAGCTTATTGAATGAGGTCAGCTTGGTGGAAGCAAGCAGAATGCAACTTTATTTTTTGTCTTATCTGTTTGAATTTGCTCTCTCTCTTTTAAAAACCTTGTGGAGTATAAAAATATGTACAATGAACTGTACATATTTAAAGAGTACAATTTGATAAGTTTTGGCATGTGTCACATTCAAGTGAAACCTCCACCAGGGTGAAAATAGTGAATTTGTTCATCATTCTCAGAAGTTTCCAATTGTTCATTTCTAGTTTACAGGAATAGTTGATTTTGTCTATTTGAATTTTTAACCTACAACCTCGTTAAACATGCATATTAGTTCCAGTAGCATTTTAATAGTTTTCATAAAATACTCCACATAGATAATTATGTCATCTGTGAATAAAGACAGTTTAACTTACTCTTTTTCCAATTTATGTGCCTTTAATTAAATCTTTTGGCCTTATTGTACTGACTAGAACCTCTAGTGCAATGTTGATATGTGCTGACAGTGGACATACTTGCCTTGCTCCCACCTTAGGGGAAAGCGTCCAGTCTTTTACCATTAAGCATGATATTAGCTGTAGGATTTTTGTAGGTACTAAACAGGTTGAGAAATTTTCTTTCTATTTCTAGTTTGCTGACAGTTTTCATTTGGAACAGATGTCAGATTTTGTCAAATGCTTTTCATCTGTTGAGTTGATCATATATTTTTTATAGTCTATTGGAATAGTGAATTTCATTGTCCTCATATATTGAACTTGCCTTAAACAACTGCTTGCAGTTTTGTAATGAAGGATGGACATCTGTTATTTCATTAATTCATGTACTATTTACTTCATGCCTCCTGAGAATTATACGTACTATTCTAGGTGTAGGTTCCACAGTGAATAGAACAGAACAAAGTCTGCTTTCAGGGAGCCCATATTCTAGTTGGGTAAATAGCCAATAAGTAAATAAAGAAATATGAACTATGTCAAGTAGTGCTAAGTTTTATTAAGAAAAACAGAAGTTTAAATTAATGAGTATATTAGATGTAAGGCTGATGATGTGCTCTTTTTATAGATGGTAGCTAGCTTTCTGATAATGTGACATGTCGGCAAATATCTGGATAAAGTGAAGGAGCAAGACATTTAGAGATCTGGAGAAGGAAACTTCAGTCAGAAGGAACAGTGAATGCTAAGGTGGGAAGTGCTCAATATACTTATAAAAATGCAAAGAAATCACTGCCTGGGTTAGTGTGTAGGAATATATCCCTCTAGTATCAGTGTTGATGAATGCAAATACAAATTGAAAACAGAAGGCAGTTTAACTCAATTGAAAATTTAAAGGGATATCATTTACTGATATTCCAGTAAAATATTCAAATTGACGATGCAAGTATGTTGTTTATATTTATTGCATCTTGCTAGCGGCTTCTCATTCTTTCTTAGCCTAAAGTAAAGACATAAAAAGCTGCATGTAACAACATTAACATGTTCAAGTTTTTATATGGACCAGTTTTGATCACACGTCACTATTTAATCTCTAATAATGTTTTATTATGAAATTATTCCATGTGAACATTTAGTTTTACATGTCTGACATTATATAATACGTTTGATGCTTCAAATTTCAACTACTAAGGCCTCTGGAAGTATTGCTTTGAAGTATTGAAAATTGATGGTCGTTTTTCTTATATACTTTTCTCCAGAAGAAGTTATGAAGATTGGAAGATGTTTGGAGAATAGAAAAGCTTCTGAGGGCAAATAAGTCTAAGTGATTCTGGTTAAAAAACAAACAAACAAACAAAAAAACTAATATTTTTCTTAGCTGCGGAACTTTTAGGTATTTATGAAAAGCTAATGTAGATTGTGAACCTCCAAGAAGAAGATGTCCCATTGACAACAGAAAGCCTACTAACAGCTTGAAGAGATTGTGCTCACCAGAGCAAATCTTGGGAAAAATCTGTCCTGGAAAAGCAAAGGACACTTTGGTCTGTTGAGTTTCTCTTTAAGTTGATGGCAGTAGCGAACAGCTAGGGTCTGAATGGAACTCCATGGGATCACAACCAAAAGGTCAGAAATGATATCATTAAAAAATTATAAGCAGAAGCTTATAAATTTTTATCACTCACTGCTTTTAATTAACCTTTAAAAGCGATTCATGTAGAAACACATAGGTCTTGGCTTTTGAAGACAGGAGAGTTTCATACAGCTATGTCTTCTAATGAGGACCAATGGATGCTTCTCTTTTGGTGCGGCTTGACATTTCAAGTTTCAATAATACCATACCTAGTTAAAGTACCACTAACTGAGTTTCAAGATGGGTACTAAATAGAAGGATGGTATTTTGATCTCTTAATCATGTTTTCTATACTCTCAGATATTTAATAACAATAATTTTAGATATGATTAATATAATTGAATATTTAGTCAAATAGTTCGGTTCCAGACTCTCCACATCAGGCTTTTTATAAACTTATAGAATAAATCTTCAGGAATAAGCTGTACAATTTGTCTTCAAGGAAACCAACAAGAAAGGATTGTGTATTAGTTTTCTATTGCTGTATCATTCATTACCACAAGCATAGCAGTCGAGAGCAACACATTTATTATCTAATGGTTTCTTGGGTCAAGAGTCCAGAACAGCTCAGCTGGAACCTCTTCTTTCAGTCTTACTGGGCTGAAATTGAACTATTGGCTGGGCTGAGCTAGGCTCTCATCTGAAAGCTCAAGTGGAGAAGAACCCTCTTCCAAGTTCCCTTTGGTTTTTGGAAGAATTCATTTCTATTTATCTATACTGAGAGTCCCAGCTTCTTGCTGGCAGTCAGCTGGAGTTGACCCTCTTCTTCTAGCGGTGTATGGGCCACCTCAAATCCAGAAAGAAAGAAGTCTCTAGAGCAATTCTGCTAACAAGTTGGAAAATGTATTCTTATATAATCCTGTAAAATGTATCCTATGGGTTAGTCATAGATCCTGCCCACATTTAAGGCAAGAGGATTGCACAAAGGTGTGAACTCTAGGAGGCAAGAATCATGATGGCCCACCCTAGAGTCTGTCCACTATACACAGCATCCATATTAACAGATGATTTAGTTCATTAGATGGACTATCGATATAGTATTGAAAAAATATGGGATTTGGAGCTAGGTAGAACCATGATTGAAACTGGATTTTGGCACTAATTAGCTGTGTGCTCTTAGGGAAGGAATTTGCTATCTCTGTGTCTTAGTTCATTTACATACATAGTGGGGAGAGGTATTGAAAAACAAAATCAAATGAGAGCATGTATGTAAAGTGCTTATAATAGGGTGTAGAATGGAATGAATGTTCAGTAACAATCACTGCTCATAATAGTAGTGGTAGAAATAGTAGTATTTGTGGTGAAAATAATAACTACCCACCTATTGATTGATTGATTGATAATAGAAGTCTGTTTTACTTTTCCCTTTGGCATATATTAAAATATATTTGATGCATATTTCATATTTATTCTTCTGTATGTAACAAATATAAAATAAATTATAATTCTAATATTAATTATTTGTTATGCACATTCATGGTTTGTTAATTTTTGTTTGTATAATATTCTATTGTGTGATTATACTATAGTATATTTATCTATTCACAATATGCTTTTGCATTTTCTGGTCAATGGGCATTTTGATTGTTTCTAGATTTTTTAAAAAACTTTTATTAACAGTGCTGCTATTAACAGCAAGAAAACAACACATAAAATGAATGTGTGTTTAGACCTCAAGAACTTGTATTACCTTCTCCATTATAAACCCTTTGAAAATAGAAAATTCATTCACCTAATATGTGTTAAACATCAAGAAAAGTATTACATGGCAGGGACCAGAGACAAAACATTGCCTTCAAAGAATTTAAGAGTTTAATGGAGCAAACAGGCAAATTTTAAAAACTGACTAGCTAGGGGGTCAGGTCTGGTAAGGTGACTAACCACCCTGGTTTGTCCCTGTCCTGGTTTCATCATTGAAAGTCTCACATTCATTACCCATCAGGCTTAGGCAAATTTGAAGCTTGGGGCAGGAGACATTTTTTAAAGAACATTCATTACACTATAGAACAGAGGCATAATGGATTCTGATCAGCAAACAATAGGTGGCCAGTACAAGGCCATCTAATTCAGGATAGAGACTAAGTCGGTCAGAGAAGTTCTCTCTGAGAAAAGTAAGTGAGTATGTGGAGGAGAAGTATGTGAATAAGAACTGGGGAGTACAAATAATATTATTTAGGCAAAGTAGGGAACCAGGAAAAGGATTCTGAGCAGAGTAAGTACTGTGAGGCAAGGAAATGCTAAATAGTATTCAAACACAGGGAATTCCATAGTTCAGTATTATTGGAACTAGACTGTGTATAAGAAAGAGGCAAAAGAGGCAGTTAGAGTAGTCAGCAGTAGCAACAGTAACAAGATGTGTGTGTGTGTGTGTGTGTGTGTGTGTGTCACGCTAACGAACTTTGGACTGGTAAGCAAGATGGAGTAGCAGGGCTGGGACACAAGATCAGGTCTGTCTTTAAGACATATCACTGTTGCAGTATGGAGGGGGACGGGACTGCATGGTTGGTGTGTAACGGTTCTTTTCCCCCCATAGATTTCTTAGACAGTTATGTAGTATTTGAGTCCATGCACACTGTTTAATGTTTGAATAGAAATTAACAATGAAAACAAAGTAAGAAAACAACAATGACCAAAACTACCAAAAAAAAAAAAATCTTTGGTTTCTTTTCACTTGAGAGGTAAAATAGAATACATATATTTCAATTACATTTGGATAAACCTAGTTAATATTCTGGGCTTACATTTTGAAAGTTGCTTTTTTGTTCATTCAGCATATTGTGAGAGATAAAAACAGAGATTTCAACCACATGTGCATATGCCCATAATGCATTTGTGACACCAGGACCTATCAACTTGGTAGCCATGGCCCTGTAAAAGCAAGCATTTCTTATAGGAAAATGGGTGCTGGTGTGGCTCACAGGCAGATTAAGAGTTTTTCTAACCACCTGGCATCCACAGTGGGAAAAAATGTTATGTGTGGTTGATACAGACATGAGAATTTTATATAAAAATGATCATCCTGATGTTCACGCCACATCATTTATAGTGGCCAAGATGTGGAAACAACTGAAGCATCCTTCAATAGATGATTGGATAAAGAAGATGTGGTACATATATATAATGAATATTACTCAGTCATAAGAAAAGTTGAAATATTGCCATCTGCAACAACATGGATAGAACTTGAGATTATCATGCTAAATGAAATAAGACAGAAAAAACTGAGAACCATATGGTTTCACTCATATGTAGGATATAAAACTGAAAGCAACAAGCAAACAAGACAAACCAAATCTCATAGACACAGACAACAGTTTAGTGGTTACCAGAGGTAAAGAGGGGAGGTGGAAAGGTAGGTAAGGATAAAAGGGGTCAAATATATGGTGATGAAAGGAAATATGACTTTGGGTGGTGAATGCACAATGCAATATATATGATGTATTTTTTATTTGTACACTTGAAACCTATAAAATTTTATTAACATATGTTACCCCAATAAATTTAATAAAAAATGAATAGAATAATGTAAACTCTTTCTAAAGAGAATAAATAAATTACCATAAATTGGGTGATTTAGAATCTGAATCAGGACTCATTAAATTAGAATTTATGAGCATGAGAGGCTTTACATCATTGCTCTATAATTGTGATTCTTGATTTCTAAAATGAAGAAAATGTGAAAGATTTTATGATAGTCACCTTCAGGGAAAATTATTTTCTTATATTTTCTCTATTTTACTATTATTTTCAAAGCTATCAAAAAACTTAATTGTCTTTCATTTTTCTTATGAGATCATGGGTAGTACTATATTTTGAAAATTTAGAAAACCATTCTCCTTCTACTTTTGCATTATAATTATTAAGTTGGTTTAAAGTGTTAATAATGAAAATGTTTAAGATGAGTAAATGTAAATTTGTTTAAACAACATGCCTTCTATGCACAAAGTGCTTGGCACTAAATTAATAAAATGTGTTGTATAAAATTACTAGAAGTCTTTCAGATGACTTTTATTTTGTCTTAATTGTATTGGTATTATAATCTCTACTCCAAAGTTGAGGAAAATAATGCTTGACAAAGATCAATGATGCTGTAGGTCACAAGGCCAGTGAATGACAGGGTATAGGCTAGAACAGGTACAACCCTGGATATAGGTTTATGTTTTAGAACATTCTTCACTGACTCCATCCAATTACATCCATGGCAGCTTCCTATTTCTTTCCTGCCACAACTGTGAGTTAATAAACTGAAGATAGTTCAAGCTTCATAGTCATTTTTTATATACTCCTTGCCTCCACCTAAAAAATATTATGATTTTCAATGTATGTAAGATAAAAATAGTAGTAAGCCAGAAAATTAGGTAAAGAGAAAAGAAGAAGTCAGATGAAGCCAGTGGTAGCATTGGTGTGAAATGCATTTGCTACAACTATGCTGTCTGGTGAACTTGACAGACTTAGCGTTGGAAATCGATCTCCGAGCTTTCTAGCAATTACTGAGAAAGTCATCCCATACAATTTCCAGCACTCATAAGATGAAATAAACCTGTGGTCGGGTATCTCTGTAGTAAGAACAAAAAAAAAAAAAAAAAAAAAAAAAAAAAATTTTCCTCATGGATATAAAAAGATAAGAATGAGCCATGCTTGCAATCCGTGATGATCCTAACTAAAACCAAGCACCCTTTCAATGAATCCAGACAACAGGGAAACTTTCTAACCAAAGTAGACAAGGCTGTACTGCCACATAAAATGACTCGTTCGTATTCCCTGCTTTGAGTGATCTCTGCTTCCTTACAGTGACAATATGATCCTCGTTTTAATTATCTCACTTCTGGGGATAAAATTATTAAATACCCAATCATTGAATTGCCTTTACTTCTGGATAACACTCAATTCTCTTTTCTAATCTGTCCTCAGACTTGTCCAGCACTTGCCCAACTTCCCTTCACTAAGATGCTCCTAGTGGTCCGCATGGTGTCTTCTGCCTTGCTACAGCAGGTTAAATAAAACAGTGTTGCACTTTGTAGTTTTGCAAAAGTACTTTATAGTTTTATGTGTTTATATGTGTTTTCTTGGTATCATTTAATTGGTGAGTTTTGGTAGATGTCAAAAATATAAGGTTGTTTAATTAAGTCAGAAGTATTCTCAATAATATATTCAGAGTAAATAAAATACTTTTATATGCTAGTTCCTTGTATAGCTCATTAATTTAGACCTACATCATTACACCAAAGGGCAATACTGTATGAGCAATAATGTAGTAGAGCAGAGCGGTTTTCAGATGATCTGACTTAATCCAGAGCAGCATTTGATATCTATGCTAAAAAAGTTTCCTTAATAAAACTCAAGAAAACCTGATGGACCTTAAGCTTGTTAAAAAAATATTTGAGAAGAGTTTTTATAGTTTAAAACGTATCAGCTTTTAAAACTTTCTCCTTATAATGGAATAACCAACTTTTCAGATAGCTATAACCTGGTAACTATCATTTCACAATGAACTTAATTACATTCAAATTTTCAGTATGCACTGAGACTGGAGGACTTATTCCAAGGACTTTGTGAAGATAAAAGTATTTTTAGAGTCAGAAAAACATTTCCAGTACTCGTAGCTCACAAGAATGGATTTAAAATGGAAGTCATTAGATTAACACTGTACAGAAAACAAATTCTAATACATCACCCCTGAAGAAATTTATAAAGAGTTAATTATTCCTTCAAGGTTGTGTATAAACCTGGTTTAAATTGATGCTTCATTTTATTTGTTAAATGGTAAATTGTAGTATTTCGTAAATTGGAGGAAATGTAAATACCTGAAAAACATTATACAATTTAAAAATGAGTTTCTCCAACAGACGGATTTATCCTCTCTACTATTAACTAAATTTAATTCTCATTATGTAATTAATAAATTCTACCTTAAATCAAAAGTCTCTCTTATGTGCATTAGTGATCAATAACAAAGATTCTTATTTTTACAAAAATACAATTGATATCATTAGTTTAGACAATTCACCATTCTGTTTGGGACAGTAAATAGAGGGTAAAGCATGACAAAGTAAAGAAAACTTGGGAAGGTGTAAAGACTTGTTAATTACCCAGAGACTAAAGTTGAAACTAAAGAGATGGAGATTTGGTTTTTAAAATTTTTTGAGATTATTCACATTTCTCAAACATGCTCTCTGCTCTCTATAACACACTTGCTAGGGTTTTCCATCTGCCTGTCCTTTTATCCATCCATAATGTTCTAAATATGGATTTCTTGGCTTTAAAGAACAAGTTTCAATGTCAAAGCTATTTTCTACAAACAGTCTAACATTGTTCCAGTACCATGTTAGCACTTCATGGGTATATGCAATCTCTTCAGAGGGAGTGTAACACAAATATGATATTCTCATTCCAGAACTGAATTCTTAAAAATATTCCTAACCTATTTGGGTGAGAAATCCATGGATAAATAAATACCTTTTAAATCAAGATAGTACATATCAACATTCAAAAGTAAGGAGTCAGTCTTACCTATAGTTTTTAGAGAATGGGTAAAATTTTCATTTTGGCATTAAGATGGTATTATAATAAGGGATCCAGAAATACCCAAATGCTGTATCTGACCAAGACACACTTTCTGACAAAGCTCTGGAGGAAAATGTATACATAAGAAAACAATAAGCAAAAAACACAAAGGTAACACATTATAAATTTCTGGACTGGAGATACAAATTTCAATGTAGTAAGTCTTATAACCCAAGCTGTATTACATAGAATATCCCTTTTTTCTGTATTACATAGAATATCCTTTTTTTCTAAGCTAGCAAATATCTGTCACCATCAGGGGAAAGGTAAGTTTGAATATTTATGTATTTGCAACATAACGAATGCTATTTACTATAAAATTTAGTGTGCAGGAGTCTTTCTCCACAGAGAAATAAGGAAGTGGCTATCAGGAGATGGGTAAACAGATAACAAAGGAGCAAAAACAATAAGCCATTTGTACCAACTATGAATAAAATTTATGTCTCAAGACTCAGTTTAATGCTCACTACACTTTACTACTGTTATAAACTCTATAAACTCTGAAGAAATTGGAATACAAAATACTTGAAATAATTTTACATTTAATTTGTCATTTTGTGGGCTCTAGCTAGCATCACTTTGGGCCCCCAGAAAATTCTCCAATGATGTGATGATAACCAAAAATAACAGATACAAAATAGCTGTATTCTCTCTCTTCAGATAATATTCAATATTATCGTTTTGTTTCCTTAAAAAGAGAGGGGACACTTAAAATGTGTTAAGTCCTTAGGAGGATCTCTAGAGCATTAATAATTTCTAAGGGATATTTTTCTCTTTATTAATATTTTAGGACACAGAAAATATTACCGTAGAGTATACCACATAGGCTGTTATTTATTTGAAACACAAAAACCACTTGAAGACAGTTTGTGTAGTGAAGTGTTTGATGACATTCAAAATTTTTTTCAAATCAATATGACCTTCAGTAACTTGATAATTCAATCTATTGAAATAAAAGGTCTATCAAAAGTCAAAATGTTTGTGTGCATAAACATAGCCAGTATGAAAGGATGAGAGCAAGACGACCATCTATTAATTTATGCTGCTGTGCTTCCTTATTGTTTCAGGATGCTTAAATGTGTATGTGTTTTGTACATATATTTACCTATTCGAATGGGAAAGATTTGAGAACTCTGTAGGAATATAACTTAAATATATAGTGCCTTGGACTTGAATATGTAAAAGAACTTTGCATTGGCTTTTCCCAGAGTTTTATTGTCAGCGAGCTGGTAAATTGCTCCTTTAACTCTATTTTTAAATATTTTTAACTATCAAGTCACATAAAACCTTTATCCTGAAACCTATTGCAGTCTTTAATGTAGAGCCATTTTATTAAAGTTTCATTTCACAGTGAAGCATGACATTTATTGGCTTGAGAACACTGATTAAATTGGAGTGCAACTTCAATATGTATAAAGGTATCTACAATAGCAGGATGACATGAATCTGAGTAAATAAGAAATTACAAAGGTCTGCCAGAATGAAGGTCAGAGCTGGTAAATAAAAACATGGCAATTCCCAGGAATAAAAGAAATGAAAAATAAGATTGCAACAATGTTCAATACAAAGAAAAGGATCAGGAAATGCATATAATGTGGAGGTTATTGATGAGGAAGAGTTAAAAACAAAATCTTGGTGAGAATCACACTATTTCTGAGGAAGACTAAATGAATGCACTAGGCAGAATATAGCTGTTGTTACATTAACCAAAAAATGATTGAGGAGAAATAGATATTTGTGTCAGTAACAGTTATAATTCAGTGCCCATGATCTTACTTTAATAAACTTGAAAGTTGAATTATGTTAGAAAATCTGTAAAATTCAGCAGGTGAGATAAGCATGAATGTGAGGTAATCTGAAAAAAAAACAACCAAAACAATCAAAATAAACTAAGAAATAGAAAAATAAATAAATTAAAAAATAGCTCCATATTATAATGTGAAAAGAAATAAAAGCTTAAAAAGTATGGGCATTAAACCATGTGAAAAGCATATAAAACAAAATATGGAACTTAAAGATTTAAGAGAAAGCCAATATTATATACACTAAAAAGAAGTATAGTTATTAAGAAAAAAAAAAGAATAAGAGAGAAACTTCTGAGGTCAGGGACAGAAATCTGGGGTGGTGGAAGTTTCCACATATAAGGCAAAATTACAGTATACAGAAAATATTGAACGTTGTCAGGATGAACATTTTAATTTATAGATGAGCTCCATATCACTAAATCCAATAGCTATTTTTCCATCCTCATTTCACTTGACTTATCACAGTTTTATTCAAGTTGATCACTCTTCTTTGATGCACTCTCTTTACTTAGATTCTGAGAACACCACACATTCTTTCCTTTAGTCCTAGCTCCTTTGGTTACTCCTTCCCAGTTGCTTTGCCTTTCTAATATTGGAGTACCCAAGGCTTAATGCTTGGTTCACACACTAACTCTTGGTTTAATCTAGGATGGTGGTTTTCAATATCATCTATATACTCTTAACTTCCAAATTTAAATCTTCAGCTTAGACCTTTCACTTGAATTCCAGACTCATATACCCAACTGCCTAATATTTTTACTTGTAGCTATCCTAGATAGACTTGATGTCCGAAACTGAACACTTAATCTTCCTCCTCTAATCTTCTTCATGTCGTTTTCTTCATTCTAATTGTGAGAAATTCCATCCTTGGAACTGCTCATGCCAAACAGTTGGAATAATTGTTTGTCCCCCATTTCGTAACATACCCCTTATTCAATCCATTGAGAGGTCCTTTTGTTCTAACTTCAAACTATATCCCAAATTTGACCACTTTTAAGCACCTTTCCACTATTGCCACCCTGATCTGTGCCACCATCAGCTGCCACTGGGTTTCTGCAACAGTCTCTTAATTGGTCACTCTGCATTTATCCTCACCTTCTGATAGTCTGTCCTCTATGCAACATCAATGATTCATTTGAAATCTATGTCTGAGTAGATTTTCTCTGCTTAGAACTCTGCAGTGGCTCTTCACTGTTCTCTGTAAAAGCTAAAGTTTGTACAATCACCCACCAGGCTCTGTATGATCTAACTCGATCCCTTATTACCCATCTCTCTGATCTTATTTTCTACAACTCTTCTCTGCTGCCGTATGTAGAGGGCACATACCCCCTTGCTTATCCTTGAGCACATAAGGCTCACTCTCTCACCTGTGCTCTGGATCTTGCCTCTGTCTGGAACACTCTGCCTCAGCCAACTCTTTCAACTTCTCAAAACTTTGCTCAAATCTACCTTGAGGAGGCTGACCTAGACCACTCACTTTAATATCACAACTTGAAAATAGTCCTCATCCCTGCCATTCAAGATTTCAAATCACTGTGCTTTGTTCTGCTTTTTCTTTTGTTCCATAGCATCTATAACTTTGTAAAACACTATGTAATCATTTATTGTATTTGTTATTTATTGATTTTATACTCTTGATAGAATATAAGATCTATAAAAATAAAGTTTTTGACTGTTTTATTCCCTAATGTACTCAAAGTGCACCGGATTGAATTACTAGTTGAATTGAGTGAGCTTATTCTCATATAATGAACTTTTAGGTAATAATCTATGTGCACATAATTTTTTATGCTATTGGGGCTATTTCAACATATCCCCCAAATAACATACACATTCAATATTGGTTTAGGATTCATTGTTGTTGTTATTTAAGAATCACTTAGTGCTAGGTTCTAATTAAAAGATCAACAACTTACATATGCTATTGAAGTTGCAATTATACATTAAGTACTTAATTATATTTAAATCTCCATGTTGTGAAAAATTTAATAATAAAAATTACTAGTCTAGTAGGGAAGAATATCGTAATTTTTATATTTATCTGACTGGTGAATTTCTTCCTAGCTATAGTCCTCCATTGTAAAACTAAATAAAATAGTATCTTTTTTCAGGAGTCCAGGCACAAAATCTTATTCTCCCTATCTTTTCTAAATCTCTGTAGAATTGTGGTAAATGAAACATCTGATTACCTGGCTAACTCTTCTGTGGATGCTAATGGGATCACTAGTTTATTTAATTCTGGCTTCTTAAGGAGCTCCCTGGAGGCCAAGATAGCACCCTGAGTTAAACTAATAGGCTTTTAGCATCACAGTCCAGGTACACATTTTTATTTAAATGCCACAGGGACCTTAAAATAGTTTAAAGTAGATGAAATATTATCATTATGTTCATTTGTAATATTGTATAGTGCTAAGATGTTTTTTAAATGTTTGATATTTTACACAAAGTAATAAAATACACAATCTGTTCCTGGTTGGTACAACTGAAACTATATCTATGGAAACGGAACTCAGTGACCATGAATGTTAATCCATCTGCATTTTCACAAAGAGATACGAAATGAAAATCTCAATTCCAACCACATGTTTTGCAAATGCAATCTCCTGTTGAAAGCGAGTGGGTGATTTGATATTTTAAAACATGTAAGAAAAATGTTTTCTCCCTAATGTGTAAATATTAATATCCTATCCTTTTCAATCTTTTAGAATTTTAGGGGCCAGCCTTAATCATAATGAATAGACAGCAAAGAATGACAAAATTCTGACACTCGGTTGAGCACCTATGTAATACTCCAATGCTTATGCTCGTAGTATGAGGTTTGATTTAAACAGCAAGATACGGGACACCATAACCCAAACACATGCTCATCACTGTCTATCAATCTAAATGACTGACTTTATTTTGTCACGCTATTTCAAACTCCCTTAGTCAAAATATCCAATTTTGCTAACACTGCTTTTAAATTGAACTTCTCTGATAGCTTTTTCTGATACTAATAACTGAGGGCAGATACCTATGAAAAAGAGAATCTTGTTTTGGGAAAAGACTGGAAAGAAGTTCTTATGTAAAAAGGTGTAGGTAATGATGACATGCCTATGCCACTACCTATAATCACACCTCTATCTATACCTACACACTTTTTAAAATCTTCCTCTGTATTAATCTGTATTTGAATGAGAGCTAATTAAAAAAAATAAACATTTTTATGAGCCACATTTTTCTCATTCAAGATAAAAATAGTTATACTGAGTCCAATAGGGAAAAATGGATATTTTTACAAATCTGACATCATTTTATGGAATATAATGACTTAATTTATTGAATAGAAAAATGACAATGAGAAACTTGACATTGTTTTCTAGCCATCAATACGTTAGCATTTTGGGGGCACGTTTGAGAAGTCGTAATCTGGGTTAGCTGTTTTCTCTTTCAATCTGAAATCAGATTTAGAGGAGGCTAGGCAGGGGGTCACTCAAGATTGTTGCATAAGAGTGAACTGGGGAGCACGGGAGCACCACAAACACCCCTCGGCGTGGAGAGGAGGGGGCTCCAGAAGCTGGAAATAAATGGAAGGAAGAGGCAGAAGGACTTCAAAGATAGTTCTTGGCTATTTCATCATTTTTCCAGAGTCCAAGTCTGATACATTATCCATATTCCTTTTGTTTTAATATATAATCTTAATCTTAAACTTTTTCCTTATAAAATCACTTAACGTATGCTTCATAATGCGTACATATGAATGACATTCTAAGAAGAAAAATGTGTTTTATTTACCCTTTAAAATATAATTGCGAAATTTACCACTCTCCTTTTATCTCAACAAACATATTTAGGAATATTATTCACTGTTCTTATTTTTTACCTAAAATAGCTAGAAAGCAGACCATCTTACCTTGTGAGAGTTAGTGCCACGCCCTGGGAAACGTAGGTCACGAAAAAAGTAGGGGGCAGTTTGCTCTTGCATGTGAATTACTGTTTTTGGAATAATGAATTCCTATAATTTTGGCTAATTTTTAACGACAGCCATTGCTATTGACAGGTGGTTTAAAACTAATCATAAATAATCAATCATCTTGCAAAGAAAAAACTGTGATTCAATAAAATATGCCATAATTAATATTTGAGCAACCACTGTACTCTAGTTGCTAGCAAAAATGTATGACATGTCCTGTACTGACACTTACTCTGGCATCACAGTATTTTGTAGAATGCAAATAATTACAAAAATAAAAAATGTTGCACATAAAATGCTTAGATTTTTTAATAGTCTTCATGCCAACATATATCTATATCAATATGATACATAGAAATGTATCTCAATATTATTAATCTAGATAAGATGATGCTGAGCAGAGCGGCTGACCACTAATGATTTGGAAGAAAGGATAAAATTCCCTGGTGCACTGATAGTGTCTACAGGACCTAAGAACACCTCACTGATTAAATCAAACGGGATAAAAATCAAACAACTTTTACAGTTTCATGAATATTAGGTGACTAGCTGGAAAATTAATATCCATACCAATACATGTTGCAAGCACCTTGTTTACTGTACAGTACAGAACAAGTAACTGATTTTTATGATATTAAACACTGAGGTTTCCCTCTTCCAGTTGATGTGACAGGGTGTGAACAATACTGAATGGATACAATTCAGGGTGAATAGAGGTTGAAAGTAGACTTGTTCATATTCCTCCAGAAATTTAGTCACATATTTCACAGGGAATGGTGTCGGGAGCCATTTTGTGACACTGAAGAAGTCACGTAGCTTATAGCCATAAAGCAGTTACTGAGACTGCTTAAACAATGGTTCAAGGAAGCAGGGATTTGAGTTTAACATTACTGAACCTGGAGGAGAGGTATGCCTCCTAAAGTAATCCTTATAAGATAGTGGAATGTTTTTACAAATAGCTAGGATGTTTGAACCCTGCGGGAAGGATGTATAGGAACTTATGTAAATGTCAGCATTCCTATAGTATTGTACTCTGTGCCTTGCTATTGTGTTCAAAAAGAATATAAAGGCTATGCTAAATAAACTCGAGGCTGCAGCATTGACTGTATGCCCTCCTAAGCGCTTTCCTGTCTTCTTCTTTTTTCCTTAGGCTTCAACCCCCTCTTTTAGGTGCTGTTCAACTTTAGCCGGCTGGCTCCAGCAGAATGGGGATAAGAATGTCCCCTAGAATTCCCTTGAGAGATGATGAAATTCAGATGCTGTAAGCTGGAAAAAGAGAGAAAAATTCTGGAACCATAATAAAAATAATAAATATCTGTCATTTAGGAAATCTTCCTACTTCTGTCCACAATCTCCATTTGATTCTGCACATGGTAGCTGTAAGTCTTGAGTGTATATGTTCTAAGCTTAGAAATCATAGTCTCTTAAAAATCAGCTGAACATGTTTACTTCTCCCAAAGGCATATTTTTTTTTTTTCTTGAAACAGGGCTAAGTTGGCCTCGAAAAGCTTTAATCCATATTTAAGTTTCTTAAAAATGTTTGGTTATGAATATGTATGTACTTAATAGCAAAAATATAGACTCTTAAAAATGGCATGACATAATATTTACTATTGTCAGATGCACATTTTACTTGAGACAGAGAGAGAGAGAGAGAGAGAGAGAGAGAGAGCTATTTAGGCATGTAGCTAGAGATATTTAAGAAAGTTAAAACCTTTAGACTTTAAAAAGTGTTTAGAAATAGTATACAGCAGAAATGTATAAATGACCCAAGTAGAAAACATTTCTTTTGTAAAAAAGGACATAGTTTCAACATTGGTATATTGATTAGATATTATAATGCTCCGCAAAAGCTTTCAACAGGGCATTTTGGCATCACTTTTTTCCCTCATAAAATATTACAGACTATAAAAATGATTTTTTTATCTTTGGAAACCTGGAAAATTTCCAATAAAGAAATCACTTTTTCCTTCACTATTTTAAAAAGAATTTCCAAATGATAATTAGGGTTTATCAAAAAGCTTAAGGGATTATAAATTATGAGAAAGTGTAAAATTCCTTTTGCAGAAAACTACATTCCTGGTAATTATCATGCAAATGAACTCTGTGGTTGATTGGTAGGATAAACTATAAGCAAATAAAAGTTTGATAAAAAGAAAACATGTCTCTCCTTTATAATTGCTCTCTCCAAGCTAATCATTATGACAAATGAATTCATTATTTAGTTCAGATGAACACATTTCCAACACAAATTCTTACTGACCTTATCTAGTCAACTTTCAGGGAGACACAAGGCTTAGTTCTAATGAATATTTATGTCCTGCACAATCTCATGGGGTGACTATGTCATTAGTGAGATCATGTAACTTTCTTCAGCTTCCAAGATAAATGTCAATAAAAGTAACGGCCCCATGAAATTAGAAGGCATGTTAACTGCTCTCCTCGTGGAGGCATATAAGAGGTCATCCTGGGAGAGCTGCAGCTCTACAGTGGGCCGCACATAATTCAAAGAAAGTATGAAAGTTTAGGCCGCCCTTCTAGGAGAGTGCATCAATATTTCATTGATACTAAAGATTGAATCTGTTATAATAAAGGAAATTTGGAGCAGGAGACAGGATAGCGAGTGTCCTTGGAAAAAAAGTAGTAATGAAATTTAAAAAGGTGAGGGTGCAGAAGACTGCCAGACGTAACCCTTATTTTCTATCAATTGCCACTGCTTTGAACCTAAAACTCCAATATTCTATGTGTGGAAGGCCAGCTTTTATTGCTTTCTCTGCTCCATCTGAAGCTGGTTTGCTATAAACTGTTCTTCTTTATGAAGAGAGCTATGAGAATCTTTCAATTCTTCAAAGTCATGTCGAAATAGAATTGACAGTTAAAATCAAGCCTTCTCCATTCCCCCTTGGTAATTTATTTACTAGACCAACATCTTGGTTTGGGTTCCTGTAAAAGCAGTCTTTGGGACAAGAATTTGACATAGGTTTTGGCTGGTGCATTCAGATGGCACAAATGAAAGCAGGGCGTGAAACAGGGCAGTTAGGACAGAAGGCATTGATGTACAGATTATTATTATAGACCCCTGGGATCAATTCTTCCGGTGACCTTCTGGAAGGATGAGAACTGAGCATCTCTCCCACCACCACCCCCGCCTTTTTTTTTTTCTTCTATTGCTTGAGCATTGCTTGCAGGGGTGTTACCTTCCTGGCACCTCTTGTTTGCATTTGAATGTAGACTGGCAAGCCCCTGAGGTGCTGGAAAGAACACTCAGACAGAGAGAAAGAAAGCCAGAGAGAACAGGCCTTCGTGATGAGGCAGTTACAGAGCTAAGTGAATGCAGCTCTGAGAACTCAGGTGGCTTATGAAGTTATAGCCATTTTTTCTTCATAAGGTTTAAGCACAACTAGAAGGCAAATAGAATCGATGTTGCGCTCTTAACGCATTGCTTTTCCTTTAATGACTTTGTGACACTTTTTACTTCAATTTCCTCATCTGCAACATGGACATTATCATTACGACATCAATAAGACTCCCAGGTAAAATATAGGAAACCTAGTTAAATTCAAACTTCATAAAAAGACAAATACCTTTTTAGCATAAGTATATTCCATGACTGCAATATTTGGGGGCATATTTATACTAAAAAAGTATTTGTTGTTTATATAAATTTCAAATTTAACTAATGTTCTGTATTTTTATTTGCTGACAACTCTTTAAACAATCATACTATAAGCAATAATGACATATAATATATATACAATTATACTATAAACAACAATACTATAATAGAATCAATGTTGAAACTTAAAGTATGTTGCTTTTCTTTTATTATTTCTGTGGCACTGGGCCTATTCTTTTTCTCTGCTTCAATATTCTTATCGGTTAAATGAAGATTAAAACAGAATATTGGGAATTTATTTGCTACTTTGTGTAAATCTTTTAGCTGAATATAAGAGTATAGTTGACATGGATGTTATTTTTGAAAACCTGGCTGATAGCCATCATGAAACCATCTTATGAAAAAGAACTTCTGTTTGCAATTTTCAAATACTTTTGAAGGTATGAATGGGGTTGGGAGAGAGACAATGAAGTTAGAACTTATAAAAATTTTAGGACAAAACTATGGTACTCACCCAAAAGAGATAAGGATTATGTTAAATATTTCTTTTAGTTCTCAGTAGAAACAATCATCTCAGGTCAGTGGTTCAAGTACATTTGAGAAAATTTTCACTTGATGGATGAGAAAGGTTTGGAGAACAGAATTTTAAAAAATCTTTAGAGCCTTCATCAAGTATATTTACTCTTCCACAAATTAAGTTAATCATCAATTTCTTTTCTAGCTAGATGATTAATTTTAGTTAAAAATGATTAGTTTTACTGGTTTTGATAAAATCAAGGGCATAGACAGGTAAAAGCAAATTTTCAGAAAAAGTTTGGTTTTAAATTTTGTTAGAATCTGAGTTTCAGATCAAGGCCCTATATTATCTATGTTTATAACTGCATGCCCAGTTTTTATTGACGAGTTCCAATTTTCATAATAGCTAACACTTTGATCCAACCTAAAGCTCTGCATGTGATCCTTTTATTTCACAGAATAGTCTCTGAGCTTCTTTCTTTAGTCATCTTTAACCATATCAGTGGCGTGTTTCTCCATGCACAAGCAATGTCTAGAATTCACACTGGAGACTTCTAAAATGACGTGCCAGGATTTCAGTGCAGAACTTGGTGATAGCAGGCATAGGTCATAGAGCAGATTTGCCCACATGGATCAAATGCTCATGAAATTCATTGTGCTTAATTCTGCTGTCATTGTAAAATAGGACAGCAATGCAGAAGGAAATGAAAACGAACTAAGCTCAGAAGTCATCACTCCCACTTTTACAAGAAGAAAAAGCATACATACTGAAAATCAATGGCTTTTCATGGATATAAATCTGAGATCAGAGACTCAATATAAAAAGTGGGGAAAAAGAAGTAACATCACAATGGAGAAACCCAGCAAACGCTACCTCAGCCAAGTCATCAAGATTAACATCAACGATGATAGCTCGCGTTGATAGCATGTCCCTGACATGATGAGATCAGAATTTCAATTTATCTCTGTGGTTTCCCTCTCAGAGCCCATAATTTGGTCTAATCATGAGAAAAACCTCAGACCAACCCCAAATATCTGATGAGTACTCCTAAAACTGTCAAGGTCATCAAAACCCAGAAGATTTTGAGAAACTATCACAGCCAAAATGAACCTAAGGAGACATGATGAGCACTAACTGTCATGTGGTGTCCTGGGTAGGATACTGGAATGGAAAAAGGACATTAGAAAAATACTGAGAAAACCTGAATTAAGTATGAATGTTAGTTAAAATCAGGTATTGTTCCAGTAGTTATGATACATATACCACATTATACCACATTAAAGTAAGATATTAATAATAGGAAACTGGGGGGGGTACATGGGAACTCTGCACTATCTTAGAAACAAATGAGAAATAAAGCAAATGAAGAAAGAATATCATGAATACCATGCAGCAGAAGGAACAGCAGTTTTGGAATCTCAAATAAATCAGTTACAACAGATACAGATATAAAATATAAACAGATACCGTTTTAAAAACAAAAATAAAAGAATAAAGATAAGCAGGAAATAAGGATCACCAAAAACAAGGGAGTAGATTTTTAAAAAGTATTAATAAGTACATACTTTTAGAAAAACAAAATATAATTATTGAGTTAAGAACTTTATGAACACATTTCATAGTATATTAGGCAAAACTGGAGAGAAATTCTTAACTGAAAGATATAACTTATGGAGTTATATAGAATTCAAAAATAAATATCTTGATAGAATGACCAGTGATTTCAATATCTTTATGAAGATTGCTGAGATTATTTTTCCTAGCAAAGACACAGTGAGGTAAACAGATTTGAATTCCCTGTTGCTCCTTTTGAAGCCTAAATAAAAACAAAACAAAGACCCAAGACAAAAACAAAGAAAAAATGAAAACAAGTATATGATCTGTCTCTTTATAGTTCTCAGGTCACAAAAGTTTCCCCAAATTTTCAACAAGAAACTACTGTGGAATCGGAGCCTTGGAGTTAATGAAAGGTTTTGAGAAAGCAACTGTGGTTTATGTTTTAATCATTCCTGTAGCTGGCTTTTAGCATTTGATATGATAAAGCATAAACATACGGATATCTCATCCCTTCAAAACAGACTGCACTGGAATTTTTCATAGTTTGCGAGAAAATTATAACTGAAGGCAAAGAAGGTTTAATTCATACCTTAACTTAGTACACATTTATTGAGAACTTTTTTGTGCCAAGCATTGTGCTGTACCAGACTTATAAGGACAATTAAGACACTGTTCTTAACTCTGTTTTCAAGGAACTCATAGTCTAGTGGAAGACACTGGCTCATTAACAGGTGGCTATTATATGAGATGGCAAATGAGACATTATCACAAAGGGCTTAGGTAGGTCTGAGGGAAGTAGTATCAGAAGATGATTAAAAGATTAAGTACCAAGAATCCAGGCTAATGAGAGTAATGGCAGCAGGAGGGAGGTCCTTCCAGTCTGTTAGACCCCTCCAAAGGTCTTTTCTGACCCTGTGTTTCTAAGCACATCAATATAATTAAGTCATTTCATTATTCCCCAAAGTCCTACTATTTAATAAAAAAGTGGAAGAAACTTTAAAACTATCAATTAACAGCTAGAGAACTCAAAACCTAAATTAGCAGAAGTCTATTAATAGATGTATGCCTCATTTAGCTAACTTTTTTTGGAGAATAAAATACACTATACAAATGAAATTTCCAGTGAAATGAACATTGCCTCCTAAATATCAACACTTACAACATTTAAACATTTACTATGACACATTTTTAAAACGTATAGTTTGTCTTGCCTGCTTAAGTGAAAGGTAAGTGAAGGCATTTTTAGCTTTTGTGGATGGATATTCCAGGATCACAATTATAAACTGTCACTTTCCCAGTCCTGATCTAGCTTTGGCCCTTGTTCAAATGCAGACCATTGTCTGTCTCACTTTTGTTGGGTTAGCAGCTTCTAATACCCTTTCCAGTTTGCTGCTTCTGATCTGCTGTGGAGCTGCAACACTGGATCAACTATTAGTTTACGTTTTTAATTTTTAGTGTTATGTAAAAAGGCCTACCTTTAAGAAGAACGAACAAACATTTATCGAGTGTCTAAAATGTGTCAGGCCTCGTTCGTAGTACTTATTTTGTGTCTTAGTCTGCTCAAGCTGCCGTAGCAAAATACCATAGACTGGGAGACTCAACAGAAATGTATTTCTCGTACTTCTGTAGACTAGAAGTCTGGGATCAAGATCCCACAAGGTTGATTTCTACTGAGAGCTCCCTTCTTGGTTTGCTGATGGTTGTCTTTTTGCTAAATCTTCACATGGAGAGAGAGAAGGAGATTTCTGGTGTCTTTTTTTTTTTTTATAAGGACGCTAATTCTATTGGATCACTATAATGGCCCTATCTTCAAATACAATCACATTTGAGGTTGGGGCTTCAATATATAAATTTGGGGAGAACACAAACATTCAGTCAATAACACGTTGTTATTTCACATAAACCTCACATTAGTCCTGAGATTTTTGCATTATTATTTACAATTCAGGTGAGATTCAGAAAGATCAGGAACCTGCTAAAAGTTTAGAGCACTTGTGTGTGTCAAGGTTGAGAACTAAATCCAGATGTTTTGACTCTATATCTGTCTTTTTTTTTCTACTGTCAAGATACAAACTCCTTCCACCTTCCACTTTACTCCCTTTTTTATGCATTGGTAAACTATTGCTCATAGGGTAGCTACTTGTTTTGTAAATAAAGTTTTATTGACACATGTCAATTTTTTTTTAAGCATTGTCTATGGCTACTGTCTTGCTATAATAGTAAGGTAGTTATGATAGAGACTTTTTGGCCCACAAAGCCTAGTATTATTGACTTCTTCCTTTAGCATCTTAGAGAATGGTTTTAATGGCCTTTATGCCACTTTATTCCAAAATGGCTGTTGTAACTCCAGCCACTTCTTTCATATAATTCATACCAGAAAAAGGAAATGGAGAAATGTATGGCCTTTCCTTTTTAGAACATTTCCCAGAAGTTCTAGCCCACACTCTTCTTATATCTCACTGGCCAAAATTTAGTCACATGGCCATTCCAAGCAGCAGGGGAGTCAGAGAAATGCAATCTTTGTTTACGGGCAGCAATGTGCCCAGCTAAGTGTTGGTTAAGAGGAAAGATGAAAAGATGTTCATTAAACATTTTCTCCCCAGCATCCAGTACCTAGTGGGTATTCAGTAAACTTGTGATGAATATAGAATTGTCTATAACGTGCTTAGTGATGAGTATTATTTCCAGAGCTCAAGCCAATGGCCTCTGATTAGGCTACAGAGAACCAAAGTTGTTAGAAGGTTGACTCTGGGTAAGTGTGTGTGGCAACCCTGAATAAGTGTTTTAGCAACTTCAGGACTCCAGTTTGTCTTTTTTGGTATACACTATTTTTGCTAGTAATTTCACTTATTTAAATTTGCATATTTAGTCAGCAGTCTATAATTCAATGATACAAAATTTAATATAATTACTTATTTGCTTCAAAGAAAAAGCTCTCTTTCTTTCTCCTTTTAATGTGGTTGAGTTTAGCAAAGACAGTCTTTCCAAGTTAAGCATGCAGGAGTGAGAGGAAGTACTAAATAATGGTTTTCTTCAATTAGCAGTGGAAGCAAAATTACTAAAGAAGAGTAGGATGTCTCACTTATAAGTTCTGTAGTTTCCACAGTTCTCATTGATCCTATGATGTTTTCCACAGATGCTTAAGGTGGCTTTGGACTTGAACTCAAGTCAGCAATTAGCTCTCACAGATGGGACATAAAATTGTGGGTTGTGACTGAGGGCTATAACCCCATAGAGATCTTCCAACTATTTTTATGTCCCTTTTTTACTCATTTGTCTTTCTTCTTTCTAATCTTGTCTGATCTTTTTGTGTAGGTCTATATTCTGGGTTATCAGTGACTGTATTGAAGAGCTGCTGCCTGTAATTTTGTTTGAGACTCTTCTATCTCCTTGGGTTCCTATCTCCCAGGGGCAAGGACTCAGCTATGGTTTCATCACCTGTTTAAGCTTTTGGATACAATTCTTCATATAATGATTGCTTAGTCCAAAGGGGCATTTTACAATGATTAGGGAGGAGAGTAAGACTTTTTCTTCATATTATTTCATGAGTGCAGGCCATGCTAGTCAATCAGTCGAACAAAAGGGTGAGTAGTACTGGGTTGGATAATATAGTTTGGCTATAGATAGAATACAGTCTGCCAATTCATTCTTTCCTTGCTCTAAATACACTACATTGAAATTTTCTTTCCCACATTTGTAGTTTCTAATTAGCTTTGAAATGATTCTGTGGTTCTGTTTAAAGTCTGCCTTCTCCCTTCAGTGATTCCTTTGGGACTGGCTGTTCATTTATATTAAAAAAGAGAACATTTTGCATTTTTATAGTTCTGTGCACTAGACCATGGAGAAGCAGCAGATGTTGCTTGAATCCTCCCACCCACGCATCCGAATGTGAATAATCTTGGTGCTCCTGGCAAACTTCTACACCATACAGCATTCCTCTTCGAGCATTGACAAGACTTCATCCTACAAAATGTTCATGATGAACAAATTCAAATGGTGACACTTAATAGTAAAATGTATTTTATATAGTGGAAAGAACTCTCAACTTGGAATTGAATAATCCTCATTTGCTAGTAAACTCTGTGATCATGGGCAGATTAGAAATTCTTTTTTAGGCTTCAATTTTCTTATATGTAAAGTCAAAATAATGCTGTTCACATTATAAGATTGTGCTGAACACATATCTGACACTTGACAATTAGCTTTTTACATTTAATTAGAACATAGAGAATGTTTAGAATTACTCAAATAATGCTCAACTATTTAGTATTGTGATACTGTGATTTATAATGAGAAACAAATATTTAGTCTTCCTTCCTGTTCCTGGCACAGAACTCCTAAACCCCTGGGGATTTCCTAAGTGGTGAGAGCTATAAAGTTACTTTTTGTTATGTTAAGGAGGTGATTTTTTGGAACTAGCCTCAGGGCTCTGGTTATCAGTGGAGCCAACCCTGTGATTAGAGGGTTGGAACTTTCTGTCCAGAACCTCTGACCTCCAGGGAAAGGAGAGGGGCTGAGACTGAGTTTAATGCGAGGGTCAGTGGTTTAATTGATCATGCCTATGTAATGAAGCCTCTATAAAAACCCAAAAAGCCAAAATTCTGAGAGCTTCTGGGTTGGTATGCGTGGAGATTCGGGGAGAGTGATGTATCTGCTGTGTACTGTGCATCTCTTTCGTGTGTCTGTTTCTGTTATATGCTTTTATAATAAACCAGTAATTTAGTAAATAAAATGTTTCTGAATTCTGTGAGTCACTCTAGCAAATTAATCAAACCTAAGGAGGAGGTCGTTGAAATCTTAAATCTATAGCTGTTCAATCAGAGGCACAGGTGACGATATGGACTTGTAATTGGCTTTCGAAGCAGGGAAGTGGGGAGCAGTCTTTAAGGCTGAGCCCTTAACTTGTGGGATCTGAGGCGATCTCCAAGTAGCTAGTGTCAGAACTGAGGTAATTGTAGGACACCCAGCTGGTGACTAACTATTGCTTGGATGTGTGGGGAATTCTCTCCTTCACCACACAACCTAATTGGGGTCCAGAACCCCTTAGGTATTAATAGCGTTCTGTCTTCCACACTACCTTTGATTTTTACTTCTGGGAAATCCTCTCACTGAGAGTCTAACTTCTTTATTTCTTTAAATAATTCTTCAACATAGATTATTTCTTATATTTCTAACTATTTATCATCTTTAATATATTTATAATAATTTATTGATTTTCTTTTTTGGATATTCAAACATTTCTTAAATCCTCTAATAAATGTTGTGGGTGAAACAATGCTAAATTAAGCATGGGTCCTATTCCCCAGAGTATTGATGCTGCTGCTAATAATGATACTTAACATGGGTCAGGAATTTATATTCATTATTTTATTCAATCCTTCCAACATCCATTTAAAGAAATACTGAGCTGGAATTAGCCCAAAGACACCAAAGTGGCCTAGTGAGTGAGTAGTAAAGGTACACTCCAAACCCAAACCTGAGCTTTCCATCAGGAGAAAGCTTCATTTAACCACTGTGGAATACTGCCCTTAATCTCTGTGCTTTGTGATATCTCATATTTTAATGATCTAAATGATTTCTGTATCTATTTTCCATTCTATAGTTTTCCAGATGATTCTTATATGCTTATCTTTAGTTTTATAAAAGAATTTTAAAATTTAAAATTCTCTTGAATTCTTTCCTATGATACTTCTCTATATTGACTGTAAATATAGAATCGAAGTATTTAAAATGTTTTCATTATACTTTTAGGCCTCATTTAAATGTTCAAACCCTTAAACTTTTCCTCTCTTCTCCATTTCTAGGCCCTTGACATTGTCTCTACCATGGCACACGTTCATCACTGATTGCTTGCTTCTGTCTTAACATCAGTCTCTCTCCTGACTCTCACTGAGATAGCTTGTGCCAGGATGTTTAGAAATATCTTTCACTGCCGCTTTGAACATAGCCCATCTTTCTCTTGAAATCCAATTGTTTTCAAAACTTTCTGCTATATTTCCTCAATGTTCCTATTTTAGTTTTGAATCTTTGGTATGGAGTTGAGTATTTATCATATTCCTCAGTTCACAGTACACTACCATGATGGTCTATGCTTTTTCCTAGTTTTACTTATTTTTACTTTATTTTACATTATGGCCGTAATTTCCTCCCCACTACAGAAATCCTCTTTAATATATGTGTGTTTGTATATATATACATAGTAAGTGTCTTTGTATGTCTATGGATCCTTAAATATAAGTAATATTATTTTCTGTATTTATGTGTTTTTAATTTACACAAATGTATTGGGTTATAACTCTTATTCTTCTATAACATTAAAATTGTATCTGATTTTTTAATTTTTTTTTCTCCCAGCTAGAGGGTATATAGAGCTAAGCATCATTGCATATGTGTTAGTTCTTTGGAGTTCTCCTGCAAATTGGTGATTTTAACTTCTGTCTCTTTTTCTATTAAGTTTTCTGTTTTTATCTTTATTTTGGGGCACTCCTTACATAATTGATGTTACTTTCTTTTGTCATTTAGATGCAGCACTTACTTTATATTGGATTTACAGATAAACCGCAAATAATACAGAGAATTCTCATATACCCCTCCCAGCATACACAATTTCCTTTGTTATAACATTTTGCATTGGTGTGGTACAATTGTTGTAATTAATGGATCAATATTGATACATTATTATTAACTCAAATCCATAGTTGACATTAAGGTTCACTCTGTGTTGTATGGTTCTATGGCTTTTGACAAATGTATATGTCATTTGATATCATTACAGTATCAAACAGAACTTTCACTGCACTAAAAAGTCCCCATACTTCATCATTTTTTCCCTTCTGCCCAAGCCATTGAACCACTGGCAATAACTGATCCTTTTACTGTTTTTATACTATTGCCTTATCTAGACTGTAATATAGTTGTAATCATACTATGTGTAATTTTTTTCACTTAGCAATATGCATTTAATATTACTCCATGTCATTTCATGGCTTGATAGCTCATTTCTCATTAATACTGAATAATATTCTATTGTAAGTATAAACAAGCAGCTTGTGTATTAATTTACCTTTGAATAAACATCTTGGTTGTTTCTTGTTTGTGGAGGTTATAAATAAAGCTGCTGTAAACATTTGTGTGCAAGTTTTTGTGTGTACATGTTTTCAATTTGGTTGTGAAAACATTTATAAATGTGATTGCCAGGTCATATGGTAAGATGTTTAATTTTATAAGTAATTCCAAACTGTCCTCTAAAGTGGCTGTACCATTTTGCATTCCCACCAGCAAAAAATGAGATTTCCTATTGCTCTCCATCCTCATTAATATTTAGTATTGTCAGTTTTTTGGGTTGTAACCATTCTAATGGGTGGATAATGTTATCTTACTGTTTTAATTTGCAATTTCCTAATAACATATAATGTTGATGTACTTATTTGCCATCTTTACATCTTGGTGAGATATCTGTTTAGAATTTTGAGCATTTCTTCACTGGATTGTTTTCATATTGTTGAGTTATAAGTGTTCTTTGTATATTTTGGTTACAAGTTCTTTATGAGATATGTGTTTTGAAAATACTTTTTTGTACCTGTGGCTTGACTTTTCATTCACTTGAGTGTCTTTCACAAAACAGACATTTTTAATTTTACAAAGTCCAACTTATCATGTTTTTCTTCATTGATCATACTTCTGATGTTGTATCTAAAAAGTTATCATCAAAACCAACTTCATCTAGATTTTATCCTATGTTATCTTCTAGAAAGTTTGTAGCTTGCATTTCACATTGACGTCTATGATTCATTTTGAGTTAATTTTTGTAAAACATGTAGTCTGTGTATAGATTTTCTTTCTTTCTTTCTTTCTTTCTTTCTTTCTTTCTTTTCTTTCTTTCTTTCTTTCTTTCTTCTTCCTTCCTTCCCCTTCCTTCCTTCCTTCCTTCCTTCCTTCCTTTCTTTTTTGTTGCATATAGTTATATAATTATTCTGCACCCATTTATTGAAAAGACAGTTCTATCTCCACTGAAATGTTTTCGCTCCTTTGTCAAAGATCATTTGACTATCTTTATGTAGGTCTATTTTTGAGCTCTCTCTTATGTTTCATTTATCCATGTGTCTATTCTTTGGCCAACAACACCTACTATAAGTTCATAGTAAGTCTTGAAGTTGGTTAGCATCAGTACTCTGACTTTGTTCTTCTTCAGTATTGTTTCTATTCTTAGTCTTTTACTTGTCCACAAAAATTTTTAAATCATTTTGTTGATATCCACAAAATATCTTGCTTGAATTTTGATTTGAAGTACATTAATAATCAAAATAATATAAATTATTTTCAACCAGTGGTATAAGTGTGTATAGTAAGTGTATATGTATAATTTTGACTTAGTAAATAAATGTAGGTAAACAATTTAGTGTAAATGTTTTCCCCATTTGTTGCCAATGACATACATCCTTCATCTAAGATTCTAGATAATAATGTAATAATTGATTGAAATGTAATACTTTAAAAAATGAAAATTCAACAGCTATATTTTTTCTACTTAGCCAAAACTCTGTAGGAATTAATTCTTCATTCTATTCAAGAAGTGAAAGATATATTTACTTAAATAAAGAGTCTTATGAGTTAATTTCCTTATAATTCTGTTCTAAGATCAGGTTCAGTTGATAATATTACCAGTATTGATTTAATGGGCAAGTTACAGGAACAGAAAGAACCAAAATCCTATCTATTTTTCCTGTGCCCAGGTTGTTGATTATGAAGTGATCATGATAAAAGTAAGCTAGGAAATAGGATATGTTGAAAATGCTCGTGCAGGAAGCCACCAAAATCATCCTCTGAATCATAGAGCCATCAACTTGTGAAGGCTTGAAGAGAATATTAATGTTATTCCTGAGAATAATCAGCAGCTGCTCTCTCAAATTTACATTATTGTTTTCTGGAAGATTTTGTGAGTATGTGTGGCCAAAATATCTTTCTTTGTGGAAATTGCTTCTAATAAGGGAGATGAGTAGCAGTTGTATAAAGATATCTTAAATCTGTTTGTTCACAAGGTCACAGAAGGTCAAAACTGATTATCTCATTAGGAAGTAAGCTCATCCAGGAAATGCCTGAATACTTTCTTGACTAATTGATTTTGTCAATTACATGAATACATTATGTTCAATTTACATTTACCACTGATATTGTTAATGGTCATTTGAAATACTACTACTTACCTAGTGCACAGTGTCTGGAAGGTGGGCAGTAACAATTTATTGCCCAAAATAAAAATAAAACTGTATTAGAAGTCAATTATAAACATATAAGAATTTTTAATGGTTGGTGCAAAGTAAGTCTTTTTTTTTGGGGGTGGTAATATGACAGCCAATGCAGAGTCCCCTTGGGTGGATGCTTGCTTCTCTGGAGTTTCTGTTTTTCCAGCCTCCCACAACCTCTCTTTTCTAGTACCTCTCTGTATTTCCCTGTTCCCTAGAGTCTCAGCTTCACCCTGAAGATTATTCTTGCTGCTCTGGGGATGGCAGCAGAAGATCTCTTTGGCCAATAACCGTCACAATCTTCTATCATAGTAAATTGTTTAGAATGGAGCATCTACATGGCAAAGCTTTTATTTGTCAGTGTTAATGTTTTTCATAGAACACTATCAATAAAATTTTATGCTAAAAGAGTCTACTTTCAGGAGGGGGAAGGGGAGAAAAAATAAAAAGATGAGAGATACAAATCTAAAAACAATTCCGAAGGTTGTCAGTCATAGGTTTTTTTGTTTGTTTGTTTGTTGTATATAAGGCTATTAGTATATAGGTCAAAGTATGGGTTTTGTGGAAATATCCTGTTATCATCCTGTTTTGACCCAATAATATATAAAATCAAAATGTTTCCAGGAGCTAGATATCACAGAGGAATAACAAAAGTAAATGGCTAAGTCAGGTAGAAATGGAAGAGAGCAAGCATTTTCAAAACTGTTTTATATGGATAGCATATTTCAGAAGTATAATACCTTGTAATGGTAATCCCTATAGATAAAACCCTTCAATACTTTTTTTGATGCTTCAATTGTTAACAATTTTTATGCACAACACTTTTTTATGATAGAATATACTAGCCTTCCCCCATTTTTTCCTCATTAATGTTAATATACAGATTCTCAAAAACATGAATATTCCAACTCGAGAATTTTTTTTTTTTTTTTTTGGTCTAGGAACAAATTTATGAGCCAATGCATGTGGGTTGCCAGAGATAAGTCATCCTTAACTAAAGATAGATAAAGTATGTCTACAGGTTTGTTAACAAGCATTGGGATGTTTTATGACTGTCATAATGCACATATACTGAGGAAATATAAAAAAATGGAATGGGGGAGGTAGAAGGAGGGAGGCAAATGGGAAAGACTTTACAATTAATTTAAAAACAAATTTTTGCATCTCTTTTTAAAAATAATAAAGTTAGCTCATAACAAATGAGCAGCATAGTGAATATGAAGTATATTATTATGATATAATTAAAGGTTAGATATGAAAAGAGATAAAGCAATGAAGGTACTCCTTAGCTAAATGGTGAATTTATTTAATTGCTAAATTGGTGATCTGAGTAGCTGAGATTTGAGATGTAATAGCATAAATCCCAATTTTATTGGTAAGTATGGCTGATAATCTTATTAAGAAATGGTCCCATGGAGTCAAAGAGGTAAATATATGAGATTGAAGCAGAGAACTCATTAGTTCACAATATTTTTTATACATTGTGAATGTCAAAACAGTGTGAATAAGAGGGTCCATTGCTTAATTAATACTTATAAGGAGGAGAAGAGAATTAGGCAGGTTTATATTAGAAAATCTAGGATTCTTTAGGAAGAGCTCCAGAAGTATAACAACAGTTTTATTAAGGAACAGTTTAATAAAAACAGTTTGTTGGTTAAGTGGTTAATAACACCAAGTCATTTAGTAATTTCTAACAAATCTTATAAAAGTCTCTCTTGTGTAGCTAGACTAGCAGGTATCTCAGTTGCCCAAGATTACAACTAGGTTAATTTTTTATTTAGAATAATGAGTAGTGAAAAAATTCCCAAAGGCCACAATATATGTAAGAAATGATAGACTTGGTTATGAATTGGTAGATACTATTTATATAGGTTCTCAATACCTAGCTTAAGAATTGGCCTTAGCTCTCGTATAGCAGAGACAAACTAATTAGTCATAAAAACCCATTATTATTTTCCTCCTGTGCACATGGGCCACCCACTTTTGCCAGACTTCTTTGTAATTAAGTGGAGCCATGTGATGGAGATCTGACATCTGATGAAATGTAGGTGGAAGTGGTACATGTCATGTCCAGGTGCGGCCCAATCAAAACCCATGTTTCCTCCCCCCACCCCAGCCCCATTCTCTCTCTTTTTGGCTAGATGTGGATTCCCAGGGAAGAAGATGCCAGAATTTATATTAGACTTGATCTGTGAATTGCTGCATTATACAGAATATACCATTGTCATGCATTGACAATTCTGCGAGCTGGAAATAAAGTATACTGTATTAGGTCACTGAGATTTTTTCATGCAAAGAATACATTTACTATAATTAAAATCTTTATTATCTCCTTAGTTATTTTTATTCATGCACTTATTGAGGAAGTGTTTACTGGGTGTTCTCTATGTATCACAGACATTGAGAGCAGCTTGGAATATGAGTTAGAAGGTAGCTAACTCAGGTTGAAAACTAATATTAGATCTTAGCCTTCTCTGAAATGTCCAGGAGGCTCAATATTTTGTTCTGAGGCAGTGTTATTGAGCCAAATGCTTTGTCTCCTTATATTCAAAGAGAATCAAGCACTTCTTTTCTACTTAAATTCACTATCTATCTGTATGACATGCCAAAATTTGATAAGTTCTGACTCTGAAATCAGAGCATATTACTTTTCAAGTTATTTGTTTTCAGCTTAGGTGTATATTAACTACAGGTTTTGTGCCTTTTGCAAAATTCATATTATAGAGAGCTCTTTTTCTTTTGTCCCAGAGGGTGTCTTTCCTGACACAATATTATTAATCAGACACAAGTACAGTTTTTTATCACTAACTTAGAATCACAGAATTATAAATTGCTGTAGGTTTTATACTTAATTATTTTCATTTAGCTTCATTCCTTCTTTTGTTATAACCTTTATGCAAAGACCAGCTCACCACAATTTGCAGTGAGATCGTGCCAGAAGATTCTTAGTTGGAGTTCATATGGACATTTTGAGAACATTGTCTAATCTTCACTTTGCTTCTTCAAACCACTGGTGACCAAGACAGCCGCCTCTCTGCATAGTCTCCTTGGGGTTTCTGTGCGACACACTTTCCAGTGAAAGCTAACTTAGGCTGGGTGTCTTTTCCCCTCTTGACTCTTCCAGCGACCAAAACAAAAGGTCTCAGTTAGCAAAAATGTCTGAGTAGATAACTTCTCTGGCTCACCTAAGTCAGCCTGCCAATGTCAATAATTGCAGAGGAAGTCATTCCTGGTCACCCTGATAAGTTTCTTAATGGTCTAACTATCGATTACTGCAGAGAGTTCATCAATGTTTGACAACAATAGATGGTACTGACGAATGCGGTGGTATGACGAAACCTCTAGAGGGAAACGGAATGATAAATACAGTCTTACTCTATATTACTGTTTCTTTCCTTCTGTACATGTTTCTTTGGGGGAAAGAACTAAGGAAAGGAAAAACAATCAGTATTTAAACCTGGCAAATGTCCATAGCTAAAATGATAGTTTTCATTGTACTTTCAAATACAAACTATAATTTATGTCTTTCATTAAAAGTCCCTTTCCAATAATTAGATCTAAATTGGTATTCTGGGTCTAAATGTGCCTAGATCCTTAGACCTGCCTTTTGAGTAATAATACAATTATTATATTATGCATTATTAAAATTATAATTTTAATATATAGTTAATCAGCTATAACATTATTTAAAATGTAAAAAATAACTATATAATAAGATTTAAATAAAATATGATATATAATAATATATTATATAGTATTATAAAATTGATATAATTATAAATATATTGCTATTATCATCGGCATATTAGTAATAACATATTATTAACTTTCTCTTCATTTTACTTGTTTCATTCCCTGTCTTGTCAAGGAGATTACTAGAAGAGACATCCTGAAATAAAAACTAAGAATATTAAGCAGATACTTCTTAAGTTTCCAGAGTTGAAACCATAGGTTCTCTTTCTTGACATAGAGCTTCTTCACAATTCCAGGTTCTTCCCAAAGAACAAACTCACCAAAGAATTTCCATCTAATAAGCCCTCTATCAAACAGGCTGTCAGACTCACTTGTGGATTATTTGTGAAGCAGAAACTTGGTTTATATATTTTGTTATGACTAATATGTCCAAAATAATTAAATCTTTTTAATAATCAAAGGGTAAAGGAAAACTATGCCTTGGGAAAAAACTAGCTTTTGCTAAGCACAAAATGAGGTAAAACATCCAAAATAATAATTAGTAGAAATATTGAAACATGTCTAAGAGCCAAAGGTTAGTAAACCAATCTGGATTAAAGCTAATCAAAATGCTCTTTTAAGGGTTATACAATCTCAAAATTGTATTGTTCTTGGCTACTTTCATATTCTGATAGCACAGCAGAATTGAGAAGTCCCAATGGGGACTTGATGAACCTCGGAGCCTACAATAGTTACCATTAGGCCTTTTACAGAAAGTACACGCTGACCTCTGTTCTAAAATTGAGTAGGTTTTCCATATTTGGAAGTACTGTAAGTACAATGAAACTCAGAGTTAAATTACTTTAAACCTATACCGTTTTAAAGTTCAATATAGTAATAACATGCAACTACCTAAAATTTTATCCCTGAAAATTTTAAAGTATCATGACCTGCATTTTTTCTTCTAAGTATATACATTAATAACTGCAATGATGTTTTGGGGCCATGTTAGTTCTTTCAGAGAGACTGAATAGGCAATGACAACAGCCTCTAAATCCACGTTGCATGCACATGGAGTGAAGACATTGATCAATGGATGCTAAGAGCCCTATTCCATCTGATGGGCAGCAGCTATTTAAATTTGGTGTGTGTTTCTTTGAAACAAATCTAAGTTTAAAGTAGTGAATTTTAGAGACACAGAGAGACTTATTTTAGTGGAGAACGGGAAGGATTCTAATCAAGTAGTGGTATTTGCAAAGGATTAGAGGGAGAAATGAACAAATCTTATGCAAGAGATAGCAAACAGCCTACCTGGTGGATCAACACCCTGCTCCAGGGATTTTTGTTAGGGAAGATGCATTATTTGTCTCTTCCATTTTGGAGGGGGGACTTTCACTTTCTACCCCAGCAGAGAACATATCGGGAAAACATTTCTGCCCCCATCCCTCCTTGGTAGTTCTCCCCACAGGAGGTGTGATTGAGGGAAGGGAAAGAGGCTCTGTCCTGTGGAACTGCCCTTCTTGCCTCATTGTTTATAGGCTTCCTATCTATAGGCCAGATGTGTTTTTTCTACTCTTGTGTCCCATCCATTAGCACAGGGCAGCCTCTACAAGGGACAAGGTAAAAGGGCTTGAGGGTTAAAAGTCATTTTGCCCTCCACTTTCAATTAGTTTTGTGAGCAATAAAACCTATATTTTGATGACTATTTGAATCTATTTATTACTAAAGTAATTTTCAATTCAAAGAAGAGGAGTAATTAATTGGTCTCTCAAAAACTCAACAGTTCTTAGTAGGTTATATGAAATGATGATGACCAGTCTTATGCAGACCTGTAGAGATTTATTTGGACTTGTTTGTAAGAAATTTATTTGTTTGTGAGACTAAGGCAAGGAAAAGATTGGCTCTGGTTGTCTCAGAGTAAAAGGATCTGCTCTCACAGTCTGGCCTTTATAGTACAACCAACAATTTAAATAACCTTTTGAGTCTGGAATGATGATCTACCACCAATAAAACATCACTGAACAAGAATTAATGTTCTATTTTAGGCACAAAAATTAAACCACCATCACCAATAACAACAAAAAACACTAGCTCAGAGATAGAATGGAAGAAACCTAATGTGAGAAAAGTTTATATGAATAATGAAGACACAATCTCGATATAAGACAAAAATATTACATTAATATCACCAAGGTTGATTAACCTCAGGCAGCCTTAATAATAGTAGAATGTATGAATTAATGGGGGTGGTTATTCCACTATACTTTATGCTGGTTAGAATATATTAGATCGTTTGTAATTTTTTGATAACAACTCCATATAGCTTGAGTGTTCTCAATAGGGATGGTCAAGATGAGGGATTAGATGATAATGCCAATAAGAAATAGCTAAAATAATTTGCCCTGGAGGAGAAAAGATTTAGAGAGGAACAAGCGAACTTTTTATAATATTTGAAGGGCTATTGTAGGAAAAGATGAAAACATTCTCTTTTTTCAAGACAGAAAGATAAAAAAGAATATTTCAAATCAGATTGTTTTATGTAAGTGGAACAGCTGATTTTTGAAGTAATAAGATCCTGATCTATGGGTTGATATAAGCAGAGATGGACCAAACCCTTTGCTGAAATTTTTCTTCTTAGAAGATTACTGAGCAAGATGATAGCTCAAGATCCAGCACCTTTGCTTTAGATGAAGACTCCTGGGCGCTAATCCCGACTGTGCCACTAAACAGCAGTGACCTCACCAGTCAGCTTCTCTAGGCTTCAGTTCTTGCCTTTCTAGAAGGAAGCAATATTATCTGCCCATGTCTCACAAGATTAGTAAATGAGAAAAAACTGATATTAAAGGGCTTTGAAAAAGATCTACACAGAGACAGTCTACTGTTATATTTAGAGCAAAGACTAAAGTAGTAGTAATTTGATAAAATGATAATGCAAACTGAGTTGGAATAGAATTTCTTAAACTGTAATGTGCAAGTGGATGTCCACTGAAGTCTTTCTAAACGCAGATTCTGGGTCAGCAGATCAAGAGTAAGGCATGAGGCTGTGCATTTCTAACAATTGCCAGGGGATGATGATGCTGATCTATGGACTAATCTTGCTTGTCAAAAAAATGAGGACCATGTCCTGCATCTGCATCTATGTAGCTCACAGCCTATTCCATCTTTTAGGGAGTCTGTCCTGGCAAAGTTCTCAATAATACAATAAACAAAATTTATAATTCAAGAATAGGCTGACAGTGATGATGTTGCAAACGCACCCACCAACCATATATACTCATTTTCAGAATGACTCTATTATGACTACTCTATCTTAATTAGCTGTTTGCTGTGATAACATATATATGAAGCAATAGTTCATGACATTTAAGTGTTAAGCTGTTTGCACATTAAGTCCAATGATTCAGAAAAAAGTGAGTTTTAAAATGCAACTAAAATATATAGGTGTTGTTATGGTTATTTGCAAACAAGTATTAAATAGATTGGCTAATTTAACTAAGAAGAGAAATTTGTTACATATACATGGGGAGAAGGATTCTAAGTGAGGCTGAAGACAGACTGGCAGCTGCTGACATTCTTAAAAGCATGAAATACTCGGTGTTCATTGTTACAATAAACAAACTTCGGCCATTTCTTCTGGCCTTCTGTCATTACAGTCAAGAGCCAGATTCACAGTATGAACATTTGATTGGCACAGTTTAAGTTCATGTGCTTACTTCCTGGCATACTGGAGCAGGGACGGGAAATATCTGGTAGAAGGAGCCTCTAGTCCTGCCAACAGGAGAATGTGGGAAATGGGCTACTCTAAGGAAAGTCACCATTGATGCTGAAAAGCCAAAGAGATATAACTCTTTGAAACATATGTATCTCTATCTTACCTCTCTCTCTCTCTCTCTCTCTCTCTATCTATCTATCTCTATGTATTTATATATCAATGTAAACATAGTATATATCAAGTATTTGTATGTCATGCAAATATTTTCTTAAAATTCTATGCTGAAAATAAATCATTTTTTTCATATTTGTTTATGTTATGTCCTCTTTCATGAAATGTTTATGCTGTTACTATTTCCCTATTCAACTTCAATGGTTTTCCTATCAATTTCCATTAGCTCTCTCTATAATAAATTATTAAAGCTTTGAATGTAAAAGAAAAAAAGAACTAATCATATGTAAATATTCTTTTCAAAGATAGTGCCTGTTATTAATCTTTTATTTTTTTATTTTTTTTTTACTTTTGGAAAAGAAGCAGGGGCTGGAGGGACTGTTGGAAACCAGTGCCTTAAAAGTTACCAATGCAATCTATAATATAATGGAGGGTTCATGTAGTAACACATCTCATTCATAAAAAGAGCAGTCTAACAGAAAAAATAATATTAAAAGATATTTAAATCTCTATTAGGTGTCTTAAGAAAACACCAAAGTGAAGGTTGAGTGGGGTTTGAGTAGTTATCATATATTCATGTTTAACAAAAATCTTAAAAGTTCTCTCTGTCCATATCAAACATTTTCAGTTTCCAACAAAGATTCTCTTGAACTGTAGAAACAGGTATTGTGTTTTTTCTTTAAACTTTCACAGTCTTGGTACTGAAAAACAAATCTTTCTCTTTGACTTATCCACACATTCCCATTGCCTGCCTGCTGGTCCTGTCACCTCCCACAGGATACTACATATCTAAACAGAACCCGCATCATACAGACTGACCCCATGAAGTTTGCAGGCTGGACTTCAGCTCTACTTTCTCAGGATCACTTTTGTGCATAACAAAGCTGACTCAACACACTAGAAAGTAGGGGGAGGTTGTGTATTCATTTTCATTACTATTGCCTATTGCATTTGTGAGATTATTTTAAAAGTTGAGAAAGTCAACAGAATAATTAGCTATTGGTAATTATTAAACTTCTAATGCCTTTGAACTTCTCTAAAGGATTCTTCAGAATTTGGGTCCATCCATTATGGGCAGATGAAATACTGCTGAGAATGGGTCTTTCTCAGACATCTTTCATATTAGTGTTATCATCAAGGGTATGTGTCTTCTTTATTGATTGAATTAACATAAATCTTTGGGAAAGAGGAATAAGTTTTAATTTTGTAACTTCCAGAGGGAAAAGAAGACCTTATGAGCCTTGTTCCTAAATCTCAGTGATATTTCTGCATGCCTGACACACAGTACCAACAACATTTTTCCTTTTGGAGATTCCTTTCTTTCTCTCAAGTGAGGAAGGAGGGTCATGGATATTCCCAACCAATCAATATCCTGTCAACTTCAAACATCACTCAATTATTTAGAACAAAAGAGAAACATTGTCTTTACAATCCCCCTAAGGAGGGAGAAACTTTTGAAAGTAGGTAAAATAAATTCTATTTAATGCTAATACATAGGTAAATATTATTTTTGTTTAGAAGAAAATGATATTTTTAAGATAAATGGAAAAAAAATAGATGTACTTTCCACAGTGTGCTCTACTTTCCTTCCAGCTGGATGACAGATGAGTTAGAGTGTTCTAAGTCACAGTTAATTTCCTCTTTTTTTTCAGGAGCACACACTGAGGCAGAAGGTTCTAAAGTTCAATTAGCTATATACAAATTCTGTAGAGTTATTTCCAAGGGAAGTTATCTGATTTGTAGAAAAAAAGAGAGAGAGAAAGAAATAACAAAAAGAACGGTAAACATAGAGACTGGGGTTTAATGAAAGCAATTGTCAAAAGAAAATGTAATTTTTTTTTCAGATACCTGGCAAAGTCGTTCTAAAGACTGAGGCTATTAGAGAATAAGCAACATGCATTTGGGGCAAATTCCTATTTAACTGAATTTTACCTCCTCTACTGAGAGTATATTTGGTGATCTGTGGGAACTTAAGTTAAATCTGCGCTGTAGGACGTGGGTTTCTCCAAAGCCATGCATGGTCTGTGTGGATAAAGTGGGCTCTGTGCAGCGCAGCTCTGCTGTAAATCCACCTCCTCAGAGTATCTCTGCTGCCCACTCCACCCCTAGTTGTCTTGTGCTGCTCTAGGCTACCAAATGCCCAAATTGGATGGAAAAAGGACAGAGATTTCCATTTCAGGAGAACATTTAGCTTCACAAGACTTAGAGCATAGTGGTTGAGAATCTGGGCTTTGGATTTAGGTCCAAATTGAAGCTCTTTTACCTATTTGTTGTGTGGCAATGGAAAGCTGCAATATTCTCAGCTGTAACAAAATGCTAATATTAGATAAGTGGGGTTTTTTGGTTTTCATTTTTTTTGCAAGGACTAAGTTCTTGTAAAAATATGTAATACGGTTCTCAGAAGTGAGTAAGCATGCAATAAATGGTAGCCATCAATGTTGCGTTTGTATATTGTTATTATCAACCCTGCCCACTTTCCTCCTACACTCCTATTTGCTCTTCCTCTGCTACAGTGTAATGAAATCTCATCCCTGTGCCCATAAATAAAAGTCCATGCACCCAATCCGCCTCTGCATCTGACAACAGCGGTGAACCATGTGATGCCTGTTGTTTGTCTCAGAAGTAACTCCATAGCTTTTTGACAAGTTCCCACTCTAATGGATTTGATTGAATTCTGCAGATTAAATTTCTCTTCTGTAGATCTATATTGCAGATGTATTGAATTAGTGATTCACCAGGCCCATTTTAGGAAAGAGATACGGACATGAAACACATTTTTCTGAAAATGATAACTTTTGAGAAACGTTTGGAAGCAGAAACAAACAATCATGCTATAACGCAGGAGCTCCAGGCCTGAAACCTACACCTGAGCTTTGAACATTCCGAAAACATCACCAGGAGGCCCGGAGGAGTGAGACACGCCATTTATTACTAACGATGCGGCAAAGCTTCAGCACTTGGTCCTTGAAGCTGCAGAAAAGGCAATTGGCCAAGAGCAGGCAATGTTTTATATGTGAGCAGAGGGGCGGGAGATGACCTCATCCAGGGGAGCAAGGGTCTTCTGTGGGTGACAGCAGAATGTGCTGCATAGCTAACACTTGGGAGGACGGCAGACCAGCTGCATCCTTGAGTGGAGTGAGCAGATAATGTCCATGGGAACAGCAGGAAATGTCCTTGGGAGTAAGCACAGTCCAGAAAACTCTTCATTGTCCTCCTTGGGGCTGCTGACCAAGCAGTCCTCTTGTCTTCTGTGTTTGTGGAAGGCCTATGTTTGATTTAGCCTCACAAATAGTGATGAAGGCATTCCTTCAAAAAACATACAAAGTGATTTCATAACTTGCACAGAAACAAATGATAATAAAGGGACATAAATAGTAAGTAGTAAGGTTTGACAAATTTTCTTATACTGTGAAGAGCCAGGCTGTTCCCTCTATGGGCAAATGTCTGGCTGTAAAACCAAACATGATGAGGGAGTGGAATCTAGTAAAAGAACAGGTATTGCTCTTATTATTTTAATGACTCACAAGTACACTGGGTTTGGCGTGGGTTTGTAATGAGAAGAACTTATCAGACTGCAGAAGACATGTCATATTTCAGATTGGCATCTTCCTCTATAGTTGTTTCTCTCCTATAGACCTAATGCTGGTGTGGGTTTTGAAAATTTGGGAAGTTTTATTTAGCATTGCTCACATTTTTCTCTTGTGATGTTACAGGACATTGTACTTGGTTAAGTTCAAAAGAAATAGCACTGGTCTGGCTTTTAGTAAAAGCTCTGCTATTTGCTGTAGAAACTTGGGCTTTTTTTCAACCACTTCCTGCTTTAGGTGTGCCCTGATGAATAACACCTTCTTATTACTGAAAATTGTTCAACTCTTATAGCTTCTTCATTAGGAGACTGAGATTCAGGGAGTCTTGTTAGCATCTATCATTATTGATTTTTCCATTGTAATTTCATCGATTTCTCTTTAGGAGCCAGTTTCTTTTTGGTCACCCGGACCTCTTACTTCTTGACCGTTTTCCTTGCTAGAGCAGAATTTTTCCTTATTTTTTCTAAAAATATTAGTCTCACAAACTCTTTGAAGAAAGAAAGAAGGCTATGGTAAAATACTTGGAAAATGCTATTTCTATGTCATGACAGTTTAACAGAAAGAGTGTGATATATATGTATGTAAGTTGATTTTAATCCAGCTTCTAGAGGTGGTTAGTCAGCATGGACCTGCTCTGGTCAGGAACTCAAACCCATTGGTGATTTGCCAACTAACACAAGATACATTGGTAATAACTTTTCATTCATAAATAAGAATCTTCCAAGCTCAGCTAGCCTTTCATCATGGAGCTCAATATTAACATCTTTAGTTCTGTGTCCTCCTACTTCATAAAAATTCTGTTGATAAATCTGATTTGATGGATGCTGAAGCGGTGATAGCTCATTGAGTCAACTTGTAAATAAGTCTGAATGATTGGCAGAATTTTGTCTAAAACTTACATTTCTTGTAATATTCCTGTTGGTATTAAGGCAGTAAGGAAGAAATGTGTATCTCCCACCTGTCTCTACTTACTGAATCTTATCAAAAGAACCCTAAAGATTTCTTAAGCCAGTGTCAGGTTAGTTAACAATGCCTACAAAATATATTCCTCCTTTCCAAATTCACAATGCACATAAGAATCAGCAAAAAAAAAAAAAAAAAAAAAAAAAAAAAGTTTAAATTTGTTTTTTTGGTTAAACAATTTTTTTTGTTCAAACTTGAGTACAGATTTCTTCTTTCATTTGTAAATGAGTTCTTTTAAACCTATTCTCTCCCTCCCTCCCTCTTTTTTTTTCATGAAAATTCACTTGTATTATAGTCTTTTCCTTTTTTACTGAGATCATGTCTCTGAAGAAATCCAATGACCATGCTGTGAAGAAACTCATGAAGCCCTGCTAGAGGCTCACAGGGCAAGGAACCGTGGTCTCTGATGACAGCTGTGCGGGTCAGCCAGCTTGGAAGTGGATCTTTCTGCCCCAGTCAAGCCTTCATTAACTGCAGCCCAGCTGACATCTGGGTGACTCAGAGCTAGAACCACCCTGCAAAGCCTCTTTTAAATCCCCTACTCACACAATAGGTGAGATAATAGAGTTATTTAAGCCACAAAGCCTGAAATAACTCCCTATGCAGCAATAGATAACCAAAACAGATATTAATGGTTTTGACAAATCAGACAACAAAAGATATCCAAAGGTTCTAATAATCAAAAATGACTCTGCAGACAAATCTCATTTTATTGTGCTTCATTTTATTGTTCTTCATAGGTGTTGCATTTTTACAAACTGAAGTCAACACCCTCCACCAGCAAAAATATTATGACTTGTTGTATTATGATACTCACTTTATTGCAGTGGTTTGAATCTGAACCCTCAGTGTCTCTGAGATATGCCTATATTTTTGCCTCCAAGGAATATTTGCTTTTTAGCTGTGGTGCATTCTACATAAAAGGGTAATAAAAAAAGAATTTTTCAGATTGGAGAATCAGTGAGTCCTCAAAGCACATCATAAACCAAAGTGTAACTAAGGCTGTTCTGCTAAGTCCCCTGAATTTCCTCTCTTGTCACCCTTCCTCCCAACTCAACTACATACTTTTGCTTCCAGCCTTCTTGGCCTCAATTCCTAATCTAAATATTACCAAATAATATTACAAATACATTTTCATATCCTTGAGCAACTTGAAAGGAAAAAGAAACCATATATGGTGTGTAAATATATTTTTATTAACTAAAATGAAAGGAATATTATGAATTTGATGTGGTAAAATTAAAAACAGGTATGTGGGGGATTGGAGGAAGAGGTGGAAGGGCTTAAGCTCCTTCCTAATCTCCAACAACCCCCATGAAGCCACTTCAATAAATATACCATCTTTACAAAAACTATATGTGCTTCTTATACAAATGCTCAAGACAAATCCTCTACTCTCAGATGGATTACAGTTACTGAACCCCTCAGATACAGAAATTCCAGAGATGCCATTGCTAACCACGATCATACTCATTACTTAACGGTATTTTTAAAATCAGCACAAATGTTAGATTACATATTAATGAGTTTAATAGGCTACTCAGCCTCTGATAGTCATTAATATTTTGACCAACTTTGTTGCTGAGTCAATAATAAATTTAATTCTCTTTGATCAATTAAGTTGACTAAAGCAAGAATCACCCCCCAGGTGTGGCAGTAAAAGATAATTTAAAATAGCTAATGTACAATGATGGCTTACTTTCAATAACAATTTGAAGCTCTTTAAAACTGTTGCTGCTAAATTATTAATTGGTATGTAACACTGAGTTATAAAAATCAAATAAAAATATTAATTATGCAGCCTTAATTAACTTATGGCACTAAGTTACCATCACTGAATATTCTTAATTATGATATAGAACCCAGAATATTGGGCCAGCTCAGTAAAAGCTAAATTTTAGGAATAGTTGTATTTTCTGTTGGCTATCTACCAGAATTTCTCTTATGTACCTAAATAATTTTCACAGGACTTAAAAACTTTTGCTCTGGTATGAATTACTACCTACTGGATCTTCTCACTAATCAGTTTTCAAGCAGTTAATTCTATCACAAATGGAAAATATTGACCGAATTTAATGTCATTTCCAGAATTAGTGTATGGCAATTAATTTCCTCATCTCTATGTTAATAGGTTGTCATATGTTGTTTGGCAGATATTGATTAGCATTTACATCAGCCATGCAAATTAACGCAGGGCTATCCGTCTGTTCCCAGTTGGAAAAAGCAAGGCTGGGCTTTAAAAGGAAAAAGGAGGAGACAGATAAGAGCCGTCAACTGTTGGGGAGCCTATATTTTCTCATTCCCAAAGATACACCGTTACTAGGAATGTCAAATGCTTTCTGGGTCTCCACAAATTCAGTTTAAAATATTTTCTTGGCTGCCCTGAATTTAATCAAGGATAGTCACAGTTCTAATTGCAAGGTGCATAGTATTAAGCATGGGAGAATTTTTATGCCTTGGGAAATTTTTGTACTTGCTATGAAAATGTTATTGCTATTAGAATACAATATTACAGTAGTTAAAAAATACAAAGTATGAATTAATTCATAAAATATGTGAATTCATTTTATAAAATTGTATCCACTAATATAGGCACTTGTATAATTTATTAATTTTTTCAGTCATCTTTGTTTTTTGCCACATTAAGGTATGTAATGGTTTGAATTCATCGATTTAATTAATAACTTTTCATGTATAACTATTTCAAACATGATAAACTATAGGGAAGAGTACAAATGATACTAATGTGCATCCCATCCAAACCTAATAGATGTAAAAATTTTCATGTTTTATTCTAATCTCTTTATGTAAATAAATAAAAAAAAAACCTTAAAGATATAGTTAAAAATCACCTCTATTTTTTTCTGTATTTCTTCCTTCTGTTTTCCTACAGATTTCAGTATCCTAAAGTGGTGCATATTATTTCAATGCATTTTTTAAACATCTTTCCTGATTGATATGTACAATTGTTAGTTTTTTCATATTTGACTCTCATAGGTATTTTAAATGCACACTTGATTTATATGTAAATATATGTTTAAAATTGTTAGAAAAAACACAATTAAGTGTGTGTGTGTGTATTCTTATGTCATATAACAGACTTTTAAAATGTTACCAATCCAATAGGTATCACATTGTTTTCATTTGTTTTTCAATAATGAATTTGATCACCTTTTCAAATGTTTACTGAACAATAATTAATTTTTGTTCATCTGTGAATTGTTTATATCTCTTTGCCATTTTTTCTACAGTATTGTTTTTCTTATTTATATAGAAGTGTTTCACATAATTTGATGCTAAATTTTTTGATTGTATACAATTAAAATCCATTTCCATGACTGTTTTGCATTTTCACTTTGGTTTAATTTTTCAAAAAGTTTTAATATTTTATCAAAAGATTTATATTTATCAATCTTTTGTTTTAGTTTGTACTTTCCGTGTCTTGTTTAATAACTTGTTCCCTACCCCAAAGCCAGATATTATTCAAGGTGTACTTCAGGAGTGTTTAAATTTTTGTTTTTTCTGTTTAGGTTTTCCATTTTTCAGGAATTTTTGTATATGATGTGAGGTTTGCCTCTCAGTTGATCATTTTCTGTATAGATGTACAATTCTTCCAGGATCCATTTATTAAACTGTGTATTATTTTTCCATTGACAAATAATGCACTCTATCAACTATCCAATTCCTATATGAGTGGTCCATTTTTAGGCTGTCTATTCTATTCACTTAGTGTGCCTGTTACCTGCAGCAATACCATGACGATTTAATTATTATAAATTTATAGTGTCTCAGGATTTGAGACAGCATATACCTTTTTTTTTTTTTTTTCAAAACTGACTTGGTTGTTTCTAGCACTTTATGTAACTTTGGAACTACCTTTTAAATTCTGTTCATAATTGGAAGTTCAGCTCTGCATTAAGTTTGTAGTTAAATGTTGAGGAAAGGCTATCCTTACAATATTGTCTCCAATTCCTGAATACAGTGTATCCTTTTATTTAATTAGGCCTTCTTTTATTTACTTGCAGTATCTTCGTTTTATCCATTATATCTTTTGCTAGGTTTATTCTTCAGATCTTTATAATTTTGTTGTTATCACTTTTGGTACATGTTTAAAGATCATATTTCATAATTAATTATTTCTGATGTGTAGGAATACTATTAACTTGCATGTTTGTGTCGTGTGCAACAGTCTTGCTGAACTTTCCTATTAATTCTAAGACTTTGTCTTTAGAGATTCTTTGGTTTCCTACGTAGACAATCATTACATCTGTAATTTTGTTTCTTGCTTTCCAGATGTAATTTACTGATTAGAAAAGTATTAAGTATACTCTGTTAATAGGATATTTGGAGAAATTGAGAGGATGGTACCTGCTTAAATTCTAATGCTGGATGCCACAAGATGCAGACGGTCTTCTTTCCACTAACTTCCATCCAACCTCCTATTACTAAACCTCTTCTCTATCATCTTATAAGTTAGGCATTTTTACTTCGAACATTGTTTTACAGAACTTTTTTTAGGTAAAAATATATTAGGTTAACATGAGATTAGGTGCCAGTGTGTCAAAGATCCACCTTGTTTCTCAGGGGAACTCCATTCGATGTAGATATAAGTGCACATACATTGATGTGATCACAGCTGCTGGGAGGTGGGATTTGAGCATGCCCCTGTAGCAACTCCAGGGGCCCCTCCAGGACACGCTGTGAGCCACTTCTTTTCATTGTTCTGACACAAGGTAGAAAATCAGTATTTTTTTGGTTGGTGAATTGTCTAAATACCTTCCTATGTTTGTCAATCAAGGTTTGTAAAGTCACTTTTAGAAATTCATTTTTGTGACTTGTAAGGTTTGTTCACTATTAACATCCTTCCAGAGAAAGGAAACATCCTTAGATTGTACTTCATTATTTTAATATATTGTGTCTGTTCACAAAGTTTACTTCATACCACTTCCTGCTCCATCCCAGCAGTGATGTATAACATTTGACAAGTTATGCCTAAATTTCCTTGTCTATTTAATTGATATAGAGTAGATTATAGTATTATGATGAAAATTTGCCAAAAACACACACAACTTCAGGACATTGCCTGATCTAAAGTAAAAATAAATGTTACTTTTATTAACAAGTTGTCATTATTATTGACCTCAAATGCTTAGGGAGAAAATAATTATCGATCCTACATCTGTCTTCATTTACATCTAGTACAGTGCACTGTCAAGACAAAGAATTTTCCTATAAAAATAAGAATTAAAAAGCACTTTGTACCAATAAAAATAATACAATCAAATAGACATACATATGTTATCAACTACTTTTTAAAGGTTATAATTTAAAATATTTATGCAAAATAATGGACTTCGATCTATGACTCATTAGCTTGAACCCAAACAGTTCTCTTGAGAACAACTATAAAAGCCAATAAATTTTTAAAAAAATATTTGAGGAATTTAGAGTCCTTGAAGACAGTCCAGTACTAAAGAACCTGAGATTTTTAGAGAAAAGGGAAAAGTTTTAAAGTGAGTTTGATGTTTTGCATCAATTTGATTTGCAAGGATTTTGCCCATTTTAAGTGTCACCTCTGATAGAATAAGATGAGCACACAGGGCTAGCTAAAAGTCTAAGAATCTAAGCAGAGTTTCCAGCATTCTTAAGGGGTCAAAAAAACAAAATTCAGAGTTTTAGGACTAAAAAGACATCCAGGATTCATAGCAGCAGAAAATTTCGGAGAGAAGGAACATAAGGAAGAGTGAGCCCTACATTTGAACTGCTTTTCCCATTGAGATATTTTCTGATTTTTAAGTAGAGCAGGCAAAAATCAAGAACCCAAGCAGAGAGAACTTAAGCAGCGGAGAAGTTGAACCAAGATTTTAGAAGTCTCTCAAGGTCTGGACAGACAAAATTTATAGTTTAATATCCACTAAGGAAAACAGACACTTGTAAATATTCTAAGCTTTCAATTGAGACACTGAATCGATAAATTATGTGGCTAAGAACAAACCAAAAATAAACCTTCATAAAGACTTCAACCAAATTTTATAATCATTTTAATTTAGGTGAAATGATCTGCTTCTATCTTTAACTCCCCTAAAGCAACAGTAAATCACCCAGAGCCTTAACATTTTTTCATGTTTAATGTCCAGTAGGCCATAAAAACTTACCAGACATGCTAGGAGACAGGACCAAGAAAACAAAACAGATACCAGGAATAGACTCACAGACAAACAAATTTACATACATAGATTAGCACACACAATAAAACAAAGGACTAGGCAAAGAATTTCAAGAAAGAACAAAAAAAATCTATGAAAATATCAAATGAAAGTTCTAGAATTTAAAAATATAATAAATTAATACCCCAGTAGAAGTTTTATAACAAATCAACAGAGTTAAAGGGAGGACTAAAATGACCTTCAAGAAATGTCAGAAGAAAATAATAGATTGAGCATGCTGTTAAAAAACGAAGATAATTCAGACTAGTGAATAAGACATGAATGGGATGTGGTGAAATATTTTAGATATGTGTAACTGGAATCCAAGGAGGAGTGAGAGAGAAAAAGTGACAGAGGCCGTATTTTAGAAAAATGATGGCCAAAAATTTGTTTTAATTAAGTAAAATCTCAATTCAAGAATCAAGATGTATTATAAATTGTAAGCAGGGTAGATATAAGGAAAACCATACTTGGCAATATCATAATAAATATTTTTAGATAATTTAATATCTGTTATTTGGCAATCAGCATCCACTTTTTCAAAAAATGCATCATAAGAAGTCTTCTATTTTTAGAAATATGTTTAACATAGTTTATTTGAAGTAGAAATTGCTAAATTTGGAAGCAGCCTTAGTTGCAATGCAATTAAATTTGCTCATTATCAGTGATGACACTGAGATCCAAAAAACTTGTGTGACTTACCTAAATGTACTTCATCATGAAAAGCAATAATTTTAAAAGAGTTGAAATTTACAATTTTTTAAAATTTTAAAAACAATGCAATATAATAAGAACATTTAAAATTTTAGTTCAAATTTTGGTTGTCTCAGAAAAACCATTATTTATTTATCAAAATATTCATTCCAATCTTCATACTAGCAGGACTTTGATTTTTTTTGTATGTCCAATTGTTGGGAGACAATTCTCCATAAATATTTTTACATTTATGCATGATTAGAGATTTCTAAGCAATCACTGACAAGGTTTGTTAGAGGATTAAAGAGCTAACATGTCTTTATCAATAGTTTATCTCTTAGGAGAGATTTAGAGCCATATCTCCCAGAGATAATCACTTATATTCCAGGGTAAAATACCTAGAGATTTAACCTATAAACTCATAATTTTCTTGTTCTCTCCTGTGAAGTAAGTGCATTGCATTTGTAGATAATATCTTGATTCTTAGTTATATTGTCTTGTGAGGAATCTGAGGATGGGGAACTAACACAATCTTGAGTAGTTAACTGTCTTGACACTATCTCTCAGAAATCTACTGGCTCCTATCAGTACATATATATAAATATTGTCAGCTTGTAAATAGGTAAAATCTTCATTTTTTACTTACAGCCAATGGCCAACCAAAATACTGTATTTCTTTGACTCCCTGTGGTTAAAAGTGGCCAAGTGACAAAACTGTAAGCAAGGATATGAAAGCATAAGTTGGTGTTTGGAACTTTAGAACATGCCCTTTCCCCTAATTTTCCTGCTTCTTGAAATATGGTTATGATGGCTGAAGATACAGCATTCTTTGTCTGTGAGAAAGAGATCTTTCTTTCGTTTACTGAATCAACACATATCATATTGGCAGGATCTGTACTGGGTATTAAAGATACAAAGATTAATAAAACTAGTTCCTACCCTCACAGAGCTCTGATGGGAAAGAAGAAACAAAGGCAAATACTTAAAATCGTTTGTAGTAAGATCTGTTTAATGACATGCATATCTTATAATCGATCTTTATAATTACACCTTCGACTCCCTTCCTTGTCTTTTTCTTGCTTCCTAGTACATGCTTGGCTAAACCAATCTTGGTAATACCCAACTTTTGGACTACTTAATGCTATTCCCTGTGAAGTTGAATGAGACTGGAAAAACACATACAAGACTATTCCCAGAAATCCACAGTCCCTTCACATTCCCATTTTCTTAAATGACATTTGATTCCTCATCTGTTTTCTAATTACTAACATCTGCTCTACACCTACCTTCTCTACTACTTTCATGGCCAACTGATGGGTTTCCTTCTTATTCCATGGAGAAAATAGAAAAAAAATTGGAAATAAACTTCCACAAGTTTCCATGACCAAATCTATTTATTTACTTATACATGTCTACATTTACTCTATCTTCTCTCCTATTACTGTGGATCAGTTTTACTATCTCACACCTAGAACTAACCTCTCCACTTATATACTATTCTCTATCCCCTTTTGATACTTAAAGACATTGCTCCATAAATTTTCTCACCTCTTCTGAATCAAAATTTTTGTTTTTCTCTATTGGATTATTTCCATAAGCAAATAAATCTCAGAGATGTTTTATTCAACTGATAAACCAAATGAAGAGATCTCAAGATCAATAAGCATGAGGAAGACTCAGAACAATACAGGTTGTTCAACAAATGGAGACAAAGGGTAAAATATATTTTTAATGTAAACAAGAATAAAAGGTTGTGAGGGACCAATGCCTCTTCTGATGCCTTGACACTGTGCATACATGAAAGAAATTTAGATGTAACTCTAAGACAGAAAGGAAGAGAGAGAAATCTTGAAAAGATTGAGAATACTTTTGACTTGATTATAAATGTTTTAGTATCAGTAGAATAGAGACTTGTGATGATTAATTTTATATGTCAGCTTGATTGTGCTAAGAAATGCCCAGGTATCTGGTAAAGCATTATCTTTGGGTAAGTCTATGAGAGTGTTTTCAGAAAAGATTACCAGTTGAATAGGTGGACCGAGTAGAGAAGGTCCTCTCACTAACCCTGGTAGCATCTTCTAATCCACTGAGCATTTGAATAGAACATAAAAGGCGGAGAAAGGGTGAATTTGCTTTCTTTCTTGAGGTGGACATCTATCTACTCCTATCCCGGGTCATTAGTGCTACTGGTTCTCAGGCCTTTGGATTTGGACTGAACCACATCACTGGCTTCCTTGGCTTCTAACTTGCAGATAGACAAACGTAGAATTTCTCAGCCTCTGTAATCATGTGACCTAGTCCCTCATAAAAATTTTTTCTATATAACTATATATATATTTTATTGAGTCTGTTTCTCTGGAGAATCCTGACTAATATAAAACCTAATATGAAATAGTTGCATACAAATAAAATAGATTTTTTTGAGCAGAGGGAACACCTGAATTTGTAATCTCAGATGCCATATGTATTACATGTTTTACTTTTTAAAATGACTCTAATTTTTATTATAAAAATTAGAAGTTTAACAGAAAACCTTGTAAATTTAAAACTCAAATGTGAGAATGATACATAAAACCACAATCAAGAAATAAGATACACTGTTTAAAGGTTCAATAAATTGCACTTTAACAACAATAAGTGAAGAGTCATACGGTACCATTAGCCTTTGCGAGGATACTCTAACCAACACAAGAAGTACTGGGGCTCAGCAGGTACTTGGGAAAGTAGAATTTCATTGTAGTGCATTATACTGAAACTAAGATGCAAATCGAGTTGGATTCCTTCCATCCCCGTTTTAACTAAACTAAATATATATCCTAAAGGATAGTCAACTAACTAGAAGTTTCACATTGCAAACTCCTAAATGTCTTTCTTTTACTTGATTAATATTTTTGTTGTTGTTTTTTGTTTTCTTCTTTATTTAATGTAACTTTGGATAGAATGCAAAGATCTTGTTTACCTGTGTAGTACATCCCTAGATGTTCAAGACTGGTGATTATGTTTCTTTATTCTCTAGTGTCCAGGCCAATCAGAAGCAAGCCTAATTGTATGCTTTCTCTTATCACTTGACTAGTTTTTACAGCTTGATGTACCATCAATTTCAAGATTCTTCTAAATTTAGAAAATGAATTTGACCATAACCTGGCATTGATGAGATCCTTTTCCTTTAGTTTCTGAAAACATGACTATTGAGGCGAACAAAGTACTATTCTATTTGCTTCTAAAAAAGAGGAAGAAAATCAGTGGAAAGTACGTTGCCTATTTTGCTTCCTCAGAAATATACTCTCTTGGGGTGATCATTGTGCTGTCTGCTAATGAGTTTGGGAGCCTAATCTGACATTGATGTTCTTTATGCATCATTTAATTGTTTCATGTTTAATTGCATTACAACAAAGCCAACATCTGTGGCAATGAAAATATAAAGGATATTTCGTAAACTCTGAAAAGTAGAATGGAGTCACAGAGCACACTTCCCCATGGAAAAACATTTCCATGAAAGACTAACCATCTTGATTATATTAAAGACAAAGAAGGCCATAAGAAAACGAAGCCAGCAAATTAGTAAAAGACAGAATTTAATGACCAATAGTAGATTTTAATTAATCGACAACATAAACCATTCATTTCCTTTGTTTTAGAATAAGAAAATAGGTCTTAAAATCTATTCTCATTTCTTCTGTCATATGACAACTATATTATTAATGAAGTGCCACAAAAATTCAGGTAAAAAATTCACTATAATAAAATTAACAAATTACTGATGTTCATTCTTAGAGGTTACAGTGGTTTAATTTCATCTTCGTGAAATGAAAAATTTATTTTTAGATGGCCTACATATGGCAATTCTAAGGTTAATATGTGTATTTTCATCCCATGAAAATAATTTTTTAAAATGCACAGAAAAGAAGTACCTGGTATGTAGTAGATAGATAATATATGTTCGATAAATAAAAAACATTTATAAATTGTCGTAGGTATTGGTATGCAAAAAATGCACTCTAGACTAAGATGTTGAATTTGAAAAGAAGCATGAAATCCTGAAAGCCAATTTTTAATTACTCATATTTTTACATGGCAAGAGGTGGTATGCACATTCTTCTTAAATAGCTAGTGGTGGCCCCAGGGAAAAGATTTAAGGGTAACAGAGGTGATTGTGTATATTAGAGAAAATTATCATTTGTGTAGGCCTAGAAAATATGAACACTTTCATTGGTGGCTCCTATAAGTTACTGTATTTTGAACATCTACATTTTTTATAATACCAAGAAACCAATTTATTTTGAAGTACTTCCTGTGGTACACAGAAACACCTAAATTGTTGATTTTAGATAAAGCCAAAATATGAGAAGGAGTTCTTACGATTTTATTATCCCTTTGATTAAATAATTGAACAAACAAGTGAACACATTATATTGGCCGGCTGCTCTGGTAGGTAAGCAAATACAGAACCCCTCCTCAATGTAGCTTACAAGCTAGAGCAGAAGACAGATACAAAGCAGAATTTAAAGTAGGCTGAGTATGCAGTGCTATTGCATATAGAACTATCCTGGCCTGGGTATTTGTGAGCATTCCCTAAAGAAATGACTTTTAAATAGAAACCTGATAATGGGTAGAGATAGTTAGGAAAGGAGAAAGCAATGAGAAAATAGGGGTGCAGACAGAAGGCAGAGCAGGCAAAAATCTTGAGGCAAAATCATGACATGACTAGAGCTGAAGGAAGTCCAGCAAGGCTAGTGCACAGACAGCAGGTGGGGAGTGGAACAAAATGAAACACTTAAGGGGAAAGGTCACTGCCTCTTAGGACAGTGTAGTAAATGGGAATCACAAGGCTCAAAACATTGTAGTTCTCTGAAAACGATCTCAGAATGGGTTATATCGATAGATGTTAGCCTCCAATCAAATCCACTTTCCCTTTGCTTTCTTCCTCTGTATTAAATGGGAAGGTTACGTGCTAAATCTCTCCACCACACTTGCAGCCAAGTTGTGCCAGTTCTGGGAAATGTGATGTTTGGAAAGTCCCAGTGGAAATCATCAATTTTGAAGAAAAACCAAAGCCTCATTAGAAGAAATTATCTGTACCCCCTTTGCCTTTCTCTGCTTTTGCTGTCTGGATGGTAAATATGAGTATGGAGATACAACAACCGTCTTAAAATATAAGGGTCAGCTCCTGCATGTTAAGGATGGCGATGCAAAAGACAGAAAGAGCCTGAAGATCAGACTGATTTTGTAGTCGATGTAACTGACAGCCCCTAGCATTGCGCACCGCACAGATGGTGTGGCCATATGTAGATACCTTCCCTGGGTTCCCAGCAGTAGCTGTCATTGAGCTACCTTACCAGAACTGAATGGTTTATTTCTATACTTATTTTGTTGTGAGACAAGTAAACTCTTTATCTATTAAAGACATCAGATTTGAGTTTTCTGGTAACTGCTGCTAATTACCTAGCTTTCAACAGTGTTATATTTAACCTATTTAAGGGTCAATTATCTTTGTTGAAAACCCATATATTGCCTAAGGGGGAAAAAAAAAACACTTTTGACAGTCTGCTCTTTCTCTCTCTGTGAACTGTAGTACTACTTTTTACCCCGAGCAGTGTTCTAAACAACTGAAAGTTCATTTCTTCAGAGAGTCAGTCCCTGTTCCCTCCAGGCAAAATTAATTATTTCTAGGGCTTCTAAGGAGCTATACACTGACCACTTATCATGCTGTCTTATAAGTCTTTGTTTTATCTCCATCTTCCCCATCAGCTGTGAGCTCAATAAGGGCACTGTTTTTGTCATATTTATTTTTTAACACTATTGCTTAGAATATTATACTATTACAGAATATTAGCACTAGTAAATGTGTTATTCTCAAAATTACATTTAAATTTTGTTTTAATGAGCACTTACATATTGCTTACTATATACTGTGAGGTATTTTAAATACTTCACAGACACTGTATGATTTAATAAATTTAATACTCATAACCATCCATGATACATGTTTATTATCCCCATTTCAGAGCTGAGGAAACTGACGCCTAGAAGGCTGGGTTAATTTTCCCAAGGTCACAGATACAGGAAATTATGGAGCTTTGATCAAAACTAGATAAGGATGTTTGTGTTTAAAATAAAATCTCAGAATCAAATTTCAGATGGAAGGAACCCTTAAAATTATCTGTTCTCTTTTCATATACAAGGAAATACTATATATGACATACAGAAACATGGAGATATTAGATGACTTTATTTAGCCAATTATTATTAAGTATTATTAATATATTAATAGATATTAATTATTAAGGATTAGAACATTAACAGATATAAGAGCTGGGACTTTAGTCCAGGTTGCCTGATTTACAGGTTAATACTCTTTCGTTGGCTCCCAAGCTGTTTGCATCAAAATCACATGGGAAACTGTTGTAATAATAGATTCTAAGGCTCACCTTCCAAATATTCTGGTTTAAAAGTAGAATTGTCCCAAGATTATTTGGTTACATAGACAGATTTTTGAATTGTGAGTCTGCAGTACATGTGTATCGGTCTAGTTTGATCAGAAAAATAGAGCCACTACAACTATTATGGGAACAAAGTATTTAGTGTAGGCATTAGGGTTTACATGAATTAGGAAGAATCTGTGGTAATAAAGATCTGAAAGAGTATGGTCAGATGATCAGAGAAACAGCCAGTAATGACATCAGCCAGAATCACTGGAATATGGAGCAGATAGAACTTGGATAAATCCAAGAAGCTGGTTATAACTATAACAACAGACCTTCTGAGGAGGTCTGTAAAGTCTCTACATCTGGGTGCTACAGTCTTCTAAGAATGGTGGCTTTCACTTCAATTCTACTTTTCAAATTACATGAAGTTTCTCTTGTTGGCAAACTCTAACCCAGAGTCATAGACACAAGTTAGAAGATTCTGGGAATGTAGTTTAAAAAGGATATTGGTGATGCTGACTGAATAACAGATGTGATCCTCATCTCAAGTGTTCACAACTCTGTTTAATCCCCTCCTCTTAAGAGTGGGCAGGGTCTGTGACTTACTTCTAACTAATGGACTATGGTAAAGGTAATTGGATGTATGCTATGATTATATTTAGGTTATTATATAAGATCATAGTATTCCTCTTGCTGGAGTCTCTTTCTTCATGGTTGGCTTTAGAGAAGCAAAAGACTATAGGTTCTTCAGCTGCATGAAAATAAACCAACAATTATGCAAGTAGGCAAGTACCCCTTTTCCTGGTTGAGCTTCCAGATGAAACACCAGCTTTAGCTACACTTCACTGCAACATCAGAGGGATCTGAAAGCAGAGAATCCAGCTAAGCCATGCCCAAATCCCTGAATCCCAGAAACTGAGAGATAATAAGTGTGTGTTATTTTAAGCCAGTAAGTTTTTTTGTAATTTATAACATAGCATTAGATAATTAATATGACAGACAATCTGGCATGAAAGCACCTAAAAGTAGATTGCTGACATTACAAAAACCTGAAAAATGGAGCATTAGCTTTGGGAGTAATGGGTGTGCAGGAAGAAATTTTTCACTGGACATGAAAAAATGATGAGCTGTTTCAGTCAGTGGCAAAATATTTAGTAAAACAGGGCCTGTTCTGACTTTGAAGACAGTATGTATAGTGAAAAATCTTATCACTTTAGTCTAGGTGCTATTGAGGCAAAATATTGAAAGTGAGAGTTGGTTGCAACTAACTGCATTTTACAAGTACTGAAGAAAGAAATAAGCTCAGGGGGAAAACAAATAGTTTTCAAGTAGAATTTAGAGGGAATACAAATAACTCAGAAATTGCAGTGTTATATATAACACCATTCTTAACAAATCCAAAGTGTGCCGTTTATGGCACAGTCTTAGTTTAAAGACCAAATCAAGGATATGGCTGAAATAGCCTTTGCTAGGACCTGGGAAGAGTTTAAGAGTATATTTAGCAGACTGTTCCAACATTTAAAAAAAAAAAAAAAAAAAAATTAAAAGAACATTCCAGGGAACCTAAGGGTGTTGCAGTCCCACAAAGTCCCCAAAGGCCCAATGTACACATAATTAAGTCTACAGGAGACGTGTCTAAAAACCTGTGGGGTGGCACGTGTCTTTGACTGGAATCAAATAGGTAGAGAACTCTGAGATACAAATGTTTAAGAGATCTGTGTTGGCAAAACTTTGCCAGCCTAGACTAAAAGAATCAAAGATTGTGATATACAAAAGGACCTCTTGTTCCATGGAAAAGCATAGGTTCTCTCATGCCCGCATCAGAAGTAGATGTACAAAATGGAGAAAAAGAAAGACCTCCCAGACAGCAGAGCCACGAATTATGGAGAAGTGGGCTGGGGAGTTACACTGGCAGAAAAAGGGGAGGCCAATGAAGAGAAATTACCTATTTCAGAATAGAGCAAATTTATATTTATCCAGCAGTATTTCAGAAGTTTTGGAAAGTGGTGACTGCTCTGTGCTAGAAATTCTGCTTTTTTGGATGGAAATGTTAACATAGTTATCCTGACTCTCTCCACCATTGGACGTTGAGAGTATGGGGGCATATAACTTGTTTTTTTAGTTTATACATTTGGGGTGTCTTCTTTGGGAGTGTTATTTTGCATGGAAAATGCACATAAATATTTTTGAACAAGAAAGTAGAAAGTGGTAGATTATTTAGCAAATATTCATTTGTTTTCACTCCACTTTCTTTACAAAAATATATTTCTGTGTCCTACTGTTACTGGACTTTGCATTGTAAATTAACTTGGCCAAAGGAATGTGAGCAGAGGTGGCAGTGTGCCAGTACAAGTCTAGGCTTTAGGAGGTACCAAATGTCACTGCTTGTCCCTCTGGAAGCTCAGAACTTTCCAGTGAGAAAAACATGGCCCTGAGTGATATTGTCACTTCAGCGTATGTCCAGAATGAATATAAATGGAGCACAGCCACAGACCTATGAGTATGAGAGTAAATGTTTATTGTATGCCTCTGAGTATGGGGTGGTTTGTCACTAAAAATGCTACCTGACACCATCCTAGGTTAAATTCTTTATTATGCTACAGCTTATTCATATTCTGGCCTTTGTTATAATTAGAACAGTCATCCTAATGCTTGAATCTATATGTAAAGATTCAAAAGAATAATAGAAACCACTGTTCATTCATTCAAATGTGTACTATACATATTAAATACATAGAAGTAAAGCATTATGATGTATGTGACCAACTCTGAAAGGTAAAAAAATATATATGTATGTATACATGTATATACTGTAAATATATATATGTATATGAAAAAGAGTGAATGATTATATTTGACCACCTAAATCTTCCTTGTTATCACTGAATCTTCAATGTGTGCAACCCCAGGGATGAGTGAGGTAGAAGAACAGGGAGGTACAAGGAACTATAAAGTAGAAAGTTATAAAGTTATAAGCCAGGAAATACACCTGTACTTGTACCTGGAACAACTCGAAGGACCTAGGACTTTATCTTTGGATACCTTGGAATGAGCAGAAGTACACAAATTTAATTTGCTTCGACTTTTTTTCTTAATGTTGTTAGTGTACTTCCTGAACAGGGGAAAAATTCTATCTCTTCTTGTCATGTTGACAGCTTTTGCTACATAAATAGATAACTATGTAGGCAGATACCAAGGTGTGAACTTCCCCCATGCATTTTAATTGGATGTTAGACGTGAAGTGTGGGGTTGAGCATTTAAATGGCAAGGATGTCCATCAAATTAAGTTCAGATATTTACTTTACGTTAGTAAAGTGAGTACTGCATAGTTAACAGTGGGACTAGTTGTACATTAGTAAATAGCTTGTAGGTCCCAGAAGCAGCCCTAAGGTGGGGTGTTTTGTGATCTATAGAGTAAACATATCTTTCCTATTCTTTTTTTTCTCTTAAATCATCCCTGAAAAAGACTATTTTGGAAAACAAACTGTGGACAGTAAGTTTTCTGCAGACCTAAGATAAATCCTTTTTTTTTCTAGATGCTTTTTTTTAAGCATCCATGAAATATTAATTGACATATGATTAATCGATTAACTGGTTGCACAAATATTTATTTACTGTTTAGAATATTAAAGGCCTTGAAGTCATCATCAGGGGAATAGCACAGAAATGCTCACTGCTACCTTGAAGCTTATATTTGAAAAAACAGACAAACAAACAAACATAAATTAGTCAAAGGAGAAATATATGAAATGATTATAAATTATAATGTTTTGCAGAAATAAGGGATTGAGAAAAGCCAAAGAAGTCTTTCTTGAAAGGATGAAATTTAAACCAAAACTTAAAGGGGGAGAAAGGAGCTGACATGTGCATATGGAGGGCAGAACATTTTAGAAAAAAAACCATGTGTGAAGCACCTATCATGGGGAAAAAGCATGATGTCACCAAGAAAGAGCAAGAAGGGTGAAGAGTGAGGCCCAAGGAGAAGGGTAGTATGAGATAGGGTTGGGGTAAAACCTATGGGCTAGGTCAAACAAAATCTTGTAGGCCATAGGAAGTTTTATCGATGTGCAATAGATAGCCTATGGCTGAACAGTGACATAATTGGTTTGCGTTTTAAGATGTCTTTGGCCAATGTGTGGAGAGTATATTGGAGAGGCAACAATGGAAGTAAGGAGATCAGTTAGAAGGCTTTGCAATGGTCAGATGTAAGGAAATAATGGCCAGGTTAAAGTGGATAAGATAGAATCAGGGAGAATTGGTGAATTCCAGGCATGTTTTAGAGGTAGGTCTAAAACATGAGATCTATTGATGGATTATTTATTAAGAGTGAAGGAGAAACAGAGGATATGCCTCATGGGTTTCTGATTTGAGTAATTTACTAAATGCAAATTATGATGGGCAGAGGTCAAAAGTGCCATTTTAAGATGTCTGTGAAACATCTAAGCATCAAAGTCAAATAGTTGTGTGTATCTCTTGGGACACTAAGGAGAAGACAACTGGAGGTTTAAAAGTAGTATATATCAGTATAAATATGTACCTAGAGCTATGGGCTGGTAGAGCTAGTCCGGAGAGTAGAAAGATGAGAGAAAGTCCATGATGGAACCAAAATATTAAAAGTTCAATTTTAGGACGATAATCCAGCAATGGCGATAACATGACTAGTGTATGAAAAAGAGATGAAACACATATGCTCCTTTATGCGAGAGCGAACTTGTGAACAGGTGGGAAGTTTCTGCATTTATAGAGCAGATACAGAAAAAATCAAATTTCACTCTGAATCAAAGACTCTGACCCTGAAGAATAACTTCCTAATGTCCTAGTTTGGCATTTACTGTTTTTGACAATCTCCCTAAGATTTTTCTTTTATGTCCATGTGAAAAAATGTCCCCTCTCCAGCCCTTTTCTTCTATTGAGAAGAGAAACATAGAAGGGATAATCTTTGATAGGGTGACGATAAAATTTATAGACCAAATTTGGGTGCTTCTGGGAGTGAAAAAGAGAGTTAGTAATGATAATAATTAAAACAAGTATAAACCTGGAATACCCTGGGCAAATCTGGACATGTGCTCACACAAGCTTTTGGCAATATCAAAATTGGGTGTTTGTTGTCTTCAGTGCCCTCCTCATTTACTTTTTTGCATTTAAATTCTTCTTAGGGTTCTACCCTAAACTCTGAGAGATTAGTTTTCCCCTTCTGGACTATGGCAATCTATTTTATCACTTTAATTGCACCAATCGTCTCTGAGCGTCATCCATGTTTCTTAAATTTCCAATTTTCTTTCTCATGAAGAAACGTAATGTGCTTATTATAAATCAAATAGCTTATACCTAAATCCGAGCTAATTAGTGATTACAAATTGTTATTTATTTTTTTTTTTATAGCAACAGAATCTACATTCTAAATAGAACATGCAGAAACAAGGCATTTAACCCAGAAGAATCATTGTGGAACATCTGGGTACTGAAAATAATTTTGAGCATCCAGGACCTACATGCTGCATTTTTTTTTTTTTTCTATTGTAGAAATCACTGCCTATTGAATGTCCTTGAAGCTCCAGCCCTGGTCTATATAAAAGTTAGATGGACCACTAAAGATGTCAAATTTATTCTGCAGAAAGGATGTCTTTAAGTACATTGAAATTACCTCATATTCTTCAAGAAGCTGGATCCTTTTCCTATTGTAGAAAATATTTCTATATTTCTTTAGAGAAGAGAGTATGCCTACAGTAGAGGTTTCACCTTCCGCAAAAGGATTGGAGATAATTCCTTGGCCTTTTCGCTGTTTTATTCCACCCTGTGCTTCTCAAAGGTGGTTGTTGTCTGCCATTCCCTTAAGTGGTGCTGACTAATTCAAAGACCAAGGCTAAGGTCATTCACCTGTAAGCAATTTAAACAATTTAATTCCTTTCTTTTGTATTCTTGGAGTTTGCCCAGGCCCCTATCCTGATGAGAGAGAGAGAGAGAGAGGGAGGGAGGGAGAGAGGAGGAGAGAGAGAGAGAGAGAGAGAGAGAGAGAGAGAGAGAGAGAGAGAGAGTCAGTCTTATTTTTCCCTTTGAAACAGTTGATTCTTGGTTTCTTTTATTGTCAATGTATTCTACACCCATTCTGTTTTCCTCCCACTCAGTAGGGAGCTATTCTTAAAATTCAGGAAAGAGGAACTCATGAAATCTCTATAGTTAAGAATCTTTATGCTCCAATGATGATGGCTTAGATGTGAGATAAGGATATAACTATAAAGTTTTGGATTTGTGCTTTGTATTATGTGCATGAGGTAAAAGATTATATCCTATTTTTTCCAACAATTATCTAAACCACATACTAAGTGATTAGACAAAACTCTTGTTTTGCTTATTGCCACTAACTTTCTTGAATAGAACAAGATTAAAAATAATTAACGTGTAGGCAAACCAGCAGGAATGACTAGAGAGATTATAAAGTAGGTTGGAAGAAATCTCGAATGACTTACTTTGTCACTTGAGCCCATTCTGAACCTAGTTGGTTTTGCAAAAATGGTCCCTTTTTGGATTGAGAAAATATATTATAGTAATATCAACTGTACACTAGTTTCTTCCTCTCTGCCTACCTGTGGTCTAATTGCAGTAACTGGGACCGTACCAGATAGGGATGTATTAACAGAAAGAAATTTCATAAATCAAAAGAGCTGACTCTTGAATTTTTAAAACAAATAAAGTGAAACCCCAGCTCAAGTAATGCCTTAGTACAGTAAAGAAATTGAACTGCATAACTATGAAAAACAGAGAAGATAAAACTTTGGGAAATATACATTTTCATTTTGAGAGGGTCTCAGGAATGCTGTGGTTACACTATTAAGGAAGGAATTTAAACCAGATGACAAATGCTATGTGAATTTGGTTATGGAGGACATTGTAGAGTCAGCAAGCCCTACTGGCAGTAAAAATCTACAGAATGAATACATGCTCAAAAATGTGGAATTAAGATAAAAATATCTGATAGTAATGGACTAAGAGTGGAAAGAATGAATGCACATTCCAGATTTGGAAAAGTAAATCCTCCCTCATAAGTTTCTGATTCATGATTGAGCTCAGAGGTCAAAAAAAAGAGCTAGAAGTTATGTCACTATGTGTTTGACATTTTATATTCTGGAACAGAGTCTATAACTATTTTCAGATTCTCAAAGAATCTTTGTGATGTAAAAGGCTTGGAATTGATTTGAGCCCTATAAATGCACATAATTATAAAATCTATGGTAACTAGAATAGTAGAATTTAGGAAATCTTTTGTTTCAGTGCAACTTTAATATTACTTAAAAACAAATTACTTCAGGGACAGAGCTCCTGCTATTCCAGTCTTGAATGGGCAGGTCAGCTAAGACATACTGGTAATGGAGCAATTACATCAAATACAATTTAGGCAGGAAACAAAATTAATATTTATATGTAACTGACTTTGCAGATCCTTCACCAGAGCTCCTAAGAGTCTGCTACTATTTGTCTATGTTTCCTCTGGGCCATCCTCTTGCTCTATTCCTCATTGGTAACTACAGGAGGCAAAGACCACTTCATATTTGTTTAAAACTTCTCTTTTTTGTATTAACAAATGACCATTGATGGGGATGTATAAAGAAACCACAATGGTCATTAAAACCAGATTTTGGATATAAGCAAATACTTCCTCTAAAAAAATGTAAGTGACAAGGAATAACTTGGCTCTGGTCCCTTCTCTATCTCACTCATAATGCCTTAGAGATGACCCTTTATCAGTTAGTCATACTTTTAAGTTCCCATACTTTTAATGAAGAGAGAGTTCCACATTGCATTTCATCTTCCTGTATGTTATGGTACAGATAATCTTGTTTTATAAATGTTTATCAAATCTGTCAGTTACTAGAGACTGAAATTGGCATTTCTATTCTTTAATCCCCAGTGACTCACAGACTTATCTTTGACTCATCCATACACTTAAATCTTTTCACACATTAAAAAATGTTCTGGAAATCAAAATGTTGCTTATTTGTGTTCTTTCCAAAGTTAGTACAAGAAGTAGGTACAATAAAACTACGTGTACACTATCAGCACTTTCCAGATGGTAAAAAGAAAATGAAATGTCAGATGCCTTCTTCCTTCTTCTTTTTCTGAATGTACAGTATAATAACGGTTAGTGGTCTGAAAGTCAGACATGTCATTAGCTTTTAAGCTGTACTGGAAACAAGAATAAATTCATAATATTAACTTGAACTAGTTTTGTTTAAAAATGTTGGAGCTTATTTCCCTCTAGAGCAAACTCGCTCATACCCATTTACTTCAATTACTTCCTACAGGGTATTGAATTCCAGATTTTGCCTTTAGTACTCTCTTTTTGAGCTTCAGACCAGTACACCCTACTCCTTTCCTGATAGCCACATTATAATTAGAGTGATCTTGTAAAAGTGCAAATTAAATTATATCACTCTTGCTTAAAGTCATTCATTTACTTCCTATTTTTTAGATATAATTCAATATCTTAGTGAAAGACTATGTCATGTCACACCTGCTTAGCTCTCTGGTCTCAGCTTTTCTTTCTCTTTTCCCTTTCTTGTGAAAACTGAATAGATGTGCAAACTTTCTGAACATAAAAGGAAGATTATATTTCTCATTCACACTTGTAGCTATGTTGGAAACAAACGAACAATATTAATCAATGGAATATGAGAGGGATATACCCCGCTTGCAATACTAACATTTTACATGTAATCCTTTTGCCCCTTGAAAGAGAAAAATTCTTAAATGGCAAACCCACCCAATGAAAAGAGTCTGTATGCCTGAATCACCACTTGGAGGAGAGGCACCCAGAAGGGCCATCTGAACTGCTTTGGACAGCAGCAAGAAATCAATAGTCATTATGTTATATTGTTAAGACTGTGTTATTTAATATTTGAGGGTTTTAATTCTAACTAACAAGCTTCCAATACAGGATTTTTAAACATGATTTCTTGATCACATCAAGCTCTGTCCTGCATAGGGCCTTTGAATACATTCTCACCATCAGGAATGGTCATTCATCTACTCCTTATCTGATTAATTTCTTTTCACTTTTCAGTTATTAGCTTAAAGCTGCAATCTATATTAGGTTGCTCTATTACACTAAAAAAAAACCCCTGTATTTTTTCTTCATAAATGTTAAAATTTGTATTGTATATTTTTTTGCATTGCAACAGGAAATTCTAAACCCCATTTTCTTTGATTTATCTAACCTACTAAAAATTCTGCTGATGTCAGAGGTTTCAACATTGAATCTATAGTTACAAAAAACTTGGGGCAAATAAATAGTTGTTCACTCAGCTACAGTGGGGAAACATAACTCTGATGAAAAGAAGCACTCACAGATAGTTGATAAAAATAAAGGCTGAAATCTCAAAGTCTTTAGATGTTAAGACTATACATCCGTATTCATGTTGCATTAAACATCTCTTTATATCAAACTTATTTATACTTGATCTTGTAATCATAAAAGTGTGCTAGTTTCTAAGAAGTCCATTTGTGACATCTAGATTCTATAAGTTTAATGTTATTTTCTGCAAAATATCAATGTACACAAAATGGTTATCTTGGAAATAATTCGCATTTACCCCATCACAGTTGTACTTTCAGATATACAAGCAATTTTGATTTCTTCATTATTTGTAAAACATATACTTTATCTAAGAATACGTTCAGGGTTGGTTATATCATACGCCAGGCAATGCAACATTTTTTTTTTCCTAAAAATAATATTACTATGGCAGTTCGTTTGTTCTTTTCTTTCTTTCTTTCTTTCTCTTCTTCTTTCTTCTTTCTTTCTTTCTTTCTTTCTTTCTTTCTTTCTTTCTTTCTTTCTTTCTTTCTTTCTCTTCTCTTTCTTCTTTCTTTCTTTCTTTCTTTCCTCTCTCTTCTCTCTCTCTCTCTCTCTCTTTCTCTCTCTCTCCTCCTCTCTCTCTCTCTCTCTCTCTCTCTCTCTCCTCCTCCTCCTCCTCCTCCTCCTCTCTCCTCTTCTTCTTCTTTTTATTTTTTTTATGAGGATGGTTTCTTTGATGATGGATTTCTAAAGTCCCAGCAGAAGTGAGCTAGGATCAGGACTTTTCCAACTGAAACACTCTCACAGGTAAGGAGACATACGAAGCCACATATAGACTTCAGCGAGACAGGTTCTAATCTCTTGTCCTTCTCCTCCTGGGAATCATGTCAGTGTGAGACTGCTTTCTCCTTGAGAATCTTTTTTTAGTCATTGAAAAGAATACACATGGCTGGCTTGGAAATGCCTCTTATGGCTTAGAAATATTGTCAGCGTATGCTTTGTACTTTTGTTTTTCAACTGAGTAGAAGAAAAAGTTGGTCTGTCCTCTCTGTGTGGCTGTTTTACTTTCCATAAGTTGAAGCTTAGCTGAATCTAAGAATTTTATCCAATTGCTTCAATAGGATGGTGGGATGTCTTTTCTTACTGAGTGAGTTGAAGAATAAAGCCTGTAAACCATGGTAGAAGGTAAAATGTGTAGGATGTAAGGGACGATCCCAGAAACAGGTATCATTATTTGTTCATTAAAGGAAACCTTGCCCTTAGAGAACAAATCCTCAAGGGAAGATTATGATACACAGGTAATACCCAGAATTGATAGTCTGAATGTGTAGTTTTTCTGAAATTCAGTTAAAAAAGGTATATAAAAAAAGGTCTTTCTTGGTTAGGCTGAAATATTCTGAATATGATTAGAACTTTCTTGGTTAAAGATATATTTAGCTATATACAAATTTTAGCCAGTTCACAAAATATCAAAAGGTAGGATATGCTTATAATAAAAATGATTACTTCTTCAAAGGCTGTCTCTCTGAATTGTGTCCAAGCAAATATGACAGTTTATTGGGCCAAGTTAATAACCATTCACTCACTCTTCATTCATTTGCTCATTTATTCATTCATTCATTTATTTAATAAGTACGTATTGAGTAACTCAGGTGCTGCTTTCTGTATTACGGGTACAAAAGTGTACAAAGTAGACAAAATTCTCCACCTTCATAGATCTAATATTCTAGCTGAGGAAGAGCAATACTAAATAAATTAAAATGAGTAAATTATGAGTAAGTTAGAAGATAGTAAGTATCATGGATAAAAATACAAAGAGAGCAAGAATAGATATTTACTGGGGAGTTTTGTGAGAAAATTTAAATACCGTGACCAGGGAAGTTTATACTAAAAGATAAAATATGATGATGATTTGAAAGAGGTGAGATAGTCACTTGTGCAGGTAACTAGGTAGGAAAACACAAATCCAGGTAGAGAGAAGAGGAAGTACACAATTCTGGTCAAGATCCAAATTTCTGAAAAGAATTCTTGAGTATCTTTTTTTCTCTTTCCATATTCAGTCAGGAACTTTCACCTTTTCACTTAAAGGAAGCATTTAGCAACTTCTCTTTGGCATATTCAGATTGCCAACATCACTACTCTTACTCTTTGGGGCCATTATTAAGTAAAATAAGGACTATTTGGAACATAAGCACCGTGATGCCTCAACAGTCAATGTGATAATCAAGATGGCTAATGAGTGACTAAGAAACAGGGAGTGTATACAATGTGGAGATGCTGGACAAAGGGATGATTCATGTCCCAAGTGGGAAGGCACAGGATTTCATCACGCTACTCAGAATGACTAAATGGCTTTCAATTTAAAACTTATGAATGGTTTATTTCTGAAATTTTTCATTTAATATTTTTGGACTCTGCTTGACTGTGGGTAACTAAAATCTTGGCAAGCAAAACTGTGGATAAGTGGGGGACTACTCTACTTGGATATCTAAAAGTGTGCAAAGACTCAGTTGCCCCCAAATGAGTCAATCATTTACCGTGAGCTCTATCTCAGTTGTGCTCCTCCTCACATACCCTAACTTGGTTAATTTCCAGTCATCCAAGATAGAGAAATGATACTTTCCTCTGCCTTCCTTTTCTACCTAGTCACATCTAATGTTTGTAAGTCTCATCAATCAAATTTATAATTATGACTCTTAATTCTTCTTTTGTTCTATTCTTTAAAGATCTTAAATGGTTGTTGTTGTTTTTCAGATAATATCTATATCCTAGAAACTTCCTGAGGACAGGAAATAGCATTCACATTTATATTCTAATCTGGGAGTGAAGGTAGGAAGAGAAGGGCCTAAAAAGGGTACCACCCTTTAACTACCTTCTTTACTATTTTTCTTCTCACATTTGTTCTTCTAAAGACTTTACACTATGATCTTAACCACAACCAAACTTTTGCATAAGGGCAATATTTAGTTTCATCTATGAATCCTCCATAATATCAAGACAGGGATCAGAACTAGTAGACCCACATAAACTGTTTCGAAAATAAATAAATCTGCATATGTTTAAAGTTTTAATTTTGAATAAAAAGGATCTAGAATACTGACATCACCGAATGTAAAACATTAGCATCACTCTTTTTGTTTACATTTTATTAGACCTACTTTATAAGTTTTTGTATGAAAAATATTTTTCTTTGTTATGAATTTCTGATCCATTTTAGGCCCTCATTTCTGCTTTTTATATTGCACTTCCATTTCTCATCTCCTAAATTTTATTTTTTCTTTATCCACTTTATTTAAACATTTTCAGCTTTTCAGTGATAATAAAAAACTCTACATCATCATGAAGAAACCTTTACCTTGGAAAATGACCTTAACATTTTGCCTTGTGATTGTCTATTGCTTGATTCAATCATAATTTTTATTTTAATCATTATTGTGAATCAAAGTGCTTTGATTCAAAGTCTTGAAAAGAAATATGAGCAGTTTTTTCTTTTTTTTTGGTGGCTGCAACACAAGTTAGCTTTGTGTAGGTAATTTAAACCACAAACACCTGCCATGTTTAAATTTTGTTCTAAATAGCAGTTTGTATTTTGAAACTATTTATGGCATGCAGTTTCATTTCTGGGATTACCATTGTAAATTGATGAACAAAATGCCAAAAGAGAAATATGTTTGAGAGGATAAAATATGAGGGGATAACGAAGTTGAGTGAACTCAAATGGATAGATTATTTAGCTTTAAATTAGGTGAACATCTAAGTCACCTAACTAGATGTTAATCTTGAACCATTATGTCCTCACAGCTCCCCCAATGCCGGAGCCAGCCGGCTAAAGTCGAACAGCACCTAAAAGAGGGGGGTGAAGCCTAAGGAAAAAAGAAGAAGACAGGAAAGCGCTTCGGGAGGGCATACAGTCAATGCTGCAGCCTCGTCTTTATTTAGCTCAGCCTTTATATATGTTTTAGGATACAATCGCAAAGCACAAGGTATATCATTTCAATGCTAACATTCACAAAAGATCTTGTAACATTCTTGTTATCTGGGATGTAACACATTCCATTATCTTAAAAGGATTTCTTTAGGAGGCAAACCTCCCCTCCAGGGTCAGTACTAATTAAATTAACCATTTGCTTCCTTTAGCTATTGATAACATAGTCTCAGCAGCTGCTTTAGGGCTCCAAGCAGTTTCAGCAACTGTTTTATGGCTCCCAAACTATGTGACACCTTCAGTGCCTGGCAATGGCTCCCGACACCCCAAGATGAGGTGAAATGTTAATTATGCTGCTGGGGAAACCACTCATGTTTCATCAATAAAGAACTCTTTCTTACTCTCCCTTTGTGCATCAGAAACTAACATTATTTCTCTTCCATTCAATTATTTGAGGAGCTAGAGAAAAATGTAGTCACGTTCAGGTTCATTTAAAATTTTCACATGCATTTTCCAGTCCTCTAAATTGCTGTTTTTTAAAAAAACGTTGGTTGCTACTCCCTAAACCATCTCCAGGTTTTCATGTTTTTATTTTTAACATTGACATCAAATTTAATGCAATCCTTTAGAGGATATATAACATACAGTGTAAAGAATTCTTTATGCTTTGATATTGTTTAGAATTGCTACATTTTATAACTTTTCTATTTCCTTGTTTCAAAAGAATTGTCAAGGTATTCACTTAACAAATTTATGGGTCTGAAACTATTGTGGTTCCCTTTCAAGCAACTGAAGATATCCTTAATTTTTATAAAACATATAGTTCCAGTAGTAATTTAAGTCATTGACTAAACATTTTTTTATTTTAACCAAAATAATATTAACGTAGCATAGTCAGCCCATCTGGAAGAATAATTACCATGGCCGAAACATCAGCCCGGACAACTAGCCTACTGGAACTGAAATACTGGAGACAAATCTTTTAAATTGAGGTATCTATTATATATACATGTAATATGTTTATATATACATATACAGACATATGCACACACCTATATGTATATACACAATCCATACATACATATAAATATTTTAGATAATTTAGCATTGTTAATAAAATTTTTGGATTCTATCTATTACTGGGATCTATTCTTGATAAAGCAAGAAATTAATTTCACAACTTACTTATCAAATGCATGGACCTTTGAATAGAGATAATGCCAAACACTACTTTGAAAATATACCCCAAATGATAATGAATTGTGTTATTTAATTAAAGAGAAAGTATACTATTTTAGAGTTGAGAAATGTAAGTTTTAATTTTTTAGTTCTGAACTGTGCTGATAATATATGACATATCAAGGCACACAGTGGAGAGTCACCCTATATATTCTACCCGTATACCTTCAGCAAAATGACTGAACATGTGTATCTGTGTTTCAATATCTTTATTTCTAAAAGAAGAAGACTAGACTAGATGCTATATATTTTCTTCTAATCTTGTACCTCATGAAACTCATTAAATTAAGAAATGTCTAAAATATTAAGCTTTAAACTCTGAAATGATAATCTGTGAAATGTTTGAAGTGAATATGCGAAGCAAATAAAAATATCAAGATAACATTAAGTGAAAAAATCAGTTGATATAGTCTACATATAAGAATCCATCATATTTTTCACATACTTTCTCAAATTTCACTTCTGCAGACAAATTCTTCCTGACTACCCAATATTAAATACTCCAACCTCAGCCCATGGGTACTCTCCACCACCACTACTTGTCTTCTTTTTCTTCATACTAAGTAGCACATATTGCTTGATATCATATTGACTATTTATTTATTTGCTTTATTCTCTATGTCTTCCTTTCCATGAAAAGAAATTTCCTATGAAAATTGCTAGAGGTAGGGCATTTGCCTTGCTCACTGCTGAATTCCTAGGATTAAAAATAGTGCCTTACATAAAATAGATGTTCATTGTGTGTATACATATATTTTGGAGGCATGATGACTTTTAGGAAAAATACAAAAAGTTATTTATCATTTAGAGTGTAATAGGAAGGGAAGGGTTTAATGAAAACATTTTCTTTTTATTTTGTATCTTTCATGCCATTTGAATTTATCATATGAATGGAAGGCATTAGACATGCCACCAAAACCCTGGGGTCCAGTGAAATCTCAGGTGGTTAAACTTCTAAGCCTTGGACCTCGTTTAAGACCTCAAGGGGAGAAATCAGGTCCTTACTTTCTGAAGCCAAGAATGAGATCTGCTAAAAAAAAAAAAAAAAGTAAGCTAAAAATAAATATTAAAATAAAATTCTACATATAAAATGTTTGTTTCCTCATACTAGCGATGTTTTAGATTTATTTTTTTTTTTTTGTAACACATTTACAATCTGGATAAATTTTGCCACTAAAACATTAACATGAGATAATTTTGCGTTTGTATTTTTTAATGTATTGTATATATAAAATTTCTGTATCATTACATAGTTTGCAATTATTTAGGGCTGCAAATAATAAAACATACCCCCCTCCAAAAACAAACAAACAAAAACCATAGTGGTTTAAACACATCAAGAATTTGTGTGTGTGCATGTCGTGGCGGGCGGGTATCCTCACATAATAGGAGTTTGGAGATAGAATGAGGCTGGCATAATGGTTTCAGGAAGCCATAGGACCCTAGGGTCCAGCTAAACTTCTGCTTTACAATTCTTAGCGAGAGCTGCTAAAGCTCCAGCCATCAGATCCACATTTTAGGCTCCAATAATAAAGCAGAAGTCAAAGACCAAAAAAAGCAGCATAATTCCATGCAAAGTCAGTTCCTTCATGGCATCTTCCCCAATTTTCTTCCAAAATATCTTACATCATTATCATTTTGGGCAGACTTTAGTTTCATGGCTATATCTAGCTCCAAGAAATCCAAGTAATTTATTCTTCTGACTAGTCATATTAACGGTTTGAATAAGTCTGATATCTCTAAAATGGAAGAAGGTAAAGATAGATGTCAAATAGACAGAGTCTCTGCTATAATCAGTTATGGATTTGCAATAAAAAATAAATGATATATATGTCTAAGTGAATAAAAGCAAAGCAAAGCAAACACCCTGGTGAAATTCTGCTACATCCTGAAAATTCAATTTTTCCTTAAGTATTCATTCCTAGCCATGCCAATGGGCTGTCCTAAGAAGGAAATGCTAGTTGATAATTTAGGACAGAGGTCTCAGCGATTTCTCTATTCTCGAGAACAATAGTTTTTCTTCATATTTTAGGGAGAAAAAAGATGAGGAATGAAACGTTGGTGCTAAGATGAATAGAAAATGCTTTATTTCTATGGAGACCATGTGTTTGAAGAGAACCTATCTCTTCAGTGTTTTATCATAAAGCCACTAGCAGAAGAAGTGTTGAGTTTAATGCAGAATTTGGTAGAGGTCTTGGAATGGGGAGAGAGCAGGGCTGAACTATTCTAGTGACTATGAGTAATGAAAAGAACAGTTCACACTTGGTGTTTTCAATTTTCATATGCAACTCAAACATTTTATGTATGCAATATTATTTTTGTTTCATTATTGTTCATTGTATAAATCATATTTATCATCCTTTGAGCCACAGTCTTTTGCATGTCTTGCAAGCAGAGGCACTGGCTGCCTTTTTCCCTGAACTGTCCTTCAAAGATGTTTGTCTAGTGAACAACTTTGGAGGATAGGGATACTATCTCTCTCTGGAGGAAAGTCCAGTTTTGTTTACTGTCTGGCACTATCTCAGTCTGTTAGGGCTTCCATAACTAAACATTACAGACTGGGTGGCTTATAAATGACAGACATTTCTTACAGTTCTGAAGGCTGGAATTCTGAGATCAGAGTGCCAGCATGGCCCAGGGATGGCTTTTTTCATGTTACAGACTTCTCTTTGTATCCTCATATGGTGGAAAGGGCGAGGAATCTCTGTGAGGTCTCTTTTAAAAAAACAATAATCCCACCCATGAGGGATTTACCCACTTGACCTAAGCATATTCCAAAGACTCCACCTCCTAATACTGTCTCACTGAGCATTAAAATTTCAACATATAAATCTGAGGTGGGGGGCACAATTATTCAGACCATAGCGAGTACAATAAAGATAATGTCTCTCTCTGTGGAAATGTGCTTACTGTTCATTTAAAAAGATTCAGGTTCTCTTGTGCAGGTATCACGTTGCCCTCTTCTTATTGCTCTGTGGGAATTGTGGCTTGCCAGAGTAGTACAAAATCATGATGCTCTGGCTCCTGTTATTGCTGTAAATGATAACCTGTTCATTGTCTCTGACTCAAGAATCTCTTGTCTTCAGCCAGGAGCCATAAAATTGTGGCAGGCTAATGTGTTAGTTATAGGCAGGCTGAAATCTCAGATCCTTTACAGTTCTTGACAGAGCTTACAGAAAGATGCATTGGAAAATAATTTATTAGGTTCTCCATCCTTACAACAAATATTTATGAGGGAATCTAATAACGTGACTCTCCCTTCCTGACAGTGGTTGCTTGAAGCAGGAGTGGATTTATGCCCATGAACCACCATATGTAAACAGCTACGGACTGGCAGAGACCATGACGTGGACTAATATGGGAGCACTGCCGAACTGTCAGAGCCCATCTGAATTAATCTAATCCACTTTTTTGAGACATAGAGAGAACGCTAATGGTTGAGAGTAGTCATAAGCCAACAGATGCACTGGTTAAACATTAGATAGAATACAGAGGCGGAGTTGTGCATCTTTGATTGAGGTTCTTCAAAAAGGACACCACAGCTGCTCTTGGGCACCTGGGGAAGCTACTAACTCCTGAGCAGTAACATACTTTTCCAGGATTTGTCCTTTTCCTTGCTTCCCCATGCTTACTTATCCTGCCCTGACTGAAAGTAACCAGAATGTGCTTCTGCTTCTCTTCACTGGACGACGACAAGCTAACACAGGGGAGAAAGATGATAACCTCCTTGAATGAAACCTGGACTCTTAGGATAAGGATCGATCTGACACAGGTTTAACTAAACTATGCTTCTAGTATTTCCTGAATGAAATCCCGATCTAACAATCAGGTATTAAATCTGCTAGCAACAGATGCTGCTAAGACATGAATTTAAATAGCTTATTGGTGTTGGTACAACATTAGGATCATTTTAGAGTAAGTGATTATAATGTGCTGTGGATTTTTCTATCTATTGTGTTATAATACCTATTGAGGGTCAGCAGTAATGTCCCTCAAGATTAATCGAGTTAAATGAAACAACCTCAAAAGTCTTCAAAGCTTGGTTTGAGAAAGTATAATGTTCATTTTCGTATATGACTATTTTTTTTAAGTGTAACTTAAGTAGCTTAAAAACAAAGAATCAAAAATAATGTGGATTTTAGCAATTGCTCCTATTTTGGTCATCTAGATTTTTCTAGAAAATATTTACTCAGGCAAAACTCTAGTACGTGTTAATAAATGATAGTCTATACTGGGAAAAGAATTCTGATTATCTATACTAAAGAAGCCTTTGATTATCTGCACTAAACAACATTACGCTTGAGCAGGCAGGGAGGAAAGCTTGCTTAGCTTTTCTCAGTTAACATTAATTCAAAATTTAGGCCATCTTACTATAGTTAATAGTGCTCAGATGGCCACGGGCAAGAGAACTTACTTGAGGGGAAAAAACCAATCTCACTGTCTCATGGTCCAGCACAAAATGAATATATGATAAAGATTGTCGAATAAGATTACCAGCTCTGGTAATTTTTATTAAAATATTAATAAGAACTTGTAATAAAATACTTCCAAGATTGTTTTCTCCCTTCTTCCTTCCCTCCCTCCCTCTTCTCTCTGCCCTTCAATGTCTGTGTGAGTGATCATATAGACCCTAAATTTGGATCTCTGACTTTATGTTTAATAATCACATAGATCACTTATATTGAGCCAAACTGTTGTTTCCTAAAGAGTGTTCTGTGGAGTATTAATTATGTTAAATGTAAAATTTAACATGGAAATTTATTATAAAAAATTTCACATGTGAATATGTTTGGGAATAGCACATTTCAAAATTTGGCATTGTATATTCTGCTCTCATAATGCTAATGATCTAATTTAAGTCTCTGAGAATTTCTACACCATGGAAACCTCTTTAACTTTTTTAACTTAATATTTGCCAATCTTACATAGTAATGAAATATTTTTTTAATATTATTTATTAACATCACATAGAACTAATATCTGCGTAGTTACTGCTTGCAATTAAACACCACATAAATTAGGATGTGCAAAAAGTTTCTTCATTTTCTTTTTCTTACAACTATTCTAATCTCTACTTTTTCTAAGTGGTGGTTTATGATGGGGTAAGAGTGAGGAACCAATTTAAAAGTGCCAGTTCAATGTATCTCAGAACTTTCTAGTTCAAAACAATTTCTGACAAATACAACTCCTTTTTTGGTAAATAATCAGAAATTCAGAGACTTTTTGTCTCCAGCTTCACTCCTAGATGAACCTGAAATACAGTTGGAACTTACTGTTGCTTGTGATGACTAAGGATGGAAATTGTGGCGTTGGACCCATAAGTGATTTTAAGCAGTGGTCTTAACTGATCTGCTAAAATTTGCTGCTGGCATCTGCATTGGTGTACCCATGGTCTGTCCTACTGGTATGCTAAAATCCCTGATCATTTGGCCTCACTTTGATTTTCACTGACATTGTCAATCTCCCAGTCTTAGCCAGCCTTTGGTCTCTCAGCCCTATAGCCATGCTGCCTTGTGTCAGAGCAGCCCTATGTCTTTATTCTAAACTCTTCTCCCCTATCTTTCTCTTCTCCTCCAGCAAGAATTTCTGGACCAAATTCATATCACAGAGAAGCAAAACTCAAGCCTTCTCTGTGCCTAAACATCAGTGACTCTATTTACACATCACTGTGCCTGTACATGAGGCACAGTGGCACTTTTTGAGGCTATCTTCTTCTAGATTTAAAATATGAAGCCAGGTATAGCGCGCGCGCGCGCGCACGCGCACACACACACACACACACACACACACCCTTTTTGGGGGGCAGCTTCTCCTTGATCTCTCTGAAACCTCTATTGAATCACCTTCCCCCCAGCACCCTTTCTTATTTCTTGACTTGAAATTTGACCCTGTGGAAATGAGGTTGCTGAAAATGAGGAAAGCTGTATTTAAACTCATTTAAACTCTCCGTAGAATAGCAGAGGTGTAGAGTATAGTATCAAAAGCATTAGCTCTGGACACAGAAGTCTTGAGTTTGAACCCACCCTTTGCCATTGATGGCTGTTTAAACTTGGGCACATTACTTAAACTCCCTACCTTTGTTTCTATGTTTTCATATCTATAGAATAAAAAAAATATCAGAATGTTGTAATAAAGATTGACTGGAACAATGTAGTTTACATCCTTGAAAAGTATCTGGCACATGGAGCTGCTTAATCAAATTTATCTGTTGCTATTATTTCTTTCCCCCTTTACACTCAAAGCCTTTTATTTCTGTTTGTACAAGGATGCAACTTTATAATATTTTAAATTCTCTCTCACTAATTTTTATAGTAAACTTCCATAACAAGTTTTCCTGGCCTAGAACTCAAAGCTATTATACTACTTTGGAAAAACAACTATCTAAATTAAGAGTCTAAAATGACCAATGGTTTTATTATTCTACTTAATATCTATACTTCTCCTGAAATCTTGAAAACCATTACTTTAACACATGGAAGACCACTGAGCATTACAATTTAAGTATAATGAAAAATCCATGGACTAACATTATCAGAAATATATCTATTATATTTGGAACACATATTGGAAAATGCCGAGTTAAACCAATATTTGAATATTAGGTAGCAAATTTGACTCTTCTTTGTCCTGCTTTTCTGTCTCAATCTTTTGAGAAGGAATCTTCTCAAAAGTTCCTTCAACTTCTCAAGAAAGCTCCTACCCCTATTTTCATCTACCTCTCTAACTCTTCCTCCAAGGCAGAAAAAGTTGTCAGTTTAGTCTCTGGACCTTGTTATATCATGGACTGAGTTACCATGCCTTATATATTTGAATCAATTTGAATCAATTCCATTTTAAGTACAACCTGGGCATGGCTAGACTTCTGGAAGTAGGCTCTTTGATGATACCTGAGTGCTCTGTTTCAGCTTCTCTAACAGTGATTGGTGAATAAGGCAGTACTGCCATAAACAGTCATGCCAACTGCTCAGGAAGTAAATTTGGTCTGCTTGGCCAATGTAGCCTTCCATATTAGAGTAAGTAGTGAACAGATTCTATCTAAGCCAGGCTGCTGCTGGTACAAGGAGCTGGTTCAACAAGCAAAATCCTTGAGCAGGGGAACAGAAAAGTAAAGAAAAGGATTCTATATGTGCTTCCTTCCCTTCGTTCTTAACCAAGTGGGGGTCTTAATACAAAGTCATCTTATTGGAAAGAAAATAGACTCACTACTCTTAGTATTTTCAAATTCTGAAAAGCTAAAAGTGATTTGATTTTACAATGATAAATCTGGCTCTGAAGAGAATGTTTGGAGGGGAGAATTTTTCATAAGAGGTGAATATTCATTTTCAATGTAAATATGAGATTTTCCTCCCATTTTTAGCTCCAAGATAACTTTCTATGTTAATTCTTTTCTCTAAAGCTGTACTCTACTAACCCACCTCCAGGTGAGTGGTAATGGTATATTTGATCTAATTATGAGTTTCAGAGAAATGAATGCTGTTTAAGGTAACACCTTAATAGCAAACCTATTTGCATGTCACTTAAGCCAGCAATTTCTGCCTTTTTAGAAATATAACATGCTCTCATGCTTCTGCATAATTTCAAAAATTTTGTTAATGTTGTCACACTTTTTATAAAAGTCTTTATTCTAATTTAAAACATTCACTGGTGCCTCTATTTAAAACTTTCCTCTTTGCTTCTTCAAATTAAAAACAAATTAAAAATTTTAAAATAATATATCCTTAGTAAACATATTATTTTATTACTGTAATTGCTTTGAACAAAGCTGAATGTCAGAGAATTCTGAAAAAAGTCAGAAATCAAATGTGAAGATATGTTAATTATTTATATCCACTTTTCCAGTTTCAGCATTTATGCCAGAAAAAAAAAAATGACTGATGCTACCATACCTTAGCAGCACCTTTTCTCATAATAGCTTCTATAAATAACTTTACATAAAATAGAATTACTGTATTCAACATGAAACAACAGAACAACTGGGGGTGAAAACCAGTTAATTTTACCCTTAAGCCATGTTGCTCTTTCTCTGCTTGAGGAGACAGCAAAGACAGTTTAGCAATAACCTCTGTAAAATTTTATTTAAAAAATTAGCGTGATGGACTCAATTCTGTCAGTATCCACAAAACCCGCATGTTGTGATGGCAACAAGAAAGGAAGGGAGATGGAGAACTTGGTCAAATGCCTACTGAAATAAATCTGTGTAAAGATGTCTAGATTAAATATATGCATAGCAGTTATTTCAGGGTGATATTATACGATCTTTAAAAAATTCTTATTTTGAAATTTGCATTTTCATTGAATACACTGGTTACTGAGAACATTCTCTGTGCTCAGTTCTACCCTGGGCACTGAGTGAGAGTGATAAAGAAATAGAGAATATTTTGCAAACCATTTGGTTTGTGAAAGAGCATGGAACGGTTTTATAACACTGTGAAGCTATAACTGTATGCAACAGTTTGTGGGAAACAGAGAAGAAATCCAGAGAAGGAAGAGCTCTAAATTGAGCACAGAGTGGAGCACAGTGAAAATCACCTCCCCTCTTCCATTCCTCTCCTTCCACACTTATCCTACCCTTCTGCTGCCCACCTTACTCTTGTTTCTTACAGACCATTACTGTCATTTCCTCACAGCTGTCTTTTCTGACCTGTTTTCTCCACTGCAGAGTTAGATGCCTTTTCAAAGTTCCACAGTCTTCTACCGCACAAGATAGTTCAGGCCTAAGTTACATAAGTTCTCTGGAGGCAGGTAATTTATCTCACTATCCATTTATCCCAAAAAGGAAGAGTGATGCCTACTATGTACTAGAAGCTCACCAATTGGCTGGAATGTATAGGAATGATCTAGATGGAATGGGGCTTGAAATAAACATGAGGATGAAGTATTAGAATTTTACTGCATGCCACAATAAATTTCTCTCACTTGCTCTTAGGATATAAGCATGAATCAAATCAAAGTGTGGCATAAGGTCATTCGAAGAGAACTATTTAAAAAGATAAATTTTGCTTTTTTGTGGAGAAAATAAAATTGATTACTATCATTAAATGTATACTCAAAAAACACCTCTAAACTATATGTTGAAATTTTCATGACCTTTTGCTATTTGTCCTTATTAGGGTTGATACTTGTGGGTCCTTGATGACATTTGTTTTCTTCAGATAAGTTATCATAAATAGTGTGCCTAAAGAATTTGATCTATCTCAAAATATTTGGCATACCTAACAACTCAGTTGTTTTCCAGCCCTTGTAAATGTAGCATCGGATTGGTCCACTGTTGTGTTAATGATCATAATGTATAATCTGTTGGTTTAAAAATGGTGTGGTGCCAGACAAGTCAGATAATTCATCACAGCTGGTTGTTTACATAGATTTGCATTAGTTGTGCCCATTTATGACGGGTTAATTCAGGAAAAGAATCAAACACATAGACTCTGACTCACTGAACTAACTGACATCAATGAACAATTTTTTCTTTCATCTCTTTGTCATTTCATCATTTAGACTTGGGTTTAGGGATGAGATTATTAGTAAAATATTGAACAATAAAAAGAATTCATGTGTAAAATAGTGTGTTTGTTGTATAATAAGTATAAAATTGTGTTTAGCTATGAACAGGATTTAACTTCTTTGCAAGACTATTACTAATGCAACAGAAGAGTCAAAAATAAATTGCTGCAAACTCATGTAGGCATTTCTTTTTGGCTTTGTTCTTTTTCATACTCTTTATTATCAACTCAGAACTATCCAATATTTAGTGTGAGTAGAAACAAAATTATAGCTACCCTTCAAACACATCAAAGTGGCTATTCCTCTTCAAATAATTATTATTTGCTTAACCTATACAGAGCATAACTTAATTTGAAGTTTACCTTTTAATTAAAACATCTTTTAAATAGTGGTGATAAATTATGTGTTTTGGGAAGCTTACCTTCCTTATTATCATCTTCCAAATAACACATCACTAATCAATCTGCCTTTTAATTCTTTCTCTTTTGAAAAAAAAAAAATAGATCTTGTGTCCTTCAACAGTTCTGCTTGAATGAGTATGCAGGATTTTGAGTTGATTCACTCCCATACTTCAAAGACACTGGTTTTTTCCCCCCTTCATTTTTTATTGTCATCTTTCAGATAGATAAGGGTCACTTGCAAGGAATGGGAGGGGTAATGTGGAAGAAAAACAGACTTCCAATAAAGAAAACTATTCCTATTTCTTTCTCTTTCCCTTTTCTATATCCTTTTTGAGATCATTAATAAATTGTCATGCTCTGAATTTAAATCAGCCAAAAATGTTTGTCAGGAATGATCAAAGAAAATTAGTGCTTCTCCTGGATTCAAATTATAATTCATAGTAATTTTTATTGTTTCCAGAGCACTTTTACATTTACCTAATTTGAGTCACATAAAACCCTTGTGAATTAACTATAGCTATCCCCATTTTGCAGATGAGTAATCTGTCAGCAAGAAAATGAATCAATTCAGGTCACCCAACCAGTCATCTATGATAGGATTTGAAACAAAATTTAACTCTACAACTCTTTTTGTGTGTTTGTATTATTTTATTTCCTTGGTGTAACACAGATCTGCATTAGAATATAATTGCTTTGTGTGTGAGATGATTCATTGTATTGAGCGGAGTCAGCAGTGTGCAAGAAGAAAGCGCTGTACTCTCTTCCCCATGCATATGCTCCACTGTCCTGTTGATCCTCCCTTATTGCAGGTATCTCTGCAATAGCTTGGTGGTTGTTCAGTGTTTCCCATCACATTCAGGTAAATTAGATCTCAATTCCGGGTATTAAACATTCATTACAGTCTATCATCAAAGTTTCTTTTTTTTTATTCACCCTTTTTATGTTGCCTCAAACAGAAAGGCTATAAATATAGCATAGAATGAGGAATTAAACATAAAAAAAAAAAACTAGTTACATGGCAAGCACATACTCAATGTTGAAGATATTTTAGTAATCTAATAGAAATCCCGTCCATGGGGAGCTTATATTCAGTTTACACCTCACAGGAAATAGAAAAAGCTGATCAGAGTAAGAGAGAGCGTAAGTACCAAGCATGGTAGTGAAGTGTCAGGTTGCAGAATTAAATAGGATCTTCTTGGTAAGCCTTGTGAAAAAACTGACATTTGATAAAAGTCTTGAATAATGTTAAGGAGTTTGCCATGCCCATCTTTGGGTTGAGAGACTTTTATGCAGAGGGAAAAAAGAGTGAGCCTGGCATATTCGAGGCATGGTAAGGAGGCCAGAGGGTAAGGCAGAGTGAATGAGGTGAAGAGTAGGAGAGAGCAGATCACTGAAGTACAATGGGCCAGATCATGGTCAGTTTGGTTCCTCCAGTAAGCAGATTCTTAGACAGAGTTAGAAGTGCAAGAAGCTTATTGGGGAGTAACATTCTATGACTAAATAAGTAGAATTGGGTAAATTGATTAGGGAAAGTCTTCAAACTACAATGCAAATCTAATATCTGGGAAAAGCAAGAGGAAAGGGGATAGAATTGGCCAGGGACTACCTTAATTGTGACTCATATTTGATATATTCTCAGACAAACTAATAATTCAGAGCAAAGATTGCCTATAAGAGGAGACACAGTTTGCAGAAATAGCTGCATTTAGTGCCCCCATTATCCCCACTGTACTTATATCATGGGCTGGGGACTGCCTGGGAATGGTGTGGCCTCGAAAGTTGCTGCAGATACTGAGAGTCTACAACTAGAAGCTATCAGCTAACTATAATCTGGGCAGCTAGATGTAAAGTTATTTTAAGTGGAGATCTGAGCTGCATACCTTCATGTCTGTTCCAAGCCTTAGGTCATTGTATAGCTGATTTTCATTCTATGAGAAAGAGGGTCTGAGCAGAGGAATACATGATTTGACTTAATTTCAAAAGAATCATTTTGGCTGTGTGGAGAAAAAGCTGTAGGGAGCATGTGTAGAAGCAGGGACGAGGTTAATGCAATAATACATAAGACCACTTTCTTATACCACATACATAATAAACTCAGAGTGGATTAAAGGTTTAATCCATAAAACTCTTAGAAACCATTAAACTCTTAGAAGAAAACACAGGCAGTAAACTTTTTTACATTGCTCTTGGTAATATTTTTTGGGATATGTCTCCTCGGGCAAGAGAAACAAAAGAAAAAAATAGACGAATGTGACTACATCAAACTAAAGTTTTGCACAGCAGAGGAAACCATCAACAAAATGAAAAGACAACCTACTGAATGGGAGAAGATATTCACCAATGATACGTCTGATAAGGAATATATAAAGCATTCATACAACTTAACAACAACAACAACAAAAACAATCCAATTAAAATATGGGCAGAGGATCTGAATAGACATTTCTCCAAAGAGGACATACAGATGGCCAGCAGACACATGAAAAGATGCTCAATGTCACTAATCATGAGAGATGCAAATTAAAACCACAATGAGCTATCACCTTACCCTTGTTAAAATGGTAAACAATAAGTCAACAAATAATAAGAGCTGGAGAGGACGTAGAGGAAATGGATTCCTCATGCACTGTTTGCAGGATTATAAATTGGTACAGCCACTATGGAAAATGGTATGGAGTTTCCTCCAAAAATTAAAAATGGAACTACCACATGACCCAGGAATTCTACTTAGGATATTTATCCAAAGAAACCCAAAACACTAATTTGAAAAGATATATACATCTATGTTCACTGCAACATTATTTACAATAGCCAAGATATGGAAGCAACCTGTGTCTGTGGATAGACAAATGGATAAAGGAGACGTGGTACATATATGCAATTGAATATTATTCAGCCATAAAAAAGAATAAAATCTTACCATTTGTGGCAATTGGAATGTAACTAGAGGATATTATGTTAACTTAAATAAGTTAGATAGAGATAGATAAATACCATATAATTTCACTTATATGTAGAATTAAAAAAATAAACAAATAAAATAAAAACAAATTCATAGATACAGAGAATAAATTGATGGTTGCCAGAAGGGAGGGGTGATGGGTGAAAAGGTAAAGGGATTAAGAAGTACAAATGGACAATTACAAAACTAGTCATTGAGCTGTAAAGTGTGGCATAGAGAATATAGTAAATAATATTGTACTAACTATGTATGGTTCCAGATGGGTACTAGATTTATCAGGTGATCACTTTGTAAGGTAAATAAATGTGTAATCATTATGTTGTACACTGAAACTAATATAATATTGCATGTCTTCTGTAATAGAAAAATAAATTTTTAAAAAAATTTAAAATACAGTTGATAGAGGCCTGGCCCAGGGTAGCAGTGGTCATATTCTGGATGCACAGTGTCACATAGCTACTCACTGATGTTGCTGACTTCTTTAATGATTATCTTTGCTCTTCTATTTCTTCACCAACTATTTTGTTGCCTCAGGTCCTCCAGTGTTAAAGCTAAGGGACAAAAGACATGTAAGGGTCAGGAAAATTTTACTCGATTGTTGGAATTGTAATCTGATGTGGTATGTTCTGTGGGTAACAGATATCAATGTTGATATTTTATATTGGGAATTTTTTTGGAAGGGTTGTTCTTCCAAGATCACACTATTAGTTTCTTCTAACTGTAATTTCCTAGTGTGGCCCCAAATATCTGCTGTCTTATATTTTTCCATCTGCTCCTATTTCAGCAGTCCACTCCAGAATAGACTTGCCTAAAGAAGGTCTTCTTGGATAGACCTTTCAATATATCTCATTATAATTATGCAGGTTTACACATGTCCCACAGGAAAAATATATTTTGATCTCTACATGCTAAATAGTACAACTTTTTTCCCCTCTGTAGTCCTTTCTTCCTCTTCCTTTAACCTGTGGGACACTTGCCAGCTTCCAAATTTTTAACATTTTAAAAAATACAGGCCAATTTTTTAAGTGGTTCTCTCAGAATATGCTTCTCTGGACAGGGTAAGGATACAGTGCAAAAATGGCCCAAATTATTTACTTATTCTTGTATTCACACCCTTGCAATATGACTTTGCAGCTCTTCCCATCAAAGCATGAAGTCCATTTCTCTACCTGTACAGGTGGACTTAATATGGTCTGACAAAAGCAATCTGGGGCCTGTCTGAAAGCTGGTACTCAAAAGATCTTGCACATTTCTACAGTGCCACTTGGGACCCCTATCACTTTTGCCATGTGAACACATATAGGCTAATCTGATGGAGGATGAGAGGCCACATGAAATCCAGATGTGCCATCTGAGCTGAAGTGCCATTACATCAGCCATATCTATCTGAAAAGACAGCTAATGCAGAAGCATGAGCCCGGCAAAGACCAGGAGCCTGGCCAGGCTAGGGTAGCCCCAATAGTAGAACTGCAGAATTATGAGCTAACTCAATGGTTGGTTTAATTTGTGCTGGTTAGTTATGTGGCAAAAATCCTGATATCTTTGAATTAAAATGAAGAAAGTAATCCCACCGGGGGGGGGGGAGACATTACGCTCTAAAAGTACTCTTCTTTCTAAAGACATTCTTATTGTCCTTATCAATATTCAAGTCGTTCTTTATAGACATTCAGGTTTACCAATATAGTTGAAAGGTCAGGAACTTGATTTTTTAGTGGTTACCACATAAATTCTCTATGGTTTGGTGTGATATTTCTTTCTAGAATACTCATAAATTAAACATTCTTAGCTTTAGATATTCTCTAAAATTGAAATAAAAGAGAAAGTTTTAGCAACATTTTTAAAGCCTTTAAGAAGTGGCACAGATTGGTGGAAACATGTATGGATTTCAAGGTCCTAGTTTGAAACTGGATCTTCCTCTTATTATACCTGACAAGTTAGTTAACTTCTATGCTGCTCAGTTTCCACAATATAAAATGGGAATAAAATAGTATCTATATCATGTGTTGTGTGGATCAAATGAAAATGTATCTAAAATGCTTAAAATAGTATTTGAATTAGCATATGCACTCAAGGAATACTGGTGACTTGTTTAGCACAATAAAGGGTATGACAGGATTACAAAAATATATTGAAAGACCCAGCTTTCTGGAATTACTATGTAATTCCATCTAGCTATGGAATTCTATGCACTTTTATGTAGCTACTATGTTATTTCCATTTGTAGTCATTAGTAGTGGTTGGTGTCCATGAATAGTATGTGACTTAAGAATCATTTAATATAAAAGATCAAATAACAAATGCAGTCAGATTTATAAGAATTATTGATATCATTTGAAATTTAACTCCATCAATTATACCAAAACTTAAGGCTCTAATTTCTTAAAATGACTGACTGAAAGCCTTTAACAGTAATTTAAAATTTTTCATTATTTTCTTTTCATCTAAAAAGTAAATTATGTATTAAAAATCAACTTTGTGGTCAGACATTTCAATATATAGGATATGATAAATGAAGATTGTTAGTACCCTGATCCCTATTTATGCTTGTTAGTTTGTGCTTTGGTTATTAATTATTTTAATTGATAAATAATCTTTTTTGGTTATGAATTATTTTAATTGATAATAATGATAAATAAATGCCCATCGATCTAATATTGATGCTCTTCTACACCAACAACTTTCAATTAATGGTGCCTGCCATTCAATGAGATAGAAGTAATTATTTTGATGATTGACTAGGGTGGTCTCCATAAAAGATAATAGATAAAATTATGAATAACTGAATGTACTTGTCACTATTTCAGCAGTTTTTAAATAATTTCTATCAGATAGCCCTTAAAAATGATCCCTAAAACTTCTGAAGTAACAACTGTTACATGAAAAAAAAATCATTCAGAAATTCTCATTATATACTTATGATTAGCTATGGTTATTAACCATACATTGTCAAAAGCTGATAAGATACAAAAGAATAAACTTTTCAGTTACAACTCTGTCACCAATGTATCTTTAACACAGTTAGAAAAGCTTGGCAAGAATGACAATTTTTTTTTCCACAAAACTTTCTTCCATTGTGAACACCAAATTCTTCTTGTCATTCTTTTTCCCACAAGAATGAATTCACATAATTTCAAATCTTATTGCTATAGAAGTGTGACAGAACTAGCATCATCCTTGGCAGCATCTTATGATCGATCAGTCTCAGAATTGGATAAATGTTTCAGCAAACATAAAAGACACAACTATTCAAACAAATCTTGCTAAGCTTATAAAAGTTTCCATATACTTCCTCAAGTCCTTTTTTGGTTTAAATGTAGTTTTGATACAGGTTAAAGCTCTTGTTATTTTGGCACCCTTTTAATTTCCATCAGAGAAACCATCCCTACTTCATGCACTGTAGTTCTAATATACTGCAAAAGTTTATGCCATCACCATAGCATGTTAGAAAGCACATGGGCTGTTGTCTTATCAAACTGAAGAATTGCCTCTATAGCACTGCATATTGATTCTCTTCCAGGCCCCAGTGGCAGAGCTTAGTACATCAATAAAGGGTTACTTCCATTAGAAGACTTTCTGGTAGAACTGTTTGTTTGTTTTTAATTTACTAAGAGTCTGTTGCTCTATAATTTCCACTCACTAAATATTCATTCCATCTGTCTCCTGAAACCATACCCAGAAGACATTACATTTTTGAAGTCCTTTGAATATTTGAAGACAATTATCATGTTCTTTGATATATTTACTTTTCCAGCTCTATTTTGCTGTTTTTTTAAAATCCATTCCTGTTAAATTTAGTGTGTATAACTGTGGCAAGAAATGTAACTTTTATTTTCTTTAACGGCACTAAATTTCTATCACAAACTCCTCTTCTGCCAAGTGGCGGAAACTTTATTCAATCAATTTAGCATCCTCAGCAGTTTCTCTATGTGCTGAGGGGCATAAGTATTGTGGAGGCTCTGGGAGTTGGGAGGTACCTGGTCTTGTGTGGTCACTTGTTCACACTGATGCTCAATGAGACATAACTTATTTCTGTAGGGAATTTGATTTGTGAATATTAATGTTACATTCTCTTTATCTCAATTGCAAGTGGCCTTCAAGGTCCCTGGACCTCTGAGGCATCTCCAGTCTGATAGAAGAACATATTTCAATCTTCCATGAATTCTGCTCATAAAAGCAGCCTTCTATGATACCAACTTAAGTTCATTTGCTTAGACTTCCAAGTATGTATCTTTTACACTTTAACTGTGCAGGCAATAGAGAAACTTTGAAATCTTGCTACTTTCCTGGGCTTTACCAAAAGAAAGACAGAAGTCCCTATTTCTGGCTTCCTTAAACTTCTTCAGGAGACTCAGCAATTCTACTCTACATATTCATCTTCTCCCTTCAGTTGTAAATTTTTTATGTGACATGAGTTGGAATTTTTGATATTTTAATATGCTTGCATATCTATATTCTTTATATATCTGGAGAATTATGTTTTCAGATGATCTGCTATACCAACCATCTCTTGCTTTATCAGAAACCTCTGAGTCTAGTCTAGTCTAATTTGATTAATAACTAGAGAATTCAAAAGAAATTCTAGAAATTAATTTCAAACTTAATCAATTTATTACATCTTGGCCCTAACTACGTATAAGTAACATACTGCCTATTATTTTCTCTTGATAATTATTATATAGCTTTTCCAACAACGACAATCAGTCTGTCAGTTTACCTTGTTCTCCTCATTCTTCCCTGTCAGTTTTCTCCTCTTTAAATGTTAGTTTGATTTTCTCTTTCTGAGTGCATGTCGAGGATGTACTTTCAGTTCTCCAGAGGACCACTTAGATTTTTGCCAAGAGTCTGCTCATCACTGTCCTATATAACACATCTTGGTTTGGAAACAAAAATCTTCTTTAATGTCATCAATGTAACTATCTCTTTCCTTCCCAGGCCTTCCTCAATTTCAAGGCCATGACTTTCAATTGTACTCCCGAATTCTTTAGTGTCATACATAGAATATCCACCTTAAGTCATTTATTCATTTATCCATTCATTTACTCATTCATAGATTCTTGTGTCTGTTACATTAAAGAGGCTAGATAACTACTAAAACATGACCTCCAAGAGGAATAATTGAACATCCAGTGGTAATTCCATTAATTGAGTGCTATAGTTCAGTATATACAAACTGAGGGGGTGAGTGGGGTCAAGAGAAAGAATTGGATAGGAGCTCATATCTCAGTAAAGTGTGAAAAAAGATACAAATTATTAGGCAGTCATCAGGTAGGAATTTCTATGGTAAAACTTATTCAAGATAGAGTAGTCAAGATGAGCAAAAATACTAATAGGAAAATTAAGTTGTCCTGTGTTGACAGAGAGGAAATTTTAAAGTAAAAGTTCTGAAACTGAGGAGCAGCTCATAAATGTCTTTGTGAGTCATGCTATGGTGTTTGTATTTATTGTAAAGATTAGTGAGTCTTTTGAGGAATTATTAATGGTGAAATACTGATTTTCCATTATGTGTTATCTTACATATTTTTCACACAAATGATATGAAGTAACCAACATTCAGCAAGGTTAGAACACTTACATCAAAACCAGATGCTTCTTCCATTGCATCTCTTTGAGAATGGCCTAAATAGAGGAACGGCAAGAGGAATGAAATATAAAGTCAGTAAAATAACAGAGTACTATGGCTGAATAACTGGCGTTAAGGGAGTTAAAAGAATAAATAATAGTGACTGAGTGATTCTAGTGACTTGAGTAGGTGAGTACACTCTTGGTTAGAAAGGGAATTCAGCAATATTCCTGATGAAGAAGATGGATTATGTTTTAGACATTTTGAGCTTGAAATCCCTGAAGGATATTTAAGCAGAGATATAAATTAAGAAGCTGGTCTATGGTTTGTTGCCCAGGGATTCATATCTGGGGTACAAATACAGATTTGGAAGAATAGGTACTGACTAATGACAAGAGAGTGAGTAAAAGAGTAATTTTGAATGTGAAAATAAGAGTGAGATAAGTACAGACTTTGAGAATCACTAGTATGTGGAAGATTGGTACAAAAAAGGAGCCTGAGAAAAGACTAGGAAAAAACAACACGAGTGGGAAGGCTAAGACCAAATGAAGTTGATGCTGGGAAAACTGAGACGGGGAACAGATACCACTGAGTGATTAGAGCAAAAAAGCACTAAAGTGTGTCATTGTGCAATAAAGAGGCAAGTTGTTATTGTGCTGAAAACAGGTTCTGTGGTGGTGTTGGGGAGAGAAGAGAAATTTCAGTAGCGTGAAAAATGACCACCAGAGGAAACTCTTCTATTGTATTCTTTGGGGATGAAGAACTTGAGCTTGTGAAAGGCCCCAGCTCAAGTTTGAGAAGTGAGTGAGGTATGATAAAATGGAAAGAATGAGCATATAGCTCAGAGGAAAGCTGGCTATACTGACTCAAAGAGAAAGGAATAAAGAATTGAAAGTGTTTGCTTTGCATTCAAGTGTGAGAAAGACTTGACTGCTTTTCTAACCCAGGGGAATAAGGGCCAGCAGAGGGGGAAAAGGCTGTGTAAATTATATATACATATATATATATATATATATGAAAAAGGAAATGTTTGAGTGAGGTTCCTGAGGAGGAAAATTGAGGTGGGATCAAGAGGCTAAGAATAAGAAAGTCATTTTTCTAGCCTGCCAAGCCTTATTTGGCTTACTGCCGTATTTTCAATTTATACTCTAGGAATGAACTGTCCAATATGTTAGCCATTAGCCACATGTGGCTTTTGAAAGTAGTACTCCCAATCGAGCTATGATTATAAAATACACACTAGATTTCAAAGATTTAGTATGTAAACAAAAATTTAATATCTCTAATAATTGTATATTGAGTATATATTAAACGAGATCATTTTACATAGATTGGGTTAAATAAAATGAATTATTATAATTAATTTTACCTGTTTCTTTATAAGGTGGTTATTATAAAATTTTAAATTGCATACATGTCCCACAATAAATTTTCTTTGTATAGTACTGCTCTAGGAGGACCCAGCACATTCAGTTAGAACCTGTGATTATCCTGAGGCGCAAGCATACCCAACGAGCTGTCACTGACCATCGCCACACATATATTACTCCAAAGTCTGGGCCCAGCATTCCTCCTGGGAACCCTCGCTTTCGTTTCGTGGTGCTTCCTCAGAAGGTCAAGCCTGACTTACTAAGGTCCTGATAGAGGCCTCTTGTGATCGTTACACCTCCAGTAGCATGTAAGTTCCTTCTCTTTGTTACATGTCATGCTCTTTTATTAGTTCAAATTTGTTCTGCTCCCAAGCAATTATTTTTCTTATCTTGTCTACTGAAGAGCTAATGAAAGAAAGATTACATGAATATCTATCTATATCTTTACTTCTTTCACTACGGTACTCTGTGGTGTGTCTGGATGCTTACTTTCACACGTATTCAAAGATTTTGAACATATACTCAAGTCCCTTCCAAGCCTCTATAAAGAGTCTAAAAATTAGGTCTAAGTTTTGACAAAGTTGTTTTTAACTTGTGTGACATACTTCATTTATTATAATAAAATTTTAATGGAAATCTTTCTTAGTTTCTGTATCTTTCAATGCTCCCAACAACAATATTTCTAGCCATAAAAGAGGAATTGTGTGTTTACTTTATAACTACTAACTAGAAGACAATATACAGTCTTAGTTAAATTTTCTCACAAAAGATTACTTTGCTCTCTATCCTTTCCTCCAAAGATCTTTATTAAATGAGATTTCATTACCGGTATCCTGCTTCTATAAATTTTCTGTTATGTTCTGAAATAAAGCAGCAGTTTTCTAAATGCCTTTTTTCTTTTCTTATAGAACAGAAAGAAATTTGAGGAAAACAATATTTTCCTTTCAGTTAGTTTTTAATTAGAAGCCTTTTAGTATAGCAATTTTTCTTTTAATCAGAGTTTATATTTGTGCAATTACACAGAGATTTCAATTCCAGACTATTTTAAGTGCCCTTCTTTCATTTTAAAATTGATAAAAATCTATAATGAAAATATAAAAGTTAACTTTCAAGAAAGGCTGTTTTTCTTGGTAAATGCAGTAATGTGTATGGACTTAAAAATCTCAGAGTTTGGCAATGATTCTTCTTTGAATATAAGGGTATAGATATAGACATAGATATAGATAGATACAGATATGTAGACATAGATATAGATATAAATGTGTATATAGATGTTTATATGTTTTTTAATTGAGATATAATTGACTTATAACATTGTGTAAGTTTAAGGTGTACAACATGGTGATTTGATACATTTATATGTTACAAGATGGTTTTCACATAGCATTAGCTAACATCTTTATCATGTCACACAATTATCATTCTCTTGTGGTGAGACCATTTAAGATCTAGTCCCTTAGAAACTTTGAAGTATATAATACAGTAATGATGACTATAATCACTATGTTATGCATTAAGTTCTCCAGAACTTATCCATCTTCTAGTTGCAAATTTGTTCTTGCTTATCCACATGTTCAACAAATTATACTTTACTTTTCTGGAGAAATCTGGTTATTTAGCTATGAATGATTTCAGTGTTAAAGCAATCTTTCTGCTTGTCATATTTTCATCAAAAACCAAAAACCAATACACATGTTCCAGAACCTGGGAATGTTCTATAATGCATTACTTTTTGGCTGCCAACTGCAAAAACAAAACAAAACAAAAAAAACACACCCCAAAGTGAAAATAGATTACTGATATTAAAAATACATAGCCAATTATTATTCAAGAGCTGCCTTGAAAGTAGAAATTGTCTCAAATGACTTTCTCTTACAAAAAGGCCACCGTCCCTCAGTTCTGTAGCAAGCCACTCACTGCATTCGAGCACATAGATTCTTGAGGGTGACTGAGCTTCATGGTGCAAAAGAGCCCTTTGTCATTCCTAATCAACAACCATATAATCAAGTACTGATTATACCTGTACTAGGGTCATAAAATTCTGGTCACGTCCCACTGAGAAAAGAAGGGGATTCAGTTGCCACAGAAAGTACAAAGAAATGACAAGGCTTTCAGACGAAAACCCTTAATTGTTCCAGAATGATTTGAGTTAATTACAACAAAAATTAATTGCTGTATGTGACTCAGATATAAGGAATACAGACGTCAATACTGGAACACAAGGCTCTCTGCTATATGTAACAAAGGAGGCTACCAGAAACGTCCAGAAGTCCTTGGACCAGAGACAATTCTCTAAGCTTCCCTTTGTTACCCTAAGACTGAGAGTAGCAGATTTCCCTATTTCTTATTTCCAAGAGGTTAGGATGTTCAGATGAAGATAAATAAGTTTATCAATTTTTCAGAGTTTCAGCCAAAGCCAAGAACAATGCAGTAGGTCCCAAGAATTCCAGATCTCATGGCGAAGTACTTAAATATCAAAGTGGGCCGTGCAAAGAAGGTGTGAAGGTCTCCTGGTGTTGACTCATTGACCACCTCAAGGCCAAACCAAGAGAAGACTAGAGATGTGTTAAACATTCAGGAGGGCAAAAATAAGAATTTCTTTGGAGAGAAATATGCTGTATATTCTCAGTCCTCCACATGTGGAGAGAGGATGAGAGTGCTTCCCCACTGCTGTAAGTCTAGAAAGAGAAACTTAGCAAAGATCCACAAGCACAGTAGATGCTGTTAGCATCCTTCCCAGCTCCCCTTAATGAGGTATCCCCTAAGTTCCTAGCTGAACTGCCTAAAGCCAGTAAAAACTGATACAAAATGTGTGCTCCCTTGCTTTACATTGGGACCCATTCTGTTCTTGCTCCAGAGGCCCCGTGAGATCAGCTGAAATGAGACTTTAGCTAAAATTATGTCATTTTTTTTTTTTTTGCACTGTTCTACTCCTCTCATTCCCTTTCTCTTGAGAGGTGCCCCGAATAAATGAAATGTTTTCAAATTCTCACTTCAAGCTTTGCTTTAAAGAACCCAATCTAAGAAAACAGGTATCTGTAGCTTGTGGGTTGTAGGGTCTGGTACCTCATTCATACCTAGAAAAAAATCTAGTATGTGAGGCTGTAAATTGTAGTCAGCTATACCGCCTTGCACAGCAGAGAAATGATCATATGCAGAACCCATGAAAGCAAGCCAGCTACTAAGGTCTTGGAAAGGACCTTGCCTGACTAGGCCTTTTTTTCAACCTTTTTTTCAAATAATGAAGCAATGTCTATAGGGACTCGTAGGTGTCCAGGAAGAAAAAACACTGAAAAAAAACATTGTCACTGGGGATAGAAATCCATAAGGGACCCACACAACATTTCTTGTAAGAAAGAACCAGGATTAACAATCTATAACACTCAGAGCGCACTACTATGAGATTTTAACTCAGTAAATTTATTCTATGACTTTTATTTCCTCATTCTCCTCCTGCTCCAATGCTAGATAGGTTTACATCAGTAGCTACTGAGGGGGCAGATGCAGAGTGAAAAAACAGAGGAGAAACCCTCCATGATCCCCCAACACAGTTTCCAGGCCTAAAGAGGTCTAAGCTGAGTAAATAATTTCATGTTAGATGAGAACATGAAGGTTTGTATTTAGACTGCACTAGATTTTTATTACTTGAGAATTAGTTGGAAAGCCATGGGAACCTTGAAATTAATACGAAGGACAGAGGGGAACAGACCCATGTAGAAGGAAATGCAAATGAATAAAATTACCTTCCGCTCACACCTAACAGATTCCAGCTTGTTCATGAAACCTGTGCTTACCTCTATATGTATACCAAATACTGATAAGGCCCTCTCTGCTCTTGGCTATGAGTAAATTACTGTGAACCTTCGCTTTGGCTACCTGGCATACTCAAAGTTCTTCTCACTATTTCCACAGATTCCCAGGAGGAGGAACGTTCCCACATTCACTTTTGTCTCCGGCAAACTCCATTTTGCTTACATCAATGTCCCCTTTCCACATGTCTTCAGCAAAATTAAGTCAGCGTCAGAAAGGTCTAATGGGCATTGTTTGAGAAAGAGTTTAATTCCCATGTACTAGTTTTTCTAGTATTTCTGGCTGCTAAAGTATGGGCAGTATAAAGTATGGATCTGCCTGGTCAATTATGTCTGTGTATGAGCCAGGGGCACAAGGAAGCAGAGGCAGTGGAGAATTCATTTATTTGATGAGTGGTGACAGTAATGCCCAGCCACAGGCCTAGCAGTGTCAGGAGTGCCAGCACCAGTGTCCAGTGCCCTGGACCAGCAGCGACAGTACATGCACAGCAGCAGCATCAGGTGGTCTACGGAAGCAGCAGTGGAGGGGCTGGATTCTGCAGTGTGGTGTGGTTGTGATTCTCTCTGTTCACTTCCATTTTTTAAAATTTCATTATTTATGTATTTATGTTTTTTTAATTAAAATTACTGAGGTGACATCGGTTAAGAAACTGGCTCAGAAAACGGGCAGAAAAATAATGGAAGCTACATTTAATTTCGCTCATGTGTGGGACATAAAACTAAACGTAGCTTCCTTTTTTTTTTTTTTTGTTTTCTGACCCAGTTTCTTTCAGACTTCCAGAGATTCTGTAAACTATCTAAAAGTGTTTCAAGAATACCTTTTTTTCCCATTAAATTACTCAATTTTTCTTACTTTAATATAAATCTTAATTAAAAATGCACACACAAAAGTTTAGCAATGTTTTAGGGTCATAGACAGAATCACACTGCAGAATATTTTTCTTTTTATAACCTCATTTTGTTCTCTATGTTTTTTCCCTTCTCCTATCCATTTACTTTCCTCCTTCCCTTCTTTTTTTTCCAAGAAGTCCAAATACCATATCCTCCTTTAATTATGAAGAATCCTACTCATTCCAGGTGCTTTCTCAATCCTAAAAGGTGCTCTCTTTTTAAAGGGAATGCCAATCAATTGGATCCATACACTTTCAAGGCAATGGGGTTTATAACAATCATAAATAAACTATAAAGTTTCTGTGTTATTTGAGCAACGTTTCACATTTTTGTCTACACTTTAGATAATTATTCCACACCTAATTGTATTTATTACCACAATTTAGATTTATTTTAGCTAATGTTCAGACAAACCGATTCAATGACAAATTTGGGAGAGTGATTTGCAAACCCACAAATAAGTGCTTCTTTACATGATAAACTGCATCAAAATTTTAAATAAGGTATATTGAAAAAGCTAAAAGATGCGTATAGCCTAGGAATACTATCAGAAATAAATAAACTCCCTGGTAATAATAAGTAGCTTACTGTGTACAATACGCTTTTCTAAATGTTCAGCATTGCGTTAATTCATCACAGGATGTTCAGAACACCCTATAAAGTAAGCACTGCTATTACTCCCATTTTATAGATGAGAAAACTAAGGCACCAGATTGATAATTTCAAGCTCATACACCTGGAAAGTTTTAGAGCCATATTTCAAACCCAGGCATTCTGGCTGAGGGGCCCAGGCTTATAGCCACGGACAGTGGTGCCTCGCAATGATTGGTGTTAGTGCCATACAAGACATAGAGAAACCACATGAAAACTCAGTTTTCCTTATACTTTTGCCCCCTTTAGGACAAAATTATATGATATCAAATATACCATTTGGTGTAAATTATGCAACCCTTAAGTACTGCCAACTTTCTCAAGTTTAGAATACAATAATAAAAGTAATGTGACACCAATACAAATGATACGTGGCCTTTAAATGCTTGCAACTTTCAAGCTATTGGCCAGTTCCCCTTAATACTACAGAGTTTAGCTTTCATTTTTTTATCATTCATTACATTTTAACTAAGATTGTATAGCTCCTTTCTACAACAAATACACTGAAATGATCACGATGATGTTTTCGTCATTTTGAGTGGGTTCTACTATTTTCGACCTCACAATACCATTTACACTCTTACAGCTTCCTTCTGATTATTTCCCTTCCCTGTGCTTCCTTATAGTCATAGTCTCCCAAATTATTTGGCTCATTTAGTGCTCTCCTCATCTGTGTTATGTGTTAGCTTTTTGTACTTTTTAATTTTTTGCCCAGCCTTAAAGCATGGTCACTGGACCCAAGCGATCCTTGTTCTGCTCTGGCCCCTTCTGTCGGCTTACGTTCACGGCCTCCTCTTCTGCTCTCACTCTATTTCTTCCCAAGTAAATATCTTCACTATTTATTGTAATGCAGTTCTGTTTATAGCTGAAATTGCCCAGAACACACAGGTGGATTGGCACGGACTTGAGAACTGAACTCCTTCCTATCTACCTTCTCGGTCTATGGTCTTCACCTGAGTGTTTATTACTTTCTGGTTTGACTTACAGAACGCCTCAACAAGGATAATCTGCAGTCACTTTAAATGTAACAAGTTTGTCCTTGCTTAATCCTCACTGTCCTTTATAAAATGCCCTTCTCTGTGTGTCTTCCCTTAATATGTAAAACATATTGGTATACTCTCCACATTTTCTCCTGTAATGATTCCTTTAATTCTTCACTATCCCCACAGAGTCTAAGAACTTCCTTGTTCAAGCCTAAGGCAAAAAGCTCATAGGTAGCTTATTTACTTATCCTTGCACCCCTAGTCATTCACAGTACTGTTAAGTACTGGTTTGGGGGGATTTTTAAAAATTTAATTTAATTTTTGTTATTCTCAATTATATTGAGATATAATTGACATACATTTGGATAAGATTAAAGTCTTCAATGTGTTGATATGGTACATTTATATATTGCAATATGATTACCTCTGTAGCATTAGCTAACACCTCTGTCATATCACATTATCATTTCTTCCTTGTGGTGAGAACTAAGATCTAGTCTCTTAGCAAACTTAAAGTTTATAATACAGTATTGTTGACTATAACCACTATACTGTGGTATGTATATACAATGGAATATAACTTATCCATGATATAAAGGAAATTCTGGATGGAACTTGGGGGCATTATGCTAGGTCAGATGAGATAAAGATAAATACTGTATGATATCACTTATATGTAGAATCTGAAAAAGCTAAAGTCAAACTCATAAAAACAGAGAGTAGACTGGTGGCTATCAGGATCTGTGGGGAGTGTGGGGGGCGGGGTGGAACAATAGAGATGTCACTTAAGCCAAGGGTCCTCAACCCTTGGCTGACGGGTAACAGTCTGTGGCCTTTATGAACTGGGCCACACAACAGGAGGTGAGCAGCCCAGCAAATGAAGCTTCATCTGTATTTGCAGCCACTCCCCAATGCTAGCATCACTACCTCAGCTCCATCTCAGATCATCAGGCCTTAGATTTTCATAGGAGCACCTGTCTCTGGTGCCAAAAAGGTTAAGTGACAAACTCACAACTAATGGATAATTCCTGGAGTAATTGGTTCTTGAAATATAACTCTTAATGTCACACTGTTTCTCAAGAATTCATTATCCATTACTTTATGTTGAATTTCACAGCTGTATATCTAAAGTCTTTTTTTAATTGACTTTTATTTAACCAAAGTCTCAGAATTTCTCCAACATGGATCCTCCACAATATTAAGCCATTTTCTTCAACCTTTTCACATCCAAGTTCATTTCTGTTTCTATGACCTGCCTGAAGTCTAAACTTTAATCCATATTTATCTTTAATAAAATGTTTTTGCTTCTGATATCTTACATAATACTACATATCTGATTAAAAGTGGATTTGTGTCATTCTTTTTCTTCGACATAAATATAAATGTAGCTTGAAAATGAGGTAAGAGTTGGAAGAAACTGAGAAATCAAATGCCCTTAGGGATTATAATAGTCGTCTCCCCTTACCTGTGGTTTCACTTTGCAGTTTCAGTTCCCCATGGTCAGCCATGGTCTAAAACTATTCCATGAAAACTTCCAGAAATAAACAAGTCGTAGTTTTAATTGCGGGCGCCATTCTGAGTAGCGAGATGAAATCTCGCGCATCTTGCTCGGCCTCACCCAAGACGTAAACCAGCGTCTTCACGCAGCAGACGCTCTGCAGCCGCCATTCATTTAGCAGCCGTCAGGGTTATCAGTTGGACTGTTGCAGGATCACCATGCGAATATCAAGTAACACTTATTTTACTTAACATTGGCCGTAGACTGCAACACTAGTGCTGCTGGAAATTCGAATACGCCAAGGCTATATATAAAGTGCTTCCTTTAAGTGAAAAAGTGAAAGTTTTCAACTTAGTAGGCATTTTATCACCTTACCTCATCGCAGGAATGGTGAGTACAATAAAATACACTACTTTGAGAAAAGAAAAACCATATTTGCATAACTTCTACTACAGTATTTTTGTAATTGTTCTATTTTATTATTAATTATTGTTGTTTATCTCTTACTGTGCCTAATTTATAGAGAAAATTTTATCATGGGTATGTGTGTTGGGGGAAAAAATAGTATATACAGGCTTCAATACTAACTGTGGCTTCCGGCATCCATTGGGGCCCTTGGTAGTTATCCCCTGCAGGTCAGGGGGCTACGGACTACTGCAGTTCTGCTGCTCTATTTTTCAGGTAAGGGAATGTGGTTGAGAGGTTTTTTCAAACCCTGGATCTCCAAGGGCCCATGGTGCTCCTCATTGGCATTCATCACAGAGGCTTTGGTCTCAGTAAGTGCTTAGTACAATGTGTTGGATTTATTTTTATTTAGAAATGGAAAAGAGTGTCTTGGTAAAATTTAACTTTCACTGGGACTACTTAGGCAAATTCATTTGAAACCAGCCTCTGGGAACTTTAAAACAACAGAGTAATGACTCATTAATCTACCTCCCAGATCTTGCTAACGTAAAATTATGACTTTGGCAAATAGCTTTCAATACCACAGATACCATCTGTTACTCTTTTCTGGCTGAGTCATACACCATTGTACTTCCCCCAAATGTAATATGAACCCAAGTAATGCACCAATTAAAACATATCAAGCTAGGATCTGAATGAAAAAGAGAAAGCAGTTTATTAAGTGAAAATTATTGTGTACGTCTATAATAAATATTATAGTAAACTGTATATTTTCATTTAGCAAATATTGCATAACCTTGATAGTATCCTCACTGTTTACATACTTAGTATTTAGTTTCTAAATTACATTTTCTGAAATACACACTCCTAAAACTAATATTATTCAGAATCAACATCAGGTCAAGGCAGATTTAATATTTACTTGCTTGTGCTTATAGAATATGAGCTTCTTCGTTAATACATTATTACTCATTTCAAAATTATTATGTTTTATGTTTTTTAGGAATCTCATTAGGTAAAACTGGTATATTTTCTGCATGCCTTGTTATATTACAGTATTATGTCATCAATAATTTCAAATAGATCTAAAATATAAACTCCTTGAGATCACAGACTATGACTTATTTAACTTCCTTATACATTTACTGCACATTATGAGTAGCAGTTATTAAAAAACGTATAATTAACTTGTTTCCTTGTTGACTTTGTGGATAATATACTACATATAATTTTTACCATTCAACAGAAAGTACAACAGATAGTACAGACTTTCCTGTACTATGTTCTGTTCTCTATTCTGTACTCTGTTTTTTTTATACTGCTCTTATCCTGTCTTAATTACTGAAGTTTTAGAGTATGTCTTGAAGTCCAGTAGCATAAGTCCTCTGACTTGAGCTTCATGATGGTCGTGCCTGCTCTAGGTTCTCTGCACTTTCATATACATTTTGGAGCCAGGATATGAATTTTTACAAAATGTCCTGTGTGATTTTGTTTTAATTTTATTGAATCTCAACATGGAGAATGTAGTGCTCAATGTCAGCACAATAGACACCCTAACAACATAGAGTCTTTCAATCTGTGAACATGGTGCAACCCTCCCTTTAACTGTCCCCTTTTATTGTATTCAGCAGTATTTTGTAGTTTTCTGTATAGAGGCCTTTTAAATATTTTTTAAAGATTTATGTCTAGATGCTTGATTTTTTTTTGATGCTCTTATAAATAGAATTTAATTTCCATTTTCTAATTCTTTTTGTTAGAATATAGATATATCATTAAATTTTGTATCTTTTGACCATCCTAATATTTGATTAACTCAAATATTTAGAATTTTGAATGTCTTATATTATAAACATGTCATCTGATAATAAAAGCTTTTATTTTTTATTTCAATATTTATACCTTTTATTTCTTTTTCTTATATTATTGAACTGACAAGAACTTTTATTATAATGTAGATAGGAGTGACAATAGTTACAACCTTCTCTTGTGCCTTATCTCAAAGTCTTCCAAATTGTATAAGTATGATATTATCTGTAGGTTTGTTTCTTTCTATTCCCAGTTTCATAAACATTTACTTTAATCAAATACTTGTTCTATTTAAACAGTCATATTGGTTTTTTTCTCCTTTCTTTTGCAAATGTGGTAAATTACTTGACTGATTTTCAAATGCTAATTTAGCTTTATCTTCCTGAGATAAAACTGAGATTCAATATATTAATATTTGATTATAATTTTTGCACCAATGCTTGAGACACATTTGTGTGTAATCATTTCTAGTATCTCTCTTAGGTTTTGGTATCACATTCAGAGTTTCTTCTTTTTCTGTTTTCTGAAAGACTGAAAACTATTTTGTTTTATATTTTTCTTAAGTGTTTCAAAGAATTCTTTAGTAATAATAATCTCAATTGTTGTGTTGTTTGTAGGAAGGTTCATTTTTACTACTGATTCAGTTCCTTTAACAGATGTATGACTTTAGATAATCTACTTTTTCTTGTGTTAGTTTTAATAAATTTTAAAGGCTCTAAAATATTTCATTCTAGCTATCAAATTTATTGACATAACTTTAAAATAACAATTTATTATTCACTTTTTAACACTATGGTATTTGAATTGATGTCCTATTTTTTCCTTCCTGATTTAGTATATTTTTTCTCTGTTTATCTTGATCAGCCTTTCCACAAGTTTATCGCTTTCAAAAACCAAACTTTTGTCCTATTTTTGTTGTTTAATACATTTATAATCTTTTTCACTGATTTCTGGCCATATCTTTATCTCTTTCATCCTCCTTTCATTGGCCTTCAATTACTTTTATTTTCCTGAGATGGAAACTTTGATGACTGATTTTAAAAGATTTTTGTCTCATAATATATGCTAAAATGTGTGTTATTTCCTCCTGACTAGGACAATCTGTAGCCACTAACAGAGCTCCAGTACTCTTTCTCTGGACATCTTAAATCTATTCTTTTGGTGATAGCTCTGAATGATATTGGATAAGACACTTACTCCACCCTTTCTGGTATGAGAAAGATTGAAGTGAAGAGTAAAAAGAAGGAAGGTAAAAAAAAAAAATAAAGAAGAAAAATAGTTTGACTGAAACCTTCCTAAAATTCCCTCTGGTACTAAAATTCTAACTCTTTAAATAGCCTGAATTATTTTGCTCCACGCTTTTCAATCCTCTCTGTATAAAAAATATGCAGCCACCATAATAGGCTCAGTGCACAAACAAGCTTTTACATCTGGAAAGGCCAAGTGAATTGCTCGCTCAAATGCTGGCAGAGAACGGCCAAGGTGCTGGGTATTTGCTGTGGGAGGTATAATTACCTGTCCCCTTTGCACGGGTATTGTGATGAAATTTATGTATTCAGTTCTTCAAAGGTCTTAATCTGAAACATTTTTTTCTCCACATTTCCTAAGTTAAATCTTATGTAGCCTTGTCAGAACATGTCTGACTTACTTACATATTTTTCTTTTAGCATAAACTCAAGGTCATAAATTCAAATGCCTATAGGGAGTGTATGGATCAATGAATGAATTAGCCCATCATGATGGTTCTGATATTTCAATACTTTTTAAAAAATATTTTAATATTGCAACTGAAACTTAGCCTTGGTATAAATGAGACAAAGAGAAGTGAAGGAGACTTTAGGGAAACTGGAGAGCATATAACCTTCTGTTGAAAAAGAGTGTCAGATACTCTGCTTGAATAGATGGTTGCCACACAGAAGGATGAGCTTAGGGTACCAAGATATTTCAATTTCTAAAAAGGAACAAGAAATTAAGATTTTGATATAACATCTTCCAATTTCTAAACATGGATAAGTTTCACAATTCTTTTGTATAAGAAGAATTTTCATCTATGTGCCATATGTGGATCTCTGTGGTGGCACTGTCAAGAAGTATTTGAGGTTTTTACTAAAGCTTTTGTACGATTTCTCCTAAATGCAGATATAAAGCAATATTACAAATATAATACATAAGGAGGAAGTGCCTGCCTCAAGTATAAAAAAAAAAAATAGAAACTTCTTTCTTCTGAGTAGCTGTGGATTGGCCATTCTTTGATCAAAAAGCAAATTCTTTATGTTGACTTTAATCATATTTCCTAGTTTTAAAATTTACCATTATTTTATTTCTGGAACATCCTCATTATTTTATTTCTGACTCTAAAATTGATGTTCTGCAACATGAACAATTGTCAGACTATTTTTCTTTTGGGGAGCATAAATAAGAATTACATATTTTTATTAGTAATTAAAAAAACTTTACTCATTCAATAAGTATTTACTCAGGATCTATTGTCAGACAACCATGCTAGGTACTGGGGATAAAATGATAAACAAAACCAGACTGGATCTCTGCTCTTGTGGTATTTTCAGTTAAGTGGAGGATATAGGTAGTAATAAAATAATCATGTAAAAATGTAAAATTACCACTGTCAGAAGTACTGTGACAGGGCATTCAAGTCAGGGAAGAGCTTCAGCTCAGTTCTTTAGATATCATTCTAGAAAAGGCATGCTATAAACACATCTTTTGCTAGCCAGCTTCAAGAAAAACAATAAATAATTCGCCTCCCTCCTAAAGAGGTTTTTAAAAAGAATCTTCTTTGTATAGAGTTTTGTGTGACTCTCTTCTGGAATCACGAGAAGCATTGGGCATGTAGGTTGAATTTGGGTCATCCAGAGGAGGGTTTTTCAGAAAGGAGCTATTGTTCTAGTCTTTGCTTCATCATAACAGGTTCCTTAACATTCTACTTACTGGGGAAAATTTATTCCCTCTCTTATATTCCAGTCCTTTCCCCAAATTCCCTGTGTATACGTAAGGAGAAAGTGGAAGACTTTATAATGTATTCAGAAATCATGAGAAGTCAAATGCATACAAGACATAGATTTTAGCATTACATGTGTAACCTAGTTGCTAGGAGAACCTCCCAGTGACTATCCTCTTGGGTTGGGTGATACCCAGGTACTGTCTTTGTAGGGATCTCTTTTCATCTAGGATTCTGATCTAATCAAATGCAAATATTTACACTGGTGTATCTATTTTTTCCATTGTTCTCGTAATATGTGTCAGATATTGCTCTAGTGCCTCATAGGTATTCATTTATTTAATCTTCCTAAGAACTCTGATGATAGATGCTACGATTATTTCCCTTGTACAGATTAAAAAAGGATAAGGAAGTTTAGCAACTTAACATTATCAGATAGCTATTAAATGCTCAGTCAGGATTTGAACTCATTCTTTTTGATTCCTAATGATTGGCAATATTATTCACTTTACTGCTCAAGATTACTTGTCCCATCTTTTTTTATGTTTTTCCTGGAGCCAGTTTTTGACCCCATCAATATTTGTTCCTATTTAGTTTATAACACTACACATAATAAGCTGATGCTATTTTTCATCCTCAAAAAATTTTAATTTCTATTTGACAATGATCTTGACAAAGAAGAAAGATTTTAGTTACATTTAAAAATTGATGTTGCATCTATGGCCATGCTACCCTGAATGTGCCTGATCTGTCTGATCTCAGAAGCTAAGCAGGGTTGGGCCTGGTTAGTACTTGAATGGGAGACCACATAGGAAGACCAGGTGCTGTAGGTATTAAGAAGGAAGGAAGGAAGGAAGGAAGGAAGGAAGGAAGGAAAGAAAGAAGGAAGGTTAAAAATTGGTGTTGCACAGGGAGCTCTATGACATGTTCAAAATTTTAAAGGGGCACAAGAAAAGAGGCTCTTTACCTGGAATAAATAGAGTTGCCCAGAATTATAATAAACTTTCACATTCTAAAGTCTCAAAGATCAGAGCTCTAGAGCAGTTATAGTGCCATGAGTAACCACTTTAGTTGTGTTGGGGCAAAAAAAAAAAAAAAAAAAAAAAAAAAAAAAAAGAAAGAAAGGAGGGAGAGTTCCATGGAATAATATTAATAAATGGTAGAAAATAAATAGACAAATTTTGCTTCTCTTTAGTACAAATAATGAACTTAAGACTCTAAGAGAGAAAAGTAGAAAAGTAATCAGAGGTAGGAAAAGAGATTAGAAAAGTCGTTAGTTGTTCTAAGTAGATTTACATTTTCTCCATACACAACACATACATTATCTGGGGGAGATGAGATTTGAAATGAGAGGCTTAAACACAATGAAAGAATAGAGAGGATGGTTATTCTGTCCCCTATGACTCTTAAGAATTGCTTCTTTTTTCTTGATTCATCCTCTAGTTCTTGCTTTTTTAGGTTCTTTTGATCCAACAGAGACAGGTGTGTAAATCCTCTAGATATCTTAGCAGGTACCTATAAGAGCAAAACCTGGTGAATTTTTATACCTGTCTTTCAACTTCATTGTGTAACCAGCTAGCTTAGCCTCTGTGACAGAATAATGTAAGCTTAAGTTGAGAAGGCAGAGGATCCATCTCTGTCACTTATTCTTCAGTAAAATGTATTACAGAGGTGCCTTTCTTACAGGTCTGTGGTGATAATTAAGTGAGCTTATATGTAAAAAGTATTTTAACCATATTTATCTTTGTCATTAAGATATTAAGAGGCTATGTCTTTTACCATTTATTCATTCACTTTAACCAAAATATTCCAGGGACCCAAATGAAATGCATAGGGAAACTCATATTTCACATAAAATGAAGATGTCTAAAAGTCATTTTGTAGATTACATGTATCAAAAGTAATAAAATGCACTCTGCTTTGGACAAAAAGACAAGACATGGGAACTTGATCAAACTATAGTCTAAATTGTGGCTCTGCCATATAACGTGTGACCTCAGGCAACTGAGAAACAAAGATAATTCCAACATTATAGTCTAAGAATTAAATGAAATACTTAGCACAGTGGTTGGCCATATATGTGGTTGGCTCAGTAAATGTATAATATTATTATTGTTTATTACTATTATTTGTAAAACTTGTATTCTTTTTGCTTGGGTATTGAAATCTCTTGTAGTAAAAATCTTATCTTTTCTGAGATATTTTGATAAGCCTCTTGGTTGGGGTAGATCTAAGCTTTGGGTCATGCAAGGGATAGTACCCAGGCTTCATAGGAGTGACAGCTCTTTAGCAAAATAGATACAGCAATTTTGAGGCAAAAGAAGGAAGAGAGAGAAAGAGACAGTGAAGGAGGAGAGAACAAGCAAGTTAGTAGAATCTTACATAGTATGTAATGTGACATCCCGTTTAATCTCCAAATCAGCGATAACCTCTATATTGTTTTATGATACTTTGTTTTAGTGGATGTATTTATGTGAATGCATGTGTATTATTTATGTGCCATCTCCTGGGAATATGAGACTAAAAATGGTCAATGTAGGTGAAGTTACAGATGCCATTTGTATGTTACATCTTCAGTGTTGATTCATGTTTCTCTTGTCAGGAATAAGAGAATTCTGGCATTGGGTGGTGAAATCGTTGATGAAAGGTTTGCCTAACAATTCTAGTCCATAATTGTTAAATAACTTTGGCATTCCAATTTAATTATCTTCAGGATATTCATATGTAAAACAGCAGTAATTATAGTTAGCAGATGCTCACAGAACCTACTGGGATTGCCCATCAAAATATCTATGGTTTTATAACAGTGTAACAGACATGCCACCGTTAACAACAACCAAGTCATGACAGGAATTGGATAAACTCCCTGGCATACATTTTATAAAGCTTTCTAAAAGTGATCCCAATAATTATGCATGCTTTTTAGATCTTTCTCTCATAAAGAAAGCTATGATGGATTTTATCAACTTTCTATACAAAAATATAAGACAAAGCCAAGACAAATATCACTTTATTCTCTACTTTTTGTATATTTTTCCTTCCCTTCACACCCACTCTCTTCCTGCCAATCTTCTCTGCCTCCACTTGACCTCTTCTAGCAAATTAGCTTGGCCTCTTTCCATATTAAATACATTTATTAGTAATAAATTTTCTTTTTTCCCTTGGCATCCTTTGGTTGAAAATCTGGTAGGTCAAAGACCTATGGAGGATACAAAGATGACTCATGATCTCCAGTAGGAGATACAAAGATGATTCAACAGTCTTTGAAGTAGACCTGTTGTTCAGTTCTGGCAGCCTCTTCTGCTTGGGGAAATCACCTTTCAAGATACAGACAGGGCATATGACCATGGCTAGAGCCAAGGATAGGTATTTGAGCCAAGCAAGGTCAGACAGAGTCTTTTTCAGTGAGTCACATGGAGAGAACAATTAAGAAGCATTTTCCGCTGTGCTTGTTACACTAGGATGATGTGAGCCTGGAGCTGCTGACAGCCATCTTTCCTGCTAACTCGAATTCATGCAAAGTGAAATCCAGGAGAGAATTGCATTGTTAAAATGTTTGCTCCCAGGATTCCCAGAAACATTTAGAAATAAATTCTCTTTTAGCTTAAACTAATTTGAATTGGCTGTCTGTCACTGGCAATCCAAAGTGTCCCGATGAATTCCACTTTCTAAGAGTTTATAGCCTAATAAAAGAATCCAGCTAGAGTGGCAACATTGTCCTGAAGTGACCAAGTTGAACAGTATAAATATTTCCACTTGCGCCTAAAAACAGCAGCAGTATTGCAATAATATGTTGTTTATTGCCGCAACCCTGTTTCACCTTGATTCTTAGGTTCCAAAGTTTTTTGAAAACCTTCCAGTTTTAGTGGTGGTATGCAGGAGATGTGTGTGGGCTGAGGGAATGAGGTCAAAGCCATCTTCTCGGTGGTGTCACCAACCCCAGAGTCTCTATTAGGCCCCCTCAACTGCTGTAAACGGCATGTGACCCAGGCGAAAAATGTAAAATTAACTAAACCAGATGTTAACTATACAAATGGACATTAGGCCCCTAACTCTTTTATCCAACTAGATTGCCACCCCAATGCTCTGCCTCCTTTTCTGTAGCCACACTAGTTCACTTAGGCTGGAACTGGTTTCGTACTAAAATTCTAACACTTGTTAACACTGTTCTGGATTCTTATTTGCAATGTAGACAGATGATCGCAAATTGTGAAAAGCCTACTTCTTTTATCTACCATGTTTAGCTTTCTTCTTTTGAAAATGCCTTTTAAAACTATAATCATAAGTGGCAAATGATATCCTTTCAAATTCTATTTAAGAGTGTTAATAGTAATGAAAGTCAAATAATAAGGTTTGATGAGTACAAAGTACTAGAAATGTCTTATTGATTAGAAATGACAAATCATAATATTCTTTCTTCCAAATAATTAAGCTCTCCATCTACACATATCATGTCACACAGCTTTATAATGGCTAGGAACAAATTCTGCAGATAGTAAAAGGAGATATTAAAGAATACAATAAATCATATCTTTAAAGAAATTAACCAAGAAGGATAAAAACAAAACAAAAACAAACAACAACAATACAATACAGGAAGTTACCTGCAGGGAATGAGGGCAGGGTAGAGAAATAGTCAAGGAAATGACACAATGCTGAATGCATACTATTGCTTTTGTATACTATTGACTTAGGGAGCATGTTAATGTTCTATGTATTCCCAAAATAACTCTAAATCGTAAGGATAGGAAAGAATACAGAAAGTAAACTTAAAAAAAGAACCCAAGTATTTTTTAAATGAATAACACAATCACACCAAAGGGAAGGAAAATGTATAAAAATATGAATCCAAGTAGCTTTTTACACAGAATTTGACTATATACTTTTAGTCCTGCAGTCAGGGAAAAAGCAAACAAAACTTGGACTATTTTGAGTGGATTTGTTTTGTTTTGTTGTAGTGGTATGGTGAGACAATTTCAAAATTATTTCAGTTGTATCGAAGGATTGAACTAATGAGTAAATGTTTTTATTTATTATTTATTATTTGTAGCCACAGTTCTAAGTGTAGAAGAAAGATGGAATGATGAAATGAGAAAAGACAAGGAGGAAATGTGTAGAAATAGAGTGGAGTAGAAGATCAGTATGAACTAATAATAACGACCTCAGTAACTGGTGTTTTGTCATCCTCATCATAATCTTTATCATCAGCATCATCAATTTTAATTGCCCTGGTGCCTTTTTTTTTTCTTTACTGGATGGGGCTGCACCTCTAGCTAAAGAGTGGCACTGGGATTTCCTCAGGTTCTCTGAAGCTGTGGCAGCCAGTGGGGCTCAATCTAATTGTAACATGCATCTACAGACATTATTGCTTTTGTGAGAATTATATTGCCCATTACTGCGCTGAATTTGGTTATTAAATTACTTTCAGTAGAGATTTGTAAGTATATGAATGTAGAAAGTTACCAGATTTGTAGTTATCAAACTTTCAGAGCTTGTGCAGCCAATTCAATCCTCTGAGTCTCAGTTTCTTCATCTGTAAAATTTGTACTTTGGAATAATTTAGAACAAGTTTGTTATTACCTAGTAAAATTAAATAAATTTTCTGTGATACCAGCAATTACAACTCCTACATATACACCTCAAAGAAACTCTTGCATGTGTGTACCAAGGTATATAAACAGAATGTTTTAGAACCATTGCTTATAGTAGCTGAATACTGGGAACAACCCAAATAAATACCCTTTAACACTGAAATGAATAAGTATATTGTGGTGCAGTTACACTTCATTTCAAATGAGAAAATCAAAACTAGAGCACAAGGATAAATCTGAAATATTAGGATGAGCCAAAGACTGAAAACTCAAAAGAATATATACCATATATAATCAATTTACAAGTTTAAAAATGAATCATATTACTTTGAGATGAATACATAGGTGGTAAAACTTTTACTGAAAGGTAAGGGAATAATTATTACAAAATTCTGGAGAGTGGTTCCCTCTATGAAATTGAGAAGGTCTTGGAACCTTGAAGGAGACTGGTGATAGTCTATGTCTTAGTCTGGATTATTATCATTTTGCTGGTGAAAATACGGAGGCTCATGTAGTTGTGTTATATAGGTGTTAGCTTTATCATTATTAAGCTAAACACATTTATGTACCTATAAAGATGTTTTCATATAATAAAGATACAAAATGTTTTTGTATTTTAAAAAGCAGTTCTAACAGGCAAATTCTGAAAATGGTTTGAATAAATCTCACCATCAATGAAGTTATGTTGAGAACAAAGGTAAAATATTACAAATAATATTAATTAAGAGAATATGGTCACAAACTTTAGCATGTAGGATGTTATTCATTTAGACATATAAATTTTATTATGTTTAGTAAAAAATCAAGTTTCAAGTTACAGTCACACTCATTCATGATGACTTGATTTAAAAGGATTTTCTAGGACAAGATAAATCAGTCATAAATTTTTTTCTAATGTTTCTAAGTATGTGTCTATACAATAAAGTGATCAAGATAACATTGAAATGTAGATTACTTTCCTTGTATTAAGTAATGCCTTTGAGGGTGTACAATAACTCTAGCTTTTTGATAAACTAATTGGGAAAGTCACACACACAAATGTGTTCCAATGATGTCAACATTTGGGTAAAATCTTTGCAGACATAGAAGTTTTGAGGTTTAACACCTCCATTATTATTATTTTTTGGAGTTAAAATGAAAAGGTTTATAGTGATTTAGGCATTACAATATGAATTATATATTGGCTTCAAAAAGCACATGCTTGTTTAGGAAACTCTTTGGAAAGCCTCTGGCTTAGAATGTATAAAAAAAAAGGAGGGAAAATCCCAGACTATGTAAACCCCCTCCAGATCAGAAAGAAAGGCTATTTACTAAGTTCATGGAGAAGAACAAGTGATGAGGGTAAGTAACTTGTATTTGTCTTTCACTTTGGAATTTACATTGATTTTTTATGTATATCATCCACACAATAACTCTGGATAGAGACATGACTTATATCATGCCTATTTTCAGATGAAAATTTGGACTCATGGAGTGTAAGCATCTAGAAAATTTGGACTCATGGAGTGTAAGCATCCAGAACAGGATCGCTCAATTACTTATCTGAGTTTCTTTCAAAAAACATTAGGACATTAAATGACCAAGAGGCATAAGTCAAAGTCTCTGCCATAAAGAACTTTCTTCTTCTTATTGATACACTTAGAGAGCCATATACATAACCCAGTGCTAAAATGTTATATTCAGATTAAGTACTGAAAGAATGTTCAGAGAAAAAAGGAACAATTTACCACCTTGCCTGCTTTTGTCTTTGGCATAGATCTCTACAATGAAATTGCTCAACATGGTGCTGGTGTTGTACATAACCTTCATTGAGGAATATAATCAAACAATGGGTAGTCATATTTAAAAAAAATCAATCTGGATTCTTCAGGCTGTCTGTTCTTTACCATTTCCTTTATCAGAAATTACTGAGAATTTGGTATAAATTTCAGAATGTGTTATTCTTCTTCTGATATCCTTTCCATAATAGAGTCCAGCTCTATTTCATTTGCTAAAAATTAATAAATGACTGTATTCAATTATATTTTATTACTTTTTAACTGTTTCAATTAATTATATTGATTACCTTTTAATATAATAAAATCAATTCAAGTCATTTTATGAATTAAAATATTGACTACACATTATAGAAGTTATAGAGTAGGCTTAAGCAGGTATTAACTTTATGCCCCCCCCCACCCCGGTGATGGACCATACACTAATTTTCCTTGTTGAAAAAAAAAAAAAAAGGTAAATTACTTCCCTATTGCTTTTAGACAAATTATTTCAATTAACTGTTGCAGGATAATTAAGCACAATTAATTTTAATGTAAATCAGGGTATTTATAAAATAATACCAGCAAGGCTATTAAAAATATATATATCCTGTTATTTTAAATGGCTTTTTGTTACACTAGAATTTTAATAGTTGCAGTGCTTTAGATTTTGATTCAACATAGATTTCTTAAAAACATGTCATGTGCCAAGTTATTATCTAGGAGCAGAGCCTGAGACAGGGATTCTTGTTCAAGTGTTCTCAGGTGAGGAAATGAGGCCTGAGAATAGAGCAGAGGAAGAAACTTAACTCAGGAAGTAGTTTCAGTTTGGGGCTAACTTTGGTCTGATCTCAGGGAAGCTCTATAGCATACTCGCACCACAGACTTTGGCCCACCTTGAAGCAAGAGGCAGATTGTTTGCATTTCTGTGGCAGCCAGGGACTGCCCTATGTTGTGACAGAAGATTTCTTTTGCATAAGGTCAATTGTTAGAAAAAAAGTGGAGGCAGCTCAGAACATATGTCCCAAAGGGACGTAGAACAAATCTGTTTAATAATAACTTTGTGCTTTGGTTTGGGGAGAAGCTTCAGAAGACAGTGATGTTCTATCACAGTTCTCCTTTTATATTACCCACTGACTTAATAAAAGCCAATGTAATTATGCCCTTTCATGGGAATTACTCTCATAATTTGCCAGGTTTGTTCATGTTCTAGGTGATGCCTGAGAAGTTCTTCCCTACGTTCTCCCACTGGCAAGCTCCTACTGGTCCTCTAAGACCTAGCTCATATGTTTCCCTTCCTATAAACCCTTTTCTGCCTCTTCAAGGAAGAATAGTTGCTCTCGCCTTCACACTCCTGCACTGCTTTTACATTGCTTCTTTGTCATCACACACATTTCATGTTTTGAATTTTGTTTATCAGATAAAACTGTCGACCTGAGCAGTATCTTATTCATTCAAGAAGGCCAGAAGGCAGCTGAATGACTGGAAGAGTAACAGATAAATAATTTAGATGTGGAAAACATAATTATTTTTGCCTCTCCTTTCATAAATTGAAAAATAAAGGACATTTGGGAAAAAACAATCTATCCATGATTCTGTCACATGTTGTGTGGCCTGAAGTGAGATGTTTCCCCAGTGTGGACCTCAACTCGATCTATCTGTAATTTGGGTTAGTTGGATTAATAGTGTCCAAGGTTCTATTACTATGAAAAAATACCTTTAATAGCTATTTGTTTGCCACCTGTAGGCACTCATTAAATAATTGTTGAATGAATTAATAGATGATAGCACAGGCTTAACTATATGAGGCTCTCCCTGATCTTAAAAACTTCATGTTATTGGGCCTGGTATTGAACCTCTTTAAAGCTCATAGATTTGCTGAGAATTAAATGAGATCCAGTCTCCTTCCCTTTTTCCTTCTTCATTTTTTATAATATGTAAAATTGTGTCTCCCACAATTTGTACATTGAAATCCTAATCTCTAGTACCTTAGAATGTGATCTTTGGAATTTGTTTCAGATATAATTAGTTAAGATGAAGTCATACTGGAGTAGGGTAGATCCCTAATCCCATCTGACTGGCGTCCTTATAAAGTGGAGAAATTTGGACACAGACATTGTTTTGTGTCAATATCAGCTTATCAATAACCAGTGTTGTGGCTGGCCTGGCCTTTGTGCTGCTTCTTATGATTGTAAGATAAATTTGCCAACAACAGTCAGGAAACTGAAAAACAAATGATTTATTACTTTCATGTTCCCCAAATCCCATGGCACACCTGAGGCCCCACAGGGAAGATGGACAGAGGCAGGTCTGTGGTCTCCTTTTACTGGGACCAAGAATGAGGGCCTAGGATTTTGAGAGCTCACTACTGATGAATTTAAAACATAAAAGCAGGAGTTTAAAAAAGGGAAGAGAAAAAAACAAGCTGCACAAATGGTCAGTTATGGAAATCAACCAAGATCTCTAAAGCAAAGTAGCCTAGGAGTAGGGGATGACTATAATTTAATCTAGTCTTATGGCTGGCAATATGCTTATTTGAGATAGCCATCTGTAAAATGGATGCCACTTTGAAGTGGAAGCCTCAGCAATCAAAGCTTTAGTCAAACACTTGCATTATAAAAAGTAAAGCCAACCATTAAGGCTCCCACTGTGGGCATGCTTAGAGGAGACAATGAGAAGAGACACAGAGAAAGCAACCATCTATAATAAACCAGAGAGATGCCTGGACCAGATTTGTGTTTCCTCACAACCCTCAAATGGAACTTATCCTGCTTGAATTTTGATTAGACTTCTAGCTTTCAGAACTGAAACAATACATTTCTGTTGTTAAAGCTGACCAGTTCGTGGTATTTTGTTAAGGCAAATATCTCTATCAACTATCAATCTATCTATCTATCTAGCTATCATCTCTTTAATCTACAGTACTATAACATAGTGCCTGAAATATGGTTAATGCCTAAGAGCTACAATAAAATCAACAAAAGGGAAAATTTATGAGGGATTATTGCACAGAGTACAGTGTTGGATGCGTTATATCACTCCTAAACCCAGGCTTCTATTCAATGCTAATAGCTCTATGAAGGAATGTTAGAACTCAGAGTTAATTTGGGCAACACATAAAATTTATTTATTAGGATTAGGAAGATGTCAGAGCTTGATGTTCTTTTCCTTTCATTTTTATTTTATAATTTAATTCCTTATAGTTTTATTGTGGTTTGATGATTAAATTTTATATTGTTTACTACTTTACAGTGAAGTTTATTTTAATGGAAATAGATGAATGCATGATATTTTATACCCCTGAAGTATCTATATGGAGAGCAAGCCTTAACACCTGGCCATGTATTATGACAATATCACTCCTGACTACTTGACAACAGACATCTTATGTTGAATGTTGATGGCTTTAAAAAGGATATTCTAAGTTTAGAGGATAATCAGCTAGCTGATGGTCTTTTTTTTTAGTAAGGAAGTTGTGCCTTTCTTTCTCCTCCACTCCTTCTCATATGCATATGCTTTAACACTACTCAAATCTATTCCACTACATGCACACACACACACAAAGACCTGAAGACATTGAAAGAAAAGTCATCTCTATCACCATCACAACTCAGCATGCACCAATGTATAATACTACATAATTAGCATTATATTAGAACAATATCTAATTTTCCAAACACAAAGACAAGATTACATGGAAACCTGTCTCTTAAATGTGCAATATATATCTGCTCCTCAAATGACTTATGTTAAAAATGCTCCTTTGCCTTAAATGATCTTTTTCTTTGTTTGGGTGATAAATCAGTTAGGCAATCAAAAGTGACTATTGGAAAGGTTTGTGTTATGCCTAATTTCAGAGAAAGATAAAAAAATAAAACTTGAGAGCCAATGAGGTTGATCTTATAAATATATTTTTCTATAATATATTTATAGTTCATTTAGTAGTCCTATTTCCTTGAATTCTAGACATGGAGAGGTTAGTGATAGGAAGAAATGATGCCAGAAAATAAGATCGCTCTGATAATATCCAGAATCTGAGGGTAGGGACCAGGACCAACTACATAATTTGGGGAGCCCAGGGCAAAATAAAATATAGGACCCCTTGTTTAAATATTATTAAGAATTTTAAGGCAGCCTAAGCATGGGACCCTCAAAGTGTGGGAGCAATTTACATACCCATGAATCTGGCCTTCGGAGTCACTCTTAGGTAATAGTAATTATAGCCAACATTCATTGTGTCCTTATAATACATTGCCTTTGCTCTAAGTAATTTATAGGAATTAACTCATTTTATCTTCACTGTAATCTATGAAGCATGGTCTATATGTATCCACATTTAAAGATTTAAAAAATAAAAAGCCCTGAGGCATAGGAACATTCTAGTAATTTGCCCAGAGTTACACAACTTGTTTATGCCAGAGGAATAAAATTCAGGCATTTATTTTCATAGCCATATTTTTAACTACTAGCTATTCTGTTTCCTTCTAGATAAAAACCTCTCTATAGAAAATAGTGTCAAATATTATCTCTTGCTGAATATTTAGCACAATAGAAGTATTCTCTAATCTCTACCCTAGGACTGATAATTCCCCATGATGGCAGTTTATACTTAGAGAATGCAACTTGCTATATCATCATTGGTTTGTAGGTCACTAGAACCACCATTTAAAGAAGTCTTTTATGTGTAATATTGATTGTATAAAGCACCGAACCTTATTGTGATTTTTTAAAAGAGCCTCCTATAGTCTGAGTTAATTATGTTTTCTTCGATATTATTTTGATTCATCATACATTCAATCTTTTTATATTTTTAAGAGCAAAACCACATTTAATTTTTTTTTAGATGTGCAATTAGTTGATGAGTTTTCTATCAGTTTCTGTGCACTTTCAAAGTAATCCTGATCACAGCAGGTTATCAGAATACAATCTGGATGTGTTATTAATCAAAACTGGCACAGCTGGAACCCAAAGCAATAAAGGATTCAATGGCACCCCTGAGGACCAAAGTTAATTACACAAGGAAATGACTTCCTCAGGTAGAGGCAGTCATAGTTCAGGCTGGCTTAGGTGCAAAGCATTCTGGCTCCTGGGCAATAGGTGATAAACTTGACATTCCTAGGATGTTTTGGCTGACGGAGGAAACTGACTTTCTTGTTAGTGTGGTTCCAGAGAGAAAAGCCAGACAGAATGAGTGAACACCCTAGCCATGGAGGTGCCCTCATTTCCATTCCGATTTGTGAAGATGGTAGGGACTGAAAAACCTAACAGAATGGTCTCCAAGTATCTGTTGATCTGACAGGTGGCAGAATATTGTTCTCCTCTAGGCCAGCTGGGATTACCAGAATGACTGGATGAGAAGCAAAGGCAACATAGGAGCAATAGGCAAACATTGATTCGAAACATTTATTTAAATTGTAATCCAATCAGATAAGTTTCCCACCTCAATTTTTAACACAATGTGTTCTTGTTTCAAGTGGAAAATATTTCTTTCTTTCAAAGACTTATTAGACTGCAAATTTTTTTCATCAGCTACCAGCATGATACCTAGACTATAGTTTGTAGTCACTGATTATTTGTTGAATGAATGAATGAATGAATGAATGACTAATGGAATGATAAGTTTTGTTTGGGGAGGGGAGGTGAGTACGTGAAGAAGGGGAAACATCCAAGTTTATTCCAGAAAATAGTTTTTCCTTATGAGAAATTCTCTTACTCATTTCTGGGGCTAAACTCCTCCGAACAACCATATTTTCTTGCTGTTCCATATACAAAGTAATGCTTGCCTTTTTATGTCTTGTGTTATAGCTTGTCCCTATCACTTTACTGAGTGATATAAAACAGAAGCCTAGCAGACCTGTTGAAAGGTTGGACTGCAATTTGTTTTAAGACATGTGATACTTGCGGCCAGTCTAAGAGATGAGTTGCCATTCTAAATTTTATTTTGTTTTTTCTATTAATTGACTTTCTATTAATTAACCTTAACATAATTTCTTCCACCGAGATATGAATGAATGTAAGATAATTTGCCTTTGAATATCTGAGAAAACCATGTGATTTCTACATTTCATAAAACCACAGCTAACGGGCTACTCTTTGCTCTCATTCAGTGTCCTCCAAATAGTCCTAATGATAAGTTTGGGTCACATTTTTATTCCAGAAAAAAAAAAAAAAACATTGGTACATATGAGTATTTGTACTGTTTGCTACTGGCTGTTTTGCTTCATTTAAAAATGATTGGTTTTATCTATAAAAGCCTTTTATTTTTTTTAAATGTGTTTTATTTTGTATGTACTTCAAATTCTTTTATGAATAGGCAAGAGACTCACAATAATGTAATTGATTGATGAAAACTTACATTGTTATGAATTAGGTGATAGAGTCACAGTATGAAAAAACATATATGGAACAGGATAACCTGAGCTGGTATCCTTACTATGTGATTTTGAGAAAGGTACTTAATCTATATTGGCTCCTGTTTTTCTTTGATAAAATGAGATGTGAGTCCCAGCATCTACTAATGTGCTAGAGCTCATTGGCTGGCAAGAGCTGATTGTTAAATATTCATGAACATTACATGCCCACTTTTAAATCACTGGTAGGTTGAAATTAGGTATGGGAGGAGTGTATGTTCTATAGAAATTATCATTTACTATAAATCGGGACTTTTTTTAAGAGCCAGTTTATTAGCACACCATTGTTTGTTATTATAAAGAACAAATGAGATAACGTATATAAAAGTATTCTATAATCCTTGAAAATCTATGCTTAAAAATCAGTATGGTAGAGTCAAAGTGATTTATCATAGAATCATGTTACATGTATTTCTTAGTTATTACTTACTCCATGATTCAAAATATCCATATATATAAAAGATTAGGGCAAAAGTAAAAAAAAAAAAAAAAGTTTAGCTCTGAAGTAGTATCAGTGGGAAGGTAACAAAAATATAAATTTTTCTCTCAGAAAATATTAAATAGTTCAAACAAACAAATCCACATGGTGTAAAAGAGGTAAATAAATTCAGTTGAGCAGAGAGGAAACCATAATATAGTTAACTCCTAAGCAGAATGAAAGTAAATCAGGAAACTAATTCTTGGAAAAGTAGTTCTTTTTTAAAAAAAACTTTTATATTGTGTAAAGACATTTTCCCCAGCATTATTAAGGTGTAATTCAGAAGTAAAAACTGTACATAGTTAAGGCATACAACTCAATGTTTAAATATACATTGTGAAATAATCACCACCATCAAATTTATTAACATATCTATCACCTCAAATAGTTAGCATTATCTTGTGGGTGTGTATGATGAGAACTCTTAATATCTACCCTCTTAGAGATTTTCAAATATACAATACAGTATTGTTAACTACAGTCATATTGCTGTAACTTAGAACTCCAGAATTTATTTATCTTACATAATGAAACTTTCTACCTTTAATCAACAGCTCCTCATTTCCCTCCCCCAGCCCCTGGTAACTACCATTCTGTGCTCTGCTTCTTGAGTTTGATTAATTAAGATTTCACATATAAGTGAGATCATACAGTATTTATCTTTCTGTGTCAAGCTTATGTCACTTAGCATAATGTCCTGCATGTTCATCCATGTTGCAAATGGTAAGATTTCTATCCATTTTAAGGCTGAATAATATTATATACACATATTTTCTTTATACACTCATCTGTTGATGGATATTTATAATTCTGTATACACACAAACAACAAACTGTTCAAAAAGAAATTAAGAAAACAATCCCATTCACAGTTGCAACAGAATAAACACAGTCAAAGAGGTAAAAGATGGTACACTGGAAATTATAAATATTGATGAGGAAATTAAGAAGATGCAGAAAAATAGAAAGATATCTCATTTTATAGATTGAACTAATTAATATTGATAAAATTTTTACATTTTCAATGCAATATCCATCACAATCTCAGCGACATTCTTTAAAGAAATAGAATAAACAATCCTAAAATTCATATGGAACCACAAAGACTCCAAATAATCAAAGCCGTCTTGACTAAGAACAAAGCTGGAGCATGACATTTTCTGATTTTAAAATTGTGTAAAAAATTTAAATAAAAAGAATGTATTTCTAATACTATTAGGGGACCTATGCATGCAAATATAGTGACTAGCTATTCTCTTTCAAAAATATTCTCCCCTCAAACGTCTGTACTTCAGAGGGACAACAGTGACCAGGAATCTCATTCTCTAGGTCTCATGCTCCTCAGCCGCCAGAATAGGAGTTTTCATCACTCTGCTTCATCTCCTTCTCCAATGGCTTCCCGTGCTGGTTTTCATTTTTCTTTCTTCTCACAATTCTTTTTCTTTCTCCCTTCCACTGCAACCCTCTCCACCACACTCCATTCTCTTCTGCACTCTTCTACTTCCCCACATCATTCATTTATATTTAGATTTTCAGTATCATTCTAAGATACTGAAAAACTCACTTCCTTTCTTCTTCAGCATTTGCAACTCCAAGGTTTTATTCAGACATCCTCTCTTCAAGGAATGCCTTGCATCCTGCCACATGATGGGCTCTGAATATTCAAATACGAACTATCCTTCATGACCTAACTCAAATGTAATCTCTGTAATGATATTATATTTATTTCCTGGGGCTGCTATCAATTCACAATTTTGGAGGCCAGAATCGAAAATTGAGGTGTTGTCAGAAGTGTTGGCTCTCTCTCTGAGGGCTCTGGGGAGATTCCTTGCTTGCTTCTCCAGCATCTACAGGCTCCAGGCTTTCTTGGCTTGTGGCAGAAAATTCTAATCTCTGCCTTCATCTCGACATTGCCTTCTCCTCTGTGTCTCTGTGCCTCAAATTTTTCTCTTTTCTCATAAGGACACCAGTCTTTGGATTAAAACTCACTCTTACTCCAAAGTTCTCTCATCTAAAAGCCTTTGCTAAATTACATCTGAAAAGAGTAAATTTCCAAATAAGGTCATGTTTATAGGTACTGAGGGTTAGGACTTGGACATATATTTTTCAGTGGCACTATTCAACCTGCTGGAGGTATTTCCCTTAATTCCTTAGACAAATGTTTTCTTTCTATCACCTCAATTCTGCTATGGCCTCATCTTGATGTCACTTAGGTAATTGTCATGTTCTGTCCTGAATAAAAATTATTTGCATACCTGATTTTCTAATAAACCATAAATTCCTTAAGGATTCTGTTCGGTTCATTGTGTCCAGTAAAAATCTGAAACACAGACTTGCATGAAAGAAATGTCAACAAATATTCATTGAATGAATGCCTATGAGCAAACACATTGAATAAATCATTTGTGTTTTTTCCTTTAGTCCTACAGGAGCTATAATTCCAAATATTTTTGTTCATAAACTACATAATTCAGAAACATGACCTTGACTAGAATAATTCAAAGTAAAAATATTATAAATGAATCAACTCTGCTGTTGAGCAGCATTTGCAACTAAGCGGTATTTGCATCCAGAAAGAACGTTCTAACTTAAAGTATTCCCCAGTGTTTATTTTTATTATGTTAAATAATAAAAGACTGTTATAAAATCTACAGCAGCAAAGAGCTAAATTTCATGTAAATCTTTACAGGTCACATGTCAAAGGTTAGTGGAAAGGCTCACTTCTGTAGAAGACAACTATCATCAGAAGTGACAAGCCTGTCATATAAATTTTGTGGAGGCGGATTTTAGTATATTACAACTTTGAGCTTGAATCTAGTTCAACATGAACAAGAAGTCAGAATTACCAAGTATTCAAATAAGAAATACGTTCCCATCTGTAATAACACCACGCTGTGCAATTTCCATAACTTTAAAAAAAACTTCCCAAGATTTGTTGATAGGTAATCAAATGTAATTCCCTCCTGTTCAAAATGTGTTGGTTGATATTGCTTAGTGGAATTCAATAACTGCCATTTATCATTTTATAAATGTGTAATTTATTCACTTATTATAGGATTTATATTTATTTCAGATCAGATTGTTTGATTGGAATTTCAAATCTCTAAAGCTTCAGTTTCATCTAGCTGCAAAAGCATGTTAAAAGCATACGTCAATTTCCAAATAAAATCAGTCTATGGTTATACTTTTACTACATCTAGTGGGAGTTAGTTTCTTGGAACATCTTCTAGCAAATGTTCTTGTCACTGGATATAAAGATTGTAAGAGAAAGACAGTCTGTCTACATTCTTGCTTTATGATTTGAAATCTTCCTGGGCATTGTTTCACATTTCAGGAAAAGAAAGTCAAACATTACAAGCTTCTATAAGCCATAGCCACACCAAAGTGCAGGGTTGTGACAGTGTATATCAACTTGGAAAATAAAAAATTAATGGTGAAATTTACCACTTGGGAGGTTGTCATGCAAATATCAATGGTAACAAAATATCTCTGGAATATTTGCACAAACTCCTCTTGGGACATTGTGCATTTTAAGGAATAAAGATAAAGCTGTAGATAAGCCTCTTTGCATGGGACCTGGCATCCTACATTCATGTTCCTCTATATGAAAGAAAAAAATCAAGAGTGGTTGCCCATGATGGAAGTATCTGGTGTCAGTGGAGGACTGTGATTTGTGCCCCATGACCTCCTGCAGCTTACACCACAGCTGTTTCTCAATCTCTTTTCTGTATGCCTCAACCTCACAAGCAGTTGTCAGTTCTTTAGGACTGAGAACCTATCTTTTATGCTTTTATGTTTCCTATGCTGTTAAACAGGAGACATTGTGACTTAGTGGAGATCTGAAGTAATCCCATCATTCAACAATTATTCTTAGAACACTTAGGTAGGTCGTGTTCTAAGAAAGCAATGATGAGTATGACTGTGCGATGGTTTTCTTGCTCTCACGGAACTTATCTGGATGACAGCAAATTAAGCAACAATAATAAAACTAGTTAAGTGTTCTAAAAGGAAGAGAGTGTACTAGGAAAGCTCATGGCATAGGCACACAGCATACTTAGAGGAGGAGAGGCATGCCAAGAAAGTCTTCGCAAATGAAGAACCTGTTAATCTTGAGGCATAGGGGGAGAAGAAGGAAGAGATTCAAGTGCCATGGATACAAGTGAGAGCATACCTTCCTGCAAACACATGGGCAAAATGTTCGTTCCATTAAAGGGTAGCAAATTAATTCTACTTTGTTGGTGATAGATCAATAAGAAAAGGTCAACAGTTTACTAAATGGCATCACTAAATCAACATTATTTCACTTGAAACTGAACCTTGCATAAGGCCAGTTAGAACTTCTCTTTGTCAAACAGTAGCTATCAGCCACAGAGCTCTTGGTTTCCACTGGCAGATGAATCACAGAATTCTGTCTCAGCTGTTTCACTACTTCTCTTAAATGTCCATCTATTAATTAAGATACAAATATATCAGGAAGGGTCTAGAAAGGAATAAAGAAGCTATTCTAGGAATTTCAATCAGAGGAACTAAATTCAAAGGATTGGCTATGAAGCTATTTGAAGAACTAAAATTGTAAGAGAAAAGGAAGGTGGCTGCAGAAGAAAAAAAAGGCAAAAAGGAGATAATTTGAAATCCAAAGTTTGTAGTAACTGTGGACTGGAGTCCAGGAGCCTATAGCCACATTACTGGGTACGTAATCATGGCCAGTTCTGCATCTGCTGAGCAGGTGCTGTTTCAGCCAGGGGTAGAATTTCTGGAAAGACATTACTTCTGTCCAAGTTACTGAATCTAAAATCATCTTACTTTTACTGCAGACACTACAATTTCCATCAATGACTGTAAAGTGCCATACTGTTTTGGAAGCAGAAATTTTACTTTTCTCTCAATCTTTTGATCTACCACAATCTTTCTATTGGCAGAATGTAAACCTAAGAGAAAGTCAGCCAGCAACAGATCATGGGAAATGTAGTTTGCAGATTGTCACCCTATCAGTGCAGAGCAAAATATAGAAGATTTGGGACTGGACTAAGAGACAGCTAAAGAACCTAATCGATTTAGGTTCAGGATTGGAGTTGGACTCAACATGAAATCAACTAGGAGCCAAGAAGAAATTTTTGCCCTGTCAATTTTTTAATGAGGATTTAGTTGGGGAAAATTATGTTTTCAATTAAATAAAGTATAGGGACACACCAGAAGGTATCATTTTGGTTTGTCTGATTAATGCTGAAAGCGGAGAGGGGAGACTCAGAGCCGCAGTGAGCCTGTGCTGTAATTTCTTGTCCATGTTCTTTTCCCTCCAAAGCAGTTACTTCTGGCAGGGCAGGGGTAGGAGGGCAGGAGAGGCTTTATCCCTTTTCCTGTTCAGCCTCAATCTTGACAGGTGCTAAGTTTGGGACTTTATGATTCTCCCTTTCCTTGGTGTTAGGAAATCTTTGATGGTCTAGACTCAAAACATTTCCCTGCCCTTCTTTCAGGGTAAGTGGTTATTGTCTCCTACCTCCCCCCAGGTATACAGACTCTTCATTCTCACCTTGGGCAAGAGATTATACTGCTCTTCCTACAAAGGTTTATAGCCTTTGTTCTATGAGAGGAGAAGGGGGAAGGTTCTTAGATGGGACTTATTGTCTTCTTCACATCAGCTTCTGATGCCCTCCCCTGCATTCACCAGGAGAGAGGCTTTCTCAGATCTCCACCTGCCCAGATCTTTTTTATAAACACTCAGCAAGGTTAATAGAGAAGCTCCTGTGAGTTGCTGATTTCCCTGTGTCTGTGCTTCCCTGTCATTCTCCACTCTCATTGCTAGCCAACACTTGCCCTGGAGCAATTCATTACCCCAAATTTTTTTACCTGCTTGTACATAACCCAGTGTCTGCCTCAGGAAAGCAAGGAAGGAATGTATGTGTGTGTTGCATATATATACATACACATACACACATACACACTATGTATGTATATAGTACATGTAATATATAATATGTACACACACAGAGAAATATATACATATATACATACACACAGAGCATTCCTTTCTCAGGTTTCCATCTAATGACAATTTTTTTTCATGTATACATAAGTCAAATATTATTGTCTTATTGATGCTCAAAAGGATGTCTATAATTTATAATCTCAAAAAATTAAGGCATTCTTTGCCTATCCCTCTTAAAAGTTATTGACATTTGTGCTACATCTTCATATATTATTACAACATACTTAATACAATTCCATATTTAAGTGTGTTATTTTTCTTAATTTTATGCACCATAGAGACTCTTCATGACATTCTGATTGGTCTGAGATATTGCCTGTCTGATTTCATATACCATATTATCCACCACTCTAAAATTATTCAGTGGCGAAAGCCTAGTTTCCAAATCCATAATGATCTTGCATAGTAGTGGAGGTTCGAAAGGAGAGAAGAGCTGGAATCTTAGGGACATGTCTTTTCCTGGTATCTGAGGACCAGATATGATCTATCTATGTAGTGATGAAAGGTCATTTAGCAAAGAAAGTTAAGACCACAGACTTCAGAGCCAGGAAGATGTAAATTTGAATTCTGTCTTTACCATTTACTAACTATGTGACTCCAGACATTTCAATTAATATTTTAAACCTCAGTTTTATCTGAAAAGATATAATAATGGCAACTAATTCCTAAGACTATTATAATAATTAGTTAAAAATTATATCTACATCTACATATAAATATACATATATATACACACATATACATGAAGGTCTTAGCCAAGACCCTATCCATAGTAGGACCCATTGCCTGGGAGGTACAAGTGTGATGTTGATGGTTGGAGACAAGAGGAAGTTGTAGAGGGAAATAAAGTATCATTTAGTGAGAAACCACTATGAGACAAACACAATGCTAAGAACTTTATGTGCATGACTTTATCTTACCTTCACAAGAATCCTGAAATGTAGGTATTAGTGCTTTTAGTTTGTAGATTTCTGAATAAAGGGAAGGATGAATTAATGGGAAATTTAAGCATATAATTACACCTGTTTCCCAAGTTTCAACAGCCCAAATGACGACCAGAATTCAACCAAAGACTTGAAATATATGTGGTTTCTTCTATATTATTCTGCATCTTTTCTGTGTCAATACACAAACAGGAAAACAGAAAACTGTTCACATCTTTAAAACAGATGGAATTTAATACAGGGCATTGAGTATGGGTCATAAAAAGCTGAGGGAGCTGAAGAGAGACATTGAGACCATCCAAAGACATGTCAAGAAGTGGCTACCACTTCTAGAATAGAAGACTTAAGTGGAAAAGCAGTGACTGGAGCCTGGTAAGAGCTGAGATTATGATGATGCTGTCTGGGAAAAGCCAGGGAAGCATCCCAGAAGCCAAGAAGACACCACCATAACCAGAGAGAAGGTAAGGGAGACATGGCTTCTCCTTTCCTCTCACCAGCTCTCCTGTCTGCTGCTGTTCCCTCCCATTGCCTAAAACCAGTGGAAGCTCCTCAAACAAAACAAGAAAAATACAACCTACACGGATCAATCATGCAGAGAAGAACAAAGTATAAAAAATGGAACTGAAAGCAAACTGCCAAGGATAGGCACTATTATTCTTTCATACTCCCTTGTAAAGCACCCTCATTTTCTTTAGTTTACTTTGGGAGAGCTGTGTCAAACATGATCTTGTTTTTCTTCCGCTTGGTCAATTTTCCATTACATATTTTACATAACTGTTCATTTTCTGTTTTTCATGTCATTTATTTAAATCTCCTGAGGACTGGTATCATAACACTTCTATCTCACAGAGACCCAACTTGTCTTCATATTGAGAGAGGTGGCTGCTAGACACAGAATGATAATGAAGATAGATGACAGAGGAGTGCATCTTTCATGTACCATATGCTTCTTAAAGTGAGTTGCCTACCAGTTGTTTACATTGACTCCATATTTAGCTGCTAACAGACTAGTAGCCATAAAGTGATTTATTTCTAAAATGCCTGAGTAAGACTGATTTGATTTCTTTGCCGGCAAAGTTTGTGTTGATTTTTGTATTTATGAACTTATGACTTTTATTGATCTTGATAGTCTTTTGATGTTTTGCTATTTGTTTGATTTTTATGTCTGGCTGGCTGTCTGACTAGAGCATAAGCTCCATACTTTATATATTTGCAAGGCCACCCGTTTCAGAATAAGTGCTCAATTATTGTTGTGATTAAAAAAATTCATATTTGCTCAATGTTTCATCTATTATTGTATTTCATAACTAGAAATGTCTTCTTTTAAGTGTCAAAATACCTCACAGTATCTTTACAGTTAACTTTATTAACCTTGTCTTCTTAGATGTCATAGTGTCTTTGCTGCTATTGCAACCATCTTTTCTATTATGATTGTAGATCATAGAAGAAAATTGTGTACAATTTATTTTTGTCTTTAATTTCTCTAACATTTATTTAATCTATTTAACCAATTTTAGGATTTTCATTTGGTCATAAACTTACTTTGTGCCATATTCTAGAGGATTCTAAGTCTACTTTTCCCAGTTTAAAACCATGCTTTTAATCAAGAATATAAACATCTCTTATTAAAGAATCTCATGAGATTCTGATCACTTCACATAACCGAAGACTGATTTTCATAAGAATGTTGAAGTATATTTGAATATTCATTGCTTAGATTATTTATGTCTGCCCCAACAAAATTCCTAATAGTTTTTTTATGATGCGTGGCTTTGTAAAGCAGTTGTGCAACCTGTGATAAAGTGCTTGTCTTCTTGGAGTCTCATTATATCACATTAAAATCTTTCATGTCTCCTTAAATTACAAAATTGTATGATTTCAGTAACTATACTATAATTAGTTGTCATAGAGGAAGAATATGAATGCTGTTTACATTGATTCCAGAGTAGATGATGTTTGCTCAGTATCCCTGCTGTTGAGTTTGGACAAGAATCTTGGTTCTGCTACTACTTACTAGCTTCGCAATCTTGAGAAGATACTTAATCTTGCAATAACTCAGTTTCCTCGTTTATAAAGTAGAACAATAATAGTACCTATTTCAAATGGTCATTATGAAGATTAAATGAGTTAATAATGTATGTAAAAGGGCCTAGAACAATTCTTAGTACCAGGAAGTGCCATATAAATGTTAGCTATTGTTTGCACAACTGTAAAAGTAAGTATATGACTTTACTGCTTAGGATGACTCACTAGTTTCCTAAGACTTTTAGAATATACCATCCAATTTTCTTCCTATATGGCCCTATATCAGCTGGCCTTTGACTACGCTCAACTCATCTCATGCTTATCCCTTAGCTTATTTTAATCAGTATCTCTGGCTTTTGTCAAGTCCCCAGACATACCAATTTAACTCCCATCTCGAGTTCCTGTGTTTGTCAGTCTGCCAACCTCAAAGATTCTTTACATGATTGGCTTCTCATCCCTGGGACTCAAATGAAAAATGCCTTCTCCATAGAAAACTTCCCCTGCCTATCCTATGTCATTACTGCCTCACCCAGCCATGTTTTGTGTTCTATCATAAAAGTCTGTTTTCTTCCAAGTCTTTATGGTAATCTGTCTTTCTTTTTTAGCTTTATATTTATTGTGTCTTCTTCAGTAGAATATAAATTCTTCAAACTCATGTAATTTCTGTGTATTGTACACTATTTTACTTCCAGTGTCTAGTATGGTTTCTGACACAAAAGAGGCACTCAATAACTATTTGTTCAATACATACATGAGAAAATGAATAAATGAGTAAATATAGTAGATTGAATGGTGTGTGTTTCAAACTTATAAGAGGTAAAACCTTGAAATAGTAACAAATAATAATTATGGCAACAGCAATGGAGTTAAACTCTCTGGATTACTATTACATTTGTAGGTAAATATCAGAGCTCTCTGAGTATCTATAAATTGCTTTGGCACTGCTTGAGGTCATGTGAAGACATCAAAAAAACAAAACAAAACAAAAAAACAGTAGAGTTTGTGAAAACTTTGGGATCTAGTATGAATGTGCATAATTAAGAGCTGAGCTGTCAAGTATAAACTCTCTGAGGAAAATGAAGATTCCCAAGTTAAGAAATTAACTAAAGAAACTTATATCATAAATGCAGCTTCCAATATACTGGGTGATAATTCCGACCATAAATTCCACTTCTAGACTGACGACTCTGTGAGGGCAGGGATCACATGTGCCTCGGTCCCTAGTCCCCAGCAGCCATGTCTTAAGCACCTTTGGGCTTGGTGCATGGTTTTTGAATGAAGAGGAAAATTGTTCACATCTATTGTTCTTATTTGTGAGAAAAGAATCTAAATTGTAGGTATAATCAGTAGGAATAAAAATATGTGATTATTTAAAATATGTGGTTACAGAGGGTTTTATTAGAAATTGTTGCCATGGAAAAATACATTTAAAGCTGCAAAAATTTATGAAAAGAAAACTCTTAATATTCCATTTTACAAATGAGACACTGGGGCTATTAAATGATAGAGCTTATGTGGAAACCCAGATTTGCTTGATTCTAGAACCAAATATCTTTTTTTTCTAATAAATCATTTTTATGGTGACATTGGTTAATAAAATCTGATGTTTCAGTTATACATTTTAACAGCAAAGCATATATACATTGTGTGTTCACCACCCGTAGTTCTGTCACCACATATATGACCCCTTTTACCCCATCTACCTCCCCATCTCCACTACCCCCTACCCTCTGGTAACTACTAGTCTATTGTCCATGTCCATGAGTCTCAGTGTGTTTGTCCTGTTCATTTGTTGCTTTTAGGTTTATATCCCATATATAAGTGATATCATGTGATTTTCAACTTTTTCTGTCTGCCTTATTTTGCTTAGCATGATTATCTCAAGGTCCATCCAGGTTGCAAATGGCAGTATTTCATTTCTTCTTATTGCTGAACAATATTCCATTGTATACAGGTACCACAACTTCTTTAGCCAATCATCTATTGTAGGACAAATATCTTTTCAGATATGGGTTTTCAAGTCTTTGGGGTAAATACCCAGTAAAGAGATTGCTTGATCATATGGTAGATCAATTCTTAGTTTTTTGAGGAACCTCCATACTCTTTTCTATAGTGGCTGTACCAATTTGCAGTCCCATCAGCAATATATGAGAGTTCTTTTTTCTCTGCATCCTCTCCACATTTGTTATTACTTGTCCTGTTGATTATAGCTATTCTAACAGGTGTGAGATGATATCTCATTGTGGTTTTGATTTGCATTTCCCTAATAGCTAACGATGTTGAGCATCTTTTCATATATTTGTTGGCCATTTGTATGTCCTCTAGGGAGAAGTGTCCATTCAGGTCCTCTGCCCATTTTTTGATTGGATCATTTGTTTTTTGTTGTTATTGAGTTGTATGAGTTCTTTGTATATTTTGGATATTAGGCCCTTATCGGAGGCATTTTTTGCAAATATATTTTCCCATTCTGATAGTTGTCTCCTTACTTTTTGACGGTTTCTTTTGCTAAGCACAAGCTTTTTAGTTTGATGTAGTCCCATTCATTTATTTTTGCTTTTACTTTCCTTGCCTTTGAGATCAAATTTATAAAATCCTCTTTAAGTCCCAGGTCCTTGAGTTTAGTTCCTATGTTTTCTTCTATGCATTTTATTGTTTCAGGTCTTATATTCAGGTGCTTAATCCATTTTGAGTTAATATTTTTGTGTGTGGTGATAGACAACAGTCTAGTTTGATTCTTTTGCGGGTGGGTTTCCAGTTTTCACAGCACAATTTATTAATGAGGCTTTTCTTTCTATCCTGTGTGTTTTTGGCTTTTTTGTTGAAAAGTGTTTGCCCATATAATATGGATTTACTTCTGGACTCTCGATTCTGTTCTATTGGTCCATGTGTCTGTTTTTCTGCTGTTTTGATTACTGTCACTTTGTAGTATAATTTGAAGTCGGCCAGAGTGATGCCTCCAGCCTCATTATTTTTCTCAGGATGGCTTTGGCAAGTTTAGGATCTGTTGTGCATCCATACAAATCTGATGATTTTTTTTTTTTGGTTCTATTTCTTTAAAAAATACTGATGAGATATTGATGGAGATTGCATTAAATCTGTATAATGCTTTAGGTAATATGGTCATTTTAACTATCAATCCAATCCAAGAATACATAATATCTTTCCATTTCTTTGTATCTTCTTCAACTTCTTTTAATAGAGTGTTTGCTAGTATCTTATTTAAGATTTTTGCATCTGTATTCATAAGATATATTAGTCTGTAGTTTTCCTCTTTTGTGTTGTCCTTACCAGATTTTGGTATCAAGGTAATATTGGCCTCATGAAAAGAGTTTGAGCCAAATATCTTAAGCCTTTATTATAATAGTCTATCTCTTCCTGTTTGTTGTAAGGGGGTAGATACAGTTTGTGTGGAACACAGAGCCATAATGCAAAGTTTATCCAAATAAAAGTGGCTAACTCTTAACCGTAGTTTGGAAGTGTCATTTTTCTTAGGGCAATGGTGCAGGCATCAGAGATAATACAGCAAAGTAGCATGCTCTGTGAAGGCAAGGCATTTTGACTTTTATCCCTCTCCATAACAATCGTTTCCTGGATCACAGTCAAGAAAAATATAATGGAAAATTCATTTCTTAGAGAGAGCAAAGCAAGTAGGTGCATAGAGTCTATACCTCGCCTGCATGAAAGTTGAAAGGATGGTCCCGTATTTAAAGCCACAGTAGTTCTCACACCAACTGTCTCTTAAATGTTTCTGTTTCAGCTGAAAATGACCAATGTTGACCTTTCTCCTCAGCCCCAATAGGAAAGTTAAAATGATTTATTTAAATAGGAACACACATGAATTTTGCTACTGTATGCCAGATTTGAAGAAGTAGAATTTGTCCTATGGCTTTGGAAATGAAAACAAACTTTAATGATTAAAATAACTAATGTTACTTTCAAGAGATTAGGAGAATGACAATATGTGTATCAACCAAGGAACATTAAGAGAGAGAATTCTTGTACAAATCAGGAGAATGGATGAAATTTAGCATCTCTCAATAGCCCTGATTTAGTCATTCCACTGCTATAAAGATTTTGTCTTTTCTATGTGTTACTTAGAATTACCACAGTGCCTCCCCTTCAATTACTATCATTTAAGCATATGTTTTGACAGACAGATACAGATTAATGCTAATTAAACCCCTTCCTCAATAACTAACAGAAACTATAGGACATAGGATAATTACTCAGGTTGAATTTCTAATTTTTCCAAATCAGGCTACTACCTTTCTTTTGTTGTATGTATGTATGTATGTAATATATATGTATGTATGTGTATATACATATGTCTCATTACTCTTTTTCATAATGTCCTAGTCCAAATAAAATTGCTATTCCCATCTCTCTACTTTTATGAAAAAAGCCACAATAATTGCTAAAGTTCTTGACTTGTTGCTTTTTTGTCTTTATCAATTGGACTAATTTATCACCAGTCATGTGATGTTAGAATTATTCATTAAAAGTAGGGACTCTCTATTGATATTCTAAAACAGACTTTTTCCCACTTATCGGGGTACAGCTTTAGACATATTTATAACCTCATGGTATACTATATCTCTACCTGCAATGGTGTGCCTGTGATTTTTTTTTCTTGTAGGTAAAGTATATTTTTCTACCTTATTGTCAAAATTGATCATAAGATTTGCTTTGCCAATAGTACGAGAGTTCCAGTAGAAGCTTTAAAAGTAATTGAATAGTTCAAGCCCCATCCCAGCCCTGCCTCTCTCTCCATTCAGCTCTTTATTAGAAGTGGAAAACACATAGAGTACAACTTCAGCAGCAATTGTAAACAACAATAAAATAAAATGCTTTGTTGTTTATTATTGAAAGCCACAAAAATCCAGGGTTATTTTATTACTATTTAAAACCTAACCGATAAGATTTTTATTTGTAAAATGTCAAAACAATAAAACTTTCTTTAAGTTTTGTGAAAATTAAAAAGATTCCATATAGTATATTCCAGTCAATTCTTAGATACACAAAACAGTCTCCTAAATAATGATGTCAGCTAAAGTTAATATCATTATTAGGATAAATTTGTTTTCTTCACAATTAGATAGTAAATATTTGAGGACAAAGATGGTGACTTCACTATAATGTGGGTGAGAAAATGGAGGAAAAACAGGAACATAATGAGCTGGTTTCCAACATATTCAGATTAACCTGTTCAAAGAAATGCTTCCACCTTCTATATGTAGATATGAACTCAGGACCACTGAGCAGCCCGCAGTTGTGAGATCATGCTTAGCTCACAGATATGTGTGTCCATTGGTGTGTGGTCCTTTTACAGGGACCTAAATGGTTATACTCCACTTGACAATGGAAAATATCTACCATGTATCCTGATTGTGCTGACTTCCTTCCATAACATGTAAATAACTAAGACTTGATACATTTACCCAGCTGGAATTTATGTCTGGTCTCATTGTCAGTCTAAATATACCTCTGACATTTGTCAATATGGTATTGACAATGAGTAAGTAAATTTTGAAATAAGCTTGACAAGATATAAATCTTTTAAATTATTATTTTCTGTGTATTTTATTTTAAAATTAAGATCAATTTACAACCTTAGTTTTGGATTTCAACAACAAAGAGGATGTATATAAAAACACATATATATTTTCTTATATAACTAATGAAATACTCATAGAGGAAACTCTTTGCATATTCTTAATTTCAAATACATTTAAACTTCATAATTATTCTTTAAAGAAGGAACTACTTGTCTTACTTAAAGTAGATTATTTTTATACTTCATGTCTCAAACTAACATGTCTCAATGAACTAGTTTTCTAGAGGGATGTAGTATAGGAGAGGCAGTCAACTAGTATATGATATAAAAGTAATGCATAAAAAGATTTGCACATTTAAGAGTGAACAAAGCAATTTATTGATGTAATAAAATCATAGAGAAGAAAATGTTTATGTGAGCATTGCTTGTGATATATCAGACATTATCAAATTCATTTGTGCTTTATGGTTACAATTCCCAAAAACTCTCTAGGTCTTGAGAATAATGACCCATATTTGACTGCCATTCTCTTGAATTTCTTTAGAAAATCACCTTTAAACAGTGAAGCTTATTCACCCTTAAGCCAACTTTATTTTTATTGGAAAACATAACATAAGCAATAAAAGAAGAATGCTGTAATTCTCTTCTATAACTGTCCCACCCTTTTGCAACACTTACAGTGAGTTCCAGTTCTAAAAGAACTCTGAGGCTTTTAAGGCAGTCTAGCACTCCATTTTAGGAGTGAAAGCTGTACCCTCTTAACAGAGAATGAGGTGTGACTTAGTTGGAGGCAACCAATTTCCATATGTAAAACAGAGATTCTCCAGCTGTGGTTATCTTGGTAGCTTGGGGAAATCTACTGAGGTCTGACTTTGCTTTCTCCACATCACACTTCCTTCTCTTCTCTCACCAGCATTCCCCTTACCCTTAAGGGGAGTGTAGAAGGGACAAAAGACAGGACCATTAACCCACTTACCTGACTCATTAAGTTCTTTGCCTGGTGGGCCACAATTAACTCAGCTCCATTATGTTGAATTATAATTCATTTGAGAGCTATAAGTGCTTCCCCCCCCCCCCCCCCCCAAAGATCTTTATTCTCCTGTTAATGACACCTTAAAACATTTTGCATTCAGGCTGAAGTTCCTAATACTAATGATCTCACTTCAAGGGAGTGTGTGTGTGTGTGTGTGTGTGTGTGTGTGTGTACCTTTGCAAATGAATAAATTTATGGGTAAAATTTGTAGAGCAAAAAATATTTCACTATTTTTATATTATAAAAGACTACCTTAAGGAAACACTGCTACTTTAAAAAATTTATTTAAACATGATCTAACATTTTTAAATGCATTTCTCAGTATCAGAAGAGATACTGATTTTAAAAAACTTCTTGGGGAGACTATGCATTCACTGTAATTAGGGTGATGGATGTTAGTAATATTTAATAATGCTTACAGCTCCTAAAATGTGCACTTTATTCAAGTTACATGATCACCTAATATGAATGTCTGCTTCTAAGTTAAAGCCAAGATACATATGCTATTTGCAAATAGTATAGATATATTAATTGCCTATTTGTCTATAAATGTAAGATACATACCGATCAATCAATCAATCAATCAATATATATAATTTTTTACTTTTTGCTACATGAGTGAGCTTTCCACCCTTCACTTATTTTAGGCATAAACCATGAAATCTCATATTCGAGGCCAATACATGAATCACAGGTCTACTCGTTGCTGTTTTACTTGAAGCAGGGGATGGAAAATTTACTGGAAATCTTTACCCTGATGTCACAGAGGCAGCTTCATCTTAATATATTCATAACATGACTCATCCTTCCATCCCTCCTCCCCGATATAAACATTGCTCACTTGATTAATGGCAGAACCCTCTTCCCTTTTCCTAAGCTAAAATCCTCAGAGTTATTTCTATTCCCTCATCTCTCTTTACTGACAGAACCCATCCATCACCTAGTCTTATTTTGATTTCTGCAAAAACTCTAAAATCATTCTTTTCTTCTCCATGCCAAATAAAGCTGTCTTAGTTTAGGCTCTGTATTAGTTAAGGTACTAGGTAAACATTGGTAAAAAGAGACCCCCAAATGCAAGGAGAGCTAGTAGTCCAGGGTGGGTAATGACTCTGCTTCTTGAAATCATTCAAAGATCAAATTCCTTCTTTATTATTGCATTTCTCATCATCCTTGGGATAAGATTTGGTTCATCCATCATTTCTAATTTCTGGCTTACAGTGGGGGTGGGGGAGAGGGGGAAGGTAGAGGGACTTGCATGTTGCAGATCACTTTTGTTTACATATTTTGGCTGGAAGTTGGTAACCTACCTCCAACTACACACAGGATGTGATTGTTTATGTAATTTAAATAGGAGGCCATGTGTCACAGGCATTTAATCATCTGACATAGTTATATACAACACTATTTTTTGTCAGACTCTTATAGATGTTGGGGATTTGACAATAAACAGTCTTGTGTGTATGATACATTACAGTGGAGAAAGGACCAATAATACATAAGCAAACAAATTGATGTATTAACCGTGTTTGAGTATTATAAATGTTATAAAGAAACATGAAGTTAAAGGAACAGAGAATAACAAGATGCCCATTAGATAAAACCTATTATGAGGTATTTATGAGAGAGACCTGAGGAACTTAAGCAATGTATTAATGTGGGTGTCTGGGGTACACTATGCCAACCAAGAGGAGGAGTCATCAGTGCAGAGGAATTGAGGCGAGGAGTGAGGTGAGGAGTGGCACATTTAGGGAAGAGAAGAAGAAATTTACTGTGGCTGGAGAGAAGGGGAAGAATGCTAGGAAATGAGCTTGGAGAGTTGGTTAGGAGACATGATGAAGACATTGTGTTTTCCTTGGAGGCGAATAGAAAGGCATTAGAGAGTTTTGAACAAAGGCATGCTAAGCCCTAGCTCTGGCCTATGAGATAGAGCTTGCACTAGGATGAGTCATGAAACTGGAAGCTGTTGAAGAGAGAATGTCAGCATGTAAGCTGGCATTAAGAACTTACTATATGCTGTGCCTTATGCTAATGAAATACTCTACATGGATTTTTCCCATTTAATTTTTATAGCATGTATTTTTGAACATCAATGTAAGACTACTTCAGCGTAATACTTTGCCTCCCTGACTATTACTTTTCCATCTAAAAAATGGGAAATCATCCCTTAGTAGGATGAGTGCAAGGACTAGAGGATGTATCACATAAGAAGCATGAAGACCAGTGCCTACACCCATAACAGACAAGAAAGACAGTGTCTCTTCTTTCTGGGAACCCACTTTTAAGTCATTTTCAGCAAACATGCAAGTTGTAAAGATGTCTGTAGAACAACTGAATGCAAGTGAGGAATGAGAAAACCAAAAGAAATGAGAAAGGGAAAAAAGTTGCTTACGCTACCAGCAATATTTCTGAAATAAAGAGGGTTTATTTGCCTGTGCTCACTGGAGCCAAACCGGACACAAAGCAGGGTTTGCAGCAAAGTAAAGTTTTCTTTAAAGAAATGCCACCAAGCCTGGAGACACAGACCTGGCTCCCCCGTGGCCTCTAGGGGCTGAGTATATGGCAGAAAACTCATTAGTCATGGGAGCTAAGAGAGCTGGGTCGTGGGCTCTACTGATTGGTCAGGGCTAGGATAGGAGGCAGTTGATCATTGCATCAGGTCCTGATGTCAATTATGGCATTGTTTTGTCTGGTTTTGAGGAGATGCAAGTAGGGTCATTCTGCCTTCCTGGGTCTGGAGCAGAAACACAACTGAGGTCAAGATGTTATCTTTAGTTTGACCAAAACTCTGTTTCTGTGGTTAAAAGACCTGGGGCTTTGTTCCTAAGGCTGTTTGATAATGAAATGATTAAGGGTGTGGTCATGCAGTTATGTGCAAAGGTAGAAGGATAAAGAAAGAAAAGAAGCAAATAAGTACAAGGCCAATTTGAATCAAGGAGAAAGAGAAGAGAAAAAGTCATTTTAGAGAGGTGAAGATGTGCACGGTTACAGCAGCTCAAAAATATTTTCTGATAGCGAATAGGATAAATTTCTACAAATAAAGAATGAATAGAAACCAATATGTAAATTTGGAGCTACATTTTCCCTTTCATAACTTTAACTGCATATTCTTTGACTTTTATTTTCTATTAGGAGCAACAATCCAGTGGCCAAAGCATATCTCAGTAGGCAGAGTGTCAATGGATGGCATTTATCTAAGATTTTCCTTCCTTCAGGGTAAAGCTAAAATTATATCCAATTTAAACTTGTAAAAATTGGTGGATTTGCAAGTACCTTTTTAAAAGGGTCTCCAGTCAAATCATTTGGGAAAGGTAAATACTCCGGTTATAATGCAAAACAATTTCATTCTGTAGGTCTTTTTCCTGCATGTATAAGATGATGGACCTAGATTTATTATGGTAATTTAAGGATTTATTCCTTGTAGGTGTGGATACTGGATCCATTCCTTTTCTTCACTTGATAATAAGGCTTGGGCCTCTCCTGTTTTTAACAATTCTAGTAGAGCACAGAGAACTCATTCGTACTCAGGAGCTATACTGGATTCAACATACAACTCTGCCAATTTACTATCTGCATGATGTTAAGCAAGTTCTTAAGCCCCTAATTTGCTTGTCTACAAAATGAGGGTAATATTAGTACCCACCTCAAAGAATTTATACAAGATTGCTAAACTATTAACAAAGGTGTATTAAAAATTGTAAGAGTTTACTTGAGCAAAACTGATTGGAATAGGCCAGTTCCAAACCTGGAAGTGGTGGCTTCACAGGCAGGAGCCAGGGATTAGACTGATAGAAATTGTGGAAGCAAAGGAAGAAAATAATTTGACTACATCTTAAAGCCTAAGTTGGCTGCTCCTTTTTGGTTATCTTTAGTGTGTATTTTGTAACTTTGAGGCATTTATAGGCATAAATTTTGGGTTGTTTATATGGACTGTCATGGCATTAGAGACATATCAGCCCAATGACCTCCTTGTTTACTTAATTTGACAGGATCAAATTAATTCAAACAATGATAAACTCTCAGTGTTAGTCATTATTCTAAATAAGAAATGCATTCAAGTTTTCCCAAATCACCAGACAGGAAAACAAGATTCATTTGGATTTGAGAGTCCTCAAGCATTTTTTCCCCCACTATTACTGTACATATTAGTGAAACTTTTCTACATATGATGACTCAGGAGAGGCTCAGATATTCCACTAACCTCACGTGCATATTTCTGGATGCTTGTATGTTCCTGTTCACCTCCATACATGGAACTTTGATAGAGTAGACTAGAAGGAGGGTATTTCTGGGCAAACTCACTTGGGTTGATCTTTAGTCTTGACCAAACTACAGACTGCCTGGCTATTGGGGATCTTTGAGTGCCTCCCTTTGATCTCTGGAGAGAGTCAGTGGTATGTATTTCAAATCTTGGTTGCAAGTGACAAAAGCCAATTTAAGATAGCTTAAACAAAAAAGGAATTTTTGGATGATGTAACTGAAAAGTTCAGTGGTCTTTTTCCCTTCTGACATGGCTGATCCAGATGCCCAAATGATGTTAGAAACCTGTCCCCTTTTAACTTTTGACTCTGATTTTCCTTCTTGTATCCTAAATTCTCCCTCCGGTAGTGGTAAGTGGGCCACCTAGACCTACATCTTAGGGGAAAGTGTCTATTTCCCAAAGAATCTGGCAAAAGTGCCATTCAATTGTGTCTTCTTTACTTCGTTTAAGTTAGCTACCTATCCTTGAGATGCTTACTGTAGCCAGCAGGACAGAATATATTGATTGGTCAGCCTGGGTTGGGGGCAGGGAAATGGAATAGATGTGGAGGAGACGGATCATGGTCTACTTCTCTTATTCAAGATGTCTATCATCTAAGAAAATGCCCACACATAAAAACTCCTGAGAGAAGCCCCAAGAGCAAGGGCTGGCAGGAAACTGTACCATATAAGATCTTCAGATCATCGCTAGTCAGCTGACAACTGGTAAGCCTAATTTGGTGTAATAAAGCTTATCCTTATGGATCAATATATGGAGAGTGTGAGTAGCCAACTGCATAGGAGGCAGTGATCTTATCCACCAATTCCTCCATACCTTTCTGGTGCTCATATAAGGATTTAAGGCTAGAGACATAAAAGCATAAACAATAGAATCAAAAGTGTCCTGACTAGAGTGTTGAAATTGGCCATAAAAATAAAGGATATTCTGAATAACATACATTTTGGGTATATAAAATTCTATTTTGGACACAAAAATTTTCAGAATTTCTTGAGCGTATGTATTCATGCATGGGTCGGTTGGTCAAAGTACAAAGTGCAGAAAAGAATAGTACCTCTCACCTTGATGAAGTATAGGCAAAAGTCCATAGATCTAGTAAATACCCCAAGTGTTGCCAAGCTCAAGACTCCCTGAGGGGAAGGCTGATTGAGAAAATGACATGTTTACTCACTTGCTATTTTCATGTGTCACCACAGATTATCTTGAGACAGTAGGGGGTGAGATAGATTCCAGTGTAAACACTGTTGTTGAATACACTAATCCTGTCTAATGGGAGGAGAAGTATATTCTGAGGCAGTAGGCACAGAGCCATGATATGAAAGTTTTGTGTTTGACTTCCCAATGATTTCCTGTGTGAAATAAATACACAAATAAAGATTCGGTAGGATTAAATATAGAAAGTTGATGCTGTGTAACAAGGTTCTTAGCTTTATTTTTTCATTGCTCAGCTCCTTTCTTCCTTCACACAATTTTCACTTCAGGATTAGAGCAGTATCTCAAAGGACAATAACCTGCAATAAATGTCTTTCTACCTTACCACCACCCAATCCTGCCTGAATACTTCACTCTTCAGTTACTTTATGGGTGGAAAACAAATTAGATCATCTACATAAAAAGTACTAACTCAGTGTTGACTAAATACATAAATATGTATCTTTTTCTTCATTATCTACAGAAATCATAAAATGAATCAAATTTTGTTCTTCATAATTGGAAAACTCATTTAGCTTTCTACATCTTCCATTGTCAAGATGACACACTTTTCTTCTTTTGGAACAGATTGCGTAGAATTACCATTAATTATTCAGAAGCATACTTCTTTCTTATAGATACTTAGGCATAAAAGTTCACATGAAGAAAAGTTTTATCAAATTCACTTGCAGTGTCTTCAAGAAAGTCCCTGTTGCTGTATGACGTGCTGTAGGGGACGTACTGAGCAGAACTGACATGCCTCCTAATGCCCAGGGGTGACAATGAAGCAGGACTGTTAAAGGGAAAGTCCCAAGAACGTGCAAGTACGACTGCAAAATACCGTGAAAAAGTGGTTGAACACAAGGTCATATGGATTAAATTCACAATTTAATTAAACATTGTGTCCAGCACTCTTCAGGAAGGAGGATGAAGAAAGTCAGTCCCAGATGAAAAAAAGGTTTAGTAGGATTTATGTATGCTAGGTAGGATGAACTGCTTAGTACAAGGAACGTTTGATTATAGCATGGATTTTATGTCAGGAATTAGTGCAAGGCTTGGTAACTAGTAGCTAAAAGCATCAGCTTTGGTGCAGGTAAGTAAGTGCTAACTATTAGTAACAATAGAAATTGGAAGATTAAAGGACAAAGTTGAACAATTTTCATAGAGCCTGATTAGAGAGTATAATGGACCAAAATAAATTTATACTTTATTCTATAGCTGTGTAGTCCTCTTGTCCCTAAAGGAGAATGAGACGATTTCTTGGCGTGTTTAAGATGAGATTATTTGAACTTTCTATATGTAGAGGTAAGAAAGAAATTAAGCTTTCATGATATTTAATACAAATTGACAATAATTTATACATGTGTATAAATTATAAATGAATGAATAGTGAGTGAAGAAACCAAATTAGGTGCAATGGGCTAAATGTTTATGTCCTCCTCCAAATTCATATGTCAAAATTCCTTCACCAGATACTAAACTGCTGACATCTTCTTCTTGGACTTCCTCACCTTCAGAATTGTGAGATATAAATATTCTTTATAAAATACCCAGTCTCTGGCATTGTGTTATAGCAGCTTAGAATAGTGAAGGTACATGCTGATTTTACTTTTTAGTTTACTTTTGATAGATTAGATGCACAGTTTTAAAAATGGAAACTATTGCTTTAATAATAGCATAGAAGAGTTGATTAAGACTAAAATCTTATTCTTTACTTTTTTAAATAAATGCATTCAATGCTAAAAATTCCCCTCTAAACATTGATTTCACAAATTTTGATAAACTGTATGTATTTTTATTCTCTTTTAATGAAAGAAGTTTATTTCTTGAGATTTCTTATTTGACCCACATGTTATATAGAAGTATACCCTTAATCTCCAAATATTTGGGGATTTTCCAGATTTTTGTTGTTTATTCCTAGCTTAATGCCAATATTGTCTAAAAGCATATACTTATTTAATTCTTTTGTGGTCTGAGAACACTGTTGTGTGATTTTAATTTTTTTAAATTGGTTAATGTGCTCTTATGGCCCAGAACATGATCTATCTTGGTGTTGTTCAGGATCATAGTTTTGAGAAAACACTGCTAGATGGTTCTCTTCATAACAATTTATAAACTATACTGGGCTGACAACTCTGAAACTACATGTTCATTTCCCAATGAGACGCCATCTTTTTTTCACATTTATTATTTCTCTTTCCACAGCTTTGTGATACAGTACACCTATTGCCAAAATATCCCCCCAAAATACCAATAAAGAGATATTTTACCATTAAGTTTTGTTTAGTACTTCTACCTATAATAAATTTCCAACAGAGCTCTGAATGGAGTCTCAAGTGTCTGAGGCAAAGCTTATGTGCTACTCTTTGTTAAGAAATTAATCCCAAAGAGCATGAGTCAGGGCAAGTGAAATGAGGAAGGGGAGAATGAAGAGCAAATGTAAGGATACACCATCAGGCTAAGTGCTGCTTTGTAGTAAGCTGGAGAACTGCAATCAGCTTAACCTGGGTCAAATTGGTTATAATAGAATTGTTTGTCACAGTAGAGGCTGAGATAGCTGAATCTCTCGACCTCAGGAATGTGGGGCTGCAGTGTTCTATGCCAGTTGGAAATCCAGACCAACGTCAGCACCAACGTGATAAAGCTCCAGATCATTATAACGTTATCATTATAGTGTGACAGCTGAGTCCTGGATTAGATTTTTTCTTTTTCAAAATTCACAAGTGCTTACTACCTTTTACTACATTTAGTTTTTTCTATTTTATATAATCAGGGGCACAACTATTATAAATTTTAATTTTTTTTACTTATAGAAAAATTTTAGAAATGCAAAAAATACAACTCTTAAGTAGCTATCATGAAGTTTCAACATTGACCAACATATAGCCAATATTGTTTACAGAATTATTATTTCTTTTTCTTATGCGTAAAAAGTCAGAATATCATGGCAATGATAATGATCTTGATGAGGTTGGGTAGGACTTGAGGCCTAGCAAACCCATGAATTTAGGTAAACTCTAGGGTTTGGGACATTACCAACAACCTTATTATGATAGCTACCATTTGCTTGCTGCTTTATCTTATTTATTTAATCAATAATTGTATCAACCCTAGGAGAAGAATCTGCCTCAAAGTTGTTTTTGGAGAAATGACTTAAACTAGCTTTTTATATATTTACTGAATTAAGTATATACATTGAGGCTAGATGGCTTTTGAAAAAGATCCAGTTTAAAAATCTAACCTAATGATACTCACAAGTAAATAATACTCAATGTCTTTGATTGGTTAGTGTTATGCACCCCTAGCATTAGTTAATTGAAGAGAATAAAAACATAAATCTAGATAAGGCAATTTATTGTCCAGCGTGCTCTGAATTTAATGTCTGTGTTTTAGGCCTGACCTGTGCAGGCTAGTTGTTGAATAATTAAGACAAATCATATTCACCAGTCCAAACTCCAGGATACCCGCTTTCAGTTACCATCTGCTAATAAAACCTCTGAGAATTCCCACAGAGCAGAGAAAACAAACGTTATACAATTATGCGAGGCATTTTTTTCTCACTTCCATTATAGTAATATACCATCCAATTAACAACCTGGTGAGCCTAGGGATTCATAAAATTTTGAATAGAACCTTTAGGTTTTCTCAAAACAACTGCTAAAATTAAATATAAAAGGAAACAGGATCATCAGATGGAAAACTTATTTATAAATAATTTAATTCCTGTCTTGGATAGGACACCACGTTTTAGTTCATGTCATCTTATCACAGTCAGTAAAGACCTTGACTGGTCATCCAGTCAGACCTCTGGGTAGGACTGTATCCAAAACATGCTGGCAAACAGCTAGATTCTGTTTCCCTAAAATCAAAAGAAGGAATAGTCCTATACATTGCATAGTCTAAAGGGTCATATATGACAGCACCAAAAGTCACTAATAATTGACTTCAAATCTCAGAGAATGTCTTTGTTCCTCCCTCTATCTCACGACAGACTAGTACTTCTTCCCTTGGGTCACCTTTCATGTGCTTTGAGAAGAAAGAAACTTCAAATTAGAAGTTTAGCCAAACAGAACACATGTTCTACTCATAAACAGTATAGGATATTGCTAGGTAGTATGTCTTGATAAGCAACATTTCCCTGAAATTTTTTCTCTTGAGGATCTTTTATAATATATGGCATCTCACTGGAGAGTACAGGCAATTAACTATCTATAATATCAACAAGGGTCAATTTACTTGATTAAAGTCTATTTTGCTTCATAGATTGCCTTTCAGAGTAGCTAAAGGCAATATTCCCTACCAGTTCACCAAATTCATCCTCAATCTTTCAATGAAGACATTAATATTGAAAAAAAGTCTTTCCATATTAATATTTCTAACATTTCATGGGACATGGATTTGTACATAGCATACTCTCGGCTAATGTTCAGATAAATACATGGAGAAAAAACAAATGTACAAAAGATGGACAAACTGATCTTAAACTAAAAAAATTGGGAACTGATTTGACTTTCCTTGATTATGTATATTTTTTCATTTTGTCATTGCTTTACTATCCACCTGATGTTTTAATCCTACTATAGGTGACTTATTTTATTTTCTGATTTTTTCTAAAGATATCTCATATATCTTTTGTCAGCACAATTGCAAAACCATAAGTCTAGGTGAGCGTCCTTTCTGATCTTCTGCTTCCCTATGTCTTATTTCCTCACTTTCTGGCCTTCCATTTACATCATTGTCAATATAATCTCTTCATGAGATTGTAATGCGGGACAATATTAATGAGGAGGACATTTCTTTCAGTTTAATATCTTCATTGTGAAATTGAGGATGAATTTGCTGAATTGATGAGGAATGCTTAAAATAATCTCAGAGAAGTTTATTTGGAAGTCATTCAACACTTCCCTCTTTACTGAGCTAGAAGCGAATATGTTAATGAGCTAGAAGTGAATATGATCAGTGATCTTACTAAACAATGTGTAGAAGAGAGAAGTAAAAAAATCAGCATATAATGAATAAGAATTTCAGGATATGTTATATTCAATAATGGGAACATAGAGACATTTCTAAAGTGATAAGAATTTGTCTGAATATGATAATATTTTAACTCATTTAGAGTACTATATTAGTATGGCAAAGAACAATCAATGAAAGAGCATTTTTAATAAAGTTAAATCTCCCTGAACAAACTCAGCACCATTTCGGAATTAAATTCTGTCAGCTTACACAATATCATGTTACCTTTCAACTTCTACAGGAAAAATTTCAGAATTGAGTGGAGGCGATAATTATCTTTGTTGGAATGTCATGCTCTAACTTGTTAATATTCCTAAAGGACTATTCCTGAAATAAAGTATTGGTTCTCTGTAGGAATGGTTACTGCTGAAGACATAAGAGTGGCTATATGCCAAACCTGTTTGGTATATATATCTTCCTTGTTTTATAAAATATTTTCATTAAAGAAATCTGTAAATCAAATTATATAAATAGAGCTTTATTCTATTTATAGCTATCAGTCTATTGATCAATCTATCTAGTAATCCATTATCAATCATCTGTCTATCTATCATCAATCAATCATCTATCTATTTTTCATTTACTTACTTATCCAGGACTCTTACCATAAATTCCTCAAGAAAATGTAAGCAGTTGCTCTTAAATATATATTTTGAGTAAATTATTATGTACGTTGAATTTTTTTAAAGCTCTGGACATCTATAGTCTTTGTTTTTATGTCAAAGAGTATTATTCATCAGCCCCCCTAATCTATAAGGGAGAAAGGTAGTGGCCTTGGCAGCAAGTTAGCAAGCTGCTAATAAAACTGAGAATTTCTAACCTATAGATAGATCTCTTCTCCAAACACCTAGGAAGGCAACAGAAAAAATTGACAGGGGCCTGGAGATATTTTATTGAAGAAATTACTATAAATCGACTAAGTCAATTCCAAAATAATAATAATAAATAAATGGAACTTGGTTAGATTTAAGCATAACACAAAATCTGTATTAGCTACTAAAAAAGAAAACAGTTTGAATATATGAATTTTATTTGCTAAAATGAAGAAAAATTAATATAGCAATTAAGACATACACTAGAATTCCTGGAAAAAGAAATGCATAGAATATGCTTGGCTGCCACACAATGTTATTTTTTCTTAGACAACCATTCTGTACCTTGTTTATGTCAAATCCAATGCAATCTGTGGAGCCGGGTACTGTTCAAAGAAAACTTCTCTGAGGAAAGGTCATGGTCACACTTGGCAGATGGATGCTTTATTTTCCCCTCAGCATTCAGGAATGCAGCTCACATCCGCCAAACGGTAAGGCTGTCATCAAAGAGACCTGAAGCTGACCTCTTCTATTTGAAGAGATCCAGGACATGAGAACAGGAAGAGATGATTTCCCTTATGCTGTCACCTCTGTGAACTGGTTCCCTAATGACAGGTGTATTTAAAACAATTCTACGAATGATATCCTAGTGCAAGGCCTCTGAGCAGATTTAGTCAGCTCTATCGCAGGCAGTTTTAGGAACATACACTCCTCCTGAGCACTGCGGTGCCAGCCAGCCACCCTGTCTGAACGCTGTCTTCCCAACATTTGGATCTTTGCTTCTGTCTCAAGAACATTCTTATGACACCATAGTGATTTCTCAGAGACTTGGATATACCCATATGCCTGGCTTCTTTTTTTTTAAATTTTTAATGCCTTAAAAAATTTATCTTGAGAAATTGAAAATACAGAGAACGATGCCGAAAAACAAAACCTCTTGTTATTGACTTTTATTCCAAATTAGCAACTGTTAACATTTTGTTACATTTACTCTCAGTCCTTTTTGTTGTTGTTGTTACTCTCAGTCCAATTTTAAGACATATATCCTTAAAACTGAAAAGTCCTTCTCGCTTCTGATCTCATTGCCCACTTCCCAACACTGAGCAGTATCTTCCAATCACTAGTTTATACTTCTAGTTTTTGGAAATGTTTTATCCCTGGAAAATTGAGTTAAGTTGTATTTAAATCATCATAATTTCATACAATGATCTGCCTTAAGTTGCATTCTTCATTTTATGTCATCTCCAATCACCCCCTTTTAATGATTGAGCATTGCCCCAAAATTTAAGCAATCTAACCAAAAAGACTCTCTACACAATGATTTATAACCAAAATTTAACTGCTCTTTAAAAACGAGTTTCTTGTTGAAAAGGAAGCCTGTCTGTAATCATAGTATTATTAATAATATTAACAATAGTGAACATTTATTGAGTACATGATCTTTATCGGACACTGTTATAAACACTTTACATCCATTATCCCATGATATTCTCATCAAAATCTGGGATCACAATTATTATGCCAATTTTACTATTGAAAAATAAAACTTTTGCCAAATTCAACTACTATTTTGGAAGGCAAAATAATTATTCTAGAACATCTATTTTCAAAGGACTCATTTTTTATTTTATAAAATATAACTGTTACTATTTGTTGATTACTTACTTGTGTCAGATGTGTACTTTAATTCTAGTCTTCTCGGTAGTACTGTAAGGTGTTATCAAACCTACTTAGAGAAGTAGAAAATCAAAACTCAAGGAGGTAAATGCAACTTGCTCAAGGCCACATAGGTAATAATTGGAAGAGGTAGGATATAAGCGTTGGTGTATTTTCTCCTTGACTATTCCTTTTGACTATGTTGTATTATGAGAGCCTCAGAGCTGTACTGTCCAAATAGAAGAACTAATGTAAGTAAGAAAAATTTTGTTTTATTATTTGCTTTTCTTCAGGCACTAAAACAGACAGGCTCCTATTAATTTTAATAATTGCTTTTGCATCTACAGAGATTTCCCACTCAAGATACCTTTTCAAACATATTTAACAAGAGGAGAAAAACCTTCCCCAACACAGTTCAGCCAGCAATCTGGTAATGTGTTAGTAATCTCTGATCCCAGACAGATGCCCTAAAAGTTCATCGCTGGAGAAAGACACTTAGATTAACATTTCTTTCGCAAGATTAAAATAGGAGATGACAAATGTGCTTGGCTATTTAGACTTAAACTGAGAAAAATCATTTAAAAAATTATGATCTCATGAAAGAACAAATCTAAAAAGAAAAGTTATTTTCAAGATCTTAAAGTACACATATATTGTACATTCTTTATATTTCCTTTTCCTATCTTCAACATCCAAAAAGTCATAGTGAGAATTGTTGAGGTAATAGTTTTAAGCATTCAAGTCAGTTTTATGCTCAGAGATATATGTTGAGTGATAATGCACAAAACCTTGGCTATATGGGCCCTTGCTCATCCTAATGTCTGATTTTTCCAGACCATTTGGAACAAGAATTAAATGTCAGCGCTTTATAAAGGCTGAGTCCAGAGAAAATGAAATGTATTTGATTTCCTTCTTTAAGTCAGTAATGCACCAAAGACTGTAGCTGATGAAAACAATAGGGTATCTCTTTTGATATTACATGAAATTTCATTTCAGCTAAAGAAGAAATTCATGCTTTTTTATTATTACAAAAATGATTATGAAAGGTTTTAAGTAATTTAAAAGGTGCTTTGGCTACCTTACAAGTTAGGTAAGGGAAACTTAATTAAGCTCTTCAGAAAAACTACAAAGATTCAATGTGAGTATGGGGCATAAAATGGAGAGTTTAGGGAGGCAGGGTGGGGAGGGTGTCAGTGTTAGGTTACACAGGAAACATACAAAGAACCAGTATATTGCTAAAGAGTGGGAGGATGAAGTCTGTCATGTTAGAAATCACTAAGTCTCCACCTCATCTCCCTCAGGTCTTTTTTACAAAGTTTTCCCTCGCTTAGGTACTGTCTGTTGATTCCAGTTTAAAATTGTGATCACTGCCCCTCCCCAGGATTTCCTAGTTCTCTCTTCTTGCTTTATATTTATTTGTATTATTTATCAGCAGCTGCCAAATTGTATATTTTACTTGTTCATTTTCTGTATCAGATTCCTAGAGTATAAGCTCTCTGAAGACAGTTTTGTCTATTTTCCTCACCATTGTGTCTCCAGTATCCAGGAGAATACCTGGCACCTAGCAGGTTCTCAATAAATATTTGTTGAACGAATGACTAAAAGAGTATTTAAAAAGTAGACGTATTCAGCCATTTATTTTGTGAGGCTATTACTATTGTTACACATGACTTCTTTTTGCAAAAGGCATTAAAATACAAGTCATTTATGAGGCTAGCACAACCTTGAGAGCAAACCTGACAAGATCACCATTAAAAAAGAAAATTGAAAAATTTTCTAAAATGTATATGAAAAAAAATGTAAAATCTCAAGTAAAATATTAAAATACCAAGCTCAGTAATTAATTTTTTAAAAATTATCCACCGTTATCAAGGTGGATTTATCCAAGGAATGCTAGGTAATTGGTAGATATAAAAATAATATGTCTGTTTGGATAGATGTAAAAAAAGTTTACTGTAACATTTATTCATGATTAAAATTACATAGTAGTATGTAAAAGAAAGAAATTCTCTTAACCAAATGAAAAGTATTTACAAAAATGTACAGCAAACATCATACTTAACAGTGAAATGTTCTAAGCATCATATTTGAGACCAGAAACAAAGAAGTCTGAGAATATAAGTTATTCCCAGCATTTCACTGGAGTTCCTAGCCAATGCAATAAAAGGGAAAGAAAAGAAACTAAAGATACAAAAAATAAAAATGAAAAAGCTGCTATTTATAGATTTTATACATTGAAAATGTTGAAAGGAATCTGTAGGAATATTAGAATTAATAAGAGAATTTAGCACAATAACTAAATTAAAAAATACAAAATATTTTCCTATATAAAAGCACAAAGTTAGAAAATGAAATCTTAAAATATACCAAATTATAGTATTAGAAAAACTGTGAATTATCTTGGACAAAATCATGTTCCTGGTTTCAAACTCTCAACATTAAGATATCAATTTTCCCTAGATTCACCTAAAGATTCACTGAAATTCTACATGTCCCTACATTTTTGATGGGCTTAAATATATGATTGCAAAGTATTTATTGAAGTGAACATGTCAAGAATAGCTAAGATACTGTTGAAGAAGGACAGTTTGAGTAGAGATACGCTATTTAATATCAAGAATTATTTTTTTAAAAAAATGATTTGATAGTAGAGACAGTCAGGGAATGATAGTTTAATCAGTAAATGGTACTAAGATAATTAGTTACCTATGTGGAAAAATAAAATTTGACCCTTATATCACACCATACTATAAAGTCAGTCACAGGTGGTCTAAAAAAAAGTCAAACTGTAAAGTTTTAAAAAGACAATCCAGAAAAGTATTTCCATCACTTTGGAAAAGAAAATATCTTTTAAAGAAGACATAGAGTTGATAAATTTGACTTTAAAATTATAAACTCTGTTACTTAAAAGTTATTTTAAACATGGTAAAAATATCATTCCTTAGAATGAGATAAGGTATTTGGTACACGTACAGCTGACAACCATTATCTAGAATGTGTGTATATGTATATGTGAGCTTAGCTCATGTTTATGTTTGCTGTAAACTGAATATTTTTGCCTCTTCAATGTTCATATATTAAATCCTAACCCCCAATGTGATGGTATTAAGAGGTGGGGACCTTAGGAAGTTATTAGGTCAAGGGGATGAAGTCTTCATGAATGAGATTAGTGCCCTTATGAGACTCCAGAGAGCTCCCATGCCCCTTCCACCATGTGAGGACACACAGAGAAGATGGTCTATAAACCAGAAAGTGCACACTGACCAAATACCCAATCTGTCAGTGTTTCGATCTTTGACTCTCAGCTCTAGAACTGTGAGAAATAAATATCTGTTGTTTATTAGTCAGTTTATTGCATTTTGTTAAAGCAGCCTGAATGGACTAAGCTAATATTTAAATTTTATATATAATACCAAATCTTCTTTATCCATTCATCTACTGATGGACACTTGAGTTGCTTCTATATCTTGGCTATTGTAAATAATGCTGCAACAAATGTAGGGTGTATATATTTTTTTCAAATTAGTGTTTTCATTTCCTTTGGATAAATGCTCCAAAGTGGAATTTCTGTGTAGTAGGGTATATATCCATTTTTAGTTTTTTGAGGAATCTCCATTCTGTTTTCCATAGGGGCTGAATGAGTGTGCAGCCCTACCGGCAGTTCACAAAGTTTCCCTTTTCCCTGTATCCTCGTCAATACATGTTGTTTGTGGACATTTTGATAATAGCCATTTTGACTGATGTCAGGTGGTATCTCATTGTGGTTTTTATTTACATTTCCCTGATGATTAACAATGCTAAGCACCTTTTCGGATATCAGTTGGCCATCCATGTCTTTCATGGAGAAATGTCTTTTTATGTCCCCTGCCCCTTATCAGATATGTCATTTGCAAATATAATCTTTCATTCAGTGGGTTGCCTTTTTGTTTTGCTGAAGGTTTCTTTCCCTGTGCAGAAGCTTTTTAGTTTAATGTAGAAATTATAATTTTTATTTTTAGAAGTCTTATTGGGTATTTTTAAAAAATCTGCCAAGTAAATTTTGATGTTCACTGTTTCCTTTTTCATGGTATCAATTCTCTTTCTTATTTCTTTAAATCTGTTAAGCATATTTACTTTACATTATGTATCTGATCATTCTCACATCTACAGTATTTGAGATCTAATCTTGTGGTTGCTGTTTGTGAGGGTTCTTATGTATTGTTTCATCATGAGTTTATTGATTTTCCAGAGAGTGGAGTGACCTTCTGTCCTTTGATACTAAAATTTTTGGTAATAACACTTTTTTGTGGCCTGACTAGAAATGCCATTTTTCTAAAAGAGGTTTCTGATTGTTTCTACCAGTTTCCTGAAGATATGCCTAAGTATAAAGAAACACTGACCTAACCACCAAGACACCAAATTAATTGTAAATAACTGTCTGAATACTAAGCAAATATTACATCTAAACATATATTGATCTAACAAATAGAAAGTACTTGTTGTAGGCCAGTAAATAAATAAATGTAACTGAAAGCTTTAGCTCATTTTAAAAAGACCATTTACTAAAAAAAAAAAAATGTTTACAACATTTCATATAAATATTTCATGCATATGTCATAAAATATATGCATAATCTTATTCTAATCTCATTTCTCAAGAAGCCAGCACTTAATTTTATTGTGATCTCCTTACAAAATCAGCAACTTCAGATTTAAGCATTTGTGAAATGCTCTCATGCTATCTAACATTTTAAAAATATTTTTATGGATCACAGTATTGCTTGGATAAAAATCATAGAACCATAGCAATAAAGTATCAAATCCTGAGAAATGAGATTTGTAAATTGGTTGTTTAGAAGTCAATGTCTGGGTAAAAAGTTATTTTTACTTTTTCACCACCTGGAATTTCCTACCTTTTGGAGGAGACACAATCCTGTTGTAATGTTGACCTGTAGTTTATCTCAGAGCCTGGTATTTTAAAGGGCTGGGTTAATCTTTGATTACTATAACCAGGAACATTCTCATTATTTTCAGGAATGCTTATCCAAAATATATCATTTTCATTTAATTTATCATATATTATTATTATTATATTATTATTATCATTATTATTATTATCTTAGATCTGATCTTTTCTCATTTTTCTAGGTCAAAAGACTACAGCAGAAGAGAATTATAAAATCAGAGAATATTAAACACAGATGGAACCTCAAAATAACCTAGTTTAACACTTCAGCTTTAAAAATTAGAAAATAGATTAAGCTAAATTATCTTTCTTAAGGGTCTTTCTAACCAAGGCTATTTCTATTACAACATTCAAATTCAAATTTGACTTTTATTGAATAACTGCCTTCTATGCTCAAAGCATTTGGCTTTGCAATGTAATCCCCGTTTATCTTTTGGTCTTAAAACAATGTTATGATTGACCCTTTGATCTGTTCATCTACATATGACTACAAAGTGTGTGTGTGTGTGTACTTGAGGTGGAAGATAATACATGAGTACAAGAATCAAATAGTCATTAATTCTTTCTTTCTTATTTTGTATGACTACATTATTCCACCTTCCTAGACTCATAGATTTTAATGGAGAAAGAAGAAAATCATGTATTTCATTCAGAGTTTTCAAATCAAACTTGAAAGACTTTATATCATGTAAATATGTTAAACAAAAAAGTGATGAAGGTTTCCTAAGAATCCCTCCTCAAAGAGAAATATTTTATCTCTGAAAGGAAATATAATACCTTTAAAGCATAGTAATGAATATTAAACATCAAGTAGGTATCTATATTAACTTAATTATTTCCCTCTTCCTGAAACATCGGTCTCAGTATTCTGTTTTTCTATACTTCCTAATCTCCCATACTCCTTTCAGCTTGTAACCACCCATGTAAAAATCACCAACGACCTCTATACAGCCTAATTCAATGTTCTAATAGAGTCTGAATTTTTCTTAACCCATCAGCAATATTCAGTAGAGTTAGCCACTAGTTATATAATTTCTTCTCTTCAGTCCCATGACATGACATCCTGTTGGTTTTCTTTCCATCTGCTTAGCCACTCCATCTCAAGTTCTTTCGTTGTGTCCTGTTGTTTGTTTGATCTCTAAATGTTGGAGTGATGCAGAGCTAAATCATAGGTTTTCTTTTTTCTCTATCTTATTTAGACAATTCTTTTCAGTGACATAACTTTAAATACAATCTAATGCTAAGAACTCTCAAATTAATTTTTGCAACCTTGGCCTTTCCCCTGTATTTATGACTAGAAGACACAATCACATAGTAGATATATCTTTTGGGATGTAAGAGGCATTCAAAAATAATGCATTCCGAAATAATTCCAAGTTAGAACTACTGCTTTTCTCTATAAATCTTTTCTCCAATATTTCCCCATTTAAAAATGAGTGTGAGCATTCACCTACTTATTCAAGTGAAGTTTAGCAGCCATCTTTTTTTTTTTCTTTTTTCTTCTCCCACCACATCTAATTCAACATGAATTTCTGTAGATGTTTCTTCCAAAACTTATTGAAGTAGTTCCAGAGCCTGGAAGAATACCTGGCACACAGTAGATGCTCAAAAAATATTTGTTAAATGTGCTGGACATGAATTTTATTTTATTTTTACACTTATTTCATGAGATTTAAAACTTCAGTGTTATGAAAGCTGACTAATTCCCTGGGAAACGATTTCTGAATTACAGAATTTTATTTATTTAAAATTTATACAAGAGGAAATAAAGAAATTGATGTCTATTTGGGTCTAGATGTTTTTTAGACTAAGGAAAAGGTCAATTTATAGTGTACTTACATCATAAGTGTAACATTTTGACACACTGTTAAAGGTCAGGCAAATTCATGTCATTGTTTATAATGAAAATACGACAAAATTGTTATGTCAAAATTTCATCTGAAATGTTCTGGACAGACACAACCAATATATTCTAGATAGTAACAGAAATGTTTCCTAGATTAAAAGTGAATAAAATTTAAGGTAGGTTTTAATTTAACTTCTGTATAGATAATAAATAACAACAACCAAGAAAGTATCCAAAATAATTTATAACTTGTTTTAAAAAGAGTGACAAAAAATAAATGTAGAGAGGAATATCATTATTACCTCTTCTTGATTTTATTTTTATACATTTTTATAAAATAATTTGTACTATAAATTTCTCATTTTAAATGCCTCACAAATAATTTTTTGTTTCTATTATCGTTTGTAAGAAAACTCTGTTCTACTTACTGGGAGTATTCCCAGTAAGTGACATGATTTTCTTCATTGCCATTTTTATTTTAAAAGTCAAAAAATAAGCCACGAATTTGGTTTCTAGGTATTTTCTATTTTTCTTGTGCATCTTATCTTTAAAGTTCTTGTCTGTCTTAAACAGTATGTTAAAAAATATAAACCTTAAAAAGTTCTGAAGGAATTTTCACTCCTAAAACTGAGAAAAAAATATATTGTTACTTTAAGGATGAGGACACAGTGTACAATAAAATGTGCATCACGGACCCAGCGCTGTTTTGTGGGGGGGGGGGGAATTGTGTAATTCCTATTTGAAGTAAATCGATCCCTCTCTCTCTCTCAACAGAAAAAAATTTTAACGCACAGGTTCTCATCCCAGCACTAATTATAATAAATATATAACCAATCCAAATGAACCAAAGTATAAGACTGGTTAAATCATACAGTAATTCACACTTTGAGATGCAGAAGAGTTTAGTGACTAAGAGTGCAAACTTTGGCATCAGATATACCAAGTACAAATCTTAGGTAAATCTGGTAAAGACATTGCCAAAATGGTTCCCACAATAGGCAGAGTTTTATAATTACCCACGTTACTTCTTAAAGGTGCAGATCCTGGAAATGACTCCACAGATTCTAACTCAGTAAGTATGGGCTTGGGCCAAACATTTGGTATGTTTAACAAGCTGTACATATACATATACATATTATATACATACAAGCTCGCAAATAAGTTGGCCTCTAAAAGGGTAGATATTTATAGATGTTTCCTCATCTGTAAAATGAGTGACATAATGCCTGTATTATAGTGTTAGAGGATTAAATAATATAAAGTACTTTAGGAACTTGTTCTGTATACCATAAGTATATATTTAGAATTGTTGCCAATTGCTGCTGCTATTACTACTATTGTCCCTTCTATTACTGCAATTACTACTTATTACACTGCTGCTTTTATAATTATTATTAATTATTATTTTTATTATTAATGAACTAGTTTACAATGATCATATTAAAATCATGTTTTAGAGAAAGGATAAATAGCTAAAAAATGTTCACACTATATTTAGTGAAAAAATATTTACAGTTTAATTCTCCAAGCCATAAAAAATAAAATGTAAAATTATACAAGTGCATAGAAAAAAGCTATAAGAATTGCATGGAAAATTTAGCTAAGCTTACCTCTACATGGAAAGATAGTGTGAGTTTTATTTTTAATTCTTTGGACATTTCTGTATTTCCAAATTTTTTTATTCTTGACAAACTCGATTTTAGATTCAGTCCTGCACATATTCGATACTCATTCTATGAGAGACACTGTGTCGCACAGAGATGAAGAGCCAGTCACTGGCCTCAAGAAGGCCACAGTAAGGAAGACAAAGTGTGATTAACACAAGGTGGCTTTAATAATGACCTCCTTGCAGTTCGCTCATCCTCAAGTATAGGAAATCATACATTCCTATTTCATGTCTGTGTCACCAAGTGTTACACTCCCCCTTCTTGCAGAGGTACTCTGAGTTGGATTTGACTTACCCTGCTGAATATAACAAGCTCTACTTAGTAAAGCCACTTCCTGAGGCTCTTTCTCCCTGGCTCCCTCCTCATATTCTGAGTTGACTATACCTTCTCTTTCTGGCAATACCTTCTGGTAGCAGACTTTTGCCTTGCCCTTGCTCAGCAGCAGACCCTCTGCAAACATTCCTCAATTGTCTCATGACCCTCTTTATAGTCTCTCCTCCTTCCCCAGCTCAGGCTACCCACCTTTCTTTTCCTATCCAACCTGTCAGCACTGTGGATAATCAGGCATCGTTTGCTCCTTACAGCCTTATTTTTATTTCTTTGCTCTCTTCACTGCTCATCAAGACAGTGTCAAAGAAGAAGCTGTGTCAGGACTATGGGTCACTATCTCTGCGGCAAGGACTGGAGTGGGTGAAACATATTCTGATGCAGAGTCTCCCAATTTCAGCTTATACACAAGAACCAAGACTATAACAAAAATAAATTTGATTCAATCTACTCAAAGATCATTATACATTAAACCCCAAAAATGATGTTTCATTTATACTGTATTAAGAGAAGCTGTGTGAGGATTATATAGTCTCATAAAACTGTTCTATATGAAACCTAAAGTGGATTGATTGGGTAATTACCATTTACAGTAAAAGATGGAATAGCAAATGGTTTCTCAGACATGAAAAAAAGAAAAAAAAAACCTAATGTCATAAGCCAGGCAATATTCCTAAATTGACAAATTACCTAATTATGGTAGAGATGAAAATATCTGCAAGTAAACACTGAAATGTAGATATAAGACAAATTTTTGCTTTGAGATAAAACAACCAGCATTATATTATTTTTTTAAAAATATGTTTCATATAAAGAACCATGTGAAGTGATAAAATATCGAAGATTTTTAGAATTTATCATTAGCCGTAAAAATAGTAGGAGCTCCTGCTACCGACTACTTATTTTTATAATCTTTTCTTTTATTATGAAGTTCAGTCTAAACTTTTTGGTCTGAAGATCATCACTTTAAATATAAACGAAGATGATAAAAAATTTTGAGAAGCTTCTCATTTTGTCATCTATCATGTTACATCATCTGTGCTAAGCAATGGCTGTATCCCTTTTCTTATATTTCCAAGCATAAGAGAAAAAGTACCATTTTCTTGCTTTTACCTTTTTTTTTTTTACAAGCCCCAGGTTATTCTAGGATTTCTATTTCTAGAAACTATTCTGAGACATCTGTGCCTCTCCTATATTCATCCTACATTATATGCTTTTTCTCCATCTACTTTTTCTAGTTGTTCTGATGAAATTTGGGGTCACTAGAGCTGCCTTATTGATGATCGTTAAGATATCACATTCACTTTTTTCCTTCATTGATACCATTTGCCAACATCTAATCACATTGCTGTTTTAGAAATCTTTTGATTCTCTTCTGTTTTCAAGTGCTAGTCTGTGGAATCATGCTTACTTTTGATTGGAACATTTCAGAAAGCATTTTCTTAAAGTGCAATAGAAAATTTTAATTTGTTTTTTCTCTATCAGTTACCATGTTCCTTGAAACTATGGCAATATTTTTCATCACTCTTTTTGGTTAACTTTTCACATGGTACTTTAATTCTACAATAATATGAATTATTATATGGTTCAAAGAAGATAAGATTATGTCTGAATTTTAAAAAGCAAAACACGAAATGAAAAGAAATGAAATAGCAAGCAAGCAGCTCCTTTTCCTCCCCCCATAAAAAAAAATTAGAAACTGGACTTTGGATGGTAAACACACAATAGAATATACAGATCTCAAATTATAATGTACACCTAAAAATTATGTAATTTTATCAATGTTATCCCAATAAATTTAATAATAAAAAAAAATTAGAGTTCTTTATAGGACATTACTATTATCTCCATACAGAAATGGTGTCTGTCACTCTATCTGTGGGTATGTATCTTTCTTTTTCTTCTTTCTATTACTCTTAACCATTTGCTTCTTATTTAATAAGGTAAAGAAAGTGCAAGAAATAGTTACATGTAAGCTTATTCAACTACAGTTTTAAAAATTCAATATTTATAGGCATAAATTTAATAAAAATACATTTATAATGATTGATGAACTATAAAATGTTCGTCATAGATCTAATTCACCTCTGTTACAAGACAAATTTGCAGGAATCACCTATTCACGTTTGACTGATGACTCAATAATGTTTTTTTTTTAAGGTCTAATACAAGTTAATGTAATTGAAAGTTACTAAATTAAAGATGTCGTTAAACAATGACATTGTTATGCTTTTTTATTACCTATATAACTAATATAGAGAGGTCCATTTATATTCAATCCGGTATGAATGAAGAAAACTGCTTGTCTTACATCATCAGTGTAAGTACTTTGTTATGCCAACTTTTATTTCTTTACATACGACTGACTGAAAGCTCAGGTAAATTTAATTATAGGTATGACATTTGATTTAATAGCATTTAGATCTTTATGGAAGTTTTACATCCCAAAGTATTCTGAAAATACAAAGGAAGTGACATACCTCCGAAAGTGCTGATCTTTCTATCAGGGATAGACTTAAAGCCTGAGGAAATTAGACTCCAATGTAACTATTTCCCGCACAGTCAGAGGCCATCACATAAGCAGAATGCTTTTGGAAAAAAATAGGCCAAACTTTCAGTGATGGAACAACATTGTGTTGACTTCCTAGGGAAGTATATTTCAGTTCTTGCTAGGTAATCAGCATTGCACTTAGTACTATGTGCACGTGTTTGGGGGAAGGGGAGATTGAAGGGGTAGGAGCCAAAAGAGATATAGTATTGGCTCAATGGCTGTTCAGAATCAGATGACTCATAATAAAAACTTCATTGTTTAACTTATAGCAAGTGAAATGGAATTCTGCTATCTTTATATTGTCTTCTTAAATCAAGTTTTAAGAAAGTAAAAGAAACAGATCCAAATAGTACACGATAGTTAAATTACATCAGTTATTAAGATAAATGATTAGAACAGCCAATGGCCTATAGCCAGGATCACCTGGATCACCTGTAGTCAAAGAAAGTTAATTTTTTGCTGTGTTGATAGAGTGGAAGTGCACCATGGAAAACCATGGAATGCCTCAATAAGGGTGTGTTAGAAAGAACTTATTATGGGACTTGGGACTTGGGTTTGGGTTAGGTGATTTTGAGAAGAGTTCAAGGAAGTAAGGCTCTGCACTAGGTTAGACATTGTCAGGAAATTGGGATAATTCCATGCTTGGGTTTCTTAATAATTTTTATTTAAAAGTGGGAAGACAAAGCAAGGCTAAAACTATAATTGATTAAAAAAAAAAAAGCAGCAGTCACTCATAATCAGCCAGATTAGGAGATAGTTGGTCATTTCTGTAGTTTGGAGAATGGTCTTTTAAGTTTTATTCTATTAGAGTCACTGGATGGCTTTATCTGATCATGTTCTGTGAAATTTTCACATTCAACAGAAGACTCTGCAGGCCAGCTCTGAGTCGTCCCAGGTCACTTCCTAGCAACACTAAGTTCTATCTGTTAATGACCGATTAGCTCCCGAATGGCAGGAGCTGCTTTTCTGTTTATTTGACCATATTAGAGGACTTAAAAACCTTTAAGTAAATAACAAAATAATGAAACTCTAAATCAATCCATTTACCAATAAGCACAGTCTTCCCAATGTGCCAGGCATGATGATATATGTTGGATCAGAAGAAGAGAAAGAAAAAGAAGAAAGAGAAATAGGAAGAGGAGGAGAGGAGAAGGAGGAAGAAGAAAAGGAACAAGGAGTGGCTTTCTACAGAGTATAAAAGAGAGTTGGTGAGGCAACTTCTGAGATGACTCCTGGGTATCCCTGGCTCCTGGTACTCACATTCCTATGCCATCCCCTCCCCTTGAGTGTGGGCTGGAGCTCGTGATTTGCTTTTAATGAATAAAATATGACAAAAGTGATAAGATGTTACTGTCAATAGTTATAAAACACAGTTCTATCTTGCTTATGCTTTCTCTTTCATTCTCCTTGCTTGCTTGCTTTAATGAAGAAAGCTATCATGTGGTAAACTTCTGTTTGGAGTGTCCCACATGGCAATAAACTGAGGGAGATGCCCTGGTGACAGCCAGTATGGAATGAAGCCCTTAGTCTATGAGCCCATGGAGAACTGAATCCTGCCAATAACTACATGAGTGAGCTTATAAGGACATCATCTCCTAACCAAGTGTTCAGATGACTATAGCTGTCAGCTGATACCTTGATTCCAGCCTGTTAAAGAACCTCAGGATGGAGGATCCAGTTATCTGCTCCTGAATCACATAAAGTGTTCAATACAAATGTTGGTTGTTTTAAGTCATTAAGATTGGAGGTAATTTGTTACACAGCAGCAGATAACTAACACAGGAAATTGGGGCAGGATAAGGGTGAGATGAGTGAGCAATCTAGAGCAAGATTTTAAGGCACTTGCTCTCCAGGTTGTACAAGTTCCTCATGCATCCTGGTCCAGCTCTGAAGGAGATGTTTTTAAAAACAAAGCATTAAAATGAGATTGAAAGAGAAAGGACAGGAGTTTTGATTACAATCTATTAAACAACTATATATTACACCTGTTTTGTAATAGTTCAATTCCATTAATGTCTGACACCAAAATTACAATAAGTACTCTAGGAATTCATCTAAGAGTGAAAACTAATCAGATGAAACAGGAAATATTAGCTAGTACATAGCCTTATACATACCTATTTAGGGAAATTTAGAAAATTATGTTCTTAGGGAAGGAAATAAAGGCAGAAGAAAGAGAAGTCTTCGTGGCTTAAATGTTTTGAAATATTTGTTATAGAAAGGTTTCTTGATAATGTATATACTAATTTTATGAACTAATCTCCCTAAACACCCCAGCAGGAAGTAGACAGAGAAAGGATAAAAGCAACAACATGAAATATAAATGCACTGTAAGGCACAGCAGGAGCGATGTGAATGAGTGAGTCATTTAGGCAGAACCTCCCCTGCTGCCAAAAGCCAAGTTGTGAAAGCAACAGTTTTCAAGAACTTCAAGATAAAACTAAATTATGTTCAAATATCAAATCAGGAAATGATGGTGAGGTAAAAGAAAAGTAAAAAAAGATGGAAAGATTTTTATAATATTTGATGAGAAATTTAATTTTAAGTGCTTTACAATGCAAAAGCTGATTATTGTTTTTGTAGTATATTGATAAAATATATGCCATTGTGGAGCAGGCTTAATAGCTCATAATCAAAATTCAAATCATAGAGATTCCGACAAACCCTAAACCAGTTCTTCAAGTTTAGTGTGTAACTGAGTCCCTTGGGGATCATGTTAAAAGGCAGATTCTAATTTAGCAGGTCTGAGGGGGGGGCCATGAATCTGCATTTTAAAATCTCCCATATGATATCTTTCTGACAAGCTGCCCGGCAACCACACTTTTTAAAAATTACAGTATAGTTGAAATACAATATTATATTAGTTTCAGGTGTACGACATATTAATTCTACATTTATATACCTTATGATGTGATCACCATGATGAATCTAATAATTGTCACTTTATAATTCTATTATGATATTATTGACTATATCCCTGTGCTATATATTACATCCCAATATAAAATACATGCTTATGTATTTTAAACTGGAATTTTGTACATCTTATTGCCTTTCACCTTTTTCACTCCTACTCCCACCTCCTACCCCCTTTTCTGGCAACCATCAGGTCCGGTCCTAGAACTTGAGTTCTAAGATCTTAGAAAGATGTTCTTTGAACTGCAGTCAGTATCAACATCACCTGGGAAACTATTAGGATGTAAATTGTTGGGCTCCACTAGTCTATGGAATCAGATCATTGGGATGGTGCCAGCAATGCCCTATCTCAAAGCCTCCAGGTGAATCAAGGCATGGAAAGGTTTGAGCACCATTGTCTCAGAATATAGTGTTTCTGAACCAGAGGTACAAATCAGAAACTCCTGGGGAATTTTAGGAAATATACCTGCCTGGTCCTCAGTTCTGGAGAGTCTAATTAAGTTGGTTGGAAGTAGAGCCTGGACAAATTTCTAAAAAATTCTCCTTGGGTGGTTGAGGGTAATAATGAGAGAGAGAGAGAGAGAGAGAGAGAGAGAGAGAGAGAGAGAGAGAGAGAGAGAGAGACACTGAGACACTGTTTCAGAGCAATTACAGAGAAATTCAATGACTTTCTGAGAAATAAAAGATTGCACTAATTCTCATGTAAATTCCTTTTCTGGGACTTCACTCGGATGCCAGAAGGACTTAAAAAATAATCCAAGACAGCCTTTCATGAAATGGAGGCGATCCCAGCATGCTGTTGTCTTTCCCTCTTGGGATAAAGAAACAGTCGTCCATTCTGAATTGCTGTCTGGGACACAGCCAACCCAGAGGCCTGCATTAGTCACTTACTTATATTCTCTTTCAGGAGTTTTATATAGAAATTGTAACATAGAAATTGAAGAGCTGCTTAAAGCAGGGCTGTGATAGACACCTGGGGAAAGCTTCGAAAGCATAGTGAATATAATATATATGCAAAGATCCGAAGTGCACAGGTATCATAAATACTTCCTTAAATGTTGTTTCCTTATTTTTTAAAAAAGTATTGTAAAAATAGGTTATTTTTAGAATTGGTGGTTTATTTCCTTCTAACTTCTATGTTTTATCTTTTCCAGTTTAAAAAAAAAATTGTTCAGCCTATATACTTGTTACTATGTAATAAAGATTTGTACCTAAAGCAAAATGCTTTTAGAAAGCTCTTATTGTTAGAAGAGAAGGTATGTTGACGAGAGTTTATCCTTTGCATAGATCTTATATTTATACTCTTCGAGAAATCATATATTAAAATTTCTAATAGGACCAGAACTCTTCTGGAATCTAATTCCAATAGGTTTCTCTGTGCCCTTTAGGGAGATGTGAAGAAGGTTTTAGGGGGTTTCCAAGTTTCTGAAATTCATGGACAATGATTCTGAATTTGAGTGATGCTGTCCTGCTAACTGGCTTTAAAAATAGGTAGAGATATTTTGGATTTTACACTGTAGTGACAGTTAGTGGATGAGGCAGAGAGGCTAACAATGCTGCCATAAGAGTCTGGTAAAATAAAGGAATAGACCCAAAATGGCACTCCTTTGACAAACACTTAAAGGAAGAAATCACAGATTCTATTTTGCAACCTCAAGGAATAGGGTGGAAGGAGAGACTGCCCTCGGGGCATGTGGATCTCAGTAGGAAGTGACAAAGGTCTTTCTATCTAGGGAACAGTAGCAGATGGAGGCAGCTAAGAGCAAGCAGACCCAGGGCTTTGAAAATACACTTTGAAAGATGTTTGTGAAAAAGTGCGCTCCTCTCAGATTGCTCAGCAGGAAAGAGCAACATGCAGTCTCAAAATGATGTTAAAAAGTGTCTCTAACTGGAGAACAGAGGACAAAAGACTGGAAGTTAAGCTGAAAAGCAAGGGGCCTAAACAAAACCTTGACACACAGGCTCAAGGTGTGATCTGTGGTCACAAAGTATGGGGAAGAAAGGCAGCTGCATTAAGGTCTGATATGCTTCTCTCTGATGGTCTGGTTTTAATTCTGGGGTAAATTTTATGCTTTGTAGAAAAGTAGTCCCCAACCAGAGGTAAGCATGGTAGTCACATGGGGTAGTTTTTCCAAATTAAACATAACTTTGTCCCAGCCCTAGACTTACATAAACAGAGGTGCCAGGCATTGCACGAAGGCATATGTATTTTGTGCTTTATTATTAATAAGATTCTCAATAAATCGGAAACCCATACTTAGCTAAGAAGCACAATCCTAAAGGAACTGATGAATAACATTTTTTTTATTTAGTTTTACTTACACTTAACCTGAGATCTAACCTCTTAACAAAATTTTAAGTGTACTATACAGTATTGTTAACTGCAAGTAAAACACTGCCCAGCAGATCTCCAGAACTTCTTCAGCCCTGCACAAAATATTAGTTTTCTCTGCCCAGATTGTGATGCTATAGGGCAACTAATTCTTAATTGCTCAGAAAGAGCCTGGAATACAGCTACACTATCGCATAAGAGGTGATTTAATGAAAATTATGAATAAAATAATAAATATACACTTTGCTATTTTTTTCATCCAGTAGCAAGAAAAACAAAAATTTTCCTCTGCAATGTTATAAAAGGCTTTAGGAGTCCAGAAAAAAAATCTTTTAATGTTATAAGACGCAGTAAGAAACTTGGTTCTTAAATTCCTGACAGGGGGAAAGGGCTAAAAGGGAGAGTGAAAAAAGAGAATTTCCACAAAAAGAGAATTTAACGTATCCTAAACAAAAACGGCACCGCAAATCTAATTGTTTCTCTTAAAGCATTTTTCCCCCTTTCATTCATGCTTAGACGCCCAGTTTAAGGAAAATCCAGGTGTGGTTTACGAGTTAAGGAGACCCTCAGCCTTGGTTTTTAAAATGATTCTTATAGCATCTTGTCCAGCACACCGATGGATGTTCTGCTCACTGATGCACGGCAGAACAATTGTCCCATCTGATTGGAGCTTCCCATATTTTTAAATTTGTAAAGTGTTGTCCTTAAAAGTGTCGTGATATTAAAAGTTGTTTGAAATAAGTTGGGAACTCATGAGAGGGTTAATCGCATACTAATTACTTTGTCATGTGCTTTCTCCTTAAGGTGGACTATTTTCACTTTTAAATAAAATTTGTAAATTGTTAAACATTTGAAAGACGTAGTATCTGGATTAATTCACGCCTGCTCTGAATGATTACAGCACAAATTTTATACTCGGCAAATAGAGACTTGAAGTCCCTGAAATCCATCCTTAGAATGTTCACTTATATTTTTCTCTACACACATATTTCTAGGTAATATTTTTAATATTTTGTCATAATAATTATTGCGTCGATGAATAGCCTTGATATGTAAAGACATCCATGTACTATTTTTACTCCTAGAGAGTTTGTGTGATAGATAGATAGATAGATAGATAATAGATAGATAGATAGATAGATAGATAGATGACATAAAGATAGTAATAAGTTCACAAATACATAGACTCATAGATACATAGATGTATTTATAGATACTTAGATATGTACATAGGTACATAGGTGAATAGATAAATAGATAGGAACATTACTGAGTTGTTTCCGTATAGGATATAAAATAGAGAGGCCACCACCTCAAGTTGACTCTGTTATGTAACCAGTTTCACTGGCAGTACAGTTGGTAGTTTGATCGTTATCTTTTTCTAATGTCTATTTTTAATTACTTTAATACTTGGATAGAGAGGTCATTAATTTCTCCCCACTATCTCTCATCAAAACAAGTTTCTTAAATAAGATTTTGATACAGCCAAGTTCAGCAGTGATAGTCTATCATTTCAATATCTCAAATAGAAATACAATTTAAATGAACAGTAAGTATTATACGGTCTCTTGTGTTTTTTCCACTAATCATTTGTTTCTTGCACTTTTCCCAGTAATCCTTTGTTTCAATGCCTTCACAATATCTTTCTTGATTCAGTGTTTAGCTTCTTCATTAATCGGCTAGAGAGTTATTAAATGGACTGCAATTAATCTAATGTGGAACTTGAAAATTATATAATTTTCTGTTTGAAGAGTATCTTGGAACTTTTAAACACATGAGAGGAAAGCCCTTGAAATTGTTGTATACCTCCTGTGTACTATCATTACAGTCCACAAAAGAAGATAATTAATTTTTTTTTTTATAAATGCTCCATTTTTTATGTCCATGTCTATTTCTTGTAAGTCAAAGTTTAGCCAGCCAAAAAGGAGAGATGATAGGATAGCATGGCACTGAAACAAATGGACTTTGGAGCCCAATCATGATGTGTAAAAGCCTGACTTCGCTATTTCCTAGTTATTTAGCTTTAGGTATGAATTTATCTGCCCTCAGTTTTCTCATCTATACAATGAGAAAAATATTATAAACCAGTCAATAATATAAACCTTGGTCATCACACAAATTGAACAGAATATATATCCTCAGCTTACTGAAGTTTCTATATGTTTAGTTTATAGAACACATTCCTAATATTTTGCATCTTATATATTAAATAATTCTTAGAGTAACTCTTTAGCTTGTAATGACTGTCTTTCTTCTCTGGAAGACTTCATACCATGGAGCTAACTGTGAAATGCCATGTCTATGTTCATGTCACCAAACCATTGGTCATTGCTTATTAATGCCAGGCAGACATCTAAGCTAATTATTTGTTTTTCCTAAGAATTTGAAACTGACAGTCCCTAGAGTGAGTCATTTTGATGTCAGGACCCTAGAAATAACATGAGATCCCTGGAGCCACTTAGGTACATGCCCTTCCTGAAACCTGAAAAATGCACTCTTCCACTCTTCGTGAGCATCTGGGATGCCATATGGCAGAGTGGGTAAGGGCACAGAACCAAAAGTTGGGCTGTCTAGGTTTGAAGCCCGGATTTGTCACTTACTAATGTGTGACCTTGTGAAGATTTATAAATTCTCAATACAACAGCTTATTGATCTATAAGAGACAAAATAACTCTAAATACCTTACAAAACCCATGGGAGAATAAAATAAGGTAAGTATGTACAAAACTTAGAATAGTGCCTGGAATATAGTGGACACTCTACAAGTGGAAACTATTTTTAGGATTCCGGGAGATATTCCATTCTCCTTCCAATGAACAGCTTACACTCTTTTATCTTTATTCTTAAGTAAACCATCATTTTGTTGTTGTTGTTGTTGCTGCTGCTGTTTATAACCAAATGAACCTCAACAAAAAGCCTGGATAGGCTGTCTTTGGTATTTTGTTTGAACCAGTTCAGTTTATGCCCTGTAGATATGTTTACTGCTAAAATGACAGTACCATGCAGATAAAGGAAGAAAATCAATTCATAACAAAATTCACTTGGCCAAAATGATAGCTTTGCTCTCATTCCTCATCAATTCAAAATGATGAGTTCAGTGTTCAACTAACTGACATACTTTTAATGGATGAACAAATATTTTGTGATTTGTAAAATATAAGCATACATTTTACAAATAAATCCATTGTCTTACATAATAATTAATGCAAATATTATATATTTAATGATTATTATGTGCTGAGCTATTTGTTGGGTGCTGGAGATACAGTAGGGGGAAGAATATTTCTGCCCTCATTTGGCTTGCATTTGAGGGAGAGAGAATGGAGAAACAAATTTTACTTACTTAAAACAATATCAGGTAATGATAAGTGTCAGATAATGAAGAAAATAAAGGTGGAGTAGAAAATAATGTTCAGGTGCTATATTCACCAAAGGAATCTGAAAGTTTTCTTTAAAGAAATGTCATTTGAATAACTAAACCCTATGGAGGTATCAATCAGCCTCATTTCTTCTGCCTCCGTTTCCCATTTGAGATTTGGCATACTTCTCATATGTATGTATATTCTAGAACAGAATACAAGTATTCAGTTGAGCTTACTAGCTTGGCTGGCAATTTTATCATGTAGTCTACTTCCTGGTCCTTTTTAAAAAATACATTACAAATAACTGAATAGCACATCTAAAGGGCAGCTAAACAAACCACAAAACAATTTTGCGCACTTGTCAAGTCCCCCATAATGCATCCTTTGACTTCAGAAGTTTTTAATGTATAATATATTAAATAAGTCAAGGTTCAAAACAGTTGCCAATTATATAGTCTTTTAACTCAACAGGGAATAGCCCTGGCTTTTCAAAAAGGAAATATATTAATTTATTAAAGAGTTAGATGTTTATTTTTAATGAATACCAAGTTATTTATTAAAGTGTGGATTATATTACTTTTTTGAAATGCATCCTCTGTAGAGTATAGCACTGTGAATCATTATAACTGGTGTTTAAGTGAGTGGGGATTGAGCCGAAGGAATATGAAGCTTGTTGAAGTGCTTTCAGGTTATAACGAACAGCTGAGTCTGCTTATTAAGGCATTGCTTTTACTTTCTTATATTACTGAAGGTAGAAATGAACAGTTAACAAGAGCTCCCTAGAAAAATACTCCAACTAGCTGGAGTTTTCATCCCTCATCACATTAGACTCTCTCTCTCTCTCTCTCTCTCTCTCTCTCTCTCTCTCTCTCTCTCTCTCTATATATATATATATATATATATATATATATATATATATAAATTTTATTATTAGTTTCAAGTACATAGTACATTGGTTACACATTTATATAGTTTATAAAACCATCCCTGTAAATTGCTCTTTCTCTCCTCTGGCCCTCCACCTAGCCATTACATTAATGCTAACTGCAATCCCTATGCCATGCTCCCTATCCCTGTGACCACCTATCAACTACTAATTGGTACTTCTTTAACCTTTCACCCCTTTCTCCTAGCCCCTCAAGTCTCCTCCTGTCTGGCCATCACCAGGTTGTCCTCTATATTTGTGAGTCTGTTTTTGATTAGTTTGTTCTTTTTGTTCTTTAGATTCTGCATATAAGTAAAATCATGTGGTATTTATCTTTCTCTGACTTATTTCACTCAGCATAATAACCTCTAGGTCCATCTATGTTGTTGCAAATGGTAGAATGTCATTTTTTTAATAGTTGAGTAATATTCCATTATATATATGAATCATAACTTTTTAATTCAATTGTCTGTTGATGGACATTTGGGTTGTTTCCATATCTTGGCTAAATTGTGCTGCCATGAACATAGGGGTGCATAGATCTTTACGAATTATTGTTTTGGTTTTCTTTAGATAAATACCCAGACGTGCAATTGCTGGGTTGAAAGGTATACCCCTTTTTAATTTTTTGAGAAACCTTCAGACTATTTTCCATAGCTGTACCAATTTGAAATCTCACCAATGATGTATGAGAGTTCCCTTTTCTCCACATCCTCACCAACACTTGTTGTTCTTTGATTTATTGATGATAGTCATTCTGACAGGTGTGAGGTGATATCTCATTGTGATTTCATTTGTATTTCTTTAATGATTAGCATCATTTCATAGACCTGTCATATATTTTTATTCTAGGGCCCTTCCCTTTGACTTTAAGGTATAGCTTTGAGGTATAGCTCTTTAATAAAAGGATAATAAGAGGAAATCATAAGGATAGTTTTCCTACTTCATCATCTATTACAAATTAAATGATTAATACTTATGAAACTCTACAGCCTCATCGAAGAAACTCAGACAGTTTAAAGAACTTGCTCAAGCTCACACAGCAGGTACTAGTGAGTTAGGATTGTAAATGAGTCTTGTTGTATGTCAGAGTTCATGCTTTTTTTCTGGATGTGGATATAGTCATAAATGCTTAGTGTTTAAGAATTAAGTCCATAAAATCAGTCAAAACTGAGTTCAACTAGCATCTCTTAAATAAATGACTTAGCTTCTATAAATCGGTTTATCTACCTGTAAAATAAAAACAGTATCTACTTTATAATATGACTATAAGAGTTAAAAGAAAAAAAATGGCTGTAAAACATAGTACTCAATATATTTCTGTAAATGTTATTGTTATAATTATTTTTTAAAATTATTAGATCTTGTTATTCTGATGGAGGAACAGACTGTTACAAATATCATTGAGCTGATGGGCTTTTTCTAGTGTTACATAGGTTAATTGTGAAATGTTAGAGTTTACCTTTGACCTATAATAGGATCAATCACAAAGCAGAGTTGAAAATTTGTGACCCCCATCTTGCTATATTGTTTTGTTTGCCCTTTACAGAGCTTTTGGATAATTGTATTTGAATTTGTTTGTGTTGCTCTATTAGCACTCTTAGTTTGACTACCTGGTCCCTATCTTAGAGCTTGACATTTATTTCAAAAATATGTAATCATTTATAGAAATTTAAATGATATTGGTCAATTCATTCCACATCATTCAAGTATTGTTTTGAAGGGGTTTACTCTTTGCCAGACTCTAACGTGAGGATATTAAAATGAATAAATCACTTTCCTTTTCTCTGTAAGTAGTGCTTTTTATAGTCTATGGACATTTTAATCACTGAGGAATTTTATTAAAATTCAAATTTTAACTCAGTTGGCATGGGGTGAGATCCTGCATTTAAAATAAGCTTCCAGCTGCTGCCTCTGGTCTATGGGCCATGTGTAGTAGCAAAATGTCAAGCAGCTCATAACTATATCTGCAATCAGATGTGAGTACCAACAATAGCTAAGAATTATTTATAATGTTACACAAATGAGTGAATAATCAATATTAGGTATAATAGAGATAATTAGAAAGATATTGTAGAAAAAATTAAGCACAATTTGGTCTTGAATGTCAAGCAACATTTTATTAATATAACCATAGAACTTCCAAATGGGAATTCCCAATTTGATATTTGATGCATTTATAAAGTGACTATTACTTCTGAGTAATGCTTTGTTAAAGATGAGCTAACACTATACATACATCTTTGTCTTCATAGATGTCCCTGGCCTACCTGTGCCTGCTATCTTTCAATATACAGTTCCTAAGTAAGGAGATGACTTCTAAAAAAGCTTTACATTGAAATCTCACTTCACTTCTCAGCTTTGGTAATTCTAAGTACAGCAAGTTCTTGAATAACATCATTTTGTCCAATGTTGTTTCATTATAATGATGAGATGCTGTAGGAATGTAAGTCTTGTTTTCAGTTTACAAGGTAAGGAGACTCTTCTAGAGCTAATCTATGACTGACTCAGTCTAATGACATTGAAGAGGAGTTCAGCTACTTCAGCTCTGTCCTAAAGTAGATACAGGCACAGTTCATTTTATTCTGCTTTACTTTGTTGTCCTTCACAGATGTTGCATTTTTTACAAGTTGAAGTCAAGACTTTCCAGGAAAAAGATTATGGCTCATGTTATTGCGATAGTTATTGCAGTGATTGGGGACAGAACCCACAATATCTCTGAGGTCCGCCTGTAGTTTTAAACTAGAACCACTAAGATGTGTTAGTGTACACCAAATGTGTCAGTGGGTTTTATATAGGTTCATTAATTAACAACATATAAAGCATTGGTTTTCTACCTAGAGCTATACCAGGAGACAAAGATTCATAAGTAAAAAAAGAAAGCTTTCTAACAATGTTTCAACTTGATACATTAAGGCTAAAAGCAAGCTATATGCAAACCCTGTACCCTAGTTGGTAACTTTGGTTCTCACAGGGATATGGGTTAGAAATCTTGAAACTACTTTATACATTTATAAGAGTTAATCATATAAAGAAATATATTGTAGAAAATAAGAGTAAAGTTTACGTTGGTGAAAGAGTCATAGTTAACAAAGGGAGGAAGGCTAGAATGGTACTGGATTGGAGTAGGAGATGCCAGTATAAACTCATTTATATATATGTACATGGGTTGTATATATATGCTATCTCCTAGCTCTGTCTATATGAGAGAGCCTAGAAGTAGTGATACCCCAGAAGCAATAAGCATCCCTAGTGCTTGGATCTGGGTTTCTAAAAACCATTATCTAATAAACAAAATCAGAGTTTCTTGGAGAAGTGGTAAATTCCAGGGTTGGGGCAGAAAAAACTCAAGATGAACCTGCAACATATTGTAGTGACAGAAAAGAAAGATATTGGGGAGAGGAAGAAGAAATATGTCAAAGGGACGCAGGAGATAACTGAAATAGATGGCATAATTTGAGCAAATGATAAATGATATTAATCCAAATAAAATACTTATTTTTAGTTTATATGATATAAATAATGCATCTCATTCTAAATGAAAGCATGCATGCACGTATACATACATACATACACACACATATATGGGAGAGAAGGAGCAATTCTTCCTTACAGAGGAATAATTTTAATTAATAAATATAGGGAGACTGAGGAAACTAGAAAATTGTCATTAGAACACTACAGTAATAATTGCTGCAAGATTCACCAATGAAAGCTCAAATTAGTGGGTAAAGTTAAGTGGCATAGTCTCAAAGAAACTGTTCAAAATAAATATTTATCAATTTCAAAAGGAAATATGGTAACTACCGTAGAGAACTTTCACAGACTCCACCTCGACCAAGAGATCAAGGTTAAAATTGCCCATAATAAGAGATATTGATATGATGCCTTGAGAAGGAAACATGATATCTGTGGCATTCTTCCCGGTTAGGCATAATCTCTGTCTAATCATGAGAAACATCAGACAAATCCAAACTGCGGGACAGGCTGCAAAATAACTGACCTATACTTTTCAAATTCTAGGTCAAAATAGACAACAAAAATTGAGGAACCACCACAGTTTGGGGGAAATCAAGGCAACATAACAACCAAATGTAATGTGGGATCCTAGGTCCGAGAGCATTAGCAAAAAAAAAAAAAAAAAAAAAGGTGAAATCTGAATAGAGGCTGCAGTTTACCTAATAGTATTGCACTAGCGTTATGCAAGATGTTAGCATTAGAAGAAACTGACTAAAGGGCATATAGGAGCTATCAGTACCCTGATGAAAGTCTAAAATTAACTCAAAAAGTGAAAAACAATGAAATAATACAAAAAAAGTAGAAGTAGCCACCTATTCTAGTTCATTGCTAAAGGTAACCACAACTTTCAGTTAGGTTGTGTCCTTATGGGCACTAGAGTTACTGTTACAATAATAAAGTGTTAATGAAATAATGAAAAATACTTTCTGATTTCAAGCATTTTACACTTACTTTTAATACTAGCAAATAATTACTAAGCTCAGTTTCAAAAATTGTTCACTGACACAAATGGACTTAATATAAGCTGTTTTACAAGCCCTGGTTATTTTGTTCTCAGCCCTTTGCCTGGTGGCTGGTAATGATCCAAGGCTGTTACTCACTAGGCTCTCGCTCCATGTAGCACTTCTCTGCTTAGCGTTCTCATTGCAGTATCACACTCAGCTTTCAGCTCCTACTACCTCCCTCCTGAAGCATATCTGAATTACTTGAACTAATTTACTTTTACTAATTGAGAGAAACAGATGAATTCCCATGCCTTTCTACATGCTTTTCTTAATGCTTCTAGCAGTCAGTAACTTTGTTTATAAGAGTTTAATTTATCTTGAAAAAAAAAATGACCTTTCTTTTTCAATCTGAGGCGGAGTCCAATTTTGACTACCTTTTTCAGTGTCTCCTACTTTAAGCGACTCAGATTTTGAAAATCTACCATCTGTTAACAAATAATGTTCTCACCATGAAGGCAGTGATTATGTTTATTGCAAATTCAGAGGATAAGAAACCAAGAAAAGTATAAAAATAGAAACTGGAGAGGAGCAAATCCTAAAGGAAAGAAACTGTATAAAATGAACAATCATGAACAAATCATATTTGCTGCCATGAGATTCAGAGTAAAAGAATGTGAGGCAAAAATATGGTTAGTTAAGACTGTAAGAGTGAAGAAAGGGAAGAGACTGTTACAAAGATGATTTCATTGTCTTTTATTTTATATGAGAATTACTGCTAGACTTACTTCAATATGATTTTAATATAAATCTTGTAAAGCACTAGCAATAAATGTAAAGATGGTCATTTAAAAATATAAGCAAAGAATCACAAAATAATATAGATGAATGCAATTATATAAAAAATGACTTCAATTATACACAGTTTATTAAGCAAAGTTTAGACACTGTAATAATAATAAAGCCAACTTTTACTGTTATCAGAGTTTGTATTATATTTTAAATGCATTGTTTTCTTTTGTTCTAGATAACATCTCTATTATATTTATGAATAAATCAAAACTTTAGTGTTGCCTTTATTACCAAAAAGGCCCCTCAGCTGCATCTACCACAAAAATAGGCCTACCTTGACAGTTCCCAGAATCCAACTTGTTCTTTTTCTAAACGTGTCCAAATTCAACTGAGCTCTTGAAAATTGGCAAAATTATTCATACCTATATTGTTCCTTCAGCAACAATAAACATTTCCAAGTGTCTACTGTATACAAATCTCTGTTCTAGTCCCTAGGGATAGAGTAGTAAGTAAGAAAACACAGAACTCCCCTATTGGGGGCTTACAGTTTAGTGTGGGGAACATAAACAAGTACATTTATAGTCTAAAAGTGATCATTACTGTGAAAAATATCAAATAAGGTGATGTAAAAGTGAGTGTTTTGAGAACTGTGCCTTTAGAAAGAGGGCTCAGGTGGAATTCTTTGAAGAGATGGCTTTGGAATTGATCCACCAGATAGATATGAGTCAGTAAGACAAAGATCATAGGAAGAGTGTTGCAGACAGAAGGAGCAGAATGTGAAAAGATGCTGCAGTGTGAATGAGCCTGGCGTGTCTGAAAATCAGACAGAAGGCCAGTGTTACTATAGGGGAGTGAAAGGTAAGGATAGTATTCGAAGATTTCCTTGGAAAAGTAAGTGAGGGCCTTGAGGACCTAGTAGAAATTTGGGTTTTATTGTAAGAACAATGGAGAGTCATTAGAAGGTCTTAATGGATGCATGGCGTAATTTTATTTGCATTTCAAAAAGATCACTTTGCCTAAGGATCCAGGAATGGATCCGAAGACCAGAGGGTAAGCAGGAAAAAGTGGTGTACTATTCAGATAATCAAGAGATGACCCAATTTGGGGGAAAAACCCCACATTGTTTTAGTAGAGATGGGAAGACATAAATGGATTTGAGATGTATTTTGGAGGGAGCTCCAGTAAGACTCATTAATGGATTGAATGTGAGAGGGAGGGAAAAGGAAAAAAACAAAAGTTGATTTGCAGGTGTTTTTCTTGAGCACCAGAGTAGAAAGCAAACATTTGTTGAGGTAGTTCTAAGAAACTGAGAATTAGAGACGAATTTGTGAATTCAAGCCTAAGAAAAATGATCCGTTATTATTCTACCGTACCACTTAGCCTTCAGTCCCAACTCTTTGGTCAATTTTAATACACTTCTTCTCTCATGTAGGAGAACTAGACCAACCAACATACATTTCTCCATTTACATTTGCCTCTACAATGCTGTCATCTCCTTTCTAGTCTCAGAGTAAAGGGCATCCTTTATCCCCACCAAAGCTAATTGTCCCGTATTTGCCGTTGACCTCAGCGTTACCACATCTCTTAAGGAATTTCATTTTTCCAAATGTATCATTTCCATGTCCAATGTCCCCCCCCCCCGCCCCCCGCCGACGCCCCGATGCTGCCCCATTCTTTACTGGATTTTTTCTTTTTTATGTTCAGAAGTTTATAAGTAAGTACCTCTAGATTTTTCTTTCTATCATTCTCTTTGTTAACTTTTTGTAATAAGGGCTTTGTGACTGTTGTTGTGAAGTGCAGAGGCTTGGGTTAAACATAAGGTACAGCTCTCAGCACACAATTGTCACTGGTCCATGCAAGGCCATGGAGCCTCTCTGATTTATTGGTTTGTTTGTTTAGTATTCCCATTTTACCCATTCCCCACTGCTGTCCTTCTTTCTCATAGGCAATCATTCTAATGGGTTTGACAAATGTGTTTTTTAAGGTGTTTGACAAATATTCTTATATAATTTGTAATGTTTTTGTGTGCATTGCAAGTATTGTAATTTGCATAATTGTATTATGCCTTAATTCTCATTTCACTTTTTTTTTTTTTTTAGAGTGCACTGGTTTAATGTATCCATGTTGCTATATGTACATATCACCCATTTTTTTTTCCTAATCGCAGCGCCCACTACATTAGGGGGACACACAGATTGGCTCTTCCTCCACATTACCACAAACAATGCTATCAAGTATATATCGCATATCCAGTAATGAGCCCATGTCAGAATTGCTTTGAGCTATATACCAAGGAGTAGAAATGCTGGATTGCAGCACATATGCAAATTTAATTTGAATGAGTGCTGCCAGTTTCCTCCCAAACTGGCCTCCCATCCACACACCTACAAGCAGTGTCTGGGATCCTAAATAGCCACATCTCCACTAACACTAGTCATTATCCACCTTTCTAATTTTTACCATATTCATGGATATTTTATTTTTGCTTAATTTATTGGTTTATTTATGTGTTTTAACATCTCTTCACATGCTTGCCAACTTTTTGGAGATTCCATTTCTGTAAATGCCAATTATAACCTTTGCTTAATTTTATATTGGTTTCTTGTGTTTTATTTATTGATATGTGGAAACCCTTGTATATTCTAATATTATTTTTCTTGTATTTGGGGGATAAATTCCACTTGGTCATAATATTTTTTCATACTATTGGATTTTGACCAATGATGTTCAGTTAGATGTATTAAATATATTTTTGTACTTAATAGTATTTTCAACTAACAGTGGGTTTATTGGGTATAACTGCATCATAAATTTAGGAGCGTCTGTACACTGTAACAGGGTAGAAGGAATCAGAAGAGCTGTGGTTAGATTGCTAACTATTAAATTTGACATGGAGGAAGCAGATACCTAGTGAAGTTTCTCCATCTGGCAAGCAACTACATGGGTTGGGATGGAAATAAATCACATACACAACTGCAGTAGGGAAGGGAACAAAATTAAAATAAAATTGGACTTCTTATACTAGAACCAAATATTCTAAATGTTAGTGATTTTTATCCCTGAGTGATGGAACTATGTGTATTTCTTTCCCTTGCATTTTTATAATGTCCTGAATTATCAAAATGCTCACAATGAACTTCTATCAAATGTATAATATATATAATGCATTTTGAGTTGAACACGTTTGCTTTCCTACAGTCCTCTTTATTAAGGAACCAGGAGAAAAATTCCTTCTCTTTCTGCCAAAGCAATTACAAGAGATGCTTGACTGTGTAAAGAAGAGGATAAAATTAGCCTTTAGGAAAGTGAGAAAGTGTTTGACTCTTCCCGAAGAGAAACAATTAAAAATTAAAGAGAAGAAACTAGCCTTGAAGAAAGTGTACAGAAATGGTTTTAGTCCTCATTAAGTCAAAATAACACATAGTTGATTTAACTGGCAGATTTTTAGATCAATTATCTCTGAGTCCTTTTATAGATATCTAGATAGGAAAAAAAAAAAAAAACCTTTCATAACCTTTATGTATAGGATGCGAGGTATTTTAAGTGAATTTTCAGATTATCTGGTGCCTGATTGACTTAACTAAAAATGTAAACCCTTCTTTGTATTTAAAATAAAGTACTTATTTTCAGTATGATAAAGGACATAACTTACTATAAAAGGAATTCATAAAATATAAATTGTTTTGGTACAATTAAAAAGAACTAAGAGAATGACTCATAGTTTAATGTGATAATACCTCTTCTATCTTTTCTTAATCATAGACATGTCTATTAAAGAAAACATATTTAGAAATAGCTATATTTTTAAGTAATTAAAAATTAATCTTATGGCAATTTAATTCATTCATTAGTAGGTGTTAGTGTTATTTCATTATTTTCTTGTATCTGCAATTATGAATATCCTATTCTGTATGTGATAGAAACAGCGAAACATTAAATATCAGTTATTTTAGTTGGCAACAGTTATTAAAAAGAAAAGAACATGTAAAGCCATGTCTTTACTTTTTCATCTGGATGTTCTGTGCAGCTATTTTGATTTTTTCACTCTTTGAGCTGCCACTGTGATGCTAGGAAATTTTAACACATATTCTTACTTTATTGGCCTTTTATATTTTCTAGCCAACTAATAGAAAACCAGAAAAAGTTTCAGTCTAGTTCTCTCAGAGCACTTATGCGGGAAAAGTTTCCATAGATCTAGTAATAAAACTGTAACCATCATTTTCTTCCTTTTGGGTTTCTGATCAAGAAAGCAATTCCCCATGCACTCATTCAAGCAGCTCTTTGAATGTAAGCACTTTAAAGTCATACTAAATATATCAGTATACCATGCAATTGTCCAGTCAAGGTGGAGTAATAGTTACCAAATTTATACTCCTGTCTAAAACAACTAAAATAAAAGATAAAATAGGCGGAGAGTAAAAGCACTTAAGAAAGTAGGCAATGGGAAATCGTGATCACTAAAAGATGAGAAAGAAATGAAGTAAGCCCCGTTATTGCCCTGGCATACTACACAGAAATATTTTAAGAATCTAGGCTAGGTAGCAGGAACCCGGGCATAGTCCGGCAGTCCCCCTGAATTTATGAGATGACCCTGGCAGTCTAGAGGAGCCCAAAGAAGCCAAAGAAAAATAAGGGCAAAATACTAGAGAGGAGATAGCTTCAGAGAAAGAGAATTCTGAAGACCCAGAGTAGGTTCCTAGCAATCATTCAATTTAGTACTGATAAGTACATATGTGTGAATAAACTACTAATGGCCCAGAAGAGAGCCAACTAAGGATTAGAGATGATAGTTTCTGAAGTTACACAAGGCTAGAAATATTGCTCCTTCACAATAGAAAGTGTTAAAAGAAAAAGAAAAACTCTCATCATTCAGTAGATAATTTAAAGAATACAGATCTTGCCTCAGTAATGAGGACAAGTTAACCCTAAACTAAATAAAGGTCTTGTTCAGCTTAACAAAACTGAAAGACAAAACTCAAAAAAGGCCAAACTTTCAGCTTAAGCCTGTCATAAAGTTCAAGAATATTAATGGAAATATGAAAATAGTTAGCATCCAAACAGATAAAATTGACAATATCTGGTACCCCTTCATAAAACCAGACATACAAAGAAACACAAAACTACAATTTCTCTACTCTGTGTTGATGGCCCTTGCAATGTGACTTGGAGTTTCTTCCGTTAAGACATGGATTCTACTTTCTGAACCATTAAATCTGGGCTTGCCTTGTGTCTTGTTTTGGCCAACAGAATACAGTGAAAGTGACAATGGACACTTCTGAACTTAGACCCCAAGAGGCCTTTTATGACTCTCCTTTCTCTCTTAAAAACCTGTCCAGATTTGACGTGAACAACCTGGGCTTGTCTGCTATATAATGAGAAACATGTGAAGCAGAAATGAATCTTTGCTGCTGGGACCATTCTGACCAATCACTGTCCAGCAACCAGGCAGCTCTCAATAAACACATAACTGAGCCTAACTGAAAGCGAAGATCCACCAGCTAAGAACAGCCTAAATTGCCAACTCACTGAATCATGAGGTATGTAAATGGTAACCACTAAGTTTTGGAATAGTTTAGTATACAATGTAAGCTAAATGAAACATATCTCTTCTCATCTTAATACCCGAGTGGGAGTGGCTATGAAAATAGAATGGGCTAAGTAAAGAAGAGGGATGAGATGGGAAAATAATGGTTCTATTAGAAGGAAAAGGGAAAGGATATTGGTAGGCGAAGACCGTGTGCATTATAACAAATTTTTCCTTGAAAATTAAAATAGTACTTACTATTAGACTTAAGTAGAATTTCACACAGCGATAGCCTTTAACTAAAGAGCAGTTACTTACAGCTTTATGAAAGGGGAGAAAACAATTAAATTTTGGTGGTGGCATCTTTTTAATTTAATTCTGACTTACTCGTTAGGGGGAAAAATCTGCTTTAGGCTATTTTGCAAAACCTAATGCTGGGGATATTAATTTACTTTACTTTGTTTGTGAAGGTTTTACTTTACATAATTACATGAAAAAATTACCCGGCAGATGTGTTTTCACTAGCATTCCATTGGGCTTCCTAACACGGAATTTTTCAAATTGCTTTTAAATGAAAGTCTTATAAAAAAAAAAAGGTGGAAAATTGTATGCATATCTCTCTTGCCAGAATTATCAACAATTAGAGTGTGAGGAAAACATAAAGAATAAAAGGAAAGTGAAAGATTACTCTTCAGTCTATAGGAAACCTATAATTTAAGGTATTGTGTCATTTATTCGCTTTCAGAAGATGTAATTATGACGGATTGTGCTTCAAAGCAATTATGAAGCTTACATTAGTGGCATTTGCATGGCTGATTATATGAATCTTGTCAACCTCTGGCCTGGTATGTTGTTGCTGAAAAAATCTGGTGAATACTCACATACGAATATTTTTTAAAAGGGCATGACCATGTAACTAATGATTCTCATATATTCAGCTTATGCCTATTAGGATGTTTCAACTTGACCACAGTGTCTAAAGAAAGATTGATTCCACTTACTACACAGAATGATACACAGTCACAGGTCCTATGTTTTGTTAAAGTATAAATTCAGGCTGTGAGTGAGGATTATACATTCCCTCTGCCTGCTCTTTCCCCTAAGAGGTTTTCTTTTTCAGATAAGAATACACACACACACACACACACACACACACACACACACACACACATACTTATATCTCTGATTATATATATACACACATATAAATATATATATATCGAAAAGAAAGTTTTTCTTTTACATTGCTACAGAAAAAAATACGTTAATAAAATGGTCCAAGTATAATTTTTCATGATAATTGTCTTTGTTTCTTGAAAAATCACACACAGCATTCATTGCTTTAAAATATCTGGCTACAATAAGCCTAAATAACACAGTAGATAGAATACATTTGTGTCTGTCCAATGTCTAGGAGAGAACGCCATGGTGTCATCAGGATACAGGCATTTGTGTCAGAAGCTCAAGCAAAAAATGGGCTGATCTACCAAAGGCCAAGTGAAAATCATACAGTAACATAGAAACAGATGAGATAAACCAAAAAGAGCATATATAAATAAAGAGGAGTCAGGATGCTATGCAGGATTAATTCCAACAGAAAAGTAAGAGCCAGAATGTTACAAGTACTTGTTGTTTTGTGTGTTTTGGGAAGTGGGGTTGGTGAGGGAGAGACCAAAATTTCAAACAAACAGGAGTTACTTAATCCTTAAAAGCTGATTGGGTGTATCTAGTCAGCTTGAGAAGAAACATGAACATCAATAGCAAAAATTTTCTAAGAAAAAAATTATTCCTTGCTTCCTCTTAAAGGAGTTTATATTTTTTCTGTGACATGTTAACATATTAACTCAAACAAGGCAGGATGCATACCTCTACATAAAAGTAAATGAGCATCTGAATGAAACAAGTTACTGAGTAAATGAAAAATAGGCAGTTTTCTGTTTAGGAAAAATCAAGGCCATTTGTTTCTCATATTTTCAATTTCTCCTTCATTTCTCTTCATTTTTTGAGCCTCTTGACTTATGGTATCTTTCAAGTTTTCCTTTGTGGGTATGTAATTTAATAATGGACTATAAATGATCCCTACATCCTCAGAACCAACAGAAGGTGCATAAGAGACAGAAATGTGGAATGTATATCTGGTGCTAGTGTAACTTCACAGACTACAGATAATAGTTTATCAGATATTGAGGTAAACTGAAAAATAAGGTGCCTCTGAAAGCCACTCTGATTTAATCTTGTTAAAAACTCTGTTGGTCATATTTGGTCAATGAGCCTTCAGTCTAACAAATTGAACATTCTGATAATTTTTGTAATTTTTAGCATCTTTTAGCAACACACAGATGTGGCCTATTTTCCTTTCTTAGTGGAAAATGAAATATAAAAATACAGATTAACTAAGCATTTGCCAACTATATGATGTGGCATTCTGATTAACAGGATGTTTGTGGGGATTACAAGTCAAAAGGAGAATGCCAAAGATATATAATACACACATTCAAAGAAATATGTGATATTATATAAGTAGTGATAGGCATTATTTTTACAAAGCACAGAAAGGGGGTGTTATATACAAAGGGTAGTATTGAGAGAATATTTTTAATAGAAAGGTTAGGTGTGCTTAGAAGTGGAGACCTTAATGAACAAAGATTTAGGAGAGTATTCCAATAAAATAGAAATGGCTGAGTTGCTGAAGCTGGAATGAGCTTGGTTTATTAGGGGAACGGCAGGAAGACTTGTGACTAGATCTGAGTGAGCGGAGCACCAAATTATAGAGGCCCTCATAGACTAGGATAAAGATTTAAGCTTTATCCTAAGACTCTGTGAAGCCGTTTTTGATCAGGGAATGGTCCTAAACTCAGTTTATAAAAAGTTCACCTGACTGCTTTATGTATGTGAGACTCAAAGCAGTAAACAATTGAAGCACTAAAACCAGTCACTCTGGATGATTAGCACCTGAAACTTCCAGTTTCAGACCCTATTGTGCTCAAGTTCCTTTACCTTTATCTTGTCAAATACTGGGTGCTTTTACCACAGATACAACAAACACACAGGTGTATCAATGAAACTGAGATGCAATATATTTCTCATCTAGGAAAAAATTAAAAATAATCAAAGTCTATAATTGTAGAGATGAGTAGAGGAAGTATTTTGGCATAGGAAGATCTCATTATTCCTAAGAATCATGTCATTCAGGTTCAGTTTTTAAGACTGGTTTTTAAAATGTTAGTACATTTACTTTGAACTTCTCAACTCAGTAAAGTCCAAGGCGATGCAAATATCAATGTATTGGATCAGAGTTTCTCAGCTGTAGTACTATCAACATTTTTGCTGGACCATTTGACATTCTTTGCTGTGGGGAAGGGTCCTGTACATTTGCCGAATGTTTAAGAGCATCCCTGGCCTCTGCCTACTAAATGCCAGTACCTCCTATCCCTATCTCCTTGCCAGCCCCCTTCCAAAGTCAAGACATTAAAAAATGTCTCTAGACATTGCCAAATGTCCCCTAGGAGGAAGGTTGCCCCTAGGGAGAACCGCAATGTTAGATGAGAGGAGTAGTCTACATAGAGTCTCTTCTTTATACAGACATGAACAAGAGCATGTGCAAAGCACACCTGTATTGGAAAGCATCCAACTACTAAAGCAGTGCTGGGAACCCAAGGCAGATTGCCAAGCCTTCATATCATGGACATGCTCACCTTACTGAAGCTTGGCAAAAACTGTTTCAATTGCTTTTACCCTAATTCATGTGGTTAATATGGCTCAGAGATGACAAATTCGAACTTGGATGTGATGAACTTGAAGACACTGAACTAGTAACTAGAGAGGTGGGGTCTAGATTCAGGTCTGCCTGACTCCAAACCCTATTTTCCTTCCAGTATGTTATTCTACATCCTGCCAAGAATACCAACACATTATCACATACAGGACGGGTTTTATATGGTATAAATTTGGATTGTAGTTTGAAAAATTAGATAACCATTAGCAAACTCTTCCACAATAAATCTCTTTTCCAAATAATTGTAACTATTATTATGAAAAATCATTGTTATAGTAATAAATTTTAATAACAAGTGACACGTATCAAGGACTCACCACGTGTAAGGTACTTTGATAAATGTTTCATGGGGATAGTCTGATTAAATCCTCATAATAATTTGATGAGCTAAGTTCTATTTTGTAAAATATGATTCACATTTTACAGATCAAAATAATAATTAGAAAGAAATGCAATCTTTTTGTTAACTAAATGAGTGGCTTCATTATTAAGTTCTTTACATAGATTTAATCCTCATCACATTCTTATGAGGCAGAAAGTGTTTTTCTTTTCATTTTTCAGGTGAGGAAAATGACTTAGAAAAATAATGCTACCACTCAAAATAAAGCTTGGAAGTTTAGCTGGCATTTAAACCTGTTTTAGTGTCTGATCTCATAACCATTTGTTATACTATCTTGGTATTAGTAGTACATTTAAAAATTGGACAATATGAGTGAATATAAATGCCTTTCCTCTTACAAAAAGAGAGCAATAAACACTTTTCAAGTGATTTTTTTTTTCTTTTTAACATGAAATCTCTGGTAGAGACATCTTTCTTAGAAATGCATTTTGTCTTTGCATGATCTCTCCCCTTTCCTCCATGCCTCCTACCCTTCCCATCAGGGGCTCAAAGTAGAGATAGAGGAGGAAGTGAGAGGGCATGGAATGAAAAGAAGTGTCAACCAGTACAAGCTGTCAGCAAGCACAAAAGGTGAGAAGCAGTGTTTGCTTTGGCAAGCCAGAAACGCTTAGGTTTATAGTCACACTCTGTCTTCATTCCCTCTTGCAGGCTCCATCTAAAAGTTTCCCTAGGAGAAATACAAGGGAAATAACACATTTTTCTTTTTAAATATGGGGTGCTGGAACAGACTTTAATTTATTAAACCAAGATTGCAGCTTGATCCTTTTTGTCACACTGAAACATTTCAGCAGTTTATTAAAAATACATGCATTTGACTTGCCATTTCTTGTTCAGGGTCCCTTCTGTCATTCCTCATAGAGATAGCAAAGTTTTAGGTACTGCAACAGGAAGCATAATGGTTTTTACTTTTGCATTCTAGAGGCTTTCTGTTAAAATGGGAAGCCTAAAAAATTTATATATGTAGCTTGTGACATATATCCTCACGTTCTAGAGTAAGAAAGATGGATAAATTAGCCAATGATAAACCATGGTTGATAAATACTGAGATGTATTTATTAAATCAATGGTTGTAAAAAAAATGACCACAGAAGACATTGCTGAAACTGAAATGGGTAAAGTGGAACAATATAAGAGTGGTAAGGAATGGTGGGGAGTGTGGTCTAAATCTGAGCATATGTGTTTTCCCTCAGCCTTATGCTCATGACTCACCTGTAGCAGATTTTTGCTATGCAAGACTGTGGGCTCTGTGTTGCCAGGTTTTATGACTTAAAAGGGGAGCTGGAAATCCACATTTTCAAGTTAAATTTTCTGACTTTAAAATGTTGGCAAATTTCTTCCTCCTTTTTAAAAATACTATTCGGGCTGCTCATATGGTACCTCACTTAGAGTAGATGGATATTGACTTCAGATGTGGAAGCATTGTTAATTTGCACTCTATTCTATTTAGGAAGACTTTTATGGTGGTTTGATACACCTCAGCATTTGAACTAACACTTGACTAGGCTTTTCTTGGGGAGGGAGATTGTTACAAATAACTACAGAAAATCCAGTTCAGTAGGTCTGAAGTAGGGCCCAGGAATTCTGCTATGAATGACATAGTGAACATACTTTGAACACTATCTTAGAAAGTGAGAGGTAGTATAACCCATTAGATCAGGGACTGGCCCATTGACCAAATCCCATCTGCTGCTTGTTTTTGTAAATAAAGATTTATTGAAACACAGCCACATCCATTTATTCACATATTGTATATAATTGTATCATGCTACAAAGGCAGAATTAATTGGTTGTGATAAAGACTGTATGGCCCTCAAAGATTAAAATATTTACTATCTTGCCCTTACATGAGTTTGCTGATCTCTGCATTAGAAAAGTGGGTTCAATGTCTCTAAATATAAGCATGACTCCTCAATATTACCCAGGCTCATAAAAGCAATGTAAAAAAGAGCTATATTGCTTATGATGTTGATTCACAATTCAGTTTTGTCCAAACTATTTCTCCTAAGTGAAGACTATCTTGTTGCTATGACAACACTTAGCAAGAGCTATGTAGAGGAGAAGAAAAGACAAAGGCAATAAAAACATTAAATATTAGAGCAGAGAAAAGGACAGTAAAAGGTTTGTGATTTGGCTTTGACTTTGGCAGGGTATAGACACAAGAATGTTCATATTCTCCCCCATAGGTGAGATGGTCACATATGACTTTGAGAATCCCTGCTCCTCCAACAGGCAGTCCCTTATCACAGTCTTCACAAACACCATCTGTGTGTACTGAGGAAATGACTTCACAAATAAATGAGTCATATGCCAAAGATTTTCACTTGTCAGCAGTGTACATAATGGGTTTATGAGATTCAAAAATAGATCAAAGTTTAATTTCTGTTGTCTTATCCTCAATATATATCAATCATATTACAACTGAAAAGTCCCACAGAATCTGAATAGCTTTTATATGTATTACTTCATTACCAGTCATGTAAGCCAGCTACTTTGTTGTTCTTATCTGGGCAAATGGCATAACCATTCACGCTTTCCTGAGGTCCCAGAATCAAATTTAATTGCACCCTTTTCCTCTTGGATCACAATCACACAGCCACTTCTCAGCCCCTTCACGCTACCAGTTTGGTCTGAGCCACTAGTATTTCTTTGTCTGGTCAGCTGTGGTCATCTTCTTATGTATCTCCTGCCTACATGCTTACCTGCCCACAATATAGCCTCCGCTCAGCAACCAGAGTTCTATTTTAAATACATTGATCCGATTAAGTCATGCCCCAGCTCAAAACTCCTCCTCAATGTCTTCCTAACACACTCAATTGAAAATCTGAAATCCTTCCCATGGTTTCCAAGGCCCCATAGATCTACCCTCATTTCCTATTGCTCAGCTCTTCCTTACTTCTCCCCAGTCACCTTGGCATCTTCTTTCTTTTCAGAGGTCCAGACATACTGTGTTTCTTTCTGCCTCAGGGCCTTTGAATTTACTGTTTCCATCCACCAGGATGTCTCTTTCTACAATCGTTTTCTTGGCTCTCTCTCTTTTTATTCATGCCTCCTCCCTGAGGAGTTGAAGGCTTCTCTGATCATCCATCAATTGCTATCCACCTTTCTTGCATTATTTTTCTTCATAGAATTTATCACCACATGAAACCCTATTATATAGTCACTTGTTTATGGATTTTCAGTTTATCCAACTTAATCATAATCTTCATGAGTTTTGTCTTTGCTACTTCCTATTTTATCCACAGCACCTAGACAAGATATGGCAGAGTAGGTATTTATTTATTTTTTTACTAAAGGAACAAATAAAAGAAAGAATAAATATAAATTCCAAGACTGCATTTTCACTGACTTTATCATGTTTAAAGTAGCAAGATTTTAAGACAGCAAACTCTTGTGCCCTGGGCCTGCCAGGACCAGTAACTTCACTTCTTCCAAGGAAAGATATTCTGAGTTAGGCATCTAAAATGCTGTAAAAGGATTAAATAATGGAAATACTCAACACCAAAAGCCAGATTATATAAGCTAATTTTTAAAAAGCAAAAAGTTAAAGAAGTGAAGTCTGAGTAGTCAGATCAGAAAAGCCTGGTGGGGCAGCAGTCCTTGGGGACACTGTAGGTCAATGGTCAGGCTGGACTACACACTTCAGCCAGCTCTTGTCTCAACACTTGCCTGCTTTGTCTTTTGATGTCCCCTGATAACTCCAGAAATTTATCTATATGTGGCTGGTCATCTCAGAAATATGTGAGTCATGAGGCAGAATGAGGTGAAGGAAGGTGACTGGACTGCTGTAAAATCTCTTGCTACTTGTCAACACACACACGCACACACACACACGCACACGGCATGGAAGTCAAATTATACAATGTTGGCATAAATCAATTAGACAAGAGAGGTTTGACAGAAACATGGTCCACCACGATCCATAGGGATTAAGAATCTCATGCAATGTCCCTAACTCTGCTTTGTCTTTCACACACTGAAAGGTATAGTGGATGCAGATGACTAGGTAAAAATTTTTTGAAGCAATCAAATGGTCAAAAATGATTATCCTTAGGTATTGATAATTTGCATAATGGTGATATAGGGATATCATGGAAATTGAGATATAGCAAACTTCACATTGCTTTAACAAGGTGTTTTAGGAAGAATTTTTCCCAACACTTTTTACTTTGTAAAATTAATAATTATTTTCCTTTAAAAGTAGATAAATACACATACATATATTTGATATATCTATATATACTGCTCATCTCATAATAACAAAAATTATAAATAAATTATCATATTATGCTTTTTCTAGAGTACTAAGTAATGATAATAATATGGATTCAAAAATCATGAAATGAATCAAAATAGATCAATGAAATTACAAAAACAAATGGAATAGTCATAATTATCTAACAATAAATTTGGAATTATGAAGCAATTAAGAAAATATTTTAAAGTCGACAATAGTTTTAATTTTTATTTTTATATTGTGTTTTTTATTATTTTTTTCTTAATAAGATTGCTACCAAAAAATCAGGTGAAAAATATATACATATATAATCCTATCTACCCAACAGACCATTAATAATAGTTTAGGGTAATGCTTTTGGATATTTTTCTATTTATATATGGTATTTATCAAGTCTCATGCATAAACATGATGTATGCATGTATATGTGATATTTTTTAGATAGTCAAGCTATACATACAAAGTAACTTGCTCTTCTCACTTAGCTATATATTATGAACATCATTAAAAGTAAAAATATATATACATGCTGTTTAATTTTAGGCACTTACAAAAGTTTTATAAAAATTTTCTTCTTTTACATTTTTAATGGTTACATAAGATCATATGAAATATTTAACATTTATATAAGTAATTTTATGCTATTTTAATTAATATTTTCAATGTTTTTAAATAATTAGTGGAACAGACAAAATCAGTTTAAAACAAATGAGAAATTTAAAGATAGAAATCCTTTGAGCCCAAATTCTAACGAGCAAGTAAAAATGCTTAAAAAAAACAGTTTCTGTTGCATCACATTCAACATGTTAGAAAGAAACAACCCAAAATTCATAGATTCACATATTCAATTTTTGACCAGTATGTGATTCTTAACAGCATTATTTCAATAACAAGTATCAGCTTGTTATTGAAGGGCCACTCGGAGATCCAGTCTAGGGAAGGGAGGTGGCAGTCCATCATGCCCCGAAGTCACCTTCACTAGGACTAACCCTGACACTATTTTTGATCCTTTTTTGGCTCCGTTTATCTGTCCACAGATCCCAAAGATCTCTCAAAGAATGAGGCTTAGCTACGGATATGGAGCTGTAAATACCTATTGGGTCTCTGTGCATAGGGATCATATTCTCTAAACCAAAAAGTGTAACACATGTTCTAACCATGAGATGGGAGACTTGAAATCTTTACCTTCTTGGAAAATGTGGGAAATTCAGTCCAAATCCAGGCATTTAATTTTTGGACTTAATTTCAGTTTGAGTATTTGACCTTTGGATGGGATTTATATTTAAAACTATGATTTTTCTGTGCTGTTGGAGAACCTTCATGGAATTAATTATTCATTAATGCAATTCATCTAGTTTACTATCCGTCAATGTGTTTATTTAATCTCCTTGTATATGGAAAATATAGTTTTGACATTATTTGGAATGGGGATGAATTTTATTAATGCTTCATTCTAATCCATTTCAAAGTGCCATGGGCGAAATCTACATTGCTACCAGCAGTCCTAACAGAATACCCTTAGGACAGCAGTTAGGATTGAAGAGTTAGACACTTGACCTCAAGAAGGTAGGAACCTTCTCAAGACACCAGATGTTTGCATGAGCATAATCTGAAAGGTTAATCCTAATTGGCTAAGAAAATAAAAAAGAAGGGGAATTTAGTGAGGAACTTCCATGAATAGTAATTTTTACTATATATTTCTACCTCTTGACTCATTCTTCCATGTAAAAGTAGAATGAGTTACCTGAACATTAGGCTACAGCTTCTAATCCATTTACTCAAATGTTTGGAGCTTGCCTTTGAGAATTCCTAAACAGGGATTTGATTTCTGATGTTTTCTTCTTTAAGAATCAGTAGGGTGAAGACATTTTTGTGAGACTGTCCTGCAAACTTAATTTTCTCTCTGATGCCATGTTACAAAATCTAGTCTGGGTGGACAGGCAGGAACAATTCCATTTAGGCTCTTACTTTTATGTTTGAGCTCTCTGCTGACTCTTTTGTCATTTCTCAATTGGTATAGAAATTAGGTGGGGAAGGGAGGAGCTATTTATTAGATTCTCCTTCTCAAAGATACTAAAAGTATTGTTATTAATACCTATTTTACAATTAAGGAAACTAAGGCATAAAAAGACTATGCAATATGCCCAGGCTCAGACACATGAACCTGAGTTTAAATCCCAACTTTGTCTTTCATGTTCTTAACAAGTACATTATGCTACCTCTCAGTTATTATAAAAGAGTGTAATTAATTATCCATGTAGTAATTTATTTAATTCTATTTAAAAAAGCAATTAGCTAGAAATGTGAATTAATATTACATGGATTTTTTACTATCTAGTTCTATAAATCTTCATCATGACACATTTAAGGATCCCTTTTGAATAAGACTCCAGACAGTTACTTCTACCAGAATCTAAATGAAATTCTAACATCAGTCTTATTAACTTTATTTAGAAAAAAAAAAAAAGTGTTAGAAAAATAACACATATTTGTACAGATTCAGTCTTACCCACAGGGATTTGAGGTGTCAGGAGATGTCATTTGTTACAAATTCAAATAGCAACTGAAAAAAGCTTAATTGCCTAGACACAATTTTTCACTCCCTGAGACACATTTTTCACACTCCTTCACTTTGATATTTGAAAATCTGATTTATATTTGTGTAAGTGACTGCAGTAGAAGTATATTTACATTACAGCTCTAATGTTGTCCAGGATGTTTTCAATTTCTTTTAGTGGCCCCATATACCAGGGAATTGGTTACTGCTGAAGAACAAGCCATATAGCCAGGGATCATCAGTCTTTAAAAATTGTTGAATACTTTTGCTATACTCTTTTATAATTCACCTACCAGTTGTCCAATATAACAATCCTTCCCCATCTCTCTTTCCCCACCGATGGCCCACCGTTATCGAGAGATAACTTCTTATTTTTCCTTTTAGCAGAAACACAAATTCTGTCCAGACCTCTCTAACACAATACCAATAATTATAGAAAAAAAATTTCGATATGGTTTTGATCACCTTGATAATGTCCTAGTGAAGAAAAGAATGATCTCTGGTCATCAAGAGAATTGTTGGACCAGAGAAAACCATCACAAAAAAACAATTTGCGAATCATTGCCATATAAACCAACATACATAATTTCTCATCCAAATATATGGTATTTGCAAAATGACCCATTTTATTTTTTTGTAATTACATTGTACACGTGTTTATGCTGTCAAAGATCAGAATAATATGCTGTTAGATATTCTTGTTTCATGAACCCTTTTTCCTTTGATCCGAAAACACTGATTCTTAGTTGCCCTATGTTGTTTTCATTATGAATATTCAAAAACAAACATTTTGACTATGTTAGCTAAAAATTTTAATGAAAGCCTATTAGAATTGGCATATCTTTGTGCTGAATCTGCAGTAAAGCACAATTCCATAGAAAAGGCAGAGTGAGGTGGTTCTGCAGGCTAGCTTGCTCCCTTTTACACAGCAATGTTCCCCATTCCTCCTGAGTATTTTCATATCAGCCTTCAGTAATGTCTATGGTTACTGGGACTGAACAGTGAGGCACCTGTTTAACAGAGGTCCTTCGATGATTCATCTGGGTCAAGGAGGTTCTTTTATTCTTCCAGTAGATGGAATCAGCATTTCTAATATTTGCTTCACAAACAAAATGTAAAATAGAAAAAAATAAATAAATAGATAGATAGATAGATAATAAGAATGGCAAAAATGAATAGGATAAATGGGGAAATTAGGAGGATATAAAATTACAATAAGAAACATTGTAAAATGAATGTCAAGCAATATTAGTAGAAGGATGGAGGTCAAAATTCCCAAAAGGGGGCACTGACATTATGGCTACTGATAAAACTCTATGTTTCTGCTTCTACACTTCACTTCTCGTTTTGTTTCCTCATTCTATCTTTATTTGACATATATATATATATATATATATATATATATATATATATTTTTTTTTTTTGAATTCTTACATGGTGCTCGGTACTGAACTTGGCCCTGAATATAGAAGAGAGAAGACTGAGAAGGTTCCTGTCCTTACAGGTCTTATTTTATAACTTAGTAAATCATTTCACAGTTGCTTCTAGAAAATTACTATCTTAAATAGAATCTCCAGCTATACCAAGGAAGGACTCTGCAAAACCAAGAATTATATAACAGGGTTATGAAAATGAACAATTTGCACTTATTGGAAACTGACCCCAAAAAGCCATCTTACATTGGACACTGAGAGACTGAAACTCCTGAGCAATCTAAAAGTATCTAAAATTACACTATGGTTTATTTTTCTCATTAGAGAAAGACAAGAAATGTGTTAACGTTTTTCAAAAATCGTCTTAACTATTACAAGTCTTCCTTGGGTAGCAAGGTAAAACAACTCTTTAATTGTGGCAACTAGTACCAAAGTGGTATTTTTCTTTTAAAGCCAGATGCTATGATAAACATCAGGATAATCCACAGAGATACAATGTGGGACCCTAAAGTCTTGTATATCAACTAGAACCAAAGAATGAAAGAAATTTAAACTTCTCTATGAGAGAAAAAGATAGAAATTTTATATTTGTTTCTTCATATTGTTAGTGACTCCTGAGAGAAAAGAACAGATAAAAAAAGGGGGAACAGCAGCAAAATGGTTAGATATTTGGGTATCAGTAATGAAAGGCAATAAGGAGCCTCTAGCGGCTGTTTGGATAAGAAATGCCTAATATATTATCTAAATTGTGGGACTCAAAGTCTGTGAAATCTATTTAAAATTTTTTTTGGCCATGTTTTCTTGTTTTTGTCATTTTGATTGTGGAGAACAATGGAGGAGGATTGATTTTACATCATGGCACTCAGGACAGGGAAAGCACAGGTAGGAGTAGGAGCTAGAAGAAGATAACCTTGAGAATGTAAACTCACCAACCATCTGTAGAAGTCTTAGGACTTTCAACTCCCTCTATGTTTGATTCCAGTTGAAGTTAATCTCATGTAGACAGCCCGTAGATTTCACCTAGGATGCAGTTTCACAGCAAAATCAAGGTGATATATACCTGTAGTTCAAGTGTGTTTCACCTGCCACCCGATGATTAATGAATAGAAAAAAAATGTTTTCACTACTTTGAAATTCAAAAATTATTTTTAAATGTAATACCACCTCCATCAATTCTCCGAGAAGGATTTATGAGATAATAGTAAAGCGGGTACATTTTTTCCCCTTATTTTACAGTTGAAAACCTGAGGTCCAGAAAGATTTTAGAAATAATCAAAGATCACATGCCAGAGAATGAAGTTGTTGATGAGCACAGAATGTCTCACTTTCAATGCTAAATGTCTGTTGTTGTGCTATTGTTTAGTACATTTAAAAACAATTATGAATATAATTACAGAAAAACTCATTTGCATCTTAATCAGGAAAGAAATAATTAACAGATTTCTAAATTCAAAAGCAGAATTTTAATAAAGGTTCCTAGTGTTAAAACTAGGTCATTTGCATATTTTCCTTTGACTTAAATACCTAATTGCCAAGGCATTTGCATTTCCTACCTGATTTTGCCAGCACATCTAATTCATCTACATATTCCTGTTAGTCTAGCTGGTGAAAATGGGTGGCCTTTACTACCCATAATTAGAATTAACTTTAGCTTTAACATACTTCAAGAAAGGGAATTTTACAGAGCATAAAGAGGAAATATTTTGAGACTCAAATCTTGTCAACTGTTTTCAACAATGAGTAGTTGCTTTGATATTCTTCTCAGCATGCCTGAGGCTATATAAAGCAGGGTTAATATTGAAGGTATCCTAATAATACATTCATTTGTCAACCTAGAGGCGAATAAAGAGGATTTATCTCTGAATGTACAAATACTTTAATCCAGGTATCAGGCACTGAGTTATACATTCTCTCTCCATTTCCATAATATATATCCCTTCAGCCTACTTTGATATTAAATCTCTAAATTTAGAAATTAGAAAGAAGAGAAATCTGATTTATTAAAGATTTCAACCTATATAATTAACATCCACAAATACTTGCAATGAGACCTTAGGGATTCTGTGTAATTGTGCTCAAATTACACTACGTTTATCTAAAAGAAAATAAATATGAAATGTAATCATTATACTGTTAATTCTTGTCCCCATGGTCTATGTGCATTTGCAGTCATTTCTACCTTCATTCTGAATATCATGAACAAGATGGTCTTACTGTTCCCTTCAGCTTGACTAAACTTTAAACAAGGTTTGTTCCTTAATCTCCTTTTCTGAGAACAGTTACATTAGTAAACTTTTCATCGTAAATTCTATCTCTGCCCCTTTAAGACATAAATCTTCTCCCAGGCTCTTGCAAGTTTTATAACCCAGGAATGTCTTTCTCAAGGCCCGGGAGCTACCCCTTTCAAATATAATCATTGAAGAAGATCACCTCTATCTTTCAGTTTCTGTGGGGAGGTAGGACATTCAGTCAATCAGCAAACATCCATGGCCTGATCATATGGACCACCTACTTCTCCAATATACACTAATACTATTCTACAAGCTCACTCCAGTGCTTAAAAACCACTCCTGAGCTTTGTTTCAGTGGAGTTGAGTTTAATCTTTGTCCCCTATTGCAGTAGTCTTGAATGAAGCCTCACCTGTTTAACTCTCTCCAATCTTTTTTTGATAATCATTGCAATTCTTGCTACCATCTTTGGATCACTTATTATGCATTAAATACTAAGTCCATTACTATAGAGTGTCTTATTATAGTGTTAGTAACCTAGAGCTTATTCTTGGTCTCATTTTATAGATGAGGGGATGAAAGAAGAGTTAAGTAACAATGCCCTCTCTGTAAAGGGGCACCTCACTGTTTTCAGAGAGGAGGCAAAAGGGAAAGAGAAAGGGATGGAAAGAGAGAGAGAGAGAGAGAGAGAGAGAGAGAGAGAGAGAGAGAGAGAGAGAGAGAGAGAGAGAGAGAGAGAGAAGCAATATGAATAGGCAACACTCCAATCCTTAGGAAATTCTGGGGCCTGGGTCAAATCACTTTGCACTTTGTCTGTACCCAGTGGTCATCTCCATAAAAAGTTTTAAGGAAATAAAACAATAATGAAGTAGAGAAGAGGTCCCAAATGTCATAATGCAAACAGAAATACCTGTATGGAAAGGAAAATGTCTTTATCTAGATACTGGTAATGGTAGAACAGAGGGCTAGGCTTATCACTTGCTAGCATTTTTTTTTTTTAAGTTTTACTCTTTAGCATCAGATAGCAAAGCCATCACCTTCTCAGTGTGTTCTGCCTTTTGATTCACCAGCAGCATTCCCATCACCGCTGTCCAGCACACTCTGAAATAAAGATTTTAAAGAAGAGCAGAGATAACTCTCTCGAACATAAATATGCAGATATGCAGCTTCGAATGATAATTATTGGAACAAATTCTACTTTAAGTTCACTTTTTGTTCGTAATCAGACTACTTTTAAATTTAGCTCTTCCTATAAACTATATTAGACTGAGGAATGGAGTTCTTTTCACCTTTATCCAAAATCACCCAGAAAATACTTTATTGAAGATTTCCAGTACATCTGCCTTCTTTCCTTCTGCCAGTAGCTTTTTATTTTAAATTTGCCTCAAATTTTTAAAAGGAAAGTCCAGGTAAGTTCAGCTTTTTCACTGTCTTCCAGAATAAATGAAGAACCAAAGGGAACAAGTGAGGTTTGAAGGTACTGGGCTCTTCTGTACCACTAAATTCCACCAAGAAGAAACAGATGCCTGCACAGTGTGCATGATAGAGCCACGACTTCAGAAGTATTTGGCTCCCCATTTCCTGTCACCAAAAGTGGGTGTGGTAGCTGGTTGACTGTCCACTGAAACTTTGTGTTTCTCCTCCATTTGTCACTGGCTACCCACACATGTTTTCTGGTCATACTGTCATCTACATATGGCCAAATTCTCATAATAGTAGGTGAGAAGTGACATGAAGTCACTCTGAGGCCCAAGTGTTTAAGAAGTAAGAATGCCTTCTCCTCTCTCATGCTCTCCTGACAACTGAAAGCTGACAATTCCAAGGCTAGGAGATGAGCCACAAGATGAAAGGAGTTTGGGTCTTTGTTCTTCTCTGTGGAGTGTTATGTGAGGAAGATGTAAAAACCCATCTTTAAAACACTGAAATTGGGGAGTGGTATTTGTTATAGCTACCAGGGACTCCTGACACCATTCAGTTTATGTTAGGGTGTGGTCATATTTGGGGAATGAGGGGACATTATTCTACCTATATCTGTCAAGCCAGTCACCTCCACAGCTCACTTCCAGCTCTGTCTACTACAGGGAGATAGATCAGCTGTCAATTTCATTACTTGATTCTTGTCATATCATTTGGTTACAAGAATCTGTGTAAGGCTTGTCATTTTTCTGGTTTCTACTTTCACTGTTCACTTGATCAACATCTCAATTTCATCTATTTTTTATACACTATGTTTAGTTCTCCTAAAATTCTGTTGCCTGGGAGACACCCACAGAATTGGAAACATGTCAACAAACCTAGAGAGATGCCGTACTTTACTTGGAAATGTGAAACCTATGTTTAGTGTCAGATAAAATAGTTTAGAGAAAAAGATGCAAGTACCTAAGGAGGCTGCCGTTCTGAGAGATGATTAAGGGAAGTAAGATTTTTTTTTTACATGTGGTAGTTAAGATATTTATCTCAGGGACTAAATAGTACAACTGAAAACAGATACTTTACAAGTTTTTAAAATTCTTTTTAACTAGGCAGAGTTATGATGCTTTTTAAAAGGTATAGAATTGTAAATTAAACTATTTAATTATCATATTCAAAGCTGCAGGTGTATGGTACAAATAAAACTATGGACTAACAAGAAATCACTAGTGTCACTCATGTGAAAACGCAAGGGGAGAGCACCAAGCAATTACATAATTTGATGCTGCCTATCCAAGCACAACAATTTTTGTTGATTGTCTCTAGCAATTAGCATTTTCCATTTCACACAGCAATTATTTATATTCTTTTTCTCCTAATTGATTTTATTAATCACATCCGTAAACCATACAAACAGTATTTATTAACCCTGGCAGTAAAACATTTAAAAGGTGGCATTTATTTCTTAATCAGAGATGCAAACACTAATTGAAGAAATCTCTAGAAAGCAGGTCTCACTGTAGGGATCAGGTGATATTGGCAGTCTAGCAAGAGAGTAATGAAACAATCTGTGCAGAAATCAGTTCTGGTTCTCTACTGAACTTCCAATCTCGATTTTTTTGTGGAGTGCCCTAACCGCCTTCAAAATCATGCATTAAGGATCTCTTTGTGATAGATGGTTATGATTAATAAAAAAAATCACCATCTACTTTTTTGTAAGATACTATCCTAGATATTAGAAAGATACACAAACATACAACTGCTCTGACATCATATAACAAAGGAACTTCATCAATTAAGATGTAATAAATATCCTCAAAAATATTGAGGCAGATAAAAATCCTTGCAGCTAAAACAGAATTAAGGTAAACTAAAGTATGATAAAGTGGTATGAAAATGTGCACATTGTAGCATTTCTAAACAAAACAAAACAAATAAACGTAATAGAAACAGCCCCACAGATAGAACAAGCTGATGATGGTTGCCGAAGGGGAGAAAGGATGGGAATTAAAAAGAAAAAAAATAAAACAACAGCAAAAATGTTCCAAGGGTAAACAGATCAAGTGAATGTAAGAGGAATTAATTCCTAGAGGATAAGATGATCTCAAAGAGCCATCTAGAATTTAATTGATAGTTAGGTTTACGAAGGAGCAGCGGGTGGGCAATGAAGGACATATGGAATTTTGATGTGCTGAAATAGGAAAAGGGGGTGACAAAGGCACATTCAGGGAATGGTGAATGATACCAGTTCTCCATTCTTGTCACATGACAGCTATGCTGACTTTTTTTAAAAGGCAAGTGTAATCCTATATTTCCCCCTCTTAGATGGTTTCCCGTTGCTGTCAGTGCAGACCATGAGCCTTAAAATGCCCCCACACCTCTGTGATCTGGCCCCTGTCAAAACTTCCAGCCTCATCTCTTACATCCCTTTGTAATAAGAGCTCAGCCACTTGCTTTAAACCACGACATGTGTTGATTTCCTCTGCTACAGAACCCGCGTGATCTCATAGCTAACCCTTACTTTTCACCTGGCTCTACACAGCTATGCAGACCCAGCTTCCTCTTGTTCATTTTAGTCATGACCTGACTATCCTGAGGATTCTCTTGGGCTGTCATTGCGAAGAGTAAGCACATTTTACATCTTCAAATGGACTGTGCCTGCTCCTGAAGGTCTTTTTTTTTTTTCTTTTCGTACATTTATTTATTTATCTTAATTAGTGTCAAGTATACAATACATTGGTTAGACGTTTACGTAGTTTATAAAATGATCCCCTTAATTGCTCCTTCTCTCTTCTGGTTTTCCACCTAGCCAACATGTTAATGCTAACTGCATTACCTATGTCATGCTCCCCATCCCCGTGACCATCTATCAACTACTAATTTGTACTTCTTTAACCCTTCATCCCATTCTCCCAGCCCCTCAAACCCCCCTTCCCTCTGTCCGTCACCAAATTGTCCACTATATTTGAGTGTTTTTGATTAGTTCACTCTTTTTGTTCCTTAGATTTCACATAGAAGTGAAATCATATGGTATTTATCATTCTCTGTCTAACTTGTTTCACTCAGCATAGTAACTTGTAGGTCCATCCATGTCATTTCAAATGGTAGGATTTTACTTTTTTTTAATGGCCGAGTAATATTCTATTGTATGTATGAACTGTAATTTCTTTATCCAATTGTCTTCCTGAAGGCCTTAAAACCTTCTCACATGCTTTTCTCTTTTGTCTGAAATAATTTTTCTCCCTTTACCTCCAAAGCCTCTATCTCTGTCTTCCCAGCTAATATCTACCTACTCATCTTTAGAGCTAAGGGTAACTCTCATTTTCTCAGGGCATACTTCTTTGACACCAATGATTTGATTAAGCTGCTTTGTACATGACCTCAGAGCAGTTGTATATCTCTCAGACTCTCATTAAAATTCCAACTAAAAATCAACTTTGGAAATTGCAATATTAATCTTTCCACAAAGACAGTAAATCTATGCTCAAGAGACTACATATGTCTTGTAACATCATATCCCATGTAATAACATAGTGCCTGGCAACTGTTTCAAATAAATACTATTGAGTAAATGAATGTGAGAAGATATGATTAGGAGAATAGGCTAGATCCATGTTGGAGAATGCCTTGAATTCGATGGCAAAGATTTTATGTAGATCAGAGGACATTTATATTTGTAATAATAACTTGTAGGCTAAAACAAATGTTTGAATATGAGAAAGTAGGACTATACAGTAAGTTGCATCTCTTTTCATCCAGGCAGTCCTAAATCAATTCAAGATAGATACAGAAACCTGGTACAACTTTTAGTTTGTTTTCTGTATGTGTAGACATTCAAGCTCTCATTTTCCACTTCACATGCTTGTTTGTTCTCTATGTCAACATTTTTCCTAGGGGAATCTCTCTTCTTCCAGCTTCATTGGCCTGTCTTCCTTTATTGTACTTGCAGTCGTCTATTGCTCCTGTTCTAAGAGTAATAATGACCCATATTTTCTCAAACACTCCTATTCCTCCTGACTCTCTGTGTAGATTTGATTCCTAGATATATAGGCCTTTTAAATTGTCATCTTAAAGATTGTATTTGCAACATTTTAATTTTTGTGTTGTTTAAAAATATTTTATTTCGGTAAGAACACTTAACGTGATCTGTCCACTTAACAGGTGTTGAATTATAACTCAGTATTTTTTTTCTAAAGGCACAGCATTATACATCAGATCTCTAAAACTTATTCAACTTGCATAACTGAAATTTTATGCCTAGTGATTAGCAACCTTTCATGCTCTCTTCCCCCAATTCCTAGCATACACAATTTTATTCTTTACTTCTATGAGTTTGGCAATTTGCGTATTTCATGTAAGTGAAACCATGCAGTATTTGCCCTTCTCTGACTGGCTTATTTCACTTAGCATAATGTCCTCCAGGTTCAAACAGGTTGTCACATATTGCAGGACCTTTTCTTTTAAAAGACTGAATAATATATCCGTGTATGTTTACACCACATTTTGTAGTCCATTCATCTGTTGGCCATTGGTTGCTTCCACATTTTGGCTAATGTGAGTAATGCTGCGACAAGCATGGGGGTGCTAATATGTCTCTGAGATGCTAATTTCAATTTTTCGAATACGTGACCAGAAGTAGGATTGCCATATCATCTGTTTTTAATTTTTTGAGGTGTTTTCATACTGTTTCAATAGCAGCTGCACCATTTTGTATTGTCACTGACGGTGTACAAGGGTTCCATTTCTTTATATCCTCATAAACATTTGTTGTCTTTTGTTTTATTAATAATCGTCATGTTAACAGATGTGAGGGGTTTTGATTGGCATTTTCTGCTCATTAGTGATTTTGAGCACCTTTTGATAAACGTCTTGTGTTATTTGTATGTCTTCTTTGGAGAACTGTCTATTCAAGTCCTTAGCCCATTTTTTAATTGAGTTATTTGTTTTTGTTTTCTATTGATTTGTAGAGTTCCTTACATGTTTTGTATATTAACCCCTGACCAAATATGTGGTTTACTAGTATTTTCTCTCATTCCATAGGTTGTCTTTTTACTTTATTGTTTCTTTTGCTGTGCAGAGGCTTATAGTTTGATATAGTCCAGTTTATCTATTGTCACTTTTATTGCCTGTGTTCTTGATGTCAAAACTATGAAACCATTGCCAAGACCAACATCATGAAGATTTCCCCCTATACATCTTCTAGGTATCTTACAGTTTCAGGTCTGTATTTAGGTCTTTAACCCATTCTGAGTTGATTTTTTGTGTATAAGGTGAGGTAACAGTCCATTTCAATTTTTTTTTTTTATTTTCCACGTGGATATACAGTTTTGCCAACACCATTGTGGAAGAGACCCTCCTTTCCCCACTGCATATTCTCAGCACTCTTATCAAAGATCAGTTGGCCATATATGCATACATTTATTTCTTGGCTCTCTATTCTGTTCCAACGATCCATATGTCTGTCTTTATGCAAGGACAATATAGTTTTCAATAAGGTAGTTTTGTGAATTTGTTGATCAGTCTACTTTCTACACATCTGTCCAGGTTGTACAAGTTAGAACTCATCTCCATAACTGTAAAGACCAGGCACCTGGGGCATTAGAGTCATGGCAAATCACTCAGGTCAAAGCTGCTCAAACTGAGCCTACTTGAGCTAATATCTAAAGACAGATCCCAGCTCGTGCTAAATATTTGATCCCCAAATCCTTCTCCTTATCTTTTTCGCAAAGTTTCCAGCCAGTGCCTCAGTGTTTGTCTCTCAGAGGACCTACTAAATAAAACTCACATTTGTTCTATGCCTGAATTCTGAGATATAAGCAGATAAAGATACAAGTGTAAAAAAATAATATATATATATTTGCTGATAATAGCTATATTGGGAAATGTGGCTTATGTATTCCACCCCCCACTCCTTCAAAAAAAGATCCATGGTGTTCTGACATAGGCAGTGCATGTTCTAATAAGGTTAACCAAATTTGAAGAGAAAAGACTAGACTGCACTTGACATAGGCAACTGTGGTCACAAACACAGAGTGAGAGAAGGAGGGGGAGAGAGAGGAACAAGGAGGACAAGAAGGATGAGGACGAGGAAGTGGACGTGGAAGAGGAGGAGGAGAAAGAAGAGGAAGAGACGGAGAAAAGGGAGCGAATCTACATGAGTAAAGTGTTTTACCTATTAGAAAAATTATCCCTCCTCCTCTAGGGACCAATGAACAAAACATGGCTCAAAGTACAAGTAATGTTTCCATGTGAAAACATGGAGGATTGGAACGTGATCTTCCCTTCTCATAATAGAAACATTACAGTCCTAAAAAAAAAAAAAAAAAAAAAGGTCTTAGCTACCTGATGCATTCACTCTGATAGCACTCTCTAGGTTGATGTAAGGATATTGGGTTATTGATGGCATGGTAGAATGGAGACAAACATCAAAAGAAGCTGAAGTCAACCTTCAAATAATGAACGAAACATATTCCCACCTGACATGATCATTGTCAGGTCACTCTACTATAGCCTATTTTAGGAAACCAAGCCCTACAGAGCAACTGACTCTAGAAAGATAAAGTGTACTGAGAATCCTATAGCTAGAAGGTGGTGTCACAGGCAACAGATTCTTTGACTGTGATTAGCAAGTGAGAGAGAGAGTTTTATATTGAATTTGGAGTTAAAGCCTGATATATATTACTCTGAGTACTAAACTCTTAACTCAGGTCATTACTGCCTTTCTGAATCTGCCCACTAATATAAAGATATCTTACTGCTTTTAAATAGAAAAATGACGACTCTATTGCCTATAATTGAGACCTCACTCCTATTTTAATGTTCCTTTTCCCCTAGGCAGCTACATTGGTCTTTTCAAGAAATGCTGGGTGATGAATAATTATATATTTAGCATAAATGTTTCAGATCTTCAGATAAAGCCTTTAAATGCTGCTTCCTTTTTAACAATTTTTTTCTGTAGTTCTAATTGATTCTTTATACAATTGTTCTATTTATAAGTGGTGTTATTGGAGGAAGATTGTTTTTCACCATTGAAATATTTATTGTTTCCCTGGCACTTGGATACACATGTAACAGCATAATTGTTGGCTTTGAGGTCATAGCTCATATTGAAGAAGTAGTTCTCACTTTAAATTCTCAAACAAGAGTCAAGCACGTTGATGCCTTCATCACCTTTAAAGGCTTGGATAGGTAAGCTCTTACACGAAAGCAGTTTGTCAAAAGACAGAAACCTTGCTACTGTGTGACAGATGCTTCTGTCTCCCTAGGAAGATAATTTTCAAAATTTCACAAGATTGGAAGAAATATCTGTTGATAGCATTTCAGCGAACTCCATATGTGATAAAGCACCTATTAGAAGCGGTATCATCTATGAAGATAGAGGATTCCCTTTCTTCAGTAAAAAGTCATTCTTCCCACTTTGTTTAGGCTAATGGAATGGAGGCTTCAGAAGAAAAAAATGCCAGTGGTAATCATAACCCAATTCCAATGCCCTTGTCCCAGGACAGTCACATGGTGGGCTCAAATGTAACGTAGGAGGGCCAGAGTTTCTCTATCTGGAACTGGCGCAGAAGACATTCTAAATCTTGGGTCACTTCACTGGAGGGATGTGTGTTAGAAATAATCAATTCTAGTTCCCAGTCTTCTAGACCACGATGACAGATCCAGAGATGAGCATATGGCAAAAAACAAAAACAAAAACAAAAACAAAAACAAGATGAGTTTCTCCAAGAGTTTTTATAATTAGACCTGGAGAAAGTAATCTTTGCTTTTTAGATCTTGTATGCTAATAGTCTATCAGCCTAACATAGTGAGACCATGTTCCCATGTTCCTCACTGCATGCAGAAGTATGTTATGCAATAGACAGAATAAAGTATTCTGAGATGAAGCAGGAGAAGGGTGAGAGAGTGAGAGCTTTTGCATGCAAACACAAGGCTTAATGGTGTTTAATTCTGTCCTTTACATGGTTCAGTTTGTACAGTAATACATTTCTGCCATTATTTGTTTTTAAGAAAACTACAGAGAGAGTGCTAAAAAGCAATACAGCCTCAAGATCTATAAAATAATTTTCCCAAAACCTAAAAGACAAATGCAAGTAATTCTGCTTGCCCAACAGGAATGAGGAATGCTAAAATTATTCCTGAGTCCTCAATATCTGAGATTTCCAAAAGGGAGGGAAGTGGTTAACCAGGCAATGGAGTGCTGTCACATGGAGGAAACAGCAACTGGTTTATGTGGCAAGATGCATTTGGGGGTCAGAAGGTCAAGATCATAAAAGAAATTGCTTGTCATACTTCATTCTGAAAGTAATGGTGAACCACCGAAAACTTTTCCAAGCAGAAAAGGTACATGTTTGGATATGCATTTGGGTGAAACGATCTTGTCTTGTAATGTGGAGAATAAGCAGAAGGGACTAATGTTAAAGAAAAGAGACCACTTAGGAGGTGATTAAATAGTTGAGGTAATAGCAGAGGCATGTGCAAAGATTGGCAGTGCAGCTGGAGAAGAAAATATAGGTTGAAAGACTATGAAAACACAGAGATTTTGCCAGCAATTGAGAAAAGGGTCAAGATAGAAGCAGAGGGAGATTTGAGACAAGTGGGAGTGGGGGACAAGATGCTGTTTGGTGTTAGCCTTTTTGTGCCATTTGTCCTTGTGGTCCTTGTACATGATAGTTTAGAAAATGGGTGAAAATGTAGACCTTGTGTTTAGAATAGAGTTCAACACTAGAGATACACATCTGAAAAACATCTGAGAGAATTTTTTAGCTGCCTTTCTGATGTTAGATATAAATTTTAAAACAGAGCTATTGAGTAAAAAGTAAAGAAAAAAAAAATAAAAATATTGTAATCTAACCCTCTAAAATTATTTAGATAATATCAGTGTAATTGAGAGGAAATTTTACAGAATTCTGGATGGCTAGATGATGGACTGTTCTTCCAGATCAAGGTGTGGACTTAAATTAGCTCCAAAAAAAAAAAAAAAAAAAAAGAAAAGAAGAAAAGAAGACATGCTTGTAGTTATTAACATTTCTTTAAGAAGAGTGGATGGATAAGTAATCTAAGCTCTTCCATTATAGTGGTGTAAAGTGAGAAATACAGAGTCGGCCTCAGCATGATCTGAGCTTCTCTAATTTGATATAGTCACCTCGCTGTATGCTGCCCTGCCCTGGGCTTGGGTGCCAAAGCAATCTGTGTTGATATTTCAAGCATCTGCTCCTTCTTCTTATGTGAGTTATGTGGTATTGTATATGTGCTTGTGTTTGTATGCATGTGTAGCTTGTGTGTTTACAGCATATGTGTATTCACGTGTGTACACATGTGGTACGAGTAGGAATTATCTCTTTCTTTCAAAATAAAATCACCTGAAATGATGCAAGAGTCAATTAATTTAGTTCAAGTTATTTTATAAATTAACTTGACCAAGATTTAAAATTCTGAAATGTTGCAAAATGGCTATAATAATGATTCCAATGTGAAATATCATTTGAAATTATGTTCAAAATTCAGTATTCTGAGTAGAGCATGCTTAGCTAAAACTAAAATTATGATGATGTGTTTTGAATAGCTATTTGATAAACCAAATATACTAGCTTTGGTCTTCTACAGAAGACTCGTGTAATTAGAATAGGTATTTATCCCACGTGTTAATGATTTTCACAAAGATTTATTAAGGATCCTATTTCATTTTTCCCACTTTCAACTGATTAATCAAAGTATACCCTAAATGTAAGTATATATCTTCTTGTTCCAGTTTGTTGCTCAAAATTCTGAGGTTCTAATTTTCTGAAATTGCTGCTTATTTTTGTCATTACTATGTAGAAAATAAACTACTGCTGTAGTAGCTTACACAATTAGTAGTTCAATTTTTTAAAATACATTTTTCATATTCTCTATTAGAAACATGCATTTCTCTCTATTATTTTGTAGCAAGAGAGAAATTACAGTTCTTGAATAGGAAACAATATGTGTGCGTGCATGCATGCTACAACAATAAACTATGAAGTCTGTGTTCATTATTTCAAAAATCAAGTGTCAAGGATAATTTTCAAAGATCTTTGAGCACATGGCATGCATAAGTAAGAGCATTACGATAATATAAAAAGCTAGAGGATAAATATTTATAATTCTGTAAAGACTGCTCATTCCTTAAGCCAATCAAATCAGTATTTCTGATGGAATAGATGAAAATGTACTAATATTCAGGCACAGTTTAAAGAATTACATTATCTAAATCAGATAACGTTAGATTGAAGAGTTATATCTATAAATCTATCATATCATTCCTGAATTTTCTTTCACCTATGAACTTTAAATTTTCAGGATAATTATTAATTTCATTGACTATAACATATAGAAAATATGGTACATTTTTCTTCTGTAGATGTTATTGTTATAAACTTCACTGAATAAACAAAAGAAATTCTGATATAAATTAATTAACTTGTTGACTAAAACACTAAGTGGAAAATATTTGTATGTGAGATATGTGGAAATTTTCGATAACTGAATATTAAGAATATTGAATATTAAAGATATATTTGTATAATTACAGTCATCACCAAAGGTATATTGTTTTAGTATTACTGTCATGAATAAGGGATTAAAAATTTAGAACATTCAAAAGAGAGTTATTTTCTTCATCTTCTGCTTTCATGTCTTAAAGTTTTCTTTCATAGATACCAGAACATAAAGTAAAGCAGACATATCAGGCCAAAGTTCAAAAAAATCAAGAGGATGATACATCATGTGCCTTATAAATAAAATATTGAATTATAAATTTATGAATATAAAATAATAACATTCAACTATGTAAATGTTTTATAAAATAAAGAAATAGAATATAAGGATGAAAAATTATTTAATATTTTTAAGGCTTAATCTAGCCAATTCTTTGTCTTGCCTAATTCTCTGTTGTATTAGTTATCTTCTGCTGTGTAACAGATTACTTCAAAATTTAGTGACTTAGAAGGGTAAATTTAGTATTTTACAGTTTCCTTGGGTAAGAAATCCCAGTGTGGCTTAGCTGGGTGACTCTGGCTCAAGATCTGTCATCTGGCTACAGTCACACGTCTCAAGATTCAGTCTCATGACCATGAAAACATTGTTGGCAGGAGCCAAAAGATCTACTTGCAAGCTCACTCATGTGTCAGCTGGCAGGCCTCAGATAATCTTTGTCTAACTCTCTCATATGGCTTTTTTTATAGGGCTTCTTTGGAAGCTGGTGTTCTCCAGGTAGAAATATCCAAAAATGAGTCAAAGAAAGACTAAAGTTGAAAACTATAGTTTTTCGTCCTAGAGGTCTATGCTTTTCTGCAGCAAATACTAAGTAGATATCGGGGCGAACTCCAAGACTCAGATAAGGTTTTCTGATGTCAGAGAGAGGAGGTACTGTCCAAGATCCATGTCGCAGAGCCTAGATCCTGAAACCTTACGTATTAGATCCCAGGCAAATTTGAGAGGAAGAAGGCTGGCATCTTGGGTTTTACAAAGTGCAATAACCCATACCTGCTCTTGTTTTATCTAGAAAACTTACAGTTAGTCACTGTGCAAAACACCAAAAGGAGTCTTACAAGCAGTTTATATGAGCCTTGTCGGCCTTTTCTAGTTGGATTAAATGATAGAGGGAAATTAGCATTGCGAATCAAGCTGTCCATAGAAATAAATCAGCCATCTTTCCACATCCCCTTCTTTTTCTCTTCTCCCTACATGCCTCAAATTAGATTTATATATATGAACATTTTTGTATTAATTTTCACCTTAATAATAATTTAAAATATGTATCATGTGTGTATATATCTGTGTATATACAAGAAAGGAGCGGAATGTTCACCCCTTTCTCTTCATTCCTGTTCAGTCAACTCCATCAAGTTAGCCTCCCTGAAAGCCACTCACGACACTTCCACTGACAATAGGGTTGCCTTTAGTTCTAAAGCAACTGCAGAGAGACAGCTACATACCTGCTACAAATTGGACGATTTTACCGAGGAAAAAAGGGACAAAGGACCTCTGGATGGCTAACTAGTGATCCCTTCACACTCCCAAATCACCAATAAATTAGTGTTGGAGGAAGATGAGCTAAATTTGTTTAATGGCTTCACATGTCCCTTGGCAAATGGCTATGTCTTATATATTCTCTGGAGTAGAGCTGTGTGAGAAGCTTGAACCCATATAATTTTTAATGATTACATATTTGATTTACAAAAGTATATAGCTTATTTAATCAGTCCTTGATTGTTGGACAGTTTTTTAAATTACAAATAATACTGTAATGAGCATTCTTAAACTAAATCATTTCTTTGGGATAAAATCCTAGAGGTGAAAAAAAAAAAACTATGGTCTTTTATAACTTAATCATGGAAGTGATATTCCATAATTTCTGCCATATCATATTCATTAGAAATTAATCAATAAGTCCAACTGACAAACAAGGGGAGATAATTACCCAAAGGGATAATTAACAGGAAGGAGGCCAAGGACATTGGAAGTTATATTAGAGGCTACCTCCCACACATCTTAGCCCTCTATAGGAAATTTCCCATCGAGTTAGGTTATTGGAGGCATCACAGCCATACTATAAACAAAGGTTTATCATAATTGCCACAGGTTCTTGGATTCCTATGTCAGGAATGTACTCAATTGTCACTTGCACTTGTTCCATGTTTCTTACCTGACCCCTCTCGCATTCTCTTCAGATATATTCAAATTTCAGCTGCTCCTAATACCTGATGGGTCTTCTGTCTTCCTCAGCAGAAAATAAGTTCATCTAGATTTAAGCAATAACTTTCAACTTCCTATCATATCCCCAATACACACAAATTGATTATAACATATATTCTTTTCACTTCTTCCTTTCTGCCTTTTAGAGGGAAATTTTATTCTTCTTGTTATAACGTGAACCAGACCTTTCGGGGTTGGTGCAAGCAGCTTAGCTGTGCTTTCCATAATGAATCAGAGCTTCTGGAGCCTCCCTAATGAGAACCATTTAGAGTATTCTCTTCCTTGGAAATTTGGGTTCGTCAGGTTGGGTTGGGTTGGGTTGGAAACCCAGGATTTTGCTTTTTGCCAGGATAACAGGTGATTCTTATCTTCAGATAAATTTGGAAAGCACTGAGTAATGTTATTTAAGCAAGACAATTAAATACTCATCTTAGCGAGTACATTTACTAACTGCTAAGGGAATGAATACAAAATTACATTTTAGAGGAAATCTGGCCCAAAATTAGTTTGAAAGGATGAAGCAGAACATTCCCTGAGTAAAAATAGCTAAGAAGATGATGATCAGAAATATTAACGTTTTTTAGTTACAAACAAGGTGTTGGAGTCACTAAGTGAGTTTGAGCGATTGCAATCTGTTAGGCTTTCTTTGGAAAGATTTTCACAGGAATTTGGCTAATACTGAGCAATACTTTTATAGCTTGGACATACTTTTGTTTTTGTTTTTCTGGGAGAAAATGGAAAAGCATTGTGGAGGTAAGTTTTGTTAAATTTGAGAAATAATAGAGGTTAAGTGAGTTTACTTAAATTGGATGAGCATGTGTGTTATGACATCGTTTAGGAAAGATGCCATTGGTGGAGGGCCTCTGAAAACTTGAGCTGTTACTACAACACAAGATTATTTATAGATAAAGGTATATTTGTGACCTAATGATGTTCGAAGTAAACTAACATGTTATTGAGTATCTAAGTGTCTGCTTTCAGGCTAAGAATTTTATAACCATTATAATTTAAACCTCACATCCACACTGCCAGGGAAATATTATTACATATCTTAATAGATAAATAAATGAAGACTTGGGTATGACCAAATCACAGTGCTAAAAAGTGGTAGAATTGGGAAGCCAATCCAATCCTAAGCCAAATTCATTTCATTTCTCATTACTGTAATTTTATAACATAACCACATTTTTGAAGTGTGTATCCAAGATGGTTTGGGTCCAAGATCATTCTTAAAATCACATCTTTAACACACACACACAAACATGCGCGCACGCACACACGCACACATACACACACACACAGAGCTAGTGGTTTTTCTTTACAGCTTGAAAAATCACCTGATATTTTAAAATGCATGAAAAATAATTTCAAAATAATAAAACAGCTGCATAGACATCAATTAACTACTTATTTCTGACCATATTTTTTTAAGAAAAAAATTGAACTAAACATAAATGAAATCTCTTTGACTACTTTTAATCAATATACAAAAGAATTGTTTAATATTTCTAAAATTCAAACAGATAATAAAACATACCACAGAATTACCTGCAAATAAATGTCAGGAGGGAAATTGCAGGAGACAAAGTGGTGTTTGATGTTAGTTACATCTCAGTAATAACATAATAAACTCTTGGTTTTGTATTTTTGAGCCTCCTTACAAGATAAATCACCTCTTATCATGCCTATCAGAAGCAACTTATAGGACCAGATCTAAGACTCTTCTACTTATAAAAATCTAGGTGGAGAGTATGAATCTGAGCCTCTTCCTTCAGGACCTACTCCTCCCTGGGTCCAGCACCGATTCTCCCTTTCCAGAAACACCTCTGGCTATGGCACCTCATCTCAACATCCCACTCAACTGCCTCTGGTACAGCGGCTGCTTTTGCAATCCACAATAACCATCCTACAATCTATGACTTCAACACCACCTCCCAAGGCATAATTCCCTAGCTGAAGCTCTTGGTAAATCTTTGACTCCTACTGTAACAGCTGCTCTCACACCCTCTCTGATTGGTTCCTGAGACCCAGGAGAGTTATAAGATGCAATCACCTGAGAGGACATTATTTAAAAACACTTTAAAAGCTATAAAGTGCTTTAGACCTGTAATAGATTCTTAGTACTGATTTTTCTCTTGGAAGGTTTGTATAGATCCTATTAGCATAGGCCAAAGAGACTTGAGTGATGTTGAGACATTGAAAGGAAAATCATATTTTCCCAAATACAAAAACAGCCATAAAAGAAAATATTTTGTGGGCGAATATTTACCCTGGCATATACTGCTATTTTAAAGAGCAATAACATCACTCTGTTTCATTTTAATATGATCATTTGGATAAGAATAAAACGAAACAAAACATTCTCATTTGAGACAGGGATCATAGTGGGGCTAGAGTTTGATGAAATTAGGTAATAAAGCAGTAATTCCATTTCTAGTATGCATCTTCATTTTATCCTTTTATATGCATGTTTCATGTGAACACTGAAATCCGGATCCATACTAATTAGTAATTAATATTCATCAACTTGTATAACAGTCCTCAACATAATGGTGATTAGCTTTAGGTATTTATAGTGTAATGAATAACTAGTTAGAGAAATGGATCATTTTCATTAGAATTACATTATGTTCCATAGAAGAACTTACATCTTGATACTGGAAAAATACAATGATATTTTAAAACTCTATATTTCAAGGATACTGAACATATTTGTTCATATACCTGGCAAGTAGTCATTTCAGTAAAATTGAATGGATAAATTATTTTTCAAAGACTCTTTCGAGTTTCATCATCTTCCTATTTTTTTTTTTTTCATCCATGGAAGAAATTAGTTTATCAACTAGTATTCTGAACTCCAATTAGCCTTGTGCTAGGCCATGAAAATATAGGTAACAGGTATCAATTCTCAAGGTCCCATCCCCTCTTGGATATTCAAGGACATAGCTCTAGCAGTTATCCTTTGCATCTCCTGCATACTACTTTTCTCGCTTCTATTTCCCATCAATTTAAAAACATGTTATCCTATTGTAAAAGCATCATACCCCTTCAGAATTTCCTATTCCTATGTGCTGCTTTATTTTTCTATCACCTATTTTTCCATCACCTATTACTTCTTGATGCCATTGTCACCTTGTACTTTGGCCTGTCAGCTGTATTTGACCCAATTGATCATTGCCTGACTCTTGGCTCTCAGGATACCACACTCTTCTAATTTTTTCTTTCACTTTACAGACATCTTCGTCTACTTTGACCTCGAAGGGGAATTCCCAGGACTCTGTCCTAAGACATTTTTGTTTTCTACTTCAGTTGCATATTTGGTGATCTCATCCAGTCTCATGGTCCTGAATTCTATAACTATGCCAACGACTCCAAAACTTATGTCTTCAGCACAGATTTCTCCCCTGAATTATGCTAATAAATTTGACTGATGACTTTGTTTCCCCACTCAGAGATACGTATCTCAGACATAATATGTCTAAAATTAAATTCATGATATTCTCTATGAAAGCAGTTCATCTCATGATCTTCTCTATGTCAGTAATTGATAACTCTATATCCCCAGCTATGAAGGCCAGAAAATTAAACTGATTCTTGACCATATTCTCACATCATGCATTGAATTATTGACAACATCCTATTGATGCTACCCTCAGAATATACTCAGCACTGACCATTTCTCACCTCCTTTGTTGGTCCAAGCCAGCCTCCTTTGTCACTTAAATTATAGCCTCCAAACTATGTCTGTGCCTTTTTAGTCTATTATCAACATGGAAGCCTCGTAAATGTAAGTCAGATCATAAACTCCCCTGCCCCAAATCTCCAATGGTTTCTCTTCTAACTCAGAGGAGACCCACAGTGCCCATACAATCTAGCTCATGTTCTGATGTAATGAATTATTTTCCCCTCACTCTGCACCAGCTGGGACTGTTCCTTCATCAGTTAACCATAATCCCACCTCTCCTTCACACTTGTACTGCTGCCTCGCATGCTTTTCTCAGACATCCTCATGACCTGCTCCCTTAACTTCTTCAGAAAAATACCAAGATTTTAATGAAGGTTTTTGTGATCACTTTGTTTAAAATTATACCCCATCAGAATTTTCTATTCCTTTGTGCTTCTTTATTTTTCTCTATCATACCAAACACCTAACATATTATGTAATTTTTTCTTTGCTATCTTATGCACTTTGATTTAAGCTCTTTGAGAGACGGGATTTTTATCTGTTTGGTTCATTGACTCATTGCCATATTGCCAGTGCCTGACACATAGTAATTGCTTTACAGAGTTTAACAGCTCTTATTTTCATTACGCAAAAATTTTGAGAGTGCCCACCATGTTCCAGGTTTATATCTGGGAACACAAAAATGAATAAACAAAAATGAATAAAAGATACAACAGCACTGTGAAACAAACAAGGAAGTAATGAGTTATTTTGCAAGAGTTAAGCAACGGCTCAGTTCACACATGTAATGAACAGGAGAGCCTAAAACAGGTTGGTCTACCTTACAAATAAATTCTGTGCTGCTTCTGAATTTACTCATAATCCTGACAAGGTAAGATGTCACTAAGGATCTATAAATTAAATGCAGAGACAAGGATAGAGATGCTATAACTCCATTGTGTATCAATATCATTGGATAAATGAGGGTAACTTGCTCAGTTTACCAACTCTTGCAGGCCAGGTGCCTCACCTTATATGTGTAAGACATGATGCTCTTAGCTAAAATAATCTTTAAAGCACATCTTCTCACTTTCAAAGAATTCTTATGTACATTATTTCAGGGCAATAAAACTTTAGACTACTGGGGAAGAGTCTTTGAAAAGAGACATTACAAGGATAAGAGAACACACCCTCAAACTTTATTAGTAAAATAAAATCCTGCATTTTTCTTCTCTTGTTTCTCTGTGCATTTTTACATTGCCTTCCCCAACAAGCTGTTCCTCATAGGAACATATTGACTTAATCGAATCTTACAGCTGGAGCTGGGAAGTGCCCCGAATAACAATAAGGCTTTTATATGGAATATGACTTAATTTAGAGAATAACTGCTGATGCAAGATGGCAGATTCATTAAACTGCCTGGTTGATCAATGTACTACCATTTGGAAAAACTAGACTAGAAACTAAATAGCTTTTCACATTGGTTGTCAGACATTCTTTTAAATATCTTGTTATATGTTATGACAGATGGATGAGGAACAGCTTTAGGTATTCAGAAGATCAAGCCAGAAATTTGGATCTACCAGGGGGAGAAAAATCACCTATGTACAACAGGTGCTGCTCTCAGCCTCAGGTTGTTCAAGGAGAGCTCTGTATCAAACCAGAAATAAAATGTGGTTCATAGCCTCCGTGGTAGCAATGACAGTGGAATACACATCCTCTATTATAAAGCAGCTGCTTGTGTTTTCTCAATTTCCAGTGACTAGAAATCTCCGTAAGTTCAAGTGGGAACATCGTTCTTTCTATGATCTGTGCCAGCAAAAGTATTATTTATAAGGAAGTCACAAAAGCATGGTCTTTAAGAATTTTTAGGCCTTCTGCGGCTTATTCTAGAAGTAGCCATGTTCCTGAGACATCTTGGCCATAAACACCAGACCTTGGTTGTACAGTTCATTACTTGGTTCTGAATCCTCAGTAAGCTGTCTGAATCAGCAGGAGCTTGCCCTAGCCCAATTACAATTAAGACACAAGAGAAAATTTCTTGCCTCAAAGAATAGTCTTGCAAACTACAGTCAGTTGGCAAGACATTTGGAGTGCAGCCCACCAATAGGGAGCTATAGTTATGGACCTGAGAAATTTTAATTTTAGCTCATTTTCAGTGGGAGTTCTACAGCTGTGGCTATGATTTTTTAAATGCTCTAATCTGATATAACAGCAATTATCCTTTAATCGCTTCCCTGCTTAATGAAGTCCTATCCTCCTGTGGAAAGATATGTGTATCACAGTTTTATTCAGAATTCTGCTCTCATTAGTCTTTAAAATAAATGTCAGAACACACCAAAAATTTAAAAAAAATTTTTTTCTATAGTTTTTTCCCTTTCTAAATTCTATTTTAAAACAGGGAAACAAAAACACTATGAATATAATATATGTTAAAAATGGTATGTTTGGGAGAAAAAGGAATTAATGACTTCATATCCCTAAGTCAGCCTGTCTGTGATATCATTGTCTCATCTGTTCGATGTCTCTTCTCTGTCACCTGTTGAACTGATTAGAACAAGTGGAATAGTAAGGGACATGATAGAGTTGCTTAATTGAATCATTTCGTATATAAGCCTTTACAATGGTCCAGATGCAAGGTGCTCATAACATTGCATGTAGACAGACCAAGGAGAAAAGTAAGGGAGGTTTAATCATAAAGTGTGAGGAGGAGGGCCAGCAGGAAGGCCTCCCATCTATTGGCAAAAAATATTAAATGTGAACACAGTGAATGGAAAACTGCATGAGGGATCTAACAGGTTTGGGGTCATCTAGCTGACCAAAGGTTGGCAATTTTTTATACTGAGGTCCACATAGTAAATAACTTAGGCCTTGTGGTCCATACAGTGTCTTTTGCAACTATTTTATCATAGCATATAATGAATGTCATGGTCAAGTGCCAATAAAACTTTATTTATAAAAACAGGTGGTGAACCAAATTTAAACTGCTGGCCTTAGTTTGCTGGCCCTGGTCTAGTTCCTGAAGGATCAGGGTGGAAAAAAGCATAGAATTTGTCAAAAACAAACCAGAATGGGTAACAAGAACTTTAATTTGGAGTCACAGAATACTGAGTTAGTTACTGCAACCACAATACAATTTCAGAACGTAAGACAGATAAGTTGAATTTATCTCATGGATGAGTAGCTTCTTATGCCCCACCCTCCCCACTTTTATAAAAATAACTAATACTCAAATCTAGGTAATACTGGATATACAAACAGGGGGCCATTGGTTATGGCAACCCTGGAAGATTAGAAGAACGACAGAATTAGAACATGACAAAGTTTTATAAATCATAGGATAAGAAATTGTAAATTTAGTCTGAGCAAAATAAAACACATATTCAAATAGTAGTTTTTTTACTTGAGAAATTACTTATTTTCTGAGGTGAGATTCATCCACAGTCCTATCTTTTATGTAAAAGGGATAAGAAGGATACTTAACTCATAAAGTGCTATCAAGCATTTAATTAACTATTTGGACTCATCAAGCTCCTGATAAAAATAAAAAGTTGCAATTGTTATTATTTTTTTGTGTGTGAAACTCATTTTTATTGCACTTAAAAATACACTGCTATATTCTATGTAATATTTAAAAATTACTGTGTTCTATGAAATGGTCTCTTAAGAGAGTTTACCTAAGAAAAGATAAATAAAAACAAAGCCATTGGATACAGATTCAATGTAAATTCAATTGGATTTAGATTCAGAAAAAAATACCAATTTTTTTTTCTAACTAGAATATGACCATTATTACTATTTGATTGTTTCTCTCATCTTCTCCTCTTACTCTTTTTTTCTCATTTTCTTTTTGCCTGGTCACAAAGAAACGAAAGAGTGGGAAACTTTAAAGGACAAGTGATTTCATTTTATAAATTAAATACAGAATACTCTCTAATGAGACAGTACAAATTAGGGAAAAAATAAATTTAAAACAGAAAAAAAAAAGCTGACACTGTAAAATTACTGGAAGAACTAAAATCTGGATTACAGTAAAGGTTTAGAGTATTTTAGAACATAGGTTCAATTAAAGCTTTGTGGACAGATCAATAATAAAACTTTCTTTAAAATGTGTGCCATCAGTTTAACCATGGCAACTAGTAACTCAATAACAATAATAGAAATAGCAGCTAAAATGGAGTCCTCACTGTGTGCGAGGCCTTATATTCAGGGCTACACATATTAACTAACCTAATGCTCAAATCATACCTAAGAAGTATTATGCTCATTTTACTGATAGAGGAAGCACCTGCAAACAGGTTAAGTAACCTGCCCAACGTGACTCATTAAACAGCAGAACCAGGATTTTCACCCAGAAGACCTGGTTCCATAGCCTAAGCACTTACCTCAAGTATATAGAGGGGTCTCACATTTTCATTTCATTTCACTTCTGGAACCAGTGTGACCAACTTGTCTGAGGTTGCCTGTACCTTTTATGATTTTAGCACTGAAAGTCCTGCATCCTGGGAATTCCCTTGGTCCTGGGCAAACTAGGACAATCGATCATGCTAACAAACCTCACATACATAAAATTTTCCCTGTAGAGAAAAGCAGAAAGACCTCAAGCTATCAGAGAGAGAGAGAGAGAGATAACTGTCCACAACATTACTAAGCTTATCTCAACTTATTTAGATGCAATTAGAAACCTTAGTTTAGGTGCAGTTATAACAGAATTGGATAATTGGCTTTTCAACTAAACAGGAAGGAGCTAAAAGAGTAAGAGGTGAAATTGACAAAGAGAAAAGAAACTAAAAACTCTAAGGACAAACGCTAAGGACATTTAATGACACTTAATAACTTTTAGTTGTGTATTAGTTAATGCATTTTATTTGTCAGTGACAAAACCAACTTGAGCCATCTTCAGCAATAAGAAAAATTTGTCGGAAGTACTTGTAATGGGGGCATACATGTCATTCGAACTTGTTTCCTATTATAATTTTTCTCTTTGTGGTGGCTTTATTTTCTTAGACTGTCTCTCTGGTTGGAAACATGAAACCAACAGCTCCTACATTTTGTTTCTTCAACCGTAGATGACAAACTGATTATTTTAGTCCAAAATTTGAAAATCCCAGAAATGTTTACCCATTTGTTTAGTATGGATTATGCAACCATTCCTGAACCAATAGTCTATGGCCAAATTAAGGTTAAGAACATGGCAGCTTGGTAGGAACCACACTGATGAGGTGGGGAATGGCACTTTTCAGAAGGAAGGGAATCTGCTGATATCCACTACAATCTTCTGCTTGTCTGCCTCGAGTAGTCCCACATCCACTCTCAAATGATGCTCAACACACATTCTCCCTTGCTCTTCTTCCTGTACATAGACTATCAAAATGTCACTATTAATGTTTTTTTTTTTTAAATATCCCACATATAACCACAGAAACTCCTCTTCCTCTACTATCACTGCCAGGAAAAAAATTAGCACAAGTACAGCTATGACTTTGAAAGAATTATTTACAAAAATATACTAAGCTTGATCAACAAGAGGGTGGAATGGATATCATGGGGTTCTCTTCTCTAAGCTCAGCCTTTCTATGTGATATTATAGCTGAAGTCGTGGCCTCTTCAGGTTAGGTGGCATCATGCTCTATCATACCTCAAATGTTATTTCAATCAGTACTAATGCATTTAATAAGCCAAGATGCTCAATATGCAATGGTAGAGAAAAATTGGAACAAACACCTACTTGGAAAGTGAGAAAGTTAACAATAGGATCAATATATCTTGGTCCATTAGAATGTAAATTCTATAAGGGTGAACTTTTATTTGTTTTACTAATTTATTCCCAGTACCCAACACATAATACACATTAGATATGTAATTGTTAAATAAGTGGGCATCCTTTACTTTTTTCCTTCTCTAAAAGTAGAGTGCATTCCTTGGTCAACTGATATTGCTGCTCGAGATCCTTTTTGTTGTTCTAGGTATTGCCTTGAGAGAGGAAACACATATACTGAGTTCATTTTAATATTTCATGATATTTCAGGTTAATGTGAAATGAATAATCATTATTCAAAATTTGAATATACACGCTCAATTAATCTTTCACTATATGTGTCTTCATTTCCTAATTGAAGTCTTCAGTTCCTGAGAGTATTGCCATGGCTTGAAAAAATTTGGTAACCAACCCTCTCAGTTATAAAGTTTACATGACTAAGGCTTACTTCTATATTCCTCCTAGCTTTAGATATATAATAGAAAATGTTAGCCTTCAAATTCAGGTATTTTGGCAGGAGTCTGAGAATCTTGTAAGGAGTACAAATTTCTAACAATGCTGTTTAATGTTATAATATTGTTTCTTGTATACCAAAGGGTTTATTAAATGTTTTGGAGCGATATCATGTTATCACTTTTATATCTCCAAAAGCAGAGATAAAGCTCAACTATAGGTATCATTTGTGGCTATAAAAGTCTGTGTGAGTATGTGAGTTTATATGCTCTGTACTACTTTGTTTTGAGAAGTCATAACTTTACTCACTCTCAATCAGCATAGCTTCAGTGAGACTGACTCCTCCTTCTGGCTTCAAATCAGGGTATGTGGCCCAATCCCAGTCCATCAGAGCAGTTTATAAGTTGACCACAATTAATGATTCAAGAATGAACCCTGACCCTAGATGAGCCAATGAGAGTCATCCCTGAGACTTTTTTTCTGGACTTATGTATGTAAAAAATAGGATTCTTTTTTTTTTCTGGAAATATTAGTAACCCTGCTTCTTGCCGTTGTATTTGACAACAAAAGGAAAAGCATTTCTGAGAGTGAAGACCACTGAAGGATAAGGACAGAGACCTGATGATATACACCCTGTGCCCTTGATTACCAAGGTTATTTTAAGTCAGATCTACCCTGGAATTTTTAGTCATTTAAACCTCTAAATTTCCTTTGGACATAAACTAGTTATAGTTGGGTGGAAGTCATGTTTTTTCAAAGAAAATGTTCCCCCCAAAAGTTTTTTATTATAGTAATTTGAGATAAAAATTTGTAATAAAATATTTATAAAGTTCTTTGAATACTTCATGAAGGAGTTATTGAAATAATGTTGGTATGAAGACTTTGAAATATAAACATCTATGAAGTGCAAATATACAAGTAGAAATGCTAAAGGACAAATTATAAAGATAGAATGACATACTCAAAGAATTAAAGTTTTCAGACACAGATTCAATTTGGAATAATAGTTATAAAATCTCTCCATAACGCCAGCAATCCTATTGAATCAATGTGCAAAATAATGATTTTCCTAAAATCATCTACAGTATTTACACTTATTATTTGTGTACATATTCTTAAAATTAACTTTAAGTTATAATTTTTAGAAATAATAGTTTCTTGGTGACTTTCAAATGATAGCAAGTAAACTACAGTTTCTTTAATAATAAGTAAAATGTCTTATTTCTGAAGTGTGAAAATAGAATATTGAGCCTAATGATAATTTCAACATGGCAGTAGAGAAAGTGTAACTCTCATTCATCTACAGCGATAGAAAGATTGACTGCTTTTAAAGCTTACGTTAAGTGTGCAGCCATTTGGCTAATGAAGGACAATTAAGGTTATGCATCTTAGCAAATCTTAACAATTTGCTTGTGAAATCTTGTCTGTAGGATCACACTGATTTACTAAAGCTAAGAAATCAGTTAATATATTAAACAAAAGGGCCTGTTAGAATGTAGCTTAAGGATATGGTTAGCAGGATAATAGCTTTCAGCAGGCACACCCAATAAATTTAAAAGCTTTTTCCTTATGAAACAGATTTATAAACAAACAAACAAAAAACTTTGGGGGAATTCATCAGTTTTGTCAATTTCTTTTCTTCTTAAAGCTAAGTGTAATGGATGTCTTGGGATAGCTACTAGAATCTGTGGTAATAGAATTGCCAATGTAAAAGCAAGATAGAGAATAAATTCATGGAAAATAAGATAAATTTGCTCTGTGGCCTCTATAGAGCTAAGGACCATGAGAAAATATTTAAATATATCTTTCTTGTCAGTTAGAAACATAAGCACACTAGTAGATAATAAAAATGACAAGGATATATTTAGCATAGGAAAAATACATTTGCTAATATTATCTTATGAATAGCACCAATTTCAGTATTCCTCAAGCATAGTTTGTGAAATGAGATTTATACAAGATTTGGCAGTGCATAAATTACTCTGAAAGCATAAGGTATGAATTTTCTTAGCTATATTAACTGTTTCAGAACAACTACACATTTTTAAAAGAAACTATGGTGCTGTACTGTATTCTGTTCTAGAGGCTAAAAGAAGCGTATTCATTATTTTACAAACATTTCTTGTAAGCATCTTCTAGCATTTTACTAGTCACTGAATGAAATGCAGAAGAGGAAAAAAAAAAAAAAAAAGAGCCATGCTACAGACCAGATCCTGGCTTGGGAATTGAGGCAAGAAATGTGGGTCAACCAAACATGTGTCCCCAAACTGGGATTATCCCAAATTTTCTGGAAACAGATTTTTTTAAATCAACTGTAATATTAAGCTAACATTCTTTTTCGTCACTTTTGGCTCTAAAATTCTATAAAAGTTTTGTCTCAGATCATTTTTAAGAATTTTACTTATTTTTAATAACCAGTATATTTTTGTTTTATGGACCATGCTACTCTTATAAAGGATAGTATTTCTCTTTTGTTTTGGTAACTAGCATACTTTGTAATATTTTTGCCCACTTTAGATTATTATGCAGAACTATATGGCTTGTATTTCTGTGCATAGGACACTTTGACATCATTTAACTATTTTTCCATCATTTTCTTTTCACTTTGTTTTTTTTTTACCATTACATAATTGTAATTTTATATTTTTGATAAACATCTTTTTTAATGAAAAATTTCTATATGAATATGCTCCAGTATATTGTGGAGTTTTATTTATGAAAAATCCTGTATATAAAAAATGTTTAAAAGTCTAAGAATGCCCACAAAGACACAAGATTGATAACTTTTAATGTAGTCAAGACAAGAGGACAAATACAGAAAATGAAAGTCTCCTTAGTCAGGATGCTACTAAATTGTGTTTCTTTGTGTTTCTTGTGAATAAGGAAGCATAACACAAAGAGAAATGAGATGGAAGAAAGCTGTAAACAAGCTATGCCAGTCAGTTTGCCTAGATTTTGTTTTGTTTCTCTAAAAATCAGTATCATGACATCTTGAATTTTCCCCACACTAAAACTTGTTACCTCCATGTTAGAAAGAATTATGGCAAATATTTTGTTGCCTAAAATGATGTAGAAAGTCAAAGCATTTGTTAAAAATTAGTTGCAAAAAGGAATGCTCTTCTCAACCATCAGAACTTTGGAAAGATTTTGTGACTATGACCAGGGCCACTGAAAGAATTATTTTGAATGAACAAGAATGAAACATTTCACCTACTGAATAACTTGCTCCTTTTCTTACAGCTTTTGGTTCAAAGCTCATATAGGATCAATTCAGTTCTAATTTTTTGGTATACTAAACTTAGTTGAAGGATTATAAATGAAGTTTAGATATCTTGTATTTGCATGTATCATCATCTATTCATCATCACATGATACTGTATTGGTTAGCTATTGCCACATGAACAACACATAACAGACAACTTGGTGGCATATGAGACATTAATTAGCTCATGTGGTTGCAAGGTTTAGCAAATTGACCTGGGGTTACTTATATGTCTGCATCAGCTGCAGGTCATCTAAGCAATTCTTCTGTCATTGTCTGGGCTCACAGACATACATAACAGCTTTGCTGTTATTCTATATATTGTCTGGGCTCTCAGACATACACCAGTTTTGCTGTTATTGTCTAGGTTCATAGATGTGTGTGAAAGCTGTCTGACTGTTAGCTGATCTAGGATGTTGACTTGGATAATTTCAGTAAACCAGCACTATCCCATGCATCTTTATCTTTTAGCAGTCTAGCCCTGGCGTGTTCTTATAACAATGGCAGAAGCAAAAAGTAGGCAAGCGCAGTTGAAAAACATCTTTCAAAACTCACTTTGGTCATATTTGCTGACTTCCTGCTAAGCACAGGAAGCTAAGGATGGAGTCGAGGTAAAAGACCACTACAAAGTTATGTGGCAAAGAGGATCAATATAGCAAAAGGTGAAGAATCGGGGACATTTATAACCACAGCACAATTTATTCTAACTACGTTATAGGACTAGAGCGTGATTATTTTATGCTCTCAAAGGATTTATGAATCCAATAACATAATTTGTTTAATAACATTCCCCATGGAAGAAGAAGTTCTTGACCTTATTAGTGCTTTTAGAAATTAATATTGCCTGTGCTCTTTTCCCTCTCCGTCCATGCAGGAATTTGGAGGCAGTGTGTGTTTTATTTGACTGGTTTTTTTTTTTTTTTTTCATGGCTTGAAGAATTAGCAGACATTATTTAATGACAAGTACAGAGTAATTTTCTCTTGCATTCAGGAATGTTATAAGGAGATAAAAGTGAAAATGAAATGACAAGGGAAATGAGCCAGAAAATAATACCTCTGGACAATTAAAATTCAGCGTCCAAGACAAACAAGTGAAAATCTTTTAGGTAGATTGTATAAATTCAGCTTATTATAGAATTCACAAGAAAACAATTTTGAGGTTTCTTATCACCATGAACAGCTGCTAGACCTCCAAATACAATTTCCTAATAAGCGTGAAAACAAAATCTGTGTCTTTATTCGCGAATACTCTGTATCTGCCTGGCTATGAACCAGCGCTGGCCAGCTGCTGCTCTCTATTCTGCAGCCGCCTGGTCTTATTGCTGACATTTGAATTTGGAAGGACCATGTGCCTCTTTCGAAATATTCCAGATATTATCCCTTATTTATACTATGCCTGGCTTCTGGATGGACCCTAACAGAAAATGTCGAAATCCCTCTGCTCTTTCCATGAGACACAATGCAGTTCTGGAGGCTCTCATTGAAGAGACTGCGGTGGCCACTCTTCCTAGCTTCTTCTGTGTTTGTCGGTAGTGTGGAGATTGAGAAGGTTTAATGGACATTTCCAAGACTCTTTTGCAGTGAGAGCCCTTGAGGTGATAATAATTTATCCAGTCAGGTTGGAACATGGAAGGAAGCAGAGCCATACTTTGCAACTGCTAGAAAGTTTGGGATTCTCTGCAGCTGCTTTACCTGCAGATAAACTATAGGAGCCATTGTGAACACTCATCAGATGTTGAAAATATAGATCACAGTTTCTCATTTTCCACACCACTGCTGTGGCCACCTCAATGAGACCCTTCAAGCACTTCACTGTGTCTCTTCAGATGTGTGACTTGAGAGGCAGAGCATGGTTAAATATTGGCTTTCTGATTCCTGGATGGAAGTTAACGCTGTGCGTTTGTGGGTCCAGTAATTCCTGGGGGTGAGTGCCCACTTTCCTACTTCTCGTTTTAGTAGGGAAAGCAGCCCTCTTGGTAGGGTAGTTTCATAGTGTTGTTTTGGGCCTCATTCCTAGAGGATGAGGCTCATTCCTTAGTTTTCTAGTGATTTTGTAAACATTTAATTCCCTTCATTAACTGCCATTCTGCTTAAAATACCTAGCTTGCTTTATGTTATCTGCAACTAAATTTGGACTCATACAAACACACTCAAAACAGAAACGTTGAGTTAGTTGTCACATTGCCTGGCCACCAAGTGTAAAATGTAAAATATAGATTCATGCTATTCATTAATTTTTATTGCTTTTCTTTTTGTTTACTGCTCTTTAAAATTATGGACTATTTCAAGGTCATAGAAAGAGTATGAAAAATAATATAACAAATCTTTTCATTGTAAGATTGATCAGATGTTGACATCTGTATACATTTGCTTCAGATCTTGTTTTTTAACTTAAATATTACAGATTTAACTAAATTCCTCCCCAATGCAACTTCCTTTTACCCATTCTCAGAGGTAACCAATGCCCTGTGGAAAAAAATATATACTTTATTCATGTTTTTATGCTTGTACTATACATAGTAGTAGTTTTGTATTTTTATACTTCATATAAACTATTTCACATTGTATAACTCATATACATTTCACAATTTGCTCTTTCAATCAATATATTTTTGGTATTTTATATATATATATATATATAGGTCCAGTTAATTCACTGTAACTTGTATATGATTTTCCATTGGCTGATTATATCATTTCCCTCCTGAGGTTGTTTCCAAGGATTGATTTTCTAATAACATCTCAAAATCAATATGCTAATAATTGAATTTGTAGTTTCCCCTGGCCTTTCACAATGACTTCTATAATCGATCCCCTTGTTGTGGCCAATGGCGTTTACACCCCAACTCCTTCCAGCCTCAAAACTTTGGAATCATCTTGACACATTATTTTCCATTCTGATGGCTTTATTGAACACTGAGTCCTTGTCAGCCTTTATGTCCATGCTAAAATGTCATCTCTGAAGAGAGACATTCCTAAGCTGGCTCCCCACCTGCTCACCCACATTGCTCTAGCAACAGGCTCTTTCTCCCTTTCAGAAAATAATGTACAACGAATATTTACTTATTTTCGGGTTTATCTGTTGTCTGTCTTCTCAATCAACTACAACAAGCTCTGTAAAATTGTGGACCAGGTCTGCATACCCAGCATGGTAGATGCTCAGTTGATATTTAACAAATAAACAAGAAAATGCACTGTGCAGCCTATTGCATCCTAACTTCAACCGTCACGTTCTGAAATATTTTTTTCATTATAACATCAGTCATGTAAATATAAGGTGAGGACACTTAGAAAGAAAAATATAAAAATAAAGCAATGCTTTTAGAACTTAACACATTGCCCGATTACATGTGTAAAATGGTAACTATTAAAAATGGTAAATATTTTATACATGGAAAGTATTCTATTTATTTTTACCTTAGAATAAGTGACCCAAAATAAAACCACCTTATCAAATATATGGTGTCCTAATTAAAATTTTCACATAAATAAATTGTTCTATGAATACCATGATTTAAAAAATAATAATAATTCTGTATAATTTCAAATATGTAAAAACTCCAAAAAAAATAGACACCTGTGTACACACTGCCAAGATTAAACAGATGTTAACATTTTGCCATACGTGCATCGAATCTATCTTTAAAAGTAGGAAATAAAACGGTACAAATCACCCTAAATCCCCACCCCCCTGTCTCTCTTCTGCCCCACTAGGAACAAGCATCTTAAAGTTGTCATGTATCTCTCCTGTGCGTGCCATCACGCACATAAAAACAAAACAACTATGCACCCCGGGGCTTTTAATTAAGGAAAAAATACACAACTATAAAACAAAATTAGATGTGAAAGTGAATATTTGTTTTGAATGAGAAATCACAATACATTTTAAAATGTAGAAAAGCTGATAAATGCCACAAGCATCGCCAACTCCATGAAGGTAACATTTTTAAGTGAATTGCCAGTCTAACCTCTATAATACATTTTCTCTGCATTCATGACAACGTAGTCTTTGATTACTTCTTCCCCAGACATTTAAAAATATTAATTCCTATAGAGCAAGTAGAAAAAGCATTGTTCTTCCCCCCTGCATCGAGGAACTAGATTTATTTTTTATTATGGGTTGCTGGAGTGTATTAAATTTACTATCTCACACATGTGCTTCCTTGTTGTCATGCTGATGTGCATTTATGTCTGATATATGTAGGGGACTCCAGAGGAGGAAATTCTTGCTAGTGGAGGTCATTAGCATCGACACTGGAGGTCAGCTGCAGCCACTGAGGGAGAGAATTACTTGTCTCAAGAAGGTAATACATGCCTATCTTACTTCCTACTTAACTTGTTAAAAAAATAAATGTAGATATTGCACTAACCAAGTGTGAGTATCATCAGTAATTTCTCCTTGTCTTGGCTACCCTTCAATACCCTGAAACTAAGGGTTTTATGTTTAACCATTAGTTAATATTCAGAATAAAACACCCTCCCTGGAAAGAAGCCTTATACAAGTAAAAGTTGCCAAGCTTATGGTTCATTAGCTTCATGTTAAATCTACCTTCATTTGTGTGTGTTTACATGGGTTTTCTGGGTTCCCCCCCCAGCTTTGTTGTTCACCCAACTTTTGTCTTGAGTTTATTCACTTTTATGCATATAGGTATAATATACATATAGTAATCTGTTTACTTTAACTTCTGTCATGTATTCCATTCCATGGTAGATTTAATTTTTCTATTTTTTTCCCAGGGGACATTTAGATTTTTTCTTATTTGTTTTTTGGTATTATGAATAGTGCTACAGAAACATTCTTCTACCTGTCTCCTTGAAAATGTGTGGCACTGTCTGCAGGGTTGCCTATAAGAGTTGTTTTGGGTTACAGGATGTGCCTACCTTAAACAAATAGCAAATCAAAATGACTCTAACATTTATCAATTCTATTAATAGTAAGAGTGTGTAACATTTTCATCAATACCTGGTGTTCCCATCCTCATTAATTTTGACAATCACTTGACTATGAGAGGGATTCTTACTGTTGTCTTAATTTGCATTTAACTTTTTACAAATTATGTTGGGCATTTACTATATTTATGCTTGATTTCTTCAACTGCGAATTGCCTGTTTGTATTCTTGAATTATTTTTATTAGATTGCTTAATTTTTTTTATTGATTTAAAGACATTTATTGCATTTCCCAATTGCTGATTCTTTATCTGTTGTATGGGTTTGATTATCTTTTTCCAGTCTGTGACTTGTCATCTTAGTTTATTTCTAATCTCTTTCGTCATGCAGAGGTTTTCAATTTAATGCAGAAAAATTTATTTATAATTTATTTTATGAGTTTTGCTTTTTGTTTCATGTGTATGAAAATCTTCTCTATCCTGCCACAAAGATAGGTTCTTATGTTTCAAAAAATTTTAGAGTTTAATTTTTTTTATTGAAGTATTTAATGTTTGTGGAATTGATTTTTGAGTATTATGTGAAGTGAGGAATATTTTCCACATAATTGGAACTCTGTTTGGTTAACAAGACTTCTTTTTGCCACTGATTTGTAAAGCCAATTAATTTATTTCAACAGAATTGAAATTCTGACTCCACCCTTACTAGCTATATAATATTTGGCAAGATACTTAACCTCTGACCTCCTCAGTTTACAGAGCTACAAATAACTCATCATATAGTGACATTGTAAAAATTAAATGAGTTGAGTATAAAATTTTTAGGTAAGATCTTGACATGTATTAAACACCCAATTATAGCACCTCAGTAAATTGCCCCCTTCTTCCTTTTCCTGCTGAAGTTCAGTACACTTTGATCATTGAAGGAGTAAAGATAAAGACCAAAATATGGCCTTTATTATTAGAGATAACTTAAAGACCATGGTTTATAGAAGAAGGCTTGGATGCTTATTTATAAACTCAGAGTTAGGCAGACTTTTTCAATTAGTTATGGGCAAGGCTGGAATAGGGCAGGCTTCACATGAAGGGCTTCTGTAGATAAAAATTACCATATTTTACTAAGATGTTCTTTGGACATTTTGCACGTATGTTCATAAGTGAAACTGAGCTATCATTTCTTGTATTATCTTTGTCAAATATTGGTATCAAGATTACAATGTTTCTTTTTGTTGTTTTCTTGGGAATAATTTGCATAAAATGGGATCATCTGTACACTAGAAGTTGGGTAACTTTCTTTTTAAAGCCACCTAAACCTAAATCCACTCACCCACCAACCGATGATGGATCTATTCGTGTATATGTGTAAATTCTGTTCTACTCTTCATTCTCTTCAAAATTTTCAGACTATTCTGTTCTCCTACTTCTTCTTGAGTGAGTTTTAGTAAATTATAATTTTCTAGAAAAGAAAATTTTCATTTTATCTAAATTTTCCATTTTATTGCAATAAAAGCATGTATTCTCTTATAATATTTTTGAAATTTTTAGTATATCAGTGACTATCTTTCTCCATTCCTCATAGCATGGGAATGTGTGTGTATGTATGTGTGTCCATTTATGTATTCATATGTGTGCATGTGTGGGTGCCTCTTCTTTTTCTTGGACAATTTCAGCAGAATTGCCTAATTAATCTTCTAAAATCACGAACTTTTGGATTTTGCTGATATCTCTCTTTTGTCTTCTTTTCTATTTTACTGATATTTATGTCCTGCTCTTACTTTCTTATATCTACTTTTCTGATTTATTTTGTTCTATGCTTATTACTTATTTATCAATATTCCTTCTTTACTACAATGAATATTTAAAAATAAATATTTCCATTCTATATGGTTTTAACTGCATCTAATTCAATTTAATATAGTTAAATTTCCATTACATTGTCTATTTTTCTAATGATTTATTTAAAATAATGTAAAATTATCCAAGAAGGAGAAGCTTTTTGGCTACTTTTTATAATTCATTTTATTTTGTATAGTTTTAGAATATTATTTATTTGATTTTTTTGTAATTTTCAAGACTTATTCTATATCCTTCCACATGCTCATTTTGGAGAAAATTCTATGATTACCTGAAATGAAAATACATTTTCTGTCAGTTACAGAATTTTATGTATCCAAATACTTATTAGTTCAAAGTCACCAATTATATTATTAAAATTTATTTACTTAATTATTAAACAAGTATTGAATCACTTCTATGAACCAGTCATTTTTTCTAAGTGTTGAGGATGCAGCAGTGAACAAAACTGGCAAATTTTGTTTTTATAGAACTTATATTCCAGGAAGAGAAGAGAGACTATATATACATACACACATATGTATGTGTGTGTGTGTGTGTGTGTATGCAAATATATATGCCAAGTCGGATGGTAATAAAGTATATGGAGAAAAATAAAACTGGGAGGAGTGGGCTGGGGCATGGTGGAAAACCATGGGATGATTTTCTCTTCAGGTAGAAGGAAGAATAAGTACAATGGCCTTAGGAAAGGGATTCTTTGGCCAGAGAAGAGTGAGCAAAAATGAAAGTGGTTGAAAATGAGGTTAGAGAGTTAGTGGGTAGCCAGATCAAATTTAGAGATCAAGTGATGATGAGGAACTAACAATAACATTTGGAAAGAGTAGGCAATGAGGAAGGAAAAGATTATTATCTGTCAGCCAACTGGAATTGGACCAAGAGCTAAAAAATCCCAAGTTTATTTTAATCTGCTTCTTTTATTAACAATCTTGGTGAACTTGAAACATTTATTTGACTTCTTTGATTCTGAAACCTCTTTGACAAGGGTCCTCCCAACTCAAATTTCCATAACAAATAAGAATGAATTATAGTAATTATAGGATAGATCATTAATCCACTGTCTAAGAATTAACATATAGACAACTTAGGTTTCCCTGCTGTTCTAAGAACTAGAGGAAGAATGGCCTGTCTGTTGGCACAACTGAGCACGTGGGTGATTTCAGTTTGCCAACCCATCATGCATGTGGGTAGAATAAGCATTATATGGTTGTTTTGTTGTTGTTGTTGTTTGTTTGTTTGTTTAGAGACCATTTGGAAGAATAGATTCTGGAGTTTTTTCAGAGAGTTTTGAGGCTGGCAGTATATTTCCAATATTGAATTCACAATGGTACAGCTCTGTACAATTGGAAGATCTCAATCCAATAGACAATACTAACTATACACAAGATTAAGAAGGGGGTTCAGAGGTCCACTCTTGGGATTTGTCTGCCAACTAATTTAGCTGTGTAGAAAATGACTGTGAAGGAAAGTAGCATTTCATTAAAGAGTTAGGATAGAGTTTTGACTCAGGTTTGTGATTAAACCTGTGCTTTATTATTTTTAAATGGTGCATGCTTTGTCAATAAAAACATTTTATCAAATATCATTTATAATGACTGTATAATAGTCAATGAATGAACCTAATATATTTATATTTCTAAAGTTGAACATTTAAGTAGCTTAAATTTTTAACAGGTTAAGTAGATAGAGCATATTTTATTAATTTCCAATTGCTTATTTAGAGTAGATTTCTAAAAGGAGAATTTTCTAGTTAAAGAACTGTACATGTTTAAAGGAAAATATATTTGTGTGCTTATTTTCCAAAAGAGTAACAATATTTATTTCTAAGACTTGTTTATGTTTCTATACCCTAAAGGTCAATAAACAATAATAGTTTTTAAATATTAATCACTTAGAAATATATCATCTCATTGTATTTTAAATGTGCATGTTCTATTTCTAAGGAGCTTGAGTGCTGTTTCATTGTTAATTTGCCACCCACAAAGGGTAATGAAAAATGTCAGCTGGACCCTCTACCTGTTAACTCTCCCACGGACTTTCGTAAAAGATCCACCTGGTCATTTCATCAGTTCAGAAATTTTACTAGAGATTTAAAAGATCATAGGAAAGGTATATATTGCATAGATAGACTACATATTATTGTTCCAACCCGAATTCCTGCCAATTCTCATCTCTGCCTTCCATTTTCTTCTCAGTTTTCTTCCACAATTGGTTCAGAACATATCCAGGTTCCTTTGGATTCTCACCTGCCTCCAGGGCCTTTCAGGATCTTTCCTATAAAGAATGCCATTGAATAAAGCTGCTTTCATTTCATCACATCCAGTTTCTCTTTCATGACCTTTGTGTTGAGTCCTTTAGTAGATGTTATTTTGAAAATAAATAAATACAACATTCATTTAATATTAACACATTTATTTATTAGACACTGGCAACATGCCAGGCATAATACTCAGTACTGGGGATGGAAAGCAAATACCACATGCTCTTATTTCAAGTTGTTTACAACCTTGTGGGAGACACAGTTTCATGACTCTTTTGAAGCAAATGAAGATTAATTATTTTAATCACAAGAAGACATGAAGCTCATGTTACAAGTGCCTCTAGAAAGGGAATGTGGCTCTCACTTTAGTAATTCCCCATGGAAACCATCTGAGAACATACTCAAAATGTCAAAAAGATGAGGAATGAAAAAGACCTAAAAATAGAAAGGACAGAGGGAAGGGAAAGGGAATGGGAGGAAAAAAATGAAACAGATACAAAGAAAGACAGAAAAAGAAAACACACGTACCCTGGAGATGCAAGTATATCAATAAAAGTAGAAAGTTCAAGAAAGATTTAGAAAGACCAGAATACATTTATATTTCAAAACTTTGCAAAATTTTTAATTTCACCTTTTTTACTATACTTTTTTTTTGTCTGTTTCAAATATAGAGCCAGCTCCAAATTCTGTTGTTGCTTTCTTTGGAAAGTTTCTCAAATGCAGTATCTCCTCTCCTTTTCAGTCCACAATCAACACAACCCTAGACCCAGCTCTTTATTCCTCTTTGGGCAGGAGGCCTCTAGGGGTCTACTGTGTTATATCTCCCTCTTTCCTCCCAGGGATTTGCCTGCCTGATTTCTCCCTGCTGCCATCATCAACTCTTCCATCTGCATTATATCCCACTTGGGCTATGCTCCCGTCCCTAATTTCTCCCTATGCTGCAGTTATTAAAATAGTTCATCTTGGGTTTCTTAAAACATGTGTTTGTTTTCTTACTTGGTTTTGTTAGTGATAGTAATTAAATGAAATCAGACAGCAATAAACCATTAATAAATCATATCACCACCTAACAGTAATGATAATTATTAAACCCTAGGTGTCAGACTTTGTGATAAGAACCTTGATTAATATCTACTTTAATCCTAACAACAATCCTATGAAATTATGTTATTTATAACATATTTGTGTTATCTCACTTTCCAACACTGGAACCTAAGTCATTGAGTTATGGAAAGTGGCAAAATCAAAATTATAGAACTGTAGGAAATCTTAAAAGAATGAAGAAATGGTTTCACTGTTTTTTTTTTTTACATTGTGTAAATGTAAGGTGTACAAGGTATTGATTTGATACATTTATATATTGTAAATGCCATTGTAGCTATAGTTAATAGTTCTGTCACACTATACAATTATCATTTCTTTTTCTTTGTGGTGAGAATAAGATCTAGTCTCTTAGCAGATTTGATGGTTATAGTACAATATTGTTGTCTATATTCACTATACAAAGCATTATTCCTCTAGGACTTGCCTACTAGTTTCAAGTTTGTGTCCTTAAATACCATTTCGCCCATTCCTATTTGCACCATTTTTCAATTTCAATTTAAATTGGCTTAGACTGCTGCTTCAGGACAGACTCCTTATGGATGTCATTACTAATAAAGTTTGTCATACTTCTTCACTTGATCGGTTTTGCTCCTAGAAGTGGAACTTTTTCTGCTTCCCAACCTTTTCTCTGCCCATGAGGTCTCACACTAAAACTTCTTCCACTCAGCTCACTTTTGTTTTTGACTTCATTATTCATACACTCAACAAACCTACTGAGTTCTCCTAAGTGTCATAGGCTGATCTAGATGCTGTGAATGTCGCACTTAGCAAGAGAGACATAGTTCTGCCCTCCTGGAAAATTCTAGTAGGAGGAAAAGTTAATGATTAAACAAAGTATAAATATTGCTAAGCTTTTTTAGTGTTATGTTAGATACATAATTTTAAGGGTGACTTTCTTTAAATAGGATAATCTTTTCTAAAGAGGTGATTTTTTTTTTTTTTTTTTTTTTTTTTTTTTTTTTTTTTTTTTTTGCTAAGGCCTGAATTAACAATGAGAAGGAGCTAAATATGAAATTCTCTGGGAAATTACAGGGAAGAATGACTTCAAAATCCTGAGGCAGAGACAAAGGGGAGAGAGGTAGAAGATAAGGTCAGAGGGTGAGAAGAGCAAATCCAGTAGGGTCTTGCAGGCACTGACAAAAGAGTGAGGGGTTTATTAGGATTGCAAAAAGAAGCCATTGGGGAGTGTTAAGCAGGGGAGTGCTATGATCTGATTAGTGATTTTTTTTTTTTTTTAAGAAAATACACTCCAGATGCTGTTAGGCCTAGTGAAATTTTAGGTGGCAAAGAGTGGGTGATTCAAATTCTCCAAGGCTCATATGAGTTTTATTTATATCCCAGCAGAAAACTCCATATTCTCAGAGTTCTTTGGTTTCTTATGAGAAAAATGAATTTAAGAAGACTCTTGGCTACTTATTTTTTTCTGAAAGCAGACCACTTTGTTTCTTGGTATATTTTTTTCTTCCACAGAGATAAAGCAATGAAATTTAACATCTCCATGAAAGGACATTAGCGATCATGTTGGTAGATTCCCTGGATTACTATAAACCATGATTTTCTATCTGATTGGATCCCATAGTTTGATTGTGTGGCTTGTTAGGACAATACCCTATTGTGCATGGAGCCTACTTCTCTCCAGCTGTAAAACTTTGTTCACGCACACTCTCTGGGCCTCAGATTCATCATCTGTAAAATGAGATGGCTGATTTAGAACAGAACTTCTCAAATGTGACTATCAACCTTGTGGGCTGGGTAATTCCTTGTTATGAGAGGCTGCCCCGCACAATGCAGTGCGTTTATCGGCATCCCTGTCTTGTACCCACTACGTGCTAGAAGCATTACCTAGATAATCAAGAATGTCTCCAGACATTGCCAAATGTCCCCTGGGTGGGCAAAATCTCCAACAGTTGAAAGTCACAGGCCTAGAAGAATTTTTAGTTCTTTTCTTGATCTTAAATTTAAAATTTTTCAAGAACTTCAGTGATGGAGAGATGATGCACTTTTGATATTTTATGTTATTTAGAAAGACATTTTCCGCTGAGAAATGTTAAGATTTCTTTCACTTCTTCTGCCTCTTCATCACCATGACAACAAATTTCTGCTAGCAAGTAACTTTTATTACAAAGAGCAGAGTGCTAAAGCCAAGGTGGATAGCCCCTTCTCAAAAGCTGGTATATAATGAATCGAAGGTTGTTTGTTCTTCAGATGTGTAAATTTCATCTGTTATTTGAAGGATCAATGATTCATTATGGGAGTAAGAAATGGTTGTGTATTTGAGTATGCAGGAATAGAAAGTAAATCCAAGTGAGGAAACTTACCTAGATAACTACAACCGTATTTAAATTGGAATTTCTCTATTCGTCATTCCCCAAAAGTATGGGGAAAATATGCCAACTAAGGTAATCCAAACTTAAAAATATTGTATTTCATTCTTAGACCAAATTTCGCATGCTAATGATGCTTCCAAGAATCCCAGAGTACTTCTCCTTGTCAACATCTAGCACCCTACTACTTGATTGCTTAGTAGGAGAGATATTTATTTGTGGCACAAGTCTTTGCTCAGAACATATTCAACTACCTATGTTCAACATCCTTTCCCCCAATGGCTTAGGATACCCATAATCCCCAAAAGTATCCTGTGTTTAAGATCCTGTGCTATAGTGAGAATTTCTTAGAAATTCCCCCATTTGTCCTTGGAAATGGTTGAACTGAAAATTTTGGAGGACCCCTGAGCTGGGACAGTTCCAAATTATAACCAATAGTAGGAAGAGTTAAGAATTCTTTGAAGAGTTAACTATTCTTTGGTGATGGCTTTACTTTATGGTGTTTCCATTGTCGAGATGAGGAAACTGAAAGAATAAGACTTGGGGGAGAAAATTATATCAACCACGATCTAATTATTTTTTTTCTCACTGTAAGTGAGCTCTTTGCAAGTAGAGACCATATTTAATTCAAGTTGATATTATTGGCACCTGAATTTCTATCTGGAATTGATGAAAGTCAGTCAACATTTTTGAATTATTTATAGCATATATTAATGAACTAATTGTAATTTTATTCAATAATTATATGTTGAGTGCCTATTATGTGACAGGTAGCATTGTGCTTACCACTGTGGGGACAGTGAGGTGAATAAAGACACAGTGACTGTTCCCATGTAGCTTACATTGCAGCAAGAATTTACAATGCAGGAACATCAACCTGAAGAAGACCTGCCTGGACTTCTCCTTGTCTGCCAAACTTAATTTTTGTTAGTGCTTTATAGGGTCGGTAAATAACACCTCTTGAATACAATGACACCTTTCTGCCTTAAGACTTTTGCCTTTGCTGTTCCCTCCAGCCAGAAATCTCTTTTTCCAGAAATCCACACTGTTTGTTTTCTAACCCTATTGTATTAGAGTTCTCCAGAAAAACAGAAACAATAGCCTGTAGATAGAGGTAGGTTTATTATAAGGAAGTGGCTGACAAGAAATATAGATGCAGACAAGTCCTAAGATCTGCCATCAACAAGTTGGAGACCTAGGACAACTGATGGTACAGTTGCAGTTCAAGTCTGAAAGCCTGAGAACCAGGAAAGCCAAACGTATAATGACAGTTTGAATATCAGCAGGCTCAAAAACAAGGAAGAGCTGCTATTTCCAGTTTGAATCTCAAGGCAGGAACACAAGCTGTGTCTTAGCTGGAAGGCAGTCAGAATGCCCTTTATTTGCAGGAGACTCAACATTGTGTTCTATTCAGGGTTTCAACTGATGGATTGAGATCTACCCCATTAGGGGGAGCAATCCGCTTTACTCAGTCTATCAATTAAAATGCTAATCTCATTCAGAAACACCCTCACAGATATACCCAGAATAATGTTTGATTAAATATGTGTATCCTGTGGCACATTAACCATCATATATATCTAAGTGTTTGGTCCAATGTCATATTCTCCGTGAGACCCACACTAACTACACATGGCATTTTTCATAACCCATCCTGCTTGTTATTTATTTCCATAGCACTTATTATTTTCTAATATACTGTACTCTTTATTATCTTAAAACTCTAATATACTATATTATTTACTTTTAGTTATAGTACATTTTTAGCTCCCCATGCCTTTTATATTCCATGAGTGTTAGATTTTGGGTATTATTATCATTATTATTTTTACCACTATTGTTTCTTCACCACATAGGACATTATTTCACATATAAGACGTGCTCCATAAATATTTATTGAATGAATAAAGGAACTTCCTGAATCAGTCAGATGGAAACAAAGATGAGAACAAAGTTCTCATATTTATTGCTGAAGATGCCAGGTGGATAGATGTTGATTAGATATGCTATAGTGGGGACTGCTTCTACCTGAGCCCTGGATTAGGAACACCCGGCCTCTCAGCACTGGAAGAACCTCTGGCCTCCACCAGGTGCAGAGCTGGCCCTGCTGCATGGCTGAGAGAAAAACAGAATCTTACTCCTTTGGGCAGGATGGTAGATGTGGGAGAGGACAGTAATTAAGCAAAATGTATATACTTTCTTCTTCTAAATGTACTAATTAGAATTAACCCACTGAGGTCAACTAGGGATGTGGCTCTACTGCTCTCAGGAGGAAATCAGAAGTCTTGGGAAGCCCCGTCACCACATCAAAAAGCAGATTTCGCAGTGCCAACCATTCCACCTTTTAATATCCTCCTGGTCTTTTGGTAGGTAGCTGACAGTCTGCTCACAGAATATTCTGAGATGGAATAGAACAGTACTTAATCATGCAAAATCCAAAGCCACTCTGTATCCAAAGCTGAGAATTCACTCCCTATTGCACTTTCCATCTCTAATATTTTCAGACTCCATGACTTAGCACAGAAGTTCTGCAAGATTCCCTAAACTTAATCATATTTTTGCTGGAAAGAAATTAAAGTTCTAAGGAAGTTCAAAGCCATTAAAGCCCAATTTCATGTTCTCTTATTCTTATAAATTGAAAGTCCAATGAGATTATGGCACAAAATTAATGCTCCTTACTTTCTCTTTCTGCCTGACAATGACCAGAATATTCTTGCTTAGGTAGAGCTGGGCTTCTTCCAGCTGCTACAGTCTGAACCGTCTTATACTGGAGTGGGTGTAGTTACATTAGGACCACAGAACTAGAAGTGGTTCCTCAACAGAAGGAGACTGAGTGGGTTTTAATTTTTTTGTTAATGAAATTATTTTTAGAATAGTTTTAGATCGATAGAAAAGTTGAGGATTGTACAGGGGTCCCAAACACCCCTTACCCATGTCCCCTATTGTTAACACTTTACTTTAGTATAGTACACTTGTTACAATTAAAGTATTAAGACATTCTTATTAACTGAAGTCCATACTTTAGTATAGATTTCCTTTTTTTTTTCTTAATGTCCCTTTCTGTTTTGGTGTCCTATTTAGGATATCTCGTTACATTTGGTTATCATATGTCTCCTTAGCCTCCTTTGGGTTGCAATATTTTCTCAGACTTTCCTTGTTTTTGATGACATTGATAGATTTGTAGAGTACTAGCCAGGTATTCTGTAGAATGTCTTCAATTGCAATTTGAGAGATTTTTTTTTTCCATGATAAGATGAGAGCATTGGTTTTGAGGAGGAAGGTCACCAAGGAAAAATTACAAACTCATCATCATATCAAGAGCACATGCTGTCAATATGACTGATCACTGTTGATGGTTGCCTTCATTTCCTGGCCCAAGTAGTGTTTGTCACATATTTCTGATTCCCTCCTCCCACCTTTCCAGAGTGTACTCTTTGGAAGAAAGTCACTGCATGTGTCCCACACTTAAGAGGTGGGGAGGTATGTTTCTCCTGCTTGGTTGGGAAGCTCCTACATAAATTATTTGGAATTTTTCTATGTGGGAAATTTGTCCATTCTTTGCATTTATTTATTTATTTATTTATTTATTTATTTATTTATTTAATCACTGATTTATCTCAGTGTGGATTCATGGATACTTAATTTATATGTTTGGGGTATAATTCAATACTACATTATTCATTTCTAATAACCAGCTTTGGTTATTAGAAACTCTCTCAGGTGGCTTCTATGTCCCTTTGACATATCTCAATCATTGTGTGCGTGTGTGTGCACATGGACACACATGAGTATGTATGTTATTTGAGCATTTTTAAAATTTTCTGGTGGTTCTCATTTTGTAAAGTCTAAAGAATTAAGAAAACACAACCAATGTACACATTTCTGAACTCACACCTACCAAATATTTAAAATAGGTCTATGTCCAGATTCTATCTCAAAAAAAAAATTCCTGTCCTGTTGTGAAGAATGTTAAGAACAGAATTGTAAGGAGAAAATGGTTTTTGTTTTTGTTTTTGTTTTTCAGCCTGGCAAAGACTACTCCTTGACCAAAATTATGCTCTCCTGAGCCGCCTTCTTCACTAGGCCTTTTCCATGGGTTCTGCCTTCAGCTTGCCCAGATCAATTGTAGTAAAAGTTCTGCTAACTCAGTTTAGAGAGAATCTTCCATCCTTGATATTTGATCACCTTCCATATCTGATCAAATTCTTTATCCCCCACTCATGATATCACCCTAGTCAGCCTTCAGTAAGAATCCTGTTAATTTAGCAAGAACCTCTCTACTCTTGTTGTCTCCTCTTAGTAATTTTTCATCCACTGTGTCCCTCACTGGGCTCATTAGCTATAAATCCTCACTTGATCTTGATGAATTCAGAGTCGAGCACTCTCTCTCTTCTGTATTGCAATAGTATGTATTGTAATAGTTCTGAATAAAGTATTCCTTACTGTTTTAACAAGTGTCAGGATAACTTTTTCTTTAATAAATCTCACTAGGATTTCAATCAATGTATGCCAATTATCTGGCATGCATAACCAGTGGAATTAAACTCAGTTGGGGGAAATCTCCCGATAAGTGGTCAATTATACATTATTTTTTACAATATCTGTAGAAAACTCACCTATGTTTGTTGCCTTCTCTCTCAGAGAGTGGTAGATAAAATGTTATTATCTTCTTATAACTTAAAATATATAGTAGAGGGACCTCTCATCATCAGGTCTTGTTTGAGGTACCATTCTTTTAAACTACACACATCCAAAGCCTCCTAATTTTCATGACTCCTTTGAACCTTGTGGTTCAGGGCCCCCAGTGATAAGCTGAGTGTTGGCTTCTTTCTGGACAGGACCTTCATTTTCTCAGGTACTCCTCAATGATTGTGGGGATGGGACCACTTAGGCTTTTGAAACCTGCCTTTTAGGGAATATTCCCCTAGTCTGCAGATCCCTGACAACTGGAGATTCCCACCAGCTGCTTTATCTGCTGAGGATCTTATTTGGTGTGTCAGAAGCCTGAGCCCTTAGGCACTAATGAAAATCAATACTCCTGACATTTATTCCTCAAAACATTATTTTTAATATTCCCCAATCTTAACTAGCATGCATTTATTTCTACTCCATGTTTTCTTCATTTTTTAATTATAATAATATGAGATCTACCTTCCATACTGTACTATAGACTTAATTTTTAAGTCTATAGGTGAGTTTTCTCCAGATATTGTAAAAAATAATGTACAATTGACCACTTATCGGGAGATTTCCCCCAACTGAGTTTAATTCCGCTGGTTATGTATGCCAGGCTTAATTTTTAAGTCTATAGTACAGTATTGTTAACTATAAGCACAATGTTGTGCAGAAGTTCTCTTGAACTTTTTCATTTTGCATAACTGAAGCTTTATACCTGTTGAACATCAACTCCCCATTTCCCCTTTCCCAGTTCCTGGTAACTACCATTGTACTATCTGCTTCTTTGAATCTGACTATTTTAAATACTTCATCTAACTGGAATCATGCAGTATTTGTCCTTCTGTGACTGGCTTATTTTAGTTAGCATAACATCCTTCAGATTCATCCATGCTGGTGTATATGGCAGGATTTCTTTCTTTTTAAAGGCTGAACAATGTTCAGTTGTGTCTATATACCACATATTCTTTATCCATTCATCCACTGATGATCAGTTAGGTCTTTTCCACATCTTGATTATTATGAATAATGCTGCAGTGAACATGGGAGTAAAAAATATCTCTTTGAGATCCTGATTTCAGTTTTGTATTTTTTGTTTGTTTGTTTCATAAGTACCCAGAGCCCCTCCAAGGTCAAAGTCAAAAAGGACTCTCATTTACTAGTGTGATCCTCATTCACTACAACTATTATACACTGAAAACTTTGCTTTCTGCACATTTCATTTTTTTTTTTTTTTTTTTTTTGGTCCTGAAATTCTGACTCTCGCCTAATCTTTGAACTTATGGTGAACTTGTTGAGGTTTAAGGGATTTAATAAAATCTCCTTCCCTGACTGATTTCAGAACCAATTAAAAGACTAAAATTGGAGACAGAGAGATGGATGCCAAAATATCAACTTATTATAAACAAGAATGTTTTTGGAGGATGAAGGTTTAGATCAATATGCTAAATAAATTCACTCTCGAGTGAGGCTGGTTAAGCTATAGTTAGCACCGCGCAACAGTTGGCCTGCCTAGATAAGCTGTTTACATGATTGGAAGAGCAGCCCAAAAAGAATCCTCTCAGCATGCCAATAGATCAAAAAAGAAAGCAGAGATATGGGCTGAGCTGAGCTCCTCCAGTGTCTTCTCGCAGACTCACATGACACACCTTACTTCTTTTTTGAGGTAAGGAAAGAGGCTAGATGTGCTGAAACTTTTCCATTCAAAAATCATTTGGAGAAGAGAAAAACTGCTCTCTTCTAACATTTTTCTTCATTCATAATTAAAATGCTTTAAAAATCTTATTCATGATTTCTGGGAATTCCTGTGTTAGGTTCTAATGGCCACTTTCCGTTCTAATTTCTTGTTCTTACCACCAGCTGTTCCTCCCTCACCCATACTATTTTTCTTAGCCTCAGGCATTTTCCAGATCATTGTTTCTTCTCTTTTCTTCTACTTATTTCCTTTCTCATGGGTTCCCTAAATAATCTTCACACCTAGAATTAGTGTAATAGTTAACTATAAGAACATTACACACACAAAGATGATAGGATCTTATAACTTGAAGTAGGGATTTATTGTATCATTAAAAAATGGTAGTATAATGTGAAACATGTGGATTTATGAATATTAACTTAATATGAGAAATAGTCATTATATTCAGTCGAAACAAAGAAATAAAGCAATCACGAGAACATGAGTTTTTGGAGGTCTAAGTGTGGAGACTCATGGTCACCTGTACAAAGAGAGAAAATCTGCATGGTTGGCTAACAGCTATACATTAAAAAGAAGGAAGATTATATTATATTTTTGTACTTAGAACTATAACTCTTGAGATAAGCCAAACATAAAATCAAGGAATGGTCAAGTAGGAAAAGATCCCAACAAAGTCTGAATTGAATTAGTACCACCCCAGTTGCCCTTTTATAGGAGTTCCTTTTTCATATTAATGACATAATAATGTTTATGTTTGTGATATTATAATGAGAAAATCCACATGGAAAAGAAATCAGTGTCATCAGAGGGCAACCAACATGTAGTATGAAGACTCCCACCTTGGTAAACAGTTTGCAAAGGAGGTTGAAAGTGATTTACACAGGGGACATAGGAAGAGGAGATCTCAAAGGGGTAGGCTTGATCTGTAAATAAAGATGATTGTGCTGAGCCTGCCAACTGAGGTACCTCTCAAGTGCCCATTGTACTACTCTATGACTCAGTCTTAGCCAATATGAAGAAACTAAGTGTTCAGAACCAAATAGACTCACATGTTCTACCTGGGGGCTGTTGTTGCATTAAAGCAGTTGCTTTCCTAAGGGATACCATGGTGAGATTATTTGCAAATCTGCTGGGGTTGCTTACTTTCTACCTTGATAGCTCTTCTAAATCCTCACTGCAACCAGTGGGGGTTGAGTTTACAAAAGGAGTTAAGAGGTATACAGTGGAGTCTACAGCATACATATAAGACATAAATGCACCAAATATTAATAGTTTCAATTGGGTGGTTAAATTCAGGAGATTTTTAAGTTTCTTATTCATTGCTATCATGTTCAAGCATTTATTACTTTTAATCAAAAAAAAAAACTTAGTTAAAAAATAATTGTTCAAGTCAACAAACCCAAATTTAGCAAGACTTTTTATATTTTGTTCAGTAAACATTTATCAACTACTCAATATGAACCAAACAATGTGCCAGGCACTGGAAGTACATATAGGAATAAGACATAGCCTCTTTCTTTAGGGAAGTTACTATTGGTAGTGCTCATGGGGGAAAATATAAATACTTCGATATAATATATATGTATCGATTTTTGAACGTGTTTGTTTGCAAGAAAGATTTCTTATTATAAGCTGATTATTACTATGAGTTATAGTATGATATCTGGATAATAAATTTTATAACCATTTATGATTAGTAATAAACTACATAATACATATGAATTTTAAAATGGACTTTCAAATATTCTAGCTCAGGGGTCCCCAGCTTGTGGACTGTGGACCAGAACTGGTCTGTGACCTGTTAGGAACCAGGCCACACAGTAGGAGGTGAGGAGCAGGCAAATGAAAGAAGCTTCATCTGTATTTGCAGCCGCTCCAGAGCACTAGCATCACTGCCTCAGCTCCATCTCAGATCATCAGGCATTAGATTCTCATAGGAGCACCGGGCCCTGGTGCCAAAAGGGTTGGAGATTGCTGTTCTAGCTGATCTCATACCACCCAAATCAAGAAGATTTCCATCTAGTGGCAGTTTACTTAAATTTTAAGCACAAAGTCCCAAGAGCCCAGAAATTACTAGGACCTATAAGAGTGTAATTAAATATACATTAAAAGATATATGACATCACTGGCGACTGTAGGCAATATATAACTTGTGACCCATAATGAAAATTTGTATTTTGACTTTAATTAATTTCTCATAAATAGAACCACATTATATTTCACTCTTTCTTGAATTTGCTTAGATATGATTTTGACTAAATATAAGTTATAGATCCAGTCCTAAAAATTTCTTTTTTTTAAGATAGATGGATATAGTCACATTATGATAAACTTTAAAGTGACAGCACACTTTGCACTAATCTGCCTTTTCCTTTAAGGCAAAGTCACAACTTCCATTACTTTCTTTTTGTATTTACCTTTGTTGGGATGGATAAATGAATTCTGACAAGTTGAATCAGTCTTCTCAGAAATATGTTCCAAGAACCAGGGGAGTAGTGAAATGAAGTAGACTATTACTATCTATATACCATATACCTTTAAGGGATTTTTAATTTTTTTTTTTTCACAAAGAAAAGCCATTAGGGATTTCAACAAAGTAAATGCTCTTTTCATCAATTATTTCTGTCAGTTCATGTGACAGACATTAACCTGAAAAGAAGACATGACCCCACATTCATGATTTCGCATCCAGAAGTTTAGTGAGCCCTAAATAAGAAAAGTTTCTTTCCGAGTGATTGCATTTATAACTCCAGCACAGCAGGCTTACTCTTGTAACTTAGAATTTGTGTTGTATAATTTATCTGGTTTACTTGCCATGCAGGAAGTTGTCTAGAATGCCCCAAAGAACTTTGGAAGTCTAGAGACATCTTCTAACCTTTATGATTTTTAAACTCTCAGGCATCTGGCTTTCTTGCCTGCCAGTTCTAATAGAAGGCAGGTTCTGGCTTAGTATGCCCTTCTTTTAGCATTCATCAGCCTTTTAAAATTATTTTCCAAACTTGTTTCAAGCCCCCATTTCACAAATTAGACTAAGAGAAATTTCTACCCTTTCTGATTTAAGTATGAACTATTTCAACTCCTGTAAGTCTGGTGGTTTCGAGGTAATGCATTTATGAGCACTTTTGCTAGTTGCCAGTCTTCTAGATGGTGATGAAAAAGTAGTTTGCTAATCTCTTCTATAGTTGGACATCAACAGCAAAAACTTTTCTTTGCTGTTCAACTTAAATATAAACCCAAACCAGAATTTATAAAATGAGTGAAGTTATATATAGATAGTCTTTTACATTCACCTTTTGGAAGAGAATTCAATAGCCCAGGATTAATCATTAGCCTTCCAGATCTCTCTTCTCTGCTTCAATTATGAAACCGTCACCTTGGCATGTCTTTCCCTAGAAAGTGTCTTAAAGTCATAATTTCTGCTCTCTCCATTCCTACCAGAATTCACATGGTGCTTGTTTCAGAGTTCTCAAGACAACCTGCAAGTATACTGATTCTCTAGAAGGATTCGTAAGACGCAATAGCAGGTTATACCCATAGCTAAGGTTTAGTATGGAAAGGATGTAGAGTAAGAACTAAAGGAAGCTGTACATTGGGTGGTGTTCAGAGAGTCCAAGGACCGGTTTTCCCCAATCTGGGGTCTCTGTATACAGTTTGCTTTTAACCTGTCTATAAACTGTAAGTACATATTAAGAGACTCTCTTGAGAGAAGTTTTGTTATGCAGAGCTGATCACATAGGCAGGTCCTGCTACACAACAACCATGATAACAAAACTAAAGACCCCAACAATGAAACCAGGCACACATCATCAATCTCAATGTTTATGTAAAAGAATCTTGACAGGCTCATAGGGCATGGTCTGTTACTCCAGTTGTACACAACAGAATTACTGGTCATCAGCATAATGAGTACTCCAAGGGCCAAATTCCCAGAGGCTGGCCAAAGGTCAGTTGTTCCAGGTTCCCTTAGAGAATCAAGAATGAAGCAACCAGTCCTGCTGCACTCTCTTCACAGTGCTCTCTTCCAAATCTGGTACATATTTACTATTCATTCACTTTTCTGTTTATATATTGCCTTTCAATATAAACATTTAAAACAATAAGTCAAGGATCGAAGACTTTGTTCAAATACTAGCTCTAGAAAACCTTGGAGCAGACTGAACTTTAGAAAATAAGCTAAGGAAGCTTACACAAAATTTTTAAGTTTAAATCCTGAACAGGAAACATTTTTAACAGCATGTGCATAAGTGTGTTAGAATTTCCCACCCTTCTCTCAATCATCACCTTGGCTTGGCTTAATGGGTATGAGCTGGTTCTTCATTTTCTCTGTTTTACCTATCTGCCTTGTTTTTTTCTACCATTTCTACTTTTAAAGGAAAATTGTGTGGAGCCAGAAGTAAGATTTGAATTCACATGAGCACACAGAACTTCCGAAAGATAGAACTTGTGGTTAATGTATAATTCTGAGTGTAATATAACATGCAGTTGGGTGCAATGTACTTAAAAAATAACAGAGTTATACGAAGTGTTTCAATCCTGTTTTATATAAGATGTTTGGGGCAGGACAGTATGATGGTTAGCACTCTGGGACTCACTACCTGGATAAATCTCAGTTCAGTGAGTCATTGAACTTTCATTTCATCATCAATAGATTAGGAGTAATTTTAGTATATATGTCACAATGCTGTGACAATTAAATGAAATAAAGGCTATAGAGTTCTATGAGTATACAATTGCATGGTAAGTGTTCAATAAACACCATTATTATTATTTTTCAATACTGGCAAGACTTAATAAAAATAGTATTGAGCATAAAGTTAGTAGTTCAGGGTTTTACTTTTTTGGTCTGTAATTTTTGAGCAATGAAAATTTGAGTATTTAACTACATGAAGCCTCACAATTATCTTCTGCAAAATTGGCGAAATAAGCCAAAATGAGATAAAGTATATAAAAGAATCTAGCTCAGCCCCTGGTCACATGATGAATCTGCCTTTTTATTATAAATATAAATTCAATTAGATTGTGATACCCTGCTATTAATAAACTATAATATGTTGATTCTGTGAAAAAAAATATTATAAATTTAAAGCTCCATTTAGATATTAGCTTTGAGTGTTTTTATTATTACGTATGTTTGAAAAAGGAGAGAAAACTTATTCCATTGACATTAAGCACTTGTAAGCATGTATATCAATTACACCTAAGGAATATGACCTCTGAACACATGAGTCACAGAAATAAAAATGCTATATAAATCTAAAGACTAATGGTTAAGATAAATTTTCTTTGTCACATAACAAGGTCTAAAAATGGTTCTAAAAGTGAAGTAAAAATTATAATATGATAGGGATTCCAGGGGCTTTGCTGTTGCTATAATATAATTACCCTTTGGGGATTGTAGTTAAAATGAGACTAGCATTTTGCTTTATTCCATCTGAACTATCATCCCCTAAGATCCTGTCCTGTGCATCAGTATTCAGAAGAAAGCAAAGGGCTTCTTTCTGCAGGAGGACTTGCCTTTGGAGAGGGTGTCGGAAAGGATGAGTCAGTCTTAAGATTTTAGATAATCTGTTGCCAGGCTGCATTTGCTAATGCAGTCATCTAAACCCTGGTGTCCGTGGAATACAATGGAAAGCAAAGCTGTCCTTGTCATTACATGGCCAAAGGCCTCTTTCAAAAGATAGAAGGCAACTAATTAGCTTACAAATTCATCCTTAAAATGAAAAGACAGGCTAGGAGGGCAAAGGGATCTGGAAGAGGAAGATTCATTTTTATGAGGAAACACTTAGTGTTCAGTCCAAATAGCTTACATTTGTGCAGAAGAGATAATGATTTGTTATTATTATTTCCAACCCTGCAGTTAGTCAAGGAACTAAAATTAACACTTTATCATTATTGAATATACATAATGTTTACTCTATGGCAATATTACCATTCTCAGAGATCTTAAAAGACTTAAGAAACACTTAAATAAAATAGAAATTGAGCCAGTGAGACTCGGGAAGATCCTACAAAATAAACATAGTAGTTGCTGCATAAACTGCATTGACATCAGGAAAGAAATGTCTTACTCATACTATTTCAACCATCATAAAGGAAATATATGATTACACAGTTAAAAATGACTGGCCATGGACAGTACTTAATAATTTCTATATGCTTTTGCTATTGCACAGAAAGAAGAAAATTTTTAAAGAATACAGACTATGAAAACATTTCTTTGAACCTAAACACTATATAATCCAATTCCTGACTGTTGAGCTATATGCATTTCTGAAATAATAAAAATTAATTTTGTAAAAGTGGTACTGGATCAACTGAAAGGTTCCAAACCACTTCGCCAAAGGGGATAAATGGCCTTCTGGTTGCACATTGTTGTAGAACTTGGACAACTGAAGAGAAGGCACCAGGTAACATTAGCTCTCACTGCGATAATAATATAGATTTTGACATAATATACTGTAGAAAAACTAGATTTAACCCATGGCAGGTAGTTTTATACTCTTTAATGCATGACAGATATATAGAAAAAGGGCACTAAAGACTGAGCGTTTTATGTTTAATAGGCGCGTTAGATGGGTCATAGAAGAGTGGTGATTGTGTTATCTCTCTATTAATTAGTGTTCAATGTAAAGGCCATAATTAGAAGAAATGATAAACTTAATATTTATCATGTCAAATGTGTTTGAGCAAGTGACGACTGAGTCACATAATAAATTCTGTGTGTCTGGGACAGAAAGGTGTGGTAGGTCTTTATTTGTGAAAATCATTATGCACCCACCTCACCACCAAGGCTCTCGGAATTGCACATGGTGAAGACAAAGACCACAAATCTTTAAGTCAATTTGCCTTTATCGAGTATTTCCAAATCATCCAACTTGGTTTTCAAAGAAACAACTCTTCCTTTTTACGCTCCTTACATTAGTTTACACAATATTTAATTGGTCCACATAGCATGTAATTAAATTACTTAAGTACAAAGTATGTACTGTGGGCATAAACTGGTTTAGGAACGAATGCCGCTCAGCTCAAGGGTGAACTAGAGAACCACCCATGTTCACTGCCAGTGAGTCTGCTCTGATGGGTCAGCTTAGAGGAAGTCAGAAAATAGAACTTCTTCTGTACAGCAGTGCCCATTTATCTGAGGGGGATACAGTCCAAGACACTCAGGAGATGCCTGAGACCGCAGAAATCACTGAATCCTATAGACATACATACCTTTTCACTTATGGGAAGCACTTTAAGGCTTCTCTTTGGCATATCTGAATCATTGGTATCTCTATTCTCGAGCTGTGGGGCCATGATCAGAATAAGGGTCCCTTGAACACAAGCACTGTGATACTGGGACAGTTGATTGGATATCAGAGATGCTACAAAGTGACTACCATGGGGAGGGAGGAGCATCTACCACATGGAGATGCTGGACAGAGGTGATCACATCCTAGCTGAGACAGAGCTGGACCGCACAAGATTTCACCACACTGCTCAAAACAGTGCTTATGAATTTTTATTTCTAGAATTTTCCATTTAATCTTTTCAAACTTGATCACGGGTAACCACACCATGGAAAGGGAACTCTCAGATAAGCAGGGACTTCTGTGCAAGACAAGTCCGCATTCTGGTGGAAGCCATATGGACTCCACAGAAGAGAAAAGAAAAAGCAAAATGAGGTCAGCTCAATGCAACAAGGATCCAAACATAACCTAGGCAAGATGTTTCCTTCTGCCCGCCCTGGCCAAGGAACTGTCCTTCCTGGGAATGAACGAAAGTTAGTAACAGAGTCATAATAAATGTTGGCTTTCGATAAATAGAATTATCGTCTATCATTGGTTGGTAAACCAAACTTCATCCTCATTGTCTAGTAAGAATGATTCAACAGTCATTCTTAATTCTTTTGAGATCCTTTAACTTCTAAATAAATTAATCCCTTCATTTCAGTATTTCTAGAGACAGATATCTAAACACAGAGTGAACCTTACTTTTTTAACTCTTAACTTTCCTCAAATGGTAACATTTTATACAACCCTGATGTTTTAATCACCCTGTTCTGTTCATCTGTTACTTATGTGCTGATGGAAAACTTTGGCCTCAGCTATGGATCTTGTCCCAACAACGCTCCCCATCCTGTCACTGAGACCTTGTTTCTAATGGGCCCACTGTTGGATCCTGGCCCTGGAATGTAACACTCATGCACACTGGTCGCAGGATGTTACCATTGTCCCTCTCCTCACGAGTATGGGCTTCAGAAGCCCAGGGACTTCCTTCTGCTGAGCACTTCTGCCATGCTGCACCTCAGTCAGGACAGGCTGGGCCACTGAGGGATGGGTAACAGCCTTGAAAGGAAAATCAGATGTTTGTGATCTTGTAGACAAACGTTTGTGATTCTACAGTTTTTAAGGCAGCTTTCAAATCCTCCATTAGAATGAGAAGGATTAAGATCAAGACCAAGATGCTTTCCTCTGGTGCATTGTCCTGGATGTCCAGCGCCAGGATTGATCAATTGGTTAATTGGTTAATTGAATAAAATGAATTTTTTGGAGTGGGCATTCTTGGAGACTGGGTATCCCGTGAGCTAGGACAGTAGATCCTCATAGTCCCTGTGGGCCAGCCACCGTGCTCCAGGCCATCCTGCCACTGCGAACTTGTCAGGGGTATGGTGTTTGAGGCTCATTTCCCCCACTTTCTGTTCTAATTTTCGTCTGTGTCTCAAGTTATTTCCATAATGGGTTTTCCTCCTCCTCCCCCCATATTTGCCTTGAAAATCAATCTTCTTAAGATGATTGGAGATCATGACGCTGAAGCTGATGGCCCATCAGAGGACATGATCAGGGAGGTGCTTCTCTCCTAGTGAGATGAACTGACAGGAAGAGATTACAGAGCTGGTGGCTGGGAGTTGCTGACACCGGGTGGCTGAGCCAGGCCGGCCAGGATTGTGGCCGGAAATTTTGTTCTATCACAAATCAGGCTCTCCATCCCAAATGTGTCAGCCAAGAAGCTTGTCAGATGCTTGGAATTTTAATAACCAGCTGCCAAACTTGGGGCTGAACGAACTGGGAATTTGAAGACTGATTCAGTAAAAAAAAAAAAAAAAAAGGAAGCCAAGAGAGACAGTTCCCCTAAAAGTTGTCTACAACAATGTCTGTGGTAACTTTATGATAGAAAAAAGTTTCTGGTGTTAAGAGAAGGATTTTGAAAAGTACCCCACGTTCTTCAGCCACTAAAATGAAACTCAGATGATAGCTGAAAGAGAAACAAGTTTATGAAGTGCCACATTTACAAAAGGACGAGGGCAATCATATCTATTACCGTTGCAACAAAGCGAATGCCTGTGCATGTGGACAAGGGTTGGCAGGTATGGAGGAGAAGGGACGATAAGAGTCGCTAGTTATTTCTCCAAATTTTTCTTTAAAAATGTTGCCCTACTACAAAAAAAAAAGGATAAAAAAGAAAAGAAAAAGAAGAGAGGGGAGAGAGAGAGAGAGAGAGAGAGAGAGAGAGAGAGAGAAAGAAAGAGAGAGAGAAAGACAAACCCATCGCAGTTTCCTAAAACCTGGTCCACACGCATGCTTTGCAAGAACAGAAAGAAGAGATGTTGGCTGCTCTGTTAAAAATGACACGGCCACTGACCTGTCCAAAGAGCATTTGCAACTCCCCACCGCGTGACTGCTTGACTCGGACCCCTCTGCCCCACAGTCGGGGCCCTCCCGGGGGGAGGGGTCAGTGCCTGTCGTCTCGGCTGTGTCTGTCACCATTCCACCAAAAAGGCAGCTCTTGGCTCCTCACACACATGCCGTGCTTTCCTGGCTCTGATCTGCTCGCTCTTGTCACTGCCTACCCATGAAGGCCCATCCTGAAACCTCGTGGGATTTTCCACGGCGGTGTGAGGACCCCGACATGGGTTCGGTTGACTTGCACTACGACACGAGCAGCCTCAAAGACTCATCTATGTTCTGTGAACAGAGCCCCGCTGTCGAGGCTTATGGCTTAACGTAACTGCGCTGGGAATCTCTGCTATTTGTCATGCACTGGACATGCTCAAGCTCTCAACCCCTCTGGAGCCCCCAGAAAGCTGACATGCACCCCTCTTGAAGCAATCAGGGCATTCTGCACCGAGCTGCAATGATTGGCGTCCTCTGGGTAATTCCCTCATGCCACCGCAATAGGACTAGGTTAGGTCTCATTTCTGAATCCACAGCGCCTCCACAGGCACACAGTAGGTCCTCAGTAAATGTTTATGGAGTTGAGATGTCTGGCCAAGGAGGTCACACCACGCCTGAAAACGTGCCCGGATCTGCAGCTGTGCGGTCTTTTTCTTACCCCATCTTCCCTGTCCACCCTGCTCTAAACTGCATCTACTGGTCAGGACAGCTCGCACTCCACTTCTGCTTGAGCATCTCCCTTGCTTTCCCTCTCTCCTCTGTCCTCTTCCCTTGACTCTCAGAGTTTTGTTCCTAAACAAACAAAAAAGACCGAGCATTTACAATGTGTCAGCAGTGGAAATAGACACATTCAAGGCATGGATTCCATACAAAGCAATCTTAATGTATACATTAGGGCTCTTTGCATGTGACCTCGGAAACCGACACACGCAAATGGCTTTATCATGGGAGTCTGAGGGCGGAACCTGCGTGCTCGCTCGGCAGTGGCAGCATCGCCACATTCGGGTGTGGCATTCTTACCTCTCCGTTTCAAGAGCCCGGCTAGCTCTGGGAGAAAGGGGGCAGGTGCTGTGGGGACAGGACGGGCAGCTGTGACATCGGCCTGGCAGAGAGAGTCAAGACTGATTTCATATAGCACATAAGGCCCCTCAAAGCAACTAAGGAATCAGGCCAGTGAAGGTCACCCCTAAAGGATAGCAAGTAGCTCCCCGAGGAGGGGCGGGGCCAGGTCAGGGTGGTGCGGCGTCGCTCGTCCTCCCTTAATGGTTCTGATGAAGCACCAAGTCTGGCCTCCACGCTGGGTGCCCGGGGCGGGGAGCAGACCTCGGCGACGCCCAGCGATCGGTCTAGACAGAACCTACCCAAGTGACCTGGCCAGTTGTTAGTGGTGCAGAGCCTCCCCTGGGGGAAGTGAGGACCATCCTCATAGGTCTCACGCTACCAACTCACCGCCCCAGATAAACTTTCAGCCTTCACCCCTCTCTGCTAAGTGTGCATCTCCTGAGCCGTCATGCTGGCGTGAGCAGACACGAGACCCAGAGGCGTTAGCTTAGCATTTGTCTGTTGGGGGTGTTTCTCTCTTCGGTTCCTGGGGACTGTGTGCTCTTCGCTCTGGCTCGGCCCCATTCGTTCAAGGCTCCTGAGGTTACAGAGCCACCAGGGCTGTCCTCTTCCTGGAAGCTCAGCAACGGCTGGGGGATGCTGCCACCCGGTGGTGGCACTGCGAATTGCCTTGCGTGGGAATCAACCAGAGAGTGTGAAGGTGCCATGAAAGAAGGCTTTGAAAACATTGAAAATACAAAATGCAAAACTTGCAGAGCGAGGGTGAACAGAATAGGGAGTCTTCGAGTGAAGCATAGGTGGTAAACGCACATTCATTCCATGGTTGTTTGGCCAGTCAAAGCAAAAGCTTAAAATTGGTTGCGGGTCTCTCTTTCCTCCTTTTGTTAAATCGCTACTTGGTTTTTATCACTGTTGAAAAGGAAACGCATCCTTTGTAATTGATGCATTTATCTGTGTGATACAGGAATTTAAAAGTTGGAATTTGGGGAAATTGTTTTTATTAGTTTTAACTTGTTTGCTAAGCTGGGGTACTTCAGGGAGGTCAACTTTATATGTGAGGAAATCATGCGCAGGTCCCTCAGAACCGATTTCTGAGGTTTAGGTCTCCTTCAGCGTGCCTCCTTCACCCTTGGTCTCTGTTGTTGATCTTTGAACTCTAATGAGGTGTTTTTCTGGTGTCCTGTAAGCAGGAGGGGGTACAGGGAGCAGGAGACTTTGCAAGGACACCCAGGCACAGAGTTTAAAGGGAATCCACTCTAGGTGCCTCGGCTTCACTCCCGAATCTGCCTGAGAACAGGTCACAATGATCAGGGATCCTCCTCTCTCACCTCCTCTTCTACCATGGCTTCTTTGACAAAAGAGAGAGGTATGCCCTCACGCCTCTCCTCCCCAACCTTACTGCTGTACTTCTCTCAGAGTTGTAAAGCACTGTGTGGCACCAAACACAGCGACAACTGAGAAAACTGTCTTTGGGGACGAGTCCTGTGATGACCGATCATAGCACCACAGGCCATCTCTGCTGCAGACCTTGGAGATGGTACTGGAAGGGCTCAGTATCCAGCAGGCAATTTGGTAGAAGAACATGCCCCAGAGCACAGCGGCCAGGATCCACCTGCCACCCTAGTCCATTTGCAAATCAGCCTAAACAAGAAGGCCTGCAAAACTAGCCATCCTATTCCAGAAATATCCCTAAACCCCCCAAAATCCTTGTTCATCAGGCAGGCAATCGGGCAGGCGTGTGGCAGAGAGAGGCTGGAGATAGGAGTGAACAGATTGCGTTTCATCAGCTTCCATCTTGGCTTTATTCAGTTTTCAATGTGGGAATGTTTAACTGAATCCATCTAACCTTCAAGCAATTTCTAGCTGCCCAGCAGCTTCTAAATGGTCATCTTGCTCCAGGCAGGACAGCCTCAGAAGTGACCATACAGCCACAGATAATGGGGCTCACCAGCATCTCCCAGGCACACCCAAGTTCTATCTAGATGAAAGATGGTTGAATATGGTAAATAAAAAGAGCTGTGTTTTCAACAATTTGTAACTCTTGAGATCCAAGTGGTTTTGTTTAACAGTCTCCCTAACTGAGCATAACATTGAAAGAAGGAGAACCCTAATATTCCCTTCTGACTCAAAAAATCACTTGGCCTGGCAGAAAGCTCTAGATAACTAGTAGGAAGGCTATAGCAGTATAAATTAGGGAGTAATAGGTGAACAGATATGATAAAGGCAACATTTCTTCGGCTTGCTATGCATCAATGAATTATAAATCCAAATTCTAGTTTTAAGGTCTGTGAAAGCAACTGACAATGTAGTGTCCAGCAGGAGAGGATGAATTTCCAGGTCAAATCTCTGCTGGGTTGATTTCAAAGAACCCCAACACTGAAAGCTCTCCCAGGCATCAGGCCTTGGCATTGGAAGCAGCAAAAACCAGCCTGTGGCGATACCCTAAGGTCAAAAGTGGTAGATACTAAGCTGGAAGGAAACATAAATAATAATACATTTCCTACAGTCCATAACAATAAAGAAAACAAATGGATCTAACAAGTCAGAGTATAAGAAAACTGAGTTTTCCTGAAAATGAAATTTCACCTTAGCCAAAGACTTACTCTTAAACAGGAAAGGGATTAAAGCCATGCAGGTAATTGACCAATTTGTAGGCGCTGACCACAAGAAGCCTGGGAGATTGCCCGCAAAATAGTCTCAGTTATATAACTCCCTGTAGTCCCATCTTTTGCAAAATAACTTTGCAACTTTCTCAAAAGAAGTTTATTAATCTACGCCTTGAATCTGGGCTAGCCTTGCAACTTGCTTTGATCAATAAAGTGCGACAGAAGTGACAATGTGCCAGTTTCAAGTGTAGACCTCAAGAGACCTTGTGGACTTTCAGTCGCACGCTTAACATTCTGTCACTGCTATGAGTACGAGCCTGGGCTAAGCTGCTGGAAGATGCAACCCAATGTGGTGCCAAGTCACACTTACTGAAAACCGCCCTAGGGAGCCAGCCCCAGTCAGTCCTGACCCAGGTCAGCAGCATGCCTGCCACCCCTTCCATCCATAATAAATAATAAATGGTTGTTGTTTGAAGCTAATCATTGGAGTTGTGCCCAACAATAGCCATTGATACAGGAGATTTGAACATTCAGAAAAGGAAAGGAGAGAAAGAAAGAAGGAAGGAAGGAAGGAAAGGAAAGGAAGGAAGGTAAGGAAGGAGAAGAAAAGAAGGAAGGAAGGAGGAAGGAAGGAAGGAGGAAGGAAGGAAGGAAGGAAGGAAGGAAGGAAGGAAGGAAGGAAGGAAGGAAGGAGAAGGAAGGAAGGAAGGAAGGTAAAAGAGAGAGAATATCCAGGGTGACTCATATTTACTTAATAAGTGTGTCTTTCCCCACTCCCTAGTGGTAAAACACTGGTAGTAAAATAGGCGTTAAGGTAATCATCTCATCAGTTTGAGGTTGCAGTGACTGATTTACAAACTAGGGTCATCATGGCTATTAGAGCTGGCATTAAAAACTCAACTTTAGTCTTCAGATTAAGCATTTTTACAACCATGTGTCATCTGTACCTCACAATAAATCTGTTGACTAAGTAATTTCACTGATTAGAAAATAGATTTAGAAAATTTAACAGACTTGGTTAAATAAAGCAATCTGCATGTGGCAGAGTTTGATTAACATACCTATTTTCTAAATCCAAATTCTGTGTGTGGCATACTGACTTGTGGCTTATCTCTTTATTATCCTGAAAGTTTCTAAAAGTTAGTAGCAGTATCTCACTCATTTATGCCATACTTACCCAAGCTTCACTGTTTACTTGTATCATAAATTTGGGAACATTTTAGTTCCCTCAACTGTAAAATGGAATTTTCCTTGTAAATGACTTATTGTGAAAATTAAATAACATGATACAGGTAGAATGATTTTTCCAATGTCTGGCACATAGTCAGCCTAAATAAATGTTACCGTAATAGTAGTTTTATAATACAGTCGATGGCTGGTACAGATTGTATGATAATTAAACATTAATTGAAACTGATGAAAATCAAACAATTATTTCCCCTTTAAGTCTTGTTAATTTGAACTTTCTCTGCTGTTAGGCTTAAGGGGGCATTTCTTCAAACATGGGTGATAGATTATTTAACCAATTTGGCTGACAAGCCTAATTATTCCTTAATACTTTTAACCTCTTGTTTAATGATTAAGATTAAGTAGAGACTCCAGGATTGAAAAGCAAATGCAAACAGGGATTGTCTTTCTTAATTTAGGGTAGATAAATAAATGCAGTAAATAGCACCTTGCATGCTATTATTTTAATTGTTACTTTTCAATCTGGATAAGAAGATTAAAAACTAAATATAAGAAATCATCTTAGAAGGAAATGGTAAATATAGACTGTGTCATCAAAATGCCAAAACAAATCAGACAATTCAATAAAAGTTTCAGTCATCTGGACATCATTCCAACTTGTTGTCAAATATACAAATTGACTGATGGTTTCACTGACAAGGCCATCTTTTAACTACATTTACCAGAGTTTTCACTTTGCAGATACATCATAATAATCACCCACCTACTACATGCAGACTCATATATTTAGAGTCACACTCCTCAGAGAAAGTGGAATTGACTATTATCACATCTTAAATTAGGAATTAAAAAATAATCTGTGATTCACCCATATCAGTTAATTAAACCATCCTCTTAGTGATAAAAATCTCTTCCCATTAGAAAACTAAAAGTTTATTTGTTTGCATTCGAAAAGTATAAGATGGGCTCAGACTCTTTGAATACATTGCTATAATTCCCATTTAATTTAATCAGATATCTAAATTCAATTTAAATAATAATTTAGTTTAGATAAAGTATAAGACAAACAGTACTAAATAAATCATTACAGGAATTTAAAGAAATATATGCCTGATAACACTCTTAGAGGTATTCACTTGATCCCTCAGCACTAAAGCTTCTACACTATCATAAGTAACTATAGCAGATCCTCAAATAACATCTCATTCAAAGGTTTTGTTATAACATAGATGACAAAAAATGATTCTCAGCTGGGGCCACTGTCTGTGTGGAGTTTGCACGTTCTTCCCATGACTGCATGGCTTTTCCCTGGGTGCTTCAGTTTCCTCCCACACCCCAACGATACTCATGTGAGGGTCATCGTCATGTCTACCTTGTCCCAGTCTGAGTGATCATGTGTGTGTGTGAGTGGCCCTGTGATGGAAGGGCCTCCTGTGTAGGGTGGGTCCACCTGGCACCCTGACCTTATGGGGAGAGGCTCTGGCCACCTCAACTCAGAACTGGAATAAGCAGGTTGGAAAAGAATCATCTTACTTGTTCTTATTAATCTTTCTTAAATGTTTGTATAGCTCACATTTATTTCGGTGTTTAATATTATAATTGGGGGGGGTCTTTATTTAGAAATTTGTTATTTTTGTTGCCAGAAATATTTTTTGTAGAAACTTAACTCTTGTTTATAACAATTAACCTATGGTAAAATTAGTTTCATTATGTGTTGTTGCCAAGAACTTATCAATGATACTGAGCACTTAATGCATGACTATATTAATTTTTTTTGTCATCAATATTATAACAAAACCTTTGATCGTGTGTACACTTAGGAACACCAGGCTATCAAAACTCTTGTAACTGCCAGAAATGTTTTCAAACAAGAAAATTAGTAACATGGTTTACATAGAAGAAAAATTGTGTGATTTTTTCCCCCCACCTGGGAAAACAGTCCCCTATATATGGCACTTCACTGAAAATTAAAGATAAGAGAATATAATACTGGAAAAGGTAAACTCCTGCAACTAGAAGGCCACTTAATATCCCACTGCAGAATGATTGGCAGTGTGGTGGGGGGGGGGGTGGATATATATATTTGTTTCTTTGGAAACAGAAAAGTGGCTGAGAGAAGATCACAACATATGACAAAGCCATTCTTAAAGTCTGCATGAGTCACTCATCAAAAAGCATCATGAATAAGACCCAGCATCCTGGACCAGCTTTTTTCCAAACCTTCCTCTATTATGAGGCACGAAGCGTCAGGCCTACACATGCTCCCAGAAATATTCTGTTCACAAAATCTCTGTGAGAAAATAATTCAATTAAAACAACAAGCACATCACCAAAGAATAAAGAGCAAAATTCAGAGAGACTTAAGTCTAAGTACATATTTAGGGAAATATATATTTTTTAAAATCTTAAATTACATCCTATTTCAATTTGTAAATCAAACCTCAGAATTTTCAGTCTCAGCCATCTGCTTTCAGGTTAGGCTTGACTTCATACATCTTTTCTAGGAATGATATTATATTATTTCTTTAATGTTTTTTTTATATAAATAAAAGTCTAATTTTAATGATTTTCCCAAAGTAAAAGAGGTTTTGTCCAAAGATAAGTCAGTGTTGCTACTCATATGAACAGAAATCTGTGAAAATTTAAATGCCCTTTCTCCAGCTTCAAAAATTATTTCCACTAGAAAATTCCTTTTGAAAAAGCAGCAAAACACCACCATACAAAGTAATTCCCTGTGTAATGCCCTTCAGCGGCCAAATACCAAAAGCTTTGCTCTGTAGCACTGGATGGCTTAACAATGGACATCAATTGCAGCGGAAACACCAAACAGATTTTACAGACTCCAAAAAGGTGCTTTCAGGTAAGAGCTATGATTATATATAAACACAAGCAGCAACCAAGACAAGGGAGAGAAAACCGCCCCAAAGTAGAGAACAGACATAGGAACAAAGGATGATGTCTGAGATCAGGTTGTAGAAAGAAAGCAAAGGTGATCAAGAGCACTTAAAATTGTATACCCAGTTTGGAAATGTGAAGATGAAGGTAGAGAGGATAACAATTGGGCTTCAAACTGTCCTTTCTAATAGTCTTGAAATTAAAAAAAGCCTTGGCCCAACTTCGTTAATTTTTTTACTATGCCAAATAGTATATTTTTAAATATTGGCTTCAACCAACATTAAAGATTTATTCTGATGTTTTTCCTAAAGTAAAGGAAGTTTGGTCCATACATTGGTACCAGTCCTATAAATGGAAATCTGTGAGAAACTTTTAAATGCCTCTTCTCTAGCTAAAAAAGACCAGGTGCAGTCACAAGAATGACTCTGAAAGACCCAATACAATACCATTAGTGACCACAGGCTCCAAGCTTCTGAAATTTGAATCCATTATCTGGTTTGCCCAGCGGCCCGTGCCTCTCACTGCAGTCAATGAGGTGGGGAGGGGAGGGGTGGGCAAAGACACTAAGGCAGATTAGGGCCCCTCTGATCAGTCAAGAATTCCCCTATATAGCACAAGAGCTCTCCTCCCAACCTCTCCCCTTCTCCCTTGCCAGACCTGCATCTTGGTCCGCTGGCTCTCCCAGGCTTTCCCAGATCCCTCCCTTCTTTCTTACATGTCAATCCAGTCTTGATGTCTGGCCCAAACTAACATGGAGCACATGTTCTTAAATCAGCATGTTCTCAGTGTCCTGGTTAGATGATTCTGAAATTCTAGGAAAAAGCCAAGTATCACTGTGCTCTAAAAAGCCTGTCTTTCAATGGTTCCTACAAAGTTCCTCAAAGGCAATCCCCCAAAAGAAAATGAAGTGGAAGAGGCAAAACGTCATAATATATTAAGCGAAATGGGATTTTTAAAGGGCATAAAATTAGTAAAATCATTGTTTCAACTATGTAAAACAGTATTCATGGAATAAATGTAATGTATCATATTAGATGTTTTTATTCTGTTTACTACTCTTAACTATCTTGCAATTTTGCTTAATTGAACATGTTAATATTTAATATTATTTTGAGAAGAAAAAATATATATGAAGTACATTAACTAAGTCAAGGGCAGGGGAAGTGAGATGAAAATCAAACAATTGGCGAGTGTCTGTTAGGTATTTGCCTGTGTACTTTCTCCAAGAGATAGTGAGAACTAGACTGTTGACTGAATCCTGGTAGTGTCTGTTATACCTCTCGCCACAGAAGTCTATGCTGGGTTGAAAATCCTTACTTTTCTGCCAGAAGAGGTGTAGTCCTGACCTTTGTGTGCTAGATTTGTTCAGGAAACTCCATCCTTTCCAGCTCCCTCATCTCCACTATGTGAGGCACTCGACGAAGCACCCAGAGATTCTTGTCCCTCCCCACTGGTGATCACTCAGCAGCTGGAGAGCCCTCTGGTACCTCTGTGCCACTCTGCTATACTCTAAGCACCTTAACCAGAGTCTGTTTAAAAACATATAACAGTTGAAGTATCCTCAAACTAAAGGTAAACTAAAAGAAAAAAAAAAAAGTAATTTCTTGATTTCCCATCACCTATCTCCTTTTGCTGTAGAATTCCAATTCCCTAATGGAGAAAACATATAATTTCTGATTAAAGATATTCTATCGCATGCAGTTTAAAAGTTTCAGGTAAATATTTATTTCTTTCAAGATTCAAAGTCCTCATCAGGTTTACTTTTCTCATGAAAGGGACTGTTCTATCCTGTTCTCACTTCCAAGATCATGTCTGAGTTTAGGAAAAAGTATGCATGATCTCATGGCATTGGGGAGTGGGCTGAGGTCTGTGTTCTGCAGTCATCTGCTTGGAAAGGCTCATCCAATGTGTCTCTGTGGTTTAGCATCAATTTTAATTTCTTTTCTAATGGAGTGTGCATGAATTATTTAACTCATAGTCTTTTCATTCTCTTTGATAAAGGCAAGATGTGATGGTTGGTTTCAGGGAGGTTAGCCCCACTGACTAGGCACCCCATCTTTGCTCTGACTGACACTTCAGATGCTCTGGGTTATGTCAATGACTCTCCTGCAATCCCAGCTTTAGAATTCCATCCAAACCCCTCTACTTCAGGGTCACTTCTCCCCTCATGGTGGTTATGTCTCTGATAAGTTTGCCAGCCAGCACAGTCAGCCATACCTTATGTACCCCTTGGGAGCACTCCAGAGCTTCTGGATGTCCCCCATTCCAGGCAGGCTCTGTGGAGATTGGGGCTTAACACATGTATGGACACCTCCCTCAGCCCTTTCTAATGTGCTTGCCTTATGTCTCTTTAGATATGGCTCCTTGCTCATCATGTGGTTTAAGGAACTTGCATTTTCCAAAGAAAAAGCCCCAATGAGTAAATAAATACATGAGAATCCAGCCTCTTACCCTGGAGTTGTCCCCCCCCCCAAAAAAAACAACTTATCTAAGTCTTTCTTTTATTTCTTTATTTGCAATGCGCCTCAGGAGTTCCAACCTTCCACTCTAAAGAAATACCAGTTAACTAGTGTCTCTTTTCTTCACTACACTATTCATCTCTCAATGGGTGTCCATAACCAGCAGAAGAAAGGCTTTTAAATTCTTCTTTGTGGTAGTTGATTATTAAGACATGAGATACACTCCACTGCTCTGTGTTCTACAGCGATGCCACCCTTTCCTTTATTGAGCAAGGAGACACATGACCTTGCTTCTGTTGCAAGATGACTGCTGGGGAAGGAAAAGAGCTAACCTAAATTACTGAAATACAGATACCTTAGAGTTTTTTCAATACCATTGCTCACGTTTGAGTGTCTTTACCGTTTTAACTTCTTTGGCATGATATATAATACTATCTTTCATATACTAAAAACAAGCAAACAAACAAACAAAAAAACCAAAAACTTTAACGTACTTATTAAGTAACCTAAAAGACAGTTACTATTATTATCCCAATTTTATAGATATTAAAAGCGGGGCACAGAGAGGTGACAGTATTTACCTTAGATTTCTGAACTAGGAGTTGGTATGTCTAACACTCTAACCCAGCCTTATCTGAGTCTGCATCCCTCAGTTCTTTGGCTTCATGCAGGCTAAAGCCTCATGCTCTATCATGCATTCTATTTCCTCTCCACATAGCCTAATCTTCTGGTTGAGAAAAGGGGGAGAGGGGGAAGGGGAAGTAATTCTAATTCCACAACTCCCATAACTGACCTATGTCTTCAGCCACATCGTATAGAGGCGGGCATGCAAATGATCCCAAGACATTTGCTCAATGCCCTGACACACCTTTTTCTAGAATGACAGTAATATTTATTCATTCTCTGAAGAGTGTGAATCCCTTAGCTCTTAAGGTGACCTGTATACATTTCTTTCATAAAGGTTTTGAGTCGTTGTGCAAACCTTTGGCTTATGCAAAGATCTGAGTAACAGAAACAGTAATTACTGAGCATGGATAGGTGCAGAAACAGTGTGAACAGTACTCCTTTCTCCCTTCCTTCTCGATGTACAAAAACTGAAGAAACGGCAGTAGGAAAAAGGATTAAAAGTTACAAACAAAAAATAAAAAGAGCAGAACTAAGATATTAATAAAGTCACTTCACTGAGAGCATTTTACTTAACACTCTAGTTAAGAGAGCTCGATATTTAAAGCTAATGTCACAAATTTACTTATAATATAATTTGTGGACTAATAGTAGGACAATTTAGTAAATTTTTATATCATCTAGTCAGGGCACAATTAATACATTATTGCTCAAAAAAGATCTTTTGTCTCCAAGTTTAAATAATATTTCTAATCAAGTCTGTTGAGTATTTTTTTTCAATCACTGCATTAATGGTCATCTTAATTCTCTTCTAAAGTTAATATATGTTTATTAACCAGATGCCAGGGTTAAATGAGAGCAGAGAAAATCTGGATGATGTGGTTTAAAAGAGACATAATATCAGTATTTCCACACCGATATAAGTTAAAAGCCTAAACAGACATCTACCAAATGTACTTTTAAAACTTCTGTTATTCGATAAAGTAGAAAGTAGGCACTTTGGTAATTTTACCTTACAGTAACATTTGTTGAAAAATTTTGCTCTAGTGAAAGTGGAAAAAAAGTTTCTTGCTTTCATTTGTGCAATTCGAACTACCCCAAATCAATAGCTTGAAACTCTTAACTTGCAATTCTTAACATCATAAAAAATGACAGTCGATTATTTCTCAAAATAACACAAGTGGATCCATTTTGTACAAAGCACTCAATGGTACCTTTGCTGCTGTAGCCAAGGCCTAGTTTGATTGCCACAAAAACTGACTTTAGAGAATTCCACATCATTAATAATAATCTATTTTCCTTTTTAGGAACCCATTTACTTTACTACTTTGGAACCCCTTTCTCTACTGCAAGACCATAAATAATCAAGTTTCACTTGGCTCTGAGTCTTAGTTGATGATTGTATGTTCATACCGATTTTGTTAACTTTCCCTTCACTTGGTCATTTTCTGATACAGCTTAGAAGAGTTTCTTGTTATAATTTGAGTTATATTTGTTTACTTGTACCAATGGAGGATATACTTTCATAATATCCATTTTCTAGATCCGTGTTTGATTTCCACGAATATTCTATATAATCTTTTCTTAGGCTACATGGAGGATCCAAAGGAAATGTGGAATCCTTCTCCTCAGAGAGAAGACAATTTAAAAGTGGAGTCAAGATGAAAACATCTGAATTTGCAGTAGCTGAAGAAAAAAACCCACATATATTTGTTTTAAGCTGGTTGCTGGATAGACCTGAACCTCTTCAACTGCTTCTTTGGAAACTAGATGGGGCTGCCATCACCATCCCGGAAGTAGTTCTCACGTAGAGGTTTTATTTTGATTTTATTTTTGTCTCATTCAAAATTCAGCACGGATCCACCTGATTGGTAGAGCCAAAGCCAGGTGTTTTCACTTTAGCCAAAAATGAGTTCAGGAATACCAGAATCTGACTTCACAGTGGGAATCACAGAGGAGTTCCCCAAATACTGGATGATTATTCAAAGGTGTTGAGCAGAGTTCAAGAAGAAAGACTAACATTCACAACACTAAGCAAATTAAATATATCCACTCTTATAGTATAAAATGAAATGCTGAATAATGTTTAGATGATATATATGTTATATATGTGCATGCTGCATTGTCTTTATCCATTCATCTATTGATAGATACCTAAGGTTCTTCCATATCTAGGCTCTTGTAAATAATGCTGCAATGAACATATACCTTCTCAAATTAGTGATTTGGATTTCCTTAGATGAATACCCAGAAGTGGAATTGCTAGGTTATATGGTAATTCTATTTTTAATTTTTTGAGGAAACTTCACACTGTTTTTCATTATGGCTGCATTAGTTTACAACCCTACTAATAGTGCACGAGGCTTGCCTTGTCTCTACATCCTGGCTGACATTTGGACTTTGCTGCCTTCTGATAATAGCCATTCTGACAGATGTAAGGTGATATTTTATTGTGGTTTTGATTTGCATTTCCCTGATGATTAGTCATGTTGAGCATCTTTTCATTTGTCTGTTGGCAATCTGTCTTCTTTAGAGAAATATCTATTCTTGTCCTTTGCCCATATTTTAATCAGAGTGTGATATTTTGCTGTTGAGCTGTATGAGTTCCTTATATATTTTGGATATTAACTTCTTATCGGATACTTCATTTTTGCAAATATATATCTTAAATGCACTAGAACATTTTATTCCATAGAGACAGAGGTTTTATCTATTTCATCTACTGCTAATTCTAATTGCTAGAACAGTTCCTGTCATCCAATAGTCACTCAGTAAATATTAGTTAAATGAATGATCTCAAAGAAAATGGAGCTACTAGGCAATGACTTAGAATAATTTTTTTAGTGGTGACTTGGAATTATTAATGTAACCATTGTATTTGACCAAAATCGGTCATATCTTAAGTGGCTAGGATATAGAAGAGTTTCCTCTTGTATTCAATAGTGCCAGATTGCAATTTTTATCATTTTTAATTGAGATATAATTAACATATGTTAGTTTCAGGTGCACAATATAATGATTCAATATTTGTATAAGAACCGATGACTACAATAAGTCTAGTTCACATCCATCACAAAACATAGTTATAATAATTTCTTGTGATAAAAATATGTAAGATTTACTCTTCGCAACTTTCAAATATACAATACAGTATTATTAATAACCTTTAATAATTGGGATTTCATCTGCTTGGTTGTTTTGCTTTATTCCTTTCCAGACTATTAGATATCAATTCTTGCTATTCTCATGGCATCTTTCTGACAAGTCAATAATGATCTTTGTTGCCTTAAATCTCTTACAAAAGACTTAAAAGCAGCAATTATGCTCTTTTTTCCTTTCTATTCCCAGTGCCAAGTCCAGCACCTGGATTACAGTATGCAATTCAAACATGGTCGAGTTAATTAACTATAACTATATCTCTGGAGAACAAAGACTACCGGTATCAGTCTTCCTTGCTTTCATTTAGGGAAATTATTTGATATTTTCCCTTTATTTTGTTTGTATCCTTTTTGAAAAGGTGTGTGTGTGTGTGTGTGTGTGTGTGTGTGTGTGTGTATTTAATTTGTAAGTTCTGTACATCTGAAGAGGGGGAAGGAAGAAGCTTCTTTCTCCTTATATTTCTACAAACAAATGAAGCTATTTAAAAATAATTCTAAATATAATTCTGAAAATAATTCTGAATATAATTCAAATGAAAGAAATTAGATTTACCGTGATTCTTCTCTTTATAATTGGTTCTAGTGAAACCAATATACTTCTTTGTTTTGATCAAATGTGTTTTATAGAAAGAATATTACTAAATATGCAATCACTGAGAAGAAACATTTTTCTCAACCCATAAAATAATATATTTCTTCATTGACAAGTGTTTCAGTTTAATATAATTCTGTTTCACAAAGATGAAAATCTGTACATAAAATTATGTTGATAAATTAAAATGTTTAGCACCTTTTAAACATTGATGAATGATACCTAAATCAGTCATACTGCAATATCTTATCCATCACAAACCTTTGCTAGAAAATTTATATTTAGGATGTCACCTACATATACAATAATCAGGATTACACTAACATAATTATGCCTAAATAAAAAAAGAATTATCAATGACTTCTATAATTAAAACATTTGAATAAAAAGTAAATAACCATTTTTTTCCTGAAAAATTGAAAAACCTAAGTTGCCATACAAAATGTACAATCTCAAATTCCAACTGCAATTTTTAAAAATCAATTTTGGTGTTCAATTCTTTTATTTTAGGAGAGAATTGCTAATTTTTAATTTTTAATTTAATTGCCTTTATAATGAATAAAAGGGCTATAGTTTTATTATTAATTTCTTTTTTATATTTCACCAATGTCCCTCTGCCTGGTTTTTCAGAAGGCAAGTGTTTTCATCATTTGTTTAGTAGAATATAATTTTAACAGAGGCCATTTTGGTAATATCTATTCCAAATTGAACTAATTAATAGTTCATGAGGAAAAAAGGCTGCCTTATAACTATGTTTTGTACCATGAACTATACACAATAATTATTGAATCAATTAAATAACACATATAATCCGTATGAGTTGTTTCTTTTAGTTCAAATAAGAGCAACTTCAGTGAGCTAATTTAAACACAATTCCCCCCAAAAGAATTTATGTAACCATACTGGGAGAAATTCCACTGGAGCCAAGGAAAAAAATAAGCCATCTTGTCCTTGGGGTGGGAGCTCTTGAGACTTCAACAGAACTTTTTGAACTTCCATCTAGAATTCTGCGACATGTGTCAGCTCCCTCTTTCAGTCTCCCCTTCCCCTCAGATGAAATTCTTGAGCATTCACACACGTGTGTGAATACCAGAGAAAGAGAGAGAGGGAAAGAGAGAGGTGGAGGTTTGAATGGTCCAAATTATTCAGATGGACACATGTCAGTTGGTCAGCTCTTGCCTTGGGCAGGATCACAGAACAAAAACACAAAGGTCTGGTAATAACAACTAACATTTGTTGACCAATTCTTTGTACCAGGCACTGTTCTAAGTACGCTCTGTATAAAATCTCATGTAAGCTTCTCGATGACCCTAGAATCTTTTGACTATTATACCATTTTATATATAATGAAACTGAAAAGCTGATGCAGTAAGAAAATTGCCTGAAGTTACAAAGCTTTTAAGTGATAGAACTTATATTTTAACAAAGACTTTTCAATTACAGACACTCTTATACATATTTCCACATATTACCCTCTATATTCTACTGAATATAATTTGGAGGCACAGTTGACACATGAGATAAGCTAAGCATATTCCACGATATATGGCCATTAAAATGTCTTTTATCATTCAGGAAATGGAGAGATAATAAAAACTTCAGATTCATGCAATACTTTATGTTAATCTGTGATGACTTTAGTGATTTCTGATAATTTTGCATATAGATAATGCTGGGTTAATGTCTTCATTGTACAAATGAAGCAACTGATCAACAATGGCCACGAGATTATTATACAATATTATTATTATTGGGAAAATAATAATGATAAGTCTAGGCTCAGCTGAATGACCATAAGGTTAAGGAGAAAGTGTAGGGTGAAAGAAGAGGGAAGAAATTCATAGTACTGCACAGTGTTCATCTCAGAGATCAGAACTCTGAGAAACTACTGTGGTCTCCTAACTGAACCCTGAGGAAGGAAGGTCCATAGAAAGGACACGCATGAGCTCCTTTAACTACATAACAGTCCGATTGTGGGCACAAGCAGCACCCCTTTTATGTCTCCTTGACAAAGAACATATTTCAAAGAGATGAGGAAGGATTGTATTCTTATTTATACCGGACATGGCATATCTTTGGAGAATCTTAGAACATACACACGATGGGTTAAAGAAACTACATATTGATAGCAGCTGGCATCATCATTGGGGAGCAAAGGAAATATCAGGAGACAGTTACTAGGAAAACAAAGTGAGAAGACTGATGTAGGTGCCCAACCCCGTCATGTGGGCATTTCCAGCATCACTTCACGTCTGAACTCCGGCTTGGCAGATGAGATCACAAGCTTCCTAAATATCAATTTTATTTCTGGTAATTTTCACTTTACACACTTTCCTCTTAAGAAGTTTTATGTTTAATATGGAGTAGTAATATCTCATTCATTTCTAAAGAAATGTCATGTTACCTAACCAAAAATTAACATTCAAGAATTTTATAGCTATAAGAGTCATATATGCAGCATATATCATTGGGGACATTTATAGCAAAATAAAAAACAAGCAAACAAACGAAAAACAAAACAAAACAAAAACTACCCAAATATGGTCCCTAAGTTATATTCCAAGGAGCAGCAATTCTTCAGCCAATCTTCATTCTTATTCTTCATGCACCATATGGTCCTAAAATAATGTGATTAAATCTAGGAAAATTGAAATGTTACTTCTGAAATTGAAATGCTGACAGTTATCTTTCCTGTTGCAATCTTTGCAATTTCAGATTAACTCTATAGTTAATAATATCTTTCTGTGGAAGAAAGGATTCTTGGAGAAGGGCTCTTGTGAAGGTTACATGTATTAGTTTTAATGCTTCTCAGCCCCTCAGAGGCCTCCTGGCAACCACTGCATAGAAAACATGGATTTCACAACAAAAGCAGAAACTCAAAACTCATATATATACATATATATTTTTTCTTTTTTGTATTAGTTCTGCCAAGTCCTTGATGCCTGCAATAGGAAAAAAAAATGTGTTTTTTTTCTTATTAAAGCAATCAGTTCAGTCTATCCACTTGAAAACCGGTATTACTCCCTGAAAAGTCTTCTCATAGTATGAAAAGTGAAATTAATGTGAGATCATAATTTTAAATCATTGTAAATAGGTTGGTGATGCTGAGGAATGGAAGAGTAAAAGATCTGAAAAGATTAGATGGTAAAAAGCAATTTCTGAATCTCTTGCTGAAAAATTGAAAAATCTCTCATTTATTATCTATTTATTTATTTTCTGCCTCATCGAGATTCCATTCATTCATCCATCCATTTATCCATTCATTTATTTTACTTTCTACAAATATCATTTAAGCATCTTCTATATGTTGACTCTACTCTGGATGCTACCAAAGCAAAGAAGACAAGCATTTAGTTACAGGGAGCTCAGAATCTAATAAGAAAGACAGATAGGCATAATAATAAAAGTATAATGTGATCATTTTTAGGATAGATTTTAAAAAGTACTACCCCCTTTCCGTCTGGCCACAGCCATCCGTTAAGCCAAGATGGGTGCGTACAAGTTCATCTGGGAGCTATGGAGGAGGAAGTCTGATGTCGTGTGCTTTCTTCTCAGGGTGAGCTGCTGACAGTACCGCCAACTCTCTGCACTCCACAGGGTCCCCCTCCCCACTCCCCCCTCCCTGCCCGATAAAGCACACAGGCTGGGACACAAGGCCAAGCAAGGTTATGTCATATATAGGATTTGTGTGAGCCATGGTGGCCGCAAATGCTCAGTTCCTAAGGATGTGACCTACAGCATGCCTGTCCATCACGACGTTAACCAGCTAAAGTTTTCTGGAAGCCTTCAGTCTGTTGCCGAGGAGTGAGCAGGACACCACTGTGGGGCTGTCACAGTCCTGAATTCTTACCGGGCTAGTGAAGATTCCACATACAAATTCTTTGAGGTTATCCTCATTGATCTATTTCATAAAGTTATCAGATGGAATCCTGACACCCAGTGAATCACCAAACCCGTCCACAAGCACAGAGAGATGCGAAGGCTGACGTCTGCAGGCTGCGAGGGCCATGGCCTTAGAAATGGCCACAAGTTCCACCATCCTATTGGTGGTTCTAGTGGTGTAACTTGGAGAAGGCTCAATACTCTCCAGCTACACCATTAATACTAATATAAAGTTTGTAAAATTCTTTCCTAATAAACAATTTAGGACAAAAAGAAATATTACCAACCCAGAAGAGACGTAAAGTAGACTTTGCAGATGGAGGTAGATTTTACTGTGGGGTAATGTAGGAGCCACAAAAGTTTCACTTTGCTTATGTCCAACTATCACCTTAATCTAAAGCCACTTAAGTGTCTAATAGTGTAGAGACTCTAAGTGAATATAAGGAAATTATTAAAAATAGAGTTTAGAACAAATTTAAAAACATCGTCTTAAGAAATATTTCCTTAAATCTTTCAAGAAGGTCATATTTTAAATTACTATTAGGAAAGAATATCGTACTTCTCCATGCCCCACATTATGATACTTTAATTAGATAGATAGCTATAGGTGTGGTCAGTAACATTCATAATTTTGAAAGAAGTACTTAACATGCATTCATTTAATAAATATTTAGTGAGTGCCAAGTATCATGATAAATGTTAAGGGTATCACTTTTTTGGAAATTAACATGACAAGAGCTTCATGAGTTATTATTTTAGAGGAAAAAATGGATCCCTCCTAGATAATTGAATTTAAATAATAGAAAAGTCACATATGATTTTCGTCATGTAGATGAAGTGCCTAAAGATTAAATTTAATACTTTGTATTCCTATTCACTGTGCCTACATAATATTTCTTCCTAAACCTCATGGTTGTGAAAATAGGATATTTAAGCTTTTAGGTCTTTATAAACTCCTGAACTAAATGGGCCTTAACTTGGCCAATTTGCCTTTTATTTTTTTAAGTTAATATTATTAACCTTAGTGTACTCGGTACTATAAAGATTTAAATCTACCCAAAGATATCAAAATGACAGTTATTATTTAGTACTTTTTTGCATAATATAAAATAAACATGATTATCATAAACATTCAAGCCTGAATTAAAAGACTATGGATAAGACTGATCTATTTCCCAGTATGTTTCTGTTCTACTATTGTTTTTTATTGTCTTTAGGGGTGATGGGGCCAGAGAGCAACCCTGTGAGTTAGGTTGCTGTGGTTTTTCCCTAAAGGATTTGATGTTCCCATTGTCACTCATCCTGGACAAATAAGATCCCTTTTTTGAAAACTGGAGGAAAGTTTCCTCCCTAGGTCTGGGTAGAAACGGGAAATGGAGAACAGAGAGGAAGTCTTCCAGATTTTAAGTGGTTCTAGATGTCAAGGGAAAGATGATGTAATCTTCCCTAAACTACACAGAACTGACGTAAATCAAATAACTGACCCAGCAAGAGACCCCAAGAAAGGTCTGGCCTCAGCAGGAGTTTTTAGGTAGATTGTTATAGTCTCCTTTCATTACTTATTTACCTTCAGCCTTGTAAAAGTCAATCCTGTTTTCAATTTGGTTGCAGGGAGTTGGAGATGGGAAAAGTCCCATGCAATGAGTTTCTGCACTAGATATTAGATGAAGGCAACATGGCGGTCATAATTAAGATTGCAGAGAGGTTGTCTTGTTAGCCACATCAGAAGCTGAGGTTAAATGATTGTAGCAAGTTGTTCATCTCAATGCTTGTGAATCATTACCCGCAAGTAGATTTGCTGTATCATATGGTAGTTCTATTTTTAAAATTTGAACCCCCATACTGTTTTCCATAGTGGCTTCTCCATTTTACATTCCCACCAACAGTGCCAAACAAAAGGAATAGAGTATCTAGGAATAAACTTAACTAAGGAGGTGAAAGGCTTGTATACTGAAAACTATAAAACATTAGAAAAAGAAATAAAGCAAGAAATAAACAAATGGAAAGACATCCATGTTCAGGGATTAGAAGACTTAGTATATGAAAATGTCCACACTACACAAAGTGATCTATAGATTCGATGAAATTTCTAACAAAACCCCTATGCCATTTATCACAAAAATAGAAACAAAAACAATTCAACCAGTCATATTCTTATGCAATCCATGTGTATCTGGAAATTAATGATATAACTTTACAAGTGACAAAACAATATAATGAAAATAAAAATGCCTTACCACTTAATCTGGTAAATTATCCACTCTAGAAAGCTATAAATAACATTGTCAAATGAGCTATGACATTTCCTTCTGCTGAGGACCCTAGAGGCTTTCTTTTGTGTGCAATTGAAAGAGGATTGTGTTCCTCACAATCTTACATTTCAGATTGCTTTTGACTATTGTTATTTGAAAGAGATTAAAACCACTTAATAAAACATTTCTCAATAACATGAATTCAGAATATAACATAAGATAATCGACAATCTGATTATCTACTTTTTAAAAAATTGGAAAAACAACCTTTGTTTTATGTAAATGAAGTGTTTTGGATGCCAACTCTAGTGATAAGGTAACATCTTTAATTGCAGCACAATTAACTTGTACATGTGAAATTAAATGAATCATTCTCTTTTTCAAAGTTCCAAAGTTTGCGACACATGTAACATGAATTACAAATAAGAAAGAAAATAAAAGGTATACTACAGGTCAACCTGTCAGTAATGTTTTAGATAATTTAAAACCAATTGCACCTTTTTTTCTAGTCACTTACTGTATTTAAAGGAAGTATATTTCTAAAATATTAAATGGTATAATTGTTTCTTTTGCTATAATGCCAGCCTCCCAACCATCTTCTCACACCCCAGCCCAGTTCCAGCAAAGATGTTTATTGCTTTAGGGAAACACTGGCTCCTGCCTAGACCAAAGTCATCATTGCTTGGTTTGCAGTATGAAGTCTAACCTCTTGGAGTCTCTAGGAAAATAATATTTTCCTATATCAAGAAAAGAATCTTGAAAATTCTAGTTTTTCTTTACTATATTGAGTCAAACCTAGTTGCCTTGAACCATAGAATTTTACTAGAAGTAGGGTTATGACAAGGATAGTTACAATTTTTGCCTTTTGTTTAGTTGTCACATCCAACGTGCTTTTTCCCCCACTCAAAAGAGTTGATTAAAATAATGTGTTTCTTCATAATTGCAAATATGGAATTAATTGCTTCATTGTCTTATTTCTCCAAAAGATTTTTAGTCGCACTCTGAGTCAGTATCACTATAATTTAGATAAAAAAGTGAATAAGGCATGCTCCCTATCATTAAGAGTTTGCAATTTAATGTGATTGAGAAATGTAAACATATATATATATATGTATATATATATATACATATATATATATACACACACACATATATATCCCATTTTTTCATAAAAGAAAAAAAATGCATGCATAAATGTTTCAAAAGTCCCAAATTGTTTATTGATGTATTGCAGATTACTCCTTGATCCATCGCTACAGAATGTTTGTTGTGTTAGCAGGCTTGAAAATAACATTAATCTCATTGCACATCTCTGTCAGAGCTCTTGGGTGACTGGGTGCATTGCATGAGTAGTAATATTTTAAAAGTAATCTTTTTTTTCTTTTTTTTTATGAGCAGCAGTTCTCGACAGTAGGCTTAAAATAATCACTAAACCATATTTTAAACAGATGTTCTATCATCCAGGCTTTGTTGTTCTATTTATAGAGTATAAACAGAGTAGATTTAGCATATTTCATAAGGGCCGTGAGATTCTTGGAGTGGTAAATTAGCTTTGACTTCAACTTAAAGTCACCAGCTGCATTAGCCCCTAACAAGGAAATCAGCCTGTCCTCTGAAGGCAGGCATTGACTTCTCCTCTCTAGTTATGAAAGTCCTGATGGCATCTTCTTCCGATAAACAGCTATTTGTCTATATTGCAAATCTGTTGTTTAGTGTAGCCATCATCATTAATTAGATAGTTCTTCTAGATAACTCACTGCAGCTTCTACACCAGCATTTATTGCTTCACCTGGCACTGTTATGGTTTTGAGATGGCTCTTTCCTTAAATCTCATGAACCTACCTCTGCTAGCTTCAAACTTTCCTTCTGTGGCTTTCTCACCCCTTACAGCCTTCATAGAATTGAAGAGAGTTAGGGCCTTGTTCTGAATTAGGTTTTAGCATAAGGGAATGCTACGGCTGATTTTATCTCCTACCCACATCATTAAAAGCTTCCCTATATTGTTAAGGCTGTTTGACTTTCTTATCATTTCTGTGTTCACTGGAGTAGTACCTTCAACTTCCTTTAAGAACTTTTCCTTTACATTCACGACTAGGCTAACTGGTGCAATAGCCCTAGCGTTCAGCCCATCCCAGCTTTTGCCATGCTTTCCTCACTCAGCTTAATCATTTCTAGTTTTTGATTGAAAGTGAGAGGCATGTGACTCTTCCTTTCACTTGAACACTTAGAGGTCAGTGTAGGGTTATGGATCATAGTTTCAATCTTGTCATGTCTCAGGAAATAGGGAGGCCCAAAGAGAGGAAGACAGATGGGAAAAGTGGCCCATTGGCGACGCCATCAAAACAAATAAACATTTATTAAGTTTGCTATCTTATATGGCCACGTTTTGTGGCATACCCCTGCCCCCCAAATTACAAAGCAACATTACGGATCACCAGTCACAGATCACCAAAGCAAATATAAAATAACGAAAATTTTGAAATACTGCAAAAATTACCAAAATGTGATACAAAGACACAAGGCGAGCAAATGCTATTGGAAAAATGACGCTAATAGATCTGCTCGATGCAGGATTACCACAACCTTCAATTCATAAAAACAAACAAATAAAAAAACCTAAAAAATAAGTACACAAAAAAACAATATCTGTGAAGCACAATAAAGATAAGGGCAATAAAATGTGGTATGCCTACATACATTATATGGGTGACGGGCATGCCCCGAAAGAAAACCAGAACAAGTTAAACAGAAGGGATTATTAAAGTCAAAATATACTAGTCTACAGATCAAAATTTCTCACTGTGCTCAAAGCAAACCAAAAGAAATAGACTAACACTGAGACCTACTCTCTCTTCCTACTTTTGTTATTTAGAACTATAGGAAAAAATTCTACATCCAGGTAGGTAAAAGAGATATAATAACCTGGTCAATTGCACACTTTTCATCAATGCTAAATTCACGAAGAAAATGTATCACAGTCTGAAGAGTAAGGAAGGAAAACATTTGTGATCCAATAATTCTATACCCAATCATGTTGTATTCATGTTCATATCCAAGAATATTTAACTCTGAAATGTATAAATGTAATATCTCTCATTATAACCTCAATAAATATTTTATGAATGCTAATAGATATAATTAAGACAGAATACAGGTGACCAGTTTATCTACTTAACAGAATTTTTAAGTTTTTTTTTTTTAGGAGAAAGGCAAATCCTAAAAAACAATGTGATGTTTTGAATTAATTAATGAAAACAGTCTCCAAATTGCAGTTCAAATGTATGAGCATATATATATATATATATATATATATATATACATATATACATATATATATACACACACACACACACATATATATATATATATACATACATATATATATATATTCCCCCCGCTCCCCGCCCATAGACTGAGAACTAGAAAAATATCAAGTAGAGACTTTGAGAGCCCAAAGCAATCTCTGTAGGATCAATTAAATGATTGCTTTAGATCCGCAGACTAGAGATTCAGTTAAAGCCGCAGAAAGCTGTTAATAGGGGTTCTGTAAGGAAGACACCTGGAAACTTTTTGATATCAGTTATGAGACCTGGAGTCCCTTAGTGAACAAAGTGATGTAGGCTGGTGGGTAGGAATTAGCCAGGTTACCCACCTCTTTGTGAACCACATTCCAGCCGTATGCAGTAATGATTAGACAGCCACACTGCTGAGAAGAGAGCATTGTCAGTAGCAGAAAAAAATTAATGGTTTGTGAATATGGCTGAAAAGAGGAAGAACAAATGCTGAAAGTGCTGGTAAGTCTCTGAGTACAGCCTAGCAGCATGTTAGAGAGTAGCGATTATCTGTCCTACTCCATTGTATTAATACTTCGGTTTGTGTAGGATCCATTGCTCCCTTTCCAGCCACCAGCACTGCCACTACTTTATCTCTGGCCCTCACCATCTCTCCCATAGGTGCCTATAACAGCCTTAAGCAGTCACCCTGCCCCAAGTCACTGCAGGTCAGGTTTCATGCTGTAGTGCTGCCATAAGCTCCTTCTGTGGGACGCATTCAATCTCACCCCATCTGAGACTCCACCCCTGCACTCTATTTTATTGCAGAGCTCTGTCATCCTTTTTATTTTTAGAAATAAGATTGGTTATCAAGCTCGATCTCCACAGAACCTAAAAATAAAAATAGATAAGAGCTAAAAAGGCTGAAGTAAAAGACCAGTTTAACTTCTAGCCCTCCTCTTCCTCTGCTTCACATCCCTGTATTATTTGAAGGTTTTCTAAAAATGTTAGGACTCCCAGAAGCACCATTTGATATCCAATAACCAACAAGAAAATGTCCAACACAGAGTTTCCTTCACTGGGCTCCCATAGTGCATTTCCAGTCCTTTCCCATCATGTCTATGGTTCAAACAAGTCTGAAGAACATGCAGCTGCTGACCAGCTAGCTCATTCAGTTTCCCACTGTTCTGGATTTATGCATGCTGTCCCCACTACATAGAAGGTACTATCATGCACCTTTTTTTTTTTTCCTTCAAGGAAATATCCACAACTAGTACATATCCTCTCTGTCAAGACTTCATCACCTGTTAGGCAAATCCATCACTCTCTTCCCTCTGTTCCTATTGCACTTTGCACAAACTACTGTCTATGCTCTTGACTTACTTTATGGTAATTATTTGTGTATATTGTTATATGTTTGTTAGAAATTAAACCCCTTTAGTTCAGAGATATAGTACCTTATACTTCTTCTGACAAGTAACTAGAATAATGCCTGGCATGTGAAAAATGATAGATCAATTATTACTATTTAAAAATCGAGGCCCTCTCAAAAATATAGAGCTCATCGATAATCATTCAGCAGAAGCAACAGTACAGTCCCAGGTCTCTGACCACCATTTCAATGACCTTCCCATAACACCATCTGCCCAACTCTCCACGTTGATGTTCACAATCCACTTTCCTAGCCGGATTTCCCCTGCAGCTGCATTTCTCCTATAGCTTCAGTTAGAGTGAGCAATTGAACTCTGAGGGAGTTAAAAGTAAATTCATGTCTAAAGATGTCGACAAACCAATTAGTCACATTAACAAACTTTTACTATTCAACTATACTGAATAGTAAGTCCTGAGAGTGCTGATATCATGTATTCTGCTAAATATTATGGGTGAAACAAAGGAAATTGAGAGTTTAATCTTTCTTTCCAAATAGGTCATTCTCTAATAGGAAAAATGAGATGTAGCCCCAAACTGCTCTACATTACATATGATAATACTGTTAGAGTGACGCCAGCTGGTAGTCACAGGAGAGGGCACTCTTCCGACACTAAGCTCTTCTAAGGAGACTGACTTTCTGGCACAACTGGTATTTGAAGTTGCATCAAATGGCGGGAAGTACCTAAACAGGCACAACAAGAAACATAAAGAGAAGACAATATCATATAAGCCTGGAGGTGTAAGAGTAAGTGTCTGAATTCCACTTCTTGGATGCTGGCTTCACTGGCAAGGTCCCCTTGAGAACAGAACTGTATACACCCACATCTGTGGGGGACACCGCACCTGACGTAGTGCCCAGAGCACAGTAGGAGGTCAATAATAATGTATTGAATGGCAAATCTAAAAAAGTTTATAAAAGAAAGCCAAGAGAGTCTAAGCAGATCAATAATTCAGGAAATATAAAATTTTTCTGAAGGAAAATTTAGGACCTGGAACAGATTTCACAGGGCCAACTGTAGGAAGCAGCATGTGGACAGAAGCTGACAGGGGGTTCTCAGCGAATTCCTGGAACAGAGTGTTATACTTGATCTTGAGGTAGTACTTTGAAACCTGGCTATGTTTAAAGAACCAAAAATGAGTCCGTTAGGTAAACGTGTTAGAAGTAACAACAATCAGACTACTTAGGTATTCTAACCTGAAAAGCAGGTGGAGGCTAGCTTGGCAAATAATATAATTAGGTTTCTTAATTGGCCCACTTCAAAAAAAAAAATCTTTCAAATATCATTTATTGTTTTCTTCTCCTTCATTAAGTACAAAAATATTCCTTATTACAGAATCCTCCGCTGTACCCATTTCTAATGACAGACTTGACCCTTTGTATTATTTCATGAGTAAGTTCTTATAGCATGGATGATTTAGAGATTGTGCCTTATTGTAGTTGAGGTACTAGGTACATCACATGTTCACCTTACCACCTCCCCAACCCTTTCATGATCTGATCTTCTAATAACACCCTAAAATTCCATTATAGGGTATAAATATGGTTTATTATGGTTGGTTTTGAGAGAGAAGAGGATTCTAAATTAGGCTTTCTTTGCAATGGGTCATTTCTGACACTGTTCTTGCTGCTGATTGAGATTTTTGATTGACTTTGCTTGATTCGGCAGTACTGATTTAAATGAGCCATTTTTTTTACTGATTTTTAAATGGTATTCACAATCCTCCTTATTAGTGATCATAAGTCAGAAATGGTTTATTTTCTTTCCAAAGAGAAAAAGAATCTTTTTCACATTTGATTTCATGGGAGAAATGATTATTTTTCTTTCTCTACTTTTACCCCTTGTTCTAATGAAAATTCTATCAGTTGGAAAATATTGTGAGACAAATAATGCATTCAATAAAATTGCAACCAGTGCTACTATGATGTATATAGAAATTTATGTGGTTTTTATGAAATGACTTGCTGTTCCAAAGCCATTTATTTTTCTTTCATTTTTTCCAAGGATTCTGTTGCCATTTATCTTATATCTTGTTTAGGTGAACGTGTGCATACCTGCCCTCCCTCCCTCTGCTCACCTACACAATATATCACAGATTTAATGAGGAGCCAGGTTGGTCTCATTTGGAGAACCACTACTACTTCTAAAGAGGCGCAGGAGAAATCTCCCACAACAGCCAAAGAATTGACACATTGCAGCCAAAAGGAATTTTTTTAAAAGTTCCAGCATTCCAACTTAAATTGAAACAGTGTTAGAGAAAATATAGTTTTCTGAGTTTCTTTTCATATTTTCACCAAAGCGAATAAGGAAACTGAACAATGTGACTAGAGAAATATTTCCTAAACAGAGGATTGCATTCTAATCAGAGAGCAGCTTGTGGTATTATTATTATATTATTAAGAATTGTAACCAAATTTGCATGAGAGTGTCAGGTTAACACGACGTATTTTGAGAAATGTTAAGACAAAATAAAACCTAAGATTTGTAGAACATTGTGACAGAAAAGAGATGTACAGAAACATGTATTATCTCCCATACCAGCCACTTTCTCAATTCTCAATCTCTCTTCACCACTCTCTCTTACTCATTCATTTAAGAAATAGATTCCAGAGAAGGAAAGACACTTGATCTTGGTGGTTGGTAGAGGCAGATTATTAATGCAACCTCTTGACCCTCTCTCAAGGCCTCTTGGTCCCCATGGCTCTTTGTTCAAGGTGCTCTTCACTCTCAGACACAGTACAGCATGCTCAGTGACTGCCCTAAAATCTCTGAACCTACCTGATGAATCTGCCTGAACACAATACACATTTACAATAAATCAGCTAAGAGTCTAGCTGCCTTCTCAGATCCACCCAGGCAAATAGCGTACTCGCCTTCTTTGTTGTGAAGCTCTTAACCTATCTGGAATTCTATTACCCCAAACTTATACCACTGAATGAGCCTCCTATAAAGGATAGAAAATCCTAAGGTCTTCCAGGTCTTGCTTCTCCACCATTTCTTATTTTTAGCTCAGAGATAATAATCTTTATTTATTTAGATAAGGAAAAAAAAAAAAGTTGAGAGAGAGGCTCTCTCCAAAGTCGTCGTCTTAAATCTATGGTTTATGATTTTAGACTTTATGGTCTTCGATCTTTACAATCTTAGATTTGATACCCAATACCGGGATTTTGTTAATACTCCTACCCCTTTTTAAATCAACCTCTTTATTTCTCGCAGCATTTTCACTTGAGATTGAGGGGACACAGATGTCACAGTCTAGTATAATGGAGAAAGTCATGAGGTCAGAATGAATTACCAGAGCAAAAAAACTGTGTGTCTATAGTAATATACATTATATTACTATATAATGTACAGTAATATTTACTATATTTACCACATAAAAATATGATTATGCTATAGAATTAACTACAGGATGCGATAAGTATTACAATGGAGAATGCTGTGGTAACATGGAGAAGAAAGTGCTATGTTTATGTATTGATATTATAAATTACATAAAAATTAACAGTAGGTTTAATGCTTCCCCTGATCTCCCCTCTACCCAGAGTTTCTCCCATGGTAAAAGTCTACATTTGTGGATTGTAGTTCATGGAAAAATGTATGTATCTAGGATTATATCTCATTTAGGTTTTCATATTTATTAGTTTTGTACTAAATGCATATACAAGGTTTTTGAGTCAGAAACAGATTATCATTATTCACTTAAAGGCAAATAATAATAGTGGTTTTCCACATGACAATTCTTACTCTTGGGGAGGTGCAATAAAGTTAGGTCGAACTTCCTGTATAATAGAGAAATGCTGAAAAAAATAAATCTCCATATTTATACAGAAGAGAGGAAGTATTTTCCTTACTCTACTAAAAAAAAAATCAAGGGAAGAAACTTTATTTCTCAGGGAAGTGCAGAAAGGATGCTGCATTTCATTTATCCTTCTGTAATATAAATAAATCCCTCACAGGGCTGGATAATCCCAGTGCCCTCAGTTTTACAGCCCAGAGATGTCTCCAGACTCTAAGACCTCATCGCTCCTTGAAATGTAAACACATAGCTGCAGAGTTAGTAACTCTCTTTTGAGTTCTGTCTATATTGTTGTAAATTTCTTTCCAGGGCTTGATTTTCATCCAGTATCCAAAGTTTCAGTAAAATTTCATTAAAAAAAAAATTCTAGGATTGTGTTTAAGGTAGCAGTAAAAGCATATTGAGCAAATATCCACTTGAACATTGAGTATGAAAAGGTTCTGGAAAACTAAGTGTGGCTAAAACTAATTTTATTTATTTCTTATTGTACCTATATAACCTTTATAAATGGCATACAACACATTTGCTGAAAAAATAAGTTAAAGTTCACATTGGGAATAAAGGTAGATTTCTAACTCTGAAATCAGACATACTAGAAATGTTTCAATAATAGGCTGATATTGTCACTGCTGGAGTGATGTGGAATCTTGTGTCTCCACAGTGACATGGGGGATGGACAGTGGCACCATGTGTTGTCTCTCAGTTCTTCCCCACAGACATGGCAAGAGTTATGGGTCGGCGAGATTAAGAAAAAGCAAAATTTATTGAAAGAGCATTTTAGAAGGAGACAGCCCATGCTAAGGAATGCTGCAGCCCTGTGGAATTTAGGAAGTGAAGAGAGAAGATAGTATGCCCCAAAGGGAGGGGCAGGTTTCCAGCCAGGAAAGCTGTAACAATGCAGAAATGGGAAGGTCTGTTTATATTGGGTGGTGATGGGAGGTCCTAGATGATCCTATGTGAGGTTACCTTGATTGACAGTTGGCTGCAATATAACACTTTGTGTACTACATGTGCTTACCCAGAATTCAGTCTGTTATAATTAGATTCATGAACTTCCAGGTGTAGTCATGAGATTATAATGATGGTATAAAGAGGTTGAAGTTATGGGCAGTACTTTGTGCACATGCATTTGTAGCTGGTTTACAGCAGCTTTTATGGCTTTTGTACTCTAGGATTTGGAGTAATTTATAACCCTAAAAGGGAGATATTTCTGGGAGGTCCTTAAGAAAAGTCTTCAGGAGACGTTTCTATGGTTACAGAGCTGGGCCTTCTCTCCTATTGCTCATGTCTGACTAACTACCTAACAATATGGTCGCTGTTAAGACAGTCTTAATTTTTCACAATGGATTCCCTTTTCTGATGTAAAAAAGGAGAACCCATTTTTCTTTTTACCCTTCCATTCAATTGTCTATTGTTTCAGGACAATTTAAAGACAAAAGCATCTAAATAAATAAAATTTACCTTTAAAGAATTTTAAAAATATTATTAAAATCTTTCATATTACATAGAAGACATTTGTTGATTTGAAATTAATTTAAAAAATAGAAGTTGAATTAAAAGTTAAAATTGATATTTTTACTGCTTGTTAAATTCACTTTTCAATTCAAAAAACTTTTTAGTCTTAAAACCTCTGAAACTTTGAAATCAATATTTCTTTGTCTTTTGACAGATCATATGACAATAGAAACACAATGACATAAAAAAGACCACTCTATGACAGCCATTATTTATAAGAATATACATTAATTGAGACTGTAGGCAAATGGTTTGAATAAAACATTAAGCTTTAGGAACATTAAGTGTTCATTTTAATGCTGACTTAAGAGAATTTTAATAAGTTTGGATTTCCATTTTTAAATTTTAACTAGGTAGTGAATAATTCTTCACTACCTCACCAGATTATTATATAAATGAATAAATGCAGAGGCATTCAAAACCTGAGGAATCCTATTAATACAAAATGAAGAAAATCCATTATGCTAATAAACTCTGAGTGTTTGTAAATTGCCTCAAGACATTTCAGCATAATAATATGAGAATGTTCCTTGTTTTGCTAAATGCAAACCTATGATTGTGGTCTCTGTGACTGTATTTATTTATAAGGTGCTCATAAAATATTAGTATAACAGAATATACTTCAAATTATCTGCATTTTTCTGTGATAACGCCTGTTGAATGTTTGGTCACAGGTGCATCAAAGAATTTTGTATAAAGATGTCAACTTATGTTGATTCGCTCACTCAAAAATATATAAAGACAACGTAATATAGCAAGGTGCCCAAAGACATAAAACTAAATTCCATTTTTCCCTAGGTTTTATTTACGTGAACAAACTATTTTTAATTTGTACAATTCTTGTTATCTAGGAAATTCAAGTTTCCTTCAGTGGAGCTCAACATACATAAGGCAGGGATTTACAGTTGTGTCTGAGATGATAATTTTGATTTTCATAGGATGTGTGTAATTTTCATGCATATATGCTACCTTTTATGAAGGAAAATAATGAAGCAATTATCCACCAACACCAGGACAAATGGATTCACATGCTAGTAATGGATAGTAACTAGGTCAGTGCAAATTGATAAATGTGGTCAAAAATAACAGGTAGGAAGACAGAGATTCCTCCTTGGGTAATGTGACATTTTAGAACTGGGCCTTGAAGAAGCATATAGGTGAGTGAAGATAAAATAAACAGAATAAGAAAAGGCAGAGGGGCAGGAAACTGCAGGATCTGTTCGTTGAATAACAAGTAGTTGTGTTTTGTGTGAAGGATAGCATAATATGCTACCTGCCAGCATGCCACTTTGATATATGATTATTTTGAGCCTACATTGCTTGAAAAACAGCAAATTCAGGAAGAGGCTTTTTCCAAATTCCCCTAATCTGCCTAAAGACAGATATTTCAAAAGGAACTCAATTTTCATAAATCCTCTCTATGGGAACTTCATCAAGCATGGAAGATTGACTTTTTAAAAAATTTCTTTGCAGTAATTATTTTTAACTGCATTATTGAGATATAATTAACATACAATAAGTTGTACATATTTACAGTGTAGAAATTGATTAGTTTTTACATATGTATACACTCGGGAAACCATCACCACACTGTCTTGGTTATGTAGCTTTATATTAAGTCTTGAAATTAGATAGGATAAGACTTCAAATGACTTATCGCAGGAGAGGAAACTAGAAGTTGACATCACGCCCAGACAAACTTTGTCACAAATTATTATATTGTCTATTTATTCTTGTAAGGGCCCACTCACGTTTTCTGAAAATCATTTACTTTCACATAAAAGGCCTATATCTTTCCCTCCCCTTTATTAAGGTGGTGTTTAAGTTTGAATTCTAAGTCAACTCTTTGAGTTACTCATTTTTCCCTAGACAACTATAGACAGATCAAGAGGATGGTGACTAAAGGACAGTGATTCAAGTACGTGATAAAGGATGCAACGGCTAACAAGAGATCACATTTCATGTTTTTATTAACCCACTCAGTTCTTTCTATTTTTGTTTCCTTCACAAACAGAGAAGCAAAATAGCATAGAGGCTAAGAATAGAAATTGAAGTTAGGCCAAATAGTTTTGAGTGTCCATGATACCACCTTCCAGGTGTGTTATTGAACAAATCATTTAACTTCTCTAAACCTTGTTTTCTCAGCTGTTAAAAGGAAAATACACACCCAATTATCATAAAAATAAGTGTGATAATATACATAAGATAGCTAGTAAAATATATAGTTAGCACGAAATTCATGTTAGTTTAAATCTATATGTAATATGGTGATAACAATAGAGATTATATTTTTCCTATAGGAGGGGATTCTGTAAACATGGTAAACGATAGTGACTTTGTTCCCTTTCCCTCTACTCCCAACACCGAGCTTCTTATTCTTCCTGAACCAAGCAACTGCTGGGGCCCATCAGACATAGATGTAACTAAGGCCTTGAAGTACATTGGAGGGTGAGAGAAGGTCAGGTAGTGGAAGTTTCCCAGCACTTCTCTTGGGGGCTGAATACATGGCTGGAAAGTGCATCGTGTATGTGAATACATATGAAAAATAAATATTGAAAATTGAAAAACATTGAAAAGAAGCTAAAAAAAATAATGAATAGCAAAGTGAAGAGTTGAAAATTGTGTGAGACAGTTTTTATTTTTTATTTTTATTTTTATATTTTATATTTTATTGAATGAGGGCATTTAACTCTAGAGTTTTAATAGCAGAAGATGCAAACAAATGAGCAAGCAATAATGGACTTCTAATGACCTGATGAAAGGAAGGATAGTTGATCCTTGAATGATATAAGCTTTTCTGTAGGTCCTATACTATGGAAAACACATATTACACGTATACTCATAAAAAAGGAAACTTTCCAAGAGCCTTGCAGAAAGGCAGAATCATCTTGAAATGTCAATAGAATAGTTGTAATAGAAGTCAAATCTTCAGAGGATTCAAGAGTGAATGGGTGATAAAAAGGTTAATTTAAGGTCATTGGTCTTTCTTTTCTTGAGACTATTTGGTAATGAAAAAAAAGAGGAAAAGAGCTCAGTACTATAGTAAAATTGAGAAATTTGCATGTTTGTCTTTATAGTACAGAGAGACTTGAACATATTTTTCTAAGATATAATGAATAGTTTACAGAAAATAGAGGCAATGAAATATATATTGAAGATGCAAAAAAGGGAAAATTAATAGGAATATTAGAACTAGACTGATTATAGGGTGTGATAAAAATCCAAATATATTGGTTTGTAGTCCCACTGTTAGCCCTGTGAGGACGGGGCCACATCTCTCTTGGTCATGTTTATATTCTCAGTGCTCATTCCAAATTATAATCTTCTCAGACAAATACTTGGTGTTAATAAATGGTTACACAAGATAGAAAACATAGTCAGAAGTGTTAGCCTCAAAAGGAAGAAAAAGTGCAGTACGCATAAAGTTAGATCGAATGGCTGAGGACCTTGCAATGAATCAGTCAGAAAAAATTGATATACGTGAATGATTTGGGCTCCAAAAGAAAATGTGTTTTTGTTTTATAAAGTTTAAACGAAATACTTTGAAGTCAATTACAGTGTATGTGAACCTACGATCCAACATTTATAAGTTGTATGATGTTAAGCAGATTAATCATTTCTGTGCACTTCCATTTTCTCATTTGTTGATGAGCAAATAATACCTAACTCACAGAATAGATTTAAAAAATGAAAGGTAATGCTAAAGATAGATCACCAGCCCAAATCTATCAGTTAGCAAGCACCGAACCTATTTCAAGGTTTAGGTTTCATTGAGGGATTATTTAGGACAGTGACCTGCAATGGGGAGCCAAGAAGAAGCTGCACACTGATGAAGGCAAGGCTCCGAGGGAAGTACTGTCATAACCAACCAAGTGAGAGTCCGAACCTGACAGATGAGCACTCGAACCTGACAGACTGACGCCCAAACCCGACTCTACCATCTACCAGCTGTGTGGCCTTTGGAAATTCACATAACTTACCTTTGCCTCAGCTTATGCTTCTTTAAATTAGGTATAACAATCTTGTCTAATTTAAAGAGAGTTGCTTGAGGATTAAATGAGTTAATGTATGTAAAACACTTAGTATCTGGCCCATAACAAGTGTGTGAATATGGTAAAGTCAGGAGAAGGAAAGCATATTCAGGGAAGTGAGGAAGGGATGTAAACATTTACTTAAGGAGAATACAGGCAGAATGGGAAACAGAAATGGAATAGGTAGAGATGAGGTACAAGGTGAGGAAGGGCAGAAGGGAAGTATAGCAAATGAACATAAAATAAACAAACAAACAAAAAAAAACTCATTGGACACTGGCTCAAACATATATTTTCATTATGTTATCTGAGGCTAGATTGGTACGTGTCATGGGAATCCAAGTGATGAAATAAAATGGTATTGTCCTGAAAACTGTATTTAAAAAGTAAACAAAATATTTTTGTTATTTTAATGTTTCTCCCATATCTCTTGTTCTGGTTCATGCCTATTAACAGATTTTTTGGGAGAAAAATGTTTTTTTTTTTCTTTTATTGTCACCTGTGATTAAAATACATACTGTTAATTTAAAATTTGAAAAATTGACAACACATTTCTCTTTCAACATGTCTCAACTAGAGCTTTTCAATACTTCTATTATAAGGCTTAAAAATAACAGAAATCTTGTACTGTGGTGGATTCTAGTCAAATTTTAAACCAGGCATATCTAGCATGAAATATTGAAAAATTGAAATAATAGTACGAATATGACTAGATATGTTCTATTCTCTATACAAATGTAGAGTTCAAGAAAGTGAAATTCTCCATTTTTATATTTAACTCTTGTACATATGAAAATTATATAAATTCTAGAAATACAAGGAAAAATGTCAGATACATATCGATAGTCCAAGATTTTGGAACTTCTTGATTTTTTCAGATCTAGTAGGCATAAACAGATATGATTTAGAATGCTGAATAATAATAACAATAAAGTTATTCATAAATGTTTAGTACTATATATAGTACATGAAATAAACATACATTTTTTTAACTGTCCATAAAACATAAACATCTTAAAATCGGTCTACAATTAGAAAAGTACTGACGATATGCTCAGATCCTACCTCAATAAAACTTCATATTAGTGATAAAAATGCAAAACAATAATCACAACCCCTAAGAATTTAAACCCTCTCCTAAATAATTTTTTTTTTGGTCAAAGAGCAATCAAAATAATTACAATAAAATGTCAAAGTAATGATATAAAACACCACATATCAAACCTATAGACATAAACCAAAATTATACCTAGAGTAATAAAGTGTAACTGTAACCATTTTTATCACCAAGTAAGAAAATAAAAATAAGAGATTTGTAGCTCTTCTCTTATGGCATTGAAGAAATACCAACAAGATAAATCTGTAAAATGTAAAAGATCTCAATTAATACTCAACTTCCCCCTGCCCCAAATTGTATTAATTAGAAAAAAAATACAACACTGGTTTATTGAAAACAAAAAGTACATGGAACAATTGAAAAAAAATCTGATTTGATGGCAGGCTAAGCACATACTACAACTGCATAATTACAATCTGCAAATGTAGAAGGACATCACTGACTATCACTTGTGGTGGAACCTGGAGTAACCAATAGGGCAATTAGTCATGTTGCTAAGGAGAGAAACACAGGTAGTTCACTTCTGTACATTCCCCTCTTCATATAAGACCAGCAGGTGAATCAGTATTCACTGCTTCCAGGCAGTACAATTAGCACAAGAACTTAGACTAGGAGACAAAGACATTCTGGATCTATATGAAGCACCAAACATAAATACCCTAGAGCATGTCCCAGTCATCTCTCAAGCTCACTATAAGGATAGAGACCTTGTTCAAATTGCCTACTCATCAACTAAAGCACAAACTAAGGAAGCAGTCTAACAAAGAATTATGACTACTACAGTGGAATCAGAAATCATGATCAGCAGAAATCAAAGAAGCCAACATTGCAAAAGAGAGACAACAGATTCAACAAAGAGAAGAAGCAATTTTTAAGTAAAGAAAATTGATGGATTAAGCAGACAGGCTTTTTAAATACATGTATTTATTTTTTTTTCAGATAGCTAATAGAGAATATTGCATATGAAAAACAAAAAGGGCATATAAGAAAACAAATTTTATTACAAGTAAAATCCAAAAAGATGTTACTTTTATGAACTTTGTCTATTGTATAGACTATGTCTAATATGTTCACTAACTCATCAAAATATCTAAAATGAATCTTATAGATAATTGGATAGTTGATACAAGTGCAATTGCATTGACAATACCCATCACATCTTTCTCAGGGTTTGCTTGTTCAAATATAAATAATTTCATAGAAAATTTGAAGATGCAATCATAAAGATGGGTAGTGTCTGTCAGACCCCTTGACATAACCAAAGTCCTAGTTTTGTATCTGAGATTATAACTGGAACATTTATGTGAATGCCTTTTCCTAGAAATTCTGACAAATATAGCTTTACATCTACAAAATGTGAACCGGTGAAACAAAAAAGATAACTAGATACTTTTATCCAGCATCATAAGCCAAAAAAATACAATGTGAAATTACATATTCTTTTTCAGTGGTATTTATTAATCCTTCTTCATCGATCACTGTACAAAAATTGGATGGCAAAATTGAAAAATATTTAATTTTAAGAGGTAGTTGTACATTGGAGAACTAAGCATAAATGCTATAGAAATCAAACATTGGACTAAATAGTCTAAGTAACAACACCATCTAAAGCATAAATTAAATCTGCATAACCTACTGAATCTTGTTCTCTGATGAGAAGGAAGAAAATTTTTTGACATAATAAAAAGTAAAACTTCACAAACTATAAGAGTCTGTAAAAATATATAATTGATTTTTATCTTTCTATAATTTACTGCTCTTTTCCTCATCTCCATGAAAAGAGTTATTTATAAATAATTTTTTAAAGTATTGAGAGCACAATTGCGCCAGAAGCTGTGGAAAAAGCCCTTGAAATAAATATACGTATAGAGGATTGTTCTTGAATTTAAAGTCTCAAGATTTAGTGAAGAAAAAAAGACAAACTGTTAAATTTCACATACTACTAATTTTATAAAATATATGATGATAAAATGCTATGGGGTCACTCCAGGAAAAGTCTTAATTCTGCCTGGAACATTGCAAAAGTATTTCCAGAGAAGGTAACATTTAATTTGGTTCTTGAAAGAGAAGTAGTTTCCAGACAAAGAAGGAGACATATGTCTAGCATAAAAGCAAAAATGTAAAAATATCAAGAACTGACAAAGCACTGCTGTTCAGGCAGTCGCAATACGTTCAATATGACTACAGAACAGAGCTCAGGGTTTGAAGATTCAGGAAAAGAGAAAGTAAGCCAGGTGGGACCACTTTTAATCCACACTAAGATGTTCCTACTTAATCTTTGAGCCACAGATAGGTTTGACAGCTTTGTTATATTTTATTTTAAATGACTGTATGCTCATTTAAAAATCAGAACATTAATAAGATATACCTAAAAAAATAAAATTGCCAGTTTTCTGAACCACCAGAAATAACTACCAGTAGCATTTGTGGACAAGTTTTTCAGGCTTTTCCATTTCCATATTAAAACACACACACACACACACTCTCTCTCTCTCTCTCTCTCTCTCTCCTCCTCTCTTCTCTCTCTCTCTCTCTCTCTCTCTTATCATGTAGTGTTTCGTCCCTTGCTTTTTCTACTTACAGATATGTGGAATCTCTCTCTAATGAGTAGAATTGTACATTAGTTTTTTAAAAGATACATGATATTGTGTAAATTAAGGTTATTGTTAACAAGACAGACTTTCAAAGAGTAGTGACATCAACGAATTTGATTTTTAGATAAATGACTCTGAGAAGTGAAAGATCTATTGAGTGAGAAAATGTGGATAGAAGAGCTCATTTGGTTGCTATGAGAATTCCCTAGATGATTGAAGGGTTAAAGATGAGGCTGGGAGTAATATAGGGACCAAGAAATTAGAGAAGAGAAGCTGAATCTAAGCGATATATTAAAGGCAAAATTCATTCTACTTGAACGTAATTGGCTCAAAGTAAGGGTGGGCAGTAAAGGGTTACATATCAGTCCTGGGTTGTTCAAACTCCATGTTCCAAAGAAAGGAATGTCTTCAGAACCTGCCCTATCCAACTCCTAGATCACCTCTGTGCCCTTGGAATATTCTGCCTGAGAAAAGTGTTTTATATGCTTGGTGCTTTATGTTTTTGCTGAGATTATAGGTGGGTCTGCTGGTGTCTGAGTAGCTACATGCCTACATAACTGACCCCCAATAAAAGCCCTGAACCCTATGGCTTGGATGAGCTTTCATGGTTAGCAACACTGCATAATGTTGTCACACATCTCTGGGAGAGTCAAGAGGTCCTGTGCTACTTCACTGGGAGAGGACACTTGCAAGTTTGCTCCTAGTTTCTCCTGGACTTGACCCAAGCACATTTTTTTCCTTTGCTGATCTTAACCTATATCATTTCACTTTTATAAACCATAACCATAAGTATAATGCTTTCCTGAGTCCTGTGTGTCCTGGCAAATCATGGAGCCTGTGGGGGTAATCTTGAGAAGCCTTACACAGAGGGTGATAGAAGGTTCAGAGTCACTTATCCTGAGAAACCAAGGAAATTGTGTGTCATTAACTAAAACAGGAATCATGAGAGAAATAACATGTGTGAGTTTGTGAAAACCAGGACAAGGAGTTTAGTGTTAGACATGGTCAATTAAATGATAAGAAGAAGGAGGAAGACCATTATGCAAAAGAGCCAATAGCCAAGGGGTGTCACAGCCTCCAAAACCCAATTCTTCTCTGGAGTCTCTAAACAGAATCAGCCCTACTGACATCTTGATTTTAGCCCCCAAAACTCATTTTGAACTTCAGACCTCCAGAATTGTAAGAGAATACATTTGTGTTTTAAGACACTCAGTTTTTGGTAATTTGTTTTAGCAACAATATTATACTAATGCAAACTCTATTCATTCTTCTGTAAATACACATTAAAGCTATTCTAAGTTTGAGACAATTATTAATAACATCACTATGAACATTTTTCCACAGTGCTTTTGGGAAAAATTTACTTGCAAAGGGTGGTTAGGAATTTCCGGGTCATAAAATAGTTGTATGTTTATGTGGTTAGAAACTGACAACTTTCAAAAGTAGATGTACCATTTTATATCTCACCACTTGTTCTGCATTTCCAAAAATTTGGTGTTTTTAGTTTTTTAAATTTTACACACATATATACATATGTGTAAATATACATATAAATACATATATTTTTTACACCTACATATATATACATATGTGTAAATATACATATAAATACATATATTTTTACACCTACATATATATACATATGTGTAAATTACATATAAAATATATATAAATGTGTGTGTGTGTGTGTATATATATATATTTTTTACACCTATGGCACCTGGTCTTCCTAGGTGGTCTCTCATCCAAGTACTAACCAAACCCAACCCTGCTTAGTTTCCAAGAGCAGACGAGATTAGACATGTTCAGGGTGCCATGACTGTAGACAATTTTATGTATTTTGGTAGATGTATAGTGGACTATCTTTGTAGTATTAGTTTGCGTTTTTCTGATGGCTAACTGTTTTGAACACATTTCACACACAGATTTTGAGATTTTGATAAAAATCATGCGCTTTATAGACAAAAAAGAGCATATATAAATGAAAAACATTTTCCACATGATTTCAGGGGGCTCACAGAACCCCAACACCTTTTCCTCCTTGGACTCTTGGCCAAGGCTTGATCTTGGCTATTGCTGTTTTCTCCAGCTTTGCCTCTCCCCACATTCTTCCTCACACCTTGTGTTTAAGCAGTCTTGAATACCTTAAAGTGTCTTGCCCAATTAGACTGTATCTTCATTCCTTTGAAGTGCCCTACCTCCTTCAGATTCTGGTTTCTAAATCTTCAAGCTTCATTTAACACTTAGCTCACTAATTTTCTTTCCAGGGAAGTTTTCATTGATCTTCTTGAAGTCTCCTTTTTATCAAGTGTCTCCTAATACCCTATCTTTACTTTTGTTACCAAAGTTGCTATATTCGCTATAATTATATGTTTATTTGTGTCTCCCTACATTATGGACATCCTGAAGGCAGTGACTCCGTTAATAGTCATATATTAATGGAGTATAAAGCTTATGGCAGACAGTCAAATGTTTGTTGAATGAATAAAGACAAAATATTTAACTTAAAAAATTATATTGCCAGTAGTGATTGCTTCTGCAATGCTTCTGAATATCTAGAATTCATTGTCCAGTGTAACTGATATAGTCTAAATATATATCTTCATTAAAATTATATATATATATATATAAAATCCTAGACAGTTTGGGAGGGCAGAGGAGAGCTATCTTGTGACAAATTAATTGTAAAAGTTTAATTTTATTGTAAATTTGATATTAAAAAAGATATTTCTGCCCCCCCCCTTTTTTTTTTTTGCTTTCATAAGGTTCTCTTCATATTTGTATTAAGTTCCTTATCCCAAAGAATTATGATTTTTTTTTAAAGATGTATGTTTGTCTCTGGATAATAAACTCCTTAAATCAGTTTTCATGTTGTTGTTTTGTTTCGTTTTAATAGTGCAGAATAGGTGTTAACAAATCTTTGTTAACTGGGATTTTTTTTTTTTTTGTCAGATCATTGACCAGAAAGTGCCTGAGTGGGATCTAGTCTGACAAATGTTATCATCTGACACTAACACTTGTGCCAGCTCTGTTTTGTTCCCCCCCCCCAAATCCATAGACAAGCTAAAGGCAGAAATATGCCAGGAACCAGTCTTTCTAAAGAGCATGGCAACAATTCTGCCTCCAGCTGTTAAGCTTGTGTTAGTTCCATGGAAAGAAAAGGTTATGCCTCACTTCTGGTGAATGTCACATTCTCCCTCACCAGAAAGAGTGCAGGCTGCTGGGTATAGTCCCATCCAAGCAAATATATTTCTGCTTTAAAAAGAGTAATTCCAGCTAGTGTTCAAGTACATGACTTTCTTGGACAGGGCTGACCTGTCACCCTTCTTTGAACCAAGACACAGTTGTTTTATCACTTACCCATTCATCAAATAATATATTTTGAAGTCTCAACAGCAAATCCTTAGCTGCACACAGTAGTTAAAGGAAATTGAAAGAAGCAGCTATACTAGACTTGTACTAATAAGCGTATACAAAAAACTGCTTATAGTATTTTCTTCTAACCATGTAAACTTAATCTATTTATTGCTAATAATTTTATCTTGAGAGTTAGCAAAGTAAGAAAGATCCAAATTTATTATTTAATTTTGTTCAAACACATCCTCATTATTTTTTTCTTCCTACAAATGTCAGAATATAATTGTTCTATTTTCAAGCATTTGTTCCACAAGGATTTCTCTTTCCACCTTTGGTTTCTCCTTAGTGCTTTGACTCATTATTTTCATCAGCTTGCTACTTTTTTTTCCCTTCTCCTTGCTCTGAAAGACTCCCTACTCTCCTTGAATAGCTCTTTTTCCTACTACTTTGGCACCACTGAGCTAGCTATAACTGAAAAAAATGCTTTTTAAAGGCTCATCCATTAAATCTATTATGCCATTTCTAGATGATAAATGTGACTAGGTTAAAGAATTTAAAATAGGACAGCCAGCAATATTTTTTGCAATCCAAGCCAATTTCCAAACATTTCTGACAACAAAATTGAGCTTTAAAAAATAAACCTCTTAATGCTCAGTGTTGGCAGACTGTGAATGATAAGTGGGGATATGAGAAAAAATTTGTCATAATTCTCCTACTCAAAAGTGCTATTGTGCTAGAGTGAACTCTGAGTGTCACTAAGGATATTTTTTCTAAATTTTAAGCTTAGTATAGTATTAAAATATATAACAAAACATCAAGTTTAAGCTAAAAATATAGTTTACCTATATTATCAATCATAAACCACAAACTAATCATATTTATTCTGGTATTAACAAAATGTTGGGGAGAAAAAACTGTTTATATCTTTTTAAAATTAATTAATTTTTTAAATTGAAAAAATGATTTAATATTTTCCCCCCATCAGCCTCCCCAAGAACTGTTTCTAAATACACAAGCATGTTGAATCACTCTCAGGCAATACATAGGGTACTTCTCGAGTGCCTAATCTAATCTAATTGTGTGCACATACCAGCACAGAGGTAGCAAAAACTACATATACGGGGAGTTTTATGCAAGCAATAATATATGCAACTCAACTCATGCTTAGCACATAGCTCCTTGAACAGTTTTCATAGATTTTCAGTTTACCAAGGACATTAGATATGTACACTGAGGAGTGTTACAGTATGTTTTATTATTTTGAAGAGTAATTTGTTAATAATAAGCATAATGGTCATTAACATTCTTCTCCTACACAAACTTTTTCAGAAAATATTTTGATTCATGATTACAATTACCAAGCATAAAATCAATACATGGTATTTTTAAAAATTATTTTGTATGGGTTCCTCCAAAATTCAAACAGTTAAAATAATCATATAGGGTCATTTTTCTGCAAAGTCTCAGTATGCAAAGTATGATTTTAATTTCAAGACTAAATGCAGGGAATTTAAGGAGCATGACAGAGATGTATCCTAGTTAAAATGACTTCTCAACATCAGGTGTAATACAGGACTCAGGTCATATTGGGGCATAATTGTGATGTAAACTCCCTTTCATAATTGCAGGCTGTACAAGCAAATTGACTAGTTCCTTGAACACCTAATATTAGATGTTTTACATATTCTTTGGTTAGGAGACCTGGGTGAGAGCATGAAAATAGCTATTACATTAGATTATTGTTTCAATTGGAAAAGTCAAACTTAATCCTTTGATACTTGGTTTTCCACTTGTAAAATGATGAAATCGTATTTGACAACTTAAAAAGTCTGGTCCAAACTCCCATAAACTAGAAGGTCTACAAATGTGTACCTAGTCATTAAATCATATAAACAGAGTTATGTATAGCAGGACATTTTTGTCTGGCTGTTGCCAGCGTAGACAACACTTTTCCTGCACACCTCTGTTTTATTCACGAATGTATTTGCTGCATAAATGAGAAAAGGGTAGCGAATTTGGGGGCTAAACTTTATCATGAGATAAAGATGAGGAAGCCGAGCTGAAGAAGGGAGACAGAAGTCAGACTTTTCTCTCAGGACTAATTTTTAGTGACTGTGTGAAACACTGGGCTCAAGCACAACTATTTCAGAGAACACAGTGACACAGTGTGGCACAAAGAAGGAGTCCTTTCTTTTCTCCTGTGTTTACAACCTCCCATTGTTCTGGTCCACCGGCATCCTTTGCTTTGGAAGAACCGGGAATAGCTAAGACAAAGTGTTGATCTCAATGTGGCTAACATAATATAGGAAATGTATTGGCTTGTGGAACTACCTAAGCCAGGGTTAATAGAGTCAGGGTTAATTGTGTTTCTCAAGCCTATTTCTTCAGTATTGACCTCACTTTGGTAGGACCTTCCCTCATCACTGCAATGTGGCTGGTAGCCAGGGACAAGTTCTTGTTGCACAAGCAGCAGCACAGAAAATTTCTTCCAGTGTTTTCCACGGAGAAAAAAAAAGAGAGAAAAAGCCCCACCCCCGCCATCCCCTGAAGTCACACTAAACGTTGCTCGGTGTCTCCTGTGGTCAAGGATTTGAGCATACAGTCACCCTAAGCCGAGAGTCGATTGGGGTCCACGCCTGAAGATTGAGGGTGAGGAACAAATTCTCCTGAAGCCTTCTCACTGCAAATGGGGAAGTGGGGATTTCCTGAAGTGAAATCGGGGTAAGATATATGAAGGAAGGGAGACCACGTGCTGATGACCCGTGTCTGAAGTAGTGGCAGTGCGTGGTGAGAATCTTAAGTCCTTAAACATAAGGAGAGTATTGTCTTAAAATTATACAATTATACATGCAATATAAATATCTCATAGCATTTCCCCTCTCCTCCATTATTTCCCCAACATCTCTTGTCACTTCCTACCCTACGCTTCCCACCGGTAGTGTCCAATAGAATACAACACAAACAGAAATGCCGTCACATACATAATTTTAAATTTTCTAGTAATATTAACAAAGTGAAAAGAAAGATAATTTTAATATACTTTATTTAATCCAACATGTTAAAAGTATTATCATTTGAACATGCAATCAATTTAAAAATGTTATTGAGATATTTCACTTTGCACTGACTTTTTGAAACCCAATGTGCTATACTTTATTCCACATATTACAACTATTCAACTCCATACTCTAGTCATATTAAACCGCTTCCTCTTCCCCAATGTTTCAATCTTTTTCTAACTTCTTCACTTCCTATGTGCAATTTTCTGGCTTGGAACATCCTTTCCTCTTCCTCTCTGTCTCCCAACTCATCCTTGTTGATCTTGGTAAATGTAGTTTTGTCCTTCAGGGCTGACATGGGCTATCAGAGCATCCATCTGACCCTGTATCTTGCTTTGGCCAATGAATTAGCAGATGAGGCCTAAGCAGAACCTTGAAAAGTACTTGTGAATTGTTCATATCTTGTACCAGGGCCATTTCCAAAAGATAATGTCCCCAAGCTAGCTAGCTGGACCCTGGGAAAGGAAGAGAAATTTGTGGTGTAGAGCACAGTCATTTACCTAAGCTCACCACAGCTGACCTCTACAACCAACAACAGAGCTTCCCAGCCCCACCTAGAGAAGATCAGCTGCCCCTACCTACGCACCAACCTAATTAGGTAGTTGACATCCTTAATCAAGAAAATGTATTATTATTAATAAACCATTGGATTTTGGGGTGGTTTATTATGCAATTTTTTTTGTGGCAATAGCTGTTTCCACATTTGCAAAACAGATAATAACCACATATACATCAGTGATTTTGTGAACATTAAATAGCTTAATTTATGCAAAGGAATAGAAGAATTCTTTGCTTCTAGAAAGCACTATTTATGTTTGCTATTATTTGTAAAATGAAAAATAATGTGTAGCTGAAGAGATTTCTAAATGCTTGATCAAGATAGATTGATAGTAAAAGGTTGAAATTTGATTCTGAATTGACTGGACTACCTCAAATATCTAAAACTTTGACTTTTCAGAATGTACTAGACAATCAAAGGCCATAACTAATGAAAATTATTCTTGAGAAATGCAACAGGAAATAATACAAATAGCATGGACTTTAGAGGCAGACAGAACAATCTCATTCATTGGATAAACATTTAAGTGTTCTCTGAGAGCCAGACTTTCTGCTAGGCATGAGAAATGTGAAAGTAAATTCAAGAGGTTTCTGTCTTAAATAACAGAAAAAAAAAAAATCAAGCCCTTCCTCTGACACTTACTATTAGTATGAACTTGGGTAATTAATGTTTCTAAGCCTCAGTTTCTTCACTTGTAAAATATTACCTGTTCCCTATAGGGTTTGTGAGAATTAAATAAAATGACTTATGTAACAGGGCTGTCACATCTCAGACAGTCGAAAAATAATAGTTTTTCTTCTTACTTTTTTTTTCTCCTTTTCATAAGAGTACTCTCACAGTTCTTTATGAATCTCATGATGACTAAGTAAAATTAAATTTCCTCACAGCACCTCACAAGAGAAGAGAATTAATTTAAAAAAGATACTTGAGTAGAATTACTTAAGTACACTCAATTGTAATTATGGAATTCAAATCCCAAGTAAATAAAAACAATTTAATCAAAACTAAGTTGTGTTATGGGATCAGAAGTGGCTCTAACAAGCTGTAAGGACAGTTATTTTCATTTAACTTTCAAAGTATCATTCATTGGGTATCTCTGTTCTTGCCTCATCCTCTACTTCCTCCCTAAGGACTTGAGAAAGAACAGTTTATCACTTCAGCAACTCATTTGAATATTTTAAGTGCTTTTCTCTAATTCTGTGACAGATATTATTAGTTAGCTTACTCCTTTTTTTTTTCATGTCTTCCTCTGCTCTAGGGAATTGAAAAATTACATAAATATTTCTTAGCCTTTTTTGCATATGGGAAGGTCATAGTTCAGTCTAATATGATATAAGGGGAAATCTCTAAGGGGCTTCTGAGAAGAATTTTATCTTTCTGTTGAAAATGGGCTATTCTTTTTAATTTTCTTCCTTGAGCATAATTCTGATGGAGTTTCCAGAATAATCTAAGATGAAATGGGAAGTATAGGGGAGTGATAGGACTCTGCTGCTTGATGATACTAAGGAATGACATTACAAATATTTAAAAATAATTACCACATGGGCAGCAATCATTTAGAAGAGAGATCAGTCTGATTGAAATGAAGGCTAGCCAGTTCAACATACTTTGCAAAGTGCTGAGAATCAGCACTAATATCACTGACATGTTAGAACAAGTTTGGACTGAATTCCAACCCCTGAAGCAACTCTTGTGTATACTTTTGCTTGCAAACAAAAGCATTTTTAATAGAAACGAATTCTCTATCAGAATCCACAAATGGTGCAGCACTATGGAAAGAGAATTTTGTAAATGTTTACGGGTGGAAATGTAAAAGAAACAAACAAACAAACACCCAACAGCAGCATCTACTTAGACTAACAGCCATTGATAAAATTAAAATACTTCATGTGAGCACATCATCTGAGAAAGGCACTTGAATTAACATTTTATATGCCATAACTTTGTAAATCATTTTGAACAAAATAAAAATGAAGGAATCTGTACAACTCTATGCTTATAGTTAACAATGCTGTGCTGTGCACTTAAAATTGTTTAAAAATACATCTCATGTTTTATAACTACAATTTAAAAAAAATGATGGTAAGGTTTGATTCAAAGAAGTGTTTATTTGAAGAATAGTTAAATATTCTTCAAATAAATGTTTAGATAATAATCAGTGGTTACTAACTAGTTGCCTAAAAAATAAAACCTGAAGTCTTCACACGATTTCTCTCTCTCTTTACATTTTGTTCCTCTTCATTATGAACATACTTCCTCAGGCAACATTCAATATTTCCTGCATATTGCATAGATCACACATTTTTTATAGTTCCTAGGACTATTCTTTCTGCATCTTCAAGAGCAGAGATGATGGTGTGTGAAAAGCAAGACTCTGGAAAAAGACATACCTGAGCTTGACTCCCATTTCTAGTTCTCTACATGCTACTTATTCTTGGACATGTTTCTTCAACTCTTCTAACCCTCAAATTTCCTCACTTGCAATGTGGAGATGATAATGAACACCTCTTTGTTCTAAGTAAGGCTGCTTGTTTTAAGTACAAAGAACTGTGCCTGACACATAGAAAAAACTCCACGAGTCTTCATTTCATTTCACTTCTAATTTGAATTGCCAGTGACTGGACATGAATCTTTGCTGAATTGAATTGACTCTTTCACTTCACAGTTTAGATAAGGAGAAACCTTCTCAAAGTCTTTTTTGACATAGCAATCCCACAGTGATCTCTTCCTTACTGTACTTATTAGACATCTCTTGTACTGCAGAACAGGGGTGTAGCCCATATTGTATTGTATAATGCTTTTTAGCTATAGCCATACTTATACCCATAAACTCTAAAAAGTGATTATTACTGCTAGTGATTAATATTCATCCTGCTGGTATCCCTCTTGTTTCACACTGTGCTTTTTCACAGCAAATATAAATATTTTTCACAAAATATGTTTTGTTTTTAGAAACAGACAGTGATTTTAAATATGCCAAAGTCTCCTATCTATATGCTTCAAATAGAGATTTTCCACAACATATGAAAGATCAAATACATCCCTAAATCTCAGAAGACAACTGTAGCCTGTTTGAAAATTAGGTAATCTATTTTTTCTCCTAAAGTAATAAATCTGTGTCTCTATCAAAAAATATCTTCTATAATAAAGTTTCAATATAAACTCCTTATTAAATAAGTTTTACCTAGGAAACCAATTTTAAATTAATTTGCAAATGAAATTTTTTCCTGAGAGAATCTACAATTTAAATTTCACACATTTTCAAATAAATAATCTCAAAAGATGATTCTTTAACTGACCTGGAGAAAATTAACCAAATGAAGAGATATTTAAGTTTTTCTTTTTCTTTTTCTCTTTTTTTCTGAAAAATGCTCGCCGAAAGCACTAAAGTTTTATTTTTATTAACTCTTATTCTACTAAATTTTCTCTTTACTTAAGTTATATGAAGATGAAATTTCTTTAACCCAATGTTAATTTTAATAATATAATTAGATTATTTTTTGATGTATAGTGACTATTGTTTACTTAGTAAAAGTCAAACAAGGTATAAAAATACAATTCTCTTTAAAATCAATTGGCAAAATCTGAGTGAAAGCAAGGGTTTGTGGGGGAGGGGATCATAAAAGAAAAAACTGTTTAGAATGCATGCCACTTAAAATATATTTTATGCTAATATATATTAATGCATTATGTACTACATATAATTCTAATATTTACATAGAACCAGTTAGGTCTTAATATTGTTAGTTTATATGGGATGATACATTTTCCCTGCTAATTTTGGTAATTGGTGTTTTTCTCCTCAACAGACTACCTTAAATCATTTATTACTTATAATTTTTAAAGCATTCAATATCAAAAATATTAAACTTAGTCATTTAACAATGCAAGTATTATCTTGTCTTAAACTATTTTTCTAATGGATGCCTCCCCAAACAGTAGAAATCCATATTCAAATATTCACTCTGGATCTGGTTCCACTTGTCATTCTGCCTACTCCAGACACTAATAAACTGACTTCCTAATCCAGATATTATCCTTAACCATAAGATGATTAGTTGAAGATTACTGCAATCACAATAATCAAATAAACCACATTCATTCAGGAAACCATTAGCTTTAGTATAAACCTATTTTAAACAGACTACGAAATAATATTGAAATTGAATTAAGAGAACATCTGCAATCTTTCTTTACTGAGGAGTTGGTAAAGCCCATAGGTCATGAGTGGTTAAGCAGTTGTTTCTATTCTGGATCTATGTACTTTGTCTTTATCAGCTTTCACTTGTGTCTGTGTTGTTCTCTGCTCTTCTTTGGGTCTGGTGGATAGCCCTGAGTCAAGCTTGTATAGCTTAGCCTCTTGTCATTTTTTTTTTTTTCTGTTTGAAAACCTCAGTTATTAAAGTGCAGATTTTCATCAAGTATGTGTCTTTACATCTGGCTATTTCTCCTTCTATTTGCTGCTGTACGATCGGTGTACACGCTAGAAGTGCAGATCTATAATTCCTTTAAAAGTCCTGGGTCCCTCACTGGAAATACTTTGGAAAGCTTGGCTCTGAAATGCCTTCTTCACTGTGATGACGGATGTTTTAAGACTTCTTGTGTTTTGGAAGGGTTGAGTGCATCCCTATTGCTGCTTTTCTGTGATCCATTATGAATTTAACTCAATCACTCCTTCAGCAAATATTTATTGAGCCCTTACTTTATTTCAGATTCTGAAAACAGAGAGAAATCCCTGTCTTTCTGCCGATTCCAGGCACAAATAAACTGACTGCGCTTCATCTTCATGAAGCCTAACTCCTAGAGGTGAAGATAAGCAATAATAATAAAATAAGTGGAATATATGGTGTAACAGAGGAGGATGAGTGCGTAGAGAGAAAAGAGGGAGGTGATTGGTAGGACCAAGGTGGAAAGTGTTGCAAATGTTAACAGAAAAGTGAGGGAAATGCCCCAACCTTGCTGAAGCAAACAAGGCAAGGTTTTTAATATTACTAATTACTGTACTGGGTTTTTTTTTGTTGTTGTTTTTTTTTTGTTTTCTCCCTATGCTTCATGACACACTGCTTGCTATTATGTGTTAAGCAATAAGCAACATGGTCCTCCCTGACTCAAGGAACAACAGGGAAAAAGCTGCTCGATCCTTTTATATTCTGCTAGCATTGGACTTTAGAAAGAGTATGTTTCCCACAGTGAAAAGTCACTGAAGTTGAATCTAATTAACCACCTGCATCAAAATCATCTGAGATGGTGTTTCAAAATTCAAATGCATTCCAAATCAGGATCTCTGAAAGGTGAGCTCATGGTTCCAAACACTTAAATACCTACCTCACTTGGTGATTCTTATACATGCTGTTTAAGATTAGGAAAATGGCTTATAGCCACCTTAGGCCCAGGCAAGGACCCTGTCCTAGCTCAGCCTTTTTAGGGAAACATGGGCCCTCTGAGGAAAAAAAAAACCTCTGAGACAGAACTTAGTGCAGGAGGTGTATTAGGGAGACTCTTTGTGATCAACACTTCAACACTGGAGAAGGGAGGGAACTAAAGCAAAACTGGGCGGAAGCACTGCAAAGTTAGAATTCGGCTTTCGTGACAGCCTTGGCTGACCACAAGGGAAGCCCAGGAGTTGGAATCGGTGTTGTCCCACATGGGGACAAAATGGCAGGACTTTACATCCTACCTTAACCTGTTGTTGGCTATGGCTGCCCAGGGAAGAATATGGCCTTGGGCTAGCTGTCTGTCTGTAGGTGAAACCTCCCTGGAAGGGCTGAGAGGCCCCTGGCACTGAAGACTGCGAGTTTTTCCTGGATGAAATATCTGGGTGGTGTATTGTCAGGTCCACCACGTTTGACTGTCCCTCTGTCTGTGCCCTGTCCCATGGGCTGAATACTTGTGGAATTAAGAGGAGATGGTCACCTAAAGCCCTCGCCACCCTCTTCTCTAGACTATACTCTGAATACCCAGGACTTAGATTTCCCTGCTCAACCAACATTCAGAACTACATATGGGGCCTATGTTGGCCTCTTCCCCAGAGCTGACACACACCACCAATGTGTGCAGCCTGACACTGATACATGCTGTATTCAAGGCAACTCATGATGCTGGACTGGCATGGGAAGAGAATGAGGGAAGCTGTCAGCCCAGGAATCCAAAACTATTCAATGCAAACATATACTCTCAGGTTGTCATGTTGGGATACATGTCCAAGAAGGATGCTAGAACATATTTTATTTAACAGGTTGTTGGTTCAATTGATAACATTTTATTAATTAGAGATATGGTGTAGGGCTCTCTCCATTTGTACTTTTTCCCCAGACCTAGAAAATATAATTTTAGGGTCTGAAAAAAATAGTTGTCTCTGATGAGAGGAAAGTAAAATAATGATTTTTTTTTTTTTACTCATAGTTTTTACATTATCATGGACCACCAAGGTAAGGCACTATAGTAATGGAGTAATTTATTGAGTAGAAGCAGTGTAGGCTTCAAGTTCTTTCCTACTAACTGAAAGCAAAGATGTTTGTATTCTAAATATTAATTGTGCTGGTTTCATTTACATGATGAGCCGTACTGCCTGGCAGGTTGGAGGATTGCAAAGATCCTATTTATATAGGATTGTAAGTACTTCCTAAGGAATTGTTCACAAAAGCACCTCCAAAATTGAAAACTATATTAATACTCTAGGAGTCACTTTTATGCTGAAGAGAGAAGAGTAGAAACAGAAAGAGTTTATTTCACCATCAGAACCCAAGGTTTGGGGACAAGAAGATGACACCGATTCTGCAGAGATGGCTCTCCTGAAACATGGTGACCTCATTGCATAAATTTTTTTTCTCTAAGAATTAAAGTCAATGCTCTATTTTTTTTTTTTTTAATTTCTGGAAGCTGGGGACATGAGTGCCTCAGTTCTGAAAGACTGGTTGGGGTACAGCCTCTGCTGCATATACCCATGTCTTTCTCCACCCATTCTAATAGTCATTCATCCATTCACCCCAAACATAGTCATTGAGTACTATTGCCAGCCACTATCTTAGATGTGGGGATATAGTAAACTACACAACTACTACTTTGTGGAGGCCACGTTCCAATAAAAGAGCAGATACTCGAGATTTTAAGTGGTAATACATGCTATGAAGAAGCATAAAGCATGATAAGACATACAAACAATGAAACAATGATAAAGAATGTTATTTATATCCTATGCTCAGAGATGAGCTTTCTATTGGTGTTCTTCTGTGGTTCCGTACATGTTTTAGGATTGCTTGTTCCTTTTCTCTGAAAAACGCTATTGAAATTTTGATAGGGAATGTACTGAATCTACAGATTGCTTTAGGTAGTATGGACATCTTAAAAATAGCAGTTCTTCTAATCCATGAGCGCACAATTTTTTCATTTGTTCTTGTCTTCAATTTTTCCTACATGTCTTGTAGTTTTCAGTATACGGGTCTTTCACTTCCTTGGTTAAATTTATTTCTAGGTAATTTTTTTGATACAATTGTAAATATTATTTTCTTAATTTCTCTTTCTGATAATTTGTTATTGATGTATAGAAATGCAACAAATTTTTGTATATTGATTTTGATTCCTGCAACATTACAGAATTTGTTTATTAGTTCTAACAGTTTTTTGCTGGAGTCTTAAGGTTTTCTATACATATTATGTCATCTACAGATAGTGAGTTTTACTTCCTTCCAATTTGAATGCCTTTTATTTCTTTTTCTTGCCTAACTCCTTTGGCTAAGACTTCCAGCATGCTCTCTGGATATATAGTTTTAAGTTGCCACAGTTTTCATAGTCTCTCCTTGCTTCCAATCCATGTCTGATAGAATTGGAGACTTGTTATGCTCTGCATCTGTGTGGACGAAACCCTGACACACAGCCTAACAGTTAACAACTTTTTAAAATTCCACTACTGCTGCACTCCATCCCCTGGCTGTAAAATGGGTAAAGCACCTGGATCCGCACTGATGACACCTGTCTGACTTGGTATATCATCACCTGGCCTTTGCGATTGCCCTCTGGCCATGCCTTTTAGATGGTTTGAATGCCCACATTCTGCTATACATTGTCATTTATGTATGTCGATTAGTGATGCATGGTTATCTTTGAATTATATAGTGCTTCTTTTCTTTATAATTTCCTGTATTCTTTCCATATTATGTAATAAGCATGTATTTATTCATCTATAGTTATAAAAATTGACATTCATTGAATAAATACTTGCACAAGGCACTATGCCAACAAATTAAATTCATTATCTCTTTCAATTTTCATAGTAATATTATAAATTAATTTTTAATTTTTACTTAATAATTGAAGAAACACGGTCTTGGAGGTCAAATGAGTTGTTCGATATCAGGTAACTAAAAAGTGACACTTAGATTGGAACCCAGTCTGTTAGGCTCCAATCCTATGTTCTTACCCAGAACCCTAAAATGCTCAAAAAATTTTAAAACCAATTTTTAAAAGGAGGGGTTTCTAAACCCCTCTAATTATTCATTCTCTATATTTCCATACCCCATCCTAATAAGCGTCATTATGTTTTGTAACAATGTGTTATTTTTCCAGTTTCTGATCTCATAATTCATTTTTATCTGTTTGTTTATACCCCCTACATTCTTGGAAACTGATGCTTGATACTTGACTAGGATTTGATTGATATAAATGGGTAAAGTACAGTGGGGCATCGGTGACACCGCTGAGGTGACATCTAGAGAAAATCTGTTTAGACCATGGCAACTGTGGTCAGAGAAGTATTTGTTCAGAAAGATGCTAAGATGGTTGTGTCTCTCACTGTACCTGATTTTCCTAGAAAAGTTCAGTTCATGACACAAAATACTATGCACCCATTAACTATCATATTTCCAAATAATGTCCAAACAATTTCATGAAATTCTTATAAGATAATATTACTATAATTGAAAAATCCAGAACCACATAATTTCAATTTATATTTTTTATTATTTATTATTATCTATGCCTGCATAGTACCTGGCCTTCCTCGGTGGTCTCCCATCCAAGAACTAACCAAGGCCCGACCATGCTTCGCTTCCGAGATCAGACATTGGGCTTGTTCAGGGTGGCATGGCCATAGACCATGGACCATGGCTCCATTGGGGTGTGAACTTAGGACTGTCTGCATGCAAAGCAGATGTGCTAACCGCTACACTATGGAACCACATCCTGATTTCAGTTTTTAAATAACAGCATATATGTGATGAATTAATGTGTGTGTTATGACTTTGTTAAATTAACATTTGTTAAGTGGAGCATAGGGTGCAAGATGGTGGGCCATGGTTCAATGACAGACTACAAGAAAAATTGAAATACAGAGTTTTATTACTCACAGGTACTAGAAAAATACCCACTACACCTGGAGTGACTACTTGGGGAGGTATAGACAGAAAGCAGACAGAGAAACAGGACCTGGGGCACATGCCTTTATTAAGGTGTGTGGGTGGAATGCTTTGGGGCTTCTAGGATAGGGCTAGATTGGTCAATTAAAACCAACTCTGTAAACCCCACAGAAGTCTTATTTAAAGGTCACTAAAAGGGAAGGAAAGCATTGAGAGGCAGGGGAGACTGTTGATCACATTAGCTGTTGGAGAAGTCACATCAGGAACATACATTCGCTTGTGACTCTACAGGCATGTGCTTACATGAAGGGGCTAGTGTCAGGTTAAGGTTTTGCTGGCCACTTGGCCAAACAAAGAAGGTGTCAGAACAGAAATACCTTGGAGTAGCTTGGTTAAACTCTCGACATTGTGTATAACTATTGACATTAACACTGTCTACACAATAACAGCCCAGGCAGATTGCTTTCGAGGGAAGGCAAAAAGTGACAGGCTCCCTACATGCCCAGAATTTCTAACCATGTTCTAGTGCCCTTCCTTTAAAGATAAACAGATAAGCAAGAGTCATTGAATATACAATGAAAAATTTTAATATGACAGATAGGAACAGAACAAACAAAGAGAAAAAGCTATTAGAAGGGAACAAACAGGGAGAAAATAATAATAAAATAGTGGAAAGAAACAACAGAACTACCATTAATATCCTGAAAGAAATAAGAAAAGATATTCATTCATGAAAAAGAACAGAATACAATAAAGAAGGGTATGTTTACAAAACCAAAGAAGCCTTAAATATTAAAAATATAAGGATAGAGAAGGAAGACTCCATAAGAAATTTAAGGATAAAGTTGGGGGAAACTATAAGAAAGTAGACAAAATGTAAAAATATATTTTAAAAGAGCATAAAAGGAAATAGAAGGTAATTAAGGAACAAACCCTGAAAATCCTTCATAAGGGTATCAAAGATAAAGAACAGAAAAAACAAAAAACATGAAATCATCAAAAAAGTTTCAGAAATATTTCTAAGAAGTGAAAAATATACATTTGCAGCTTAAAAGAGCCCATAAAATATCCATAAACATAAAAGAAAAATAGACCTAACTCCAAGTGCTATTAACAATGTAAAAAATAATGAGTGTCAAGAGAAGATTCTATAAACTTTGGTAGAAAAATATGAAAAAGGTTAAAATGCAAAGCAAGAAAAACAGAAGCTAAAGAGGAACCTTAAACATCCTTTGGACAAAGTAAAGACATTTTTAAGACATGCAAGTTCTAGAAAAGTTTACCTCCCATGTAGCCTTTTACTACCAAAACAAAGGAGGAAACTGAGTAAGTAGAAGACATGAAACATGGAAAAGAGGGGACGTATCAGAGAAGCAAAGGAAATTTTTAGGCTGAAGGTGATGGATGGGAGATCCCATGTTGACAATTGTACTTCATGCATGGAGGGCTATCAGTCCGAAAAGACACAAGTCAATAAATAGTCTCTAAGAGTGTTTTCTAAATTACATAAAATCTAAAGAGTCTGATGCATCTGAATGTATCATAAAAATTTTGGTAAACCAGGGTAATTGTGCTTGACCTCTCTTAGAGAAGTAGAAAAGCTTTTTAATTTTAAAAAATTAAAAATAGCTGTAATATATCATATTATGTGAAAGCATAAAAAACAAATAATAACAGTAGCATGGAGATAGAAAAAATGAGGCAACAAATAAGGTGGAAAAACTCACATACTGTTTGCCATATTTGACTCTGAAAGAGCATGATGCCTTCCAAAAATTAAGTTTATTCTTCGAGAGTTTCTGTAACTGAAGATTTCCAAAAGAATTTTCTTTTGTCTTTGAAATATTCCAAAATAATGCTAAGCATGCTTTGGGCAGCATTAGCATTGTTAGAATAAATGTATGGGAGACTTTCAAGTGCATAAAAAGCATTTGGATAGATTAGGAAAGGTGCATTTGTTTAAGAAACTTTCTCAGATTTATAATGAATCATATAAAAATAATGAAATCACAGAATTTTAGAGCCGTGATTTAGGAGAATAATTTCCTCATTTTGTGGAAGGTGAACTTGATGCAATCACTTTTCACAATTTCTACAATTAATTCAAAACTCTAAAGAGAGTACATGCAAAAGCTTCAATTGAGATAAAAATTCTCCCATTTTTTTTGTTTGCCTACCTCTAAATTCAAAATAAAGGGATAAGAATGTAACTAGCTACACAAAAGGATAGGTTGCTAAGTTATAGAAATTAAAATAGGTGTTTCTGCAGGTAACTGTTCATCAATTATAAGGTTAAAAATTCTACAGCACTGACATTGATCAAATCAGAGAGATTACAAAATAATAATTAGGACACACTCTCCCTCCAAAATGAATAAAATGATGATGATTTTTTTGTATGGGTAGATGATAATTTTTTCCTCCATATCGTGGTTAAAAATGAATACATAAACACTTTTAATGAAAAACTAATGACACATTTCTTTATAGAGAGATGGCCTACAATTTTGGGACAGACTAAGGAGAGTGTTTCTTTTATCTAAGATAGAGTTCAAGGTTAAATAATTTTTGCATTTGCAAAAAAAAAAATTGCACATTTTTCTCAAAAGTTGTCTACTAACTACAATCATTTTAGGTCATGGAGGAAATTCAAGGTCTTATATGAATGTCAACTCTCAGTTGCCATTTTAGATTTCCTAAATAATTAAAGAGCAAGTGGAAAAGGGAAACTGAACACATGCTAAATTTCTTCTTTCTACACTACTTCTAGAATCACAAGGAAAAATAGGGGAGGGAGGACTATGTATTTTCAAAAGATAGCATTTCTGCTGATGAACTCGAGGGAAAATGTAAATATTATTTGTATTTCTTTTAAAAAAAGACATTTAAATATGTTGAGGATTAATGCAAATATCCATAATCATTCTGTTCCTAAATAACATTGAGATTTGGCTGAATGCAGGGAATAGAGTATCTGAGTTTAAAAGTGCCCCCATGTGGAAATAAGCAGTCATTACTATCTCTCACAATTTTGTTTCATATCCTTATTTCATATCTAGTACCTTGAGATACATGAATATTTCTGATGAAAGCTGACCAATTAATCACCTTGACAAAATAATTGTGATTTATCATCCATTTGGTTGTGTTTAATGGTACCACTGATAGTAGGTTTTAGAATAAATTAAGTCTGAAATATTGCTGGCAGCAAAAATGACAAAACTAAAGCTATCTTACTTCCAGTACATCATGAGAAGTCAGGGAAAAGACAATAATTCCGTGAGAAATTGAAGGCAGCAGGAAAAGAGAAGGGCCAAATGTGAGATAGACTGACTCTATAAACTAAGCCATAGTCATTAGTCTCCAGGAGCTGAGGACAGGACATGGTGGACATCACTCATTCAAAGAATCGCCAGTAGGTGGAGTCCACCCAACAGCGTACAATATACACACCACAGAGATGTCAGCTGACTGTATGAGACAGCATAATTTTATTAATCACTATATCCCTAGTGCTTAGCATAGTGCTAGGCACAAAAGCAGATGTATAAATATTTTTTAAACAAAACAATGATTATAAAGTCACATGAGCTAGAAATCTAAAGGCAACATTGCTCTTCTTATTGATATCTCATATCCAGTAACCCAAATCCATTGATTGGACTTCTGAAACTTCAGTGAATCCAGACCTACTCCACTTTGGGGCCCAGGTTTAGGCTTACATAACCTTTTTTTCCTGGTCATTGAAATGACCTCTAACCGATCAAGTCTGACCCAGTATTCCCCACTAGCAGAGGAATCCTAAAACAAACAAAAGCCTATCAACTGTCTTCATGGTGTAAAAAAGAAAGAAAGAGAGAGAGAGAAAGAGAGGGAGAGTGGGAGAGAGAGAGAGAGAGAGAGAGAGAGAGAGAGAGAGAGAGAGAGAGAGAGAGAGAGAAAGAAATGGCACTTCCAGTATGATAAAGGGAGATAGAGGAAGGAAGTTGGTACATTGTTTTCTCAGAAAACAGCTTTAAAACTACCAGATAAAAAATGCTTAAGAAAAAAACAAACAAATAAACATTTTAGAGCTCTATAAATCAGTGAATGGTAAAGAGCTTAAATACTATGTTTTCAGTATCTGTCAGTACTTAACATTTTAGGTATCCATTTTGGTGAGCATTATTAAAAATAATTAAAAGAATAACATAGTCAAGTTAAAATTTCAGGTTCCTAGTCACACTTTTTAAAGGTTTGCCAGTCTCAAAATATTTGTCCATATCTTCATTCGATACTATTCTGATTTTTTAAAATATATATTTTTTAAAAGCCTTTTTTCAAAACCCAGGTTAGCAAAAATGCATTAAAATTAATTAAATTCTTTGTTGGCAAACAAATTTTATTTCTAATAATAAAAATTAAGGCTTTAAAAAAAAGTAAATTGGTACTTTTATGTTCCCTTTCATAGTTCATTGTCATTGAAATAAATAGAATGAAGGACAATTTTGAGCTAGACTTCTATCAGTACTAATTAAATTAATTTAGATTTTATTCATGAAGAAAAAGAGGTGGCCTAGGTATTTAACAGTTGGAATTCAGAGCACATGTTTTAAAATTCTGAGTACATGTTTGAAAAACTGTTTTAAAACTTCTCATTTTATCAAAATTATGAATAATTAATTTTAATTAATATATGTGGTGAAGATTGAGAAGTGAGTACTTTTTCCATTACAGTATTTTTCAAATTCTCATTATTTTATTTATCTCTTTTCTGCTGTTCCCAGTTAATGTATAATTATTATACAAAGGTTGAAACAAAGTGATATCTAGCAATTTGAAGTCAATATCTATGCTGCTATCAAATATGACTTTAGCAAAAATTCTTTACAAGTTCTCATATTAAATATGCCAAGACTGTATCGCAGATATGCATGCTGCACAGTAGCAGCAAGATGCTGATAATTTTCCTACCATTTTAGTAGATATTCAAAAGCTAGCTTAACTCTTTATATGTTTCCTACCTTTTGAACATAGGAATAATTATCATCTAGTAAATGAGTTGTTTTATGTTCTCTTATGAAAGAAAAAATTTAAGAACTTTTTGCTCTAAGCGGAAGTTTAATATACAAGTTTAAAATGTACATTCCATTCCAAAAGTCTCAAGGTATTTTTTATTTCTCTTTTGATTTTTCATGTTCAGTGTAGCGTGTTCTTTAACTTCTACATATTTGTGATAGCTACTAATTATAGCCATCAATGCAGAAATGTAATTTCTTGTCCTGTAATGTATTCCCATATCAAACATTGATGTGAATAAGAACCATATATGTAGAAGTCTTAAAGAATGTGTTTACTGTTGCAACTCCAATCAAAGTTATGAGTTCAGTGAAAAATAACTCTTATAATTTCATGACACACTTTGTTGTACATTGATCCTGTTGTGTAGTAGCTGATCTGCACCCTGATGCCCAAATCATCCTTTATGTTGTCTTTCCCAGACTTAAATTATTTTATTTGCTAATGCTTTTGCCATATTTGCCTAATTTCTATACATACTATTTACTTAATTTTTTTCATTTAAATTCAGTCACATTTACTCACATAATTTATTTTAATGGAAACTTTGTATCATTACAATAAGCAGAAAATTTAGCATTATCTTCTAAATACACGAATTATACTTAAAAATAAATACAATAGGAATTTGGCTTTAGCTGATGGCATACTAAGTAATTGGGACAAATCCTCCACTATGAACAACAGAGAAAAACTAAACAAGGCTATTTTTAAAAATTTGTTCCAGTTCATTGGAGACCTACCAAAGCACAGAGGAATTTAAAAGGCGAGATTTAGGAGAATGGAGGAAATCAGGAAGTTGATTCTTACACTGATAGCCACTTTTTTCCCTACAAGTATTTATTCAGTGGTGCTTAGGAGCCAAGCAGAGCTTTTAAATGATTTGCATGTCTAAAAGAGGGAGAAGAAATGAATCTCAGGACTTGACAAAGAGAGAAGCTTTAGGTTTGGGCCCCAAAGGACTATACCTAGAAAGCAAAGGGAATTAGAAATATGCTAGTGCTCATAAGGGATAAACTCTGATTCTCAGTTTCATACTCTGGATTAGATTAGTATTTAATTGCCTTCTATAGGTATTTGGTTAGTAATATCCGATGGCAACATGTCTTGCACATCTCTGTGGCTGGATCAAGCCGTGGATATCAGTGCTCTCTTTAATACTGGAAATAGAGTCATTAGTGCTGTTAAATCTATAAGCTAAAGAATCAATTCCAGAAAACCCAGAACCAACTCAGAAAACTCATCCTTCAGATTCTGTTTCTCTTAATCTCACCAAAATCAGTCGGGGCTCAACCACAGAAACGGAACCAGTAGAGGTATGTAACGCCAAATATATTGTTTAAAAAAATGGTTTATGTAATTCAGAGCCGATCAAGCAAGTCCAAAATCTGTTGGACATGATGTCACAAAGGACAACTTGGAGCTCTTGAGCACAGGCTAAAGTTGTGATCTGCAGGTAGAATTTTTTCTTCTTCAGGAACACCTCAGCTCCACTTTTAAGGGCTTTCAACAGTTTGAATCAAACCCACTCATGCCATCTAGAATAATCTTTTCTTAAAGTCAACTGATTATGAGGGAATATAGTAAACAATAACATAATAATTATATATAGTGCCAGATGGGTACTAGACTTTTTGGGGACATTACTTCACAAATTATACAAATGTATAACCACGACACTGTACACATGAAACTAATATAAAATAATATTGACTGTCACTATAATTGGGAAAAAAGTCCACTGATTATGGACTTTAATCACATCTACAAAATAACCTCAGAGCAACACCTAGATTAGTCTTTGATGGATTACTTGGAACCGTAGCCTAGTCAAATTGACACATCAAAAGACCACCATATGCTTTTGTAAATATTTGTATTTTTTTAAATATAAGGCAGGTACTTCCTTTGAAATTAAAAATAATAAATATATGACTGAAAGCTTTTCTATTTAAATGACAGTGGAGATGTTTAGACTGGAGGTTGTTTTATTCTTTATATGTAGGCAAAAACATAATTGAACTTCTTTTCCTTCCTTTATTGACTTTCTTTCATATTTGGCCCATTCTCCCTGCATTTGAGCTATCGAAGACTGGTGATGTAGCACACGTAACAGTTCTTGGACAGGGGTTCCAAATTAATGCAGCTTTCGAAGATAGTTTTCTTTTACTAAAATTATAGGCTATACCCTGAGAGAATTTTACTTTTAAGTCCCAATAGCTCCATCATCTTCAATCACATCAAAATCACTTGTCATTCGATATTTTGAATTCTGAAATTTAGGTGAATAAAAAGTGTACAATGACTATTGGTTAATGATATAAAAGACATTAACAACAAAGGGGGACATTTTGCCTCAGTTTTTTAGCAACACAGGGATAATGCAGTTCTACACAGTTTGATATTCAGTCTCTTTGTTGCCATGGGCTATTTCCATGGCAGATTTAATTATGTTAAAGGCCCAATGTGAGTCTTTTTAACATATTTTATAGCAATTCATTTTGCTTTCTAATCTTGTTTGATCTCTGTCATATTCTAAATATTTAAACAGAAAGATTTTAAACCACTATCCCCATTCACATTGATTCATTTTCCAGGAAATCTCTATGCTGTCTCTTTTCATTAGAAAAGAAATGACTAACCAGTCAACCAGCAATTTTAGTGTCCTTGGCAACAAAACAGTGTGACTTCTTTTCAATAAAGACTCTAGAAAAAGTCATCTGTATTCTGAAAGCATATTTGTTTCAATTAATTTTTTTGAGGAGAAAAACATGTCCCAAATGTCCCCTAATTGAATCACACTGGATAGAAACCTGTTAAAAATATAATGATGTACAAATCGCATTTAAAAGAATACATAATTTAAAAATAGGAGAAAGATATTACATAGGAATTAACACAGAAGATGCACTTATTTGTTATTCATGAATTGTTAAAGTCATAAATTATTAATTCATAAATTATTAAACAGATTTTTCTCCTAAACAAACATTTTAGGTGATTCCTATACTTTTTCTTTTTTCATCTTCATCAAAAACAGAGTAAATTCTAAAGGTTTAATATACAACATGATGTCTATAGTTAATAATACAGTGTCATGTACTTGAAAGTTGCTGAAAGTGGGTCTTAAAAATTCTCACCACACACATACAAAAAAGATTAACTATGTGAGGTGATGAATTTGTTAATTAAAGGAAAGTCTTTCGTACACTTGGTTTCAAAGAAGTTGTAGAAGGAAATCGTTTATGTGCAATTGGAGTATCTGTCCTCTCGGTCTGAAAGTCCTGGGTGGAGCTTTCTTCCCAAGAATGTCCTAATAGATCTGATCTAGTGTCTGTCAGGATTTATAATTTTTGTCTCTCTGAAACACAGAATTCCCAGGCTGGGTGGGATGAACCAGGATATTTATGTTATTTTTTTATAGTTTAAAAAGCACTTATTTGAATCATCTTATTTAATCATTTAATCCTCATAATAATCCAATAAATTAGGTACTATTATCTCCGTTTTTAAAATGAATTTGAACCTTTGAAAAATTGCGCCCCTTGCCCAACTTCACACAAATTTTAGCTGCATATCTGACTCTGAATCTCATAAAATTTTCTTTTAGAATGACATTACTTCCCAGATGTTATATCTTTTTCAAGCTGCTAGAACTGCCATAACAAAAAACCACAAACTGGGTGGCTTAAACAATAGACATCTATTTTCCTACAGTTCTGGAAGCTGAAAGTCCAAGACCAATGTGCCATGAGGATTAGTTTCTGGAGAGACTGCTCTTTCTTGTTTGTAGAGGGCGGACTTCTCACCGCATCCTCACATGACTTTCTTCTTTGTGCGCTTGTAGAAAGAGCTCTCTCTTGTCTCTTATAAAGATTCTCTGTGTGCTTGTAGAAAGAGTTCGCTCTTGTCTCGTACAAAGATGCCAGCCCTTTAGGATTAAGGCTCTACTCATCTTACCTCACTTAACCTTTATTACCTCCTATGGACCCTATCTCCAAATATAGCTGAACTGGGGGTTAGAATTTCAATATATGGATTATGGGGTGGAGTGAGTGGGGAACAGTTCCATCCACAACAGTTCTTTCCAGAGGTATAAGAACCTATGTTTCATATAGACTCAAAGATTAATCTTACATAAAAATAAAGGCCAAGAGAGGTAAATCAATCTACTAATATAAACAGTAAAGTGACAGTAGAATTGAGACTATAACTGTCTTCTGATTTTCATAATGGTGCCCTTTCCATTAAACAATCCATGTCTTATGATGTTATTGTTTATATATAGCTCTACTATGACACACACAAGGCAGTAGGTAGATTCAAACTCATCAATTTGAAAAAGACTGCCAAGGAAACCAATAAAATTGATCTAATTTGTGAACTGATCTAAGCCAATATGAGTCCTCATTACTGCTAGCTTTATTTTAGTATTATAGGATCAATCTCTGTGGGTAGTTCAATACAAAGAGCTTTCTTTCAGACACCTGTGAGGAATCAAAAGCAATCATTGGAATAAATTCTGTACACATACAAATGTTTATTAGCAAACAAGTACTAAAAGAGTCATGTCACCTATTCCCTAAACTCAATGTAATCCTGGCTCTCTGTTCTTTTAAATGGTTTGACCATGCTTGGCATGAAAGCTTCTCTAGAAGAAAATATGAAAATATGCTGGAGACAAGAGTCTATTAATCTACTCGTAAGCAATGAACCACCATATGCTTTCAAATGAGTGACTGAATACCAGACTCTGTGAATAAAAATTCAAGAGCCATCAGAACAATACAGACTTCTGGGCTTGCTATTTATGTGAAGGCCAGTGTAGTATCTCTGTAATGTTTCAAGACAATTCGCAAGTCTTGACCACTACTCAATTCACTAATGAAGTAATTTTGTAACATCTGTAATGTTAGGTAAATAACTTCTGCTGTCGATTAGAGATTAAGATCAAGTTTCTTGATAATATCTCCAACCTCAGCAATCTCTTTCTTTATCACTCACTCTGTTCTTAGCCACACTGGATCTATTAGTCTTCCTCGAATATACTAACATTATATATTATTATATATTAGCTATATATGTTATATATATATAATTATATAATATAAAAATGTGTGTGTGTGTATATATATATATATATACTAATACATCTGTATGGCCCCAAAACTTTAGAAAACTGTAAAGTGACATATAAGTATAAGATATGGCTCTTACACTGTAATATTGCACTAGGGTTTCTTAAGGGTATCTCTGTGGGATCACCCCCCAGTTACATTATACTATGACATGCTAGAGAAGCCCAAAGGCCCATTACTTGGTTTAAGAAAAAGGCTACAGTAATGACTCTTGGTCACCAGAGGGCACCAGCGGCTCAGCCACTGGTTCTTTAATGCTGACATTTTATTACTCGATACATATTTAAGGTTCCTTCACTTATTCAAAGAGCATTTACTGAACACATACTATGGGACAAGCAATGTTCTCAGTCCTGGGGGATACAGCAATGAATAAGAGAAATAAGGTCTCTATCACTAAGCTTGTTTAGATTTCACTCAAAAATGATGGTTTGAAACAGCCTAAACCTGGTTAGAATTAGGATATGAATAAATCAAAAGAAATCCCATGCTCATGGATTAGAATAGTTAATATTATTAAAATATCCACACTATTCAAAGCAATGTATAGATTTCATGCAATCCCTATCTGGATTCCAATGACATTGTTTATAGAAATTTAAAAAAAAAAAAGAAAGAAAACCTAAAGTTCATGTAGAACCATAAAGACTAGAGATAGTTAAATCAATCTTGAGAAAAAAGAACAAATCCACAACTGATCTTTGACAATAATGTCAAGAATACACAATGGGAAAGGTTAATCTCTTCAACAAATGGTGCTGGGAAAACTGGCTATCTGCAATCAAATGACTGAAATTGGGCCCTTAAAGTGCAACATACAAAAAACAAACAAACAAACAAAAACCTCTAAAAGGATTAAAGACCTGAAACTGTAAAACTCCTAGAAGAAAACAAGGAAAAAGCTTCATGACATTGCTTTAGCAATGATTTCATTAATGTCACACCAAAAGCACAGACAACAAAAATGAACAAGTGAAGGAAAAACAGTCTAATCATGATGAAGCTTTGATATAGAAAAGTGGCTGCGTAGGAAGACATTTTTTTTTTTTTCTTCCTGATGATCTGGAATATATCTGTTAAAATGGCACCTGATCTGGAGTAACCTCAGCCTTACAACATCCCAAACACCAACCTAGAGCTATAAGACTTTGAAATAAGACCCAAAATGTTACTTGCCGAAAGAAAGTAAATTTCACCGGGTTTAATTAGAATGAGATTAGCTTTGTACCTGTAATAATTTAAATAATGATACATGTAATGTATAAAAAGCCAATGAAATAGAAAAGGTGCTAAAAGTCCAGAACAAAAGATATAACACTATACTATCAAAATTCGCTTCATTTTAGATACGATTTGCAATTAGCAAAATTAGCAATCTCAACGTTACTGAAGATTAGTGGTAAAACCAATGAGACCAAGGTATTCTCACGAATCTGAGATAATGAGGGATTAGAAATTTTAGATATATTTAGTTAGCTTCATGAATAAAGCAATTAAATTTGTTATATTTTTGCTTTTTTATTTTTGAAGACCCAAGAGGTCACCATCTCTCAAACATGAAAGTGATTGTTGTAAATAAAATATGTTGTTAAGTTTACATATTTTCTTTCATTTGATTTTTTAGAAAACTCATTTGAGAACTCAATGAAATGAAAAGAAAATTAAAAAGAAATATAAAAAGAAAGAATTTATGAGAACTGAATAAAAAAGATCAAAGAATGCCAAGCAGAGATAAGCAGAATAAAATAGTAGTACATGTAATTATTTCATGCAATTAGTAATCATCTATTGAGGAGCTACTAAGTGCCAAATACTAAATTAGACTCTGAAATTGAAATAATAACATTTTTTAAAATAATAATATTGGCATTTTATCTTTAGGATATTCTGGGTTTGATGAAGGCAAGATCTATAAAAATAATTATAATGCAACGTGATGAATCCTATGTTCTAGGAGAATACAATCGAAGATTGGGTGTGAGGAAGACTGAAACAGAGAATAGTAAATAGAGTGTAATGACCATCATTATTTTTGTCTTTTTGGCATTTTTTCCTCTCCTTTCTCTGGTTACCAAACTCCTCTTTTCTGAGAAAAATTACTTCATGTGGTTCTGTGGAGCCATGGGGATATTCTTGTGACTCAGGTCTATAGCCAAACAGGGCTCCGTAGAGCTCTGATCACAGTGATTAGTTCAGTAATGATCATGTGATCCAAGCCAGAAAAATATGCCTTTTTGTGGACTTTTCTTCAAAGACTATTTTGAAAGATTATTCTCCCAATAAGGTTAGTGAGCTTAAAAGATATGGGAGTAGGGCTTCTGATCACCATTCCATAAACCACTGGAACAGAAGAGATGACAGAGAGACGGAATCTGAAAGAGCTCCAAGATGTAGCTATGTCTAAAATCAGCTGTCCGTCATCATATCCAAGACATTTAGTGTGAGGTTTTTTCCCTCCCACCTGAACATAAAAAAGTAATTTTGACTTTTAGAGAGGATGTCACTATATTACAGTCAACTGGTATATGTTTTTTTAAAAAAAAAAACCTTGAATTTTAATCTTGAATATTTTATTAAGGAATAATAAGGTCATAATTTCTCCATTCAAAGGAAAATTGAAATCTTTTTTTTTTTCCGCATTGTTGGTTAAGGAGATCTAAAATAGCTCAGAAACATAAAAGAGAAAAGCAAGTTTATGAGATATTAGGCTAAAGGACTTGTGAAATTATTAAAACACCACAATGGCTTGCTCCGGGTTCTGAGATCATGAATCTGGTATGAATATAAAAATACATACAGAAAGTAAAGTGGATTACTGAGTGAGTGGAGAGAGCCTAATTTAAAACTCTCGTAAAATTTACCTATCAGCAATTTAAGACACTACACATTTACTTATAAGTGTATGTTAATAAACTTCAAAATGAAAGAGAATTCATGAAGTGTTTAACTCCCAGCATAAAGCTGCTGCAGTCGCAAGTTCATTTTTAATATTTGATTTGAAAATTTTGGCCACAGCAGTAGCAAGTTAAGATGCAAATTAAATTTTTCAGAGAACAAGAGAGATGCACATTTTATTTGAATTTCCCATGAATAAAAGGTTATAGAGAGTCTCCCACTGGCAGGGAAGAAGTATTATTGTTCCACAGCCTGAATTTCACATTGGATGATTTGGGAGGAAGCCTTAATGTTCTTCAGTTTTCTTTCTTATTTTGTTCTCCAGTTTGCATTACCAATCTCTGCTACTGCATCAGGGTACTGTCAAGAAGAACTAGCAGGAAATAAGCTTTTTTAAAGCAGTCAGTTACAAATACAACCAAGTGAATGAGTTTCATGTGATCAGGGATCAGAAGTGAATGCCTAATGAAGGCACTTCCTTCGAAGACACTGCCCAGATAACACTGAGTGAAGGTTTGCATTGAAATCCTATCTGCAAGATTTCCTTCTATGAGATCTCAGTGAGCCTAATCTGAAAATTAAATCTTTTGTCTTTGATTAACCAAGGGTAACCAGCTTTTCTCCTTAGGTACATGTAGCTTTTCACAAATCATGTTCAACTCTTAAGACAAATAAAGAAGGTCTTTTAAAATGCTGTAACCAACTCCATTAATGTTGTAGTGAATTACTGCTGTTCTTCCCTGGGAGGCCCAGAGGCTCACACACACTAGGCTCCCATTTGGTGTCTGATGCTTTCCCCATAACACGATAATTATACAGATGCATGAGAGTTCGCTAAGGAGAGAGCAGTAGAAGAGGAAATGGCATCAGGGATTAAAGTTTGAAAGGGAAAAGATTATCTTGTTCCTTTAACGATGACGGTGATGAGATTTCAGACTGAAAGTCTCAAAGCAATAACAAGAGAAGCTACTGCATGGGAGGTGAGAATGTGTGGCTCAGGTCCAGGGCCCAGGGCTCTCAGGTTGTACCTGTGTGAAGTCAGTCAGTCCAAATCCATGCTGAGCTCATCACCGAAGTGGCAGCTGGAAGAAGAGACAAGTGAGGCTAAGAGGCTCCAAATAGCAAAAAAAAATGCATCCGATGCACAGTGACTGATAGTAAACATTGACCCAAATTTGCAGACAAGTACAGAAAACTTATGCCGTGCATTTTGTATATTAGCTCCATTTATTTTAACTTTTTGGACCTTTCCTCAAACTTACTCAATTTTTTTCCTTGCCTGCAAGCAAGCAGGGCTCTGCAATTAACCAAATTTCTAACAAAAGAAAGAAGAAAGAAAGAAAAAGAAAAAAAAAAAAACACTATTGATAAATACTATATTACATACAGTATATAAAGAACAGGCAAAATTTAATGTTGCATATGATGAAGAAAGAGAAAAAAATTACATTTTGATATTTTCGAGACAGTTGGAATTCTACCAATACAAATCTCTGGTATCAGGAATTTCCTTCCCCTCTTATAATCAGACATTTAATATATTAAAAATACCTTGTAGTTTTTACCTTTTATCTCATTTCTATTTTAGATCAGTTTAACTAAATAATTATTTCACTATTTCTAAAATTGTTATGATGAAATATTTTTATACATATGTGTAAGGATATTGAGAGTATCTGTATGTATATACATATAACAAATGCAAATAGATATGTATGTAGACATTATGTAACTTTATAATTTATTACTGTGATGAAAACATGAAGTCGACGTTTGTATCAATTATTCTAATTGGTCTAATGCTTATCTTAATATATTACATTAAACAGAAAGTCAGTCCCACTTCAGTAATGGCACTGTTCTTAATTACAATATCTAGAGGAGAAATTACATCTTATCAATTTAATCTGCAGCTTATTCCTAGGAACACTAAGCTATTACTGTGTGGACTTTTTGTATATTTAAGTATTTGTGATTGGTTTATAAATATTTATATTTAATAATTATGTAGATTAAAAGTAAATTAAAATCTCTGAAAATGTATAGTCAGATTAAACAATTAAATGAACGGACGTTGGGTGTAGGTGCCAGGTCTCTCACTGTTGTAGCGGAAGGTTCCAGATGAGCATGGATAGTAATCTATTACTATTCGTGGAGTAATAGATTAGAGTTGCAGACATTAGTTAAATCAGAGAATGAGCCACTAGCCTGTCAATCAGAGAAGCCATGCCATTTCAGCATAGATACAGAACCATGAAAGGTGAGTTTCGAGAGAAACCTATGAGTAGCTACTGAATTAATGAATCCTTAGCCAAGTGTATGGAGAGAGCTGGGGTTACTGTTGGTCAGCATGGCCAGGAGTCCAAAGGAATAAATGGACAGAAAGCAAGCACCTCTGTGAATGTCACATATGTGGCTGGGAAAAGGCCTTAGAGAATAATAGACTCTGCTTTATTTCTGCATTTCAAGTGCACACAAGTCCTTCTGACCAGCTTTAATTTGGAAGCATACAGAAAAATGTAGCTCCCAGCCAAATCGATTTTACCACAATAAATGCCTATGCATACTCTGTTCTTGTAAAAATCAGATAAGCTATGAAATGTGTCCGTGTTTGAAATCTTAGTCTATCTATGTGCAGAGCTTTATTACAACACATCTTTGGCAATTTGAGTATCATGATACATCCTTTATAAGAAAACTGAATGGACCTAGATAATATTTTAGTGAGGTTCCTACAAATTGAGGTTTCATAAATGCTCTCATTGAAAACGTAAGAAAGTAAGAAATGCTAATGGTGCTGCTATAATTACGTGTATGTCTGAGTGAAACGGAAGTATCTATGGGTAGAGCAGTAGAGACAAGGCCAAATTTAGCCTGAGGTTAGTTGTAGAGGGTCGAGGAAATCACAGGACACAAATGGGTATAGTAGGAGACTATAATGCTTAAAAGTATCAGATTTCTAGATTTAGGAGTCAGACAGGCCTGGGTCTGCAGCTTGGCTCCCTCGTTACTGGTTCCTGGACCTTGATCCATTGCTTAGTTCTTCTTAGCCTTGCTCTTTTCATTCTATAATTGTATAATATTTTCCAAAAGAGAAACTACTGCAACAGTTGTTACGAGTAATAACAATAACATATCTATAAAACTCGGTCCTGCACAGTGTCTGGCACACAGTAAGTGCTTCGTAAATACAAGCTTCATGAAGGTGGGGATTTCTATTTACTTCGTTCATTGCTAAATCCTCGTCTCCTGGAATGGCTTCCTTACCTTTTATATGATTAATTGATGGCAGTTGCTTGTATTGCTGTTCTGGTATTGGTTATTCACGTAAGGTCCTGAGATGTACAATATTCATAAGGAGAGAGATTTTAAAAAAAAATCTCCAACCCACTTAGGCATGACCGCCCTCAGAATGATTGGGGAAGACAGCTTTGCTATTGGGTTTCCAATGTACCAGCTCTCTACGTTCTGAGTTTAGCCATGAGAATCAGTCTTAGTTCTAACATCCTTACAGTCTGCCTGCAGACTCCTCACATGAATGTTCTCTTAAAGGCTGGTGGTGGTCACTTTTGACTTTTCCCATGTCCTTGGGCATTGTAGCCTTTCTTTTCTGAACAAAATATTGTTACTTCCTGGTTCTCGGAAGCTACTTTATAACACTTAAAATCATGTGTCATGCTGTCTCCATTTTTCCTGTCAACTCTCAGGAGTTGCAAATGCCACTGTTGTTTCACGTAACTCTGGCGGTGTCCTGCATATAAAGTGGGGGCAAAAGTGTGTCATTTTAAAGGCCACAGCCATCTAAAATCTAGGGCAAATGTCAACATCCTCCCTTTGCTCTTATAGGGACCCATTTGGTGACCCTTTTAGCCATGCACATATAAGTCAGTGGAGAAATGAAAATCCACATGCTTCAGACCAGGCTGTTGTTACATACTTAATCATGCAAAACACTCATTTATTTTAAATTGAGTTAGTCTTTGCAGAGATTATTATGTTGCTAAGATATACTGGTTTTCTCTGGCCGAGAGCAGGCAGTGAGATAGATAAAGAGCTGAGAAAGGATTAATTAATCCCAAAGAAAGAGACTCAGATCCTCATAATATAGAAATTATCCAGCAGCTGAGACATACTTGTCTGGTGGGAAGACTCAAAGAGAATGACCAACACATTAGAGGAAAGATGGTTATCAGAGAGTCAATTTTAACCTTTTCTTTTCTACATTCTAAGTCACTTCTGTTTAAAAGAATGAGCTCTACTGCCTGGGATTAAATCCCGGATTAATCATTTATTAGTTACATGTCTTTGGGAAATTATATAGCCTCAGTGCTTCAGTGTTTTATTTAGAAAATTGAGGTACTAATAACCTATATCATAGAACTGGTGAGATAATTAAGTGAATATATATTTATATACATTTTATTATATATGATATTTATATATATAATTATGTGTGTGTGTGTGTGTGTATAAAATCTAGTTGTAGCAAGTGCTGAACATGTAATTGTTATCATTACCAACAATGATTATTCCACCCCAAGAGTTAGTATAATCTTAAACATGAAAGTATTGCTCAGGCTGTGTGTAGGGGGCTGTGTTCATGTTTTGGAATGAAGAATGCTCAGAAATAAGACAGTAGCGATGAGACAGCTGGAGGTAACTTGTGAGGGTGAAAAAGAAGTGACGAGAAAGACAGGGTGGGTTTCTGCAACATATAAGGAGAATTAGACTTCCTGCAATTATCCAGAATGGGAACTCAGATTATGCATGCATATTAAAAGCAATACACACCTTAGAGGTCTAGAGAACTTTGAGAGACGCAGGTTTTAATTATTACATTAATAATGATTTATTTATATAACAGATATAATTTAGTGATCACCTGTGTGAGCCTGCCACTTTACGAAGAGTTGGAGATACAGTTAGAACTTATATTTTGGTAGGGGATAAAGATTATGAGTAAGTAAACAAACACGTACAAGATAACTGCAAATTGTAGAAAGTGCTCTTAAACAGCGCATAAGATACAGAGTAATTTTAGAGCACATAATTTATATAAGGTTATCAGGAATGAATTCTCTGAAAAAAGTAGTATTTAAGTTGAAACCTTAAATATGTTAAAGAAGCCAGAAAAAAAGCCAAGAGAATGTTTACCAGGCAGAGGGACTAGCAAGAGCAGTTACTGAGGCAGAGAAAACTGCATGTCTTTGAGACACAAAAATGAGATCAGTCTAGCTGAGATTTAGTGTGGCAGGGAGAGTAGTAAGAGATGATGCAGGCAACAAAGGCCAAACTCAGGACATGCTCAACCTTGAAGCGAAGGTAAAAACTGTAAACATTTTTCCAAAACAGAGAGAAATCATTCAGAAATTTTAATTGGGGTAATGAAACTATGTTTTATAACTTAAAAATACTGTAGATGAATTATCCATGTTGCTAAAGCCAGTCTCTCCACCTGTACCCTTGATCAAGGACATCAAGTTGTCCTTACTAGTGGATTTTTTTTCCAGCAACACACAAATACACTGTTTTTGCTATCATTTTTTAAGAAAAAAGTTCAACACCCCTTCCCACTTTAGTTACCATCCTATTTCATTTTTGTGTGTGTGTGAAGGAAGGGAGAAAAAAAAAGAAAGATAAAGAAAAAGGAGGGAAGGAGGGAGGTAGGAGGAAGAAAGGACAGAAGGAAAAGAGGAAGGAAGAAAGGAAGGAAAGAAGGAAGGAAGGAAGGAAGGAAGGAAGGAAGGAAGGAAGGAAGGAAGGAAGGAAGGAAGGAAGGAAGGAAGGAAGGAAGGAAAGAAGGAAGAGAAAAATTAATTGACTGCACTTTTTCTACTTCTGTTCTCTTATTCTCACTCCAAATACATTTTTAACCACACCACTCCACAGAAATTGCTCTTTATCTTGGTCATCAATGACCTTCTTGTTGCTAAGGCCACTTTGTCTTTTCTGTCTTTACCTCAGTTGACCTTTCAGCAACCTGTGCCACAGCTTATGCTACCTCTTCTTGGAAACTCTTTCATCAATGCTTCCAGGATACCACCTTTACCTAGCATCCCTCCTACTTTCCTGGATCCTCAGTCATGTTTGAAGGTTCCCTTCTCATCTCCTCCACATCTAAATGCTGCTGTCCTGGCGTCTCTTCTCTATTCTATCTACACTCCCTAGATTATTTTATCCAGTCTCCTAGCTTTTAAATATCACCTATATTCTGAGGCTTCTCACATTTTTATCTTCCTCTTGGACCTCTACCCTGAACTTCAGACATATGTATACAACTGTCTATTTAACAATAAACATATGAAACTTAACATGTTAAAAACATAGCTCCTGCTGTTCTTCCTCCACCCCAACCAGAAGGAACAACTCTATATATGTCAGTGGTCGCTTCATTATTCCTGTTGCACAGGCCAACATCTTGAGGTCATTCTTGATGCCTTTTCCCTTTGTTCATCCAATTTATTGGCAAATCTGTTTGATTCTGCCATCAAAATATGTTCATAGTCATACTAGTTATTATTACCTTTACTGCTGCTACCCTGTAAAAAAAAAAATCACCATTATTTCTTGTTAGGATACTTACAATAGATTCCTACCAATATCTCTTTTATTTTTGTTTGTTTTTGTTCCACTAATTATATATTCTAAATATAGCAGCCTCAGTGATACTTCTCAAACAAATGTTTCATCCTATCACTCCTCTCCTTAAATAGTGGCTCAGGTGGCTTCCCTCAGCCCTCAAAATAAAAGCCAATTTTGTGTTGTGTTTTTTTTTTTCTATGAGTGATAAGGCCACACATAGTCTGACCTCCTTTGATAGCTCTAAATACTTGCCTCTCATTCACGTTGGTCCAACTCCAGTGGGTCCCTTGTTGTTTTTCAAACATTCCAGGCTTGTTTCTTGCACGAGAGTTTGTGCCTGCTCTTCACAATGGCTGTGTTTCTTCAGTAACTTGCTGCAGGTATTCACCAGTCAGGAAATACAAAGTCTTTCAACAGAGAAGATCTGGTGCGAAGCTGGTGAAGCAAATGTTGGAAGACAGGAGTAGTGCAAGGCAACATTAAGTTTAACACCAAAGAGTGAAGGCAGGGAGCAGCTACCATCTCTACCACTGGAAGAGACAAATGGAAGGGTTTGGGGTTATCGGAACCAGCAGCTCAGAGACGTGGCCATGGAGTTGTGGCTCAGATGTCTGAGGATGATGCACTGATCATCAGGTGTCAGGACCTCAGGAGTTCAGAGGAGGAATTCCATAAGGATTGGACTCATATCTCAGAAGAAGGACCATTGCTATCTGCACTGATGCTTCAGGGGGTCCAATGAGGAGCCTGGAGATCTAGGACCCAGAACCCTCAGATGTGGGCTCAGGAGTCGGGATGAGACTGGTTCTGAAAGTGCCAATAAAAATTGAAAACTAGAATCGACTATGTCTTCCAGGGTGAAAGGGTCATTAATAGAGTGACGCTGACAGGAACAGAAAGCAAATAGGAAAGAAGAAATTCCTTCCTTTCTCTTCCTGCATTCCAGTCTCCTTCTAGTAAACTCTATTGGAGGAAATGGTAAGGAACCAGCTGATGATGAGAAATATATTTTGCAGAGTCCCACCATCAATATGCAGAGTATTGAATCAGTGCCTTATTCATGGAGAGAATGTCTGATTCAGTATATCTCAAATAAGCACCAAAAAAAAAAAAAAATGTTTTTAAGATATCCAGTTGATTCTGAAGTTCAACTAGGTTTTGAAAACACTTATCTAGAAGAAACCCTTCATTTTGTATTGAAAAAAGTGAGCAAAGGGTTGTACAGTGTGTTATGGTCTGTAATGGTTAACTTTACACGACTGGGCCATGGGGTTCCTATGTTCATACATTAATTCTGGATGTTTCTATGAGGATGTTTTGGGCGAGCTTAATATTAAAATTGGTAGACTTAGTAAAGCAGATTGCCCTCAATACTGTGGATTGCCACATCCAATTAGTTGTTCTATTCAAGCCTGCGCTAAACAAAAAGTGGTCTGTAACTATGAAGTCCTTGCTATGTATAAACAAAAAATAAAACTTATTATCCTAATCATTTGCCATCAACAATCACTGCCTGCTAAGCAAAGATCATTTGTTCTCCCATGATTAGTATATCAACTTATTGGGTATAAACTGTGTGTTTCACTTTAGCTTGAGTGAAAACATGATTATATATATTAGATTATAGTGATGCACTATATTTTTTCCAAATAGTTAGAAGATGGTCAGTGGCTACCACAAAACCCAGTATTTAGCCCAGTGATGTCTCCCAAATTGTTAGAGATCTAGAAGAACAAGGTAATAGTAAACTGATAAAATATGTGGGTGACACAAAACTTATGAATGGTGCAACTGACAGCAAAGGAAAAAACTGGACTGAAATACCTGCAGAGGGTTTTATTTATTCAGAATGAATAAAGTAAGATTCAATATGAAATATTCCCATACTGACTGATGTAGTATGAAATGAAAAAAAAAATTCAATAAGATATAAATAGGCTTAGACCAGGGCATGACCATGTTTTTCCATGTGATTATGAGAAAGCTACTCTTTTTGTGTTTAACAAGATTTGGTGGTTAATAATAGCATTTTTTCAGTCTAGAGCACTGTCAGAAATCTATATGATTTATTTTTAAAAACACCCCAGGCCATTGATTAAAAGAATAAAAACAATGTCAGTGAAAGGCACTCTAAATTTACCCTGTCCCCCGTACATTATGAAACAGAAAAATCACTAAACTATTAGAGCTAGAATACTAGTGGAGAATAATTAGAATAATTGTATTTTAAAATTAAGGTACAAATCTGGGAATATCTGATTACTTACTATTCTTTCTGATGCTTCTCTTCTCCAAAATGTATTAAATATCTGATTGCCTCTCTTCCCTCAAACATATTAAAATAAAAGTCATTATTATTATTATTATTATTATTATTATTATTATTATTATTAAACTTGCTATTTCTTCCAAAGACGACAAAGACAGTTCTTGGTGTCACAGAATTTTTCTTGAATATCATACACTGTCGTTTTTCTACTGACAACAAAAAGCAGAAAAACACATGCATAGGACTGGCATGACATCTGCTGGTCAAAAGTGTAGATGATGCAAAAACTCTTTTTCCTTTTTTTCAAATAGTTCAGTGGATAACTTCCTCAGTGCTGGCCATGTAAGGACAGTACCGATAGGACTGGAGGGCTTCCTGTCACCCAAAGGGTTCCATAGATTTCTTTTTTTAAACCACAGAACTTTATTTAACATAAATAAACACAAGTAAATTCAAGGATAAAAGACAGTCTCATTGGGATAGCCTAACTTCCTCATCTCTATATCTGATTCTTTTCTTGAGCACTACAACATTTCCTCTGAAACATATTAGTGACTAAAAGCAGCAATGAATTCTAGTACCACAGAGGTCTCCCTCTCCGCCAAAAAAATGTATTACCATTAACTCAAATTTTGCTATTAGATAATATCTTTAGTTTAAGGTATGTCCCTTTATTAATATGCAAATAATGTAGTTTATCCATTTGTAAATTTATCTGAATTATTTTTATGCTGGTAACACTTCATTTAACCTCCTAACCAGACCCAATCTCTGACCTTCTCTGCACTCCAGGTATTGACCACAGCAGACTGCATGCTCAGGCTCCCTTGCTGGCTGGCTTCTGGTTGGGCTGGTGGCAGGGGAGGCAGGCAGAGCAGAACAGGTGCAGGATGAGTGAGATGTCATGGTGTTTTTCTTATTCCCTCCCTACTTAGGTGCTGCACCCTTGCCAGGAGCTGTCTCTTCATAAGCATAGCTTCTATGTAGGGACTCTCCCTTCAGCTGAAGGAATTTTTCATTGGTAGTTTCTGAGTGCCCCCACTATCCTTGGTAATTCCCGTAGCTTTAATCATGCCTCTTTAAGTAGTAGCTATCTTTATTTACTAGTAACTCTAATGATACCTTCCTAAAGGAAACTCATTTTTATATAAAGGGGAAGAAACAAAAAGAAAGGGAAAGGGGGTAGCATAAGAGGAAAGAGGGTAATGAAAGGCAAGAGGCCACAAAAGTAGACACCATATTGTCTTGTTTGGTAATAGACTTTTCCCAAACAGAGTTATCTAGTTATGTGAAAATCCCTATCCTCCAAATTAATATTTTGTGCCTGGGAGTAATTTCTGTGTATTATTCCATTAAAATTTAAGCTCTAAGAAAACATGGCAGTTTTGAGGTCTTTGTATTTGTTGCTTTCTGGCTGTTTTGTCCATTAATAACCAGATATGTAGAACTGAACATATAGTAGCTCATCAACAAGAATTTATTAAATTGAAGAAGTAGCTGGGTTATTGTTTGAATATATAAATTGATGGATGGATGGATAGATGGGTGGATGGAAAGATGAATAATCATTGATTGATCCTCTATTTTTTTTTTTGAAATGGCCTACATATTCTTAGATTCGATACTATTTCTCAGAGACATAGCAATATTCACTACAATATACTCAGGAAAAATAGGGGACTATAAAGAAATGTGCCGTGATAGAGAAGGATTCTCCACCTAAATACATTGTACAGCAATAAAGAAATAAACTTCCAGGTTATTGCAAAGAGTAAAAAACATATGTTTTTATAAAGACAATCAAATCTCTATTCTATATTTTGGATAAGTTACTTAATGACTCTGTTTCTATTTCTTCATCTATTTACAGCGCAATACAATGATTAAGTGCAGTGACATGGTGATATTTAAAAACTGTCTCTCCAGGAAAAAAAAAAAAAAGCATAAAAGCCAATTTGTACCATTTGCTGATTTCTGTGGCGTAAAGTCTCCCGTTAAACTCCTTAGTTTTCTATTGCTGCCATAGCAATTTCCTTCTCACGCTGTCTCGCTCTGCCTCTGCTTCTATTTTTACATCTATTCTTCTGATTACTGGTGGGGAAGTTTCTTGGCTTTTATTCATGTGATTAGATTGACCTACCTGGGTAATTCAGGATAGTCTCCTCAGGGCCCTTAACTTTAATCATATCTGCACAGTCTCTTTTGTCATGTAAAGTAACATATTTACAGGCTTCAGGAATTAGAACACTAACAACTTTGGAGGCTGTCATTCTGCATATAACACTCACCATGACCAATTTCAAACTACCAATATGATGACACCAACTGGCTTATGAAATGCCTGAGAATTTAGCAATCAGCTCTTATGAGCCAGAAGGAACCAGTTCCTGCTGCTAGAATTTAGAGCATGAGTTTTAGAGTCGGAATACCTGAATCTTGATTCTGCAATATACTACGTAACTTTGAACAAATTGCTTAATTTCTATGTATCTTAATACTTATCCATATAATGACAAAAAAAAAAGCAGTGTTTCACTGGATATTTGTGAGAATTTGCAACAGAGATAATACATGTATAGTAATTATGAAGTGCAAGTACTTGATATAAGTTATTATTTTTGTTTGTATCATCTTTTCAATTGATATTAGACTAAATATTATCTCTCCCAGCAAACTGAAATATTAAATACCCACGTATACAGTGATCAAGTAAATAGAAAGCTCAAAACACTTGTTTTCTTCCCAAGGCACATATAGTTCATGTTTATAATATCTACTCTAAAATGTATCAAGAAGCTCACGGGCCTTCTGAAATTTTAAAGATACGATCAATTTGGCAGTGTTTGTAAAACAGTTCTACTTTGTACTAGACAAGTTATTGAATATATTGTTATTAGAATTGTCTAGTAACTACAATATCAAAGCTTAAGAAGAAAAAATCACCCCAAAGTAGACAGTAAAACTGGAGTAAAATGGTCGTACAATATGGCCTTGAGAGAGGAAAAATTTAACTCATTCGGTATACACTCTTCTCAGTAAATTCATGGGTAAAACATGAGGGAGGGCCGAAGGAACCAGAAAAGAACACTCTTCTAGGTTGTGCGAAATTCTGACAAGGCATTATCTTGAGCAAAGCCTAAGTAAGTTACAACATTTTGTGTATTTTATAAGAAGTTGGAGGAGTTACCCTATGTCTCTCTCAAGCCTCTGATCAAACAGATTCCTCAAAGATTTTTCTCGTTTCAGGCATCCAAAATATTCCATATCTTGGGAGCCATTGCAAGACTTCCAGATGGGACACAATTCACTCATTCATTTATTTAAAATCTCAGTAAATATTTATTATGAAGGTCAAGAAATTATTCATGAAATAAACCTAAATAGGACAAAAGATGTATGATACCCAGAAGGGATCTGCAAGTTTGCTTGCTGCTCCAACTGGTACCTAAATCCACTTGATCCAAATGGAAGAGTAAGTTCCCAAGTTACCTAAGGTCATAAAATGCTTTAGGGATTGATTCTCTGCCTAGTCCATGCAATGAATACAGAAATCCGTGGGAGAGGCATTCCTGATCCCTAAAAGTTTATAAATAAGGTGGAAAACCATATGAAACATGTACATCTGGAAGAGCCAAGTAATGCTAAAGGAAATGCCTGACAATCATAAACTTTGAAAAGATCTGGTTGTCATTATTCAATGATTTATGAATCAGAATGCATTCAGTCTAGAAAACACACACACACAAAAAAAGAACTTCAAAGAGCTGAACAAAGCGAAAGGCCTTTATAGACCAAAGTGAGCAGGAGCAAGGAGGTTACACGGGGCATTTGCTGATTGGTTAAAGCAGGGTTACCTCCCATATATAGAGCAGAGGAGGCTTGGAACTGGGTCAGGTAGCTTGTGCTGAGCAGGCAAGCCCTGACTGGATGGGCTGGGTCTTCCTCTTCTAGGACACCCCAAAAGAGGACCTTAGTTAAGTTCCAGTTTAAGTTATGTGGGCTCAGTATAAGCTGCTCCCTCTTGGGCCTTGTCTGGACACTTTAATGGTAATATTCATTGAGCAATCCAAAAAAAAAAAAAAAAAAAGAAAAAGAAATTACAAAGCAGCATATGATAAACAGAGAAATGAGTGATAGAGACACATACGATAAGTTCAGAGGAGATCACAGTGGTTGGAAAAGCCATAAAGGAGAGATTTGAGAAATATTTTATTTGGCTAGTGGTTTGAAGAGAAGGGTTTATTCCACATAGAAATAATTAGCCCGTGAAGCAGGCCAGTGCTTGTGAGATAGCGAGAAGAGAACTTGGACTGACTTCTCGTCCTGGTTAGAATGCTCCCCATTCAATCCTGTTGAACTAGGTTTTCATTTCAGTAATCTCACACAACACTTCCCAGTTCTCATGGGAAAAAAAAATTAGAAATAGTCATAAAAACTAGCCATAATTTAATTTATTTTCCTCCTATCACTTTTTTGATGTGGCCTCTACTTAAACCCTATTTTTAATTTTTTTTTAGTCTCTATCCTCTACTAACAGTATATGGTAAAGGATACCTAAATTCTAACCTTCTACTCAGATTTTTAGGAATGCCAAATGTCAGAGAACAAGACAGTCCACTGGAGGGAGGTTTCCATGTCAGAAAAACACAGCTGTGTTTCAATGTGAAAAACAATGTGTCTGGAAAACAATATACTGATAAAAAGGGTAAAATATATATTACTGTTTCTCTAATATTTTCATCAGTTTTATATCTATAACTATAATTTTCAAAATTCATTTTGCATTGAACCTAATATAGTTTCAGCATACTATGTCAATATGGTAAATATATATCAGATTGATCAGTTTATTTACCAGCCTTCATTTCCAAGGCAAAGATTAACTGTGACTCCTATCCCACATATTTAAAAGGCTTCTCCCTTCTTTCTCTCCCTGATTCTATAGTTTGAAAAAAAAAAGAAAAATAGGTTGCCCTGCTGGGAGCACTTAGCCTGCTTCCCACATACAAGCCACAGGCAGAGAACCCAGAGAAGTATTTTTTAAAAAATAAAACATCCGAAATAACAAGGACAGAGACATGGCTGTGCCTGGTTTTGTTTACTATTATATCCTCTGAACCTAGTATACCATATGGCACATAGAAGACGTTGAATAACATATGTTAAATGAAAGAATTGATGAATGAAAGTGTCTCAAGAAAAGGAACTTATTTAAGTTGTTGAAGTCACAGCATCTAACGCTATATCTGACTCTGAGCTGGTTTGTATTTAATAATTAATTTAAGAGAAAACAATCATGAATGACTGAATGACTGAGGTGACCTGCACTGAAAACCTGCACAGCTATTCAAAAGGGATGGATATGACCTTTTACCTCCTTCTGATGTTTTCTCTGATAGAAAGACATCCAAAAATTTTAATCTATCCACTGACTCTATCACCTTAACATATCCAAATGAATTCATCCCTAGTTTGCCTGGTGAGCAGAGTATTTTGGAAGCCCCAGGCCGCAAACTAATGAATGGAGAAGTACTTTATCACGGACACTTGCAAACCGCACATGGCAGGTTTGGCTTTACATCTATTACTATTGCTCATGGTGCTAATGTCACCACAGGTACAACTGCTGACTTTTCAGCTGCCAGGGAAAATATCTTTGCAGAGTCTGAGGAAAATGGATATGTTTTCGAATACGTCTCTGGTGTTCAATCGTCAGATTAATGAATGGAACAGATATTTCTACTAAGAAAAAAAAAATGATAGAATGGATGTCCTTCTCCAAAGCAAGAACTACATCCATCAGCCTCATGCTTCAGCCAGAGCTCGGGGTAAACACACTCATTTTCTTACTTACTTGGCCTCAGCATTGATCCTGGCACTTCCTACTGAATAGAAATCATTATTCAAATGTAGTGCCCTTTATAGTCAGCCTTAAGTTCCCTTTACTTTGATTTTCAATTTACAAAAAAATCCTGCTCAGAAATGATTTTTTTTTTAGTAAAAACATTGACATTTAGATTTTTTAGTCTTAACAAAATAGTCACGAGGATGTAAAGTACAACATAGGAAATGCAGTCAATAATATTGTAACAACTATGTACAGTGTCAGATGGGTACTAGACTTATCAAGTGATCACTTCATAAGTTATATAAAGTCTAATCACTATGTTGTACATCTGAAACTAATATAATATTATATGTCAATGATAATTGACAAATCTAAAATAAAAAGTAAAAATCAATTCAAAATATATTCAAAATATATACTAATTTCAGAAATACTGAAGTGTAAGTCTTAGAATCAGATAAATACATTATTATTCTTAATACTGAAAAGAACCTTTTTCTTAAATCCTGGGCAGATACTAATTGTACTTCTGATTTATCTACAGAAAACTGAAGTAGAGGTATTATATTATAATCCTCCGACACTAGAGTATGATCTTCTTGAAGACAGAAACTGATGCGTTTCATCTATTTAAACTTGATAATAGTAGATGCTCAATAAATGCTTGTTGATTAGTGTGATGATTGGATGGAGAGACAGATAGACTGACAGAAGGGACCTATGTGTAGCACAGTCAAGTAGCGCTCAACACGGAGACAGTGTGAGGAAGAGCAATCTCACTAATTGGACCTAAGTCCTGGAGATGTAAAGGTAAATAAAACATCTCTCCAGTTCTCAAAGAGCTTATATCTAGTTGATAAGTGATGTAATGGAGAATTTACTCCTTAAAATGAGCCTTCTGGGAACACTCCCTATAAGCCAAAATTCTAAAACCCTTTTGGAAAAGTTATACCTGATTGGTGATCACAGAAGCATCTTTCTCAGTCAGGAATAAGTAGGGTGACAGGTGAGGTGATACAGGGGATAAATGACTGCTTAAAGCCTCAGTTGGGATGAACCATACTTAAATTGACTTACCTCATAAGTCAGAGGTAATTCAGAGTTTCCCAGAAATCAGGCCTGGGATAAATGCCAGGATAACTAAGAAAATTTTTTTTAATTTGATAGCTTGCTTTTTGGTTTCTCTTCTTACAATAATAAAAAGAAAATCATATGCTATAAAACAGAACTTTTTAATCTATGTTTATCTGACTTTATTGTCTTTTTCCATTGGTAATGATAAAAATGGTAATATATTTTACAAACAATTTTTGTGTAAAAATTGAGTTTCATGTATTTTTTATAAAAGATTTTGGTGAAAATATATGAAAAACTGCTAAAAAGAACAGCCTTACAAATAGGCAAATTGAATAACCTCCTTTGTGGCAAGAATTGAAAGAGGCCAGGAAGGTCTCTGACTACCCTGCTAGCTGCCACCTGCCAAAATGTCTGAATTTGTCCATAAAAATTTATATATTATAATATTTAAGTTTTTCCGGCTTTCAAAGGCCCTTATGAGGGTGGTAACATGCATTAGTGTCAAACAGTCTTCAAATCAAGTTTGCCAGATATGTGGACATGAGCCACCATGACACCATTATTCTCTCTCCTTCATCCTTAAATTGGTCACAGTACTCATGTCCTCAGAATCCTTGGGAGAGATTCTGGGCAGCCATCGCCAAGAAATTGGAATTGGTCTTCAAAATGATACCTGTTTGCATCCCCAGCTCTAAGCAGATTTACTGAGAGCTGACAGAGATCAAAATATTTACACCTACCTTGATCTCAATATAAGGTAATGCAAGTGGTCACAGAAAAAAAATTCCTGAGATGACTTTGGGATTATCAACGATCAAAACAGTAGAGTCAGTCTAAAGGAAAATATAGCAATAATTGGGGCTTCTCAACATTTGAGAAATTAGTGACATAAAATTAAAGAAAAACACAAAGAAGCCCTCTTGTTTGTACAGATTTTGTGAATAAATGCTCCAAATCCATCTTGGACATTATAAAACGAACTGCAAAGAAATCGAAAGAAGTTACATGCTCTGCCCTAACGAAGCTTCCAATCAGAGGGAAACTTCTGTCATTGAGCTATGGAACCATAAAACAACATTAAGGAATTGAGTTAAAATGTAGACCCAGGAACAAAAAATTCATATATTTTTCAAATATATCAGAAATAGTATGGCATAGTATATCCACTTAACTGTTTTGATGCAGTGTTTCCAAACCTCAGTTATTCCCAAATCACCTTCATAACTTTTTATCATTTCTGCATACAATCCATATAATTATTTAAATGAGACTTAAAATCCTTTTTTTTATAAATAAACATTTTATTTAAAACAGTTTTAGATTTATAAGAAAATTGTGGAGATAGCACAGAGAGTTCCCATATACCCCACACCTGATTTCCTCTCTTATTAATATCTGAAAGTAGCATGATACACTCGTTACAATTAATGAACCAATGCTGATACGTCGTTATTAACCAAAGGTCATACTTGGATTTTTTAGTTTTTACTTTATGTCATTTCTATGTTCCAAGATCCCATCCAGGTCACTACGTTACATTTAGTTGTTATATCACTCTATGCTCCTCTTGGCTGTGACAGTTTCTCAGACTTTGTTTTTTATAACATTGACATTTTGGGAAAGTGTGGGTCAGGTGTTTGTAGTGTCTCTCGGTTGGGATAGTTTGGTGTTTTTCTCATGACTAGACTGGAGTTACAGGTTTTGTGAGGAAGACCACAGAGGTAAAGTGCCTGTTTTCATCATATCATATCAAGTTTACATACTGCAATACGATTTATCTCTGTTGATATTAACGTGTTTATTTATTTATTATTTATTTGTTTTTTTTGCTTCAACCTCAGATAACTAGTAGAATTCAGATCACAATTTTGGTAAGCTGTTTGCATTTTTCTAATTCATTTTTCTTTTTTTATTTTGGTGTTTCAGTTTGGGCAATTTCTGTTGCTCTATCTTCAAGTTCACTGATTCTTTTCTTGGCTGTTGTCAGGTCCACTGATGAGTCCATGAAAGCATTCTTCTCTCTGTTACTATGCTTTTATTTCTGGAATTTCTGTTTGACTTCTTATTCTCGTATCATCTCTCTGCCGAAATTCTCCATCTGTTCATTTATATTGTCCAACATTTCCACTAGAGGCTTTAACATATTAATTGAGCTTATTTAAAATTATTGTCTGATACTTCGAACTTCTGGGTCGTATGTCAATATAATTTTATTTATTGCTTTGCCCATTGACAGCATTTTGTTGTTGTTGTTATCTTCTTCGTGTATCTTGTAATTTTTGTTGAAAGTTTAACATTGTGTATATGACAGTGGAACTGAAGTAATTAGTATTTATGCCTGGAGGTGGGGACGCTCTGCCAGTCTTTCAGTATGTGGGCAAAGGGGGAATTTTTATTATTGCAATGTCTACTTTCAGTGCATTGCTGGCTGTGAGATTTCTTCTCGTATTACCTTGTGCTTGTGGTGAGGGCTGGTTTGCTGAAGGACCTTTCACAACGGTCCAGTTCCACCCTCAGTTTTAGATCTTCCCTTTGCACCAGGGCTTCAGAAAGGCTTTCTCTCCAAGCTTTTGTCCATCTCCCAGGAGAGGACATCAGCCGCTTGTACTAAGTGGTTGCCAGTCTGATGGTGGAGGGAGGCACAGTCCGCTGTTGCCTTGATCCAGGGCCATTCTTAGGCAGATTTGTATCTCTGTATCTCACACCTTTTAAGGATCCTTCCCTTCCCTCAGCGGTAGGAGATTTCTTATGGTCGGGCCCAGGAGATTTCCTGCTGCTATCAAGGTGCAGAGAGTATTTTCATTTTCCTTTTTCCAAGCCACAGTGAGTCTTGACTTGTGACCTGGGTGTGGCAGGCTTTGCCGCCCTTCTCCCAGTAATATAGGGCGCTACATGGAGAAGCACCCAGGCGGACTTTCTGCCTTTCCTGTAGTAGGGCCCCTCCCTGTCTCCAGACCTGGTCCATGAGGGAAGCCTTTTCTCTTTTCACCTGTTCCTAATCTCTCTGTGAGCATTCTGTAGAGAGCTGCCAAGAAGAGCCCCTGAACGGGTGCAAATCCTACTTGTGTCTTCAGCAACGAGGAGTTCTATACTCTCGCACTTGCCCACACTTCACTTTTAGCAACTTTTCATTCAAATTTTTAGCTAAATCCTACCTCCCAGCTTGCAAGGAAGACCCATCTTCCATCTTTGATCTTTCGTGTGGGTCAGGGCATATGGCCAGTGCCTCTTTGAAGGAACCTGTCATTCCTTTCACTTCAGGTTACTTGGTGGACTTGCAAACTTGTCTCTCTGATGTATTCAAGAAAATTTATAATTTTGTAGACTAGTTTGCTTTTTCTGGTTGTAAGGATATAAGAAATGCCTTTCCCAGATTTTTTTCTATCTAATCAGGAGCCAGAAGTTCCCAATACATTTTAAAATAAATGCATAACTTTTTAAATATTCATCCGTAATCACCTGGAATCGTCTAGTTTACTACCAGCATTAAAAGTGTCAGTCTTTGAAAAATGATGCTATACTAGACTGGATATCAAGAAACCTGGGTTCTACCCCTGCTTTACCAATGATTAGGTACATAGCCTGTGGAAACATTTAAAAACTCTGGACTTTAGTCTTCTATATGCAAAATAAAGGTGTCATGTCACATTGATCTCTAAGATCCTTTCCAGCTCCAACTTTTTCTATGATTCATAATTTTGGTAGTGAAATATATTTTTATGTGTTCTAAATTGTGTATACATTGTTTACTGAATAAAGAGTTAAAATTAGAACTTAGACATTTTTCCTATAAGCAAACTACTTTCTGACACCAAGTTAGTTACTTGATAAATTGCACGAAATGATAGGAGTTACAAGTATCCCACTAAGAACACCTGTGTTTTATTGACTCACAAGTCCATTAATTTTAATAATTGATTAAATTATTGGCAAACTGTAGACAACTGTAACTCCACAAATGAACAAGTGTTATAAAAGTGAATTCTCCTTAACTAATACCCATAGACCTGTACCTCCCATTTCCAAAAGGAAGGTGAGTTTATAATTCACATGAAAAACCAAGTTACCCAGAATCTGAATGCTTTCATAAAATATATGTATTTATGTGACCTTTTACTACTCATTTTTTACAGTAATGGAGATATTCCAATAAAGACTACACTTAAGTGTTTGTGTTAATCTTGCCAAGATTTTAACTTAAGTCCTGACTTGGGCCTAAATAAAAATCACCTGATTCAATAGAATTTATAATAGCGGAAAATACGTGCACGCCTGTTTGCTCCTTGCCGTGTTGTCTCGCTGGTTGCCTCCAGAAGCAGTATGGAGTTTTTAATTTACGTTGAGTCTCTTCTCCTTTTCTAACTTTCTTTAATACACGTTGACATAGAATTTGTGTGAATGTCAAAGATTACGTTAGAAATATTTTCATTTAGGTAAGAAGTATAGAGGCTTTGATCTGTGCATACCACTGACCTGTTGCACTGAGCATGCCATGGTTATTACGACAGACCGGTGCTCCTGATTGATTGATCTACAGAGTGGTTTCTAGGTGAAATGAGAGGCACAGGTTCCTCAACTTCTACAACAGACTCAGATTCCCGGTGAACCTTCCATATGTGCTGGTCCCAACCCCCACCCTGGTCCTTCGTTGTGTTCATCAAACCCAGTCAAATTTGTTGAGTGCACGCTGTGGACAAAATAGGAAACATAGTGACACAATGAGGCGTATAGAACTATAAATAAGAATTTTTGCTTTTAACATGTTTGCAATTCCAGAGAAAACTAGGACAGGTACCCAACATTATAAGGATGGATGTCAAACCCAATACAAATAAGCTCTGTTCAAGTATTGTACCATACATTTTTGCAGTGCTTCATAGCAATGATTCTAAAACCTAACTGATTGTCAGAATTACCTGAGCAATGTACTGAATCAGAATCACCAGCCTTGAGCGAGGAATCTAAGTTTTTAGAAAACTCGACAATGATTCTGATGATCAGCCAGGTTTGACAGCCACTGTGCTAGAGTTTAACAAAGTGAAGAGATTTCATAACCTATTTTTTTGCTTCTGGTAAAATAATCTGAATGGTATGAGGGAAATGCCTTATTAATGCTGAAGTGTAGAAGGAAAGTGAGTCTCTCACCCAAGGCTGGGGCCTGATGGTACTTGAACTTGAAGGGACAGAGATGATGCTCAGTATTAACAAAGATGGTGTTTTGATAGCTTTGTTCCTTGTCACCATGAGTGTCCCAGGACCTGGCACCCTCTTGATTATGAGGATGTATTCAGATGGTTCAAATACTGTAAGGTGAAGGTTTTGATCCTTCATTTTGGGTGAGATATTTTCTCTTCATACATGTAGAAGAAGCTAATGTGCTATAACCGTGGGCAAAGCCAGACTCAAAGACAACTCACTGATAATGGCAGGTTTGAGAGAAACACTGAGAATTAGTATAAAAGCTGTAAAGCTCTTCCTTTGTAGGAGAGGATGCCCTAAATCCCTACCTGTGCACTTACCAGTATTTGAACTGATCAATTCGCTCTATTATCTAACCTAGTATGAGTTTAATTTTTGTCTTACTTGCAACCTAAGCCAACTTAGTCAATTTATTAATGAAATCTTTATTGCGAACCAACTATGTATTACATACTGTTCTCAGTACTTGGAAAATATAAGTGAACAAAATGGAGAACCTCTCTTCATTTTAGTGACCAGTTGCCCAAGCAGTACCACAGGTTACTAGTAACCAGACATAAGTAGCTGCTTCTTGGGGATGGGGCTGCCACAGTGGTTGCACCTGGCCAATAAGTCTAGTAATTTGATTAAGGTGACTGTTCATTCAATAACGATTTATGGGAAGCTTATGAACTAATCAGATTAATTAAACCATATTAATGTACTTTTTAGGTTCTCCTTTTCTCAGATGGTGAACTATTGTAGCTCAGTTTAAATTCCTCCACCTACAGGAGTAATTTAGACTGAGAACAAAGAGTTTTACGTATTTTAACTTCCTGCAGAAGACTGCCTGCTATGTGTATAAAAGGACAAACATTATTTTCGCCCTTAGTCATAATTTAAATTTACCAAAGTTTACAAAAACATTATTTTCATGCGGATAAAGGTTACTTTGAACTCTGCTCTTTCCCAGTTGGCTGGCATTGTCTCTACTCTCTGTCAAAGCTTCTTCAAAGGGAAGGATTATAAGTATATGTTTCCCTGTGGGAAGATTATAGCCAGGGACTCCTGCTTAGTTGGCATCTGAATGAAGTCCAATCTAGCTCACAATTCCATGTTATCCAACACCATGTGGGCCTTGCACTTCTGCTTTCCCTTCCGGGTCATCAGGTGTTTAAATCTCCCCCACCCCAAGATAGGGATCTAATAGCAGTTACTCATACCTTAGTGAAGATTTTACTCAATGTGTTTCTTATCTGGAATATTTGTACTTTGTCTATTTCTTCTTGTAATAAAAATGGCAAACAGGTAAGGGAGACTTAAGGGAAGGAAAGCATCCTGGCATGCTGTCACATGCCACAGGTGTGGCCACCAACTGAACCTGTATGTTCCCAACTTGTTTCCATTTCAACCTGTCATTCCTTAATGCTATTGGACTTTTTTTTCTTTAAATCATTCATGTTCCCTGTTTAATCTATTCTTTGTTTTTAATACTACTTTGTGTCAGTGTAGCCAGACTTAGGAAATTCTCAATGAAAAGCCTATTTTTTGTGTGTGGTTCAAGATCTGTCAAGAGTACATGGTCATTTATAGAATTTTTGACAATAATTATATTCCTTGGGCTATAAATTCTCTACAGAAAACCATTTAGGTTCAATACCACTTCTACTGTTCAAAATGGAAGACCTCAAAGTGCTTTTGTTTATGTTGACTATATCTGGCTATATTTACCATAAGATAAATTAAAACAGAAATTTTTGAAATATTTACTGACATAAAAATAACAACTGAAAATCCATAAAACACATCTTCATTAAAAAATAATTATTTTAAAAAAGAGGAGTGGCATTGTTTAAAATTTTGCAAATTTCTTCAGTATCTGGTTTGATAAAAACAGCTGGAGCCTTATTCTACTTTTATATTTAATTGTCACACATCACGTAGCCTCTGGAAAACTCCACGGCATACTAATAAGAGAACGGGAATGAAAAGGGCAAATAGCATGTTAGAAATATTGCCAAGAGTTTTTATCTCATCTTTTCAGATCCCCTGAGAGAGTTTTAGGGACACCACCCCACCACTTTCTGAGAAACATTGCACTGATAGTTAAACTAAAAGAAATATCAGCAACATCGCACTGTAATGCCATCTAGAATAGCAAAATGACATGAAAAGGTAAAATTTAACATGCAGTTTAAATTGTCCAATCACATAGCTTGATACTTACCTGCTCAGGTGTGAAAATGATTAGAAATAAACTTACTCAGCACCTCTAGTTCTGTTGCTACCTGGTCCTCAACAGCATTTGTGCAACCAGAACGTCCTTGTAGGTGGAAAAGGACTTGTCTTAAATTTTTCTTTATACTCATTTTTCAGGGAGTTCCTATCTCCTGCCATGAACCAACCCTTCCAGCAGATAGAGGAAGCCCATACGTTCCATTCAAAATCATGTTTTCCATTTAAAATAAAATAAAATATATAATATTACAAAGGAGGAATTATACTAAAAAACAGACCGCAATGTATTTTTTATTCAGTTATAGTAACATATGGTCTTTTAATAACTCATAAAATAACAAAATCTAATGAGAGGAAAATAATATCATGTCAAAGTAGTGATATGCAGAAACCATATTTTAAGATATCTGAAACAATTTTAAAGTGATATGAAAATATCTCTGATTTTTATTGTGACCAAGTCAGATACTACTAATTCTGTTTGTTGTCTACATTCAGAGTAAAAGTATGAATGTAATTTTTTAACCCATCTTTTCCTTTTTTTAATAAGCTATGGATTCTAGCCAGAGATACCTTTGAGATCTATGACCTCTAGATTAAGGAATGTTCTTCTAGAGAGCAGTGGCTCTCAAAATGTAATTCTTAGAAGAATAACATCACAGTCAACTAGAAACTTCTTAGAAAAGCAAATTCTCAGGTCCTACACCAGGCCTGCTGAGTCAGCGCCTGCAGGTGGGGCCCAGCCATCTGAGTTTCAACAGATGCTGCTGCATTCATGTTGAGGAATGACTGTCCAGAAGTTCATTCTACTCAGAAATAAAATGCTTCCTGCATTAAGGAAGGGGCAGGCAAACAAAACACATAGTCAAGAACTGAAGCGAAATAGAGCCTTCTTAGAAGCCATACAGAACACCTTGCATGGGAAAACACATGCAAGAATTATAGAAGACTAGAAAAATAGGAAGGATTTGAGACCATGAATTTCAGGAGTGGTATATTGTTTCATATTAAAGAATAACTTAACCGTGTTAATGAGTATGTTGAAAACTGCTGAGTTTAAGAGTGAAGGTTTTGATTAAATTCGAATAAATGAGTGAATGAATGGTTTCATAATCACCTATGTGTTATAGATATATATATATAGGGGTGGAAGAATAACAAGCAGTATATATGACTGCAGTGTTCTATTCAATTACTAGGAGTGGCAATTTAACTTCTTTACATACTATTCGAAACAATGTAAGCCCTAAACAGACAAGACATGAACAATTCTCTTGAAATTGTTCAAGAAATACAACTTGATGTATTAATTGAAATGATGTTACTCAATCCAAAGATAATTACATTCCCAAATACATAAGAACAACAAAGAAGAAGGGGATTGTTTTTTTGAATGGAGGCATGTAATTCAATGTAACATGTTAAAATGAAAGAAAGAGAAGTTAAACCCGGATGCAGGGCATCCTGGCAGTAAATACTCATCATGAATAATGCAGCACACTTCAAAGGAGACACTATAAGATCCATTCCTTAGGAAACTTAGAATAATTTCTCATGGCAAGATCCCACATCATAAAGCTGTAGATTGGGTGACCAGTTTGCTGCTTTTCTGACTAATTTTTATTTGCAAACTTAGCAAACTTACAAGTTCATGTTGTTTAAACTCTTTTACATATCATGTTATCCAAACCCCTCTAAGACCAGATAACATTTCATGTAGACCTTGAAATAGGGAAATAATTCTATAAAAATATATGTTGTTTTCTGTTTTTTTAATTTAATGGTATTTTATTATAAATATGTAGTATGAATAGGGAAAATTAAAATATTCATGAAGGCTTTGCTGCAGAAGAATATTAAGGTTAAGTAAAAAAAAGATCTTGCACAAAAATTATAAAAACTTGTCAAAAATATGTCAAATGGTCAAAGAATATTTAACCTATGCTACATAAATAAGAACAGAGGAAAAGCACAAGTGAGGAGAGTCAAGGTTATTGTAGGAAATATGTTCATTGAAATAAAAAATTATAATGCAAGTACCTTTGAATAGACTTTTGAGTCCCATGTAAAGGAAAGAATAAAGAAGTCTGGTCAACTGTTGCAAAGATCTGTGTAGCATAACCAAAAAAAAAAAATTTAATGGAATGTTTAAATTAAATGACTCATGGCAAAAAATATTTCATGTTCAAAGTTATATATTATGGGTGGGCCATTACTGCTACAAACCTTCACCAGATTCAACAATAATTCAATTAGTATATCTGACAAAATTAATAAAATCAACAGAATAACTTTGAAAAGTAGGTACTTGAGGGGTCATGAAATCACAGAAAATAAAATCTAAAAGCTCTGGATTTAGAAGGACGTTTAGCAATCCAGTATTATAATTATTTTTTTTATCACTTTTTCCTTTTTTTTTTAGCCTTGCTCTTTATCGACAACATATTTCTAAACTCTGTCATCATATTTTCCTACCTTCTCAAGGAAATAATTCTGAACATAAATTATACTTTATTAATGACTCAAAGTTGTCAGCCTAAAGGAGAGTCATATAACAAATGATCACATACCTAGTGACTTGAAAACGCCTATTTATATGCTTATTGTTCTCATGGGTGAAAAGTCTGGCACATGTTAGCTAGTCCATTGCTCAAACTTGGTCTCAAAGGCTGAATTCAAGGCGTTGGCCAGCTGCATTCTCTTATAGAGTTATAACTAGGGATATTCCAAGCTCCATTAGACTATTGGCAGAATTCACGTCCTTGTGGTTGCAGGACTGCAGTTCCCATGGTCTTGCTGTCTTGTTATTGGGGACTGCTTTCTTCATCTAGAGGTTGCCCTTAGATCTTTGCCATGTGGCTCTCTGTCTCAGGAATTGATAACATTTCTCACCTCAAATCTCTCATGCTTCAATTCTCTCTCACTTCTCCTTCTTAAACCTGCTCATAAGATTGGGGAGTTAAACTCATTATATTCAGAGCCCTGGGGAGTATTCAGAGTGCGTATGACAAAGAGTGGAAAATCTTTGAGGTCATCTTAGAATTCTGCCTACCACAGAGTTCTATAGAACAGTGAGAAAATAGCCTTTGAAATCAGAAAGATTGGGTCTTTAAAAGCCTAATTGCACCACTTGGTATATAATAGGTGCTTCATGAATTTTTGTTGATTGAATTATGAGTGAATGAATAAGTAAAAGAGCAGAGAATGTATAAATGAATGAAGTTATTTCAAAATCTATGCATCATCATCAAGGAGAGAAAAACAAAAGCACCTAATTGAAGGATGCTTATGAGAATAAAATGAAATTATATAAAAAGCTCTTGGCACATAGTTGGCACTAAACAAATTCATAATCTTTCTACAGTGGCGTGTTTGGGCTTGCCATTCCTGTAACGACTTCCAGTTTCCCCCGTTTGCTATAGCAGTCTGCTGTTAATAACAACAACAATTCTGATCTCTGCATTTTTGTGCCCCTTTCTCATCACTTTTTCTTCTTTTTGCCTCGTTCCTTTTATCAAAGTCTGATAACACCGATAACCAATCATGGTGTGTTCTTCCTTATGCATGGTAAATTGTATCGATAAGGAAAATAGAGAGTTACAGCAACAAAAATATCTTTTACGTGTATTTTTTAAGCTATGTGTCCAAAGCAGGCTCTGGATCTCTTCCATGTTCCAGGATCCAGGATGATGGAACAGCCTTCGCGGGGACATGCTGCTCTCAAGCAGAGAAAAGAAACATGGTGGAACCACTCCAGGTCATGAAGCTTCTGCACTCAGGTTTTCTTGTGTACCCTAAATCATATGACCAAGGGTAACATCAACATGATGGGCATGTATAATCCTCCCACAAACACTAGCAGCAAATACTTGATACACTCAGCCATATTTTAGTGGTCATCCTAGCACAGTCTACCAGTTTTCCGCTGCCGATTTTCCTTTTATGTTCACAGTTCTATTGTCCTCACAGCGTTGTTGGTTTGTGTTTTGTGATGCTTTGTGAAAGGGGGACTATTCAGCTTCTTTCAGTTTATCTCAAGAAGTGTATTATTTTCGTAAAATCACGACTAAAAATGTTCTGAAAAATATCACCATTGTTTTTACATAATCGTAATTCTGAGATTCATTTTTAATGTTTGTTAGCCATTACAGTGTATGATTGGGTATGTAGTCTATTAATGGACTAGATTTTAAAATGTACAGTAATTAGCTTCCAGGGAAGGCAGTTCATCTTTGTGATTGATAATGTATTGATAAACCATAACGATACTCAATTCGGTCTTTCAAAAATTAGAAGGTAATCCTTTAGAAATCACATCAGTCAATAGCATTGCTTGGAACGTGAAGTGAGTCAGAAGTACATTTATTCTACAGTACTGTCAGTAGTTTACACTTTCAATGTCTATTTCTAGACAGTTTCAAAAAAATTGCACGCATCGGTTCCAATGATCAATAATAGATCGATTTATTATTTCTATTGTTTTGATCGAAGAAGTAGAAGGTTCAGTGTAACACAATGACCTGGACAAACGCAGCAGTTTCTGTAATACTTTTCTTCCTGTCAAATGGGAGTTGCGTATTTGAGAATATTAGAGCAGAAGTTAGCCACAAAAACTTGTACTGCTGTGTTAACAATATATTAACCATAGGACAAATTACACCCTCTACCCTAAAACAGTTTTCTAATTTTTTGAAAAGAAACATGCATAACAGTTCTTTGACAGCATAAAGGAATTTTTCTCTATTCTTGGAGGTTTCCTTAACTTTACCTGAGACACCAATGCCCTCTTGTGGTCGCATGTAGGCATTTTCAGTGACTTCCTTTTTTTTTTTTTTTTTTTTTTTTTAACTTGTCTGGCACAGGCAGGGCCTTTCCAGTGAAGCAAGGCCAGGGTCACTCGGTTTTTGAGGCCCTCAGCATGTGTAAAAATAACCAAAAATAAGTTTAAAAATAGAACATGCATTTTAAAACTTTTTAGCCACAAAAAAAAATACAATGCAACATAATGTTGGGCTCTGAAATGAGAGAAAAAAAAATCAAATCAAAAATATTAATTTACAGTGTATGATTGGGTATGTAGTCTATTAATGGATCAGATTTAAAAATGTACAATAATTAGCTTCCAGGGAAGGCAGTTCATCTTCGTGATTGTGGCACAGCTCTTTCCATGAGGAGACACTAATAAAACTCTATATTTGGTTCCTCTGTTAGTATGAGGCTTGGGTCAAGGGTTCCTTCTTTCTAACAATTCCTGGCCTCAGCTCCCGACCCCACCCTGCTTAGTCTTGTGAACAGATAAATTGTCTCAAAAGACCACTATAAACTCAGAAAAAAAAAGACTTTTGTATTCAGTATAGCACAGAGTTTGCTCTGTTTCTTTGGTTCTCTGCTACTCTTCTGTGTTACTCTTGGTTCTGTGCTAACCATGGAGAATAAAAATTAAAATCAAGAGAGTGCTTTGGACAGGAAGTAAATCTAGTAGCAATGTCCTTAAGCTTCCACGTGCATAAGCATCACTTGAGGTATTCACTAAGAATAAGAGATTCCTCAGGACTACGGACAAAGGTTCTGCTTCAAAGGGCTGAATCGTGGTCAGGTAAAACTGAATTTTAACTCTCCAGGTTTTTTCTGGGCCCATTTGGCTAGAGGAATGATTCTTAAACCTGGCTGCAGAATTGACTGGGGAGCTTTAAAAATCTGATTCCTAGGATGAATCGTAGAGCACTTCAATCAAATTTTTTTCAGGGTGGGTGCAGGTACCAACTGCTGATTCTAACACACACAGCCAGTTTGAGAACTACTGGGCTAGAGCAGAGAAGCACAGGTGTCAGAGCTCAATCACCCTAAGTCTACCCATGACACACCGAAAGTTCAACAAGGTGAAGTTTATGGACACGGCAATGAGGAAGATTGCATGCCAGAGGAACAGTGGCATCTCACTAAACAAAAGCAGACAGAGTTATTTTAGGATATATGAGTTGGGTGGAGTTGAGTGTTTTGATGAGCTCAAAGGAAAGCGGAGTTTGTGTAAATAGATCAACCTCAGGTCTGCACTGCAAAGTGGACCCAGAGTCTTGTTTTCTTGGAAACATTAGTGTTGAGGTAGATGTTCAATTTGTATCCCGAAAGCCTTTATCCGAAGTTCTGTATGTGGGCTATTGACTGAGATTGCTTTTCTGTGTCAAAGTGACTTAGACAAGAGAGGTATATTGCTTTCTTACTGATATGATTTCAAACAGCAAAGTTTCTGATAGTCTGTGATTTTTGAAAACAAATTTTCACAGTGTGTAAAAAAAAAAGGAGCAGTAACTCAAAGAAGGGGACACTTTATAGCTGCAGTACGTTTTGGGGAGAAATATGGAATCCTGTCAACTTTGCAGCCGGCTTCATCTGTGTCTGTTATTCCATTCTGATAAATGGCAGGGCAGATGTTTACAATCCAAGCCAAATTTGACCTTTTCAGACATAACATCTGCCTCCATAGAATTGCTTCCAGAAAGAAGATGGAACAGGCGAAGAGGATCCTAGCACATGAGCCCATAGATGTTATTTACGCATTAATTCAGCAGGCTCATTGAGTGTCAGTTACGTGCTGTGTCCTGTGTGGAGTCCTGCAAATTCAGTGGTGAGCAAAATTCAGTCTCCGCCCTCAGACAACTTACATGCTGTTTGGAGAAAAACACAGATAAGTAGACAATCACAGCAGGGTATAGAGTGTTGTGACTGGGCTTAAGAACAGGTACCATAGACACTGGAAAAGTCAGACACGTAGATATGGAAGAAAGAGAACTCTTGAGGGTGGCGGGGGTGGCTGGGCTTTAGTTGAGGCCCTATCACTGGATGGTTATCACTGTAATTGAAATGTAGTTTTCTCATTTGTGAAGTAAGAATAACAAAAGTAGGTGATCCTAAAATTAATTATGGTACGGCTATGAAATAGGATTTATGTGGATCTTCAAACATTTCAAGACATTGGAAAATGCTCACAATTTAAGAAAAGACAGTAATATTTTAAACTGTATATATAATACAGAAACAAAAGTGTGTAGGTTGCTATGGGAATATCAGTCAGAATCTCAATATGAAAAACATATGATACACTCACATTAAGAGTTTAGAGGAGGATTTGTCTCAAAAGAGTGGGCAGAGCTGTAGGGGGCCACGAAGGACAGTGTAGTGACAGAGCTGTTACTACCCCAGACGTGAAGTGGTGGGGGAAGGACCAAAACTCAGGAGAGAGTTGCTGAGAGAGAAGAGCAATAGGTGAAGGATGCAGCCTGGCCACAGTGAAGTCGAAGGGAGGAAGAAAAGCAACCAGTCTAACTCACTCCCCTTCTTCCTCCCAGTCTCCTGCGGGGGCTCTACTACTCAAACCCAGCAGAAACCAGAGGCATTGCTGATGTGGTCCACCCAGGTCTGGCCAGTAGGTGGAGAGCAGGGTGCACAAAGGTGGGGCATGGGTGTGACACACCGAACACAAAAGGCACAAGCCCTGTCTGGGACTGATTCCTTTGATTATTAAGGGAGAGGAGGGCTGAAGAGATGGCCCATTTTTTTCTTTATATACCTTCATATTTCCCTACTGTTGCAATAATACAGGCATTTTCTTTTCTAATTCTGGTGAAAAACGCTCGTCAGAGTATATAAGTGAAGAAATGTGTGGCTGTGAAGGTATGTAAATGAGTGTATGTGTGAAAGAGAGAGGAGGAGGTGAGAGTGGAGTGTGAGAGAGTGTGTTTGTGAGAATGTGTGTGTATAAAGAAAGATGTGCAGATAAAGTGAGATGAGGTGCTCACGTATATGGATGTGTGTGCTTGTAGATGTGCATGTTAATGAGTATATGTGCATATGAGATGCATTCACGAGGTGTGCATGTGAGTTTGTAAAAGCATATGTGAGAGTATACAAGTGGACCTGAGACTGTGTGCGTAAAGGATGTATGTATGGGGTTGTATGTGAATAAGTGTGTGTGAAAGGTGGGAGTGGGGTGTGCAGGAGGATGTGTGTTTGTGACAAGGTGGGTGCATATGAAGATGCACGGGTGGATGTGAATCCAGCTCATTTGTGTGTGTAAAGGGTATATGTATATATGTTCAAAATGTTCTTGCTGGAAGTGTGGGAGGGGATGTGTGTGTATGAGTGAGTGTTTATGGGGAAGGGATATAAGATGTGTGTAAGAAAGAGGTGAATGAGGGGGTATGTATGAAGAGTTTTCTATATTAGTTTGTGTGCAGATGAGCACACATGCGAGTGTGTTTACATGTGTAGAACTAGAAATATTTCCTGCCAGGAAGAGAGAAAAATTGGAAGAAAATACACCAAAATGTTTATAAGAATAATCTCTAGGGTTGAAATAAGAGGCAAATTTTATTTTCTTTACTTTTTTGTTATTTTGTAGTCAGATAAACAATGAATATTTCAGTCTGTTTTTTTTTTCATTTAAAGAACACATGAAAAATATTGTACATTTCTGGAAACATGTAATGACAAAAATCTTGACTAGTAAATGTTTCTTAATTGGAAGGTTTTTTGAAAATTGAAACCCCCTTTTCCATTACATAACCAAATAGATATCTAAGTCAGCCCCTGGTTCATTTGTAGAAGGAAATCTTGACTTTAAATTTCAGAACCATATAAATGTTTAGTTATTCACGTAATTTCATTCATTTCCAGGTATTCAATAATTGAAACCAATCGCTACTGCTGTTTGCAAGCCAAGGCCCTGATAGTTTTGGGTTAATGAGTTGGTAAAAACTGCTGTCATGTCCCATTCATATCACCCTGTTTCTGGAAACTAAGGGGTTTTCCAAAGTCTCAGATTTTGTATACTAGGCACTAATAGGGAATATCAATAATGGAGGAGTTTTGGTAACTACTATTTTTTTCTTTCAGTTTTGTGGGTTTTTTACTTTTTTTTTTCAACAATGAGCATATAGGGCTTATGTAATAAGGTTTCTGTCAAAAGATTTTAAAGCAGAATTTTCACACCTATGTAGGTGAAAGAGCCCTGAATTTTTTCACTGATACTTTGTTTCCTCTGCGCTTGCCTCATTCCACTAATAATAAAACATGAGGTTTTTGCTATTCCAGACTACATTTTATGAAAAGAAAAGTTTGCTGGCAGTTAATGGCTGAAGCGTTATTCTATTTTTAACTAACTTAGAGCTTGTCTGTTTTCTTAAAGTGATTTGCTGTCATCAGCATCAAGTCTCTGCAGCCCAGTTTATGCCGCCTTGTTACCTGTGCGTTCCACCTATGCACGTAATGAGAATTAGTTGCTTGGAATCCTGGGTAACTATGTTACTTTTATGTAGATAACAATGCGTTTTTATCTATATTGTTATTGTAAGTAGCAATACAAAGGAGTCTGTATATCATATCTTTCCTTTACACATAGAAAACAACCTCGGCTATTAAACTGTGAACAGAGCAAACTCCATTAGAAATGCTATTAAGTTTGAACCCAAGACAATCACGCCCGCAGAACATATGTCACTGAACCCTTGAAGGAGCACTCCAACCTAAGAATGCTTTTTACTGCTCCATGGCTTGTCTCAACAGCACACCTATCAAACGGATTCACTCCGAACATTACTTGGAAACTGCTAGCAAAATGTTGACAGAAACCATCTTCAAACCAACGACGACCCTTAGTCTAGGGCAAAAGAAAAGAGCACCCCGGCTTTACTCCGCCGGATCGAACCACGGCTGTGGTTCGGTAAACACTCTGTTTTCCCACTTGAATCTGAGCTCTGCGGACAGATCACTCCTGCCGATCTTGCGGAGATGACGAGCCAGCAGGCGAAGTTTATCAGTGGAATTCGGGAGGGATTTTTTCCAGAAGCTAAGAAATTCGTGGATCTGTTCTGTGAGGTCATCTGGGTTCTTCAGTCTGATGAGCTGAATGGTGCTGCGGCGAAGGGGGAGGGATGAGCAGAGAGCCGTGGCGTTTTCTTCCGAGAGCTCATCTGCCAGCCAGTAGAGCAAGTTTTCCCATAGGGCTTCTGTCAGGCACACGTGCAACACCGGGCGTCAGGACTCTGTCCAGGAGGAGGGGTTCACCTACCCCTCCTCACCTGTGCACAGGACATCTAAGGACTCTCCAGTTTGGCCTCTGAGCAGGGGAAAGATTTGGGACCACAGGGGGAGCCAGCTGAGAGCCTTGAATTTCTGGGAACCACCTCATTGCTGAGGGTTAGAAATGCTTCTCAAATTTTAACTTCCTTAAGGCCTAGGAAGGCTTGTTTAAAATCGTTTTTAGCTTCTGCTCCAGATAGTTTAAGTAGAACTTGGGTTGGGGTAAAACTTAGCCTTTTTAGAAGCTCCAGGTGGTGCTGACTCTGGGGTCCCCAACCATACTTTGAGTAGCACTATATTAAAAGACATTCTTATGTTCAAAACATACTTCTCCTAATTAGTGCTAATCTGATTCATAAATTATATTGGCAGCTGGGCTGTCCTCACACACACCTCCAACTACAGATGCACACAGACTCACCTAGACTCACTAAGGAAAGAGCAGTTGTGTGAGAGGTCCTTTACACCAACACCTAACCCTGGCCTCTGGACTATTTAGAACCACAAGAACCACAAATGTCTCCTCTGGATATATCCCATATGTTCAGCATACCTCTTCCCTTACCCTGTGACTCCTGTCTACCACCCAAACTCATGATTCCATTTTTCTGTTATTATTTTTTTTCATTGTGTAACTTGGACCCAACACTTGTGAAACAAACCCTAAGCCCTACTCCTGTCTCCCTTCCATATGTCAGCTCTAGCTTGCGTCACCTCCTCCCACTCTCTCTTGCTCGCTCCCACACCAGTTTCCCTGGTCTGGCGTGAATGAAGAATTCTATGTCTGCCACCTGTTACTCAGTGATTCCTGCCATCTGCCCACTCACACAAACTGCACCTGATTCTACGCTGTGGACTTTACGCTTTTCCCTGAAGGCTGCTCAGGACTTGGAGCCAACATCTCCTTGCTCTCCTTTGTCACTTTCAAACCAACGTTCTGCTTCTGTCATGTAGTGTATTCATTTTTATGTCCATGCTACACAGGTAGGCCTTCCTCTCCCCATCCACATCATCGATCTCGTGCCTTCAGCAGGTGGCATCAATCAGCAACTCTGTTGATAATCAGTCACGCCACTGACCATATGGTTCCTTAGTCTAGTCAACATTAAAGACCTGAGTGTGACTCCGTATTAGAAATTTACTCTTGTGGCCAGTCCTCAAGTTTCATCAACCAGAATTATTCCACTTCCACAGCCTTTGTTTCTTAAAATTACTGCTAATAATATTACCATCTTCTCAACTTCCACAGCCTCTGTTCCACTGCTCCTGCTTAATATGCTTCTTGCCCCCATCGCTACTAATACAGTGATTCCTTTGATGCTCACAGTGATCCATCCAATCATCCCTATTGGGTTTCACATACCCCTATACTCATGCTGCTCCTAATGACCAGCTACATCCATTGATGGTCTTGCATCCACCTGAAACTCTGTTGTCCTCTTCAGCTTTCATTGCTCTCAATCTGTCAATCCCCAATCCTCACCCTGCATTTAACTACTGGGCTGCCTGGGACTATGAACTATGCTAAATGCAATTAATGACCTCTATTCTTTTTATACTATTAGAGCTCCTAACAATTTACAAATCCATTAAATTTTTTTTCCTAAACTCAATTGAAAACTTTCTATAGCAATGACCCAAATCTCTTTTGCCATTCTTAAGCCCCAGTCTCATCCTCAATCTGGTTTACTCAGTCAGTGTCTGAATTCTACTTTACCCAAAGCCATTTGACCTGAGTTCTCATAACCCTGTTTTCATTTCGTAACCATTTTCTTACAAAATCTCACTCCTCCATGTTGGCCAGATTCCATCCCTCACTGTGTTTTTCATCAAGTAATTTCCCTTTACACCTGTTCCTTCATCTCCTCCTCACCACAGGCTCTTGCCATGCTTCTCACAAACACTCTCAAGCCTCTTTCTTTGCTTCTGCTACTCTTTCAAGGTACTGGGCTATTTCTCCACTTCCCTTTACCATAAAATCTTTTAATGCCTAATGGAACCTTGATGCCTTGAGTTCATCACTATCAACTTCCTATTTAAACTTTTGTTTTCAGGGTTCTGTTTCCTCTTTTAAAACTCTATTGAAACCTTTCTTTACCATTTCCCTAGAGCCCTCCTAATTACTACTTACAACTGATTCTCAGTCTGCATCTTCTCTGAATCCACAAGGCATTTTTATTCCTTCCCTTGGGTTCCATGGCCTACCCACATTCTCCAATTCTCTCTCCTGCCACATACCTCTTTTTCTCCTTTGCTGACTCTCCCTAATACTGCTGAATTACTGCTTTTTATCTCAGGCCTCTTCTGTTTGTGTCCTCTCCCCTCAATGAATTCATCAACTCTCATTGCCTTTCCTATTCATTTCCTCTTTGTGAAATAGCCTAGATCTACTATATGTTCATCTGTGGCTTTGTTTTTCTAAGTCCTGGTAGAGCCTTTGTAATATTCATCTCCTAGTTATCTTTACCAGTATATAGCACAACCACTTCAAACTCCATATTTCTCAAATCAAAACCAACTTTGACCTTTCTCTCTCTCTACCACCTGATCCTTCACTCTATTCATTTTCCTAATAAATGTGACCACTCAGCCGAGTAAGCTACAAAGCCTATTTCTTAACTCATGTACCTAGTCCTATTGGTTCTAACTCTAAACAAGTGTCAAGTATTTCCCCCAATTTTCAGCCTTACTGATTCAATCCTAATTGTGACCTACCCTACCCCTCTTTTAGGAGCATTGCATGAACAGGGGTCTAACTCTGTGGACTATCCATTTTCACGGACTTTAGTGTTCCACACAATTATTAAAGAGAAGTTTTCAGTCTAATCTGATCTCACTTGTTCCTGTTTATAAATCGCTTGTAAACTATTGTCTAAACGTCTAAACTTAGCATTTAAAGCTTTTTATAGTTTTACGTTGCTCTGATCTTATCAAGCATCATCCTTCCTGCAGCAGCTCAGATGGCATTGGTCGAGCAACAGCATGCTGTATAACAGTCTAGGACTTGTGGGTACACATGGGAAAGCTTGGGGAAGCCTGTGCTGTCTGGTGGTATAACGACAGTAATGAGAATGCTTTTATTTTAACATCAAATTCTTCAAAAGTTAACAAACTTGCTGGACTTTCATCTCCTGCTATTGTTTTGGTTTGGTTTGGTTTGGTTTGGTTTGGTTTGGTTTGGGGTTTTTTTTGGAGGGGTGTTGGCTTTGGTGTTTTGTTTTTCTATGTCACCTGCTCTCTCTTTGAAAATAGTTTTATATCTCCGAGAGGGTCTATAATACTAAGATTTATTCCCATCCTACTCTCTTCTAAAGCAATTCAGTAAAACCTGCAGATAGTCTATATAAATTCATAACGCTAACCCCTGAATGGGATGCTATGGCATCAGTGGAGGGCCTGGCACCACAGCAAAACAAACTCACTTATATCTTTGGAAGACCAATGAAGTGTCACAGTCGTAACTATTTACATCACAAAATGAGTTACTTCTAAGGCTAAAATAGAATAAATGTGTCAAATCCTACCCTGAAATAGCTATGCCATTATGTGATTGATTTATTCATAACCACAATCAAATATCACAGGCTTCTTTTGTGTTTTCATACCAATACCTCCATTTAAGGTGTATTGCCTTCAAATGTAAATTTGAACTGACCATACTTTAAGATTTACAATTTAACAGGCAACACTTCAAAAAAAACTTTAGTGGCCTATTTACCAAAGTAAGCAGTTACAAATTATGTTAGTAAAATAATATGTAGTAGAGTTCATATTTCTCATAGATTTTAACAAAATTTTAATTATGTCTACATTCAAGTATGTTTTGGTTTATATGGGCAGGATTTCCAAAGGAAAACTCATTTATTAGGCTGATAAATCTAATGATTGTTTAATTGCAAAGTGATCAATTCTTTTTTATAAAAGGATTTACATAAAATATAAAATAAAAAATATAAGGAAAAAAAAGCACTGCTATAATTTCTTACCTAGAGGATCTGTAGAAATCCTTTTGGTACTTTGTGGACGGTTGATTAATTTTTCATGCTATTGTGAGAAAGGGACACAAAATAAGTAGAAGAAATCATTAATTTGCGAACAAGCTACAAACAAAAATCCATCCAAACCTCATCTCTGTTTGAAATAAGTCCTAAATTGCATACCTTGCAAAATTGGATTGCATATTTGTGCGTGCATGTTCAGCAATTGCTTTCCATAGACAAGGCAAAATATATTAACCCAAATCTTCCAGAAAATTTAAATTTAAGAATACACATTTAAATATTATTATAGCAGTCACATTAGCTGTTGGTAAACATTTTTTCCAGCTAAAAGGTAAACCTATTATAACCAGCAAACCTTGAACAAGCTGCTTCCTTGCTACAGACGTTGTATCTGGGAAACCTCACTGAGCAGGTCCCTGCTGCAACATTCGGCATGTGCCTAGAACCTCATGGGCGCCAAAACAACAGTCTTTGTGAATAAGTGAATGAATCGATGTGCATACGTGATGCTGAGAATAATCAAGTCTTTGAGCAGATATTATTCTAAAACCAGTGTTAAAGCAAGAAGTAATCAAATATATCATCATTACTTTTTTACACTGCAGAATGATTTGTTATTGGTTAATATGGGATCATTGGAAACAACACAGGAGATAAAGTAAAAACATCTGGGTTTGGAAACCTGTTCAGTGCTCTGGAAAATTTATTGACTCCTCCATCTCAGCTCTGATATTTGATTTATTAAACACATACATCTTACAAAAACTGGTACACAAATGTTCATAACAGCCTTACTGTAACACCTCAAAACTGAAAACAATGTAAAGTTTTGCAGTTGGTGAACAAAATATGAGACATCCACACTATGAGAACTTATTCAATAATAAAAAAGACAAATCATTAATACATGCAACTACTTGCATGGACCTCAGGAGATTACGCTGAGTGAAAAGTTTCAGTTTCAAAAGGTCATATTTTCTAGGATTCCATTTATATCACATTCTTGAAATTACAGAATTATAAAGATGTAGAACAGATTAGTGGTTGCTGCCATAGAAAGGTAGCACAAGGGAGATCTTTGTGGTGATAAGCTAACTATCTTGAGAGCAGAGGTTACACAAATCTACACATGTGGTAAAATGGCGTAGAACTCTACACATACATTGTATCAATGTCATCTTTCTGGTTTTAATATTATACAATAGTTATAAAAGATGTAACCACTGAGAAAAACTGGATGAAGATGACATCAGACCTCTCTGTAATATTTTTTGCAACTTCCTGTGAATCTATAATTATTTCAAAGTAATTTTAAAAACTACTTCATGGTGATGATATGAGGAGAATGTGAGGTCTCTCTGCTAATATGTAGCATGTTACCCAGTTCATAATGAGCACTCAAAACAAGTTGATTAAATTCAAACATCATATTTGTAAGAACTGTTATCATTGATATCAAATAAACATGTATATAGAACTTCTATTAAGAATTTTTAACAAGAGGTGATAAACAGCATAAAAATAATATAAGTTCAAATATAATAATACTGTAGCACTATAAAATAAGTGTAGAATTTTCAATACATCAACTATGTGCTTATTCCTCTAAAAAAATTGAGAGAAATACCAATTTAAATAGTGCAGCAGATTCTATCATTCCCATCAAAGGATATGTGTACTACTGGACTGAGCTTGGGACAAGAGAGTACATTGCATTTTTCTTTTCTTTGTACGAATACCTCCCATCCCCCTGTTACTCTTTCTCAGAGATGTCTCATAGCATCTTGATGCATTGAGAGTGATTCTAGTGTTTAAATATGCGTATTTTTTACATGTGTAAAAGTTCAAGTCAGGTCCTTCATGTGACAACCCAGCCATAGGAGCAGTGGGTTGTGGCAGCAGCAGCACAGGAAATTCCTGGCCCTTCTAGACTTCCAGGCACTGTGTTGCTCTCCTACAGGGCCTCCTTATCAGGGATTTTCAATGACCTCTCCCTTCCCTCGCTTTTTTTTTTTCTTTTATTGCATGATTTTTGTCTGTGCACAATTTTTGCCTTTCACAGTACCTTATAAATCTCACCGATGATTAGGGTCAGTTCCAAGCCAACCAAGGAAGCCTTTGCTCACCCTATGTAGTGTCACCTCCCACAGAGTCCCAGTGTCTACATGTGGTTTCCTGGATGCCTTCCTTGGTGGGACTGGCTCTAATTATTCCCTACTTCCCTCTCTTTCCTTCTTCTATTAAACGGTGCTATTCTGTTGTGACATCTCAGGTTCTACTATTTGCTAAAGGAAGGTTTGTTATTTCTCTCAGGTAACCTGACTTAAATCCTTCCACAATTGTACACACATTTTAAAGTGCTAAGTGGAAGTAATGACATAAAGTTATGATGTCTTTTAATCTTATAGCAATAAATATTTTAAATTGTAACTTGGGTGCTCACTTATTTTTCAAGGGCACCCACAATAAAACTATTGCTATTTGTCAGGTATAGAAATAATAAGAGGTGGAATTTTTCTCTTTAATTCCTACTTGCCTTCCATTTCTTTGATGTCTCCTGCAGAACCAGTTGTAATAACATGCTGAGGATTTTCTGATGCTTGAAGCACCATCTAATATGGATGCCTGATGGCATAACAGCTAAACGTCAGTGTAATACAACCAACAATAAAAAAAAAATGTCATCTGCTGATGTTATTACTTTTATCATTTACCCTAAGGCACTTATGCATGAAGAGAATTTCAAAAGTAATTATAACATTGTATGGCAAGAACTCCATGCAGCCTTAACCTTCACATTCTTCCCACCTCCGCACACTTATTGTAGGTTTTTCTGGTAAATGGGTGATTTATTTTGCAGTTAGAAGATATAGAAGTGAAAGTGGTATGAATAATAATACATCAAGGAAGTACACGTATTCATTATATTTCTGTGTATCTTTAGCATGGATTTTACCATAAGCCTTTTAGATACCATGACTAAGTACCGGTTTTCACTGTTTACTCTGTGTTTATTTTACATAGAAGCCTCTTCAACTAAGTAATAGTTGCCATTTGCTTAACCTTAGTTCATTTATTGCATCATAATAGTAAACTGTATATTCTCAATCTTTATAATGTATAACTCCTAGAGAAGTTTCAATGGTTTTACGTTGTAAATAAGTTAGATAGGATATCGATCAAAGAAGCAATCTGGTACAAAAGATTAATGTTAGTATAAAAACTGTGTGCTGCAGTTATGGGTCCAACATAACCACAGATCAAATAAAATCTTGTATCAGTATTAAGTGAGGAAAAACTGGTCTACACTTCAGGTTCCCAGCAAGACATGTAAGAAGCCGGATGTTGCTTCTCTGTCCTAACAAGTGAAAAGCTAAACTGAAAAATCAGCAACTCTCTTTAGAACGGTAAGAGAAGTAAGGTCACAGGGCAAACCTCCACCCGAAATTGAAAGTTGAACACAAAATGGCAACTTTCTGAGAGTAAACCTAGAAGCACAAACCACTGGGGAACTAGGGCCAGGGAAAGGAAACCTGAGCTATTAGTGTGGACAAGTTAAAAACTCCAGGGAGACCCAGTCAGAAGTGCTCCCACTCTTTTGTGAATTTTACCTCCAGGAGCTCAACCAGGTTTCATAATGAATATCAGAAAAATAACATTGTGCTTCCAGCAAGCAGAGGCTAAAAGGAACCATTTTGAAATACACCAGAACATTCTGTTCTTCTTACGAGTTGTGCCCTCAGAAGAAACTATCTAACCAAAGCCTAACCTCATAGGGTTTTATCAGCACCTAACTGACCTTAGGGAAGGGAAATACCCAACTCCGGTCCCCTTTAACCACCTTGTCCCACTGAATGAGGACATAGGGAGAGGACTGAGAATCACATGTGAAATTCACAATCCAGAGGTATAGGCTCACTAAAGACTGAGACTTTATCACAGGACTATAGAACCCTTTCCCTCTGCCACACCTCTCCACCACACCTCTAAAACTTATTTACGGAAGTTTCTTTACCTGGTACATCATGTTTGGCTATTAAAAACAAAATTACAAGATATACTAAAAGGCAAAAACAAAAACAAAACAACAGCAACAACAAAAAAAAAATCCATGTCTGAAGAGACAGAGCAAGCATCAGAACCAGACTCAGACATGGCAAGGATGTTAGAATTATCAGACCAGGAATTTTTTAAAACTATGATTAATATGCTAAGGGTACTAAATAGAAAAAGTTGACAGCATATAAGAACAGGTAAACAATGTAAACAGAAAGATGGAAATTCTAAGAATCACAAAGAAATGCTAGAGATCAAAAACACTGTAACAGATATGAAGAATGCCTTTGACGGGATTATTAGTAGAAAGACAAGCCTGAAGAAAGAATTCCTGAGCTCGAGGATATCTTAGTGGAAACCACAAATCTGAAAAACAAAGAGCTTTTTTTTTTTTTTTTTTTAAGAGAGAAAAACAGAATATCCAAGAATTGTGGAACAACTACATATGTATAATAGAAATGCCAGGAGATGAAAGAGAGAAACAGGAAAAATATTTGAAATACTAATGAGTGAGAATTCCTCCAAATTAATGTCACACACCAAACTGCAGACGCAGGAAGATGAGAAAATACCTAGCAGGATAAATGTCAAGAACTGAGCTAGACGTGTAACTATATTATTTCATTTTAAACCCCTAAAGTAGTTTGAAGTCTAGTATTCTCAATTTCATAGATGTACCTTCTCCAATTTTGAAACTCAGGTCTGTCTCAAGCCCTAACTTAAACCACAAATAATATCGCTTCCAGATAATATCAGCTACTATTTTGTTGTTGTTGTTGTTATTTACCATGTACTAGTAATCACTCTAACAACTTAAAGTATATTATATAACTTTGGTATAGTCCATAACCTTACAAGGTAGTTGTTACGCCTACTTTACAAACGAAAAAACTGTGATTTAGAGATAACTTGACCCAAAACACGCAGTAATAACAGATATAATATTTAAACTAACATTTGCAAGAATTGACATCCTTTATAATTTCTAAGTTTGTAGAGGGTAGGTCATAAGGCAGGACTTTCAGAAATTCCAGCACCTCTTGCCCAATGCTCACCATTCACATGTATTGACGACTTTACTTCTTCAAACTTGGAGGCAGTATTATAAGGAGGAAAAGAGCTCATCTTCTAACCATTCTATTTATTAACTTTGTGATTGTAAAGTATTCCCTTTATGCCCCGCTTTCCTCATTTATAAAACGGGCACGATAATTGTACTGCTGCACAGTGCCATTGAAGGAAGCAGTGTAACTTAGAGCAGGGCATCATATGTACCCCTCTGTCACGGACTCAACCGAGGATCAAAAATACTTGGGTACAGTTTCATTATTGTTGACATGTGTTACGTAGTTAGGTCTACGATGGCTGTGTCTGTACTGAACATGTACAGACTTTTTTTCCTTGTTGTTATTCCCTAAACAATACAGCATAACCGCTATTTACATTCATTTATATTATATTAGGCATAATACATAATCTAGAGATGATTTAAAGTATAGGCGAGGGAAGTATATAGGTTATATGCAAATACTACATCATTTTATATAAGGGACTTGAGCATCCTTCGATTTGGTATCCGTGGGTGTTCTGAAACCCATCCCCTAGGATATTAAGGGAATATAAGTGCTCAAAATAATAGCCATTTTTAGTTCATGTTTTTCTTTAAAATTACTTGTTTTACCTACGCAACTACATTTTTAGAAGAAGCTCACACGTATTTCAACCCTAAGTGGAAATACAATTTAACTTGTGTAAACACGTGGAAACTTTAAAAATAAATACAATTAAAATGATATTATTAAATTCTGTCACCAGCCAAGATCTCTGAGCTTGAGCATCTTGAGAGTTGCTCTCTGCTTGTTAACAGGGGAGCTTTGCAAGTGTTAGAGAGATGTGAAACATGCTAATGCCAACCTGAGATCTACTTACAAGATCAAAGAAAGGATTAAAAAAAAAAATAACTTCCTCACCATGTGAATCCGTTTTATTTAAAGCTAGTATATAATTATTGTGTTTAAAAACAGAGAAAGAGAGAGAGCACTTGCAATTCTAAAATTTTGGAAAAAAATATAATTGAACATCCCTTTTTATTTACTGGGAATCATATTTTTTACTGTAAAGGCACATGGAAAGTATTTTAGTTCTTTTTTTATTACTTGATTGTGGTTATGGTTTATTTTTGTTCTTTTAAACTATAGAGAAAATTATCAGGACATGTGAGTGGTAAGTCATCAACAAAAGGTAAGGAATATGAACTCATAACAAAAGCCAGAGAAAGCTGAACCCTTCATTCCATTAAGGGGAGGGCAGTCATTTCTGCTTTGAAAATGAGAACCTATGAGCTAATGTCACTGTGTGGATAGAACAGGGGAACTTACTGGGCTGTTCAGAAGTGACAATGCTTTTAAAACCAAGAGATTAGAGAAAGCCTGCTTCTGCCCCAGGAGGTGAAAAATACCAAGTAACTAAGGAGACCACCACCCAAGGCTATGGCAACTCTATTCCAAAGCTTAGTTTCAGCAAAAGGTACAACCACTCTAGGTCTCTGAAAGATCTAGATTTGTCAAATACCCTGAAAGGACAAAGGATATGAGAAGCAATATGACAGTGTTAAAAGTGGTAGACATAAAGTAAGCAAGGATCTGACTTGCACCAGGAATAGGAGGAAGTGGAACAGCGTAAACAAGCAATGACCTTGAAGTCTGGGTCTAGTCTAGCTTTTGCCCTTGAAGTCATGCAAATTGAGGCAGGACATCTAAACTGTCTAACTTGTGAAACAGAGATGATGGTTCCTACCTCTGAAATATGCTATGAGGGTAGATTGAGATAATGTCTGTAAAGGATATAAACTGAGAATTCAATAAATGGTAGCAGACACACAAACCAAATGTAATGTGTGGGTATTTTTAGGACCCTATTTTTGAACAAATTAACCACAAAAAGAAAAAGAGAAAAAGCAAGTAGGTGAATATAGGACATGTCTGGGTAGTGGATGCTATTAAGTAATAATAGCTAAATTTATTAAGTGTAGAATGGTATTGTGTCTTTTTCTTTAAGTTCTTACCTCTTATAGAAACACAGAGAATTATTTACAAGTAAAGTGACATAATAGCTGTGATTTGCTCTAAAATACTCCAACAACAACAAAACTCAGGGGGATTAGATGAAACAAGAATGGCAGAAAATAAAGGGTGATTGATCCATGGAGGTTCATTGTATTTTTCTATTTTTGTGTGTGTGCCTTTGAAAATTTACACATGCACATGCATAACTTTTAAAGTATAAAAGATACCAGCATCAGTCAATAAATACCCCACTTTTCATCATGGATATTATTATAATTGCTCACTCAGTAGGACTTGAAGGCTTGGACAGAAATGCTTGGCCAGACACAATAAAAGAAAGGTCTTCCGCATCAGAAGAGCAGCATAAATCCACAGAGAATCAAGTTCAGAGGAAGAAGAGCTGACCCAAAGTGGTCTAACTTGGAGATAAATCTAGAAATTAAGTTTTTTAGAAGTGAAATCAGACTGTTACCAATTTCTAAAGTAATACAGATCTATGTCTTTATTCAGCTCAGATCTGTCTTGGTTTTAAACCCAGGCAGCCAAACCTATCGTTTGGTTCTTTACTATTTTTTTCAATTGCTTCTTTGATTATCGTTTTTGAGGTTTCACTCTCTGATTATGGGTTTATCAAGAGGAAGGGATTAAATATCTCTCAGCCTGTGAAGAAGCCAGTCACAAAAGGAGAAAGCTTTAGGTCCCTGATAACCAGTTATAACAATTTAAGAAACCCCAATTGAGCTAAGCAACTGGGCCAGATAGAAGGATGGGGCTCTGGGGGATGGCTGCAGATATTAAGTGAGCAAGGGTCTGGATAATTCAGAAAATCCGTATGGAATATTCATGGAGTCAGTAAAGAAAAGTTAGTTGTCAAAAGCAGTCTGTAATAGATAAATCTCATTTCTAAATTAATGTCTCCAGTTTCATTTATATACCAAATGTCAAAGCGGTAGATATACCATATGGGGTTGTGATGAGAATTAAATGACAATGTATATAGAGTACTTCAAACATGCCTGGAATTTAACAAGCCCTCCATAAGTGCTATTGCTAATATGCTTAAAAATTGCTCATTATTCCAAGCAATTCTGTAAAGGCAGATGCCTTTGATCCATAAATGCAGCTATGTGGGAGATACTATTGATTTTTAAATCAGCTCAACAAATTGAAGATACACAACACTGCTAGCTTGCATAAACGTCCACCTCCTCTCTTTATTGTTCCACTTTCAAATTATAATCCCCACATTGTTGTTAATCCTGAAGACCTGTCAAGGTGCCTATTTAAATTAGAACACAATTCCTTCTAGAATATTCTATTTAAAAAATTTCCAGAGTTTGTTTTTGTTTTTGTTTTGTTTTGTTTTGTTTTGTTTTGTTTTGTTTTGTTTTGTTTTGTTTTGTTTGGCTTGTAGACAGGGAACAGCCTCTTGAACAGAAACAGTGTGATATGAACATTGTCAGGAAAGGCCTGGATAGCCACATCTTCCTCCCAAGGTCTTGCCACAATGTGTGAAATCCCCACATTAGTCATTCCTCTGAAGGCATGAAAAGCGTCTGCTAAGTGTAGCTGTTGGCTGGGGAAGGATAAAAGTAAAGCTTTTGTCAGCTCTTGACCCCACCTTCCACTGCTTTCTCAGTTTCCCCAGGGTGCATTCATTTGTTAATTTAATCAGCACAACATTATCGAATGCATACTAGGAGATGAGAGGATAAAAATGAGCTAAGCTCCCAGCCCTGAGGAACTCAGTCACAAAAAAAGAAACAGTAGGTATGATAGTTAAGAGAACCCCCCCCCCCACCCCTTGGAATCAGAGGAACTTGAGTTCCATCAGTAGCTTTACTTTTCTTTAGCTGTTTCCCCTTGAACGAACCTCTCTGTGTCTCAATTTCTTCAACGACCTACCTTTTCAGTAAATGAGTGGATGTGTGTAAATGCTTTATCAAGTTACTATCAGAAAATAACTTAATAAATATTAGTTATTACCATTACCATTATTATATATATTCTAAGTGCTTTGATTGTAGTTACAGTGTCGTACCTAATTTGGCCTGGGAAATTTAAAGGTTTCTTCTGAAAAGGTGATAATAGAGCTAAGTGTGGAGTCAATGCTGTCACAAGGGCAGCTGTGGAAAGAGTCCCTGACACAGTTAAGACCATAACATCTAAAGGAAGTGAGACCTTAAGTGGAACGAGCAAAAGCTGCTAGTTAGGTAAACGTAATATGAAGGGGTTGTGGGGTAAGATATGGTTTGTGAAGGGCCTTATAACAGAGTAAATGGCTCGGCCTTTGATCAATAGATACAAAGTGCCGATTGAAAAGTTTTAGGAGAAGATTGATAAAATCATATTTGTTTTTCAGAAAAAAAAAAAAAAAAACACCCTGTCAGTTGTGTAGCCTAGAGCAGAAAATGGGGGGCCAGGGATAGGTCTTCAACAAGGAAGTTGCAGTCATCTATTGGACAGGGCAATGTTAAGGGGAATAGAGGTGAAAAGCAAGTTTAAGCAGGATCTCCAAGAAAATTCAATGAAACACTGTGTTGTGTCAGAGGACCATAGCTCACACCTGTGTCCAGGGAGCCACCCTGGAAAGTTCCCTCCTCAAAACGTTCTCTGTCTCCCAGTGTCCTACCAACCCCCACACATCTTATCGCCAAGTTCAGTTGGTCCTAAATCTCAAATCTCTCCAATACTGTTCTCTATTTGCCATTCTTACTGCCATGATCTTACATCAGGCCATCACCATTCCTCCCATGGACTACTTCATTAGCCCTTTATGTTACTGTTGGTAAGCTTATCTCTTTGTAATTTATCCTTATAGGCTGTCACGATGATACTGCTATCGAAATTTGGTCATATTTTTCCAATGGCTTGCCATTACTAATAGGATAAAAGATAAGCTTAATTGTAAACTGACTAGATACTTTAGTTATAGCCATACTCATTCCAAGAATACCAGCGGCTGACAGATTTTTTGTTTACACATGTGCTAAGGATCTCAGGTTTGAATCTCTACCTTGCACATGATCTCTGTATCATAACATCAGTCACATTCTTTTGACAAATTTTGATAGAAAGCCCCACTTGTAATGATTTCAGGGAGACATTTGGTTGACCTAAGCAAGGCATTCAAAGGCCTTCATAATCTTTCCCCATCTTATTTCCAATACGATTCTTTCCAAACCTTCCACTCAAGCCATGCAGGACTATTCACTGTTCTTTCTTGAAACACCTGTGCTTTGCTACGTCAAAGTTTCAGCTCACACCATCCCTCTGGTGTGGAATCCACCACCTCATTCTCTCTTCCTCTGCAGAACCTAAATATTCTCTACATCTATCTCGATCTGGTATGTGTCCCTGGGTCGCCTCAGTCCACAGGAATAAATCCCTTCTCTGAAATGCCCTAGCGCACACCATCTCAGTCATTCATTTGCGATTAATCAGCAGTTCCTGTCTTGCTGTGCTGTATTGTTGTATGATCTCTTGCACTGTTTATAACTTTAAAAGTGTTTGTGCTTTATTTCCTGAACTACATTGTAATTTCCTTGAAAGGTAGGACTTTGACCTGTATTACTAATTTTTTCTAGGTCCTCCATAATATCTCATATATAATAGGAACTTAATCGGTATTTGTTCATTGACATATTGACTGGTAAATCTACACACAAAAAAGAAAACAGTTGCAGTTCATGAACTAGAAAATCGTTTAAATTAATGAACATGATTTTTTTTTTACATTTAAGTGTTACTATTTTAAGAGAATAAATTCAAATATCAATTACTTTTTTTAAATTATATTTTCTTAGACAAGAAAGAATATTTGTACTTCCTTTGGGGAAAAAAAGAAACGTTGAACTTTGTATGACAGTAGTGCACAATTTCTGTTTAGTTATACTGCCTAGTGAGTGGAGAAAGCTGTCCCCTCTATGGTCAGAGGGTAAAGGAGGATGAAGGAGGAGGAAGGGTTGAAGGGAGGAAAAAGGGAAGAGTCCAGGCAAGAGATGGAGGAGAGAAGAGGAAGAAAGGAGAGAAGGAAAAGAAAGTGGAGAGAGAAGATAAAGAGGAACGAGAGATAAAAGGAGAACAGTAAGATTCTCTTCTGATTAAACTGGAGGGTGAAACACTTTCTACAAAAGAATAAGTGTCCTATTTCTGACTAAATCAGTTTTGCTCATTTTCTCCCTTTCAGATGTCACATAATTATAAAGTTGATTTTTCAGTGACATGGTTAAAACTGTGTCTTTGAAGGTCATTCTAATAACTTAGAGGAAGTTTAGACTGTGGGCATGGAAGGCACCAAGGAAGAGCCAAGCAGGGCCAGAATTGGAACACTGGAAAGGGTGTGTTTGTTTTGTTTTTTAATTTTCACAGGTTAAAATAAAATGACATGCTCTCTCTGCTTACCAAGATTATCATGACTTTCTTCTATAATTGGTAGAGGGTGGAGCATAAAGCTACATACACATTATTGGAATTAACTGTAGTGTAAAAGCACAACACTAAGTTATAGGAAATTTTAAATCACCATTAAGTTCACTATTCCCCCTTTACATACGCACAAGCACACAAGGCCTCTCATAGGGTTTTTTTTTTTTTAAAGTATATGCTTTTTCTAATCTCCTTTCTTAATAGCCAACAAAAGGGTAATTCCCATTTCACTTTTGAACCTTAAGATAATTTTGTAAAGTATTACAACTAAAAACTCTAAGTGGAATTAAAGTGCCCATGAATGTAAAAAATTCGATAACTTGGAATTTGAGTACAGATTGTTCTTTAGTATTTCATATTATTAAGAAAGAAAAAATTAAATAGAGGAAAAAGTCATCACTGGCAGGGCAAGAAAATGGCAATGAAAGTTCTCAAGTGGTGAGAAAGTGGTGATTCTGACGAACTGAATGTCGCACTAGTCTGTGCGTGCTTCCTTACTTGGACACAGAGTTATTTAATGTGGTGAGAAAGTAAATGTTGAAGCAGTATCATTATTCACTAGAAATCACATATCATGAGTTCAGTTTAAAAAAATAGAGGAAGTTCAGACCAAGCAAAACTTGGGTCAACAGATGGCTTACGTAAATATGTAGGTTAGCTATGACTGGAAAACTGCAGCCTCAAACAGACTCCTGCAGAAACAGCCACCAGACTCCGAGCTCCTCTCTCCCTCAAAGCAAACCCCCAGAGAAGACAGGAAGATTAAAAGTCACAATTCAAGTGCAAATGACCAAATGCGATACTGTTTCAGAAGCGGCGCGCACACACACCACTTCCTTCCACCTAAAAAAAATAAAAAATAGTTGAGAATTATGAAGTTCATCTTGTTTCTGCCAAAGCACAAAGAGATGGAGTGTGAACTGACTTTACCTAAATATTTTGTAAAAGGAGGAAGTTTGAAGTACAACTTGGCAAGATTTAGAGACAAATCATTTTTCTTTTCAGCCATACATTATCACATAATTGTTATGTGACCATTTGCAGAAGATCCTATTGAAATGTGAACTATCAACAGGACCCTCTTTATCTTTAAAATCTCATCACCTTTCTCTGTCCCTCACACGTGCCTTTGCCATGGTTGTCTTCTCTGAGTCCTTGATTATAATAAGCTCACACCCAGCACAGTCTTAGTATTTGTTATTTTCCTCACTTTAATGTTCTCCTGGCCACACAGACAGATAGCTTTATTGTCACTCTTTCTCCTCAGCCCAGAAGGTACCTCCACAGTGAACCTTCACTGGCCGTCTCATCTGCAAATATACACTGCCTATTCTGTCAATCCTCTGACTCATTTATTTTCCTGCTTTCTTTCTCACTTTCCTCTTCAGACTTTTTGTATTTAAAATGCAAGCTCTCTTTGTGAATTTATTCATTCAATAAACACTTATTGAGCACCTATCACATGCCAGACACTATTCTAGGTCCCTGTGATTCAACATCAAACAAAACAGGTAAAGGTCTCTGCCCTCAAGGAGCTTATGTCCTAGTTGTGGAGTGGAAGATTTTCTAATAAACACAGTATATGAGAAAATACTGTTAGAAGGTAACAACGCTTTAGAGAAAAGAAAAAAAATTGGAACAAGTAAAGGAGGATCAGAAGTGACAGGTTGTGTGGGTTGCGGTAGATAGCAATAAGAAATAGAACCAGGGATGGCCTCAGAGAGACAGTGAAATCTGAATCAGTAGTTGAAGGAGGTGATGGTGTTAGCTGGGCAGGTATCCGAAGGACAGAACAATCCAGGCAGGAGAACCACCAACACAAAGACCTGAAGCAGATGCGTGTGCGGCGAATCCCAAGAACAGTAGGAGAGTCAGTTGCTGTGGCTCGAGTTAAATAAGTGAACATGAGAGTATAGGTGAAAAGGTCCTAGAGTCAGGGGGGGCCAAGTTCATACAGAGTCTTGGACTCTGAATGAAACCAGGAGCCATTGCAGGGTTTGGAGGAGAAGTTAAGACAGGTGACACACGGTCCTGAGATTCATATATGAAAGGCAGCTGACATGTAAAATGTACTATTTTTAACATGCCATTATAGTTTCAAGATGATCAGTGTCAAGGCTGGGTAATTTTAAGATCTGAAGAAATTACCCTGTTCATGTAATCATTCACGGATAATTATCAAGCATGCCCTATTTGTGGCACTGACAATACAAATTGAGCAGGACGATGAATGTGCCTGTGCAGTCAATTGCACGCAACCCAACTGGGGTAACTTTACCCTCAAGGAGAGAAAATTTACTCTTGGGCAAGACAAAAAAAAAGCTTATACTTTTAAGATATATATATATATATATATATATATATATATTTATATATATATTTATATTTATATTTTTATACATAGATATATTTTAATGTGTACATTCATATATTTAATGTGCCCACTAAATGCAATTTTTAGCATGTATATACACGCACAGTACAGAGACATACAAATATCTGCGATATTAAATTTTAATGAGGAAGTACGGTTAGGAGAAAAGATGTCTAAAAAGATTCCTTAAGAGGACAAAAACAGATGCAGAAACATTGTGTATTGGGAATCAAGTGATTATAATAAAATATGGTAACTGCAGTGATAGGGAAAGTACAGGAAGTTATAGAAATACACACCAGGAATACCTAACTTGGTATGGAGGAGGAGATTGGGAGGCTTCCTGGAAGAAGTCACCCCTCAGCAGAGCCATGAGGGAGGACCACTAGGAATTACGCTGGCAAGTAGGCGGGCCATGGTGTGCTAGAATCAAGGCAGAGGAAGAGCTTATGCAAAAGACCTGGACAATTATTTACACAGATTTTTATTGAAACAAATCTCCTAAAATTTCTAGCTTGGCTAATTTAGCTAATTAATTCATTCCGTCACATAGGCCACAAAGAAAACACTGCAAACTGAAAACTGCATCTTTGTCACATTTTGTATCTCAAGTCTGTCCTCTCTTACATAATGGCCTTTCTCTCCATTGTCTGTCATCATCACAGTGAGGCCCTCACTACCTTCTGTCAGATAATTCCAGTAGCCCCCTGCCTTGTCTCCCTCTCCTCACCCCATAGCAGCAGGAAAACAGTGATTTTAGGAAGTAATGTGCTAAATTGAGCTACTGGGAGAGCAGCCCTGATACTCTTAAATCTTTATGTTGATCCAGATCAATTCTGTACAGTCAGGCTTTAAACCACTGACCTAAGAGAGTTCAAGTAATACTTTAAGCCAGTATTAAACTTTTAGAATCTATTGAATGCGATAGACCTCCCCTCATTCATCCAGTCAAAAATAATCAGAGCCCCTACAATGTGCCAGGCACTGTTCTAATCACTGATGACAGAGATAGAAGAGGGTACACAATGTCCTTCACTGACAAAGCTTGCTTAGCCAAGGAGCAAAGGCCAATGGAAATAAATGTACACAAATAAATAAATCTAATAATTTCAATGAATGGTAAGTGTTATAAAGTAAGTTTTAAGAGGGAATGGATCAAAGAGTGAGAGTAAGATAAGGAGATGGGGCACAGGGGAAGGAGAGGATACCCAGGCTGAGGACTGAATGATAACACCTATGTGACTGAGGAAGACAGCCCCAAACATAGGAAGCAGCTCGTGCAAAGGGCCTAAGTTAGAACTGAAAATGAACAGAGGAAAACTTGAGAGTGAGTAATACACCTATGTGGCTATACTGTTCTTAAAATATAATTTTCAGTATCAGTGGCTTGATAGACTCTGTCACCCTATACGTGCCACCCAGATACTCCTGGATTTCCCCAAAACCAATAAGTAAAAAGTTAATGTCTCTAAGGACCCCACACTTCTGTTCAAATGGCCACTTTCAGTTTGAATGGCCAGAACTCATGTCGTATTATTTGTTAAATAATTTTAACATCCCCTCTTTACTAAAGCATGGTATACATAAAATTGTCATACGCCTTCAAGGATGCTCTAAAATCTGTCCTGTATCCCTAAGGATCCTGGCTTTGTCTGCTAAAGAGGCAACAGCATACGGCAGTTGCATATGTGGGAAGCAGATTTTCTGGGTTTGAATCATAACTCTGACACTCACTCAGCTCTGGTACCCTGGGCAAGTTGCCTAAAATTTGCATACCTCATAGGATTTTTTGAGGATTTAATGACAAAGTAATTGCACGTAGAGCTCTTAAAAGACTTTTGGCACATTAGAAATTATTATAATGGTTGTATGAATTATGAATTCCTGCTAAGCTATGCCTACCAACCCCAGTCAAATTCATTTGATTTCCTCATCCTAACATACTTTGTTCTTTATTTCCAATGGCCAAATTTCTACCAACTTACACGGCTCAGATGAAATGCCATAACTACTATGAAACTGCTACGGCTTTCGGCTTCCAGAAAAGCCTGTTCCCTCTTCTGAACAACTGTTAGTACTGCTGTTCACACCATTAGTTGAATAGGTGATTGTCTTACAAGGTGATTTGTGTACTTGCTTTGCACACTTTGTTAGATCATAAATTATTTGGAATAGTGCTGTCCCATAGAAATAGAGTTAGAGACTCATGAGTAATTTTTTTTATTTTACTTTTTTAGCCATATAATTTTTTTTAAATAAGTGAGATTAATTTTAGTCACATTTTATTTAATCCCATGACCAAAATATTATAATTACTATGCATTCAATATAAACAAATTATTAATGGATATTTTATTTTTTTGTACTGAGTCTTTGAAATACAGTGTATATTTTATACATACAGCACATCTCAATGCGGACTAGCTGTATTTCAGATGCTCCACAGACAAATGGGGACAGTGGTTAACTCTCAGGACGGTGCAGCCTCAGGGCGTGGATTACCCTCTGCAGCTCTGTATTTATCATAATGTCTAGCATAGCACGTTCCCTGTCTGGAAAGTACAATTAATATTTGTCAAATTAATTACTGATTTATTTAAAATCAGTACAAAATCTAACTCCCTGGAAAATATATTCCTGCTAGTCACAACACGAAAAGAAAAAGCAAGGAAAAATAATTTTGTTATCTTTAGAGAACAAATTTATTCTTCCTCTGGAGTGATAAAAAAAATTTTCCGTCATTTTCTCATTAAGAATATGGTTGAGATGTACTAAGTCGTGGATTACCAAAAGAAATAGTATTTACAGCAATGAATTAATTTATTTGTTTGACATGTTTGGAGAAACAATTCAATCCTACTTTCCTGATAAGAATAAGAATTTTAGATAAGAATAATTAACTCTTAAAACAAATGTGCAGGATTTGGTAATCTTGGTGAAAATATTTTGATGTCATTTTCTGCTCACCACATGATTCTTCCTCTAAGTGTTGTGCTCTGAAATATACTCAAGGTTTTTATAAATGATTTCCCTGGTTATTCAGATACAGTTACAGAAAATGAATGACATTATTTCCATATTCATTAACCACATCCTGTCAGGATCAGGTCAACTCAAATTATTCCTGTTAGAAAGTTGATATGAAAATGGAAATCGTGATATACAGTCTACCACTCTACAGTTGTAGCGACCCACTCCTTCCTTATCAACTTTATTCCTACCTTACCTTTTAATCTTAAATATCCATATTCCTGAAATTTGGATTGTGGTAGAGAATTATTAAAAAAATTAACTAAAATGATAATTAGGAAAGTAAAATAACTCACCTTTGGCAATCTCAATGGTAATTTGCAAACTGGAAACTGATAAAGGTTTTCATTAAGTATAAGAGATTGGTCCAAGTTATGGACTATCTTCTCCTTAGGCACTTTGTAAACTACGACAGTGCCCTTGTAATGCGGGCAGCTATAGTTTCCAAAGCCATCCACCTCTTTGATTTGGAGGTCCAGCCTGGGTTTTCTTTGTAAGTGAAAAATAAGCCTGTAGTCTTTTCCATAATCCTTCCCATTGCCTAAAGAAAAGTAAAATGCATCTGTTATTATTAAGATATATCACTTTGTCTTAATTTTTAAGAATCTAAATAATTATATTATTTTTTAAATACAATTAAAGATTTTTTGGTGTCATTGCCTCTTATCAAAATATATCCTGGCAAAGCGGCAATAGACATAGACTATCTAGATTAAGAAAAAGATTTCTTATCTGTAACTGGCCCAGGGGATCGCTGGCTGTTTCTAGATCTAATAATCTCCGATTTTCTTGTGGTATTGCATTTTGCTATCACAAAAAGTAATTGTAAACAGTTAGCTCTTTCTGTATTTAAAAATTATTTTCACCTTTTTTTCCTTTCCACAAATTATATTTATTGTACACTATCATGACCTCATAACAGACATTCTAGCACTGCATTCACCTATGTGGTAACCACTAGTAACATATGGCTTTTAAGTTTAAAATTAATTGTAGAGTGACATTCCTAGTCACTAAAGCAGTACATGCATGTTGAGGTTACCTTAACCTTTTCTATGAATTGTACCAAATCATCTCCTTATGTTCTTTCATTTGTACCATTCCTTCAAATTAAGTAATTTGGTATCCAGAAAAAAAATTAATTAAAATTAAAATTCAATTTCCTAATCACTCTAGCCACATTTCAAAAATTCAATAGCCACTTTTGTGTAGTAGCTACCTTATTGGGTAGTGCAGACATAAAACATTTCCACCATCACAGAAATAGACAGCGCTTTTCTAGAACTGCCACATGAAACAGTTACTAGGTTCACATTACTAAAATTTCTATTAAAACCTGGTGAATTCCCTTCCAAACTGCTCACTGGAGCAGTAATGGAGCTTTCGTGACCATAAGATTTCACTCATGGGGGGGTTTCACCATGACCTCTGGGATGTTTAACCTTGTCATTGCTATGGTAAAACAAACACTGTCTAAGGCACAGCTGCACTACCTTTAGCAAGATTTTAAAGTAAGTCAAGTACGATGTAACAGTTATAATACATTTCTGACTTACAGATCCAAGTCCAGCCTCTATATTATTTACACTGTACTATTTATTCAGTTCTTTCACATCTCTAACTAAATATCTTAGAGCCTTAACTTTCTTATCTTTAAAACAAGAGATATAGAATGCACCCCTAAAATTGTTCTGAAAATGAAATGAGGTAATATGGGTAAAATAATTGTCATAGGGCCTTGCATATAATAAGTGCTCGATAAATAATAGCAATGATAGTAAATGATAAAAGCACAATTCTTCTAGTGCTTTTTCCTTTTTTCTCCCACATTGAAGCATTTAGAGGATAAATACAAGCAAAAGTTATTCATTGCATACCAAAATTATGAAATCAACCATCAGTTGACCTTTTGAGAATCTCTCTTCAACATATTATGTATAGAGTTCCCTGAAAGAGTAGCTCTTCAAAAATACTTGTCATCTAAAGAAATACAGAATTCACTTACAATTTGTATGTTACTAGATATTCCTTATAGCAATCTATTTTCTTCTCAATAATGCGTATTGGAATATTTCTTATTGATGACATAGACAGTACAAATGTAGAAATACCTGTTTTGCTTAGAAAAGTCAGATGAAGTGGTGAAGTGCTAGCAATATGGGGAATTGGGAGAATCCTATGAGAACCACAGGCTCTGAGTATTTCTGTATTCTAATATATCTCCACCACCTCAGCCTCTAAGCCTCCATCAATCCCTTGCTTGGTTTACTGCAATGACTCATTAATTGGTCTTTCTGCTCCTTCCCTTGCCTTACACAATCTATTCTCAACACGATTAGAATTTAACTCAGATCAAGTGACTCCTCTGTTAATACTTTTCATGGCTCCGCATATCACTTAGAATAAAAGGCAAAATCCTTGCAATGGACTTTAAGCCATGATCAATACTCTCCTCATCTCCAGCTTTGCTCTTACTCTCTCTAATCTACCCATCACAGCCTCACTGCTGCTCTTCCAACACACCAGACACGCTTCTGCCTTGGTTTATTTATACTTGTAAACCCTCTGCCTAGGACAAACTCACCAGAGATGGGATTATAGCTAGCTCTCTCATCTCTGTTTATATGCCACCGTCTCAAAAAGTCTTCCTAATGAGTCTGTTTAAAATTGCAACTCTGACACTCCCTGAGACTCTCTATATCCTTTCCCTGTTTTATTCTATAAAGTACTTCTCACCCCATTAAGCTGTATATTTTATTTACTTATTTGCTGCTTCTCTGTTTTTCCCTGCTAGAATATAATATACATAAGAACAGGAAATTTTTGTTGAATAAATAAAAGCATAGTCATCCTAATATCCTACATATGTCTGGAAAAAATCACTTCCCTGGCTCGGAGGGCATTTGGGGCAACTTTGAAACACACAGACCTCCTTAGGACATTACTAAATGTTATGGGCGATGCTAAGATATCATTATATAAAATTTTGTCTGCCCATTTTCCAGCACTTTTTGGATATTGTAAGCACCAGGGACTCAGATATCATTCAATAAAAAGCTTAAATGCCAAATTAACCTCTCTGGCCTAGAAAATGAAAGCATATTCTAGCTTGTCCAGTATTCTTCTTGTCCAGAGGAATGCCAGAGGTTAATATAAAACCCAAGAGGAGTACTTATGTATCTTATTTTCTCTTAGAAGTAGAAATAAGTGTATGTCCCATGGCCCTTATTCAAAAGAATCATCTCTATTCTACATAATAAATATAGAAATTTCAACATTTCTCAGAGCTCAGTCATCTAAATTAATTAAAGTTTTAAATACTTAATGACACAATACTAATGTGTTAAGTCTTTTCCTAAGCTTTTGCCTTCATTCTTCCAACAAATACTCAATAAATTCCTTCTAGCTGTTAGGCACCATCCTAGGTGCTGTGGATGAAGTAATTCTCACCAACTGGACAGACCCTCCTTTGATGGGACAGTAGTCAGAGAAATTGTCATTGATCTATTAAATGAATAAATAGAAGATTGCATCTATAGCAAGGTCCACAAAAGAGAAGTAAAACAAGGTCATGATGGAGTAAAATAAGAACTGACATAATCAGAAAAGATAGAGAAGGCTTCTCCGGAACATGATCATCAAAATGAGATGTGAAGAATGCAGGAGATAACTGTAGATGGGAGTAGGTGGGTGGGGAGGAAAACACACCAGGCAGACAACCTCTCACTTGAGGTCTGAGAGTCAAGGAGACACCCACAGGCCCTGATGGAGGACGAGTATCAATTCTTTACTGAGGATCTTGCTCCTCTTAAATGGAAAAAATCCAGTGAGGCTCCAAATCTGAGCATAGGTTTCTAGGAAAGGCAAAACAGAAATGATTCTGGCAACCTGCCTGACTCTGTTCTCTGAGTGAAGCTGAGTTCTTCCCTGTTCCTTATTTGGAGGAATTGTACATGCTCTGACCATCTTCAGGCACTCTTAGCATATTCTCCCCACTCCCCATCACAGGCAATGCATAGTCAGTACCACGGCCTGGAAGAAGCACAGTAACTCATTCCTGTTTAGGGCAGCACGTAAACACAGCTGCTGTCCCAAGTATTACAGGAAAATCATTTGCATCATTAGCTTGGGTGGGACACTTCCAGTTTTTGACTATATCTTCTTAGAGGAACTGTCCCAGGGTGAACACCATGGTTTCTGCTTGGAAGCCATGTAGGAAGGGATCTCTTCCACCCTTCCTTCCTCTGCCCCCTCCTCTCCCTTCCCTTTCTTTTTCTCTGACATCCCTGTCCAGTCCTGTCGGCTGACTCAGATGGCTGAGACTCTGCATGTCAAAGTGAAAGAGACACTTCAAATTGGGACACTTGGGTCTCACTTCAGAGATACCAGAAAATGGGCAGCCTCAGCTTTAAGCCACATTGTTTTTGAAGCAACAAAGGGCCAGTGAGCCTTGGAGTAATTTCCAGAATCAGAGAGATGATAGGTATCATTAAAAATCAGTGGGGTCTATATTAATTTATAAGTGATCAGAGAATATTACTGGAGGTCAAGCCTGTCACAAGACTCCTGGGCAGAAATCTCCATAAACCCATCCCTGAATTCTTCCCGATACCTCATCTTTACATGTCAGATTTTATTTCACCTCAAGGAAAGGAGTTGGAGTGGGAAAGGGTTAAATTCATAAAAAAGAAATTGTTGTGATGGCAACTCCCTCAAAGATCTTTTACTCTCTTCTCTCGCACATTTATTTTCTGTGTTCTTTTTTTTCTCTTTTGTTTCTCTTTCTTTTCATCTTTTATCTCTTCTTTCTCATCCATTTCCTCACCTCTCACTTTCCCGTCCCCTCTCAGATTCACTCACCCTGTTTATAGTCATTCATTTACTACATATTTATTGAAAGCCTTAATACCAGACAGTATTCTAGCCTCAGGGGGTAAACAGCAAGACAGATATAGTCACTGCCCTCGTGAAAATTACACTCCAGTGAAGAGCATAACATAAGCATATGAGTGAAAAGTAAGTACACACATAAGTAGGTAAAATAATTTTGAATTGTGGTGAGATTTATAATGGAAACAAAAAAGCACTAGATAAATATGAGATTAGAAGTAAGCAGGGATATGTCATCTAGACCAGAGGTTCTTAACCACTCTTTTTGCCATGGACTCTTATAGAGTTTTCTGAAACCTATTGATTCCTTCTCAAAGTAGTCTTTTAAACATGTAAAATAAAGTAATAAATTATAAACACATCAATTGTTCTGTAATATATACAGTTCTATCCACACATGCCTTGTGAGTCCACTGATTCCAGGTTAGATTCATAATAGAACATCATAAAGAGTTTGAATATGATTTTCAGTAGAATAAAAGGTAATTATAAGGTTTTAATCAGGAGAGCATTTTTTTAAATCTCTGTTATTACTATAGAGAAATAGATTTCATGTGGCCAGTAGTAGAAGCAGAGGCAGGAGGCAGCTGCTTGGTGTAGGAAAGAGATGATCCTAGCTTGTACTCAGATAGTAATCACAGAGAGAATCATTTCTAAAAAGAGTGTCAATTAGAGTCTTCCCATAAAGGAATATGCATCCCCCAAAAAAGCAAAGAGAGACTGGAAAGAAAGAAGTAAATACATCTTTTTCTCTTCCTGCTTTTCAAAAGCCCCTCAGTCCTCTGGAGTTTTCCTTAGTAATACAAGTTAAGCACCCTTCCCGAAGTGTGTGGCTTCAGACTATTAATAGCCCACATAATATGCACACACACAAAATTATACTTACTTGAAGCAAATATGTTTCCAGTAAACCTTAAAAGAAGTTGTTCTCCTTCTTTTACTTGGAAATGACGAGAGAGCTCTGTAGGGCCATTGAAAGCTTCTGAGCACGAGTTCCTGAGCACCTGCGTTAAAGCTTTAGAAGGCACCACTAAAATGATGACTCTATGTGGAGTGTCTTTATGGTGGTGCAGGACAACGCAGGCCGTGGTGCTGAGCACAGCTTCCTCCAAAGATTTCACAAAAGAAATCAAATGGCTGTTGTCCACAATGGAAGACAGATGAAGCACAATAAACCTGCATTGAAAAACAAAAACAAAAACAAAAACAAAACAGGTGTGACCTAAGGTAAACATATAGTCTCAAACATATCACTGATAACTAATAACATCCAAGAAAGGAGCCATTATCAAATCAAACTTCCTTTAAAGTCAAGCCTTCTGATGACCTACTGGTTAGATTCATGAATGAGTTTAATGAAACTCTTGGCAGTCAGGAAACCAGCTCAAATCAAACCACATTCTAAGAGACATGTTGAAACAAAGAAACTGTCTAGTCTCAGCTCAGCTCTAAATATGGCAATGTATTCTAAATTATATTTTAATTCACATTACTAAGGAATATTACTTTAAAATATAGAAGAAAAAGATGACCAAAATAATCCACTTGCTACTAATAAGATGCAGAATGTATATCATAATTAACTGGGGATTGGAATATTCTTCTCTGTCATGTGTGGCAAGGATTGTTATGATGGACCCTGTTATGGCTTGAATTGTGTTCCCTCCAATTAAATCCATATGTTGAAGTCTTGACCCTCAGTACTTCAGAATGCGACCTTATTTGGAGATACGGTCTTTACAGAGGTGAAGTTAATGCGAGGTCATTAGGATGGGCCCTAATCTGATATGACTGTGTGTGTGTCATTAAAAGGAGAAATCTAGACACAAAGAAATGAGTATAGAGAAAATGCCAAGTGAATATAACAACAGTCATCTACAAGCTGAAGAGAGAGCCCTGGAGCAGATTTTTCTCTCAGAATCCTCTGAAGAAATGAACTTTGCTAACAACTTGATTTTGACTCCCAGCCTCCAGAACTAAGACAGTAAATTTCAGTTGTTTATGTCACCTAGTTTGTGTTACTGCATTATGTCAGTCTAGCAAACTAAAACAGATCCTGCCCCTGGGTAGGACCCCCCCATCACCCAACTGTTCTCCAGAGGACTGCCCCACGGGAGGCCCCAGTCCAGAGCAGCTCACACCCAAGGCAAGGACTGACTGATGCAGATGTAAAGCCAGACTCTTGGTACTCATACTGCAAAGAACCCATGAGCTGTCAGGCAGAGGTAAACCTTCAGCTGACACCACAGATGTCCCCATCTTCTTTCCTTGCCCTACCTGCTCCTTTTATTCTCTTTCGAGATTCATCTGGGAGCCCTATTTCAATAAAGCACTTGCATTTTCATCTTAAGCTCTTTTTCTGGAGAACCTGACCTCAGACAGTTGTAGACATAAGATGTTCCATTATGAAATAAAGGCTGTCTTTGGACACAGGATTCTCTTTATGATTGTCTACTCCTCATGAACCTTAAAACTGTCAAAAACTCTTCTCATAATGAGCTGTCTAGAAAACATGGAAATGAGAAAGCAAAATGAGGACACTGGAATAACGAATTCAGTTTACGTATACATAGTTATGAGACGAGTATAATGTGAACAGTTAATTACTATCTTCATGAAATTTCAGAAAAGAAGGTGCTATTTTAAAACTATTTTGTAGTTAGAAGAAACCTGTAAAAATAAATCTAAGTTATGACTGGTTTCCAAAAGCACTTATTAAGCTATCATGAATGAAATTACGGTTAACATATTCATGTCGGTTCTGGTTTGCACGTTAAGCACACTCTAAGGGACTATTCATATTCCTATTTGAAGAATAAAGATTCAATCATATGATCCCATTTATGCAAACATCAGTAATAAATCATTAAGACAGACTATCATCAACTTTTATTGTTTGCTACTGCATTACCTTTCTAAATGTTCGCACAATTCAAATGATATCAAGCCACTCTGCACAGTTCTCACCACAACATCATCGAGCCCAAACCAGCCACCATCTCGGCTTCTGAATCCCAGTAATTTCAAAGATTCACAGGCGTTGTTCCCAGGTTTTCTTACGGAAGCACTTTTTGTCCTATGCAATGGTAGCAGAAGAGAAATTGGTGAATTTTGTAAAGCATAAATCATATTTAATGCATTTATGTTTTTCATTATGTGAATAATCCAGTAATAATTCATTAAGTATATACTATGTGCCACTAATTATGCTATATGCAGCAAGAATACAGAGATAAGGAATATAATACCCTTGCTCAGAAGCTCACAATATTACAGTATTATCCAATTACAGGGCAAGATGATCTGTGAGATAATTAAGGGAACGTACAGAGTGGGTTAGCAGCAGAAGGAAGGTGCTCAGGAAAGCTTGCAAAGTGGAAATATTGATATTTGAGATGAGCTTTGGAGAATGAAAAGCATTTCACTACTTACAAAAAAGTTAAGAGAACACCCCAAAACACTAATAAACTTGCTGACATAAGTTTGGATGTTTTAGGAGAGCCAAGAGTAGTGGTATAGCATAATAGGTAAAACCAGTGTCTAAAACAAGACTGCCTACTCTCAAATCCAGGGTGGCTCTCCCTCTGATTAGCTGTATGACCGTAGGTGAATTTTGTTATCTTTCTGTATCTCAGCTTTCCTATATATGAGACCAATAATGGTATCTGCATTATAGGATTAAATGAGTTAATATTTGTAAAGCAATTATAATTGTAGTAAGCATAAATGATATTAATATTCTTATTCTAATTCCTATGGCAGATGTGCCCGATTAGCTTTTTTGTGCAACTCTTCTTGTTGTTTAACTTACCCCATCCAAAAGCCCTGAAAGAGATAGTCGTATGCTCCATGGGATATTTTTCCCCAACCAGAGCTGATTTGACTAACAGTAGATTAATTTCCAACACCCAATGAATTTTATTTTTTTTCTTTGGAATTTGACAAGAGACCTAGTGATTGTAATTTGTCATTGTCCTTTGGTTGCAGTGTCCTGGGCTATAAAAGTGAATAAGCAGAGATGTTATTAAGAAGGGGAAAAAAAAAAAGATCAGATGCTAAGAAAGAAAAGAAAAATGAAGATGAAAAAAAATCAATGTTATCCTAAGAGATGGAGCAGGCAAATTGTAGCCTTACATTAACTCCTTGTGTGTGTGTGTGTGTGTGTGTGTGTGTGTGTGTGTGTGTGTGTTTTAGTTTACTTAAATGGGTACCTGTTTCTCACAACTAAAGGAAGAAAAATCTTTGATACAAAAACCCCTGATCTAATGATGCTGCATCCACAGGGAACAGAACCATTCTAGCTAGGTATTACAAATGAAAATCCAAGTGTAAATCACACACCTTTATTTGTGACTAGAATCAGTTAAAGGTTTAAAACCACTGGAATTTCACAGGTTGAGCTGTCTTATGACCTATAAATTAAGAACTAAACTAGATTTTAAATATGTACTCTGAAAACTTCAGATGGTGTTGATTCTTCAGGAAATCACCCAGATTCAAATCAGAGGGATGGGGAAAGAAATGACGTTTAGTTTTTGGCTTTTTGTGTATAACCACAAGTGTGATAACTTTTATAACCTTTGAAGTCAATAATTTATTAACACAGGAATATATACTTATATTGCATCCAAAACTTTGGTCATTTACTAGAAACTGACTTAATCAAATGGAATGTTAATTATTATTTTTTTCTGATGGCAACTCTTACCTTTTTCTACCCATAGTCCAAATTTCTGTGGGCACTAATAGATTTTCAACTGTAGTGGGGGTGACCCTACTCCCAGGTTTAGGTGAGATAGTGCATTTGGCATATTTTAATACTATTTGTCAAAAAATCCAATTTCTATCCATTCTGAGCACATGATAAGATTGTACTTCCTGTCCCTGATGGTTGAGTGGGCTATGTGACTAGCCCTGGTTAATGCATAGTGAATAAAGGAAATATATGTCACTGTGAGGTGAAGTATTCAAATTTTCTTCTGCCACCATGACAGCAGACAGTGGTTGCCCTTTAGCATAAATCTGGGATTGAAGATGACCAAGAAGCAGCTTGCCTTTGATGGCCGAACAATGTGTCCAAGACATAAAGGTCATTGTTATAAGCCCTTGGGATTTCAGATTTTGTTACCATGCCATCATCGACGTTAACCTGCTCTGTAGTACATCTTCCTTCTCGATCCAGTGATCTGTTCAGTGATGGGTTGGTGACAGATTTAGGGTTAGAATAAGACTCAAGGTCTTCATGTATATTCGTGGTGAAAAGAGCTTCCTCTTTTCCACTGAACTTGTAGTTATAAAGATGTAGCCATATTACAAATATGAGGGACAAGCAAGCCAGAGAATGGAATTGGCACAGAAGAAGGCAGAAAGAGGAGTGAAATACTAGGTTCTTTCTGGTTCAAGAAAAATATAAAGGTAAATATATTCCTTGATTTTTAAATTACATGCAGCAAAGCATTCCATTAAAAAGAAAAAAAACCTTTGAGTTTACTTTTCTGTCTCTTGAGATGAAAAGATTCCTTAATGATATAAAGTTTAGACTTCATTTTTTTTCCCTGCTTTATTGAGATACAATTGACATAGTGTGTAAGTTTAAGGTATATGGTGTGATGATTTGATACATGTATTTATTATAAAATGACTACCGCAATGTTAGTTAGCATATCTATCGCCTTAAATTTAGACTTTTATATCATAATAAATACAATTCATATCGAAATTAAATGATTTGTCATCATCCTTATTTATCCTAGCTGTTCTTAACAACTCTGCAAATAAATACTTCTTTTTATGTATGCTAGTAGCAAACTTTGACTAGTATTTCCTAGCAGTGAATAACACTTGATCATATTCCACAAATAACATTCTAATGTACTAAGAGTTCCATAAAATATAATCAACCTTTATTAAATCAATCTGTTTAATCAAGAATAACTGACCTAGCTATTTCTTGAGTCCAAGATTCTTCCCAGGTCCTAAATTCCAGGCATCCAGAGAATTATAATTGGCCCATTTGAGGGCAAATGTTCAATTATAATGAACAGAGACATTGAAGAACATGAAAGATCCCATTAAATTGACATAGATAAAAAAGACAGCTTTTCGAATTTGTTGTATAATTCTCCCAAAATAAAGTGGGTGGATAGACAAAACACTAAGTGTTCACTCCAGGCTTCCTTTTCAGGTCTTACTGTGCCTTCATACCTCTGTCCCAGATCAGTGCCTTAGTGCTACCCAATTAAAAGGCCCTCAGAAGTTTTTTTTTCTCAAAATGCAAAAGTTCTGGTCCAAAGTACCTCAATATTTTGTCACTACAAGTAGAAACAGACATTACTGGGAATATTTCAAGGACAATTTCTTTCTTTCTTTTCTTTCTCTTTTTTTTCTTTTGTTTTTGTTGTTGTTGTTGTTGTTGCTGTTCGTCTGTTTTAATTTACTTTTTAGAACAGAAGGTACAGAGATTTCCCATATATTTCCTGCCCTGACATGTGCACAGCCTTCTCCATTACCAACGTCCCTCACTAGAGAGGTATATTTGCTACAGTTGGTGGATTGACACATCATAACCTACATTGATGTCTTGTAATCACCAGAGAGCATAGTTTTCATTAGGGCTCACTCTGGGTTTTGTACATTCTATGGTTTTGACAAATGTATAATGACAAGCATCCATCATTATAATATTATACAGAGTATTTTCACCACCTTGGAAATCTTCTGTGCTCTGCCTATTCATTCCTTCCCAATCCCAACCTCTGGCAACCACTGATCTTTTTACTTTCTTCATAGTTTTGCCTTTTCCAAAATGTCTTACTATGTATCATACAGTGTAAAGTATTTTCAGGTTAGCATTTATGATTCATCCATGTCTTTCTATGGCTTAATATCTCATTTCTTTTTGGAATTGAATAGTATTCTATCATTGGAATATTATTTATCCATTCAGCTACTAAAGGACATCTTGATTGCTTCCAAGTTTTGGCAATTAGGAATAAAGCTGCTATAAACATCCATGTGCAGGTTTTTGTGTGAAATAGTTTTAAACTCCTTTGGGTACATACCAAGGAATACTTTGCTGGATTGTATGGTAAGAGTATGTTTAATTTTGTCAAAAACCAAAAAACTGTCTTCCAAAGTGGCTGTACCACTTTGTATTCCCACAAGCAACAAACTAGAATTCCTGCGGCTCCTCCACCTCACCAGCATTGGAGGTTGTCAGTGTTCTGGATTTTGGTCATTCTAGTAGGTGTGTAGTGTATCTCATTGTTGTTTTAATTTGTATTCACTGATGTCATAGGATGTGGAGAATCTTTTCATATGTTTTTACTAACTGGATATCTTCTTTGGTGAGGTATCTGTTACAGTCTTTGACCCATTTTTAATCAGGGTTTTGTTTTTTTATTGTTGAGTTTTTAAGTGATGTTGGATAACATCAGATGTCTCTTTTTCAAAAATTTTATTCCAAATCTGTGACCAATTTCCTCATTCTGTTGACATTGTCTTTTCTAGAGCAAAATTTTTTAATTTTATGAAGTCCAACATGTCAATTATTTCTTTCATGAACTGTACCTTTGATGTTGTGTCAAAAAAGTCATTGCCATACCCAAATCATCTAGACTTTCACCTACATTTCCTCTTAAAAGTTCATAGTTTGGTATTTTACTTTTATATCTATAATCCATTTTGAGTTATTTTTTGTGAAGGGTGTAATGTCTGTGTTTAGATTATTTTTTTGCAAATTTTTTTGGATGTCTACTTGTTCTAGCACCATATGTTGTAAAGACTATCTTTGCTCCATTGTACTTCCTTTTCTCCTTTGTCAAAGATCAGTCGACTGTATTTATGTGAATCTATTTCTGGGCTCTATATTCTCTTTCATTGATCTATTGGTCTATTTTTTCTCTGATATCACATTCTATTGATTATTGTGGCTTTATAGTAAGCCTTGAAGTCAGATAGTGTTAGTCCTCCAGCTTTATTCTTCTCCTTCAATACTGTATTAGCTATTCTGAGTGATAGTTTCTTTTTTATTAGAAAAATAAAATTAAATTCTTCCTCATCTGGCTTTCTAATCCACAGGTAATATATGCTTTTACATAAAATGGTATATAATAAAGTAAAAATAAGTCTAGTATATTATCTTCAAGTTTATTAAATGTAAAAAATCATATTTGCTCAGTAAGCATTTGCTTCAAAATTTTGCTGAAACCATTTCACTTTATTAAATGAGGTTAACCAGTGTTGACAGTATAGTACTGGCTGATGAGTACAAAGGAAAATATGGTATGTGTGTTCTTACTATTTATAAAATTACCATTTTTCAATGTAAGACATGATTACTTAGTTGATAACAATATATTAAATAATTGAAATTTGCTGAGAGTAGAATTTAAATGTTCTCACTAGAAAACAAGGAATAAATATGTGAGGTGACAGAGATGTTAACTAACTAGATGGGAGGAATCTTTTCACACACACACACACACTATATATATATATATATATATCATATATATCACCATAATGTATGCTTTAAATATCTTGCAATTTTATTTGTCAATTATACTTCAGTGAAGCTGAAATAAATAAAATTATCCTTTCTTTTCAAGTTGAATCTCAAATGTATTATAAATTTAATATATAAAACCCAGGATTATAAATAACAAATCAGGAATAATCTATTTATCTATGACCTCTCCCTTCCTATTGCTAAACAACTAGATCCTGATAAGCCTATTTTCTAATACACTTTTTGGCTTGCACGAGTAGAAGGAATATGAAAGGAATTTTCCAAATTCCCCTGCAAAAATAATGTATGAAGCCAGGGTTGTAGGTGAGGGAGCAACCAGATGGGAACGTTGGGATTACTATGAGAATGAATTCCTTTTCAATAATTTAGGTACAGGAGAAATCTGGAAGTGGTAATCAAGTGAGCGAGCAAGCACTGTAATCCTTGGGATCTCATCCATAAAAGATGAACTTGAGGCCTTACCCAAGATTCTCATGGAGGCTAACATAATCAAGTAAATAGCACCTAGTTCTCAGCAGAGACAGAAATAAATGCCATCTGGAGGAAAGTAGCTCCATTTATGCCTGCAGAATTCTCATACATGCATGCTTACAAGCAAAAGTCTTAAACACATATGGAGGCAAATACCATAAATGGCAGTCAGCAGAAGCAACAGGCAACGCCCTCAAAGGTTACAGGTATCAGAATTAGTAGATAGAGAATGAAAACAACTATATATGAAAAGTTTAATAAAATAGAGGACAGTATCATAAAAATAAGTAGGCAGCAGATGACTATCATGAATGATTGGGGAAATTTGAATAAGAGTTAAGTAGAACCTTAATAAATAAAAAATGTAATTGCTAGATATAATAACTCAATGACAAATTTAAAGTAGATTTAAAAAATATACCATGTTTGTGGTATCTTAACTAAAATGTGAAGAAATTACACAGAATATAGCACATAGGGACAGGAATATGGACAATATAAAAAAGAAGAAAAGAAATATGGAATTTAGAAAGAGATGGTCTAACATATAATTGGAAATCCAGAATGATAGAGTGGATAAAATGGAAGAGAGGCAATATTTGATTAGAAAATATATAAGGATTTTTCAGAAATGTGGAAAGACAGAAATTTACTATTCAGAAAGCACATGTATTGAATTTCAAAAAATGTTTTTAAAATTCACATATAAATACATCATAGAAAAATGTGGACCATCAAATACCAATGCCAAAATTGAAAAAGGGTTAGCATTAAGAATATGAAAAGGAATCCTACAAATCAATGTAAATATTTCAAAATGAATTATATAAATGTCTAACCATTGTACTATATACCTGAAACTAATATAAAATAATGATAAAAAATTTAAAAAGGTCCATTCTATTCAAAGTCAAGCTCAAATGTCGCCATCTATATGAATCCTTCTCTGTGTATTAAAGCAATCTTTCTCCTTAAAAAAAAAAAGACTTCAAAATGGGCCAGGAAATTGACAGATGTTTCACATATAAGAAAACACAAATGTCTAATAAAAGACATTATGAAAAGATGTTGGCCTCATTGTAATCAGAACATTGTAGATTAAAACTACATGAGATTCACTTTACACCTATTAGATCTTAAAAATTCTAAAATCTGACAATATGCAAGGTTGGAGAAGATGAGGAACAATAATAGGAGATTGTAATTTAATTCTACTTCTTGTAAAACTTGTAAAATTGTACATGTACACACCCTAGGACTCAGCAATTAGATTTCTAAATATGTACTCTAAAGTACTTGCACAAATATACTTTAAGTCAAGGATAGTCATATTAGTACTATTTGTATTAGCAAAAAAAAAAAAAAAAAAAAAGAAACAATTCAAATGCCCAACAATGAGAAAGTAGATAAATAAGATATGTAGTTATTCAATAGAATATTGTATAGAAGTGAAAGTGAACATACACAAATATAAATGAAAAAGCAAAACCATAAGGCCATACACAGTAGGAGACCATTTTTACTTTTGTCAAGCACAAAACCTAACGAGACAAGGTATAGGAATGAGTAAAAGTATATGTGACAAAACTAAAATAAATGTAAGCAAAGGAATGATGCAATATTTCCAAATAGTGGTTAAAATTTGATATGGGTGAGGATCAATTATGGCAGGAAGGCTGGGGATGGGAGAGAGGCGAGGCAAGTAAGGAAACACAATTGTATTGATGATATCTAATTTGTTAAGTTATGTGGCAGCTTTACCAGCTTGTATATTTTATTATTTTATATGACATCTATTTCATAAATATTCTTGTATATGATGTACATAGTACATTTAAACAAGATAATCTTAAAACCAATAGCATTATGTAGAAATGGCCATTTTTTTCAGAAGCAACTCCATTTAACTCTAAAATATTTTTTGTATAATGTGGAATGTTTCTATTTTATAAATTTCCCCTTTCATTGCTGTCAAGAAAACTTTTCTGGCTTATAATTAAATGACTTTAATCTTTTCCCCAGAAATCAGACATGCAGAAATGTAATGCAATAAAGACCTTTAATTTCCATATTCAGACTATATTTTGGCCTCAACTAGTTTTTATCTTTATTTGTTTTATGAGACATGGATTGTTTCGCCATGTTTCTATTTCCATAAAAAATGTTCAACTGGCTTTCACTCCTTGAGGAAAGAGTGTTAAATAAACAGTGATATAGATTCTTATTTGATTATTTTATGCTCCACTGGATGGAGAAAATACATCTACCTTACCCAGTACTAATAATAGAGCATATTATAATGTATCAATATAGCATTGTTGAAAAGTATGGAATTGGTAATTTACATCTTCATGAATTTACTAATTAATTTGTTTAATTTACCTAACATTTTTTGAGCATCTAGCATGTTATACTTGTACTGAGTGGTGATAAATTGAAAAAAAGCACTTAATAATACTACAGTATGGTATAGGATGCGCACAAGGAATGGGGCTGACAAAGAGAAAAGCTATGGATTCTTCCAGGAGATCTTAGAATGTCTTGACAGATAAAGAAAGAGTTGCACTGCTACTTTCAGAACGTAGGAGAGGTCTCCAGCTAACCATGGTAAGAAAAGAATTGCCAAGCAGAGAGATAGATCATGTGCTAGGGCAAATAAATGGAGAAGAAAAAAGAAATTGGCACTTTCTGGCCGATTGAATTGATGGCAAATGGCCATCTTCTCACCACGTAGGAATGCTGGACAAAATCTCTCTCTCTCTCTCTCTCTCTCTCTCTCTCTCTCTCTCTCTCTCTCTCTCGCATGCGCGAGCATTAGAGGAACTCAAAGCTGGAGACAAAAAAATCCTCTACATCTGGAAACAAGAAAACGAGACTCACAAAAACTAGGATGCTTTTATCCCCCTAGGGACCATGATTCCGTAAATACTCTCGCTCTCCATCATCCCCCTACCCCCCCCCCCCCCCCCCCACCAACCACGCACATACTTCGGGTGTGTGGGGCTTGGGCTTAACATATATTCATTCAGGCAAATTAGGTACAGCTTCCAGCTGTTAGATGGAACTAACTCAGTCGTAAAACTGGAATCCCAGAGGGCAGTACTGTCCATGAAGAATGAGAAACAATAAAAACAACCAAAATCTCTTTGAACATTGGCTCGATGAAGCAAAAAAGAAGCACAAAAAGGCTACTCTGGGTTGGAGGGAAGGAGGGAAGAAAAATTGATCTGATGAAAAAATTATCATCGATACTTAGAAATGAATTCCTAAGGGTAAAATTCTTAGAAAGGAGTTAGTATGATAAACAATGTACTAGATTACACCCTGCTAAAATATAGGATTGCAAACATCATGCTAATAGATGATAGAGTAATGTGTATAAAATGTGTATATTTGCAATGATTAAAGGAGTAAAAGAAGGCAGAAAGCATAATGAAAAAAAACAGAGTTTGGAAAACAAAGGTTTTTAAAATATTGCAATAGCCTTTTAGAAATGAGAATTATAATTTTTAAAATAAATAGTTTAAACAAACTAATGGAAAAATTAGTAAAATATATGTTAAATCTAGGGAAATATCCCAAATATAGATATAAAGTATTTTAAAATATTGAAGATTAAAATTAAGGTGTTTGACAGCATAAATTATGTTTAATCCATTTATATTTATTTAATATAAATGATTATTTTATTTATATCATCTTTTTCTTTCATGTTTTCTTTTATTTCTGTTATCTCTTATAACAGAACTTTCCCTTTTTTCTTTTTCCTTTTGCTTTTATATTATTTATGTTCAATACCAGAATTTTTTAAAAATCTCCTAAATTTTACTTTATCAAGTTTGCACACTTATTTCACTATTTATTTTGCTATGAACATGTGAGTAGTACATTTTTGCGAACCCTTATATATATATGTTTTTAAACCTTCTTTGTTAGGTGATAACCCTAATTCCACAATATTTTTCCTTCAAGACTCTAAAGGTTTTAGTCCAATTATTTTCCTTGACATTTAGTGCTACAAAGAATGAGACTGAGGATAGACCGATTTTATTCCTTTTTACTGAATCCATTTCTGCTGAATGGATGCTTATAGAATTGTTTTATTTAAAAACATACATTTCAATTTTCTATGTTATATCTAAGTATTTTTTTTCACAAATTTTGACTAGTAATTATTCAGCACTTTCTAACTCAAGGTTTTAATCAACATCAGAAAATTACATTTAACTATGCCTTTGATTAATCCTTTTATGATTGTTTAGTTCTTTTCTTTGATGGTACATATAATTATTAGGTTATATCACTTCAAATGATTTCTTATACTTTGGTCCCTTTTCATCTCAGCTTGTTATCTTTGTATCTCATCTTGTTGTCCTTTCATCTTTTCCTGGTCTATCTGATGGCTTTCTGTTTTCTTGAAAATTTTGCTTACTGGCTATTACTAAACTTACAAAATAGCTTTCTAAAATATTTTCAAGGTAACTGTACTTCTCATTATTCAAATGACTGTGAAATGTCAGGATGATGTTTTCTTGATTTTTATATTTCGTTTTTTGTTGTTTTTGGTCTTCCTGGTATTGATAGGTACTTTTTTTCCCCTTAAGACACCAAGTAGGATTTTGTTTTTTTCTTATCCTTGAATGAATATTCATTCACTTTCACTTCATTTTGGTAGCCATTTGAATCACTTCCTCAGATTCGGAGGGCAGATCTATGTAAATCATTTCTAAAACAATTTTCAGTGTTTAGTCATTTCTGCTGAGTGTAATTCCTCTGAACTGAGGTGTAGCATTCTCCCACCTGTGCTAACTGAATTTCCAGGGCTTTGAGTCAATTGAGTTATGAAAATGTGCCATCCTATTCATTTCTATTAAGACTCTTTTTTCCTCTACTTTTATCCCTATGCTTGTGGGAATTTCATTTTTGACAGTACAATATACTGTCTCCAATTTCTCTCTACATTCTGCTCTGTTGTTTCTGAAGGATGTAGAAATATAACAAAGGAGGGTCAAAGGAACACTTGAATTAATCACTTTGTGAAATGTTATCTGTTTATTATGGAGATAATTTTATTCTCATTGGCATGTATAAACTGTAAGATCAGGTAATAGGGACAGACAAATAGTTATTTCTACCATCTTTCTGGTAAATGGAGCTGCTTTGTTTTATAATGTAAAGTATGTCAGTCACATTATTTTTATTAATCCTTTGCTATCCACCCTACAGACAGTAGAAATACTAGGTTCTAGCAACAGGTTACCAGTCAGAGTCATCTTTTAGGGTTAAGCTCTTATCTTAAAAAAATACACACACACACATACATTCACACACATATGTATTTTAGGAGGTATTTAAAAGATGTCTTAACTTATTAGACTAATATATTTTAAATTGGAAAATCCAGGATATTTCTTGATTGAAATCTTACTTTACTATAACATACAGGTACATGGGTTAACTAAGTTACCACTTGGGATATATGTATCACAAGTAACAAAAGTATATAAAAGTGGATCATGTCTATGTTCTCTCTCACTTACCTAACGCTAGAGAAAATTTGGTATCTTCTCCCAGCCACAACCCAACATTCTGCTAGTGTCAGCTTCCTAAATTGCAAATGTAATGGGAAAGAACAAACAATTCACTTCTCAATTTCTAGCCTTCCATCCTCAAACTAAATAAATGATGGCCACACAAAGTCTATGATTAGAAACAGCTGTGTGAGTCCACCAAGTTTGCACCACTTGTAGTTACACAAATTCTTAATCTCATTGAATTTCGGTCTTCTCACTGATAAGATGAAAATGAGGTGGTGGGGAGATTAAACGAGATTATGTACATAAGAAACCTGGCACACAGTAGCTTCTCAATTAATAGTAGTTATTATTTTAATTAAGTGTCTGAAGTTGTTTCTCCTGGTTTTTCAAAGGAAAAAAAAAATCCCTTTAGAACCAGAGAACAGAAAAATTTCCTTCTACTTTTTTCATTAGGGAAATAAACTAAGTGTTAAATAAAAGGACAGGAATTAAGATCAAAATTACTATTATTTGGTATACCCTTCTTGCTGTTGGCATTTCATTTCTGATTTCACTCAGGCTGGCATCCTCACTCCTCTCTCTCTCTCTCTCTCTCTCTCTCTCTCTCTCTCTCTCTCTCTCTCTCTCTCTGTCTCTCTCTCTATATATATTCTTCCATCTCCTAATGTTTATAATTAAACAAAATCCATATATATATATGGATATATATATGGATATATATATGGATTTTGTTTAATTATAAACATTAGGAGATGGAAGAATCCACCTATATGGCAAATATAGACTCAAATTTAATTTGTTTTGGAAAAGGTCAGGTTAATTTTTTTCCTACATCAACATAACACTCTTAAATATAGAAATTAAAGTCACAATACCTCTCTTTTAATTATATCATAAATTCTTTGAAAGCAAGGATTAATTTTACCTCTTTTGTATCAACTGTATTGCATAGCATACTTTTGGGCCCACAGCTAAAATCATTACCTTTCGTAGATCCGCAAAATGTTATCTTTATAAGAAAAATATTTCATAATATTTTAATACTGATTTTGAAGTACAAAACATCTGATTATGTTTTTAATCATTTACACTTCTAACTCACCGGTTGAGGTATAAAGGTACAATCCTATTTGTTGTGGCTCTAGCTGCTCTTTCATGATCTAGTTGAGACCCCAACATTTTTTTATCAGGGTGTGGAGAACAAGGTAGGAATACAGTGACTGGCCTCTGGAAAGGATGTGTTGATGGCTGCTGAACATGAATCAGAGGGCTTGTGGATACTATCGAGTAGGAAGTATCTTGCTGTGTTTTTAAATAAGCCACTAGAGATGGGTCAACAGGTTGGACCTAAACAAAGAAAAAAGATATATATTTTTATATTTTGATAGTGAAAGATGCAAAGTATCAGCACATTTCTAAACTAATTTTTTGAAAATTTGATAGAACATAGTTTTAATACCTTTCTCTATACACTGTTAGCTGGAATTAGCAGTGAATTCATCTATAAAAGAGCACAGCATTTGGACCCTTTTTACAAAGTCCTTCTGAAATCTAGGTTCCCTACCCTTTGTTATAAATAACTGAGAAACATTCTTAATTATAGGCAACAAAATGACCTAGAAAACAAAATAGACGTTTTACATAATTTCTAATTAGGACTATTGTTAGATCAAGAGATCTTTAGAAACTAGAAAAACAGACTATATTTACTTACGTGTTTCCTCTCACATAAGAACAGCTAATAATAATTTTTAAAAAGCTAACCTAATTTTAAAATTTCAAAGTTTGTGGGAAATATTTATAAAATGTAACTATTTATAATATGATTTCTTCCCAACTTTCCTTCTTTTCTTACCACTTATAATAACGACTGAGAGAAATAGGAGAGCATAGGGGAAAGATGAGGCCATAAAGGACAGGGAAAATTTAGGAAATTCTAAAAGATAGATTGATACGGCATTATCCACCTTACAGATAGCGTTTGTATATATTCTTTTTAAAAAATCCTTCTTCAGTAGGGCTGTTTTATAATTAAATATAACCATACATTCAAAATTATAAATATTTTAATTTATTAGTCTCTTTTTTGCTATCCTCTCTGGTAGAAATTTTGAGTCATATGAATGTCCAATACCTGGCATCAATTCTGTCATAGATACTCAATAACTTGTTAATAAATAATGTAAATAAAATAACATAAGCATAGCTAGAAAAACCTTTCAGTTAAAGCAGGGATTTATTTTGAAATGGGATTCAATATGTTCCAAATCATCACTTAATCACTAATAATACTGTATATTAGGTTGTTAAAAGTATAGGAATTTGTTTATCATGATATTAAATATTTGTATCTTCTTCTTTGTTTAGGACCGTATGTGATGACTCACAAAATCTATGAGAAGGGACTTTACCTTTAATTGTATAAGCACTGATGAGCTGAAAACTCCTGGAGGGTAATTTAAAGATATTCGAGAATCCATGCTCGTTTAAGAGTAAGGCCTTTCTTTGTTACTGTGAAGGACTCTTTCTTTAGACAAGACACAACAGAAAAGATACCCAACTTGTAAACTTTCACTTCAGCACAAGTTCCCTGTATGGATTGAAGGACATTAAGATAAGGACATTAATGCAGCACTTTTCTGGGGGATATACTGTAAATACTCTGTGGCTGCGAAAAAAAAAAAAAAAATCCATGTGCTGTCCCTGTAATCTCCCACAACTGAGAGTAATTCCTTTAATTCCAAATGGATGGTCCTTTCAAGATATGACATAGAAGTAAATAATAAGTAGTTTCTCAATTGGACTCCATGATAAAGAGAGAAATCTATTTACTTTAAATTCCAAAGACAAATTGTATCTATATAATAGGCAATAACATTCAATGTCTTTAACAAATATTAGTTACTTCTGGAATCCTTTCCTCCTTTATCCATAATAGACTTTAAATATTAGCCTTTATTCAGAAGATTCAATACTGTTTTAGGCATTCCAAGGACTGAAAAGTCATCATTCAGGTAGTTTAGGTAAACACTAAAGCACCTGTACTGCCAGCAAATTCTTCCTTCAGACAATTCTCAATCCCTTAGTAAAGCCATTTTCTCTGCTTCTCTCTTCCATGCAGTGGGAGCAGTTGACTACAAAGGGACACATTCGTGTTTCTTTTTTATATAGTGACATTTAAATTTGTAATGTATATATGCAGGCACATATTCAAGCTTTTTCAAAATCACACAGAAAGGAACTGAGTACATAAATGAAAACAAAATTATCTACTCCTACAATCACCAAAGCTTAAAATGAGAAGAAAGACTTAGAAGTAATTTAATCTATTCATGCTTTCCCGACAGCCAGCTGGGCTCCACCCTGCCATGAGTGGATAATCGTGCAGACACACACAAACATTTCAGGGACAATCACAATGCAAAATAATCTATCATTTGAAAACTGACTAAGGAAAAGATTTCACAATATCACTGCGTGAATCCGTCGCTGGGAAAATCCAGGGCATGATGACTGTTCTTAATTGGCTGGAGGGAAAATGGTGAGAGGTAGAAAAAAAACGTCTTCTGGGAACTGCTGGTGGTTGCCCTGTGTTTCAAGGATATTTGGCAGATGCTGAGGAACCGGAAGGGTTTTTAAGCAAGGGAGTGCCCTGAACAGAACTCTGATGGTGATTTATCTGACTCCAGAATTAGAATTCTTAAATGTCGTATAAACCACATAAAAATTTGGAAGGAATCCAGAGTTTAAATTTTCTTGGGTTAAAAATAGGGATAACTGCCATTAGAATAATATAAAGAGAAAAGTATATGCTTTTATTTTTTTCAGTAGACAATGATTCTCTCTTTATTGCTCTCTTTATTGCTTTTGTTTTTGTTTTTGCTTTGATTATCCATTTGCTATACATCTTATGTCTCCATTGTGGAAAGCTCATGTCCAAGAGCAGTTTTTTGCTTTTATGACAGTCACACAAAGTGACCAAGATTAAAAAGCCCCAATCAAGGGCTGTTATACTTACTGGCTTTCCTAGACTAAATAGAAAATGTATTAGTTTAACATGAATTGGAGTAAATAATTAGAATAGGCTTAGCTTTCACATTCAACTGTATAACATTATATGTAACTCGGAAAAGACCTAAACCAGAAAAAGAGATGTGTTCCAAAGAATTTCTTGTGTGCATGGAAATTTTTTACATTTATATCCTATCCTCTCAGAAAAATGACAACTCACTTAAAGCTGAAAAGACAAATGTTTTAATTGTTTTACAATCAGTTCAGTGATCCACAGAACCTTAAAACTTAGTCCATATCACCTCTATGCTAACTTTAATACTTGTGTATAGTCTCTCTTCAAAAAATGTGAACTGGCGACCACAGAGGGCTCAGAGTTATTAAATAAATTCTACAATGAAAAATGATAATTTATTAACTCCTAACATGTTTTTCAGCTTCCTTTTATCTTCATAAGTGTATAGTATTTTTTCATTTCATCCTTGTGACCCTAGCAGGTAGATACTATTAGTTGTTCATTTCTCAGATAAAGAACTTGAATCATAGTAAGATTACATGATTTACCCAAGTTCACATAGCAAGAAAGTATAAGAACCAGACTTCAAACTCAATCTTCCTTTACAACCTACGTCCTATCAACCATGAAACACAATTTATAGACTTAATAACTATCTTTAGGCATACACACACACATGCACACAATTGTTTGTTTGTAACATATGTTCCCAATCCCGTGAATAATAAAAATAAGGCTACTATCATCTGGGGATTCTAACATTCTTAAATTAAGTTCCTTCAATGTACAAATGTTAGTGTAAAAGTAGTCTAAGGCATGATGTTGGTTTTGTTTCCCAAATGAAAATATAGTATTTACTGGTTCTAGACCCAAGTTCTCTATCCCTAACTTTGGCCAATAATTTCTGTTCTTTGTTCTTTGGGGATGACAAAAAAGTGTGACTGCACTGGCATCAATCTATCAACCCTTTCAGTTGGTACCAATGAGTAGTTATATCTACACTATGATTCTGGTAGTCTAAGTAATATTTAGAAGAAGAGTCAAATGGCAAATGTAGGTGTAGCCAATGATTTACCAACCTTGTAACTTCCTCTCATTCCTTCCAGTGAACTTGGGGTTAGGTAACTTGACTGAAGGCTTATGTCAGACACTTTCACCATGATGTCTCTGTAATTTCCCCTGTAACGTGCAGTAAATGGAATTGCAATGCATATTGGGAATGGAATTCTCTTTTCCATATCTGAGCACTCCACACTGATGACATTGCTAACCAACTCTTCATTATCACTCACTATTAAAGAACTCATGCTATTAATTATTCGGCATTCTAGATGTTGTAAAATGTATGATGGTGCTGTGATGTAACAAGACACTTGGGAACCAGTATCATCACTCAGCACATCAAGATACCTGCAGAGGAAAAAAGGATGTAATTTTTACAATTATTTGATTTATGTATTGTATAGCTAAGTATATAAGAGCCTACGCTCTTATATTCACATGTTCATGTGAATCTAAGTTCTCTTGCTTACTGACTCTGTGACCTTGGGCAGCATACTTAATCTATCTGTGCCTCAGTTTCCTCATCTATAATGGTGATAAAATAATAATGTATGTCATAGGAAGGCTGAGAATTAAATGAACTATTATATGTTAAGTAATTAAAAATCCATGCCTGAAACATAGTGGTATTATGTTAATTATTATTGTCATTACTATTATTATTACTATTATTATTTAAGTAGTTGATTTATTCCTCAGCCTTGTTCACTTCACAATATAAATCTGAAGATTGCTGTAGCTCCTTGATAAACCAAATACTAATACCCAAATAGTTTTCTAAATTTTGAAGAGAGTAAATATATATCTGATTTTGGAATTATCCAAACACATCAGATCAAATGATGATGATGCATATTTCATTTTTTCAAAAAAAAAACTGAGAAAGGTGCAAAAGTACCGGGAACTTATGACTAATCAAAGTAACTAGAACAATATTTATAATCCTCAAAGAATCAATCCAAAAGCCTATTTTGACCAAAAGCATATTTTGATCATTTGTTTTACTCTTGTTGTTGTTGTTGTTGTTTTTATCATCACCTTTGCCAATGATTTTATAGTCCTGTAGGTTTAAATTCACGTTCGAGATCAGTCACTTGCTATTCACTTGGCCTTAAAAATCAGTAATCATTATGAAATAGCTAATATTTTAGTTTTTTCTATGTGCCAGGTTTTAGGCTATGTATTATTTCATGTAATCCTCATAACGTAGGGTTGGGCTGTTATATTATTATCACCATTTGACAGATTAGGAAACTGAGGTTTAAAAAATTTATCTTGCTGGTAAGTTGTAGAATCAATAATTGAATCTATCTGTTTTTAACACGAAAGCCCAATTTTCTAGTATAATATCATACTTCCTCAAATCATTCCAAAGCCCTGGTTTATTCCAGGGCTTATTAGCTGAAACTAATAACTAATCACAATATGTGGATTTAATGAGATCAAATGTTTAAGCTTCTTTAAAATGGGTTAGCATAAAATGAGTGTTAAATAATGTTAGATTTCTGCATCAAAATTACCAGCTTTAGTTTCTCCTTTTGTTGCTACTTCTCATTGTATACCAGTGAAATGATTGACATATAGACAATGTCAAAGAGAACTAAGAAGATCTATATCAAATATGGCATTAATACTGTTTTAGAATAACCAGATTTTAACTATTTTCAATTATTAGTAATGAATTTTTATAGTACACTTTAACATAGAAGTCTTTAAAAAAATGAAATTGCAAAGGTCATTTATTTATATTTACAATTCCGAACCCATAAATTTAAAAGGAATAGAAAATTATCCAGCCCAATGGTCTGTGTGAGTATTCTCTGATGATGGTGATTATACTTTAGAAAATATGAAACATCGTTTAGTAGAAGACACAGTGACCCAGCCTTCAAGAATGAATAACTTGACTTCTGAAAAATGACTTCAAAAATGCCTCTTTTGTGCCATGGGAACCATCTCAATACACTCTTAGAAAAGACAGACAGATGAGGTAGGGTAAGGAGACCCCAAAATGCTTTTATTTCTCTTAATCTTAACCAAATAGATCAGGTCTAGCCACTCAAATAATCTCATGGGTTTATTCTACTTTTGTTTCCCTTTGAGTCTGTGCACCTAGGACAACTACACAAGAAGAGACAGGCTTTTTTTCAAAAAGGTATTCAGGGAAGGATCACAACAGATGCTGAGCTAGGTTGTGTTTATGACACTCATCTTTTACATGGCATGTGGCCTCCTAGTCTGAGGGATTGCAATGAGTAGTCATCTTAAATATGCAAGCTAAGCACAATTAGTTTGGAGGCCACAAAGAGGAAATCAGTAACTAGGGAACACCTAAAGTAGATGTGAGAGGGAGTGGTTCAGCAATGACACATTAGTGCCAACTTTGAGTCATTTCTGAATGTGAGGCTCTGCAGCCTTAATGTTTTTCTCAAGTGAAATGAGCAATCACATATTGGCTGCTTTAATAATTGTTTTTGCAGGAGCTGTAACTCTTGAACCATGGAGGTCTTTCTTACATTGATTGTACTCCTAAGACATCTATAGAATTTATTAGATTTTCAGACCTATAGGGACATCACAGCTAAACTAGTTTCAACCTCTTCATTTTATAAATGAGATAACTCATGTCAAAGTGAGTAAAATGACTTGCCTACAATCATAAACTAATTGTGGCGTTGTCCTAAAATGGTATAGTACATCTTCAAGAGCATCACACATCTTGACAGAGAGGGGATAAGTGAAGTGTGGTAGTGTGTAGAAGGTGGAGAAAGTGAGGGTCGTTGGGGTTGAAATAAATTAACACTAACATTTAGCTGAGTGTGAACATCTGCAAAGTGGCAGGGTACTAGGACCTTTACATAATTTCTCATTTGCCCTTACCAATAATCCCAGGAAATATATGTAATATCTACAAAGAAGGAAATGGGCTAATAAATGAAGCAAGTGGTCAAAAGTTATAGAACTAGTTTAGAATAAAACAGAAGATGAAATTTAAACCTGACTCCCAAACATATGATATTTTTTTCACTATTTTTCAGTGCTTTCTGAGGGTGTTATGTTTGCTGGGAAAATATTGTTTGTGAATATTTTATTTTATTTGAACAAATATGGATTATTACCCCTTTGTATTGAGGAGATGATTCATAAAATAGATCAATCTTTCTCACTTTTTGAAGTCATGGGTCTTTGAGAATCTGATGAAAGCTCTGAACCAAAGAGATAAAATAGGTATGAAAATATACATGTAATTTTAAGAACCTCCCAAAGCTTCTGTATGCACTCCCTGGAGTTCTAAAGAATTCATGATGACTTATAAGTAAAATAAATCTGAGAATTTACTTAAGAATATAAATATAATAAATCTGAGGCTGGAAAATTCTCTTCTAAATTTTGAATACTTTATAGTCTCCTAGTTTTTTCTTATTATAATTGAAAAAAATAGTGATTTTAAAGTGTCCCTGTAATGGACAATTACATATTTTAACTACTTTCTCACAGTCAATTTTTTCTCTTTTAAAGAAACATGTAATATGTTTGTTTCCTAAAAGTATAAGAAACGAACGATATTAGCTATAGCAGCCATTAAATTTTTATGGGAATAATTTGAACTACTGATTTACAATATTGTTTGGAGACATGAAATGAAAATATAAAACTTTGCTCACTTACAAATACTATGTGTATAAAACCACAGATACATACATATAAATAAGCATATATAAGGTTTTCTCATATTGCATTTACTTACTCCTTTTCCATTATGTTATGATTTTGCCTTGGACTCTCTGAGTCATTGGGAAGAAGACTATTCGCATATTCATTGGTGATATCACATGTTATGGAAGATGTGGTAATCTCCTCTCTTTGGTTTTCTGAGGTCTCTTGAATTTCTCTTTCTGTTGTCTGAATTATGTCATGCATCTCTTCCTCATTGCCACTTATGTTCTCAACAGTCATGTGTTCTATTTGTTTATCATCACCATTTTCTGTATTATCTAGGAACATTTTGTTCTGTGACTCTTCTTGCCCTGTTGCTTCGGCATTCAAGGATGTATTGTTTTCTTTTTCCACTAATTCCAGACTCATGTATGCTAACTGGACCTGGTTTGTGTAATGACTTTCCTCTCCATTTGTGGAAGAAACATTAGCCGTTTCTATGACATTTTGTTCTCTTGCAACAGTGTCTGTTGCTTTGATATCTTGAATGGAGGACATTGTCTGCAGTGGAGTACATTCATCATGCATGCTGCAAAAATCACACATCTTTTTTTCTTCTTTCTTTAGAAGTGTAGCTGTGCTCCCCAAATATTCATTTATTCTCATAAGGCAGTCTCTGAAAGTAATGATTTCTACACACATATACACACATAGACACATAAAAACAATAAATACAAAACTAAACCAAATTATGTTTCTCCACTGCCATGTAATGAGATATGGCAAAATAACATTTAAAACCCATGAAGATCTTTACTGGGCATTTAAGCCAATCTTCCTCCTGAAGGAGAAGTCATTTGTACAACCATCATTCTTTTAACACACCTAGGAATTGGGGACAAATAACTTTTTAAGGTTATAAAAAGAATAAATCTAGTTTCCCTTGCTTGTAAAAATTCTTTGAATATTTGAAGACAGATATTATGACCTCCCCATAAGACCATTCGATTGAAATCAACATCTCCCATTTCTCATTTGGTATGATTTTGAAACTTGTTCTTTCTCCTTTGAATGTACTATAGTTTATCAATTATTCACTTACCATTATTTGCTAAAATTTAACAAAACACTCCAGATGAGACTTGGGAAGAGGCATACCATAGCTACATTCTTTCTGCTGGTGTGGAAGCTATATTGAGTATTTGGTTTGCTGTTATGAGAACTGGATTAGGTTTGTGCTATTTCACTTGCTGAATTTGTTATCATTGGCAATTTTCAAATTAGTCTTTTTAAAAATATCTCTAATTATATTGCTTCTCTGATTAGATAATGCAGTGGCTACTCAAGGACTACTAAACCAAGTCAAGCCTATTCACTCTAGTGTATACTTTCACCATCATCTGATCCGATGTAATCTCTTACTCCATCCCCATTTCTTACCATTCTCCTGTTTGTTCATTTCTCTTCTCTTCACAGCTAGGGTCACCTGATGTATTTTCGCAGGTTTAACAACTCTCCAGTCTTTAGAATTTGGTTCTGAACTATGGAATATGTACTTTAAGCCCCCATAGCTCAATGTTTTTAGAATCATCACTAAATCATTCTTTCACTATTCTTTGGGCTCCCTTTCTGACTTTTTTTTTTGTCTTGTACCTGAGACCCTGTCTTTATTTTGAACTCATGTTCTGGTATCTGAATAACTATTCTATGAATAACTATTTGTCTTTTTATGTTGCCTAGGACCACATTCAATTATCTGAAGAGACTTGGATCCTGGCTTTGAGCTCTGGCTAGTAGTCTCTTTGTCATGCTGCCTTTGAACAGATTTCCCAGATGCCCACTATCTGCCCTCCAGACTGAATTTCTTACCATTGTCTTCCCTGGATAGTTGATTAATGAGACCTACCCACTTGCCTTGACACTTTATTATTCAGAATTGGATTTTATGACACCACCAATCTTCTTACCTTGAGTGACTATTGTTGTGTGAGATCATATTCATCAGATACCACATTCTTCCTGCCGTACTGTTTTCCTCAGCATCCATAACTGGGCCCTTTCCAAAGAACCTGCATTTCTCTTAGTGTGTGTTAGGAAGGGGGAGTTTAATTTCATATTCCTGCTTACCCCAGTCTTTCCAGTGTTTTTGCAGCTAATACGTTTAAACTCAAGCAAATCTAAAAATAGGATATCATATTCCAATGTAGACAGACTGCTTATTTTGCCTCAAAGTAGTTCTATATTTTCTTACCTCTATGTCTTGGATCCTGTTAATAGCACCGCTGCTTGGCATTCTCTTTCTAGAATTCCAGTTTCTTGCCACCTATATCCAATTCACTCCTTGATCTTCAGTTTAAATGCCACATTTTTTTTCTAGCGAACTCTCCCAAATCCCTGTTCTAAAAATGGGCTCTTGCCTGCTTCTGAATTCTTAACGCACTTTATTTATACGTTTCTAATGCAGCTGGCCTCGACGTTCCTTATGCTATTGTGTATTCGTCTCACCTTATTTCCTCTATTATATTGTTAGTCTCTTGTGGACAGAGATTCTTTCTTAGCTTTCTTGGTATGCACCTTAGCCCCTCTCAGAATGGCTACATAATGGATATTTGTTAGAGAAAGAATGAATCAAATACTTGCCTTGTTTCCACGTACATTGAGTCTCCTTGCCAAGCAGTACATACAGCTGCTGGCAAGTAAAGTGCAGAGTCTCTGTAGTATGCTCCAAGAGTTGATGAAGGGCCCCGCTGAGCTCTTGACCCAGAAAGACCACTGTGGCAATCCAAGTGGCCCCACCAGCCTCTTCACAGTAATCAGGTCCCACGAGTGCCTGCTTTAGCAACAGGTTTTGTCTCCAAATCTGCTTCAATATTTGGCCTAGTTTACCTGAGCCCATGTCTTCTGTATCCATTTTACGCTCCAAGAGTGAAACGCTCCTTTCCTAACAGCAAAGCCTAAAGGTTTAGCAAATACGAACTTGGCGAAAGATAATTTTCCTAAAATCTAGGAGATGATCCAAGTCGGCTAGCCAAGCACTTTCTCACTACACAATAGTTTATTCAGCTTCTTGTTGACCAGTGAAAAGTTACTAGGTGACCAAAGCAGGGGCGTTCCTGCACCCTGGGTGCCATTGTGTACAGAATAGATTAATCACAGGGGTAGAGGTAGCTCCCACAATCCCATTCTCTATGTGAGTCTTACACATTCAGTATACTATGGGAGTCCCACATACTTTTCAAGTTTCAAGGCAAGAAAACGTAGATTCTGAATAACATGAGAAGTTTATTAATCAAAGGTAAATGGTTTGAACAACATGGCTAATAAGATTCCTATGTGATACTTAAAATACTTATGCATTCAATAATATGTTGTCTGAAGCGCTTCAAAATAATCTAGGAGTAGTGCATAGATAAAATAAGATCGGCTAAAAGTTAATAATTGTTGGACCTGGATATGGTACATGTGGGGTCTTTAAGATTATCTCTAATTAACATATATTTATAATTTTTTAATAATAAAGTTTTTAAAAATATCCCTTTGCTGGAGCAGAGTCTATTACCTTTGGTTAAGTAAGTTTAATTGGTACCTTCTTACGTGGCACATCTGCAGGGAGATTGAGATAGGTACTTGGCTTCTTTACTCTTTGATAATTTCCCTCTAATTGGATAAAATACCCCTTCACTAAAAGAAAGGAAACCTGAAAAGTGGCTTTCTCTGCTTTAACAAGGAACCTTCACCATGTATAAATAAATTCAGATATGGCAAGTTCTCACCACTACTGGCCCCTCAGTGGGCACATTACAAATGAGGCGACTGCAATACAAGACTTGATACAGGGGGACCTTGGGGGTGTGCAGAGGAATCCAGAACAGCCTGCTGCCTCCTCTCCAATCCCCCTCTTCTGGTAAGGGGGAACGCAAAGCCAGGGAGAGAGAGGGCAGGGCATTCGAGACAGGCTCATAATCTCTCCGAGGTACTGGAATGAAATGAAAGCTTTCCGAAGAGGAGTGGAATGCTTCCCTCCCACAGGCACCACATTATCTCATCTTAAGCACTAAGGTTCTTAGAGCTCATGGCACCTGCGAAACAAGATGGGAAAACACAAGCCTAGTGCATAAAGAAGAAAGAACAGACGCCGCAGGCCGAAAGACTGCCCATGCAGCTGCGGCCCAGAGGCTGGAAGAGAAGACACGGAGCGGGGGCCAGCAGCGGTGGCTGAGGTGGGGTGTGAGTGGGGCTCGCTCTCTAGAAGAAACCTTATTTTTCAATGATCCTCTCTGTGTACACTGAAAACGCAATCTTTTTTTGAGATGTGAATCCATATCATGCCACGAATCACATATTTTTAATCCTTTATACCCTCTTCTCAATGGTAAACATTTTTTAGTTCAATTTTATTTTTTTCTCTAATTCCTGAAATATATGTGTCATTCTCAATAATAATGTACACATGGCTTTAATTCAATGTCAATTCTGAAAACTTTCTATAGCATTACTGTGGGCCAGGCCCTATTTAAGTGCTTTTTAGGACTTTGGAGAGATAGACGCATGACCAAAATATTAAAATACATCTTAAACTGTGTTGAATGCTAGAGAGGAAATATGAATAAATAGTATCAAAAAAGCTTTGAGGAGTGAAAAATAATTTTGATTAGAGGCTGAAGAGATGTTGAATTAGGAGCTAAAGGATGATCAAGATTTGAGTAGGTGAGACAATAAAAGAAAAACACATTCCAGCACAGGAAATAATATAATCGAAGGCATGGAGGCATGAAATGACACAATGTGATCACAAATGGAAAAGTATGGCTTTAGAGGCAGGTTCAGTTAATAAGTCAGAGAAATGGCAAGAGAAGAGTCTAATAATTATGGAGAGTCAGGGGAAGTTGGGATTTTATTTTACAGACAAAAGAAAAAAGAGAGAGAGAGAGAGAGAAACTAAATATTTTTGAACCAAGTTAAGATATGCCCAAATCTGTGCTGTAAGGATGCAGGTGGTTTAGATGGCAGAGACACAAGATTTAAGAGCCTTGAGGGTCTATATTAGAGTAATAACAGTGCAGGCAAGGGAAGAGAATACTTTGAGAAGGGATTTGAAGTACAGTGAATAGAACTTGTTAAATTATCAGTTACAAGGAGAGGAATAGAAAGCATGAAAAATCCATCCATTCATTTATTTCAGAAATATTTATTGGCTGCCAATACAAGAACTGTGTTTGGTAGTGGAACATAACTAAAATTTTTAGTTTAGGTGACTGAACAGGTGGTAAAACAATTAACTGAGTTAAGGAATTAGGGGCAATGTTAGGCTTAAAAAGCAGATTATTAGATTAATTTTGAATTCGTTGAATTTGAAATAGCTCAAGACCATTTTTTTTCTTTGGAATGTGTTAGGAATTTAGGAGAAAACTCAGAATGATACTGGCATATTTGAATGTCATCAGTAACTATGTAGTAAATGATCCCCTGGAAGTAGAAGAGTTTAATAGAGAACACACAGCATGAATAAAACTGATTTAAAAAAAAAATGCTCAATCGCTGGACAAATACACATTTTGTCCCCATCTGGATATGGGGGAATCTTCTTTCTCAAGACAGTGGGGAAAAAACCCAAGATATTTCTCCTTAGCCTCATTGACATTTGCTCTCCTCAAGTCTAAACTTGTTCTCTGTCTTCCCAAGAACATGTATTTGCAGAGTGAGACCTACCACAAGCCATGCTGCAGCTGATTGTGCAAACAAGCATCTGCCTGTTCCTGCATCTTGCTTTCAGTTAGCTGATGTCATTAACCACAGAAAGGACCGTCATTCACAGTTAAGTTTTGTGACACCCACAGAAGTTGCTGCGAAAATTCATCATGATGTGTTTAACATTTGATTCGCATCTTCACTGTGACTATTCATTAATTATGACTACCAATACTTTCTTTTACTTTGTTCTTTTTACTTCTTTTCTGTGTTTCCACTGACATCAAAGGAATTTTAGTATGCAGTCCTGAATTCACACAATACATTACGTGGTTAAAAAGATGACAGTTCTTAACATTAAAAGTGACAAAATGAGTATAGGTAAAATTCAAGTAAGTATAATATTCACTTGTTTAACCTGAAGAAATAAAACTCTGCAATAGACTGGACAACTTATTGATGTGAGGCAGGAAGTGAGGACAATGCAGATTTGAAGTGTAATAAAGTATGGTATGTTCCATGAAATTAGCGATGAGGACTGGTAGTTGTCAGATGGAAACAAAAGAGTTATGTATGCTTGAGGTAGTATAAGTCAATATCAGTCCCATCATCTGATTTTGTCATTTTCTTTCAGTTCCTGTGGTTGCCTACATCAGAGATTTGGGTGCAGTTGGATCAGACTAATTTGGCACCATTTGAAAACTCTTATTAAATATCTGTTCACCTTTTATCTGTTTGGTACAAATGTATGATGAGTGGAAGGAGAAGGTATAGTAGTTGTTTTTTATTTTATTTTCCCCAATAACTTACTGCACTGGAAAAAAAAAACAAATTAAATATCAGAATGTGTTTATCAATTAAAAAAATTTTTTAAAAACAAGTGGTAAAAATCAAGGCTAATACTTCTGATTGAACAATGTAGATTATTAGATACATATCTGTCTCTGCTTCCTCCTGAAATGCCACCAAAAAGGATAAAACAACATATAAACCCCAAAGAACAAAGAAAATGAGTAATATGATGACAGGTAAAAAATCTCAACAAACTTTTGGGAGATAGGAAGGAGATAAACAAACTGTAAATTACTTAAGTAAAAAGACTAGGGGGAAATGGATCAGTTCTTGCTATAGAATTTCAGAAGGTACCAGAAATTAGAGACTCTAGTACCTCTAAAAGTAAGAGTAAAGTTGGAGCCATTAACAAGTTTTTGCTAAAACTCAGCTTTGCAAGCAAGTAGATTCCTAGATCCTTCTCCTCTGCCCCAAATACCTAGGCAACTCTCTCTCTGCCACCCATCAAAAGCTAACTTTTCTCTATGAAGAAAGTGCAGCAAAAAGGCAGAAGGCCTGGGGTGAGCAGAGAACTGGAGAGAGGTGCTATGATAACAGTAAGGGTCAAGTGAAATTCACAATTTTAAATAGTGAGGTTCCTTTCCATTCTTCAGCTCCAGAACAAGGGCTGGCAAGAATACACTCTCAGGCAGAAGATTAGAGATTTTTTTTTTTCTCTAGCGTAACTGAACACCGGAAGAGAAAAACCTATCAATAGTGAAACTTTTAGGGTTCTTTTCCCAAGTACCTACCCCTAAAGCTTGCTCTGCCCCTGACAGATCAACAATGAAACATCTAGTTGTAAGCCCAATGTATGTATATGAGCTTTCAAACAATGCCCTTGATACTTCTCTCTTAGGTACAAAATAATAGTCAGGGAGGTCAGGCATTGAGAAAACCTCTAACGTATTGCTAGAGAGTAAAGCAAACATGAATAAAGAACTTAAAAAAAAAAGCCAACACAAGGAAGAGAGGAAAATATCAAAATAAGTCTATAATTAACATTCTTAGAGTCTGGATAAGAGAAAATAATGTACCCACAAAATAAAAGAGTTTCCAAAAAAGAAAATATTCGGACAATAAGAAAAACCTCACAGAAATTAAAATATGATAACAGAAATATCTTAAACTGGTATATGGATGTGAAGAAGCAGTTAAGAAAATCTCCCAGGAGGTCAAACAAAAATACAAAGAGACAATAGGAAAAAAAAAAGTTAAAAACATTAATAGTTTAATTCAGTTGGTCAACTAATATGAGTCCTAGAAAGAGAAAACATAAGGACAGACATTATCAAATAAATAATATAAGAACTTTTCCCAGGTGGAAGAACTTGAAGTTTCAGAACAAAAGGACCCAGAACAATACATGCATGCAAAGAATAAAAACAGTATAACTATTCATATCATCATGACTATTCAAAACACCCGGAGGAAGATCCTAATAGCCTCCAAACAGGAAAGAAAGATTACGTTTAAATCAGGAGGCATTGGATTTTGCAACACCAAGATCTAGAAAAAAATAGAATTGTGACTTCAATATTCTGAGGGAAACCTTCTAATTGGGAATTCGGTTTCCCCCAAAGTTATCACTCAACTGTGCAGTAAGAGAAAAGGCATGTTCAGGTATGCAAATATCAAAAAAAAAAAAAAAGTGCCTCCTACGTACCCTTTCTTGGAAAGCTACTTAGGGATGTACTCTGATTAAAGCAACAGAGTAACACAGAAAAAATTCAAGAGGTAGAAAATCTAGCAAAGTGGAGGGGTAAGTCAGATGCTTAAAATGAAGTCTCACAGTATTAGTAATGCCAGCGACCTTGAGAGCTCTAGTCCAGATTGCAGCATCCTTTGAGTGGCCCAGGAGGGCTGTGTACAAGGAGGGGAAATGGAACTGAAGAACTAACTGATGTTTTAACAATTTTAAGAGAAGTTTTACACTTATTTGGGGAAAGAACTATTGATAATTAAGCAAATGAAATAAAATGAGACAACTGATAGGCTAAATTCTAAAGGAAGAGATATATAATCATGGTACTCTGTATAACCTTGATATCAATAATGTTTACATAACCATAAACAAAGAACATATTATAATTGCTTTAACTAAAACTGGTGATATATGTACATTACCAGCATGGGCATGGGAGGTATTATGTGGAGAATGAGTATAGTAGAATGGATATGAGAACAAAAGGCTTATTTCTATAATAGAAGCCGATATTTAAAAATAAATATTTAAAAACAAGGAGAAAATAATATTTGGGAATCTGGAGGTAAGTGCCAGATGAAAATGCTAAAAAAACTGGATGCGATTGCCTCTAAAAAATTGAAAAGTACAGGAGAGAGAAAAGCAACTTCTGACCTCTAGGAGCTAGTCTAGGAGTACCAGCTGGGCCTTGGTCTTCTCCTGTTGAACATAAAGAATTTCATAGAACATCAACATCAGACAAGGCCACTCTGTGACTGTGATTGATCAAGGCAAAGGAAGACCACTCTACAATCGTATCTAAACACAGACAAGGTAAGAGCATTGTCCTAGCCACAAAATACCAAATATCTCCCTATTCTAGCTAGTATGAGGGCTGCTTCTTACCAACAGTAGCTTTAGCCTCTTTCTAGTCTGCCTTTCATATAGATACAATTTATTGAGGTACCCAATCATAAAATTGTTCCTACTTTTAAACAGCATCCATTCCAGAACAGGAAACTTCCAAAATCACATACGCAAAGTCCAATCTTATAATAAGTCCCTTTAACATCCTTTAGCTGAGACATCCCATGGCTGTGAGTTTTCCCTCACTGAAATTAGTGACAAGTCCAACCTGTTCGATTACAGGTGTGTTCTGTGGCCTTTTGCTGTAGGGCATTGACAGATACGTGGGAATTTGGGTTGGGAGGAAAGCAAGGAGCAAGTACCAATTGCTTTTCTTTAGAATTGCCATACTGTTTGATTCTTTAAAAACTACGTACATGTATTATTTTGATACAAACTAAATGCACATATTAAGAAATAACTATGGTCAAATCCTACAGATCCTGGAAGATCATATTGAACTCAACATAACATTCACATCATGTGGATTACTTCAGAACAGCTAACACATACTCTATTAATTTTATAAAGAGTAATTATCATTCGAAAATGCTTGGAATTCAGTGGCAAGTATCCAAGAATGAGCTTAAAAGCATTCATATAGGCCAGGCATGATTTTGAAACAGAGGTAAAATAATTACCACCTGGTAATTGGCCAATATCAAATCATTCATCTGGAGCACAGAGGCCTAGATACAGCAGAAGGCCAATAAATGTTTGGGGATTAAGACAATAATGAAATATAATAAACAATCTACATGTTCTTTTTAAAAAGATAATTATACCATTCTTCCAAAAAAGTAATTTAAAAAATGTCTTAATGTCATCAAATACACAGACAGGGTTCAAATTTCAAATTGTCTCATAAAAGTCACAAATGCCTTTCTTTTTTTACATAAGTTTTTTAAATGGGGTTCTAAATAAGTTCCACACAAGAAACTAACTCCTCGTTAATGATTTTCATACAAATTAAAGCAACTGAAAACCTCATTAAAAAAATATGCCAATGAAAATGGTGAGTTTAATTATATGCAGTTTAATTAATATGGAATTTAATTATAAATTTGAAACTTATCTTTCATTTTTGTCATTTCTGTATGTTGATGAGCATTGGAAGTAAAGGAGTTGATTCAGACTAAGTTTCTAGATTTGGAAAACAATAGCAGACATATTTGCACAGACAGTTTCATCCCTTTGTATTTGAATACATTCTTGAACATATATCATTTAATTACAGTCAGTATTGATTTTGAGATGCTTTGTCAGAATTTAGTATTGAAAGTTCTTATTGGTTAGTTCTGCAGTAACTGTAAAGAAATCATTGTTCAGGGTGTCAGGACATGTGTTAGAATTGAAAAGTCTTAAGGGCATTCCATTATCTGGTTGAGTTTTTCTTTAACAGCATTAATGGCCCCTGAAATTAATATGTGTTTGCATTATGGCTTTGCAACCCTTCTCTGTTGAGTCATTATTGTGTTTGTAAAGGTTTATGACTCGTTATATAGTCATAGGCCTATAACATGAAACTAATGAAGTAAATTTTCATATGAAATAAAAAATAGACATTTTTCTTCTCTGCCAGACTTTCTGGGACAGATGAGGGTGTGCCAGATGCATTGCTACAGCGTTCCATGTGATGTCTCAGTATTTAGAATGTGTTTCTACACCTTCCTCTCTGCTTGATGTCTACCAGGGCACATTAGAGATTTGAGGTGTAGTTCTGTCACAGAGAAAGAAGGAAAAGTGATTTAAAAAAAAAAGAAGAAGAAGAAGAAGAAAAAGTCCACCTCCAGGTTTCCTCCTTTCCTCTGGACAGTCATAACAGAATGAAGTGGAACGCTGCTGTGCTATTCTCGATCTTACCTCCATGACTGCCTCTTCTGCCTACACCCTATGACATCTCTTAGAAACCTGACGTATAGACTTAGCATACAAGAACTTATCTCTTTGAAAGTTGAATTGTCATGAGAAGTCTTATTCCTCACACTGCAAAAATAAATTTGCAAGAAACAAATTCTTTAGAATGAACTATACCCTCAGCGTCATGGAAACTTTTTTGAAGTGACAAAAGGATGCTGAGGGATGCCCAATTATTTTCAGAAATAATTGAACATTTCCAAATAAATTTGGTTGGACTGAGACCACCTTAGGACTCTGCAGTGTCCATCATAACCAGGAAAAACAGATTGATTGCATTGAATCATTAAGTGTCTTTGTTGCTCAGAAATAAAATTCATTATAAATAGAAAGTATTAAGTTCCTCAGAACCACAATTTTCTTCCCTTTTAGATCATTATTATCTTGACACATTTGATCTTATGCTTCTGTCTTAAATTATTTACATCCACTACAGATATTAACCATGTTCAATAGTGGGAAAAATAATACCATCAGTCTTTCTTTTTGCTCTTCTTTCCCTCTTCATTGCCCTCATCACCAGGGTCAGAGGCATCCTAGGATCTCAGTGAGTGGCAATGGGTGGGAGGACCAGCTGTAACTGCCCTGCGCAAGCATTTTTGTTATGAAATGATCACTGGCATCTCCTTTCTGGCCTGGTTTCCCACCCTCTCTCCCTTCAGCATATCTCCCATGTTGTTCTTTCTTTCCTGCTGCCATGAATCATCTGCCAAAAATCACTTAGATAAACCTATTTGTACTAGAGTCTTGGCAGGTCTGTGAGTTTCCCCACCAGCACTACTTGAATTTTTTTTTTTTTAAAAAAATGAGTCTGTAATGGTAAAATCTAAGCTTCTCTGGAAAGTCGTTCCAGGTACCTCTCAGCCTATGTGTTAGGTCAACACAGTGAAGTAATATCATTGGGAGTATTTGTTCTTCTGTGTCTTATTTTGAGCGCTATCAGAAATGCATGCCTTTTTACTTGTTCATTTCTTAACTCAGAATTAGCTATAAAATTCTAAGGGAAATTCATTTGATTTTAAAAATTTTTTATAACTTTATGATAAAAATGGGAACAAGAATGAATTATTTTCTGTTCTCATGAAGGGCCCAATCTTTGCTAGGACACAGACGATCCAAGACTGTGCCACCTTTAAAGATGCTGTTACAGTAACTATTAGACCCAGATAATGGCTCCAATGTAATCCCAGGTTCCCATATTAAATTAAGTCTGCTTCGGGTTATTTAGGTCACATACTGCATAAATGACCTGTGTCATTTTTCTGTACATAGTGAGTTGTGCTTCTGTTTTTTTTCTATAATATACAGTTATTTTTGGAGCTCATTAAACAGGTTAGAGAATTTAAATAGGTCTAGCCAGTAGACAGAAGCTAAAGCTGAAGTTAGAAATACTCTGTGGTATTATCTAACACAAGACAAGGGTCATTTTGTAACACTTGGTGGCCATCTACAAAAGAATTAAAAGCTATTTAAAAACCAGGTCTTAAAATCAGGTCTACACTTTAAAGAAATATATTGTTATTGCTTAAGAATATTAGTTTCATTTTAAAAGCAAAATCCTAATAGCTAGCGAATGCTATAAGGCTTAAGCCACTTTGTCCAGGTGGAAGGGCGTAAGAACATTGTAGTTTAAATAATATAATCCAGTTTGACTTTTCTACCACCCCCTCATACTCTCTTTTGATGAAAATACATGGTTATAATCTCTACTTAATCTAAAATTGGTTTGTATTTTTCTAAAGTCTAAGATCTCTTCTGGAAAATTAACAGGTGCATAGGGATTAAAGATTTAATTGCATTTCAGTAAAGTTACCCTATGAATTCATTTGATTGCACAGGATAGTACAGTTAAGTTAGAACCTCTGTATGAGAAGTGGCTTCCTTGTATTTTAAAGATTTAATTTCCTAGTGGCTTATTTATGTACTAAGAGGGACTAATACTACTAGGAGAAATAGGCCAGAATCTTTAAGACCAGAGGAATTCTCTTATTTCAAATGTATAAAAGAAATAATGTATTCATCCATGGGAAGAACTGATTCCTCTGTTTGGGAACTTTTAAAAAGCAAAATTTCATTAATTAAATCTTAAAATAGTAAGAAGGAACAATTTTGAAGGAACGGGTCATTACTAATTCAATAACTAGAAGTGCTAGAAGTATGCAGAATTTACCTTGTATGATAAGCTATAAGATTTTCAATATGCACTTTTTCACATATTCAAAACACCCTCATTAAGAAATTCTAGATTTTTTAAAAGTACCATACTCTCAAATACTTCATAGTACTTCACTTGCTCTCATTTCACCAATGAGCTCTAAACTTAATATGTGGAAAATAATCTCAACATTCTCAAAAACCCAGAAAGTGAAGAACTTTAAGAATAGATAGCAAGGGACATGCAAGGAATTAAAAAGAAAAGAAAAGAAAAGAAAAGAAAAGAAAAGAAAAGAAAAGAAAAGAAAAGAAAAGAAAAGATTTTCAGTATGCTTTTTGAGAAGAAGGATGATCCATGAGAGTGCTATCTATGAGTATGTGGAAGTATTTTGAGGATTTTTACAGTTGAAATCCATAGCCTTGTCCAAGAGAAGAAATAGTAGTGTGTTTTATGACCTTGAAGATTGATATTTGGAGCCATTGCTTGATTCAGCAGCTCTGGCAATGCCCTTTTGTTTGATACAAAATAAACAAAGAAGCAGAATATAATAAAGCAAGTGAGTTATTGAGAAAGTTTGCTATGTGATATAGTTTTAGCTTCTATACAATGTTAATCAGTGTGATAGTGGTGATATCTTTCCTACAGGCTAGCTGTGAGAATTGAGCCAATAATAGATATTGCAACTCATTTGGGGACAACTTTAATCAACGTCATCTGTGAGCCATGACTAGCACAAGCAGCAAGATTATCTACAATAACCCACTGGAGTGAATGAAGCCAAATGTTTATCATCATTCTCTGCTGGACAAAACTGGCTTGTTCACCTATATATGACAGAGACAGGGCCCTGCAGTGAGACATTTGCCCACCAGTCAATATTGTTGTGGTTTATTATGTACTAAACATTGTCCTAATATGTAGGGGGCTTAAAATAAATAGTTCTGTTCTTTGAATCTGAAAAAATGTGGTTGGAGTGACCAAATATTGCATTTGAGGGTGATCAAAGGAAATCAAAAATTTATGTCAAAAGAGCAAATTAGCCACGTATTAAGCAGGTTGTAAAAGAATGAGTGCTATAGATTAGACAAGAAAAGCGAAGGGAAGAAATAGCAAATAGCACCGGCAAGCACATGGAGTGGGAGATATTAAAAACACATAACTTCAGACATCTTCAAATGTAACTTGGAAGCTGTTAGAAAGTCCAGGTTCGCTGAAGGAACAGCAGATGAACCATGAATGCAGCAGTCAGGAGAGCTTCACGGTAAACCACCCCCAGGGATGCAGCAGTATGGAGGCCGTTGTTTCATTCATCACGTAGTTATACCAAGCACATCCTGTTGCTGTGGGGACAAGAACTGTGAAGCAGCCAATAATTGAATTAAAAAAAAAAAAAGAGTTCTAGGTTATACACCAATTTATTTTGAACAATGATATTTTTCTGCTCAATCCTTGACTCTCTCAGGATGATATATAATTGAATTTGCTTGGTCAAGAGAAAACTTTGGAGATGTGAGTTTGAATGAAAATGTAAGCATTTTTTTTTTCCTGCCCCACAATATGTAAGGTACTGAGAGAAATAGTTTCACTCACACCTGCTTTCTCTTTAGAGGATTCTGGGGTTTTTACTACTGCTCTGTGGTAATTGCCAGTATGACCATTTTCTCTTGAAAGATTTTTGGAGATACAAAAATGGTAAACCAATGGGAGGAGATAATAGCAGGTAAGTACTCCTAGGTCCTTTCAACTGAAAATTGAGATTCAAAGCCTTTGGATCTTCAATAAGCCTTCAGAAAAGTGCTATTTTTGTGCTGTGGCTGATTTGCATCTGCTACATAAAGTATAGTTTCCCTTGAGGTTTTGAAAGATACATTCTTTGGAAAGGCCTCCATACCCTGATAAAATTGAACTTACAGCACTTTGCAAGCTCAGACTCAAGGGGTTTCCCACAAGTAGAGAGTTTATTTTCAATATTGTAGAAGAAAACAGCAGCAAACCACCTCAAACAAGTGTACACTGTATCAGAAATGTTTCCCCTGTGTTGTGGACAAATAAAATCCATCAATTTTTGGTGAGTGCTAATAATTTTAATTTTAAACCCTAAATTGGGTAAAATAACTTACAAATATGTTCATTCATTACAAATGTTGGCTAAGTATTGACTGTGTGTTAGGTACTCTAAGTCATCGAGAACACGAGCCCCATCCTCCTGTAGTTGATATTGAATAGACAACTCTTATCCTGAAGTGTAGCCTATTAGGAGAGGCTAGCCAACTATTTCGGATAGACTTAAATAAACAATTTCTGATGCTATGTAATCTGCATTTATCATGTATTTTTGTTTGGAGTTTATCTTAGTGCTACAGGTAAAAGAGCAACATGTTCTCAACATGTTGTGGCATGTAAAGATTATCTGATATTTCAACACAAAGTTAAAAACAAATTCTTTCAGATCTGATTGTTTTGTTTATCTTGACGGGGAGAACAAAGTAATTGTTAACAGTTATGGTTGAAACCAAACTCCATTTCCAAATAGTTACTTAGATTATTCCCCATTGTTGTCAAGCATAGCATCTGTTTTATACAATATATACCAAAAAGTGGGTTTTTAAATTGGTTAAAGTTTCACAAAACTATTATAATGACTAAGAAATTGTAGCTATTTTTAGGATCGATTTTTTTTCCCCTATAATGAATTAGCTCTTTTGACTGGTTAAAGATCCATTTTCATGAGGTCAGATCGCTGGATGGAATTTTGAGTTCTTGAAACTTCAAAAGGCTCATTATGTGTTTTAACATTCAAATTTAACTTGAAAGGAAATGCTTCACTTGAGTCCATTTTCTGACCATGTCTTTGTAAACAAATGTGAGTTTAGAAACTTCCTCTGACCAATGACAACTCTTTTCGTCATTCCTGTTTGTATTCTCTTAGGATAATTAGATGCCTAAGTGTTGAAATTGATTAAGTCTAAACTTATAAAGAATCATTCAATTCCAGAGCTGGAAATGATCCCGTAGGTCCCCCCTAGTCTCCACCTCCTTGGTTTATGATTGAGGACACTGAGGGATGAATGAGCTACAGAGCTGCATCTGCTACCATTTAGTTCCATATTGTAGTTCCAGTATCTGACTCAGGTGAAAAGGAACTATTTGTTCTATTAAAAAAAGCTATATGTAAGCGTCATAAACTTACCTGAATTGAAACTGTTAAACTATTCGCAACTCACTTAAATATATTTCTGTCTGTGGGAGAGGAAAATGTTTTCCTTCTTCTCTTTCTATAGGTGTGGGAGCTGGGAGAGGCTTGGGTGAAGAAGAGAGAAGGAAGGAAAGTGGAAGAGGGAAGAAGGAAGAGGGGAAGGAAGGAAGGAAGGAAGGAAGGAAGGAAGGAAGGAAGGAAGGAAGGAAGGAAGGAAGGAAGGAAGGAAGGAGAGGAGGGATTTTGGATGGATTTTGTTGTTCTAAGGAGCATGGCTATCTGAAAGGTCATGAGCCAAAGTCTCCGCTGCAGAGGAATCCCAGGTCTCAGCAGCAGATCTGCCTTAGTATCACTGCCACACCCAGTCACTTGCTAGGAGCCAATGGGAAGGTGTGGCCCTAGCAAATTGATGTGAAGAGTTCCAGAGCTTAGCAGCTGGGGCCATTAATTACACTTTGAGCAGTCAGAGATCCAAGAGACATAGTCTCATGGCCACCACAGCAATGTAAATGCTATATTCTTAATTTAACTTGAGCAGAGTTAATTTTACTATTTCCCATTTTTGTTTATCTAGTTAATATATAATAAAAATCACTTTTTTTCACCCTATAGTAGACACTGTTAAAATCTTTACATGGCATTATGTCATTTCATGCTCACAAACACCTGTTATTATTCCCATTTTACAGAAGATTACTTAATATTGCACAGACAGGCTATGATGGACTATTATGTTATCTTGGTTAAACGGAGAACTGTTTCCCACAATCCCCTCACCAATATGGTCCCCTTACTATAGACTTAACCGAAAGAAGAACTTGCAAGACATTTGGATATTGGAAGTAATACAGCAAACATTCCTCTATAAAAATTGTTTTGCAGCGAGATGAAGTAATAAAAAACAGATGAAGTGGTGATCAGTGGGTTCCAGTGTGTCTTAGTTCTCCTGTGCTCTGCATGTAGGTCTTCTTCCAGCCGAGTGCCCCTAATGATCAACAGTGGCCTCATGAATACCCCCAAATGCTTGACTGTGGACCCATACAGCGTGGTCTTCACAGAAAGAACAACTCTCCATAAAGCTCACCTTGGGCTCTCTTTTCATGGCACTAATTTAGTTACTGGATGCACTTGGTTTCTCAGATTAACTGCTTGATAATTTCTCTGATCCTCTAAACTCTTCCTTTTCGACCCTGGCTTCTCCCACAGTTGTAAAGTCTAACTCCTGTAATAAATCCCTTTGCTTAGAGCAGTGACTCTCCTCCCCTGCTTGAACCCTGACTGATAGAGTAACAGTGCAATAAACATCCACTGAATGAATGGGCAATTTAGGCCTAGCCTATGGATTGAGATCTGTGCAGTCAGGCTTCAGAGTCCAATATCCCATGCTTTGGATAAGGAAAGTAGGCACAGTTCTTTCGTTTCGAATATCAAATGTGCAAGAAGAAAATTTGACCAGAAGTTATTGAGACTAAAGTACCTCAATTGTAGTTTTCCCATTCAAGAGTTCATCTTATTGTTTTACGATGTGTGATATGTGGATCCAAAATTTTGTCAAAAATTAAATAAGCACAAATATGCCTGGTTGAGACTCCAGGTTTTTTTGTCCTAGAGAGAAGAGCAACTTCTAAGAACAGGCATTAACAGTCAAGCCTCTAATATTAAATAATTCCTAATGTATCTAAAATAGCCTGCAAAATATAGCTTCAGGATGCTGAATGTAGATATTTAATATTATTATGTCAATATACAAATGTGAGTGTCAAAAAATAGCTTTTAAAATTAATAACTTTGCCATACTTTATATCAAACTTTTTATGGGAGTAATTTTATAAGATATTTATCTCTTCGATGCTTTTCAATTTTAAATTATGAGCTATACAGAATAAAAATAAGAAAAAATACCACTAAAAATGCTGTCACACCAACCCAGGACAAAAAATGTGAAGCCATAATACCATTCACACCACACAGCTATTTTCTGTGTTTGTTTTATTGATCTATTGTGTCTCGGCCCCCGGTGTATTTTTCTGTATACTTCTGCATGCTACAGCTCTGCCAGCTGACGTCCTATTTGGTTCTGCCAACAGGACTTACTAGAGGAGGCTAGATGGGGGCAGAAAGGACCTACCCCCCTGTCTCGTTTGTTTTTTTTCTCTCAGCGATGCCTGGCAATGGCAGTTTACCCGCCACGTGACTCTTTTTGACACTTCTGGAACAAGTCTTATCATAAGCCTTAGATAAAACAGCACCAGCCAGGCGGGACACCCAACAAAGTTGTGAGCCTCAGCTCTGTAGGCCCCTCCTCTAAGCTGCTTCTCTAGTAAATTCCACTCTTCCCTTTTGCTCCCACAGCCCTTGGGGAAATAGTTGCTTGCTCTTACTGGATTTACCCTAGTGTTCCCATTATGTTCTCAGGGCCTCCAAAATCTGTCACTATTTCATATTAAATCCTCTTTGTTGAAACAATGTGAAATCAGTTTTCCTGACCACACTCTATTTGATATACTCATTATTACATGGCTTCTAACAAATAACAGGGGTTCTAGATCTCCCTCCCTGCGTCCTTATTCCCCTTAGCTATTTATGACTGTTTCTAGGGTATGTGCTAAATGGCCTCGAGAAATATCCTATCAGCTACCATGAAGCATCTGCAGTTTTTTTTTTCTTCTTCTCCTCCTCATCCTTCTCCTTTTTCTCAGTTCCTTGTGATGTGTGTTGTAATGCCTTGAAAGCTATAAAGGTTAGTTTCTGCTGAAAGGCATCAAAGTTGAGGTTCCCCGAAGGTTCAAATAGGGACCCACTACTGATTCTGCTGTTCAATCTACTGTGCTCACTACTTGCTCCAAAAATATCGTACTATAACCTCCACTCTCTAGAGCCTCTTTCTTTGATGTACTTTACATACGACTTTTGTATTAGGCTTTCAGTATCTTTTAGACATGTAGGCAACAGCTTTCACTTTTACAATTTATCTTATTACAAGTCCTGTGCTATGGCAGAAGTCTGAGTCATAGTGCTAAGTTGAAGGGCAATCTGTGTCATTGATGGAGTGAAGTACTTAGAATTACCCACGTTCCCAGAGAGAGAAAGAGGCCCCACCCCCATGCCTGTCCTACTTATCATCAGTTATATCTGTTTCATTTTCATTTCCTCTGAAGATTTCATCTGAACAAAAGAGTCTTCTGCTAAAAAAACTATTTTCGAAACTGCTAGCATAGAACATCCAGATATGCCCAGACTAATCTAAAATGAAAGATAAAAATACTCAAGTTTCAAGCTGAGATGACTACTATAAATGTAAAGAATATTTACATGGCTTGTGATTCTCAGAATTCAATATACAAATTTCTTCCAAGTTTTGTATGATTAAATAAAGAATAAATCCCCTCTTTATTTGTTGCAGAGATTGCTGTCTGTACATGATCTAGAAAACTCAAAGCTTACATTCCTTAAAATTGTGTTTGGGGTCCAAAGATCTTATTAGAAAAGGTGTGGTAGTTATATTTAGTGTTTTGGAGGCTCTAGAGTATAATAAAAACTCCTATCAATTAAAAAAATCATAAATCAGAGCCCCTGAATTTCATAGTCACACAAGAAAATACTAAGAAATGTATTGAGTTTCAGAGATTTCTAATAAGACTTGCTCTTTACATTACTCTGCATTAGTTCCAAGAAGTAAGTGAAATTTACATATGAAAGAGATTCAAAAACTATAAAGTACTAACAAAAGTGAGGTATAGATATTTGTAGTACTCTTCTCAATAAAAGTAAGTACCTAGGCAAATATTTAAACAGGCAAAAAAAAAAAAAAAAGAGTGATGGAAATACATAAATTTAAAAGAAATCAGAATATGTAGTGAAGTCATATGGAAACAAGATTTTTTTTTTTTTTATGGTTGGTGACATTGATTAACAAAATCCAATGTTTCAACTGATAATTCAACAGTAAGTCATATATATATTACATTGTGTGTTCACTGCCCATAGTTAAATTTCTTTCTGTCACCGCATATTTGACCCCTTTTACCCAATCTTCTTCCTCCTTCTCCCTACCCTCTGGTAACCACTAGTCTTTTGTCTATGTCCATGAATCTGTTTGTTTGTCATGTTTGTTTGTTGTCAATATACTTCAGTGAAATCTTTTAGGGCTTGTATCACCATTTGTTATCACCCACTCGCAAATTTTCTTGTTTAAATTTTTCCATGGTATGGAACTCTATGACCTTTATTACTTTTTGGCTATAGGAAGGATTGAATTCAGGGTTGATTTTTAAGCAAAAACCTTAACTTTATCCACAGGGATGCTTTGCTTCATTTTCATTAAGAGGACTGAACTTCTCTCAAGGCCCATGATTTCTTGGAGGCTCTATGATTTTTGTTCAGTTTGTCAACTCTATCTCCAGCTTGACGTCTATGGACCTTGAACTGACATCTAGAATATCTGCATGCTGGTAACATTTTAAAGATTATTTCCTTTAAACCATGCCCACCAAAAATTCTCAATAGCTTTGCTATAAGAAGTTATAGTTGGTGTTCTTCTTTGAGCATTACCTATAGGATACAGGCTTTCTCAATTACACTGGATCAGTTTTTCTGAAAATGTAGTTCAGTAAACTAAAAATGTTGTAAAAAAAAAAAAATGGTTATGGTTTCCTGATCAAAAAACTCCAGGAAATGTTAAAGTAAACAGGGTTTAACAGGTTTCTTTTCTGCAGGACTCTGTGAAGATTTTAATATGACAATATATGCCATGAATATCCAGGAGAATATTGATTGATGCATTTTCAGAACTTACTTGATTGTGAAGCTCTTGTTTTCATAAAACAGTATATAGAACAACTATGAAACCCTAGTTTGGAAATGCTAATTTTATGATTGGCTTAGGCAAGGTCGTTGGAGAACTGCATGGGTTCTCTGTTGGCAACTGTCTCATCCGATTAAACCATTAGTCGAGTACTTTCTTGGATCTATCTCTTGCTCCTTAAACCTCTTTGGACATTATTCATTAAAATAATGACCATTCCCAGGGCCTATCCTCAGGGCCAAACCTGGCTTTCTCTCTTTTTCATTGAACATTGCCACTGAGGTCTCTATAGAACGAATAGCTAAGAACTTTAATTTCTTCAAGAATTTGTCTTGCCTATAAAGCAAATCCATTTGCTCTGAATTTATCACTAATGTGACTTGTTGATGACCTGCGTGGTAATGTTATTGACTAAATTTTTTTTCTCATGAGCTATTATGAGTAATAAAACTATTTTTAATGCTCAAAGATGCCACAAGAAACCTGTAAATGGAATTCAAAATGCATAGCTAGACCCCTAGAAATTATAACTAAATAAACTACAAATTTTATCAACTGTAAGAATAAATTTGAATCAGGATTCTGTTGACTGTATTATCGATATAATATGCAGGAAGATATATTAGGGAATGGATGGCTGCTTTGCAGACTTGGATCTTGTTATTGTTGTGTATTGTTTAATAGGAAGATAACAGTCTTGTATAGGCCTATACCTAGGACATGTCTTGCTCAGTGAAATATTTCTATCAATAACACACAGAGATGAAAACTGCTGTATAAATCTGTTAGCTGGGCAAACTTTTGGCGATGGATGCAAGAATCCAGTTCATTAGCCTAGCTCCAGTCACTACTTATGCTAATAACACTTCAGCCTCAAGGGGAAGTGGCCTGATATAATAATTATAGTGAGGTAGGGCTATCCATCTGACAGTGATACTAAGGTTGAATACCAGCTATACTTTTACAAGGTGTGTGGTTTTGGGCAAGTTATTCAAACCTTTAAACCTTTGAGTATCCTTAACTATTAAAAGAGACTAATGATAGAATCTAATTCATAGAGTTGCTGGGAGGATTAAGGGAGATAGTTTATTCACTGAGCTTGCATGTGGGTAGTTAATAAATATGACCTTCATATTAATAAATATGGATAGTATTTAATAAATATAACCACCCATGCACACGTGCATGCAGGCACTCCTATAAAAATAAAAGACTCAAGCCTCGTTGATGTAATGGCCTATTCTTTTCATAATATGTCTACTAAATGATACACTTGGCCACAGGTTCTCATCTACTGTTCTTAGTCATGTTAGATGTAGTTTGTAAAGTAGTTTGAGCTTCAGCTTTGAAGAAGGTAAGACAGTTCATACATCTGAGGTAAATGCTGGCTGTCTTTATTAAACCTTGCTGAAGGCTGTGGGGTGTATGAGGGTGTATGAAAGAAGTTTGAGGTAGGCACTCAGTCTATTGAAAGAAAGAAACATAAACCAAAAAAGGGCTGAGGAGGGTTGTCAAAAGCAGATGGATGAGAAGTATTTGCAGGATCTTGGGAGCAGAATAAGAGTTCAGACTCCAGCAGTGTTGGGTGGCGGTGGGGGTGGAATTGGGACAGAGATGGAGAGAACTAGGAGAGAAAGGAACAGAAAATTAAAGCTGCACACCAATCAAGAGGCGACCCTTCCTCTCAATCTCCTTTACCCATTGATCTGCCCCTTGGATCTGATGCAGCACCTAGTGAATGAGGGAAGCTGTAAGAAAGTGAGAGAAGGAAAGTTCAACTCTCTGATCCCATTCAGCACCCCAAGGAAAACTTCCAGACCTGAAGGAGGCTTATGGGAAGACAGTACATTTTATATTGAATGAACTATACTGGATTAGTCTTTTTTGCTAAAGCAAACTGGACACTTTTGTCATATAATTTAGATTGTTCTTGTCATTGACAGAGATCAAAAAACCTAAGGGGCCCTCTCTCTGTTTCATTGAAGGGCAGGGAAGAGTAAGTTTGAAAGCACCGTTTGGAAGGAACAATGGAAAAAAGACTGAAGTTCTTTATATTTAATTGTTCCCTATTAAATTCAGCTGATTCAATAAAAATTTACCCATCTCATGACTGTATAAATGTTTTGCTTTCTATTTGTAAGTGCACTCTGCAATTTATGAAGATAATCTAATCAATTAAATTGGTGTCATTTTAAAATTTATTATTGCTTTAGCAAAAATTGTCCCCGCCCAGTATATAAAGACAAGTGACTGATTCCAGTGCTGTTTTATTTTCTTTTTCTTTTTTTCTAGAGATGAATGAAAAAACTCCTTTTTGGTGGCCTAGTAACTGAAATGAAAAAGCCAAGCATTCATGGCTGAATGAATGCATGAGCAGCAGTTCCTTTACAAGTAAGAGAAAGAAAAGCTCAATCAAGCATGACTGCCAGTCTCCTTAATATGCTTGCAAAATGTACAAGGAGATACCATGTATTCTGATCGCTAAACCAGACTGAAGTTGAAGTAATGTGGGTATGAGAGTTTCCACAGGAAAAAATATAAAACCATTATACAGGATGCTACAGATGCCATGTGAAGTAGAGAAATACAAACTTGAGAGTTGGGTCTTTGAAGGTCTTTGCACCTGCTGTTCAACATTACTAAGATGGTATGTCATATTTCACACATAGAAAATGATCAAATGGAAGAGAGATATCTTTTCTAAAAATGTGTTTTAAAAAAACTGAGAACATTACCTTTTCTGACGGAGAAACAGGATATATGGAACTTTGTTTTCTAAAGTAAAACAGACATTAGCGGCATAGAATTACTAGTAACCAGTGTATAATCTGTATATGAAGTCACTAATGAATGAACTTTTAAATCACGTGCCCATTTCTGGCACTCTTAGATATAGAGAGATTAACTTGATTAGTATCTTCATTTTCAAAAGTCTACCAAAACTTTTTCATAAAGTCCTGAGACATTTTAATTTTTGATTCCCCTTCCTTTAATGTATTTTTAATTATCTTAACTGGGGAAATTATTGAATTGTTGTTATAAACACAAAAGAGATTACCTCACAGTTAAAAAGTTTTCTTAACACAAGAATTTTACTGTAGAAACTGGAATGATGAATTGATTTTATTTTCCATTTTATTTCCCTAAACATGGAGGTATCAAATTATAAATACTGCATAATTTTTATAAATCCCTCAGAAAGCTGATGAATTAGTCATATCTATTACTTGTAAGTTATAGTCTACAAATGCATATACCCTGAAATTTCTGCAGATTAGACTGTAGACTCTTTTGGACAGGTAAAATAGAATAGTGATTAAAAGAATGGTCCCTCTCTGTATCTTAATGTATTCAGCTGATATATGAACATAATAACAGTACCTTCTATCAAGAGTTGTTTGAAGATTACATAAGATAAGGAAATGGTTATGTTCTCTTCTACTTCAAACCCTTTGATGACTTTCCATTCCCTTCTGATAAAATCCCAAAACCTCGGCATGTTCTATAAGGCCCTACAAAATATACCTACCTGTCCTAGTTTCATCTTGTTCTACTCTACTTTATGCACTATCTAGCTGAAAGACCTTCTTGTAGTTCCTCCAAGATCCCTGCTTTTTGCTGCCTCTGAGGTTTTACAGATGCTCTTCTTTGCCTGGAACATATCTTGGCGCGCGCGCCACACACACACAGCGCGCGCGCGCGCACACACACACACACACACACACACACACACACACCCCACTCAGCTAATTCTCACCCAGCCCTTACTTCTCAGTTTTAACGTCACTTATTTAAAGAGGACTCTTCATTTACCAATCAAAACCAATCAATTACTTCTCATTATTCTCTTGCATGAAATCTTATTCATTTCTAATACCAAATGTTAGAGTACCTTGCTTGAAATGAATGGGAAGATAGATGAGAATCAGGCGTACGAGGAACCTAATATTATTTTTATTACTTTTAAACAGATCTCAGGCTCTGGAAGCTATGGATAGATTCAAACCCCCAATAGGGTTTACATCTTGGAAGAGCAACACAGATTTCTGGCTCCTTGTAAAAAAGAGGAGATGAAAGAGCAGGGCTCATGGAGTCAGTCCAAACACACTGAATAAACACAGGACAGAGTGTGTGTGTGTGTGTGTGTGTGTGTGTGTGTGAGAGAGAGAGAGAGAGTGTGTGTGTGTGTGTGAGAGAGAGAGTGTGTGTGTGTGTGTGTGTTGTGGGGGGTTGGGAGTGATGGGGCAAAGAGAGACCAGGAGGATTAGAAACTCCTTCCACACGAAATAAAGATTAGGAGTAGGGGAAAAACATTTCTCCATTCTCAATTAAATTGTATTAATTTAAACTGTATGCAATGACCAGTTTTGAGGTTGAATGTAGACAAATATCAGCGAATCCATATGGTTTAAATATAATCATGCATGTATATGTTGTATATACATGTAAATATATACATAGATATGTATGCATGCATAAATATACTATGTAGTATGTGTAATATATGTATAATGTATATGTAAACTATAAATATAGTAGATAGGCATACCTTGTTTTATTACTCTTTATTTTATGTATGTCACAGGTTTTTTTTTTTTTTTTTTTTTTTTTTTTTAAAATGGAAGGCAAGACCTTCCACCAGCAACACTCACTTTATTATCGTCTGGAACCAAATCCACGAGATCTCTGAGGTATGCCTGTACTCTACTGCACTTTGCATGCATATGTATTCATACATATCTGTGTGATTATTTGGATAATATCTGCTTCTGCTATCATACTGTAAGCTTCAAAAAGATACTTCAGTATGTTGACTTTGTCTCTGCATTTCTGACTCATCGCATCTACAATATCTACAAAAACTACTTCAATGAATAACAATCGCAAAGTGTTTAAACATGTTATTTGACTTACTTTAAGAACTCAATAGATGCTAGCATTATGAGGATCACATTGCTGTTGCTTCTGCTGATAAACTATTTTTAATATTTGGGTATTAATTTTTGATTCAGGCTGTATATGTATAAGACTTCCATTTCAGAAATCCATAAGCTTGCTTCAAGGTCACTCATATAGTTAGTCTATATGGAGCATAATTATGGAGTGTAATATAGTTAGTATATATGGAGCATAATTTCAGGCAACAGCCCATAGTTGCAACCCTCACAGTTCCTAAGCTATAACCTCCAGGAGAAACAGGGTCAGTAGAGAGCAAACTAGAATGCACATCCTGCCCCAAAAGTAGAAGTGAGTTTTCCAGTCCATTCAGAATTGCTTTGTAAAAACGTGATTTCAGTGCTATCAGGTATTCTGATTTTTCAAGAGAAGCTGAAAATCCATATTTTAATGTAAAATATTCTAAATTAGGGAGACTGATAAAAAACAGCTAAACTCTATGTGGTCTGAAGGATACTTGGACATCAGGCGGCCTAGTTCCTGGCCTCTGCTTTTATGGCAGTTCTGTCTTTTTTGTACCTTTTATATGGATATTAGTCTGTGTTTTTCAAATTAGTTTCTTAACTATCGAACTTCACTACTTTGTATGGGCTCTATTACTAGCTATTTTTATATTTCCACTCCTTTATCTTTTGCTTCTCTAAATCCTTTCCCCTTTTTGTCTCGATGTCAGAAGAGCTTTCAGGTTGATTATTTATTATAAGGGCAGCATTTTTAGCAAAAAAAAAAAAAATGGAGCTGTACAGAATTTTAATGTCACAGCACAAAGAAATAGAATTTTGTGTTGCGTTTAGTAAAGTCGATTTCAGAATATGAGAAAATCGACACAAAATGGAAGCAAAGATCTTACAGTAACTCAGTTAATGTATTTCATCTGCAAATCCATTGTGTAATAGTTAGGTTTTCTGGATTTCTCTTAGTGATTTTTCCTTGAGGACTTTAGTCTATAGAAAAATAAAATTAGCTTTTTATGTTAGCAGTGGTAGGAACTACTGGATGTCAACAACTCTAAAATGCAATCTATTTTTGGATACATGAATATTTTCTAAACTATGAGAAAAAAATACCAATGTGATCTACGCTATGACACAACACTATTCACTTAGAATTTTTATTATGTACATATGTATGAAAATGCTCTTTGAAAATTATTTAGATATAGATTTTTATCAAATATCACACTGCTCTGTTTCCTTGTCTTTTTGCAGAAACCTATATAATCTTTTTAAGAGCGGTTCAATGATAATTAAATTCAACACGTGCAGCTCTATCAGTGCAAGTAATTCAAATGAAGTGATGATAGATAGCATCAACACCTGTGATCAAGTTCATGACTAGGCAATGCAATACAACTATGTTATGACTGCTTCCTGGACAATAATAATTTATTTTAAGATGAATCCCCATTTTAAAAGTAGTAAAATGTAAAAATATGTGTATCAGTAGTGCTTATGACTTTTTGAAATATTAGTTTTATAGGGAAACATGTTCCTGTTTTTCTCAATGTCATTTAATGATTTCTGAAAAAATTATATTTTAAAATAAATTACTTTTATAACACCATCAACTTTGAGTCAATAATCAGATTGATGAAATATTTTACACTACTCCTCTGTCTACCTTACAATGGACATCCACTAAGCCATTCCCTTGCAGTGAGAAAAAATTAAAAAAAAAAAAAAAAGACTTTCAAAGCAACTGTTAAAACGTATAGTAAAGTACCGAGTATTCATAAGACAAGGCAGATTGACAAGAGTACGCCAATAGAGGTAATGGCATGTCTGTAATACAAATAGTAGTAAGAAAAGTTTCTTAATATCCATAACATAAAGCCCACTGACAAGGGTATTCCAATTATGGTAAAAACAAAGGGCAATGGAAAAATCCAAGAGAGAGTATTGTATATGCCTGATATAAGGTACATCATTTCACCCCAAAGTTAGGCCTCAGAATTATATTCACATGGTCAAAACTTTAAAATTCACTTCTGAGGCATTGCAGGAGAATGCTTAAGGCATAGACTTTGAAGCTGCCTTATCTAGATTCAAATCTTTTCTACCTTATTTATGGCTTGTGAGTTCTTAGATGAGATAACCTTTCTGTGTCTTGGTTTCTCCACTGTTTAAATACAGAGATAGTGATAGCTCCTACATCCCAGCTGCGTTGAGATGATTAAAAGAATTTATCATGTGTAACTATGCCTGATACACAGAATCTATGTATCACAGGGTCTCTACCCTTCTTCATTTATTATACATTAATCCAAACTGGAAGCTACTGAACTAGTGAAGTATGTGTGTATGGGCGGGGGGAAGGGAGTGTAGCATGAAACATCTTCAGCCAATACTAGAGGAGGAAAAATGCAGAGGTCATCTGATAGAATTGATTTAAAATACCAGAAGGCCAAGACATTTAAAACAAGTGTTCATGGGGGTGTAACCCACAATTTTAAGTGTCCCATGTTACTATAAGAATCCTTTAAAAAATCATTCAAAGAAACAAAAACTGGTGGAGGTCACTAATGCACATATTTAGAATGAATGAGAAAAACCAACTACTTAGTATAAAGCATATGGGGACTTGTAGTTTGTAATAAAATTCCCAGTGACAGAATCATGAAAGGATGCAGAAAGTTAGATACTGTCAAAAATATAGACAAAAGTAAAAATAATATGCTCTGGAAAAAAAAAAACACTGATGATTTAAAATGTGACTTTCATGATGAAGTCATTGATGTTAAAGTTGCATGTTAAAATTTGAATAAAATTATTTATAAAATATGAATGAAAAAGGCAGTATTTATATATTAATATATAATTTTACTTTTATAAATTTTTATCTAAAATGTCAAATTACATATAAGTACACATATGTCTATTTTATCTATGCCCCTAAAATTTTATATTTGGCAAAACCAATTTTGGGTTTTCCTTTAGATAAAAATGAAGTGATTAAATTCTGTTGTGTACCTAATTCTGGGTATCAGAGGTTTGGAAAGGCTTGAGAGGGAGATGGGATTCGAACTTAGTCTTGAAGAATAATTGAAGAAATGAGAACTGAATGTATTAAGGGACTTCTGTTTTCTAGGTGCCTTAGCTATGTCACCACAGTACATTCTCATAGGTATTTTTATTCCCAGTTCACAGATGGGGAAATCGAGGCTTAGATATGTAAACGTGTTTGCTCAAAATGTCACAACCGGCACAATCAGGCTTCAGTTTGCGTGCTTTCCCTAAGAGGCATCAGTGCAGCAGGTGGATCCTGGAGAAGACTGTGTTAGAACTCTCTCTCTCTCGTGGTCTTAATTGGTGTAAATTGCTCAACCTCTCTTTCTTAAGTTTCTTATCATGGGATAATAACATCATCTCTTCAAGGAGCTGTTGAGATAATTAAATGAGCTTTTACAAGTAAAGTTCTGGGAATAGCAACTGGCTCATAAATGCTCTGGGTGTTAGCGTCCATGATGTAAGGAAAGGTTAAGGAGGAAAAGGAGGGCGAGAAGAAGAGAGGGAGGAGGATTTCCACTCTCTCAAAAATTGCCTCTTTAGGAAGCAGAGTGCATTCTGGATAGAAGGGATGAGAACGAACGTACCAAATCTGGCAAGGACAAAGTTATATTCGCTCTTTTACTTAAAATGGAGGAACTAGGGGTGGGTCATTTTGGAATAAATCTAGCCTAGATGAAAATCGCTAGGAATATATAATCCGATGGCCTTGACAGCAAACAGGTTTTTATACCTCAATTCTTATAAAGTTAATTTTCCTGTCTATTTTGTTCCTTGAATGCCTCATTGTGAAGGCTGCTGCATAAATAATTTTTATAGCCTACAAATAGACTAATGGTGTTCAATTTACCTACTGTTTACTATTTAACCTCTTTCTCAATTAAGCCTATATTTATAAAATTTGAAAAAAATTCCAACTCAGAGTTGTTGTATATAACATACATGTGAGGTGTTTGGCTAGAACCTGGTGTGATTAATGAACAATATATAAAAGGTAATTTTGCCATATTTCCTCAGACATCTTTTACTTTCCTCCATATATTAAGGTTCTTAAAACCAGAGTACATCTTATAACCAACATATACATTCATGGGTGAGCTTTGTTTTTCTTTCCTTTCCAGAGCTATTATTAAATCATTGGTGTCTCACAGCTCTTAACTTCATTTCCCCTTGGAGAAGACTAAATCCAGAGATAGTATTGTATTTGCTAACCACTGTATTCTTAAACCATCAAAAGAAAGTGTTCAATAAATTTTTAAACAATAAATGACTGAATAACAATCAAGGAACTAAGAAATTGTCACAGAGAGGCATGGAATCCCAATTAGTTTATAAAATCTGCCAAGAGAAGTAACTTGAGGACAAAACAATGTTTGACATTCTGAGACATACCATAACTGATGTAAGAATTTTGTTTATTTATAACCCACCTTGTTCAGAAAGGGATTTAAGATGGCTTACAAAGATAAAAATAAATGAAAAGTATGTAAGAACTCTGAAAGAGAAGAAAAAAAACAGTATGGACCTAACATAAAGCCAGGAAAAAGTACGTAAATAAAATTCTACGGGAATCCAAAAACAAGACAATTCTTGAGGTTTAGAAAAAGTCAAGAAAACTTGCCTGATGGAAATAAGGTTTGCTATGAAGTATTTAGTTCAAAGGAAACTGAGGCTTGGTGTCTCTGGAGCATGCCATAACTGCTTCAGAATCTCCAGGCAGGAGGGTGCTTTCTGGTGGGCAGGTATTTTAATGAAGGTGGCGCCTACCAAGAACCTGGGCTCCTGGGAAGCCTCCCACATGCTGGACTTCACCAATTATCTCATTTTCATAATAAGCTCACCACTTTCCCTAATTACTTCACTTCCATTAACAGGTACCGGGGGAAGATAAGGAATTACATCTTTTAAGGGAGTGAATTTCAGGTACAATCTGTGAAGAGATGATTATTTAAAAAGTAAAATAAAAACAAAGAGTTGGTCTTTGAACTCGATGGCAAACAAGTGGATTTTATAAACTTCTAAATACTGGGGCACACAAGGGTTTTTTTTCTTTTTCTTTTTCATCTCCTTATCTTCATTTGCTGCCTCCTCATTATCGCTTCCAAGAGCAGAGTGTCAAGATCCAACTCCAAGGCGAAATGTTCTTCCAGGATCTAACAATCTAGAGTGTCAGACTGGAGGCTTGATTACCCCTCCCTCTAGCAGAAAAAGACAAGAAAGGGGAATTAGAAAATTAGGAGGCGGCTGCATTCTTCAGGAAAAGAGTTCAGTTTTAAGTTGAAACTCACCTCCAGCCCTTAAAGCTGTGTCTGCTTGGCAAGTTGCTCTGCCTCTCAGACTCATCAACTACAAAAATGGGATATTAACCCTTTCCCCTAGGGACGACTTGCAGGCGGATCCTATTTAATGAATGCGCTCAGCTTCATTAGCATGGGCTTGGTAAAGGAGCTTCCCGCGTCCCCTGAATGCAACTTTCCAAGAAGTAGCCTGGGAAAATGAGCGCCCTAGACGACTCTTAAGTTTGGAAACGCTGAGCAACATGGAAAGTAGTTAGAAGTAATACTATAATGATCAGTGGTGTGAGGTTCCGCCCATCCGTCAGGCAACCCCCTCATCAGTGCGCACCGACAGACCAACTAACCCGCAGGGGCCGGGGGAGTCACGGGCATCTCCCTCCCAGGACGGTGATGCCCTCGCCGATCCCCGCTCCCCGCTCCCCGACGCGTCTTCGCAGCCTCCCCAGCCTCGCCCGCCTGGAGCCTCGGGCCGAGGTGCGCCAGGTGCGGGTGCCAGGCGCGGCCAAGTCGCGCGGACTGAGTCAGCCGCCCAACTATGCTGCGGAACCGGACGGGCCGGCTCCGCCCCCCCGCAGCTGAGCCCGGGCTGCCCCGCGCGGGACGCCGGCTCCCCGCCCCCGCGGCCGAGAGGAAGCGGCGGCGCGGTGCGGAGCACCTGGGCTGGGCGCGCGGCGGGCCGGCCTTCCGGAGCTGCGCGCTCCCCGCGCCCCGCCTACAGGTGCGCGGCCGCGACGCCCGACTGGATGACAGCGCCGCCCGCGTGGCAGCCGTCCGGCAGCCGGCGGTCCAGAAGACGAGCCGCGAGCCTGGACCCACGTGTGACCGAGCGAGCCGCAGCGACAGACCCGCGCCCAGCGCCCCTCCGCCCCTCCCGAGCTCCCGCCCTTGCGCAAGCAGTACCCGGCACCACGGTGGCTGGCACAGCACGGGGCGGGGTGGAGACCGTCTCAGCAGGCCGGGCTTTCGACTTTGTGAATTGCAGAGCGCAAAAGCTGGTCTCTGGTTCAGCCCCTTGGATTTCGCTCCCGCGTGTGGCGTCTAAAAGGAAACCAGAAGCGGGTAAGTGATATAAAAATCCCCACTTACTAATGGTTTGGCCTGGAGGACGACAATCCGGATAGACAACTAAATCTTCCTTCATTCCCGCTCTCCCCCAAAGAAAATAAAAGGAGCAGCCCTTTATCGAGTTCGGCACCAACGGCTTACTCGTGATTTAATGAGTTTCTGATCTTCGTCCCCCGCATCTTGCTTTCCACACTTCCGCGAGACACTGTAAATTAACTTTAATTACAGTCATTTGGCCTCCACCTGCCTGAACCCTGCTCGGTACTCTGGAGCGTCAGCCAGTTTGAACAATTGATCTTGCTCCTTTACTTCTGAGACAGTCTCTTTGAAGGAATGAGTCCATCTCATTTGGTAAAGTAAGTTCTTCCTGCTGTTTCTTGAACACTTCACTCACCTTCCTGCGCAGCTGGGTATTTCATTTGGAGGAAGACTCGTGAAATTATATTGGAACTATAATCTTTATAATAAGAGGAAAATAGAAGCTAGTTTGTGAATAATTGCTTTTTAGGTTGTTTCGAGTTTGTATGGTATAAGCATTTTTTTTTTTGCAAGGTTGTTCCTTGAAGTAGATTGCTCAGTAGAATATATCCTTTCGATTGAAAACAAAAGTGTATTGAAAAAGAAGCTATTTTTAAAAGTACCTTTAATCGGATGTCATTGTGATTACCAATAATAGTATTGTACTTACAAGCTCAGTATTGATTCCCTCCCGCACTTAAGCACTCTGCACCCCAGCCAGTATGTGGAACGTTGCCCATAAGTAATTGGAAGATGCAGTTAGGGCTGTTTAAAAAAAGGAAGGTAACTTTTTTTAAGCAAGAAGAGAAATATCTCTAAACTCTTAGTTATGACTTCCATGCACTTACAGGAGACATATTGAGGGAAATTCTTGTGACAGTCCACTGTTTAACAATGTTTTAAAAAGAAAGAAAAAGTAAAATGGGTCATGGAACTAGGCTAGAGCCTAAAGTGGAACTGTCTCCCTGGCTCCTTTTAAAACATGTTTAACACACACATTTAAGGTGGGTCTTAACACCAGGGGTATGTTATATAGACTTGATTTGTCAGTACTTAACAGGTTTATTTAAATTAAGATACCTTGAGGGTAAGTCAAGTGACTTGTTTAAACTTATTTATGTGGACATGTTTTTATTTTTTCATTATGTAAGCCTGTCACATTTTATGTGGGTTGTCCACGAAAGGAGAAGCTGACAGTACATTTAAAAACAAATTCTTAACAATCTAAAATAGCTACAACTTTCTAGCAGTATGAGGCTCATAGATATTCAATTAATACTTTAAAATTTAGTTACCCTTAGTTACTGTGGTTAAGACTCAGATTATAATGAATTGCAATTTTCTTGTAAACTCTTATGATAACACTATGAGAAACTATGAAGTTTTAAAAACCTGCTTTAACACTCTGGGTTGTAGACCTCATGATATCCAAGAAGGTATTTTTGTTTTGTTACTTTATCGCACTTTTTATCCACCTTTGAGAAAGTTTAGTGAAAGATGTTATAAAAATGCTAAGTATAAATGATTGTCATTGCTTTAATAGCCTTATTTTAACTAGTGTTTTTTCCCCCTCATTTATTTATTGACTTATTGGATCAAGCCTTTGCACTTACTCTAAACTGAGGAATTTAAAAATTCTCTGTAAAATATTAGGTAGAGAACTTATTGTTAATGTTAGAAATATTTCTTAGCTTTGACCAGAGTGATTAATGAGAGATTAGAGGCTATGAGATGTCTTCTTAATCTTTTTTTGGGAGTCCTAGATCCCTGTAGTTTATCATTTTAGGTTTTTTTTGGGCATTGGCCAGATTAAATATATAATGATAGTTAAACCATTTTTCTTGCTTATTTCCTTAATTGAAGTAATAGAGTAATAGTCAATGATATCTTCTTTACATGATCCTTTCTATTTAGAAATTTGATCTGTGAAATTTTGTTACAATTTTGGCTCAGCAAAAACTTACTTCCTTACCCATGCTATGAAGAAAACAAAGGAGTTCTGATCTGGGTTGAAGTAGTCATTTTGAGCAGCTTCAGGGGTAAAAACTATAAGGAAATGGGGAAACTTTTTTTTTTTTTTTTATCTTATACCATTTGCATACAAAGGTGCATGGATAGGTAAGAGGGTAAGCAGAGAAGGGCTGATAAGATAGTGATCCTGTCCCCATGGTTCTCATAAAAAAGACACACAGAAAGGACTCGGCTACATTACATAGCTTTAGGAAGCAGAGAGCATGGTTTAAAACGTTTGGAGTTGGAGAGATGATCAGGAAAGAGCAGGACAGGAGTGAGGTTTTTATGCTGATTATCAGGTGACTTGGGCTTGTGGAGGTGGCAATGGCAAAAGTGGTCACCAGACCTCTTTCACAGGATCCTAATGAAGTTCAGAATCCTTCAGCTCCTGTTCAAGGCCCTCCATAGCCAATTCCAGCTTCCTTTTCTGGCATCACCTTTCCTTGAACTCTCAGCCCCTCCCAGCTACTCTCATTTCCTTACTATTGCCTGAAGCATCTTCTCCCTCTATGCCCCCTTTATGTTCTGGCATTCCTTCTACATCAAATGTATCCACCTGCTACATTTCTTCCTGCACATCTTGAAACTTCCCTCCATAGATCTTTCACGGAGCACTCCACCTTCAAGGCTCAAACTGCTATATATTTCACTTATCTGCTTTGAGATTTTGAGAGTTCCTTGGTGTTCATGAACGATAATGGTGCTGCTTCTCTATGTACTGAAAACTATACTTAAAATGTAAACCATGTGAAACTCAAGGTCACGCAATTTGATTTTTCTTATCATCATCATTATTTAAGTGCTTTTTTTGGGTATATCTACCTTCCAATTTTGGTATTCCTTCTTTACTGACCTTACTGCATTGTAAAGAACTGACTATTCATATGCATGCTATTTTCTTTTTCTTGTAGTCATGTCTTCTGTACTCCTTTAGATTTTAAACTCTTTGAGAGAAGGCAATTGCATCTTCACTTTCTCTGTGGCACTTGACAGTGTTCTCAAATGAGGTAATAGGTGCTGTTATCTTGAACTGCAAGTATTTCCCGCTATTATCTTGGAGAGAATAAATTGTGTCCCTTAAATATTTATTGGATGAAGAAATGTAAATAAATGAGTCAATAAGTTGGGAGACAGTTGCTGAGATATCATCTTTTCCTAAGAAAAGGAGGCTTTGACAGTTACAGAATCACTAGGTGTGAGCCCTCAAATTCAGTTGGAAAAGAGGTCAGGGTGCTATTTATAAATGCAAAGAGAGGAAAACGGTTCACAGTAGGCTATTTTGAAACATCTGTTTCTTAGCCTAGGAATGTGGCTCAAATTCAGAAATGGTGACATGTACACATTTGCACAAAATTTTAAAATACGTGTATATAAAAAAGTGCACATATAATTATACATTTCAAAACCTTTTTATTGAAGTGTATTATCATGGTAGTTTTGATCTGAGTAAGTTAAACAGTAAAGCTATGTTCAGTGTAGCATGAATTGGACTAGAATTCTGAATTTGTGCCTGTGTTCATATCAAGAGTTCTAAGGGGTCTGACTTTCCCTTCAGTTAGATGTGGCTGGATTGTGGAGAGAGGCATAGGAGGGGCCTGGCACTGAGCAGAAGGAGCTGTCCAGGTATTAGGGACACGCAAGTGGGAGTCATCCACAGTGATGAAAGCTTCCACTTATTATTCCTTTTCATTATCCCCACTTCTGCTCTTGTAGGAACTCAGGAAGGGGAAGTCTTCCTCTGGTTGCCCAAGAATTGTGGCTCTACTCTAACGCTCTCTGAATTAGAATAGAAAACAAGTCTCAAACATTAGACAACTAACTTAAAATCTAGGTGGATAGCTTGAAAGAGAAAACTTACTGAAGCCATTTAACTATTTAGATATTAACTAAAATAGGAGTCCCCAACCCTTGGGCCATGGATGGGTACTGGTCCATGGCCTGTTAGGAACCAGGCTGTATAGCAGCAGGTGAGCAATGAGAGAGTGAAGCTTTATCTGCATTTGCAGCTGCTCCCCAGTGCTAGCTAGCATCACCTCCTCATATCATCAGACATTAGATTCTCATAGGAGCACCAGTCCCTGGTGCCACAAAGTTTGGGGACCACTAATCAAAAACACCTAAACGAAGGTACTTCTTATGCTACTAATAAGTTCTCATAACAAGTAAAGGAACTATCATTTCTCGTCTTCACCAGCTATGGAAATGGATATTAAGTTCTAGATTTTCAAAGACATATTTTTCAGATTTCATAGTAAATAAAATAATCAAAACATAACTTAGAACAATCCTTTCTCATTGATCCAAGCTGCAAATGCTTTTGTCCAGAGAGTGGCTATTTGAAACCTCAGTTATTCTCCACTTAGCAGACAGTAATTCAATGCTTATTACTTGCCAGGACTTTTCTCAAATCTTTATGTGTATTTAGTCATTTCATCTTCAAAAAAGTCCTGTGCGTTGCCATCACTGCTTACACATGACAGCAGGGAGGCTCAGAAAAATAAAGGCACTTTCCCAAGGTCATGCAGCTAGCACATGGCAGTGCTAGGTTCACTGATAATCACTGCATTCTATGTCCCAGATCTAAAGTCTTTAGGTAAGATCATCATTCTCACTACTCTAATCACATCAATATTTTGCTAAATTAATAAAACTGTTTACTGCTGTTAGGTGCTTTGTAGGTTTCTTGGAAGAAAAATTTACAGTGCTAATTTAAAGGAATGTAATTTTACTAGGTAGGCAGAAGAATACCAGTCAAACCAATAATATGGTATGAATATGACCAAGTGCAATATTATATACAACAAGCGAATTAGTAATAATAGCGAACATGTATTGTACATCTATTATTCATGTCACGTACTGTTATATAAACACCTTAGATATTTTACTTGTTTAATCTTAGCAGATATCCTATCAGATATGAGATAAATTTCCTCCTCATTTTATAGAGGAGGAAACTGAGCTTTGGGAAAGTTATATAGCCAAGGTGCAAGGTTAACAAGTAGGTAAATCTGGATGGGAATTGAGGCAGCCTGAGTCCAGAGCAGAGGCTGGAATTAATGAGGAATCACGTGGGGATGGAATAGATAGGAAAGCTTCATGGCTGTAGTGGTACACACTTGTAAGACTTGAATTGACTCCAAAAGGAAAAAAAAAGTCAAGATATATATATATATATATATGGAGTTCAGTTTGAATGAAAACCGAGAGGCTGGCCCAGATCTTCTAGTCTCTACCTCCTTCTTGTGGTGAAACAAAACAAAAACGTAGAATTCCATTTGCTATCTTAACTGTTTTTAAGTGCACTACAATTCAGTACTAAGCATATTTACATCATTGTGAAACAGATCTCCATAACTTTTTCATCTTGCAAAGCTGAAACTCTATATCCATTATACTACTACTGTCTCTTTGTCCCAAGCTCCTAGTGACCACTATTCTACTTTCTATTTCTACGAAGTTTACTACTTTGTATACTTCGTATAAGTAGAATCATACAGTATTTGTCCTTTTTAGACTGGCTTATTTCGCCAAGGTTCATCCATGTTAGTAGCATATTGCAGAATTTCCTTCCTTTTTTAAGGCTGCGTAGTATTCAGCTATATATCCGTTAATAAACACTTGGGTTGCTTCTACTCCGTATCTTGTTTTGTATCCCATTTAAAACTAAACCTTTAAGACCACAGTTAAGTACCTTTTGGAAGAATGCGTCAGTAATTTCTGTTCTAATCAAGCAGTTTTTTTGTTTGTTTGTTTGTGTTCTTTTTACCCCATCACCATTGAATGCTCTGGTGGGCAGAGAATACTTTGGCCATATCTAATGATTCTATTTTGGCTTCATGCTGTTGAATTTATTATATCAGTTATCCTACGTAGTTCAGCATTGGCTGCCTTTCAGCAATGCTAGATGCATAAGTTTTAATACACTAAATTTTATATTACCATTTCTTTATATAGCAGTTTCAAAGGTGTTCTCCCTTAATTTGTCATTGGTTTTTAAACCTCAAGCAATTAAATGTAAATGATTGTTGGCTTCCATATTTAATCACTTATATGGACATATATACCCACAATCAAATTGAAAGGGTGTGTAAAACTTGGGCTTGCAAGGCATGGTATATTTAAGCAGCATTTCTCTAGTTACTATAAATACTTAACTGACATTCAAAAGGGAAGGAAAATATCAAGTCCTTCATTCTCCTCTACTGTTAAATAAACTGTGTATTAGGCAGCACAGTTAACAGCACAGGTGGTGGAGTCTGACTCTTAGAATTCTGGCTCCACCGTGTATCTGCTGTGTGGCTTTCGGCATGAGGCCTTCCTCCTAAGGCAGCTGTAAGGATTATGTGAGATCCTATACAGAGAGGTTTGTTAATGCTCCATACATATCGGCTGTCACTTCAGCATTGTAAGTCTGAGGGAGAATGAAAGAGGATAGATGTGTTTGGATGGATGGAAAGGAGTAGTGGTCAAGCTAGAGAACACTGGGGCAGTCTGCCAAAGTCTGTGGGTGACCGCTGTTAAGAGTGATGGCCAGATTGAGGAAACTGGGCCTCCTCTGAGGGGTTTAGTGTGGGTAGTGTTGCCCCAAGCTAATGTAGGTGAATGGATGGTAGAGGAGAGAGACTAACCAATTTTATAGAGTTCTGAAGGCTAAGCACTCAAGCTAGAACAGTAAGTTAGGATCCTTGACCTTTGACCCTTTGCAGTCAGCTCTCTACTATGGGATGGAGTAATAGGGCAACAAGCATATTTTTTTCAAAACCACTTCCTCTTCTGCCTGGTCGTGGAGAACAAAGTTGAATGTTGTCTTTATGAATACTTGGAGTTAACATTTTGGTATTAAACAGGGAGTTTGCTTGATATGCAAATACCATGATTCCTGTTTCTTGTGACTATATTCTATATTAAAGCAAAGGTGACATTCTATTAAAATCTGTAGCCTGGACTAATTATTTCAGCATGGATCCCCCTAAATTTTTAAGGCATTAGCTATTACCCCACAATAAGTTTATTAATAACTTGAAGGCAGGGGCATTTATCTGTAGTGCCAGGCACCCTATGGGAGTGATTAGTTGTAGAGAATTGGGAGAGTAAGATTTGTACCTGTAGGATATTGTAAATCACCTTTCCTATCTACAGGGTACTGCTCAGTCATTTTGACCAGCGACAGCATTTTCTCATACTTTTTCTGGATTTCCCCCTTGGAGATGGGTCTCCTCCATTGAGAACATCTCATTATATTCTAGAATACAATAAACTCTCATTGTTCTTAGAATCTGTAAAACCTGTATTGCTAACATTAAAAAGTTTCACTATTCATGTGGCAGCCTAATTTCTTTTTATTTGATATTTCCTGAGGTTCTTTTCAGTCTTTTGATCCTATGATTGTTAAACCTATTATTATTAAACACATTTGCACTTTCTAGGTAAGGTGTTATTTTAAAATGGTGTCCTTTTTTTTTTTTTTCTTTTTTTAGAAAAATGGATTAAATTTATGTCTGAATTCAATTGTACTATGCTGGTTTTTCTTTTCCCATAACATAGTGGAGTCAGGCACAGGTGATTCCAGAAGTTCTCAGCACTGAATAATTAATGACCTTATGGTTTAATAAGTGACCCATGGTTTTTAGTCTTTTTCTTTCTTAGCAGAACTAGGAGAAATGACGAAACTCCACTAGTAATGGGTAGGGGTGGGGACGGGTATGAATCACTGGTGGTTTTCCTCAGTCGAAGCATTGGGTGGAGGAAGCCTATCCCAGCCCATGAGTTTTTAAAAACCCCATAGGTGATTGGATGTTTCCAGCTGCGCTGCGCCCAACTCCTAACTCCTGATTTGACCACTTTTGGTGGTTAGATGGATTAGAGAAATCTCTATTTCAATCCTGTCTCTGCTGCTTACAAGTTTGACACCTCATTCTTCAAAAGTTTAATTTATGTTTACTTTTTACTTTTCATCTTAAATCATCTCAAAGCTGGGAAGAAGTCACTCAGCAAATGTTTATTGAGCACCTGCTATGTGTCTGACTGTTCAAACTTAAGAGCTCGAGCATTGAATACTAGACAAGATCCCTGACCTCTTGGAAGAGTCCACAGATGTCAGGTAGTAACACACGCCATGAGGATAGATAAAACAAGGGCGGGGAGCAGTTAGGCACAAGGCATGCTTATGTATAGGGGATTAGGGGAGGCCTCCCCCACGGAGCACATTTGAGCGGAGACCTACTAAAGCGATGGTGTGAGCCATGAGTCATGGGTATATGTTGGGGGAGCAGATTAGAAGAAGATGGAAGGATAAAGGGTAAGGGCTTGAGGTGGGAGTCGGATTGAAGCCAACTCGATGGCAGTTGAGTTGATAGAGCAGGATGGTGGGGAAGATGAAGTTGGGAGGTCGCAGGGAGTGATGGTATGACTTTTGTTATAAAATGAATCATCTGGCTTCAGTATTGACAGTGTAGTGGAGAGGGCAAGAGGCCAGGACAGAATCAGAGCTATCAGTCAAAAGGCTATTGTAATGGTCTAAGATAGGCAAGATAATGGCTTGGACTAGGATGTAAGCAGGGCATGTGGTCAGAAATAGTTGGTTGAGAAAGTAGTTTCAAGGTAGACCGCAGCAAGATAATAAGATAATGTTTATTAAATGGTATGGCAAGCCAGGCATGTAGCAGATGCTCCTAAATGTTACTTCCCTTTTATTTCTTCTTCCTCTTGGATATGGGTCAGGATAGGATGAGCAAACACACAACCATATCTGTCACGCCAACTATTTGTACATTTCTCCTAAAACATGTACTACATAATAGAAACCATGCAGTACATTCATAAACAAATAATTTGGTTGGAATTTATAGGCCGTCATCTTGGCAGAGTTACTAATTTATTATGGGATAATAAAAGTAATTATACAATGACAGTTATTTAACATTTGTTGGTATTTGTATGCAGCTGGTATTGTAAATCCTTTACAATAGCCCTACGAAGCAGGAGTTTTACTTCCATTTTCCTGATGAGGAAACTGAAGTGCAGAGAGGTTAAATACTTGCCCATGCTCACAAAACTAATAAGTGGAGGAACTGAGATTTCACCCAGCTTGCCCAGCTCCAACATCTTGGCGTTTGCACTGCTGTCTCACTTCAGTGGGTTACTACTGAATGAGTAGAATGTAATTTAATGCTCTGAAAAGTGAATGCTGTGGGAATATAAAGAACTTTATTTCTTGTTCAGTAGAGACCTTATGAAGAAAATTGCATTTGAGTTAGACTTCAAAGAATAGGGAAGATTTCAGCTGTGGGATGATAATGACTGTAGTGATGAAAAGAAGTAATGATAATGATGGAAGCGAATGTTTGCTAAGTACTTAACATATACTAAGCACAATTTTAACATTTACAACGGGTTATCTCATTTAATCTTCACCAGTGGTCAAGTGCCTTTCTTTGAGCGTTTCCATTTAGGTTAAGGAAACTGACACACACATATATGCCTATTTTTACACTGCTCAAAAGTGGAGGTGGTGGGATTTGAGTCACACTCTTGACTTGGGGGCGATGGGTTAGGAGGGGCATACACCCTAGGGGAGGAAGGCAGTGAACTTAGGCTCAGGTTAGAGGGTGTAAAGCATACTGGGGAGTGAGGAAATTGAAACTGTAATTACCAAATTTTGTTGCCCATGTCAGTCATCTTTGGAGTGTGTTACAAATACAGGTTCCTGGGCCCGTTATTGGCCCTCCTTGTTGTACAGCAGATCCACAGACCAGTACCTGGAGAGCTGCTGACCTAGAGCACAGCATACAGACCACTGTGCCCAAGTGGAGGTCGGAATGGGGAGGGGAGGACTTTGATTTCATATTAAGAAGTTTGAATATAGTAGACTTTTATAGTTAGGCATGTCTGTCTCTTTGCCTCTGATGACGTACGTATGGGCTAGAAGCCTCTAGAGGAAGAAGTGGATCTGTGAACACTGTTGGATGGTGAGTTAAAAGGACAGGTGACTGGAGGATGGAGCTGATATAAAAGTGCAGAGAGGGTTTTAGTTCCTGTAAATGGAAGTCTCTTCTGGGTCATGAAAAGGAATCAGGATCACTAGCCATATTCAGCATGTTGACTTATAGCAGTGGTTGTGGGTAGAACGTTTGGTGTATCCATCCTTGACTCAGCCACTCAGGAAGTGTGTGAATACACTCCAAGGGAAGGCAAAGGCTTTGTGTATTGAAACACATATGCACACCAAGAAACTACTTAACCATCCCTACCAACCTCTTTCCTATCTCTGAAATATTCCCAAGCACTTGGCAAATTTCTAGGATCCTAGTCATGTATTGAGAAAAGAGTGATTCTATTTAAGGTCAATAGGAAGCCTTCACAGAGGGCTTACATTGCGTAAGATTTTGCAAAATATGTAGATTTTTCATCAGATACAACATATACAAAAAAGTACGGAGCTATTAAATGGTTTGTTGCCTTGGGAATGATAATGGACGATGAGCAAAGTGAATGAAAGATGTTGGTAGAATGTTTGGGAGGGGTTGAACTTACGCCTGGAGTTAGTACATAGAAACACCTACCTTGCAGGAAATACATATGAGGTTTGGTGTCTGGCATATAATTGCTATTTACAGGAGTAGTAGCTGCTATTATTTTTGTTAGATCAAGACCAGACTATGTATGTGGCACACAAGGAGCTTAGACTTTATCCTGTCGAGGATGTGGCATGGCATACCAAATTTGGATTTTCAATAATTCACTAATATGGAGACTGGACTGAGGAATTTGTTCAGAATGTTGCATGATACATGCAAGAGATATAATGAACGTCTGAACTGGGGCAAGGGCAGTGAGGATGGAAGAGTGTATTAGTTCAGGTTGCTGCAACAAAATTCCACAGGCTGCGTGGCTTAAAAAACAAAACAAAACAAAAACCAAACACCAAAAACCCCAAAACAGACATTTATTTTCTTACAGTTCAGGAGAATAGAAAGTCCATGATCAAGGTACCAGCCAAGTTGGCAATAATCATTCCCATTTTGTGATGTGCTAAAAAGTTAGATAACTTTTTATTTATACAATAATTGTAAAGAACAGGAATGGTATATCTGAGACTTTGGTTTGTTTGTGGTGTTGAGATTTAACTTTCTACTTTTTTTTCCCTGACATTTTATCATTTCAACTGTGATAGAGATGCGTTATTGATAAAAGTGGTTTTCTGCCTTTTGTATTTTTATATCTCTGTTTTTGCAGTGCTGCCCGAATACGAAATATGCTTTCCCTGTTATCCTATACCTGTTTGTCAATATTTGCTTATATTTTAGATAGTTGAAACAATAGTTTGCGGGTCATTGGCACTAAGACATGCAGCATGTAAGCGGTGCCTTTTGGAGAGCTATTTTGAGATGTGATATCCAGAAACATTCCATCAGCACTTGTTCAGATAAATTTATTTTGTTGGCACGTGTCTCATTTTATTACTTCAGTACGTTGGTTTTATGCATATTCTGTGCTTTTTTCTTTTTATTTGAAACATATAGAAATTTACACATAAACATTTTCACAAATTGAGCACAGCAATAAAAACTGCATCTATATAGATTGACTTTAAAAAAAATTTAATGATACTGTTTAGAAGAAAAATGAACCATTGTGAAACTGCCATGTGTAAAGAGAAATGTGACCCTTAAACTTTTTCCTTTTACTTTCACATTAGCTTGTTTCCTATCAACTAATATATTAAGAATTAACTAATTATTCAGCTTGCCTTTTATTGATATTGTATATCTAGTGCTGCTTTTTCGAAATGAAAATTATTGACCTGAGAAATGTATTCTAAATGCGCTTTGCAAGGGTCTTTGAAGAAAGTTGAGGAGGGGAAAGTTGTTCGTGTCTAGTTGCTGTCAAGAAAAATTACCTAAAATTTGATTGTCAAAAGAGTGTACACAGTAAGTTCTTTCAATGCCATGTTGGGAGTTTTGTTTAACGGGCCCACTTAATCCTGATTCTTGTGCTCCTCTTTCTATTTACTATTTGGTTAAAGCCCAGAACTGGGAAGTTACTATTAGCTTATAGACCTTTCTTCAGTAGAAAGACAACTCTAAAGGTTATGATTTTATTGCCCTATAGGACATAAAGTTTTTTTTTTTTTTTTTAATCTAACCTACCAGTTCTATTCTGACACTGAAAAAAAAAAATCTTTTCTTTTGGACTGTATAAAAAAAAAAAAAGCCTGTTCCACAAATGCTCTTGGAACTAGCCTTACCATCTCACTGGTTCCTTCATTAATGAGTTGAATTTTTGACACATGTTCATTTTATATTTGTGTGAGGTCACTTTTTTAACTTTTTGAAAATCAACATTTGATACTACCTTGAATTTTTGAATGTACCTTCACATTCTACCTAGCAACTGACTTTCTAGGGCACACAAAGTCATGCACAAAGATTCCAAACTCCCAGTGGGTGAAAGTAATTATCCTCATTTCTATTGTTTCTTCAGAGAAAGTTTATAATGTAAAACCAGGAATTAATAACTAAAATGTCTGAATAAATTTTCTTCCCCCGCCCCCCTAGGCTGAAGCACATACAGCATTCACATGGAGAAAATAACATTTTGAGACATTTTTCTGTTGCAAGTGAGAAAGAAAAAACCAATACAGAAGCAGACCATCTCGTGTGTGTGTGTGTATCTTGTTGTTACTGCTTTTTATAACTGGTTTAGTAATGAAGCCACCATTATGTCCTCAGTCAGTGAAGTAAATGTTGATATCAAAGATTTCCTAATGAGCATTAACTTGGAGCAGTATCTCTTACACTTCCAAGAGTTTGGTTTTAATACTGTGAAGGACTGTGCAGCAATAAATGACAGCATTCTACACAAAATTGGCATATCACCTACGGGACACCGGAGGAGGATAATTAAACAGTTACAGATAATCTTGTCAAAAATGCAAGAAATCCCAATATATGCAAATATTCATAAAACAAAGAAGAATGATGAGACTTCAAAGGCTCACCGTGCTCCGTCTTCTGATCAGGATACCTGCATAGAACTTTCGGATTCATGTCGTGTTCAGACACCTAGCCCAACGCAGTTGGAGATCGTTACAAAAAATCTTGATCAAAGTGACGTCAGTGTGGAAAATAGCCAGCCTCTTAAGTCAAATGATAAGCTGTCTCTTCCTGAACACAACTTTCCCATTCCAGAAGAAGAACCAGACTGAATTTAGGTTCTTTACAGGATTCTTTACTTGGTAGTGAAGTATTAAAGGCGACTCTTTGATTACAAAGACGACTATGGATTGTACAATTGAAGAACAAACAGAAAAAGTTGGTTTGATCTCAGACAATGTGAGCAAGCTTCCTAATGCAGACCCTGAATGCCTTCCTCTTGACTGTTCATTGTCAGAAGCAAATTCTGGAAATGGACTAATGGTTTGTTAGAAAGATCATCACCATCCCCATTCTTTAAATTTCAAGGAGAAATGGTTGTAAATGACCTGTATGTTCCGTCATCGCCGTTCCTAGCACCTATGAGAAGTCGTAGCAAGTTGGTTTCGAGGCCGTCTCGATCTTTTCTGCTGAGACACCGGCCTGTGCCAGAGATTCCAGGGTCAACAAAAGGAATTGCAGGGAGGTAAGAAATTTCATGATAAGCTGTAAGTATTAGAAGTACTCAATTTGGGGGAATTTAGTTATTTTAACAATTATATTTGCAGTGTTTCTTTCTAAATTTGACCTCGATTAATTAACCTGTTCAGCCAACCTCTTTATTTTCTTTTAAAACTTTTTCTCATGCCTCTTCTCTCATACACTGTTTCCCAGAGTATGTTTCCAGCTTGTAAGTGCCTGGGACTCTTTAGCTTTGTCCCATCTAATTGGGGTAACATCCCTTCCTTTGATTTTGTGTGGGTATTTTTCCCCATGGCTCCCCTCCACATCTGATATTAATTACATTATTCTATGGGTGGAGTTCTCATAGCTGAATTGCTGACTCTGTCTCCCCACAGAATTATTTGTTCTTTGGCAGAGGCCATGTTTCTAACATTTGTATCTGCCTGGCACAATGGTTGGCATGAATTAATAATTCAACACACATCTAGCGAGTACGTACTTGGTATTGGTCACTGTGCTAGGTGTGAAGGAGGTAGTATTAAACAACAAAATTCAGCAGAGTAGATTCGAAGATCTAATGGGCTTTATATTGATTCATGAATTGGGCAGCATCCCATTTAGCAAACAGAAAGGAGCCCCAAGGAGTTGTACAAAGTGAAAGACTTTCATAGGCAGATGGAGGTGAGGCAAGGAAGTTATTCTGGCAAAAAATGGATGGTTTCAGGCAAGATCACTTTACTTAGGGAGAGAAGACTGGGGTCTGTCCTATAGAATACCTCACTAGTATTGACCAGATAATTCTCTATTGACTGGTTAAACGTTACATTCCTGGGAGAGGCTATAACTGCAATTGGGTTAAATATTAAGTCTCAATTTGGTGATATGAGGCTTAGCACGAGTGACTCCATTTTGGGCCAGTTTGTTCGGTTCCTTTTCTTTTTTCTTTCAACAATTGAGAGGAATAAAGGGGCTTGAAGTATGATGGAGAAGATAGATATAAAAAGATGTTAACAGTACAGTATGAAACCAGGTCTACGAGAGATGGGAACTCAAAAGTGAGGGCCTACCTGCCTGTCAGGTCCTTGGTAGACTGAGGTAATGGCAGAGTCCGAGAGGAGACTTAAAGCAGAGAGAGCTTTTATCTGTTTCTTGAAGTTACACCTAAAATAGTTACAGTTTTACTTTAAAGTTGTGGTATGTGCATGTGTGTGTGCGTATTTCACTAAAAGCTAACACTGTCTTTTCGCTGGGTGTCATGAGGCTGTTCACGTTTGACTGTTACTGCTGTGACATTGAAAGCTATTCCAGATGGCTTGCAGTGGCTGGAAGCTAGCATTGTGGTGGTGGTGAGGTCCTCCTTCCCACTCTCTCTACTCTTCCTGCTCCTGGTTCTCTTGCCCTGAGGCACCTTCAATAGTTACAGTGCTAATCCTGGTTGTATTTGCAAGGGAAAACGTAGAAATTTAGTTTTTACAAGAGGAAACACGGCATTACAAGACTGTTAATTTAAGAATCTCCTGTGAGAGCGTCAACGCTTTGAAGGTAGACACCCTAATCCATTTGTATAGCTTGGCATCCCTGGTGCCAATGGCAGAGTCTAGTGTTTACTGGGAAATCAGTGGTAATAGTGTTATTTACACTTGGGTGCTAGTTTGGTTTTTAATTTTCTGTGGGTTATCTAATTCTCACAGTGGCCCTGTGAGGTAGGTAATAGTCATCCATTTTCTTGGGTAACTTAGGTTAATTTTCCCAGGATCCCAAGAATAGTACACTGAGATGTCATTCTAGGAAATGCAACTCCAGAACCCACTTTCTAAACCACTTATTTAGTAAATATTATTACAAATGTTGATTGCATATATAGGCATGCCTTAGAGGTATTGTGGGTTCAGTTCTAGACCACCCCAAGAAAGTGGGTTAAATCTTTTTTGCTGGTGGAGGGTCTTGCCTTCAATTTGTAAAAAGAAAAGATGGAACATCTGTGAAACACAATAAAGCTAAACACAATAAAATGAGGTATGCCTGTATAAGAACCAGAATATTTCTTAGGAATGTTGGCGATCATTTTTGTATGACTCGTTAGCTTTAAACTGTTTTGCTAATTTTAAAAATTAAAAGAATGAAGTGAGAAAGACTGCTATGAGTACACATTAAAATTGTATCTTTATCAGAATAGCATCCTTTCGGAGTCATGAGGGCAACTTCAAATCGGCATTTGGTTTAAGTTTTAAACAAGATGTGCTATTTTTCATAAATTGAAAGGCTTGTTATTCCCATTGGCAACCTGTGATTGTTTGTGGTGAAGAACGAAACTTTATTCAGTGCAAACAGCTCAATTGTGACAGAGCACACTGTGAGAAAAGCAAGGCCGTGGAATAGGCGCAGTAGCGTTATAGCTCAATTATGAAGCAGCACACGTGGAACAGCACGGCTGTGAGGCAGCCCTGTGGCCAGGCCCCTTTCTGGCTAGACAGCTCTGTTCTGGTCTGATCTGCTCTGTTCCACCTGCTCGGTTCTGCTCCCTGCTGCTCTGGCAAGACGTCTTAGTTATTTCAGCTCCAGCTGGGGAAATGCAGTCTTCAGTCTTAGATGAAAAGGAAAACTACGCTCCTGAGCTGACATATGTAGAGATAAGTCCCCATCCCTGGTCCAGAATTGGTTTGTTTTCATGCAAATGAGGCTTCAAATCCTTGCAGTTTGATTGGTCCAAAAGGCACTGTACCGATTGTTCAGAATGAAGTTGCTCTTGTTAGTGAAGATGCTGATGGGGATGTAGCTGCATGCACATCTTAAATTGGATGGGGACAATTTCAGTCCTATTGGTCGAAATGTAATTCCAGGAACTCCTTTGTAAGGGCTGGCTTAGACAGCAGGAACAGTGCAGGGAGGCAGTTCAGTGCAGGAGGCAGGCAGTTTTAGTGCAGGCTTCTCTCTGAATTGCAATTTGAGTGAGAGGCCCCAGTGTAGAAATGGCTGCTATGTTATTTATTTTTTTATTGTTCATATTTTTTTTTTTTTTTTTTTTTTGAGCCTGGTTAGCCACCAGGAGCCCTTAAGCCCTTATTGGTAGGTGTCTTCTTTTCCAGGTTCTACACTATTGGGACCATGAGTTTTTGAAAATTGGAATGGAAATAACGTTATAATTAGTAGTAAATAACTTAGTGGCATCTGCATCATTACCCAGATTACCCACTGTAGACTATTTTTTCTCCTTTGATTATGGCAGTAGATGTAGCTATGCATTTGTCGTGGTTAGATCATAAAATAAGAAAGTAATTAAGTCATTTTCAGACTTCACTGTCTATTTTTACTTGAAGTTCTCACCAGAATTGCAAATGGTAATTGCACGTTTTTAAAAGTTTTATAATCTGACTTTTAAAATAAAATTGTGGATTATGTAATCCAAGATATTCTTCAATCAAATAACATCTAAATAACATTGAGTATATTCCTTAATGGACAAATAAATATATTTTTCTGTGGCCGATGCTTTTAACATAATTTATTTGCTAAGTAAACATTTCATACAGCTGTTAAAGGGAATACAGTGCTGGATGTGTTTTCCTGAGGTGAAGTCCATTGTTCTCTCTCCTGGACAGTCCCTCCAGACCGTTCCTCCGGGTTCTTGGACACTGTTGAGTCTCCACTTAAATGGATTATTTTTGCTCTTGCCTTGGGTTTCTTCCCTGAATTCCTGTCTGCTTCTTCTCACGGGAAGGGCTGGACTGGGTGGGGCTGTGCTGAACAATGCACCTCAGGAGCCCTTTTAAATTTTTCTTTCTTGAAGGCCAGATCAGAAGTAGGCCGGAAGAGCCAGCTTCTTTCTCGCCTTCACTTGGAAGTCTCTTTAGTCCCATGGAGACTTCTAAGCAGAAAGCAGTCCAAACCAGCTGCCATTTCTCTGGGAGTGATAGGTGCGTCCTCTGATCCTTCCAGGAAAATCCTCCTTAGTGCTCAAGGCAGGAACAGACAGGTATCTTTCTTCTCCTCAGTTTAATGATTTTTACACATCATTCATGCAACTATTTTATCCTTTGGTACAAGTCACAAAGCTCTCTTCTTTAGGTGTTGTACCTCTGTTGTTCCTTTAAGAATTTGTTCTGACCATTCTGGTCTATTTATAGTTGTATGAAAATTACAGTCACTTAAAAGAAAGCCCACTGGCATCTTATTCGGGATTATGTTGACTCTGTATCAATATGCGGAGAATTGACATTTTAATGTTGACTCTTCTAAACTATGAACATGTTATATCTGTCCATTTATTCAGGTCTTCTTTAATTTTTCTCAGCAATGTTTTGTACTTTTTCAGTGTGCAGATCTTGCTCATGTTTTGATAACTTTACTCCTTAGTAGTTCATGTTTTTGAATTTTATAAAAATTGTATTTTCAAATCATTTTTCAGTTGTTCATTGCCAGTATTTAGAAATATTATTGACACTTTTTTTCAGAAGCTTTTTGGTAGATTGTTTATGATTTTCTACTTACTAGATACCTTCTAAGTATAAGATACCTTCGTGTCATATTTGATAATTTGTGTCTCAGGAATTTTTCCATTTTGTCTAATCTGCTGAATATATTGACATAAAGTTTTTCTTAATAATCTGTAAGTATTCCTTTCATGTTTGCAGGATTTGTAGTGATGTCCCCTCTTTCGTTTCTAATGTTGGTAATTTATTGGTAATTTTATTTTCCTTTCCTGAGGATTATCAATTTTATTGATCTTTTAAAGAACCAGCTTTGGTTACAAATTACTTTTAAAATGTTGTCCATATTCTGTTTTATTGATTTCTGTTTTTTTGTTGTTCTTTTGAATTTTCTTACTTGTAGTTACTTAGGCAGATGTGTATTTAAGGACACTGTCCAAGTCCTTATCTGGAAAACTAGATAGAATTCTTTCCTATAGTAGCAGGTATTCATTTTTTTTCTTTGTCATTGCTGTTATATTGTATTCCTATCATTACCTGTAATGTATAATGTTTCTCGCCAAGACCTTTGAGGAAAAATCTTGTTTATTTTCATATTATGCTCATAGAGCCAGACACATTTTTTATTCAATACTATAAAGCTAATGACAAAATGGAAAACTACATAAATACTGAATTCTAGTTAGAAAATTTGTTTCTCAGATGGATAAGAACAGCCATTTTGAAATTGCCTTTGTTCATACTAGCATTGGGCAAATATGTTTATTTGCTTTTCTGAATTATAAATGTGAGAAGCAAACCTTTGTAAATTCATTAAATCTCTTCCTTTATACTATTTAGAAAAACGCTTTTGTCGAATTTGGCTATTTTGCTTATTTAAATTCAAAATTATTTTTCAGTATTGGTTTTTCTACCCAAAAAGAATGTATGTCTCTATAATTAATTTTTAAGTCAAGATTAAAACTTATCTATTTTTCCTTACCTATTTTAGCTTATCTGTTTTTCTCTTTGCTTTAAGCTATTTCCGAGAGAGAAGAAATGTCTCTACCTCAACTGGAAAGTCTGTGACACAGCAAAGTGAGTCTTAGCATTTCAAATCTCTGTAAATTAGCACTCATTCGATAGTCTTAAATGTGTTCAGATTGTGATTTTGTGATTGAGAAGACAGCCCGCCTGCAGAATAGGTAATAATGGGAATGACTGTCTGCTAGAGTTCATATTACTTCAGACACTTGTACAAGTGAGCGCATAAAAGGCACTCCTGCACATGCAAACTCCTGGAAATTTGCACGTGGCAATTTAAAAAGATTTTTTTTTTTTTTTTTTTTTTTTGTACAGGCTTCATTATCATTAGCCACAGTCGAAGGCATTTAACTGAATTAAGTAGTTTCTGACAGTCTGAGCTACAGGACATAGATTTATGGGAAGTAATTTTGCCATGGTAACAGGAAAGGGCTGACTTTGCTCTGGTGAATTGATCATTGACAGAGGCTTTTCTTTCTTTTTAAAAATTCTGCTTCTACAAGTTAAAGAACATTCTCCTCAACAATAAGGTTCAAACGCTTGGCTATTGAACCTTAACATTTTATTTTATTTATTTTTCACCATATTAGAAAATGCAAATGTTGAGAATCTTTTCCTATAGATCAGTGTAATTCAAAGACGGTGGAAATTCTCTTGAAATAATTTATTTACACATATGTTAGTAGCTATGGAATCAGAGGGATTATATTAAGTAGATTCTGGTATTTTGAGTGGTATAACATCTAGTTAACGAACTTTTATAATTTATTGAAAGTTAGAGAATTACAATTAATTTTCAGCTGTTAATACAATTTTCTTAATTAGGAATTAACACTGTAATTGTGCTTCGTTATTTAATGTGAATCTTAGAGGATAGCAAGGACATATATGACATATCACACTAAAAAAATAGTAATATGTCATAGTGTGAAGTGAGGGATATATATATATATGTATATATATATATATATATATATACTATATATAGTGATTGCTACATCAAGATCATGGGGAGACTTGGTTAGGGGCTAAAAACTTTGAGCATAATTTTGGACTCTCAGAGAAAAAGCTTAAGTTGTAATATTGCTTTAAAATAGTTAAACATATGCCTTTTTAAAAAATAATAATTCTCATTATTCACATCTTTCCATTCTCATTCTGTAATTCCCGCAGAAGATTCAAATGAGGAGAACTCATCTTCCATCTTTCCTTATGGAGAGACCTTTCTCTTCCAGAGACTAGAAAATTCCAAGGTTAGTCTCATATCTTTTAATTTTTTTCCATATTCATTTCTTTTCTCTTTTGCGTATATTTGCCACTTCATTTTCCGTAAGCCGTTTGAAGAATGTTTTATTGAAGAATGAACTTTTCAGTCAGGAAAATACTGTTCTGTAAAATCATGTTAAATCTATATCTTTAAATACATATCACAGAAACATTTTCAGTTCGACTTTAGCAATAGAAGGTTTTCAAAAATTTCCACAAGTTACTTGAAAAACAAACAAACCCAAATCCTAGTAAAAGAAAAACAAATAGATAACCCTCCTATATTTTGCTTTGTTTTATACACAAACACAGACTTCTAACTATTTCCATATCTTAATTATTCAGTTTATGCCTTAGTCTTCCTAATCCAGTACTTGTGCTCAATTGCTATTTTATTTCTTGGTCATGATAAAGAAAAGCTAGAAGACAAAATATAAGTGGGAAAGTAAAAGTAAACATTTTATTCTCAATTAGCATCTTTTGTTTTTCTTAGTTGAAATCATTGTTATTAATTATTTAAATAAAATTTTTTAAAAAATCATGAAAGGTTATTGTTTAATATTATCTCCCTAATTAAATTTTTACTGAAAATTGATCTAGGCAATTAGTTATTTCTTTCCTACAACTAGACCTAGATATTGTGGATCTTTGTAGAATATTGCAACCTTAAAAAAAAAATGCATTTTTTTTTTTTTTTTTTATAGAAGAGGTCTATAAAGAATGAATTTTGGACCCATGAAGAAAAACCCAAAGGGGAAGGAACTACTGAACGAAACTCCTTTTTAATCAAATCAAGGTATGTGGTCATGATTGATGATGATTAATTCTTTTGAATAAAATGTTGACTTCTGGCTCATATTGTAATGTTGTATTTCTAAGAAAATAGTTTACATTGATAACTTCAAATCTTTTTAAATGTTTCAAAAACAGAATTCATTTTAATAATTGAATTTAATCAAGGATATAGTGAGATTCTATAGCAGATTATTTTTGTTTTTCCCTTATTGAAACCACTCTCCCCTCCACAGTGTCATTTATGTGGTGACTAGGATTGTACTTTTAAGATGAGAAGTTATGTTAATATGAGAAAAAAGGGCAGTGCAAAAAATGTCACTATGTGAGGTGCAGAATTTTTACAGATGTAATGTAGTATTCTTATTGGAATTTCAGCATTGACAATTATCCAGTTATTTGAATCACACATGAAATTAGAGTTTTTAAGGCACCAAATTAAATTTTATTTTTCTCTCAGCTTTATTAGGATTTGGTGTACTGGATCATTCTTTGACGTCCATTTTATCTTCTGTTTTATTCTTCATTTTCCAAGGCCAGCACTGTTGTGGGTTTCCTTGAGTTGAAACTAAAGGAAAATATTAAAACTTCAGGATGATACTAAAATACTAATTGAGTATCTTCAGCAAGCGTTTGATGTGGCCTCCTTATTACTAAAATGTAGAAAGGGCCAGGCTAAATCATTCTTTAAGGAAGTAATGGTTTTTAGAATGTATCTAGAAGGACACGCAGTTTGACCCCCAGATATATTGTTTTATTGATTAGCAAAAAATACTTTGTAATGAGTTTTATTATACATAAATGACTCAGTGAATCTGTTTTCTCATTTCTTAAATTTATAGCAATATGCTTAGGCATTATGAATATATTTTAGTAAATATTATATGCTACCCAGTGTTTACCTTCTGAGTATACCCTGAGTCTCATTTTCTAGCTAGCATGGTGGTGAAGTTTTTCCTCATTAGCGTTGCAAAATAATACTAAGGCTATCACCACTCAGAGGTAGTCCATGTTTTTTACATTATAGTGGAACATAGAGTTGATCAGTGGAGAGCCAGAGAAAGGATAACAAGTTTGGAAGTAAGACTCCAGAAAGGTAAGTTAGTGGTTCCTGATGTTGCCCAGGCACCAGGGTTCAGTCTGGCCACTAAGTGGTACTGGTGAAGATGTTTAAGTTGTGATGCAAAAGTATGGTCAGTCTCCATCCTTACTATCTGCATCCAACCTTTGGAAGAAATATCATATTAAATTATACATAAGAAAAAATATACTATGCCTAAGTGTTCAGATATGTCTTAGGGTAATGAGAGATTTCTATTTAAATTTTCTGGAAGAGTTTTTAAAATTATCAGGTGGGTTAATTTTAAGATTTTCCTGGCCTTAAATTTCTGCAGTTGGTTGTTTACAAATTTAAAAAAGTAACCAACAACTTAAATGACATATGGCGCTTCGAAATGTTTACATCATACTTTTCTGTTCAGCACATATGATAACAGGAGGGAGAATGTAAGTGAAGACAAGGTGGAAGATATTTGGATACCTCGAGAGACAAAACCAGTTTTCCGATAGCCTGTGCTTCAGATTCGGAATATTCAACAGTAGAAGAATGCTTTCAGAGTTTAAGAAGAAAAAATTCAAAGGCATCTAAATCTAGGACTCAAAAAGCACTGAATTTGGACCCTGTCAGTAGGCACAGTTATCCATTAAGCTTGACAAGTGGAAATGCCGAGTCATCAGCATTTCCTCAAACGCAATATCTCCTTATGCCTGTTTTTATGGATCATCTGCCAGTAAGGTTAAATCGGGCTGGCTGGACAAACTCTCTCCTCAAGGGTACGTATGTAGTCATTTATTTATTTGTTTTTCCTAAGTAACATTTAAAAAATTTCTAGATTATTTCTAAACCTTTTAGGTTACCGCCACTCTCCACCCTTCCCTGTTCCCTCCCCCTTGTGCATGCAGATCCAGTTTTTAGGTGCTTGCAATACGCTTTTATAAATAAATGCCATTCTTTAGACATAGGGAGGAACATGTGCAGTGTGCTAGATGGAATGCTGGGTTAAGGTTCTGAAGAGCAGTTAAAACTGAAGTTATTATTTCACCTTTAGATTCTTAAGGTTAGTTTCTAACTTTGCACAAAAATACACTATTCTGCGTCCCAATTTGTAGCAAAGAAAATCAACACAGATTGAGTTAGTATTACTCAGCTCACACTGTTTAGCTTTTGCTCATATCATAATAGTGTTCTGTTTGGGAATACAAGGCTTATTGTAATTAAGGAAAAGTATGTTATTGTTAGATTTAGGACTTCACCGTTATTGATATATTTTGATTTTTCATGTTGCACAGAAGGTCAAAGTCCCTTGAGTATCCTACTTTTCAAACAGATTTATCATTTCTATTTACAGAAAAACTTATGTCCTGTAAGCATTTTATAATACTGAGAAATCTTTGGGGAGGGATAATGTTTAATTAGAATTTTTTGGGGCATCTTGATTTTTGGATGTCTTTTAAAATACTTGTTTGAAATGTTCCTTATGAATTATTAAATTATTTGGGGGTTAAACCTCTCATATTTAAGTATTTATCATGATGAGTCTCTACAATGTGCTGGTTTTCTCTATTTCCTCCCAAATGTACACATTTCTAGAAAGTCTTCATTTGACCTAAAATAAATTGTATTAGAAAAAAATTGCCAGAAGGAGCATCAGTCGACTAGTGAGTTCTGAAGAAAGAAAAAAAAAAAACCCCAAAAACTCAAAACAGCAACAACAAAAAACCCAAATGCCAACACTTTTATGGTTCGTAATTATATGGTTAATACTTCATAGAATTGCATTCTTTTAGCAAACTAGATGTTGAATAAACTGAAGCAGGGTACTTCTTAGAATCAGTTCCTTTCTGGCTACGTTAGGATGACAGAGTCAAATAGCAAAGATATGAGTCAGTGCTCAAACATACATACTGGTGGAATGAAACAGTGAGCTGGGATGTGCTCAAATCTTTCATTTTTGTCCAATTTAAGTGTTTAGAGAGATCCTAGGGCTCTCTCAAAATATCACCAGAAGATTACGCAGACTGGGGCCTGAGCCCTTAGCAGCTGTGGTTTTCTGCATGATCTCCTGAACTCCGGTGGCACCTTGCTGTTTGCAGAGTTGGTCTGTTTATGCTCTGGGCACACTGCAGAACCTGCCCCATTATTGGCCACCTCTGGGACAGAGAACATTTTCCCTTTCTCTCTATCATAACCTGCCTCTCCATCCTTTTCATTCTGAACTTGTCTATGGTTAGATGCTCTATGTTTTCTGATTTATATTTTCGTATTTTAGGGGAAACTTTTTGGGCTTAAAGGTTTTTCTCCTGAGTACTAGGATGAATGGAGATAGGAAAGTAAACAAAAGAGCCTGTTATATCACTAAGAAATTTAAAAATTTTTTCTCTGTGATTATATTGCTATGACTGGATAGAAATATGTGTAACTGGCCAAGAAGCATGTATTTATTAGACTAGAAGTAGAATCTGAATTTTCCCTTTTCACAGTTAGACTCCACAGGCCATTGTGAGGTTGTTTGAGATGCTCATTAGTTAGAAAAAGTGATGCCTACCGATTCCTTACGCAGAGGTTACTGAGCTTTGTTTAACTTGTGGTCACATGTCTCTTTGGTGCAGGCAGAACTAATTTAGATGACGTTCTGAATTCCATAGAAAAGGTATTAGCAAACTTTTTCTATAAATGGTCAGATAGTAAATAGTTTAATCTTTACAGCCATGTGATCTCTATGGGACATCAGCAGCTCAGCAGTTGTAGCATGAAAGCAGCCATGAGAATATGTAAGCCAATGAATGAGGCTATGTTTCAGTAAAACTTTATAAATACAGATAATGGGCCAGATTTGGCCTGTGGGCCATAGAGTCACAAGACAGATGAGATCGTTGGCTCAAACCTTATACCACCTTCCTCCATCTCCCCTGGACCCCAAATAGAAAATTACAACCTGAACAATCCCCAAATAAGGAAACCGCTTCCTATTATTTTCTTAAATATAGAAGGAATAAGGAGCCAGAGCCCTCTTCGGGGACGCTTGCACTTCTTTCTGCCTGGGATGCTCTCTCAGCTGAGAGCAACATGACTTATACATTATTTCCCTCAGGTAATTGCTGTAATGTCTCCTTTGCATTGAGGTCTTGGACACTAAATTTAAAATTATCTCTGCCTCTCTCATACCACCCCATCACTCCCTTAATTTTTCTCTCCGGGACTCATATACTAGATGATTTCTTTATTTTGTGTGTGCTCCATGGGGACAGCATCTGTATTGGCTTTTGTTTCCTGTGGCATCAGTAGCTATAACACTGCCTGGCATGTGGTAGATGTTCTTAGTGTTTGCTTTTGAATGAATGGGTAAAAAAAAAATACTAACATTAACCATATTTTTTCCTTTAAATTCTCCTAAAACAGCTAGTTTCCTTTTTTAAAGGGATCTTGTAAAACTGAACTCTAAACACTATATTGGGTGAAAATCTGCAGGTGTCATTGATAGTGCTGGTATACTTTAACAGATCAGTGGACTCTCAGTGTTCTTGTTATAATTCTGTTTCCTTCTTAGAGACACAAGTATTGTCAGAACACAGTTTAAAAACAAATCACTGCACTCAACTCAGTTTTATCCTCCACATACTGTTTAAAACTGTCCTCAGTCATGAGTGACATTAAACAAAATAATCAAATTTGTAATCTGGATTTATTTCACATGATTGACTATCTGTTTGCTTTTGAAATGGAAATGCCAGTTCTGAATTAATGAAGAACATGTGAAAATCGCCCAATACTTAGTAAGAAAATAATTGTGTAACATTATGCAACCAAATATTGAAACATTTCCTGTTGAGTTTAAAGTATGGGATTTATTTAAATATTTGAATGATCTAATTATAATATTGCCTGATACAATTGGTTTACAAAATTGTGTGGAAGAAACTTGATAAAATGTTGAACTTGGGTCTTTTATTAGTATTTCAAGTAGGTCAAACAGATGAAAAACTTAATAAATGGTACCTGTTTTACAAAACTCACTGGGCTTTATGGATTAAAGACAAGTCTCTCCCCTGGCCCTTTTCTAGCTGTAGCTAATAAACTCAAGCTTTTCAGCAAATGTGACTAGGTGCAAATATGAAAGACTGGATATAATTTATTCCAGAATTTTCCAAATATATAACTCAGAGGAATCCTGTGAGTTGTTTTAAAAGAAAACGTGCTTCAGTGTGTTGCACCTATTCCAGAAGATGCATATATTGAAATAGCCAAGAATATCTGCAATAAGAAAACTCTTTTGACTTCAACTTTCTGTTTTAGAAAGATGTTTGTTCAGCACGGAGTGTATTTTTAAAAATACAGTGTATCTTGAGTTAATATTTTACTTGACAAGATGTTTTAGGACTTTTATTTCTTACTCAACTGAATTCTCCACTTGATCTTAGCCAAAAGGCCAAGAAGCAGTCAACTAAATTCTCTTTAAAAAATAGTATTAATTTTTAATCATGGAGAAGCATTGTGTGATAATGTGAGCCTGAGACAGCAGCAGAAGCTGAACATGTGAGGCTAATTCAGCCATTTAAGTAAAAATATACTTAAGAATTTATGGAGAAGAACAAAGATAAATGAGATGTGTGTTTCTTTTTTGTATTTTCCATTTAGAACAAAAATATATGAAAATAAAAATAAAGGCAAAAGACAGGTTCACAGAGTACAGAATCATGAGGTTACAGAGGGGTTGAGAAAACATTTCTTGATAGACTTTATAGGGAGAAGTAGCCACACAGTTCAGTTGCTTTTTGGAAAATGGATACATTTTGAACTGGCATTTTTAGATTAAATACTTTTCCGGCTAGAGGGAGTGAAAGAGTACTAACGTAGGCAATTTCTGGAGGTCCTGAAGTCTGTGAGATGGACAGTAGATGTTAGTTGGAGTTATTTTATAGCAGATGCAAGGTTGGGCTTTAGGATCAGGAAGAGACACTGCCAGTGAATTTCAAGTTCAAGTTGAACAGAGACCTTAGGGAAAATCAAAACACCAATGGTCAAATACCAAGAAGAAGTGAAATCCAAGGCAGTGGTTAGGAGACAGATTACTGAGAAGCCCGTGCCCATGACTAAGGGGGAGATCCTAGCTTATACAGTTGGTGATGTTGTCAGTAACTGATTTTTCAGCCAGTGCTCAATGTCTCTAAGACTGCTTTAGAGAAGCCATTCTACCGCCATGGTACACAAGTGTGAATGCAAATCTCATGAGAATGCTGGCCTGTGGTTGGCCTTTCAGTGAAAAGCAACTATTAGCAGAAACTTGACAAGTCTCTGTCCAACCCAAGTGTTATGTATCCATCACCTCTTTGAACTTAAAGTTGAATCTTAAATCTCTGATAAAAAGTATCTTTTTACAGTATTGACAAACTAGTTAGCGATGTATCAAATTATCACTTGTACAGACTGCAAACAAATAAAAAGCCTCAATATTTTATTTGTACTTTGAGGGAAAAAATTTTTAGTTTTAGTGTTTATTAAAATAACGTGGCTTATTTATTTTAGTCTAACTGCAGAGAAATAAGGGTGTTGGAGTCAGATTAAAATTAGAGTTTTAAGCTGTCATTTACTTGCTGTGTGACTGTGTCTCAGAACCTCCATTTCCCACATCAAACTGTAAGGTCAAGACTTCCTCTATGGGATCAGTTGGAAAAGTAGGTAACATTAGGCCTTTTACTTAATCAGGGCTCGATAAACCTCAGTTTTCTTTTTCTTAAGAAGAGCATCATTTTATTTCAGGTGACCTTTGATAATGTTACTGAAAGTGAGTTCTAGCCAGTTCTTTTCTTGGCACATGTAATGTAAAGAGATCATATGTTCCCATTAAACTTTCAAAATTAAAATTTTTGGTGGTTATAAAAGTACATAAGTTTAAAGCATCAGAAAGTTCTACATGGCTTGTTAAAAAAAAGAAAAAAAACATAGCAAATTTTTTCTCCCCTGCTACTACTTCCAGGAGAGAGCCACTTTCAACTCCTTCAGTAATTTCTTCTGGTATTTACTTTGTCTATCTCAATATATTTTTATACTCATTCTCACTTTTCAGTTTTAGGAATTAACCGTTGAGGTACTACCAGGGAATATGATATTTATTCATTTTTATTACTGTCTCTCCTTCTTCATTCCATTCTGGCATAGACAATGGTTCTTATTAATCATCCTTTTAATAGAGCTGCATAAAAGTTAGGTATTATCTGTAGTTTTATATTCTTTGTGTAAATGAGCTATGAGCATATTGTAATTTTTTTATTTCATCGGCAACCTTTAGTTTTCCTTGGAATGAATAGTTGTTGATTTATTTCTTGGTTGCTTAATATTGTATATAGTTACTCATTTATCCTAATAGTCTTCCTCAGAAATATACATCTGTGAAGTGACCAGAATACAAATATGTGTCAGTTTCATCATCCTATAGCCTCCTAAGAAAACTTACTTAGTTTGAGCCGGTTGTTTCCCAGGCCTGCTGCACAATTAGCATTCTGTGATTCTCTTCGTCATTATCCTGGGAATTTTTTATGGCTCTCTGTAGTGTTTTTATCTTTCCTCAATCTCATGTCATTGCATACCACCCTCACCCCACACCCTCACTACTTGGGGCTTCCTGAAAAAAGGTGGATAGGAGGTATATTTTTTGAGATCTTGCATGTTGGTGCCTTTTTTTTTTTTTCTAAGCATGCTTATTGATGATTTTTCATGGTTTGCAAATCTTGATTGAAAAGAATATCTCCAGATCAGCACTCCATAGTCTTCCCTGATCTTTAGTATTGTAGAACTGGTACTAAGAATCTGATTCTTGATCCTTTATATAGAGCCTGTTTTTTAGTTCTGGGAGATTTTCTTGTTTTATTTCTTTGATAAATTTTCTGGTTTTTCTTTCTGAATTCCTGGTACTTTAGCGTTGGACTTCCTGCTGATAAAAATGTAGCTTTTCCATTTTTTCCTTTCTGGGAAGTTTCTTCAGTTTGTATTTCAAAACCTACTTTTGTGTTTTGTTATCCTATATTTAATATTGAAAACACTTTCTTTTGACTGTTTAAAAATAATATACTGTTAATTTTCCATGGATATATTATATTCTCTTATATCTCTGAGGAAATTAATATGCTTTTATCTTTCAATATTTTTTGAGGGGCATGGTCCTTCCCATCCTTTACCTTTGAGATGTTTTCCTCACATGTCTTGTTAATTTTTAAAGTGAGATCTCACAAAGCTAATTAGAACAGACTGATAAGTCTTGCTATTTTTCATAAGATGTTCTTGCTAGACCTTTCCTAATATGTTTCCTTGGAGACTTCTCATGCCAATATCTTTTAAAAGAATCCTCTTTATGAGAGTGATAAGATTGGTAAAAAGTTTTTTGGGAGCTTAGTAAGGAAAGTGGACTTGGAGTGTAAATATTTACAACACAGACTTTTCATTTAATTCTCCTATTCTTAATATTGTCCCCTACTGTTAGCCATGTCTGAGACTTCCAGTCCAGAGAGCACCTGTTTGATCTTCTTCAGTGAGAAATGTTACTCTTCTTTTGAGGAGGAAGAGGGGCAGTCTTCCAGCTGTGTGAAGTGAGAAAGGGATTCTGGGATGGAGTGATGAGGATACAAGTTTATCTCTTAAATTGCCTTTCAACAAATCTTCGTGTCCTTAGCAACCCTCTGTCCTTCATAGTAACTTCCAGAATTAATTAGTGCCTCCTTCTCCTGAGACTTTCTGAGATTTTGTGGGTGAATTGGTTTTCCTCTCAATGCGATGGATTTCAGGCTTAGCAATTGGCTCTCTGAAGCCCCCTAAGTCACTTCCTTTCCTTCCTTCTGCTTTTCCGATTTCTAAATATTGTTCCTGTCTTCAGCGTTGGTTTGTAGGTATTTGTTTTTATTTGTTTTTTAATCCTTTGAAGTTTGGGGAAAAGTAATGATAGATGAAAGCTTTTAATTGATCATCTTGACTAGAAGCTGGTTTCATGTTGGATTTTTTTCTTTTTTTAACAGAGTATGACTCCACACAATAGAAGTGAGTCTTTTAACATGACTTTTTCATATATCATGTAAGCACTAAGCTCTTTGTAAAAATTGGTTGTTACACATAAAAATTCGTGCTTTATCATTGACTTTAAAACATCTTTTTAGCATCTGGAATTTTATGTTAAATAATATGTTTTTCTCATTTAAAGTGTTAGGTATAGTGCAAATGGAAGCTGGGATTTTAGAGAATTTTTTTTTTTTTTTTTTTTTTTACTCCAAACACATTTTGGTTCATATAATCTTGGAAGCTCTCATTTTGGTTTGTTTAAAAGGGAGGAAATGCATTTTTGAATAGAAACATGCTGGAATTTTATAGAAATACAATAATTTCTTGGAACTGTATCTATAAAATACTTCATAACTAATATTTTAAGTGTCATACTTAAAAGAGTAATTAGGTAAAATAATTAGCTAAATGAAAAATGAGCGGTTAGATGAAAATCTACACTTTTGGAAATTGTAGTTTAAAAAGTATTGTTCTAGGGTTAGGGCAGAGAATGATAAAATATGCATATAATACTTCAGGATATGTAAACAAGGAGATGAATCTGGAAAAACATATTGATATATTTTTTCTTATATATTGTTTAGAATGATTAACATGTATGTTTGTGATAATTTAAGTACCATGGTTTATTAAGCCATAAATTTGACTTAGTGCCATTGAGATTCATTCCAGTTGTTCGATATTTAAAAATGACAACTTGGTAGCCTCTGCCACCTTAACCATCATTGGTAGCATGCTTGTTTGATTTGGGGAGTTTTTCTAAAGCTATCAGATATACTTAAAAAAAATCCTTCTGGCACTTAGGAATGACATTAAACAGAAGTGCCTTTGTGTTAACACTTTATAAATAGAGATTTAATTGTTTGTATATACACTGTTGTTAAAAAGAATTTTTTAAGATACACAATTTTGGGACAACAGAAACTGACACCAGGTGGTAAAGCTGTATTTATGAAAGCAATTGAAAATTTAGACCACCTGGCCTACCTCGGCTCAAGGGAAGAGTTTGTAGAAATCCATTCAATAACACTGCACAAGTCATAAACTATTCTTAAAAAGCTTCTTAAAGAAATGTTTCCCTTTAGAACCCTAAAAAAAAATAGGATAAAACTTAGGCTAATATGTTTCTTGTCTATTTTACTTCTTTTTCCTAAAGGAATTCTGAAGCACTTTGCAAAATTGAACTCATATAAAATAGGTAGAGGTCAAATGTTATTGTTGCCTAAAGGGACGCCCAGAAGGCTTTGCTGTAAAATGTGCTAGAGTCAGGTTTGCCCATGGTTAAGAGCACAGGCTGCCTGGATTTGACTCCCAGGTACGCTCTTTACTGGTTGTGTGATGTAGGCAAATTATTAAACCTACCAGTGCCTCTATGCCTTCATCTGTAAAATGGGAATACTGTTACTTATATGGTTATTTGGAGGATTAAATCAATGAATATTTGTAATAGCTTGTAGCAGTGCCTAGAACACAGCACTGTATAAGTGTTTGTTGTTTTTATTACCAAGATTATTGTGCCAAATAAATTAATTGACTAAGGGTTTAAAATCTCTTCAGGTCTAATTCCTGTCATGTGATAGTAGGAACATAGGCTAGGGCGACATTATATTTCATACTTTGTTTTTTTTTTTCTTAACATTTACTAAAAAAATTTAGCTGTTAAAAGATATTTAAGGGAAAGGCATAACTAAGAGAAAATGTGTAAAGTATTTTAGCAACCTCTAATTGTGTGTAGTAGATTAATTTTACATAATTCTAGTGGAATTAGTTGCTTGAAATCTAGTGGACTTGTTAAATACACAAGAGAGAGATTTGACTCTTGCACAAAAAAGGTGATTCTTAAAAATTTAATATTCACCAGTATTTATTAGCTAAAGCTGTACATTTACATTTAGAAATACATCTTTCTCAAGCTTTTTAATATTTTAGTTGAAATTTTGATTAATTTATAGGGTTTACCAATATTAAATCCAATTTTTTATTTGGTAGAAAGGGGAATAATGTGAGAAATGATCTAAATGTACATTTTTTAAATTAGCCAATTATTAGAATTTGGTATTGAAGTTCACATGGAGAAAATATAGCTAATTGAATGTTGACACATCTAGTGAGCAAAATATTGTTTATGTAGATTTAGTTTTAGAGACACCTTTTAAGTTGATTAATTTGCATTTTAAATAGAAAAATAACATGAGTAAATTGTAAAGAATATAATTTTAAAACATTTAAAATGTATTTTAAAATTAAATGGAAATTAATGATTAATTTTTCAGGTTTTCTGTAGGCTCTAATTTTTCTTTAATGAGGTAGTTTTATAAAGCTTTTATATGGTCACATAAAAATCTGATCTGTAATATTTGAAAAAAGCAAAAATGAAGTTAAAAGTGAAGTGTTTTATTAGTATTTATTTTCTGTACATATAAAATGCAAATTTATATTTTCAGTGAAAATATATTCACTCATTTGCTCATTCATTAAATATGTATTAAGCACATTTTATATACTAGAAACTGGCAGTCACTGGTTTTACTATGAGAAACAAAAAAAAGGGTTTCTACATTCAAGTAACTCAACATCTAGCATGGGAGATGAATGAAACAAAACAAATATATAATTACAAAATCTACGAAGTGTGATTAAGTAATGAGATAGAGCAAGAGACCCAGGGGACTCGAAGGATCTATGTGGGAGTCAGAGAGGGCTACTTGGAGGGAATGACATTTGAGAACCCAAGGAAAAGGAGCCAGCCACTCACAATCATGTCACTCATTCATTCAAGGAATTATTTTTTACTGCCCTTTTGTCTCTGTGCTAGTTGCTGCTCATGGAGTAGAGAATTATGTTCTTGGACTTTGTCCTTGTAAAGCATAAGGGCTGGTGTGGGAGACAGACATTACGCATGTACACAGATGTGTATAATTGGAAATTGTGTTAACAGCTATGAGGAAAGGGGAGGGTGCTTTGAGAGAGAATAATTTTGTATTCTGTTTGGATTGGCTCATTAGAGAAGAAATGTCTGGAGGTGGTTTAGGTAGAACTCTTAAAGATTAGGAATAATTGACAAGGGGAATACAGAGATAATGGAGGGTCCTAAGGAATTTATCTACACATAGATGTTGATTATTTTTATAATAACATGGAAAGTTGTATGTTACAGAGCTATTTTACTACCATTCATAATGTAGGGCCCTGGGGCCCAAACCAAATCTTGGTTTATAGAATTGCCATTGAGATTGTGTGGGAAGACGTGTATTTACCTGCCTTTAAATTTGACAAGATCAACATGAAATGTGTGTGAACTGATTTTGTTCAGAGTAGTATTGTGTGTTTGATAGTATTTCTTCACCTTTTAATTTTACTGCTGGGAATTTGAGGAACCCTTGGATTCGTGAAAGAAATGAAAACCAGATATCTGTAACACGGTCATGTATTGCAGTATTAAGAAAACACTTTGCAGACCAAGAGAAGTTAAAAAGAAGCGGAAAGGTGGAGAGGGGGCTGGGTAGTAGGTTGTGGCTATGTGATTTTAAAGTCTACATGTTATTATTTCACAATTCAGTGCTTAATGGGAGGCCCTCTGCATTTTGCTGAGTAATAACTGTGCTGCTCAGGAAAAAGCCTGGCAGACAAATTCTCTACACTTCCTGAAGTCCTTTCTCTATCTCAGAAAGTTATTATGCCAGTTCCTTGTTTTCAACATGTTAGGACACAGCAAAAGGAAAAGATAGACATGGTTGTTTTTTATGTATTTGTTTAGAAATGACTTAAAAAACTTAGTTTTTATATCTTGTCTGTGTTAAAGGCTAAAGGTATCTCGACTGTATCAATCCACACTGAGAGCCACTTAGACAAGAGGATATCCAAAACCTTTAGGATTGTCTTCAGGGAAGAGAATAGAAACAGACCCCCCCCTTCCACCTCCACCCCTCTGAAAAACCAAACCAAACCAAAACAACAACAAAAAACCCTCAAGTAGAAATGGTTCTTTACTTTTTCCTTATATAGCCAGAAAAAGATTTTTACTCTTTTAGGCCTAAACAGAAAATATGTGAGTACATTATTTTGCTTTGTTTCTCATGACAGTAACCATCTTAAATGACATTTGCCTTTCATGTGATTCTTTTTCAAAAAAGGTTAATGTTGCAATGAATTTTGGATGATTGTAAATGATTCTCTATATTTAGGTAAGGTTTATTCAATCATAATTAAATAATTTGTGTAAACCCAATTGACAAAGCTTTTTTATTTTAGCAATTTATTATTCATGCTCCAAAGCAAAAATTAAAGTAAAATAAGATCAATGTTAAAAGTTTAATGAGAGATGAATGTTTATATTATCTTCATTAAAGGATTATCCCCATTAAGGGAAAGAAGTATGCTGATAGTGTGTCTGACCACACTTTGTTTTGCACTCAACCTTACAAATGTGGATGACAACACTGTCAACAGTATCATTATTTTAACTACCTGTGTCGGCTGATTAGAAAGTGTTGTTTTCCTGTGCACCATTGCCGGAACTGTACATTGTCTTAGCCTATTGTTTTCTGTACTGTTTAACAGGAAACTGGAATACACTTGACATAGTTTCATTACAAATGTATTTAAAATACAAGTTCATGTTACTTAAATGTAAAATAACAATTTCATATGTTTTATAGAAAACGCATGTTTCAGAAGCGATGGGTGAAATTTGATGGCTTTAGCATCTCTTATATAAATAATGAGAAGGTAAGTACATTTTATAGTCTTCAAAGATTGCTTTATGCATACTAAGTGTACAGTAAACTAAGCAAGTGATTTGGTTTTTAAGAATGGGAGTTGGATTATCAACATGAAAAGAATTCAAATAGGATAAAACTTATTCTTTTTATAATTTAACTTCTTGAAACATAAAATTGAGATTTTTTTAAAAAACTTAATATCTAACAATTATTTATGGAATATTTTGTACAGCCTACAAAAATGCTATGAGCAATATACAGATGAATAAGAAAGTGCCTTTATCTTAGCACCAAAGAAAGTTTGCAAAACGATAGCACAGTAGGGAATGGCAAAGCAAGGAGAGGTTACTCTGTTCTTTGGAAGGGTTTGGGGAAGAACCAAGGGAGGCTTCTTGCATGAAATGTCATTTCTCATTGGCTATTGAAGAAAGAGGAAAGTTTGTACACAGAGAAAATACAGCGCAGGACATGATAGCAGAGAGAACATTGAGATGCCCAGATGGAAAATCTATCTTACGTGGCTAGAGTAATGGAGAAGAGAGTATGTGAAGGAGACTTGTGGGAGATGACGCTGAGAAGGTTGTTTAGAGTTAGAACTCATTTGAACATTTTTATTATGTGAAAGTGGTTATAATGTATTCTTTAGGCAATGGAGTCTTAATGACGTGACACTGTCTTGATCATGTCCTCATTAGGTAAGCGAACATCTTTATTGTTAGGCGATATAGGCTGAAACATTTAGGTGTGAAGTGTCATTGTATCTACAAATGTTTTTTTGAAATGTTACCTCTATCTCTCTATATATTTATATTTACAAATATATTTGCACACATACATAGTTAGATGAAACAAAAACTGAATATATTGTCAAATCTAATTAGAGCATATAAGAGTGTTCATCGCACTAATCTTTCAACTTCCCTCTGTTTGAAAATTCCCGTAACAAAAAGTTGGGACTAATAAATATACCATGTTTTTAGTTAATTAAAATCAGTTAATTTTATAGTCTTAATTATAATTCTTTTAACACTTGTTAAACACTTAACCACATTCTTTTAGTTTATAATCTGACATTATTTTCCTATTATTTAGAGATTACTGCTGGCCTAACACTGGTGAGATTTGGGGTTTGAATAGAGACGGAGAGTCCCTTTCACAGATTGATTCTTCAGTGCTGCAGGGCAGAAGAGTATATGCTAAGCAGACAGAAAGTAACACACACTACATGCTCCAACACTAAGTAATGGAAATTTAGAAAAGCGTGAATTGGTATCACTTTGCACAATCCAGATAAAGCATCCAATGGGGTTTAGCACACCTTTTTGAAGTTTGCAAGGTAGCAGAATGAATATTTTTACAAGCCAATTTTCTGCCATAGCTACTGTTTTTAGTTTGCTTGTGAATTTGAATGTTGAGACAATTTCTGTGCCTAGGGTAGATACCTTGTGGTCTCTGTATCTGGTGGAATCTGACCCCTAGTTTCTTTTTTTTTTTTTTTAAGCACCCATGCCCTTCTCTGGTTTGATCAAAATAGGAAAACTATTCAGGAAAGAGACAGGCTTTCATGCCATGAGGCTGGTTTGTTGGTGGTTTCGTTATCCCCATTTGAGAGAGAGAATTGCTAGTGTCTCTGACCAACTGGACTCACCCTGTCCTTTAAAAGCTCATCTCAAATGCAGTGAGGAGATGACCGCCTGTCACATTTTTAGATATTGATGAAATAAAAATGATGCAGCCTTGGTTTGAAATTGAGATGGCAAAGTTCATGTTAAAAGGAATTGTTACAAATCTTTTAAATATTTAGAACAATTCACAGTGTTATTTCTTGTTACTATTCTTCTCTTGCTCTTCAGATGATTGGTTTCATCTGGGCAACAAAAAAAAAACCCAAAACAAAACAAAACAAAACAAAAACAAAAGCAAAACCCTGGGTGGGTGTTTCTTAAAAGGATATATGATTTCTGTTGTCACCGGTCTGGCAAAAGGGATGGAGTGGTGGACTGGGAAATGGGGATTTCAAGGCCAGTGAACAGAGGGTGTATCTGTGTCATAGCCACTGTGTCAGGTGTGCAGTTTCAATGGTCATGTGCACCAAGTGGGTGGGTCTTTCAGCGTTTAAATGTGCACTTGAGGAGCATGAGGTTGGGCTTGCAGGAGGCAGAGTGCAGTGTTGCCTGTTTCCCTAGTTTTCTTCCACTTTACTCACTGCTGCTCAATCATGTCTCTGCAAGGACTTTTCATTGTATTACTGAAAATGGCAACATCTCAACGGCCTTGATATCTTATCACCTGCCAAGAAATCTAACTCACCCCCATTCTCACTCAGCTGTGGGCAGAATTGCCCTGTGGTCGTTTCATTGTATGAAAGTGGTAGATAAATGACAAACTTGACCCAGATATCTGTGTGTTACAGGCTCAAGGGATGCTTTAAAATTTCTTTCCTTAAGAAAAATTTTACACTCTGAAAAATGGTCATTTTGAGCCTGTTTTCACTGAGTTGTTTTTTCTTTTCTGTATTGTTTGTATCATGTTTCATTAGAAGAGAAATGTGAAATCAACTCTACAGTGTTAAAAATTACAAGATTTATCTTGGGATATCATAATAGATTATAAATGAGTCATTAGAAAAACTACAAGTTCCTGAGGTTAAAATGACAGTATTTAGCTTGTTAAGCACGTTTTGATGACTTCTAGAGAATTTATTTTTTCTATTACTATTTCGTAAGTACTTGTGAAAAATATTATTGTAGACATGTAGATGAGTTGTTATTTTTCAAAGGAATTATATTTTAATCTCTTGAATGAACTCTAGAGGAAGGAAATAGTCTCCTTTTTAAAATTCTTGTTTTTTTCCTACAGTGCAGCTTGATTTTTCTCTACGAAAAAAAATGGGTTAATGGTAACATTTTTTTTTCAACAAAAAGTTAATTAGTTCACTAGAGGTGTGTTTTTATAAGCTCTTCTAATTCTTAGGTAAACTAGAATTTAAGAATGGGTCGCCTAAAGAATAAAGTATAAATATTTTTCCACCTTCTAGATTTATCACTGTTTGGTCTCTGTCCCCAGGGGTGCTGTGCCATTTCCCAGTCTCAGCCTGCCTTACAATGGGGGGACGTTCTCCGCCTCCTCTCATTTTTAGAGCACTTAGTGGTCTGGTCTTTGTAACCCGCCTGCATTTATTGAGTTTCCCCCTCTTAAGCCAGCCTTTTCATTTATTTCTTTGTAGTGACCTTTCAGCAGTGTCTGGGTACACACTGCAGACCTGGAGCATGTCTTTCCCTGTGTTTTCACCTCCACATTTTTGCTCTTTCCTTGGAAACTTCTTAGCCATTGCCATCCATCAAAATCCTGTGCAAACTTAAGTACCCATCTTTTTACTCTCCTCCATGAGTTGCTCTTCATTTTCTCCAACTATGACATTTGAACAATAAAATGCAAAAAAGGTTAGAGGGAAAACAAGCTGAAAGTAAGGAGGCAAATCAGGAGAGTTTGCCATAACTCAGGCATTAATTTATCATGGTGTAGGCCAGTGGAAGTGTTAAAAATGAATTTACAACAATATTAAACATGAACTGTCAGAGTTTAGTATAATTGTGATTGGACATAAAATTCAGAGAATATTCTCATAAATATGTCCAGTCACAATTAACGAAATATTCTCTGAATTTTATGTCCTATCACAATTATACTAAACTGTGAAAGGTGGTGAGGAAAATAAGACACATGACCCACAGTCTCTTTGAGGAGAGTGTGTTAATCAAATGATCACACAGTAAACGAAAAATCATTTAAATTATATTTAGTAATTGCTGTAAAGGAAAAAGTACAGGTTGCTATGCGCTTAAATTAGGGTTATCTGCCTGGGTAAGGATAAAGGCCCTGAGGGAAGAGGCTGGCCAGAAAGACTTTCTTCAGCAGCATGTGAAGTGTGATGAAGCACACTTAACTATGTGAAACCGGGTAAGAAAACGTCCTTGCAGAACAAACAGAGGCACTAGATGGGGCAGAGGCAAGGTTTGTTTAGGGAACTTCAAGAAGGCTAACGTGACTAGAAAGAGTTGGGGAGTGTCAGGCAACGAGTTGATACTAGGTGAGGGGAGAGTCCCAGGTGATGTGGGTGCAAAAGGTCAGAACAGATCAAAGACGACTCTGAGACCTATTGATGAAAAGGGTCATATTTCGATGCACAGATAGAGAGGCAGGATATGTTTTCATGAGATAATTCAGTTTTCAAGTTTGAGGTGCTGAGAGGATAGTTATGTGCACCACTGATGACTTGAAATATGGGAATGGAGTTGACTGAATTGGATAATGAAGGAAGAGAAAGATTTTTAGAATTCTCTATAAAATTAGCAGAAATAGCAAGAAAGGATCTTCTTTCTTAGGGAGAGAAGATTTAAAAAAATGGAAAATAGAAGAAAAAGTAACTTGATTTCTCAACACCCCTCTCCTTTATCTGTGATGTTGCCCAGTCATATTTCTAAATCACAGTTCAAATATCGTTTTAGCTGTGGCTTATCTATCTGCTATGTATGGGAGCTTACCTCTGGGATGAATGTGAACATTGTATTTTTCTCTGCATGGATTGATTTAGTACATATTTTCTCCTAATAAATTGTTTCGAGATACTTGGGACCTACTCAGAAATGAAGGTTCCATGAATAATGCTGTGGAAGGGTAGTGTACAATAAACTGCATAAGGATATGTCCAAACTCTTGATGTTCAAGACCTTTCATATTGTACCCTTGATATATGTTTTCAGTCTCTTCTCTTTTGACTATACCGAGGCTCCTCTTAAGATTAGGTTTAAACTTAAGCTTTCATAAAAATCAGGCTCAGATAGAATCCTATTCTTAAAAACATGTCTGACCTCTTTGAAGCAGAATGGAGAATTCCCGTCTTTGTACTCTTATATTCCAAAGTTTGTACTTCAGTTTTGAATTTTTCTCTAATTGCATTAGCTGTTTTTTTCATTTTGAGGTTCCTTGAGTATATATAATCTTTGAATTTTATTTCCAACAGGTCTCGTAAATGTCACACCCTTTGTCAATAGTGAAATTTTGAAATTGTAGGGTGGTCATTATGCCAAATGGTTTAGGAAGTTCCAAAAAATGATGACTAAGAATGTTACCAAGAGTCAAGAATGGTCTTCTTGAGCAAAATTATATGTATATGTCAATTGCAGACAGCTAAATCTGTCTTTTTTTACTTAGTCATTGGGGAATAAAAAGTAAACTGATGCAGCTGTGAGATTAATATCTTCATTAGAGAATTCAGTAGTAAGGTTAATTGATATAATCCAGCAGTCTAGTTTCTTAGATGTATTCATGTTGTTCATAATATATAATAGCAATAGTTCTGAAATGGTTCAGTTACAGTACCTGTTATGGCCAGCAGATGCCTGCAAACACCATAAAATCATTTTAACCAGATTGTTTTAAAGAACATACTGCTGTTTTTTGTAAATACATACTGCTGGTGTAGTACAATTGTTTGTATTTGATTCTTCATCTTTAATTCCATATGAAGAGAATATTGAAAAGACATTTCACTTGAAAGGAGGGACAATAATTTCCTTTCTGGGGGTATATGCTATTTGTATGCCATTTAAAAATTTTAGATTGAAATCATGAAAAAGAGGCACTTGTTAATATTGTGCCATTCTTTTTTTTTTTTTTAAATAAAATCAAGAGAATTTATTTTAATCTGTCTTCTTTGTTTATCTTTTGTGTACCTTTTTCTCTAACCAATACAGGAGAAGTATTCAAAAGGAATAATTCCCCTTTCTGCTGTATCTACAGTACGAGTTCAAGGAGACAACAAATTTGAAGTTGTTACAACACAAAGAACTTTTGTTTTTAGAGTAGAAAAAGAAGGTAAGATTATTTCTTTAACTATATAAAAATACTTGCAGACGTTCACTTTTGACCATTCAAGAGATAATAAACCAGTTAAGCTAGAAATGCCAAGAAATCTTTAAATATGTTACTTTTAAATGATTTACGTTTTATATTAATTTTTTGAATTCATAAACGTATTGAGAAGTTATTTTTCCTTTGTTCACTATTGCATGCAACAAGTAGTGAGAATCTACTAAGTAACAAGGATACTTCTAAATTTGGGTATATAGCAGTGAAAAAAAAAGCAAACAAAAATCTCTGCTCTTCATGGAGCTCACATTTAGAGGTGGTTTTGATAATGCAAAATAATTATTTAATATGCCAAATCAAATTTTCTATTAAAAGCTTGGTTTTAGGGAAGTTTATGTACAGCAGTAATCTTTTTAACATAGATTTTAGAGCATCTTTTATATTTCTTGAATCTTTTCACCTGCATCATCAGCTACTGGTCACTTGATAGTGAAAATTGATCTAAAGTAGCATGTGGTTTGAGAATGAAGTCTAAACCTTTGCATCTTCTCTGGCTTTTTGGGGGTATGGGGGAAGGAAGGGAGAGCCAGGGGAGTTTAAAGTTCTGTGTTTTACACTTTGACTGACTACCTATGTATCATTCCTATAAAGCTCACCACTTTTAAATAATATAGATAAGGTCATTTGAATTAATTAAATAGAATTTTAATTCATTTTAAAGTTTATATAGATTATAACTCAACTTGATTTTTAAAAGTACATTTTGGTACTTAATTATTTGAATAATGGTGATATAGAAAACTTAGTGAATACTTGATATGTGCCAGATGATCTACTAAATGCTTCATTTTCATAATAGTTTTATGAGTTATGTAGATATTAACATTATTATTTTATAAACATGAGCATTCACCTTTTATAACCTACAACAGTATTAGCTATTATGGGGCAATATTTGTCTTTTTCAAACTGCTAGATTCCTAGAACATAAGCTTGGGCATGGTGCATACAAAACATCCAACAATAACCACATATTCCTAGAAGGCTTCCTGTTTTGGTTGGGATAATCAGTAAATGAGTAAGTCCCAGCTGCTGTTCACAGCTTTTTTTAAACTGTGAATCACTACCCATTTATGAGATCAACTTAGTGGTTTCTGATGGCACTTAAAAAAAACTCCCCCCAAACAAACCAAAAAAACCCCATAAAATAGGATAAGAAATACTAAAGTACATCACTTCTAATAAGTATAAATATTGTATTGTGAAACATGCCTATGCATATGTTGCACATGTGTAACGTGAAGAGTGTTTCTTACTTGCTAGTAAAAAAAAAATATTAGAGCAGGGGTTGGCACAACACGTCCTATAGCCTAAATCTGGCTCAAGGATTTATTTTTATTTTTTTATTTTTATTATTATTTATTTATTTATTTATTTTTGTAAATCATCTTAGATCACAGCCACTCTCATTCATGAACATATTGTCGTGTGGCTGTTTTTCTGCCTCGGTGGCTGTATTGAGTAGTTGCAGCACAGACTGTATGGGCCAGGGAAACCTAAGATATTTACTCCCTGGCCTTGAGAGAAAAAAGTTTACCAGCCCCTGTCCTAGCACAGCTTATATAGAATTGTCTATGTGAGAAACCACTTTTTGTAATGCATTGCCTAAAATCCAGAAAGTTGTGATAACTCCGTACGGGACTTGGATTTGAAATCAGTTTTTCTCTTAGCCTGTTTCGTAAAACACATGGCATTGTTCCTCTTTTCTGGCTCTCATGATGGTTTTTCCTTATGCTTTGGTTTCTCTGCCCCAAAGGTGACCGCCTGTTTCTTTGAGGTGCTTATCACCTTCTCTCTGGCCTCTCAAAGTGAATTTCACATATGTCACATAGCCTGCATTTTAAGATAGACATACTAAATAAAGCTTCCAACTTGTGTGAAAATCTGTTTAGCCACATTTCCTTGCTGTAGTTAAAAGTTAAACAGACACATTTTATTTAAGTAGACTGTATTAACCCACACATGTTTATCTTTGTGATGGAAACACTATAAGAATTTCATTAACTTTGGTATAAATTATTTGTTAGATAAGTGTTAGGTCTTTCATTTTTGAAAGTATGAAATACTGCTTCAGTAAAAACTAAGACTCTGTCCACATGGATTACTGAATAAGTTATTTTCATGGAAAGTCATTTTTGCATAGTAACAACAATTTTTAAAGATATGTGTATGTAGAGATGTGTGTGTGTAGGTGTGTGGATATGCATACATACATGTAAATGGTATATATTTGTCTACATATTTAGTATGGGACTTTCAACAAGATATTAAATACATTTTATTAAGTGTTTTTCCCTCCTTTCCTTGCATACGAATGGTTGATTATTATTTTTTCTGTGTGTGTGGGAACTGAGAAATCAACTGATAGCTTATGAAATATCTGACTTAGTGAACCTTAAGGCAACTTAAATTTTGCTTCAATCTAATCAAGAAGCAGTATCAAAGTTTAGAACAGAAAGCAGTAGTTGCACATTCTAACAGAGATGAATTCTTCATTTTTGGTGAAAAGGTTCTGAATGACCTATATACAGCAGTTACCCTTTGTCTCCCCTGAAACCAGTGTCACTATTTCTAAACTGCCGCATTGCCCACCGGCATTGCTAAAATAGGATTACAATTTGGCATCTTTACCCCACACATTTCAAATTCCCCCAGGTTGCCTAGTGATATATTGTTATGCTCTTAGTTCAGAGTGAATTATGTCGAAATAATAACATTTTAAAAATACTCTTCCATAGATAGAAAATTTAGCCTGATTCCTCTTGTCCTCAGGCAGAACCATTGAGACTGGTCGGAGGGTCATAGCTGCTAATGGTCTCTCCATTCATTCTTTATTCCCCTGGTACCTGTGGTCACACAAGCAGCTATGTTACTTCAAAAAGCAGGTGATGTTTTGAGTAGGAAGTTGTCATAGTTAGAGTTAAGAATTCTGAGTGGTCCTTCCTGTTCCAGGGCCATTTTCAGTACCAATTCTCAGCTGCAGGTCCTGTGTTCCTGTCTCCGGTTGCCAGTTCTGGATGCCTGGGCAATGGGCAGATGTGTGTTTCTCTCAACGCTGTGTCCACACAACATCAACGCAGCCCTCTAGTGCTAGCTGTGATACTGCCAAGCTTTTCTTTCTCTTAAAAAAATATTTTAAGAGGCCGCATGGGACAAGAAACATCTTAAATCCCCCTTTGTTGTTCTGGGCAAGCAGAGTCACCTGTTTTGAAAGCATCAATGTTTTCAGAAGCAGGGCACAGAAATTTACTCCCTGGAGAGAGACGGGAATTAAACATTTTCCATTGTATGCTTTGATAGACTTCTAATCTAATAAGCCCCAAACCGTGAAGTCATTCTTCAGTCTTTTCCTCTCTCATACCTCACATCCAGTCCACTAGCAAATTTTACAAATTTGACTTTGGAAATACGTCTGAATTCAGACCAATTCTCAACACCACTACCATTTTAGTACAAGCCACCCGTCTATCTGGATTATTATAATAACCTCCCTTGTTGGACTGTAGTCGTATTTCCAGTACAGCTGCTAGAGAGATCATTCAGTAAGAAAGTCAGATCATGCCAGTCCACTTCAAATGCTGTCGTCTTTTCATCTCACTTAGAGTAAAGTACGACGTTCAAAGGTCCCTACGTGGTCTGGCCCTGGTCTCTGTCCTGTCTCCTTCTGTGCTCTCCCTGGCTGCATTTCAACTGCAGGGTCGCTCGCTCCATGAATACTCCAAACCTGCTCTTGCCTTGGGGTCTTGTTACGTGCTGGTTCTTATCCTGGAATGCTCTTCCTCTAGCCATCCTCCTGACTTGCTCAGTTACCTTCACTTCCTTTAGACCTTTGCTTAACCGTTGCCTTCTTTCTTGGGCTTTGCATATTACCGTATATAAAAGAGCACTTCCTGTGTCCCTCATCTTGTGTTTGATTTATCTCATTGCACTTGTTCACTGTGTAATGTATTTTTCTATGTTTTATTGCTTTTCTCCTTTCACGAGAGTATAAACTCCAGGAGAGTAAGGCCATGATCCATTCTGGTATTCAGAATAGGGCTTGGAACAGAGTAGGCACTCAGTAAATATTTGTATGAATGAATGGTTATTGATTTCAAGAACAGCCCTTGTGTGCAGTGCTCCTCTGTAATTGATCGTGGGTTACATTGAGGAATCTTTAGTTAGACTGTATTATCCCATCACAAGTAAAGGTCTATCTAAACTTAGTTGGAATCTGTTATTACTCTTTTATACAGCCCTTACATAGTAATACCTGGTATAATCAAGCCTTTGTTACTAATATTGATGCCTACTGCTAAACCCAGTAGTCCAGAGAGTATTAAGTCTCTCCTCTTGATTTTTTAAAATTTCCTTTTTAACTCTTACACCATAGTTGACATCTTAAAACCTTAAGAACTAGTTTGAGATTTGAGGGCATTGCTATTGCCTTTTATTTACATTCTAGCATGATTAGAAGACACTGGAGATTTTGTTTCCCCTACACCCTTTTTTTTCCTTCCACCTGGAGTGCTCTACTTTGAGCAAAGCCATATCTAGGTCAGAGCATGTTCTCTGAAGGAATGGTGCTTTGCACAGTGCTAAGACCCAGATAGACACTCAATGAATATTTGTTACTGGAAAGAATAAAAGTACCTTGATGTGAAGAGCAGGCAGAAGCTGGCATAGCATCTAGCTTTGCCCAAGACACTGCTCAAGGGAAAAATCATTATTTGTTTTGGAATATTTCGATTTATCAAAGCCTGTTCTCCACGTCTAAAGATGCACACATTGCACAGCCAAATACAAAATGATACATAATTTATTTTATTGTACTTGAATTATCTGTATCATTGTTTATCTCCATTGACATGGGTGATTAAGAATATACTGTTACTGTTAATTCCTGATCTTCCTTATGACTGTTTACTTCCTATTAGTAAAGAAGGCCCATTGCAAATGAGGAGCTAGATGATTCTTCTAGGCTATAGGGAATTATTTGTTGAGCTGCAGCCACAATATGCTTAAGTCCAACAGATGCAATTTCTAGTTTCAAATTATTTCCTGAGAAAACTGAGATAAATGCTAATAATAATCTAGAAGCCACAATCACTTTGGCCCAGTACGTAAAATTATAACCTACATTTGAAACTCAGTGACTTTTGTGGATTAACACAAACAAATTAACAGGAAACATATACTATTTACTTGGGAATATCTCGTGTGAAATAATGATCACAAGTAGTAACCAAGTTAGGTGCAAGGTCTGTTGCTGTTATTTGAAAATGTAATAAATTACATTTATTACAGAGTATGTTACTACTGACATTACTTAGTTAATCAAATATTTTCATGTCTTTTAGTTTGTAATGATGCTGGGGAAATTCAATAAGTGTTTTGTCCTGAAATACAGGAGCACGCACTATTACTTGGGGGTTATAATTTGCTATAAAGCATCATTGAGTGAATTTTTAATAAGTGCTTTGCTCAGTGAGAACACTGTTGTTAGTATTTTTGAAGGTGAGCAGGAATGAAGATAATTTCAAAATTAAGACTCATTATGAAATATAGATCTTTCATAACTTTGGAGTCATGTTTGAATGTGAGCAAGTCTAATGCTGGTACTTATTTCAATTTACAATGAAGTTATTCTGGTTACACCTGTCTTAGAAGGATCTGAGATGCTATCCAGTTTCCTAGGCTTTGGGCCTTGTTTTACTCTTCTTGAAAATTTTTTCTTATTTGGAATTCAGTGTTTTTTGTTTTTGTTTTTGTTTTCTTTTGCCTTGATATCTACTCCTCCATTTTAATTTTTTTGCTAACACATTTTCCAGCCTCATAGATACAGTCGTGCCTCAAGGTTTGTCTATTTCTTCTCCTTTTCTGTTAAACATTTTCTACGTCCCTGAGTCTTCTCTCGTGTAGGTTACATTCGTTGACATTTGGTATCAGTCTGCCTAGATACTCATACCAGGGCACTGAGGACCTGAGATAGTTTTGTTAATCAAATGGAAGCTTCTACTTTCTTTGATCAGTTCATGAAACCAAGGTACCTTTTATTCTGAATAATTTAATTTTCTTTGTGACCATCTGTCAAAAATATTTAAAAACGCGGGTAATTTTTACTCCCTTTAATGTCTTAACTCTATATGTTCTTTTGTTTCCATTTTCATTATACTTTTAAGTCTCTACTACCTTATTCAACAGTAAGGCATATATATATATATTTATATATATATATAAATATATATGCACACACACATACACATATATATGTATATACACACACACACATACATATATGTGTGTGTGTGTGTGTGTGTGTGTGTATTGCGTCGTGTTAGAATGCTCTTGCGTAGGTTCTAAGTGACAGGAAGTAAGATTTTCTGGGCATTTGAGTAACTTAATCGCCAAGTACAATCTGTTAACTATTAAGTCACATTATTATTTCATTAAAAGAAAATCCAATCTCATGAATAATCTAAAAGAGTGCTTTTTAGACATGAACGTGAGTACAGATCACCTGGGCATTTTCTCAAAATGAAGATTCTGCTTCATGAGGTCTAGAGTGGGGCCTAAGATTTTCCATTTCTAGTAAGCTCCAAAGTGGAGCCAGCGCTGTCCGTCATAGGACAGCTGAGTAGCATGTGTTATTTCTCTTATAGAATTGGGCTATTGGCCCAACTCGCAATAACATTTAGATGGTGGTTGTGGGAAAGAATCTTTAAATTATCCATTGCCGAGAGTGGAGATCCCGTGTCCATGTTTCTCTGTCTGTAAAATTTGGATAAGCATAGATGTATGTATTTTCCTGTGTCTTTATTTTCAGAGGAGCGAAATGACTGGATCAGCATACTCTTGAATGCACTGAAGTCGCAGTCCCTCTCCTCGCAGTCTCAAGCAGCTGTTGCACCCGAGAAATGTGGATATCTTGAACTGAGAGGGTATAAAGCCAAAATTTTTACCGTGTTAAGTGGAAACAGTGTGTGGCTTTGCAAAAACGAGCAGGTAAGCTATGTTACAAGAATTGCAAATCGTTGTTCCTTAATTACATGAACAACTGTGCTTTTTTAGTGTTTTTTAAAAACACGTTAGTGTTTTTACTTAGAGTCTTGCTCTGCTTTGAGTACTCCGCTAAATATAACAAAGGAAAGAGTTGTTTTGTTAAATTTTCTCAGTTCACTCAGCAGCAAGAAAGCAATCTACATCAAATTTGAGGCTAGTCCCTTATCATCTTTTTAGGGGACTTAGGAAAGAGAATCATTGAAAATAATTTTTGATGTAACATTACGAAACTACACAGGACAATAATTATGAACCATTTAACCATTATAGCTGTTGGTGAAATATGCCCAGTTCTGTACCTGTTGAGTGTCTTGTTTTGTGATAGACAATTATAGAATAAGCATGTATTTTCTGGAGTTCACAGCATTTTTTTCTGAACAGATATATTGCTTGCAGAAGAAATAATTTACTAGAGGAAAATGACTGATATATACACATCCGTACATATGCACATCCATAAACATATATCACATCTATATAAATAAAAAATTTGTTGACTTACTGAATTCAGTTAATGTCACAGAACTACTTAGAATATTTAAATTTTTCAAGGAGACTAATGTTAAAGTTTTAACAAAGTCTGTAAAATTCATCAGATTCTGTAGACTTCTCTTTAACGTATCTGCTTTTTAATATATATAATAAAATGCTGTTCTTATCCCTTTTGGGGGATTAATCCTTAATCTTTCAGTCTAGAATACATTAAATGCTCAGTAATTATTTGTGGAATTAAATGGTGTGCTTTGGATATCTGATCAAATAGGAACTAATTTTATGATACATTATAATGGGTTATGATAAGATGACATATAAATGCTGACTATTTTCATAACAAAAAAATAGATATCAACTCAAAACAAACAGTAGTTTCAAAAATATTAACTATAGATCTTTATCCAAGGCATACTCTGAACTTCACTGTGAACGTAGTACAGTTTTTTTTGGATAAAATTTCTTAACTAATTAACTGTAGAAGGCATCATTGAGCATCGTTGGCATATTAACAAGCCAGGTAGTTAGCATATTCCTCAAGAAAAGTGACTCAAAGCCTAATAATGTGTATGAACATAATATGAACATCTTTAGTTTGTGGAGTATGATGATTAAAACTTTTCTTATTGGAATGGAGGTTAAAATGCATAATTGACATGTGTCAGTATGGAAGTTACTCTGCCAAATGAATACCACAAATTAGTTGAGGTATTCATCTTTTACTTGCACAGGTCTGGTGGGCTTCAAATTACTTGTTTAAATGCTTATGTTAGAGTTTCTGAGTTTGTTATTCTCTAGAAATAAAGTAGAATGTTTTTAAGGTTTTATTAATACTTTCTGATTAGCAGGAAGTTATATGAATTTTTTCACATTAATATTAGTAATTGACCATAAAAAAGGATAATAATGACTACCATTTTTGAGTACCTTTGTTGCTAATTAATTTACAAACATTCCCTTTAAACTTATCACACAAATGTAGGAGGAAGATATTCTTATCTAAGTTTTATAGATGAGGAAAGCAAGGATTAAGGATTATAGTTCATTATGCAGAGTTTAATTTAAAACCAGAATTATAACTCTAAGTCTAGCTTCTTAGCCACTATATCAGACTATTGTTTTAAAGTGTATGTTAGAAAAAAAAATTCTGGCCTATAACTCTTTAGAAACAGACTAAGATTCTTTCCTTGAATAATTTAGTTGCCTAGAAGGTTTAGAGTGTGCATTTAATAAACATTATACCATGTCAGGCACTCTAAAAATGATGCACTTACTGGAGGACACAAGTCTTGTCTTCCAGAAGGAAAAGTGAGACTAAAACAGTGTTTATGGTGGACAGTGAGCTCAATGCTCTGTTAGACTTGTGCAGGAATTACAGAGAAGAGCAAATAATGGGCATCTAAAGAAGAGTGGGAATTAGAAACACTTCTGTGTACACAAAATGATAAATATATTCGTTTTCAAATTAAAGCATTAATACTGGGCCTCTCCTCATCCTTTGAGAAGTAAACCTATTTTTGCTATATGTATATTTTAAGTCCTTTTCAATGCATTAACATGAGTGTGTGTATGTGTGTATACATATTTGTATATATATACATATATATAGCCTTAAAAAGTGCATACTATATATATAAAGTGTATATATAAAGTATACATATAAAGTGTATATATATATAAAGCCTTAAAAAGTGCTTACTGTTGTTCATATATGTGTTCCTTTTTGGCTAAGACCGGATGGATAAATTAAGGATGGCCCTCTGTGTTTAGGCCTGACATACTGTTCCAGATTTATTTAGATTTACATCATATTGTATTCCTTTTCCCCTAGAGGAAAGTTGCCTATTGGTTTTCTCACATGATTGAGCAAATTGTATCAAGAACTTGGGTGATGTGCTAAATAAGGAGTCTTTTTCCTGAATGCACAGGGCTTTTAAGCTAGTGTTTTAGGAAAAGCACTGAAAGATAAAATAGTTTGGTGCAACTTCTAAAAGTTTTGCACTCACAAACACATGAAGTAATCTTGTGTTTTTTTTTTTTTTTAAGGATGATGGAAAAAAAATCTCATAAAAATATAAGAGGTGTTAGATTTGAACCTGTTTTTCTTAATTTGTGTAGGCTATAATTTAGTTCCATGCATGAAAGCCTATTTTCATTCATTAAGTTTTAAAACAGTGAATTTATTGCCCACATAACTTATAGTAAGAGTAGAATAAAAAAGAAAATTGACCTACAGCTGCTCATAAGAACTATTTTCATTTTTCATGCCTCTATTTGTACATAGTTTTACTATTTACTCTGGAGGGTTATTCCAGAGAGAGTAAATAGACAATGGATAGAGGTGAAAGAGTAGCTATTGCAGCATATGTTGAAGAGTTGTTATAAAGGAAATTTGGAAGCCATTTAGAACAGAGATTGGACTCCATGGTAGCAGTTCTGGGTTTTTATTCTTCTGCCATTAGTTCGCTCAGGTAATTAAGTTAATATCCTGAGGTTTAAGAGGCATCATGTGAAGAAGAGAGATGGATTACTACCTCTAAGGCTATTATTTAAGTTGTACATTAAATTCCAGATATCTGGGCTCATTAGACCCATTGACTTAGAATTCGGGGGGATGGGGTGTTTGAATCTGCATTCGTATAAAGCATCCCAGGTGATTCAGTGACAGGTGATCCAAAAACCATACAGTAAAACACTGCTTAAGATTTTTTCTTCTTTAAAAATGATAAGCATCCAGATAAAATGAACAAGATGTTTCTGGAGTTGGAAAATAAGTGAAAATATCCTTCAACAACATTGAGTGCTGCTTTAGTTCATCATACATTAATTTGGGGTTGCTGTACCTCTTTTTGTGACTAAGTTTCATTTGAAAGGATATCTTTTTCTTGATTATACATTTTGAAATGTGCAAACTTTTAAGTGGAAAGTTAAGAAGATCATTATTAGCGGTAATACATTTTAAAATTTTGAAGAACTTACTAATAAGTCATGTATGGTTCTACACTATAGCTACTGGGTTTTTAAATTGTTTTATGCTAAGATCTCATCAATTTTTATATAAAAATTTAATTTTTCACTTTGCAAATTCTGTTGTATTCCTTTTCTTAAAGACTATTATTACCAGAATATATTCTGTTAGAGACATTAAAACTCAAAGTCAGCATAAAGGAAAGTGTTTGAAGAACAATTTGAAACTGTTATTTCCCAAAAGATCCTTTACTGTATGTATGTCTGGAAATTTACTCTAGTTTTTATAGAGTGTTGCTAATCTTTCCTAGAGGTTTTTCTCTACTTCCAACAGGTGTCCCTAAGATTCCATGTCAGGCATCCCTACAAATATATTTCAGTGATTCTTTTTCTTATCCTGGGTCTGTCCCTTCTATAAGTCAAGAACTTAAGTTTTCTAAGTTAAAATAACTTTTAAAAGACTATCATAATTACTGCCTTATTTTTGAAGTTTTTTCCTTTCAAAAGTGACATAATGATAGCAAAGGGGAGATGTCAGGCTACATATTCTCATCGATAGCTGTAAAATCTACGGAATCCACATGGACTTTTTGTTTTTTCAGTTGCCGAGGTCCAAGATTCATGTTCATCTCTTTCTTTCTCTTTCATTTGTTAGCAGATTGTAGGAACTGAAACTTGAAGTAACTTTTGGCCGAGTAGGAGAAATGCCTTAGGAAATGTTAGTTTCCCCCACACCCCAATAGGCTGTAAAAAAGTAGGAAAGAACCATGTAGATAGAAGTAAAAACATTTGTTAGGAAGGTGGCACAGTAGAAACTGACACTAACATTCTTTTATTGAGTTGACACACAGTAATTAGTTTTAGGTGTACAACATAGTGGTTCAACATTTATGTACTTTATGATGTGATCACCGTAAGTCTAGTAACCATCTGTCACCATACATACTTATTATGATATTATTGACTATATTCCCTATGCCGTGCATTATATCTCTTTGACATTTTATAGCTGGAAGTTTTGTACCTGATAAATCCCTTCCCGCAACCATCCTTTTGTTCTCGTATCTGTGAGTTTGCTTTTGTTTTGTTTTTCTTCATTTGTTTTGTTTGGTTTTAGATTCTACACATAAGTGAAATTATATAGTATTTGTCTTTGTTTGACTTATTTAACATAATACTCTCTAGGTCCATCCATGTTGTTGTAAATGGCAAGATTTTTTTTTTATGGCTGAGTAATATTCCATTGTTTATATGTAACACTTCTTGATCCATTCATCTGTTGATGGACATCTAGGTTGCTTCCATAGCTTAGCTATTGTAAACTATGCTACAATAAGCATTAGGGGTACATATATCTTTTTGAGTTATTGTTTTTGTTTTATTCAGATAAATACCCAGAGGTAGAATTATTGGCTTTTATGGTAGTTCTGTTTTAAATTTTTTGAGGAATCTCTGTTCTGTTTTCCATATCATAGAATTATTTACCTAATTACTCAGTTGTAAAACACTGTGCTGCTATTATCACAGAAATTAAGTGTCATCCCTTTAAATATTTAGCAGCATCTCACAGTCCCACCCCCAAATGTTTAATTTTTGCAAATTTTGTTCTATTTCTTGTCTCTGCTTATGTTTTATGCGCCTGCAATGTATTATAATCACAATGGTTTTTCTCTATTACTTCACCTTTGTGTAAAATGACTTGTGTATTGTTTGTATAGGTTACATTACAGTTCACTGTGTTTCTGTATTCATTCATTTTATAGTTGTTATTGGGCAGTTTCTAATTTTGGGCACTGCTCTAGGCACTAGGGATACAGCGGTACCCCAAAAGATCCCTGCTCTTTAGGATCTTACTGTCCATTGGGGGTAGTGCATAGTGATAAATAAAGAGGGTTCTGGTAGCCCTCTGTCTATAGTCTTTCCTTCTTTTTTGATTATTTTCTTGGCAAGAATATGACCTTTTTCTAAACAATTATTTACATTTAAAATGCTGTTAGCTATGTGAATAGTTACCAGTTTCATTTTAACCTTAAAAGTGTTAAAAGTTCTATGTCCTCAAATTAATGTTATAAATATTTACTTTTATTGACTGCTGTGTCCTCAGGAATTCCAGACAAGTAGTTGACATTCAGTAAACATTTTATAGAATGAACTTGTTGAATTAATGGTAATTTACATCTGTTTTCTTGACTAGAGAGTTTATCTTTTTTAAAAAATTTATCTTTTTAAATTTTTTTCTCTGGGAGTTATCTTATTTTCTTTCTCCATTTATTTATTGGGAGTCTATTGTCTTTCCTGACAATTTTTCAAGCTCTTCATATAATAAAAATATTAATCTTCAGGTCATATATGCAACTGCTTTCTGAACTATTTATTTTTCATTTTTTAGTTAATTTCTCTTTACAAATTTTGTTTATATAATTAAATCATTTATCAGTTCAAAGCTTATAGATTATCTGTATTCTGGAAAAATATTGTATAAATTAATCTTGAAATGATGTGGAAGTAATATATAAGCCAGTATTTTTAAATTTTTAACTGAGTTAAAATAGAAACATAGAGAGATATATGTAGCGTTACACACAGACATGCACACACACGCACAAGGTATTGGTAGTTGAACAGAATTTTTGCAAATGGATGTGAGATAAATTGATAAGTTTAAGGTACTTGGCTTTGGTTTCCATTTGTTGTATTACCCTGACAGCCAGTCTCCCCATCTTCTTCTAATGAGTTTTTTTTTTTTGAATATCATGTTAATATTAGTGTATTCGATTACAGCCATGATGTCTTGGTTGGTAGGTTTGTGTATCTGTCTATTTAAGGATAATTGTGGCATTGAGGTTTTAACTATGTAAATTTACTTGATTAAACATTCTCAAATCAGGCTATAACAAGAGACTCATCCCCCCTCACTGCCCTAACATAGCGTTCTCTGGTGTCTGGCATGAAAATGAAACTCTAATAGAATTTAAATAGACCTCATAGGGCTGTGGGTTGTGTGGTGCAGAAAGAAGCCGCAGGGTGTAGGTGGTGGCCTCACATTCTCTGGGTTCTGTATCTGGCCAAACTCTGCATCTGGTGTTTCCCGGGAAATCGGGTGCCAATGTCATACAATGCCACATCTGCTTTCAACAAATGTTTAAGCACCGAGTTCTTAAATTCCTGGCATGGAAATCTGGCATCCAGTATTTCCCAAAATAGATTTGAGATTTCAGCAATTTGGGGGTTAACAAACCCTCTTTAATTTCTTCCTTTGGGAATCAAACTTTTATTTTGCTCATTTCACTGCATAGATTTAAAATGTAGTTTCAACCAGATTCTGTCGCTACAAATTTGTGCAAATGACCCATTTCAGTATCTTTGGAAATACTTCCTGTTACTTCCAATGTTTAATATGGAATTATTGAAGACACATTCTGGTTGTATAACTCTCAAATGAAAGGATTGTCTGGGTGTCCCTCAATTTATATTTCTTCATTCAATTTTTTTTATAACAGTGCTCTATAAGGTAGATAAAACCGTCATAAATGAGGAAATTGAGGTCTAGATAAACCAAATAACTTGCCAGTAGTCACACAGCTAGTGATAGGCTCAGCCAGGATCATCCTTGAGGTCTGATTCCCCATGCCACTTGGTCGTTACCGTCGTCGTCTGGATGTGCTCTGCCACGCATGGCCTTTGTCAAAGGAGTCCTGGTGGTGGGATTTATGCCTTCTGAGACCTTACCGTCTATAACAGCAAATTACATGTAAACTGCTCTTTAGTCCAGAATTTATTTTTTAGTTTTATGCTTTCTATAATAATAATCTGCCCATTTCGTTTTTGCTACATTTTTTTTCAAGAGTTTATAACATTTTAAAGGTTGAAAGTTTGTCTTATTCCTGACTTGTGCCAGTTTTTTTTTTTTCTTTCTTTCTTTCTTTTTTTTTTTCTTTTTAATGGGACTAGTGCTGACAATCAGATTGTAGTTAACGGTAATTTATTTTAAATTTTTTTGAAAGTTTAACATTCACATTTCATCTCATTTTTAAAATTTATATATGCTTGCCAGTTACTTTTAAACATGTATTTTCTTGCAATTGCCTTTTTAATAGGCAGGACATTCAATTGTCTTCAAATTTAAAGAGGTAGGAAATAATAACACTTGCTAACTAGGATATGACTGCGTGCCAGGCATTCATTCTTCTAAGCACTTTTCATGTATCAGTTTAATCCTCCCCACAGTGATGTGATGGGTATTACTGTTATCCCCATTTTGCAAAGGAGTGAACCGAAGCAGCAGAGGTGCACCTGATCAAGCTGGGGTCTGGGTTTTGGCATTTGTCCAGTTAAGTGTCACTGCCTTCGGAAAACCTCATATACACACAGCTCTCTTTTTCTGGGCTGGATTCGGTGCTTACCCAACATGCATTTTTCTTTTCCCTTGCATTCATTACAATTCTCTGTCATCTCCTCCTCAGACGGAAGCTTCCCCAAGCAGGGGTTGGTCACCCTTTCTTACGCTTTGGTGTGGACCCCAGGACTTAGCACATTTTCTGGCACCAACTAAGTTCTTGAAAAACACTGTTTTGCCAGGACAAATTCTCCCATTTAAAAAGAGGGTATATCTGCTCTGCCTTCTTTACAGAATTATTCAGAAAATGAAATGAGAGTTCACAGCTGTTTGTCAGCTTCAGGGCACTACACAAATAGATACAAAACCAATTTGGAGATTATGGAGTGCATCGTATATGCTTAATGAAGACTGATTCTTTGAAAGCTTCTAGATACTAACATGGGGGTTGGCACCCGGGACAGATAGGATCTTGACAAAATCCAGTATGCCACTGAGTTCTGGCCAGCCTGTTTTTAAATAGTAGTCCTAATGATTTCAAATGATTGTTGTAGCATCTGATTGTGTGCCTTTTTTTTTTTTCCTCCACAGAAGGCAGAGAATTGTTTATATCCTGATATTTAAATATTACAGACTCATACTGCCTAGATTCTATAACTGGTTCTGTTATCTAATTCAGTGTTTCTCAGTATTGGCTACATGTGAGAATCACGAGGTTGTCCTTCTGCTTTGTTTTTTATCTGAAGAGTTTAGGTTCTGCTTTCAGATTCAAGGAATCAGATTTCAGGTCGAGAGGGAGAGATCACTCACGGAACTTTGATGAGCATTGAGGAATGAGATATATTCCAAACGTGTTCTGAATACGGTCTGTAAAGACGGCTTCATGTCACTAGAAATATTTTGAATAAGAAATGCAGTTGTTTCATATTTAATCACTCTAGAGAGCACTGACATTTATTTTCTTCCTCTGTGGTACATTTTATAGTCCATTTGTGCTGGTGAGTTCAGTGGATACTCTAATTACTCAAAACCATATGGTCATGGCAAGCAGCTGATAAATGGGTTACAATTTTATTTCCAGGCTAAAAAAATCATTTTTGCCTTGCTTGGGAGAAATTTGGGGCCTTGAGCCGACCCTCACTTATTTTGTTTTTAACAGAAATTGCAGCTTTATGTGTAGACATTTCATGACTTGCTTGTAGAAATGACGGGCCATCTATTCAGGCTGGAGTTTTCATAAGGTTCATCCGTTTCCATAAAAGCTTGTCAGTCTTACCATCTGTGAGTATGACGGTCTGAGTAATACACAGTACCTGCAGGCCAGACTGCCGTCAGGGAATAGACGCAGCAGTGGTCTGATATCTGGTTCTGGTCATAAGCTTCATTACTAAGAATTGTTTGAAGGACATGTAGTCTGACTAGAGCTATCCCTGCATCAAGCTAGGCCACCAGAAAGTTGTTTTAAAAATATCTTACCTTGCTACCCCTGCTTCATGTGGGCTTATTATACAAAGTAGAAATGTATCAGATTTTTCTAATTATTTTACAACACTTAGCAATGTCTCTACATCTTTTATATTATCGACTCTCAATTTCTGGCTTGTTCCTCCTCAAAAAATAAGCCATTTATTCTTTCATCAGAAAAACATATTTAATTGATGATTTGTTTTATAAAAGAGTCATTTTCTCATTCTAACTAAAAACTTGTACATTAAAAAAAAGGAAGAGAGGCTTTTCTGCAATTTGTGATGGAAACTGGATACCTTTATAAGCAGTGAAAGATCTGTTTTCACATTATTTTATTTCATTTATTTTATGTCAGGAATGCATTAGTATCAAATGACAAAAACCTGAAAGGATAGCTTCAATAGATGGGGATTTATTTGTTTTAACAAATCCTTGGCGTAGGCAGTGGAGAGCTGATGCCACCCACGAGGGAAGAAGATTCTTTATATTTTTTAACTCGCTCCAACATCCTTGGAGTACAAGAATTTGTCCTCAGGCTTTTATCTCAAGGATTTATTCTAACATTCTAAAATGGCTTCTATGCGTCTAGGTGTTATTTACCAGGAAGATGAGGGCAAGGGTGAAAGCTTTTTTTTTTTTCCCCCTCCAAAGCTTTTCCCTCTACTCTCTCACCCGAAGCCAGGAATTGTTTATATTTTATTGACCAAAACTATGACATATGCCCCTCCTAGCTGCCAGGGAAATGGAGAAATAGTACTTTTTCTTTTAGGCTGTATAGTGGGAGAGATAGAAGAAGGCCTGTGACTTGTTATTTTCACCGTCTCTGCTGGAAGTGCCCTTATAGAAAATGAACCAGTAGTTTTTACAGTCTGTGTTCAGTATGGCTACTTTTCCCAGTGATAATTTAGAAATTCAGAGCATGTATAATCTGCATCTGTTCACATAGATAATTCAGTTTTTGAGGTACAAGTTATATTTTTAACACAATGAAATTATTTATTTGATAAATCAAATTGTCAAACCCTTATGACTAGACAATATATTGTCATCTTTAATGCATTTAAAATACAGACTGTAGGTTTTTTAAACAATATCTAATTTTGGCGAGACAAGCCAAACATAGTGGTTGTAGGTGTTGAACAAATGGCAGGTTCATATCAAAATAGCATTAGAGGAGCTTTTTAAGAATCTAATTGAAGGAAGAGGAAAGTAATAAAATATTGGAGCTGAGATAAGACTATAAAATAACTAATGCCTTTGTTCGAGGGTAAATGAGAAAAATAATGTGACAGAGCAGAGTAACAGTGTATAGTACAGCAGAACCAGGAGATAGATGGCTTGCGTTTAGTCCACTTCCACCATGTACCTTTTCCATGTGAGTTTATCTTCTTGAGTCTTGATTTCCCCTTCATTTATAATAGTGATCGTAGCAAGCCCACTGTGTCATTTGGCTCCCTCACTGAGAAAACTGCTGGACACATGGTAAATGTTGGTTTCCTTTACCGAATGGATAAAGGTGAGAAAGTGCTCAACTTAAAAAGCAAAGATCTGTGTCCTAGTCAACGTATGTTTCATGTGAAAGAAGCCCATACTTTTTAAAGAGCCCAACTGTCGAGCTAAGAATGGCACTGTACCGTGTCTTGAAAGTGACTGCCTAAAATAAGAAAACTACTTTCCATGCATTTTTGAAATGAATTCTTTAATTTCATATACATATGAGTAGAAAAATTTAGTAGAATTTATTGGGTTTTAGAGAATATAATGTATTTTCAAAATCTATAATTTTCTTACCTTTTTTTATATTTTTCTTCAAACTAGGATTTTAAGGGTGGACTTGGTATTACCATAATTCCTATGAATGTAGCAAATGTAAAGCAAGTGGACAAAACTGTGAAACAATCTTTTGAAATAATCACTCCCTATAGGAGTTTTAGGTAAGCCGTATTTCAATTTTTTTGTGTTTGTACTACTACAAGAAAGTTTGGGGCAGCTAGTTTTGCATGGGTAGTGGTGATTTTATTCCTTATAGGATGCTTAATAAAATTATGTTCTGCTTTTTCATATTGTTTATCAGCCAGCGTATATAAACACCTTGTAAAAGTGACTTGAATAATCATGCAACCTGGAAAGATACTAATTTGATGAGATTTGAATTGTTTCTTATTACATCTTTTCTTAGAAGTCTTGGTATGTTAAATTTTTTAACAACAAATATATGAAACTTACTTCACATTTTGAAGGGATAAAATAAAAAGGGAATACTATGGTGTATTTAAATTATATTTTATTTACCTTTTAGCCTAATCAAATACAGTCTCTTCTTTAAGATCATTCCCTAATTATAATTGCTCCATAATGATTTCCTAAAAAGAACTACAGCTTAAAATGATGTTGAATTTAATGGATCTCCAAGCACTTATTGATCAAATATTTTAGTATTTTGTTATATATCTTGCGTTGTGGTATTCTAGTAATTGCTTTATTATGACACCGAAACAGAAAATATGTCCTAAATATGTTCTAATAATCTATAATGACTCCATAGCTTTAGAATACAGAAGAGACATCAGTATCTCTTGAGATCATCCACATTAATTTGTCACAAATAACATACCACAGGGTAGTATGCAGGTCAGAGGAATTGTCAGAGGCCTTTGAAGGACTAATTTACTTAGCAATTTAAAAAATACTACCAAGTCTAGTACTCAATTTATCTGTCAGAATATGTCTACTGGCTCAAATTTTAAGAAAGAAATGATCACATAAATAATAACAAGCTTTATTGTCACACAGGCAGATTCAAGCCTCAAGTGAAAATATAGACATTGGCTGAGCTTTTACAACACTTCTGACACTAAATAAGTGAGGTTTTTACTCATACAACTCTTTGGACAACAACTGAGTGTCCTACAATTCAGTCCTATTCTGCCACCAACTCCTAGAGTGAGAGTCAGACCCCACAAGTTTAAGGGCTTAGTTCCACAAGACTGCCTTCACTTCAGACACCAGCTACAAGTCTCAAGTTCCCAGGTTACCCATACCTCAGCCCACCTCGGATGTAAATCAAGGTTTCAATGACCCCCTCTCCCTCAGGTTCGATAATTTGCTAGAATGGCTCACAGAATTCGGGGAAACAGTTTAATTATTATTACCAGTTTATTATGAAGCGTGCAACTCAGGAATGGCCAGATGGGAGAGCTACATAAGGCAAGGCACAGGGGTCACTGGTACAGAGCCTCCAGGGCCTCTCTGGGTGTGCCACCGCTCTCCCAGCACCTCCAAGTATTCACCCACCTGGGAGCTCTTGTAGAAAGAATTTTTTTTTTTTTTTTTGAGTTTTCATTCCATGGGCATGATTGAGTAAAACTCTTGGCCATTAGTAATTAACTCAATTACCTGGCCATCTCCCCTTCCCAGAGGTCAAGGGTAGGGCTGCCTGAATATTCCAACCCTCTAATCACACCTTGATCTTTTCTGGTGATTAGCTCTCATCCTGAATCTGTCTAGGCCCCCAGCCACAGATTATCTCATTAGCATACAAAAGACACTCTTTTCATTCCGGGAGTTCCAAGGCTTTTGGGAGCTGTATACCAGGAACCTGGGACAAAGACCAAGTATTTGTTTTCTTGTAGCATATTGGCTGTGACCAATCTCTGTGGAGAAACAGAAACCACTAAGAAATTTGTAAATATTATAGTAATGGTAGAACCATAAAGTACTTCAAAAAATATAATTCGTGTGGGCCACTCAATTTTCTTACAGATTGTTTTGAATATGTTAGTCATCTGTTATTTTCATTATATTTCAAATCATTTTCATCTTCAGAACAGAAGATTTTGTTATGAAGCATTAGTCTGTGGGCCATTGACTGATATGGAGCACCATAGCACATTCCCTGGCACATTGTAGATGCTCAGTAAATATTTCTTTGAAGGAGGGAATTTTAGTTGGTATTTTATCCCTTCACTCAGGCACCCAGTAAATGCTAAGAATTAGAGTACATCAAAACATGGCTAAAAATGAATTCAAATTCTGTTAGAATAGTAATGACTTAAAACTTTTCATTTCTCAGTTTCTTAAAGCCATCTGTACATTCTTCTAATTAAAAATATCTATTTTTAATACTGAAAAAAATAAAATTTCTTGGTGAGTGTTTTTGATAATTTAACTATTGTGGCATTCTTTCTTGGCTAAATAATCCTGTAGTCCCAAAACTCTGCCAGTCTCCTATTGATTGTTATATGACCAGTGCTTAGGGAACCTGGCCTCTCATTTATGCTTTTGACCTAACAAGACAATTTTTATAACCTGGTCAGAAATATATGTATGTTAATTTTGGTTCAAGATATGTAAACAAAGTCATAAGCAATGTGGAAGGTTAAAGGAAAAAAAATGGATTTCTGAAATTAGGTAATTTTTAACAGAAAAGATTATCCAACTGCCAGGAAGGCATATTTTCAGCTGCTATTTAATTCGTGAGTGAAATGAATATGCAAACTGAACATACTGCTTAATTGGCCTTTACAAGGGAGATCGATAATGCAGAAACGTTAATTGTTTCAGCTTTACAGCCGAGTCTGAAAAGGAGAAACAAGAGTGGATTGAAGCTGTGCAGCAATCGATAGCAGAAACTCTCTCTGATTATGAAGTAGCTGAGAAGATTTGGTTCAATGAGTCCAACAGGAGCTGTGCAGATTGTAAAGCCCCAGATCCTGACTGGGCATCCATCAATCTCTGTGTTGTCATCTGTAAGAAGTGTGCAGGTAATTAGCGATAAGTTATGCTCATCACTGTTTGGTGACAGATTGGCACCGAATGTTCGGTATTGTCATATATAATGTGTCCCAGCTAATGGTTGTGAAAAATAAAAACAGAGAAGGCTTATTACGTTTAGATCAATTTTCAAAATGCAATTCTAAACTTCGCTTATGCATGACTTAGATATAAAAATTGATTTTTAAGCATGTAATCATTTTTTGTGCTTACTGGTCCATGTATGGATTTTTAAAAGACACTGTTGAGATTTTTACATTTTCTGTGAATGTGTTTCAGAACGCACCCTGAACACACCTGCTCTTTGTATGATTTGTCCTCCTTTCCACAGTCATAGTTTGTAAGACCTATTTTTCACATCAAGGTTGTTTCAAGCTCTAAACAGATCTGATATCTCTTATAATGAGAATTTTTATATAGAATCATTTTTAGGTATATTGAAGTTTATGAGCATAGCCAGTACAATGGCTGGTTTTCTTGTGACTTTATACTTTACAGACTCTGATAGCTCGTTTCTCGTATTGGGAGCTCAGACAGTTGTCTGAGTGAGTGGAGGCAGTGGACCCCAGCTTAGGTACGTGATCACGGAGGTCTTGGAGAAAGTTAGCCACAACCCAAACTTTACTTCATCTTTTCAGATGTACCAGTTACCATGCTGGTCATGGGAATTAAAAAGGTGTGTAAGACATGGCATTTTCTGCACAAATATATAAATAGTAATTACAATAGAGGATCTTAGGGCAAGAGTAGAGTACAAGATTTGTTGGGAGAATACAGAGGAGACGCACCCACCTCAGCTAGAGCAAACGCAAGGACAGAACAGGGGTGTCAAACCCTTAATACTCTCCGAGAGCTCCATGTTCCCGCGTTTCTCAGCACACTAGGCTAAACTTCCTCATGACTGGTTGCCAGCATCCGTCGCAACGACAGAAAGCATCAGTTCGTCTCCCTCTACTTTGCGTTTTTCCCGGCATTTCTCCTCTAGTTTCATTGGCAGAAGTGGCCTTGGCATTGTCCAGGCTATTTATTCTTCGTGCTTATGTTCCCTTTCTCTCCTCTCGTCGAGGGTCACCCAGCCACTTACTCACTCTACCAAACTCTGGTTTCCTTTGTCCCGGCATATAAACTTCCCGAAGTCTGTCCTGTTATAGCAATACCAGCTCTCTGAAGACTCACTGTTCCCTTCTATGTATCATTCTCTGTCCCTTTTTTTCTTGCATAGACAGCTACTTTCACGAGTAGTCTGCATAGGTTTTCTTCATTTCTTTAACTTCCTAGTGTTTCCTTCAGCCTCCTATAATAAGATTTTTTTTTCTCTTTACTCCAGTAATAATATATATATTTTTTTACCACATTTACCAGTGTATGTTACCTCTAAATTTCTGTGTGGTCAGTTCTCTCTATTGCTTTCCCTGCAGTATTTAACACTTTTGACCAGTCTGTCTCTGTATGACTTCCCGGCCTCCGTCAACTCTCAGGAGACCGTTTCCCGTAGGCGCGCTCTTACTACCGTGGTCCTCCTTTTTCAGTTACTTTTCCTCTGCCCGTTTCTAAAATACATGTGTTCCCTTGGGTTACAGCCTTAGCTCTCTGATGTTCCTGAGTGATGATGTTTATTATTTAAATTCAACACTTATTTTTAAGCAGCTGCTTCTTATTCTTCTGGAAACCACACTCTTATATCCACCTACTAGAATCCTCACTTGGATTTGCCCAAGATACCTCGAAAATAACATGTTAAAAATGGAGCTCCTATTGCTGTCAAACTCATAACATAAAACTACACATTCTTCTATATTCCATATGTTGGTCAGGAGCAATACTGTCTACCCCACATTCAAGCCAGAAATCCGAGAGACCTTCTTGACCCTCCCCCTTTCCTTAAAGCCTACCAAGTCTCAGTTTTCTTTTATCAGCGCCTATAAATGTGTTCGCCATTGTGTTTCTCTTCCTGTTGTCTCAACTTAGATTCTCTCATTGCTTATCTAGGCTGCGTGCTTCTGAGTTTGACCTGTTTCTCTGACGCAGTTTTTATGCATGCAAACCTGCGCACATGCCTACCTTGGTAATGCTGAGGTTTTGTCCTCTGAGTAGCTTTCATCTTAAGGGAGGGAAGAAAGGAACCTCTTACCTAACATAGAAAGGCATGCGCTTTCATGCTTATAAGGGAAAAGGTCCTTATGATCGAAGATAATGTCTTGTTATACTTCTTTTCCTTCAGCTTAGAAAGAAAGCATCTGACATATGCATGGGTGTCCAGTCATGACAGGGTGGTGACTTGTATAGCAGAATTGAATAGGTGGTAATAGAATGCTAGGCTGTTATTCTCTTCTACACGTAATATAGTAGAATAAAGAATTCAGTTCAGATTTTTAAGTACATATTTATTAGAGTTGTAGCTAATTTTTTTTTCAGAGTAAAGGGATAATATTTGTATTAACATATATGTAATTTACATAGACCCACTGTAAAATGTTTTGAGTTACTACAATTTCTAGTTAATCACCAAATGATGAAAAAAATCTTTGTATTTACACATAGACATGCACACATGCATACACAAACATACATATATACATACATACACACCTTTAAAAGTACAGTTTTGTACTAGTACGGCATGGTGATAAAGACGTAGTCACTGTTACCATCATTGCAGTTGGTTACGATTTCTGTATAATTACCACCACACTACTCTAGCGTGGAAATTATATATTGGTGCATCTTAATTCGAAAAGATATATGAAGACACACATCCATGTACATATACATATGCACTTTTTTTAAAGGTAAAATAAATTTATATATGAATTAAAATAGAAATGCAATTGTTTTTTGACTTCAGGACAACACAGATCTTTAGGACCAAAAGATTCCAAGGTTAGAAGTCTAAAAATGGATGCCAGCATTTGGAGCAATGAACTCATCGAGGTAAGTCGGATTTAACTGTGGCGTGATTAGCAGAGGATTCGTGCAGTGGGTGGCATGGCTGACTTCAGGAGTTCTGTGATTAAGTTCTCACCACAGTATAAAAATGACTGATAGCCTGTTTGGGAAGTAGCAACTTCCTATGCTAACCGTCAGAATGCTTCTAAATGAGATAGTTATTTTAAAAATAAAAAGTACAAGAAGCTTAATGGTAATAACTACTTTTAAAGGCTTGGCAGCTTTTTCGTTAAGCCAGAATTTACTTTCTTTTTAACCCAGCATGGATAAAATATTAGAAAAGTGATGAAAACATTGGGAAAAATTTGCCATTCTTTATCTTGGCCATGCTCTGTTATTAACTGTGATCATGTCTAACTTGCTGTCTCCAGATTCTATTTTCTGCTGGGGCCGCAGCACCACGCTCAACCACATTAGCCCACCTACTCAGCCATTTTAAATGAATCTCTCTCAACGTGAGCTTCAAAAAATAATAATGCTTTTGCTGCAATTCGTGTGGCTCGCAATTTCTTTCCTTGGTAACCTTTTACCATTATTAAGAGCAGCTAGACTGTATTTAAAATAGAAATAGTATCTGCTTTCACACTCCATCTTCCTGAGAGGGTTGGCTCTTTCTTGCATGGCTGCATATTTTATACCGTTATGTTGTAATTTGTAGTGTGAGTCAGTTTTCTGCAGATTTAAATACGTTTTAGGAACTGACATGTTTTATAATTTTTTTGTTAATTCAGCTTTTTATTGTTATTGGAAACAAAAGAGCAAATGACTTTTGGGCTGGCAATCTTCAAAAAGATGAAGAATTACACATGGACTCACCAGTCGAAAAGCGAAAAACCTTTATCACTCAGAAGTACAAAGAAGGAAGATTCAGGAAAACCCTTTTGGCATCTCTCACCAAAGAAGAATTAAATAAGGTATCCAGTAAAGCAGCACGATAGACATGAATTTTAATGTTTTTTAAATATGTGCCAAGGATTTTGAAAAGTAAAAAAAAAAATTTTACTGTTTGTTGAAATTATTCTTTTATTTCCTTTTGTGAGATTGTTCCAGTGGTTTTCCCGTTGTTCACAAGGATTTGTTATCAATAGCAGATAAACTCTTTATCCATAACTGAAGTTTCCAGCTAAGTCAGGCATACCCCAGTATTCTTTTTTTTTTTTTTAATTTTATTATTAATATTGCAAGTATATAGTGCAGTGGTTCGACATTCACATAGTTTATGAAACCATCCCCCCGATGACTCCATCACCCCTCTGGCTGACCACATAGCCATTGCGTTACTGCCGAGTGCATCGACAGCTTTTTCTGTTTCAGGGAGAGGATACTGACTGTAGCTTCGGCTCGTACATTGCTGACTTGGTCTTACCAAAATTAATATCATTTACTCAATGTATTGTCAAGCAGTGGTTTGTTTAGTGCTATTAATTTGAACTATCATTTGCCTTAGGCTGAGCGATTCCAGGTCTTTTTGTGACCATGTTATGCTGCCCATTTGGTTTTCATCCGTTTTGGCAAAGGATTTGTTAAACATTCTTCCCCACTTTCTTGTTTAAATTACTCCTTCAGTTTATTGTGTGTCAGGAGGCTCTCCTGTGTATAGATATGTAAAACATATGCTTTTGTATGCCTACAGGTTTTATGATTAGAGAATATATTGTTTCATGGTTCTCAATTCTTTAGTATGCATTTTGGCAACACTTATTAGATAACTATCCCCAAGTAAGTAGCATTATATTGAACATTTTGGAAAATCAGTAAATCAAGGCCTTTTCCATACTTCTCTAGACATTGTAAGATTTATACAATTGATTTACATTTTTCTTCTATGTGTTCAGTTCCTGTAAACTAAGTTTTTCTTCTTTGTACATCTTTGGTATCAATTAAGTGAGGCCACCAGTTGATTTTAAAGCAGTGGCACACAAGTTCAGGATTCAGGGTGGATACCTAGGTAGGGTACCTCAGGGATATTGGATGGGCCTGGGGGAACTATATATGAGTTATTACTAAAACATTTAATTTTTATATAGGTAATTAAGACATTTGTTTTCATGAGTGCTAATTATATTATTTAAATAACTGACTAGTTATATCAGATATGTATGGACTAATGATGAATAGGGCATCATAAACCAAGAGTTATAATTAATCTGATTCTGTGTACCAGACATCTATAATAAATAAATATATAAATATTAAGTTGTGGATTTTGGGAAGTAATTGATGAGATTGGAGAACCAGGGCATATCTTCCTCCAATAGTTTCTCTCTTTTTGACGGTGATGGGAATCTTGTCAGTGGAGAAATTAACTAATGTCCTCAAATGAGGTCCTGTCTGCCACACCACACAGTTCCGATGAGCTAAGAAACTATGCAGGTTTTACATTAGTTACTAGCTATTGCATTTTTCCTAAGAGTATTGCAGAGATGTCTATGAGAATTTATTCCATAATAGGCTTCTTACAAAGGTACTCTTAATGTTAGTGAATAGTTAAGTTTTTTTTAATTTTCTTGAATAGATTTTTTTTAACTTAAGGTGTAATTTACATATAATATTATATAAGTTTAAGGTGTTCATCTATTAATTTGATATGTTCTGTGTTGTAGTATAATTGCCACCATAGCTTTAGCTAATACCTTTAAAACATCACATAATTATCACTTCTTTTTAGTGGTGAGAACATTTCAGATCTAGTATCTTGACAATTTGATATATATAATACAGTATTATTGACGATAATCACTATGCTGTACATTAGGTCTCCATAACTTAGTGACCTTCTAGTTGCAAGTTTGTACCCTTAAGCATCATCTTTCCAACACCTCCACCTCCAGCTCCTGGTAACCACCATTCTACTCTCTGTGTCTCTGCATTTGCTTTTTCAGATTCCACATGTAAGTCATATCATGCGATGTTTGTCGTTCTCGTCTGTCTGCTTTCACTAAGCATGATGCCCTTAGGACCATCTGGGTTGTCACAAATAGGATTTCCTTCTGTCTCATGGAATAACATTTGCGCGCATGTGTGTGTGTGTGTGTATAGACACACCACGTCTTTATCCACTGGTTGCTGAATACTTAGGTTGTTTCCGCATCCTGGCCACTGTGAATACTAAGGCTGCAATGTACATGAGAGGGCAGATGTCTTTTCAGTATCCTGTTCTCTTTTGTATGTGCACCCAGAAGTGGGAGTGCTGTGTTATTACGATAGATGAATTTTTAACTTTTTGAAGACTCTGGGTATTGTTTTCCATCATGGCTGAGGCAATTCGTATTCTCGCCAACAGTGCACAAGGGTTCCCTTTTCTTTGCATCCTTACTAATAACACTTGTTACCTCGTCTTCTTGAATAGAGCCATTCTACCAGGTGGGATTGCTTTTTTTTTAATTGAACTTTATGTGTTCTTTATATATTTTGGATAGTAACCTCTTATCCAAAAATGGTTTGCAAATGGTGTCTCCCTTTTCATCCTGTTGATTGTGTTTGCTATGCAGGAGCTTTTTAGTTCGATACAGTCCCACTTACTGATTTTTGTTTTTATTGCTTGTATTTTTGGTATCACATCCAAAAATTCATTGCCAAGGCTGTTGTCAAGGAGATTACCACCTGTTGTCTTCTAGGAGTTTTACAGCATTAGGTTTTCTGTTTCAGTTTTAATACATTTTGAGTTAATTTTTGTAATTAGTGTATGTTAGGGGTCCGTTTTCATTTTTCTGCATGTAATTATCCAGTTTCCCAACTTCATTTGTTGAAGAGACTGTCTTTCCCCACTGAGTGTTCTTGGTAAATAGATATTTATTGCACACTTAACAATTGCTGAGTTCTCTTTTAGGTGCTGGGGATACAATTGTAGTAAAAAGTAGACCCGTTTCTTAATTCATGAGAGTGATCTTTTACAGAGGAGACTGACCATAAACATGAAATTCAGTAAATATACCATAGCCAATACAGAGCACTGTGAAGGAAAAGAATTGTTTGATGAGAGAGAGAATAAGAGGAAATACGTATGATTGGATTGGGAGGGCAGTCAAAGGCTACTACAGTGGAAGAGACATCAGCTGTTAAATTTTCCAACAAACTCATGCTGCAGGTGTGGAAAAGCTAAGACGTAGAGATGAGAACGGATGGTCCAAGATCACGTAACACATTATTACAAAGTCAAGTATGAGAATTCAGGCTTCTTGATTCTGATATGAAGGAAATTTTGGAGGTCAGCTTTACCATGGTAGAAAAGATAAGAACTTTTTAAAATAATAGGCCCTTCAGGCTGAGGCTGCAAATGCATCCTGAGACTCCTTGGCTGTACACTGAGCTGTCCATTGGGGTGTCTAATGAGTGATTATCCTGAAGTTGCATTACAGAGGGCAGATTATTGAGTGAACCATGCAGATGTACCACGTCAGGAACAATTGAAATGGTGAACCTGAGGCAAAAGGGTTAGAAGGAATCAGGGTGCCAGAATCAGAGTATTCAGAAGCAAATGGGAAGCCGATCAAGTGAGACGCAGGAAAAAAGGATGAGAAGAGACGTGAAGGCAGCTTATTACTTCAAGAAAAAAGAAATCAATTCTAGTGTTTGTACAATGATGATTAGCACATAAGTCAGTAATGTTTTATTGTGTCTACTTATTGTTCTTCCTCCCCACATGCCTCTCCCCTAAGAGGAAAGTTCTGAATCTGTACCCATGTTTCAAATTACCAAAGCACAACAATAATTTAAAGATTCTACAGACCCTTATGAGGCCGGAAGATACATACGTACAATGTTCATGTGACAAAACATTTAGTGGATACTTAATTATTATGTTTGAAATAGAGTTTTCTGAGCATCAGTCATTATAGTATGTAAACAAAGAATGTCTTACAAACAAATCCGATGGATTGGAAGGTTGGGAATACTGCGGCAACAAACAATGAACTGAGACTTGGAAGTCTTGAGTTAAATTTAAACTTATACAGAGCAGGCCTATTGCTTAATTCAGGGTATACTTATAATTAGATTTTTTAGTTAAAAAGTAATATAAACTTCACCTCATAAATGAATTATCAGGCTTTCGCTCATTTTAATATCTAGAATTGTATTTTCTTCCCTTGAAAGATATATTTTATTTTAATGACCAGGCTCTGTGTGCTGCTGTAGTGAAACCAGATGTTCTGGAGACAATGGCTTTGCTGTTCAGTGGAGCAGATGTCATGTGTGCAACTGGAGACCCTGTGCACAGCACCCCTTATCTGCTGGCCAAGAAGGCTGGGCAGAGTCTGCAAATGGAATTTCTCTATCATAACAAATTCTCAGGTTAGTCCCTATCCCTTCATTAGCCTGGTTTCTTCTGATAATATCCCTAAATGGATCGAAGCACAAATCTGTTTATTTCTCAAATAAAGCTCCAGAATGCAGAAAAGTGTAATTACCAAAACGGTGGAAGATGCTTAAGACTGTGTTTTTATTTCATTTTAAGGAAAAGTTTAGAAGATAAGTCTTTTACGTTTCTTTAATCTTATAAATGGAAGATTAAAACAGTTAATCCCACATAATCATTTTCACCAAAATTAAATCTGATATTCAAATTTGAATAATAAACACAATTTAAGGGCTTATTTTTCAAGTTTTATGCAAAATAAATATCTTTGTACGTTTTTATCTGTGGTATATTTGAAGTACTTTTCCTACTAGCTTAAAACTCACTGACATATATATTCATAAGCAAAGGAAAATTGTTTACATTTTAGATTCCAAAGGCATTGTTTCTATAATTTTCCTAGATTTCCCTCAACATGACATTCATTTTGAAGGTGGATTAAGTCAAGAGTCCTCGCAGTCCATGTTCCTCTGTGACTTTTTGTATCAGTCTCCTGCTGCTGCTGCTAAACTCTCTTCAGAGAAAAAACTGCTTGAAGGTATCTTTTCTGCTCCTTTTAGATTTTATCTGATAAAACTTTATTTCATTATCAAAACAGGTTTAAATTTTGATATTTTTTTCCCTTAAAATGTTAGATTTGATCTTGTAGTAGAGAAATATTATTTTTGAGGATTTGTAAATGCTTCCAGGCACTGATAATATTTTATGAACTGCAGCAGGCATTTACCACTGGGTCGGCATGCTGATTGAATTCTCAGCAGAATTCACTGATGTCTGCCTTAGGGCCAGCCAGTTCTGTTTGACAATGTGGGGGTAATTCTAAAGACATGTGAAACTCAGCCCCTTCCCTTAGGGACAGACACCCTGACTGGGAAGATAATATGGATAAATGTTAACGTGTAGGAAGAATTGATAAGTTTTCAGTACATATTCTATCAGCATTCTAAGTGATATCAAGTAATTCACTTTGTTCTGATTGTAAGTATGTGTGTGTGATGGAGGCGGGTGTGTAAGTAACATAAAGCTCGATCATGGTTTCCAAATGATGAGAATTAATTTAATTTAACAACCTATTCTAGGTTTGGGAAATTACCGCAGCTGAGTCCTAGCAGGCATTTATCCATCCTGGTGTCAGGCATGTGCTGGCATTAGGAATACAAAAAGAAGTAAGACACAGGCCTCAGGCTCATGTTACATGTAGTCGAAATAATTTTCGAAATACAGGCAAGAAAATACAAGATCTGTCTAACTGAATTTGAGAGAGATTAAGCTTTACAGGCCAACTGATGGTGGGCATTCAGAGAGTAAAGAGCCTAGTATTAGTTCCCTAGGTGCTATAACCCAGCTCTGTTACCCTGTCAAAGGAACAGTAGGATGGAAAACTCACTTAGGGGTGTTAATCCTGATCCTTGTGCCTTTGAAGTGATTATTTCTATATAAACACTTTATTTCCAAAAAAATAAAATTATATCCCTAGGCAGAATTATATTGGGATTAACTGTACTTTATTACACTTTTTTGAAAACAGTAGTTATCCTTTAGTTAGCATGTATTATGTGAAGGACATTACTTTAGGTACTTTACTTTCATTAAAAACCATGCTAGATAGTTTTATTATGCTGATTTTTACATGAAAAATGGAGGAGCTCAACACAAAGCAGAGTTTTACATCTGAGTTGTGTTATAACTGTTATTGTAACATTTTGGCCTTGGTCAAAGAGTGATGGCTGAGTGACACTCAAGATGGCAGAACATTTTTATTCTTTGAATTTTGCTGTTTTTGGTTCTTTTAGTCATTGTTTTTAATGTCTTCCTTGACTCAGCCAATAATAAGTGACAAATTTTACAGAGATTTTCTCCTCATCAGTGTTTAACCCTTAAGTAGTCAAAAGTTAACTGATCAGAGGGGACAAAGAACCTGAATAATCTATGAATTGACTATAGCATTTATTAAAATAATTTAATAGTAAGGCAATACATGTACTTATAAATAAGTTTACAAGTTTTCTAGAATATTTCTTCTAAATAATTGGAGATCTAGATCCACCCTTCAAACCACTCATACAGAGATGAAATAGGGAATGCGAAATATAAAATTTTCTTCCTAAAGCTTTTCAATATATCTTAAGCACCTTGTAGGCTAAAAATACTTTTATTTATATTTTGACAATATGGTTATACTACTTATAGACTTGTTTGTTTTACTATTTTCTTGAAATAGATTATTTTTTAATCACTTGAGGACTGAATTGATGTTTTAAACTTGTAACTAAGTTATTGTTTACTTTTTTATAAATTAACTAGATATTTTTTAATAAATTTATTTCAATAAACAGAAACTGGTGTATTCTTTGTCATTTAGTTAGGTGTGTTTTCTCATTTTGGAACATTCTGTTTTAAGTAGTATGAAATTGAACTTTTGTACATTGGTTATGTAGCACAGAGAAAATATTTCATTGGAAAATCATCTCCTGGCAAGATATTCTTTGATAGTCTTCATTTCTTTTATCCAATTTGTCAGCAAGGTCCATTGTTTCAAACTCAAAATAGATCATGAATCAGTTGACTACTGTCCTTCTCACCGGCATCATCCGAGCCACCATCATGTCCTGCCTGCACTCTTACACTCCCCTTATTTGTCTGATTTTATCTTCACTAGTATCCCTCCAAACCATTCTCCAAAAAGCAGACTAAACAATCATGAAAAATGTAAATTACATCATATAATTCCAATATTCAAGTACATTTAGCAACTTCTCATTCCAGAATATTGTCCTATTCCTTATTATGACCTTAAAAGACCTTTTCATATCTTCTCTCTTTCATCTCACATTCTTCCTTCCTGGGCTACATCATGCCTGGCTACACTGGTTTCCTGCCTGTTCCTACATCATGCCCATGTTCCGCCTCTTCTGGGCCTTTGCGATTGCTCTTCACTCTGCAGAGAGGCCTCTTCCCCCATTCCAGCTCTTCATATCTTCCAGGGATCATCAGTTCAGTGCTACCTCGTCAGACCTCTTCCATACTTTGCTAATGTGTTTTTCCACGGCTAGCTCTTTTTCATAGTCTGCAGCTCATTTCTTTTGTAGCACTTAGCACCTGAAGATGGATCCTGCTTTCATGGATTTCTCTTTTCCTCTGGAGTTAAAGTTCAGTGAAGCGTCAACATTTTTTGCTTTTTCAGGATTGTCAAATCTGTGGAGCCTAAAACAGTGTTGATACATAGTAGTCACATGATCACTAATTGTTGAATGAATGACCATTACTCTAATCGTGTAACTACCAATGTCCAAGTGGAAGTGACTTGTTAATATTTTGTTTTTCACTTTTGTATAAAAATATGTGATTGCTGGCACAAAACATTTTGTTCAGAAAGAGCCTACTTCAAAATGAAGAAGAAAATGTCAAACTACCAATTACAGTGTTTTGCTCTTTCTCTCTCTTTTTTTTTCCTTCCTCAAGATTCTGTAGTGGTATACTCTGAGCACTAGCTTTATGAAAAAGATGAATTATTTGGAAAGATTTAGAGATTCAAGTGTGGTTGTCACCTTTGCCTCTGAATGGCAAGCACCTGGACTGCACCACTCCATCAGTGCTTGTCAGGATGCCATAGAGCAAAATGATTAAAAACCAAAGAAATAGTTGGGGAATAAAATGCATGCAGTCCTTCAGTTACAAAGGCTCCACATTGTCAGTTTAGGTTTTCAGGATTTGAAGTTCTTCTAGCCTCTGGTTATGAAGACTGATCTGTATTTTTCTTTTTCTTCTCAATTTAGTGTTCATGAAAAGAAAGATTGATAGCTCTTGTTAAACCTAAGTACAGAGCTGAATAATAGCATCCTGGTTTTGTTTTCTGTTTTTTTCCCATTGACTGTATTTTTTTTCCCCTTAACATCTTATTGTGATTTGTTGACACAGATGTTTGAATTTTTAAGAAGAAAGTGGTTTATAGGGTTACTGGAAACTTTGTATATCTGTTTATATTTCATTTCATAGATTAGCACTGAGGAATTCTGAAGATTTCTTGTTCTATAAATGCCTAGCTTCTATAGTTTTAAAATGTATTTTAAATGAAAAGGATTTCCAATATGTATTCCTATTTTCAGTGGATGCTGAATACTACCTTTTCAGGAAATTCTTCATCAGGAAAAAACATCATGGTTTCTAAAAATAAAGTTTCAACTTAACTATATCAGATTTAGTTTCCACATATGTATTAGAAGATATGGCCTCTGCTCTAACCTAATGCATTTTAAAAATGAACATACATACTGCAAGTGTATATCAGGCACAGAGGTAGCTTACCGATGCTAAGCACTTGTATGATTTGGGGAAAACCGATGAACTCTTTTTTGCCTGTTCAGAGGATACAAGGAAGGGGTGTATAGTAATAGAATTGACCTAATAGAGTTATTCGAAGGGTTCATGAGTTAATGTATATAAAATGTGTAGGAAAATGCAAAGCTCATAAATATGATGAGGGGATGATGCTAAAGAGAAGGAGCAGGCAGCAGAGGGGCTACTTGTATACATAGCTACTTCCGGTTTCCAGTTAGCCTTTGAGTTTAGGTACATCCTACAGGTTGTACCTGCCAACCAAGGTACCCAACTATTGCTTCATATTACTTGTTAGTATCCATATTACTTCATAGTTGAATTTCAAAGGTCACTTTTGGAACCCTTTATATGTACTTAAGTAAATTCTAGCGGTGTTTGTCTTCCCTGATTTAAACATTAAGGTCGAGTACTAGGAATGAACAACTCCTCCAGCCAGTCCAACTGCCATGCCCATGAACTCTTACCTAGTAAACAGCTTGCATTCTGAGGGTTACCCATTGACAGTGGCCCCAATTTTGTTTCTGGTGGACGTTTTCTGATAACTGATTGACAGTGTCATGGATGGTATCGACATTTCTCAAGGTCAAAGTCAAGAGCATGTCTGAATTGCCCTAAGCCGACCAATGCAATCCAACATAATTCTGTTAAAGCTTTTCATTGCTTCCCAGATGAATAAGAATGTCAAGATTTCCTATCACAACTTTGTTATTACAAACCCTCAAAAGTAATATCTGTACCTCCCTTGTCTGACCTCTGGCCCATTTTCACTTATAAAAATGAAGCTAATAAAGTGTCGTAGTGACGATAATGTTATAGGACTGAATCTCCTAAGCTCATGTTTCTAACAAAATGAGTTTGTACTCACCTTTTAAAAGAGATCTGTCATTTATTTCCCATTAGAATTTACATGATTAGATTCTGCATTTACATTCATTTTATGCATCGTGTATTTGGCACTTTTTGTTTAAGACCTTCCAATGGCTCCCACTTGTCTACTGAGAAAGGTACAAACTCCTGAACACCTGTCATGTGAGACTCCCAGGGCCTCTGCTGTGAGCCTGCAGTCCGTTTCCCATTTCCTAACTTTATGTGTAATCTGAGTCTCTGTCCAAATAGGTTATTGGCAATTTCCCCTTCTGTGACTTTCCTCACCCTGTTTTTTTCCCAGAATTATGGAATGATTGCAGCTCAGAATGCATTTTTTTGCTACTTTAGAAACATGCCTTTTCAGTCATAGACAACTGTTCCAGAAGCTGTGTCAGTCCAAAAGTGCCTTCTCTCCATGAATGATTCTCACCCGAAAGGGACCACCTTACAGTTGTTATGGTCGTTATTTCAAATACAGCTCCTCCAAGACTGGATTGTAAACTGTCTGAGGACAGGGTGGAATTCCTAATCTGTGCCAGTGATGAGCTATATACTAAAAACATTATTGTTTTGCTTTATTCTTTATGAGAATTTTTTTTAGCCATCTGAATACATTGTTTTGAAATCATTTCATAATTCTAATCGATTAGTATTTGGACTTTTCTTTTTCTTGTATTTTAGGAATCTGTGGTCATTTTAAAATAATGGCCTTTCATGATTTTCTTGTCACTGTGCAAGTTATACACTGTGATTCAGGATTTGAAAACCCTGGAACAGTATGTCACCTTCCAGTGAGAGTTGATCAAGTCTCACTTAGCTTTCTTTTCCAGTACCTATGAAGAAATTATTTGTGTTTTCTTCTGCTAGTTATGCTTCAGCTTTTCACCTGACAATAAGTTTCTCCAAATATAGTGACCCTGTGACTTTAGGGTTTCTACCTTTTCAATGTTTCTGCCCGTGATGGTTTTTGAAGCTATACACACTATCTTGTTTTCTTTTACTTCTCACCACCACCTTACCTATGATACAAAGGAATTTAATGAGTAACTTTTATTTCCTTTAACTTTTAATTTTCAATTATTGTAACATAATTTCAGACTTACAGAAAAGTTGCAAGTATAGTACAAACAATTCCTATGTACCCCTCACCTAGATATCCCAAACATCAACATTATCATGTATATATATATATACATATATATAATATATATACATGTTATATATTATGTATATAATATATATACATATTATATATATGTGTATATATATATACACACACACACACATACATATATGTGTATGTATACATGTGTATACATATTTTCAGAATTACTTGAGTAAGTTGCAGACTTGATACCTATTTGCCCCTTAGTACCTCAGGCTGTATTTCTTAAAAATAAGGGCATTCTCTGAAATAACTACAGTGTAGTGATCAAAATTAGGAAATTATCTGATCTACAAACTTTATTCATTATATCCATATCTATAGACCTTCTTTATTAGCCTTAATGTCTGTAGATCTAATGTATATTGTAAGTGCAACTTTGAGGGTTACTTACATAATTCTGGACAGTAACTTAAAAATTTGAGAGTTTGTACAATCTCAAGAGTCCGTAAGATGATGGCGAGATGATAATTTTAAAAATAATTTATCTAGGAAAACTGAAAGCTTCAAATAACTTTTCCTTCCTAGCATTACTTTTTTGAAACATTCAAGTTTACTATTTTTTCTCACTTATTCAAAGAATTATTAGGGAAGTTAGACTTTGAATTACATCATTAAGGCCTATAAAAAATAACAAATCTTTCACAATTTAATTTTCGCAAGTTAGTGTCTTTCCATGGGAAATATATGGGATTTTTTTTTTTTGTTGCTTTAATTAGCAAGTCTCATTGTTTTAGTTTTTTTTTTTTAAGTGGGAATTAAAGGCATGATGAGTAATAACAAAATTTGGCAATACAAAGGCAGATTATATAAAATAATTGAGTCTGGTTGTCATTCATCCATTTTGTTAGAACTCTGCATATTTTTAGCACCTACGGTTTAGTCAGGAAATACACTAAATGCAAGGAGTACTTTCAGAATGCATAATAATGTAAAATCCACCAGAAGATTTAAGTGCTAAATACTTCATATTTCCACATAATTTTCAGAATTCAGTAGGAGTAAAACACGCCTGAACAGACCCATGTCTGAAATGATCCCTTCTTCCCAGCCCTACTTGTCTTCCTTTAGACTCCGTTTTAGCAAATAAGCATGGCATCTGTTTAGAAACTACGCCAAATTTTATTTTCAAAATTTAAAAGAGATAAAGCATAGGCAAACTTTAGGAAATAGTTCCTGACATCCATTGTTAAGTACTCAATTAAAATTTAGCAGTTAATAACTTCTTGCCCACACTTCCTGAGATACTAGCCTCTCCAAGGCTTTCTGGAACTTTGTAGAACATCGCTCACTTTTTGTTGACTTAATTTTCATGACTGAAGGTACCAGCTTTTGCCTCTCCGACAGATCAGTCATTTTCTGTGTCCTGTAGGCCTCCTTGTACTTTTAAGTTTATACCTCTATTCATTCTCTGTCATTCTTTGGGAGTTCTGGGAGGGAATGGAGATGCATGCATGGAGCCGCCTCCTACTCTTAAAAGTAACTTCATATGATTCTCTTATTGGTTCTTTTACACATTTCCTTATCTTTACATTTTTCTTCAAGTTGGCAACCTCATCTGAGCCATTTCTGTAACTACTAGCTTTACTTTCTAATTTATGAAAATAATTTAAACAAATTTTCTCTAGACTAAACAATGTGGTGCTTCTTGAGGACAGAAAATACAATCTTTGTTCTTAAGTAGCTTAAAGCCATGCTGGGTAAATAAATCTAAAATGTTATATAGTTCAAATATTGTGGTTATATTTTAAAATATCATTTTAAATTCTTATATTGAATGAAAATTATTAGATCATATAAAAATGGTAGTATGTATTTAAATAACCACATATATGTCACTTTTCTCTGTGTTTCATATGCATTGCATAATTCGATTACCACTGTATTCTTATGAGTTAGATGTTTCATATCCCAATTTTACAGATGACGAACCTGGGCACAGAATAATTAAGCTTTTTTTCAGTGGTACCCAGATAGTGATGGTGTCATTATTAGAACCCAGAGTCTTTGACTTCCAGTTCTCCCTTTTTTTTTGGGTCCACATGATTGTAAGGATGCAGCAGGAAGATACTTAACTTGGCCTGGTGAGAGGGATAGAGGGTTGAAGAAGATTCCTGGGAGAGGTTGTGCCTAACCCCAGTCTTGGAGAAATTGGGTTAACTGAGTGGGATGCCATTATAGTTAAATAATCTTCTTACCTCAAGATCTGATTGTATCTTTCCAATTCTTACCTTATTTCCCTTCTGTTTCTGAGAAAGAAAATGTTCATTCTCAGTTCATTTCAGTACATGTTTTTTGTTTGTCAGCTGTCTTACCACAGCTCATGCTTTCATTTTAGCTTTCGATATCCTTTGTTTTATGACATAGGTTATTGATCTATACTGACTGGTTCCGCTTCTTCCCATGTAATCATTATGCTGCAACCTGGCTTCTTTCTCAGCACTTTCAGTAAAGTGGACAATTGTCTCCTTATTATGAAGACCAATTGACATCTTTTCAGCCTTCATTTTATTAAATCTGCTATATTTAATATCAGTAATCATTCCTTTTTGAAATACTCTACCTTTTCTTTTTTACACACTGTCTCATTTGCTTTATTGCTTTCACGAACCCCTCTTCATCCATTACAGTTTTTTTTTCCATTTATATATACGTATTTTTAAATTAAAGTATAGTTGACAACTCCTTGTAATTTTAAGTTCACTAGGATTTTATTCTTGGTTACTTTATATTCTTAATTGCTACTTACATCCTAAAGGCTCTCTAGTTATCGAGACCTTTCTTTGCTCCAAGATGCAAATCCATAGTGTGACATGCATAAAATATATGTCTACTTGGATTTCCAAGATATCTCTCATTCACTCTTTCTAAAAGGGAGCTCACATTGCATGCATTGAAACTATTTCTACTTCATTTTTTTTAAATAAAAATGGGCATCACTGCCAACTTTGTAATCAAAGCTAAAAATAGTACAACTGTAAATTAGTTCCCCATTACTCTCTGTGCCCAATCAGTATATGTTTATCTCCTCAGAACACAATGCATGTATGCATTTCTCTCTCTCTCTCTCTCCTTTCTTATCCCTTTTACCACTGTCCTGCTTTTAGCTATCTTCATCTCTCAGGTGGACTTTGTCAACAGTATCCTAGCTGGTTTTCTGCCTCTGGCCTCACTTTCTCAAATCCATTTTTCACAGTAAGCAGAGTGTGTGAAATGTAAATCTGATTGTCCTCTGCTGAAACCATTTTAATGGTTCACCATCAATTATAGGATCAATACTCTGCAGACTTAAAAGACCAGATAGTAAACATTTTAAGCTTTGTAGGTCAGATGGTCTGTGCTGCAACTCAGATCTACCTTTGTCATGGGAAAGCAGTCACAAACAAGTCATAAATGAATGAGTGTGGCTGTGTTTCAATAAAACTTTATTTACAAAAACAAGTAATGGTCTAGATTTGGCCTTGGGCTTGCAGGCTGTAGTGTGCTGACCCCTTACAAGATGAATTTAAGTCCCCTAACCAAGACACTAAAGGCACTAGAGTTGCTGACTCCTCCTTCCTTTGCATTCATAAATTTAGCCATGTTCTTACTTTTTACCCTATACTTTTTTTCTACCTAACTCTTTACAGACATCAATCTTTGCTGTTACAGAGTTGTTTTGTAGCAGTCCTTTATTGGCTCTGCCTGCTTCACTGGTCATCAATGTCATAGTTATTTTTGTCTTATATATTCCTTGCTACTAGACTGTAAAATTTTTAAGAGCAGAGTGTGACAACTTTATATCCCATGCAGCAATAGCAATGTTCTTTACACAAAATAGGAAATTAATAAATTTATTTGAATCCTGTCATTTAAACCATGTATTTTTTTAAAATTAGAGTTTGATATAGTTTAACTTATTATTTGTTTTGTTTTAAATTCTTAGAGACAAATAAAAAATGGTGTGTTTTAGAAGGAGGCTTTTTGAGTTATTATGAAAATAACAAGTCTACCACACCTAGTGGCACCATTAATATCAATGAAGTTATCTGCCTGGCTGTCCACAAAGAAGACTTCTATTTAAACACTGGGTAAGTCTATCATTAAACAGGCAGGAGACGAAAAGTATTTTCTGATATTTATCATACCAGGTAATAAGGGTTTTGTTATTTCAGTTCTTCAGTTGCTTATTGTAGAAAGGTTGAATGATTTCTTGATGCCTACTCATTTTGCCACTTCTGTAAGTTCCTTAGGGAATTCACTAAAAAGTTGGAAAATTAAAATATCATACTAGGTAATGTGAAAGGCTAGCATGTTTGCATCTCATCTTAAATAAATTTGTACTATGTCATTCTTGAACATATCCTATAATTTCTATGACTTATTATTTAAAGGTGGACTAATGGCAAAGTTTATGCATTCATTTAATACATCATGGTTCAAATGTATGACAAAGGAAATATTTGATGATTTATTTTAATGTAAACAAAATAGTATATTTAATAACATAGAAGTGCTAATCTTCTTAAAGATCTACTGTGACATTTTGTCTCAAAAAAGTTGCAATTGAAAGAGTAAGCATTATATTGACTCGGAACAGTTTAATCAATGTCTATGAGGACTTAGAGCACCTTTATTGTGAAAGTTTCTTTTCACGTTTTGTGTTGTAATTAATGAAAACATATAAATATTAAAATCTGCCAAAATCAATTGTTTAGGATCATATTATTTAATATAAGTTTATGTAAGAAGTGGAAGAGATTTGTAAAGCTTTGTTATTTACATAAAATTACATGGAACATATTATTATTACATAATGACCAATATATATGAGTCAAGATAACTTGCTTTCTAGTAAATCTAATTTTTTATTCAAACAAAATTGATTTTTGGTTGATTCATTTCTGTTTTAATTTTAACAGAACTTTTATTTTAAATGAATTATCATTTTAACTTGTCTTGCTGTGGAATGTTAAAATAAATGCATTCTATGTATAAAACTCCATAATTAGTAAATAAAATAATATTAGTTTATGTCAGCATATAATTATATTTAAAAATAAAACATTCTTGTTAGGATGTTACTGGTACAAGTAGGTGATTGGGAGAAAGCATCTATAGTGAAATGCAGTTAAAAAATAATCATTGTAGCCAGATTCTGAATCATCTTAAATAGCATATTATAGAGTTCGAATTCAGTATGTAGGCACTGAAGAGTTATACAGATTTATATTTTGGTAAGGAAGCTGGATATAATGGTAAGGAAGAGATTGGAAGAAGAGAGACTGTAATTAACTGAAAATTTCTAGAGGAAGATATAATTTAAAAACAGTGAGTTGAGAGCATATTATGATCGATTTGATAAGATTAAATGCCTGACTGACTAAATGAAGAGCTGGTGCTAAGGGAAAGAATAATTAAACGACGTGGTTTTGAGCTTGTTGATGAAGTATATGTTCCTCTAAATTGGAACATGAAGGAGATTCAACAGATTTGGGGTAGAAAGAAAAAAAAAAAGGAAGAAGGAAGATGACTTTGATATAGGGTATTTTGAGTGTGTGTTCTTTTTTTTTAGGTAATGGTAACATACATACTTAGCATGTTCCAGGAATTAATTGAAACTGTGGAAGAGGAACCAAAGGAAGAATTCAGGACATATGATGTTACTCTGATTTTATCTAGAGTAAGGAGATGGGATTTCAGAATAAGATGAGATGATGTAAGGAAACTTTGTGATGTAAGACAAGATGACAGCGAATTGGAGAATTTTTTGCACAATGTTTACTTTGAACAATTGGTCAGAGTCAATCAAAAAGGAGTAGTGTGAGAGGGAAGAGAAGACCAAGGAAAGCCTTTTGACACATCATTGGTTAACTCAGGAGCGTCCAGGACATCAACAAAATCGTGCAGAAAATAAGTACAATCAGAAGGATTTTCATTTTGTACGATCCAGTGTGTTCTATTTAACTCATTTGAATAAAGTACAAACCATCAACAGAAATGTGATAGATTGATTTCACAGCATTTTCCAGTTTTCAAAATGAATTTAATTTAAAAACTTGACTTTTATGTGAGTTGGTTTCATAAGAGCCAGACATAACTAGTGATATCTTTTTATTTATGTGTGCTGTAGGCCCATCTATACCTTTGAGATCTATTTGCCCTCCGAACGTGCGTTTTTATTTGGAGCGGAAACATCTCAAGCCCAAAGAAAGTGGACAGAGGCGATAGCTAAGGTATTTAAATATTATTACCTTAAATCCAGAGAAGATTCTCAACTTGGGGTCTATGATTGAGCTTTATAGGTCCATAGAAATTTTATGCAAGATTTTGGGAAGAAAGTCCATACTTCATTAGGTTTTCAAAGGTTGCAATTGGAAGAAATGAGTTACCTTCCTAGAGCTTTAAATGTAGAAGAAATTAATGTAGGAACTTGGAGAAATCATTCTTCAAATTAAGACCATGTTTTGATGATTAAGATTTTTTCAATATTGTAAAGTCATTTCTTTGTATGTGTTTTCACCGGCAGATATCTTATTCATAGTATTCAGAAAGGGGAAAGGGACAGATTCAGTAAAAGATACAAATGGAGGCAAACATTTAAAGTTGACATTTTGAAAAATGCCACGCATCAACAAAGAGAATGTCTTCCTATTTCAATTCTATATATATCAAGAAAAATGGCTTAAGATGCCGCCATTTGAAAATGCATCAGTTTTAAGACTGAAAGCAAGTTTAAATAGTTATTTCGAAATTTGGGTTACGTCTAAATCTTTAAAATAGAAAACAAAGATACTTTTTCCACCTTCCCTCATAGCTGCATGTAGGGAAGGGAGTTCCTGTTTTCACTGTCTTTATTACTTTTCTGTATTTGTTTTAACAGCATTTTGTTCCCTTTGTTGCTGAAAACTTAACAGAAGCTGACTACGATTTGATTGGTCAACTCTACTACAAAGACTGTCATGCGCTGGATCAGTGGAAGAAAGGCTGGTTTGCTATGGACAAATCTAGTTTGCGTTTTTGCCTTCAAACGCAAGAAGTTCAGGAAGATAGAATGCACTTAAGAAGACTGCAAGAGCTAAGTAAGATTTTTTTTTTTTTTTTGGTCTCACTTATATTTTGGGCACAGCTCTTTATCGAATATGGGAATGATAGCTTTTACATGAAATTAGGATGGCTGACTTCCAAGCATATGACTAAGGAGTATTAGTAATTGTATCTTTACGGGTATCTAGTAAAATGTTCTTAATAAATATTTTAATGCTTTTATCTTCTCCCTCTAGCAATCAGTACAGTGGTTCAAAATGGGGAAAAAATGGATGTCTTGCTCTTGGTAGAAAAAGGAAGGTAAGTGCATTTTTGCTTTTGCCTCTGTATTGCAGTAACTCTAGGGTTATCTTATTTTGGTTATCTTCTTGTGAGAACCCAGTATTTCATAGCCTGCTGGATATTTTCTGAAGTGTATGTGTGTGTGTATATGTGTACATTCTTCAGTAGAAGCAGTACACCATGAAGCTTGCATATTTTTATATTTGTTCTGACAAACTCAGTATGATCAATTGTTGTAATTTCCTATAGAACTAGATCCTTCTGGGGCATTCACGTTTAAGTATTCGGAAGCACTTGGTAGTTGTAAATATATAGAGGTATAAATAATATACTGAATTATTTTTGCATGCCAGTCATGCATAGCTAAAATACGATTTTTTGAATTTATTAACTTTTTCAATATATATGAATTATCTGCTGTGCATCAGGTACTGTAATAGCTATTGGGGATATATATAGCGATGAATAGAAAGACATGGTCCCTGCCCTCATGAAGCATGTAGCGAATGAAGGTAACAATATAAGCAGGAAAAAAAAATTAATATTGTGTCTATCAATTTTAAATGCTTAAAGAAAAATAAGTTAGGCTGATGGAACAGCATTCTGTAAAACAGAACGGGGTGGTAAAGAAAGTATTTGGATCAGAGATCTACATAATGTGAAGAAGCAAACCATGAAGCAGTGTTCAAGCTATAGTGTCAAGGATATTTTGAAGACCCTAAGAGTGTGTCGTACTTGGCATGTCCAGGGTCTTCAAGGAAGCTGCTATGGCTGGGGAGATTTGAGTGAGTTAGAAAGTGGGAAGAAATGATTTCAGAGATATCCCTGGGCCAAATCATATAGGGTCTTTATATGTCATGATGTGTAATACATATTTGAATTTTATTCTAAGCATGATGAGAAGGTGTTCAGTTTGAAAGCTCGGAAGTGGAATGGTCTGATTTATGCTTTTAAAGGACTTCTCTGACTCCAGATGAATTGTCTCTTGGGAGGCAAGAGTGAGTGTGCCGTTAGGATGCTGCTCTGGTTACTTTCCTTGCTGCTAATAAGAATAATGACTTTCACCGGTTAACCTGACTTTTCCTCCACTTCTTGGGAGGATATCAACAGCTTTAGACAGCAGACCGATTGCTTATTAGATATTTATGTCAGAGTGTGTTTTTTAATTTACAGGCATAATTAGGATCTTGGGTTTTATTTATTTCTGAGATTATAATGGTTCATTATGCTTTAGATTCTGATTTTGGTACTGGACGCTGGTTTTACTGTACTGTCAGAGTACTGTTAATTATATGTTCAGAAATACTAATGGGATGGTGTTATGTATAGAAGGTATTATTAAAGTGCTAGCACAAGAGCAGTTTTTATATTTAATGTTTATGGAATGTCTGCTGCCTGCTACCGCCATGGCAGGAAAAAATGGTCAACGATACAGATTTGGTGTCTGAGCTGTCAGAGTTTATGTTCTTAAACAAATAAGCAAGCAGCAACTTGCTAGTTGATTTTATTGTATTTCTATTACACACACACAGACATATTTTTCTTCAGTTTACTGTAGCCGAAGTATTTTTCTATCATTTTCTATCCAAGAAACATTTGATTAGTGGCACATAGGTTTTAATAAAACGTAGCAAAGGTGGATTAGAATTATTTGAGTTGACGGATTTTTATTTAGTGATTTTTGTTGCAAGCAGCATACTTCCTCGGGGATGCAAGATAGGGAAGCAGAAGACTAAATGTTTCGTTCTTTGTAACATCTTGACCTTTCCCCTGGATTCCAGGAAGCAGGAGGTAAACTCAGCTACACTCTGAGTCACAGAATCATTGAAAACTAATGATATTCCAAAATAATGGTCAAAACTGATTAATTATGTTTTTGATTATAATTTCAAAGTTTTTATCTACATGTGCTATTAACAAATTCTGTTGAAAGCATATTTTATGAAAGTGAAGAACAAGGAATGTGCCAGGATGGGAGTGGGACAAATATGTAAACAAGTTATTTTTTAAAATAATCTCTTTGAATACTGGCTATACAAAATGTACCATTTTAAAACAACTGTATTTATCACATGCTTATATCCTAGTTTTACTTGCTTTTTCTGTTTTCTCCAAACCAATAATATTCTGATAATAACAGTAATACAATGATAAGAATGTATAGAACTTCCTGTGTACCAGGCATTATTATAAGCACATAGACAGTCCGTCTGACATTAAGGAGAATAATGTTTTGACATCAGGGCGAGGTCAATTTCTAATTTAACAACCTAAAGATTTTTACTTTTTAAAACAAGTGTTAATTTACCAATGCTTTTGTACAGATCATTCTTAAAAATTAAATCAACAAATGTACTTAGAGCTTAAACAGAATCAATTACTAGAATTTAAAGTTTCATCTCTTTTTTAGAAAATAACATTTTTATTAGAAAACTTAAAACGTTATTTTACTAGAACTATATATATCCATATAGTGCTTACCTAATTAAACATGAAGCAGAAAGAAGGTCAGAAGTGTGAATAAAGATTCAGCCTGGCAAATGGTGAGTGCGCTAGGTTATCAATCCTGACTGAATAAAGAGTGTGCCAGGTGTACCAGCACCTGGCACCTTGTGTGGTGCAGAATAGGGTCTCATATGTATTTATGGATTTACACACACATACGTACATATGTATATACATATATGTGTGCATGTGAATTTGTACGTATTATGTAAGCAAATGGACTTGAGACGTAGAATAGTGGATCAAAAAGCAGATACGGGAAGAACTTGGGAAATGATGAGTTTGATTTTATGTGTTGAGCGTGAGGTGCTTATAAACATCTATATATAAGGAGAAATTGCTAGGAGAAAGTTATATCTATGGATCTGATGTTCATGTAAAAGTTTGTGGGTGGAAATACAGATTTTGATGTTACCTGTATATAGAAGGGAGAAGGTGAAATCACTTAGGGAAGAAGTACTGTGTTGGAGCCTTGATGAATACATATCACTTTGAGGTGCGGCAGTTGTCAGGAGGAGTAGCTGTCCTGCAATATTAAGCTAGTTTACCCAGAGAGTGAGGCAGGAAACCATGAGAATGTCTGTCACAAAGCCTAGAAAGAAAGTGCTTCAAGAAGAATAGTCAAGAGTGTCAGGTGCTTCCTGATGCAGGCTTCATCTGGTGACTTTTAAAGAGAGCAGAAGTGATAAGGGGAAACTGGATTACTTTAAGGTTGGTAACTGAGAAAATTGAAACAGCTGGTAAGAACAGTTTGTCAAGGATGTCTGGAGGTTAATAGGATTAGCGAGGTAGCAGAGATTTGACCCAGGAAGGGACTATGTATACTGTTTGTTTTTAGATGGTTTAACTTGTACAGCTTAAATCTTGTTGGGAAAGAGACAAAAAGGGGGAGCAATTGAAGGTATAAAAGAGATGATAGGCAGAGCAGGGTCTTTCAGTTGAAAGAAGAAAAAAGGAGGGATTGATGGGTGGTTTTGGATATTGGTAGCTTTGTAAATCTGGTGTTCTGAGAGAGGCACCAGTTTAATGGTGTTGATGGTATTACTTCTTTGTGAACTAGAAAATCAAGATGATTTCTGAGCTTTTGGCCTGGATGACTTTATGAACGGTTATTTCATTTACCGAGATAAGGTATACTTCTCTCCCAGTACTCAAACAAGACCTGTTCATTATAGATGTGATTGCTTAAGAGGTGTTTTAATACCATGTCCAAATAAGAGATTTTCATTGCATTTCCCTCTTTCTTATCTCGCTCTTTCTCTATTAGCACCTTGGGAAATAATGACAGTAAGCTAAAGTAGATTGTGTTAGAATTGTCGATGACATAAAATTGTGGCTTTAAGAAATAAAACAACTTGTAGTTATTAATATCGATGACATACAAAGATAGTGAATAATTGAAAGAACAAGAAATCAACTAGCTGTAAGTTTTAATTTTTTTTTTTGCTAGTAAACGCTTGAACCAGAATCGCAAATCATAAATAAATTTAATGAATGAATTTCACATCTTTCCTTTTCCTTGTCTACCTTTGATTAAGGTGCTAAAATATATTAATGTTCCTTCGAGGCAAGGGGGAGAAAGAACCCTCTGAACTGGAAAAGTTCATAAATTGATAATCATCCACTGAATATAGTCACTATTTAGATATGTATTTTAATCTTCATAGTAATTTTCTCCTTATGCACAGAATGAGTATCTTTAGACAGAAAAATATGGCAGTAATATTTTCTACACACAGAGCATTTTTGCTCTAAAAAGCACTAAACAGAAGGTGTTCCAGATGGTGTCGCTTTAATGTGTATTCTTTGTATACTTTAAAAATTAGTATCTTGGAAAATAAAGCTTTCTTGATTACACTTAAGGGTTTCCGGTATGCTGTTTGATGCTGTTATTGGGACTGGATCCTGTGCTTTTTTACACCTTAGTCAGGACTTTTGTATGCGAGAAAAAAATCATGTTTTAAAATATCTATTGTTAGTTGATGAATGTTCTGGAATCACAAGGTCAGAAGGCATTTCTTGGACAGTAGGTTATGTATCCATCTTCACCAGAATGTTCAATAGATTACAACGTCCTTTTTTTGAAATTTGAAGACTATTATTTCTGTACTTTAGCCCTTATTCTCTGTATATCTTTTTCTGGTAAGTAAGCTGCTGTGTTCACCGTCTTCACATTATATAGCTGCATGCCCATTTGTCAAAGCACCTGTTATTAAGCTTTTACTGAAAGGTTGTTGGTTATAATAAATATAGTAAGTGTGAATGAATAACTCAGCTGTATTATTAGAAATAGAAAAGATTGATATGTGTGTGTGTGTGTGTGCGCGTGTGTGTGTGTGTATTTAAAATACCTTGATTGACCTATAGTAAAGCATCATGCAATTGATGGCTCCCAAGCATGACTGTATTTAGTTTTAATTGAAAATTCCACATATAAAGAAGCTAACACTGGGGAGTAAACATTTTATCAATATGTTACACAATTATGAAACAGACTACTTTTCTCAATTTATGAGATTAACACCCTGTTTAAGATTCTTATTTCATATAAAAATTACTACATGTGATGTTTTTTCTTCCTCAAATTGTGTTTTATACCAGCTGATATGTTAGCAATACTCTGGAGAGTAAGTTATCTTAAAATGGTTCTAAATTATGCATGTAATTGCAAATTAAACAGTAGCCAATTGCCCACAATATCAGCTTGACTGCTTTTGTAACTTTCTGATGATTTAATTCTTAGAGATGGTTTAATCTGAATGTTGCCAAGGTAAACAAGGGATTCTCTTTCTCACCACCCCCACAGGTTTTGCAAAAAGATACAATTCAGATTAACATTATAAAGTGATTTTTTTGTTGTTGTTAAAGAGAATTATTGTAAAGAGAATCCATGACTATTTAACAAAAGGTAAATTTTAAGTATATATCATTTGCTTCAAAAATTTATTTCATTCAGTTCAAAGTCCCTTCCATCTAATAAAATGTAAGCTTATAAACAAATAAATGAGCTATGGTGTGAAGAAGTACAAAGGAATGAAGATTCCTTCTAGGTAGATAAATGAGATCAGGATAATTTTTTTTAAGAAATATTTTTAAATGGATCTGGATTTCCTAGGTAGAATTTTGCAATGAAAAAAATGAGGAGGCCGAGAGTCTAGTAATATTCCAAGAGGTGGAAACAGTAGGTTTGGAGAAATAAGATGGGCTAGGGAACAACTTCAGTTCAGGTTGGCCTTAATCTTAACTTCTTGAGGAGGACGCGCGTGAACCAGTGGACCTAGAAGATAGATTGATATCCTATAGGAATTATCAATTAAATTTAATTAATAACCTGCCATGTTCTGGAAGGGATTGCAGGCCCTTTACAAGAATTCAGAAGGTTTTTTCTAAGGATATTTTTTATTAAAAACGATTTTTAAAATTATTTTTTTAAATGAGGATTTGGATTTATTCTGCTACCAGTGGAACACCATTTCGAGTAGACTCGAAAGAGGGCTGTTTCTCACATTCCTATAGATAATTTTCTAATAGTGTGTATGGATGAGGTCGAAAAACTGGAGACTTTGGCTTTTATGGAAAATCAGGTGCCCTGACACCTTTTACTGAACTGTTGACTGCAGAAGAAACAAGTTATTTAAAATAATATTTCATACTGTATTCTTGTGACACAGTTTCTACATTTGCAGTTTCTACATTTGTTTGCCTGTTTCTGGCCAAAATTCTATCTCTCTGCAGCAGTTTCTCTTCTGAAGGTGTGGGAAAAAATACCATATTGCTATAAACTAAATTGAGAGTAATTTACGGATGTAGTGACTAAATAAAATTTGCCGGACTCAAATTTCTGACTGAAGAAATAACTGGCCTCATATATGCTCTCTCATTCAAACAACTAGAAAACTGGACAAAACATATGAAACAAACTATTTCTAGGGTTTGTATAATAGGCATTTGGGATTGTACTAATGGACAGAAGTGAAACAAAATAAGTGGCTTCCTATCTGTAAGCACTTCTCAGTCCAAGGCATAAGGCTTAGGGAGACCCAAGCAGAATGTGGTGGTTTTGCAATGTTGAAGAGAGAGAGATAGGAGTTCAGGGAATCTGTAGTCACTAAAATTTGCAGGATAGATTACCAGAGCAGAGGGAAATGTAGAGAAAGAGTTTTAGAACTCCTACTCTTTGTAGGAGTTCGCGTCTGTCTTTGGCTCAGTACTAATCTACATATTTGTAAGGTGAAACTCTAAGAAGCCAGGCAGAAACAACTCCCATGGTGGTGCTATGAGTTGAACAATTCCCAGAGCTTAGACAGTGCTGGCGTATGTGCAAATTCCATCCAGCCATGGTAGACAGACCTCATTAAACACATAGGGAATGCATTAGTAAAGACCTCAGAAAAGTAGATTCACAGTATCAGGGCCAAACTAATCCAAGAGTAAAGGCTGCTCTATTTCTACCTAAGTTTCAAAAGTAGACCTTCAAAGAATTAGCTGTTCCACAAGTAACCATGTTTAGCATATGGTTAAAATTACTAGTGATGTGGAAAAGCTGCAAATCAGTTGATAGGAACTGATCCAGAAATGAGAAAAATAATGAAATTAGCAAAGAATCTAAACAGTGATTTTTAAATATTATAAATTATAAATACATTCAAAGATGTAAAAGAAAACATCAACATAGTGAGAAAAAATAACTAAAAAATGAAACTTCTTAAGTTAAAGGATATGGTATCTGAAGAAATTTCCCTCGATTGGCTTAACGCAAGAGTACAATACTTAAAAAAAGGATCAATGAGCTTGAAGACATTACAACGGAAATGATCAAAACTTAAGCACAGAGAGAAAACACTAAAAGCACCAGAACCTCAGCAACCTATAGAGAACAATTATCAAGCAGTGCCATGTAAGTACAATTAGAATCTAAAAATGAGAGAAGAGAAAGATGGAGTTAAAAAAAACCAAAACTTTGAATAAATGCAACCATTTTCTGAATTTGTTAAAAACTACAAACCTACACGTGTACTAAGATCAACATACCTCAAGCTTGATAAAGATAAGCCACATCAAGATATATCACAATCTAATTCCTGAAAACTGGTGTGAGGAGAAGAAAGATCCAAAAGAAAATAACCAAACCAGCAGCTGTTAACCTAAAATATTCTGTTAAGGAAAAATATCTTTCAGAAATGATAAAAAAAATAGTTTCTGGTCAAACAAATGCTGATTTATACTAGAAGACTCGGTGTTTTTTGTTTTGTATATATCCTTAAGCTCTATCTTTTTAAGTCCTATTGCGGAGTCTGATACTTGCTTTTTAGTTGTGTTAAAATGTTCTTTAGTCATATAATTGATTTTTAAAAAAATTATTTAAATTAGTTTCAAGGATACAGTACATTGGTTAGACTTCTATATAGTTATAAAATGATCCCTCTAATTGCTCCCTCCCTCCCCTGGCCCTCCACCTAGCCATCATATTAATGCTAACTGCATTCCATCTGCTGTGCTCCCCAACCCTGTAACCAACTATTAACTATTAATTTGTACTTCTTTAACCTTTCACCTGTTTTCCTAATCTCCCAACCCCCTTCCCCTCTGTCCATCATCAAATTTTCCATTATTTGTGAGTCTGTTTTTGATTAGTTTGTTCTTTTTGTTCCTTAGATTCGCATATGAGTGAAATCATTTGGTATTTATCTTTCTCTGTCTGATGTCTTTCACTTGGCATAATATCTCTATGTGAATTTATTTTTTATACGGTGAAATTTACTGATTATGTTATTTGTGAAGACACTTCTGATTCTTGTCACTAGATTGGTTATTGCAACTTTGAGAATTTTTTTTATTAGTAAAAGAACTTGGTTTCTGAGTCTTACTGAACTGTCTTGATTCATTATAGGTTTTAGAGGTGTTTCTTTATACGGCTTTGAATTTCCCACTTAAAATTTATGCTTGGGGTGTGTACAATTAGAATGATTCTCTCTATAATTACAGTTCTTCAAAGTAACTTGTCAGATTTTCAAGATGTAAATGAATGTTTCTTTGGCATTCTAATCCAGAAATATAAAATCATTGTTTGATAACACACAAAATCACAAACTTCACCAGCATTTGTGTTGAAAATATCTTTTGATGCTTCGTTCGGTGTGCACAGAGTTTAGATAAGCACCAGAGAGAAGAGTTGCTGAAGTGATGCAGTTAAATGTCAAACATCTACCGTAATAGATGATATATTTTAGAACTCAGTCTTTGACAAGTTGACTCAGGAGTTAACTTGTCATTACTTGTTCTACCTTTCACCAGTTCACAAGGAGACAGCCAAACTTGTCATCATGGGATTTCTTCTGTTTAGAAGGAACTTTTGAAGTTTGAAACATTCACAGTTCATGGCCGACTTACTCTGGTATTATAGGAGGGCCATTGCATTTTGGATTTACTTTTCACTGATCACTGAATTACTCACCCATAGTACTTGTTTGTTTAAAAGCAAACAGTTTCAAAAATTTTATAGCAAATTTAGAGCTTAATCATCAGATTAAAAAAAAAAACAACTTGAGACTCAAAAACTTAAAAAATTTCTCTGTACCTAACTCCTGAATTTAGCAATAATTTTGGTTAGGTCCAGTGATGTAGTGGGGGATTGATATTTTTCAGGGGAATTACCTGAGTATTACAGTTTCATTTAGACAAATCTAACCAGCAATAGAATACTTTTGAGCTCAAGACGTGAGATAAATGAAAAGACTAACGCATGTAAGAAGTGTTAGAGTAACTGTCAGAATTCTTCAGAAAGAAAATTGCAAAATCTAGAGGTCAGGGCTGCCATAGTGGTGTGTAAAATAAAAACAATAGATAAAGATGTCAGAAAGCAAGAGATGAAGATCACAGGCACGGACGCCAGTGAAGTACTAGTAGCTACGGCAAGTTCAGGAGATGGTAGAAGTGAGCATGGTGAGGTACCAGTAGCTCTCAGAGGAACATTTAAGAAAAGAAACCAAAGGAAAAAAAGGAGGACTTTTCTTTTTAAGTTAAGGCCAGTGTATTTTCAGGACTACGAGTGGTTTCACCTCCCTGCCCCCCACCTCCCCCCCCCAAAAAAAAACCCCAACAACCCAATTTCATGCAGCTCAGCACATTCCTTTCTTTTTGGGTTGACTTCAAAGTAGCCCTCTCATAGTTTGAAATCGAGATTAAATAGCTTTACTTTGCTGTAAATGTACATCAGCGATTACTTTAACTAGTGTTTCAAATCAGTCTTTGTATCTAGTGTAGAACTTTAAAACTATTATGTCCTTGTTAAATGCACTTGCTAATGACTAGAGATACTGAAATGTTTTTCTTGTTTGCCTGTGCAAAGTTTGGGGTCTAGCAGCTAAAATATTCGCAGATGGTATAATGGAGGGCAGAGTGGCTGTTCAGGATTAAGAAGGAATGCCTGTTATAGGAGGAACATCAGAGGTAGAGTGTCCAGGAGGGCTGTTCGAGTTCCCAGCCAAAGAGCAGGAAATATTTATTACAGAGGTAAGGAGATGTAATCTTTTAGTGCGTCTTCCTCGTAGGGCACCGGCAAAGGCGAAGGGTAAACACAGGCCCAGGTCATGAAGGCCTTTTCATCTTGAAAACTCCACAGCTATAGAAGAACAATAATCAGAAAGTGATGTCATTAGCTTTGCATCTTAGGAAGTTCGTTCTGGCAGCAGTGAAGAGTAGGGATTAGAGAGGTGGGGAATTGGGAAAGAAGTCTGTTCAGAGGGGTTTTAGTGACTCAAGGAGCAATAGAAGGACCTGAAATACGGCAATGTTGGAATGAAGAGGAGGCAGAGTGAATATGCCAGGGGACTGGAACCAACAGAATTTTGTGACTGAGTTCATGAGGAAGTGGCAAGGTGGGCAGTAGGGAACCAATCTACAATTAACCCTAAATTTCTGGCAGGATAAGTGGAGAATCATAGTACCAGTTCGGTATGAGGAGGCAGAAAGGTTTGAGATGTGTTTGTGGCATACGAAGGTGCAGGTGTCTAAAAATTAATATTAATTCGTGTTATGGTTTATTACTTAAGGTGGGTGGATTTTCAGTCTCTTTCTATGTGTCCTTTTGTTTAAGAAATCATCAGTTCTAAATATTGAAAAAATACAGCCACAAATATTCATTAGAAGTCAAAGGTAATGCTTGCCAGAACAGTTGCAGTTCAGTTTATGCAGAAAAGAATAAAAGGGGTCGGGGAATGAAAGGTGAGACCACAGATTCAGAGCATCTCCTCTTCTCTATGGATAGATGTGACTGTGCCGGCAAAAGAGGGATTGAATGGAAGCTGGTGGTAGATGGAGGGTTTTTCTTCTCATCGGTTAGACAAGGTCACATGTATCTGGATTTAAGCATTATCTGTCTAGAAGTATTTTTTAAAGCAAAATTATAATTCGAAATGCGTTTCAAACTTTACAGAACATTATACATCCATGGGCATACGAAGTTGGATTTCACAGTCTGGCATACTGCAATTGAGAAAGCAGCAGGTACAGATGGTAATGCATTACAAGATCAGCAGCTCAGCAAAAACGACGTTCCCATTATCGTGAACAGCTGTATAGCATTTGTTACACAGTATGGTAAGTATCATAGAGTTTTTATTCAACCCCTGGAACTCATAGTATCATTCTTACAGTTTTTAAGTGGTACCTTCATTGGACTGAATTAGAGCTCTTTCTATTTGCAAGTACGTCAGTGAAAAATAAAAACAGGCACTGCTCAGTTAAATGCCAGTCCTTCCAAAAAACTCATTTAAATTATATAATGTACTTTTACCATTTCCTTTCTTCTTTATATGCATAAAATATAAATAACATATTGAAAGAATCTATGTTATAAAATGTATATAAAAATAAAGACGATTTTTCACACGTTACAAGCCTACAGTAAAGTCAGTCTAGGGGAATGGAATGCAAAGTGCTGCCTAAGCATATTTTTAGAAATGGCAGACTATGGGACAATATGTAAAAATAATTTACTTTTTTTAAGCATGCATACAAAGCACGCACGTGTGTGTTTGTGTGTGTGTGTGTGTGTGTGTTTCATTTATCTGTTATAGGTCATATGTAATTGTAATAGTTTCTAAATTGTAACAGATTTTTTAATAGTTTGCAGGAAAAAAAAAACTTGATTGAGACCTACAGGGTCAGCTTCATTTTAATATGTGATAGTAGTATTTTAGATATGCCTGGACAGTTAAAGAATGCCTTTATCTTACTTACTGTTTTATTTTTCACATTACACTACCAATTCTTTAAATTCCTCCTTTTTGTTGTTCAGATTTCCTTAATACTCTAAAAAGCAGAAATTTCTTAACTACGTTTTTAATATAAAATTTCTGCCTTTAATCTGAAATAAATGCTATTGATTTCAATTAAAAATGTAGAAAAGAGTGAAATGATTGATGTTGTGGTATTTTGGAAGGTGTATTAACTTTGGTTCTAAAATTAGAAATGTCTTTGACTGGTTTTAATTTGAAAAGAAAGTATAATCAGTGAGAGAACTGTAGTGAAACACTGTGTGTTTATTACTCACTTATTGAGAGTCTGTGTGCCAGTTGCTGATCTTGGTACTGAAAATACAGCAGTAGTGGTAAAAAGTTAAAGACAAATCCATGAATCATCTGCATGACAACTGACAGTAAGCTGATACACAACACAATATCAAATAAAGCCTATGAAGAAAATAATATTTGGAAATTTATTGTATGTATGTTAATCTCTTTTCTTCTAGGAAGGGTGTCAGTTTAAGTATTTTACTTATTTCATAAATAATCCAAATATTAATATTCAGATTCATTGTTTTTTAATTATGTCTACTGTAAATATGCATTTAATCACATTCTATGAAATTCCCTTCTATGATAGTATGTTTATATTTTTCTTATTAGCTGTAATCATCTGTTTATTTGACAATGGGAGAAAAAGAAGGTTATCATCTTTATTACTTACTCATTATTAGTTCACTTGCATCTCACAGGTATAAATGAATTGCACACATATTATATTTTGGCAAGAGCATAACCTACCTCATTGAGAATTCTCACATCATGTTAGTTTCATAACGGCATAGAGTCTTTCTGAAGCTGACAGATGATTAAAATAACTCGACTAGCTCCAGTGTATCCAATTTAATGTTTCTCTAGGGAAATCAGAAGTTTCTTTGTGGTGTTTATTTGAATTTAAAATCATTAAGCATTATATTGTTTTCAACTAAATTTCATACATTATAACTACTTTATAACTCTAACACAAGGTACATTAACTTGCATATTAAAGTAATAAAGCCAATGAAAGACTCTTTATTTTATTTTGTTTTTTAATGAGCAGAACATGGGGAAAACCCCAATGTTATAAACATGTAGAATAGAAATTTAATATAAACGTAGAAAATGCCCAGTCATTATAAGATGTAGTTGTTTGGCTCAGAGCCTTTAAAGTCAAACTTATTTTGAACTTCCTTACTTTTGGGTTAAAACTTAAAGGCCAATTTTTTTATTTTTTTATTTTTTGGTATTCATTGTGTCAAGATTTGAACTTGACGAAGTTCATGGTATATTTTTTGGAATTTAAATTTTTTAAGTGAGTTACAGTAGTTAGTTAGTAGTTATTTTAATTTATGTAAACAGTTATGTACAAATTCACATTAAGTTAACTTATTCGAGTACCAACTATCAGAAATTTACTCAACCAGGAAACTAATATCTCAGGAACTTAGTCACAATTGTGTTTTGTGTAATTTGCTTATTCTTGCATTAAGTGGTCATTTATTGAATACCAGCAGAATTCTTCTAGGCAATCTGTAGCTGCTATATACGGAGAATAAGCATGACCCAGCCTTCCAGGAGTTTACAGATTTGTGAATCCATGACAAGTGGCAGACAGTTACATCTCAAGCTCACTAAATTCTACGGTAGAGAAGTTCCAGGCTTGGTACAGGCTTCCGTGTGGTAAAGGGGTAAATTTCACCCAGAGTAGGGGTGATCATGGAGGGCTTCATGGGTGAGGCATGGTGCCTTCCGTGAGTCTTAAGAGAAAATATGAGCTAGTTAGAAGTCATGAATCAAAAAGTGGGTGCCCATGTGCAGAGTTACGAGGAGCAATTGTCTGTTCAGGGAACTTCGTGATGCTCAGTGCGGCCAGAACTTAGTGTGAGGGGGAGAGGGATAGACAGGAAGAGGGCAGGAGGGTTAGGCTAAGTCATGTAGCATCTTGTATAGGTGAGTAAAGTCCTCGAACTTGGCCTTGTCGGCAGTGAGAGGGCGGCATCCAGATTTTCCGGGCAGGATAGTAACACCAGTAGACCTGTATGCATCTTAGGTCGCTCTCTATTGCTGAGACGCCCTGGAGCACTGCACGAGAAGAGCGGGCAGGGGTTGTGAGGAATCGAATGTACTAAACAACAGCGTGTGGGACGGAAAGAAGGGGGAAGTGGAGACTGAGGTCAGGATGAAACTCTATACGACATGATGACATTTAAAAAAAAAAATGTGGTGAGAAAGAAAGGTTCTGACTTGAAAGGGCCCGGGGGGAGGCCATGCCATATATTGAGATAGAGGAATAAGATAAAGGACATGTTGAGATTGGAAGGTGAGTTAGTGAATGAGGAAGGAAAATTAATTCCTGTAGTTTATTTTGATTTGTCCATATGTATAAGTGTGTGTGGCATGCATGTGATACATGCGTATTAAAATGCATGTGTGTGTGTGTGTGTGTATTTGACATCTTAGAAATTAAAACCTGCATGAAAATATATGTGTAGTAGTTGAAGTGATGAGGTTGGGTAGATAGGGGAGTTGGGAAGAAAAAATTGAGGATTGATTCCTGGAATTATCAGTGAATATTAGATACGTGGAATTAATGGAGGACTGGAAGAGTAGCCATTGAGGAAGGGGAAAAAAGATACGGTATCATAATCCCATGAAAGCCATGAGATTAAGATAATTTTAACAGGGATTCCTTTGGAGTATCAAATAGCGCAGGGAATTCTCATTAGATAAAAACTGAAAAGCATCTAGAAACTAGAATGTCATTGATATTCTTGATAAAGATGGTCCTAATAGAGTGGGACTTGGATACAGAAGCAAGATTGTGTGGTTAAAGAATGAACAGGGATGTGAGATGGTAGAAACAATAAATATAGAAAGCTCAGCTTGGTTTTGGGAGGAAGAGAGACAGGAGACCTGGGAGAGGCGAGGGTTTTTGTTTTTGTATCGTCGTCTTTACTGTCGTCATCACTTCTCCTACTACTAACCACTACTTTTCCTCTTATTTTATATGAGGCACTTGGTGAATTAATTTTAAAAAGGAGATGGCCCAACTGGTTAGAAAGTGAAAGTGGGAACAGGCAGATTTATGAATATGTGTGTGAGAGAGAGAGAGAGAGAGAGAGAGAGAGAGAGAGAGAGAGAGAGAGAGAGAATGTGTGTACGTGTGTGTGTGTGCATGTAGAGAGTTGAAAAAATTTATACCAGAGAACCTCACGTATTGTCAGTGAAACTGGAGGCAGGTTTGTATTCTGGGAACTAAGTAAGGATAGGGCACTTATTGTAAAAGAATTTTTGAAAAAGATACTATGAAGGACTGAGGACAAGGCTGACCAGGGTCTTGCTAAAAGTGAGAATGGAATAGTTTATCTTGTTTACATTTTAAATATTAAAATTAGGGGACAAGCCTTTTCCCCTCTTTGATAATGATATTTAAAAAATTTTTTATTATCTCTCAGATAATTATTTTGTTTTGCTCATCATCCCAAGACAAAAATATGTTCTATTTTTAAGATATCAAAGTGGATGTTGATCTTAGACATTTTTTTCATCTGACTATTATTTTTTTTAAACAAAGGCTTAGGGTGCAAATATATCTATCAAAAGAATGGTGATCCTTTGCACATAAGTGAACTCCTGGAAAGTTTCAAAAAGGATGCAAGAAGCTTTAAATTGAGGGCTGGAAAACATCAGCTTGAAGATGTGACGGATGTTTTGAAAAGTTTTCTCTCTGACACTGACGATGCACTTCTTACCAAGGAGCTCTATCCATACTGGATCTCTGCTTTGGGTAATACATATAAATATAGACCATCATAAGTGCTTGCCTTTTAATGGGATAATTAGATTTTTAAAATCTTTGATAATTTGAAAATTTAACTGAACGAACAATGTACATATGACTCAGACAAGAAATTGTGTAAATATCAATATTTGGTGATATCTATCGCAGAAGAAATTTGTAGTAATCATTGATACGTAATGTGTTATATGTTTAGTTTTCAGTAGCTTCCTCAGTGCTTACTCTGCTCACTTAGAAAGTGTTATAGTGAAGTCCATGTATGCTATTAATTTCTCATTAAGATTAAAATGAAAGGTTTAATGCAAGATTAGTTTTATAGGATTTCTCTGTATGGCTCTTTTGGGTTTTCTCTATCATTCTTCCTCTTTAGAGTATGTAATAATAATTCTTTACTCTTTATTTCCCTAGATTCTGTCTAATGATGTCAGAAAGCTTTGCTATAGTGTAAGAGAACCTATTTAAGAAATGACCCTAGAAGAGTAGTTTATTAAATGACTCATTTAGTCAAATTGATTTCATTAAATCAATATATATTTTATGGATATATTTATATCCATTCAAAACAACTCCTGTTATAGAAATGTTACCACAATAACAACTTTGAAATATAAAATTGCCTTTAATCCCATCTTTCTTAATAGAACTGTTTTGATTTTTACATATTACTTTAATAAAAGTCTTTGCCCCATACCTATAATTTATGTATAAATATTTACTTTATTAATAAACCACATTTTCCATATAGCTACAGCGCTTTAAAAATGATTTTCAATCTTCATTTTTTTCAGTTTTAAAAATTTATCATTGAAATTGTATCATAATTTACTAATATATTTCTCTCTTGCACATTTAATCTGCTTTAGACTTTTTTGGAAAATGACCTTTGAATTTGATTATATGATATTCCTCTGTTGAGAGAGAATTTTTCTTTGAAAATATTTTACTCTAAAACATAAATATGATATTTGAAGGTATTAATTTTAAAATGACATCACAAAACACCCGCAGTTTGAAAAATCCCAAGAATGACCCTTATTAGTGTCTGCAAGAAAAGTTTAATACTGTTATTAAAGCTTTTCACAATTTACTTAATTCAGAAATCTTTTATTTGCTTCCTGGTATTTCTCAAATCAACTGATTTAACTCTAATCACAAGAAGAGTTGACTGTATAATTTTCTGCAATATAAGATATGGAATTATATTACATACATAATTATATCTCTTTAAGCCTTCTTACCTTGCCACCCTCATTTTTGTTTTAGAGATTTGATTTCATTTATAACTATGAAGTTATTTATAGTATATTTTATAAAGACTTATAGTTTCTTTATTGTAAAATTAGTGATCAGAAATCTGTCAAATATGCTTTTGTGGAAGTTTCAGATTTAGTGACAAAAATGTCTTTGTCAGTCTGCCAGCAGGAGGTAGTTGGCAAATGATACCATATGTCAAAGAGGAATGCATTCACCTTTCTCTTAGATGTGAATTCTTTGAGAATTTACTTGAAGAAGGCTTTGAATACTGAGTCAAATAGCCTTAAAGTCCTTTGCTTTTAGTTCCAATGTAGTTCACCCTGACCTGTCAGAAGTGCCCTATGTTGGATCTGACAAGACTAAACCAGAGCACTCTGGGTGACCTCGGAGGAGAGCTCGCTTGGGTCCTGTGCAGCTGAGGCAAAGGACGCCTTACAGTAGTAGCATGTGACCTATTTATATTACACACGATCTATTCTAAGAAAACTGTTAAATTGTCTGATGTCTGTGGCTAGTTGAATAGTTCATCATATTTTCTGTGTGACCTGAGCTCTATCTTACATTCTGCTTTCTAATTGCTTAAGCTTTGTTTTTAAAATGTCATCTATTTTATTTTTGTAGGATTTGTGAAAATAAGCTGTTACTAGTATGACTTCTTGTTATAAGTGTAGTGGTATTAATTACATTTTATGGAATAAATGCAATTGCTTCTATAGTTAGAAACCAGATAACATGAGGGCAAATGTTTGGATTTCGCTAGGAATGAGCGTTAATTCTTAATTCACTTCTAGTATAGTCTCTGAATATTATATGGATGTTTTCCCCTCTTGCTTTTTGAGAGTCATCTACCAGCACAGTTAAGTCAAAATGATGTTTACTTTTAGACCTGATGTGCAGGCTAAATCAGTACAAAAAGATCTATCTGTTGCAGTTTTGAATAGGAGTATACTTCAAAGTGTCACAGAGTTTCTTACCTCCTCAGGGATCATCATGTCCTTTGCAAGTGACAGTGTATTTTTAAAGAATCATTAATGTGCTCCTCACTTTCTGTGGATAGAATAGTTAGGGATAAGCAGAAAATGAAAACGTCTGGTTTTCAAAGGAAGCCGGGAATTGAGAGGGAATATATAATATAAGTGCAATCCCCTTGAGTTAGAGTCAACACAAGTTATTTATTTGAAGAAAGGTCTCTTATTTCTCCTGTGAGCTCGTAGGTTAGACTGAACCACCACTACACATCTTCCAAAGACTAGAACTTGGGGGTTCCTTTGTCTAGTTTGTCCAAGTGTTTGACTTCTTGTGGTTAGGAGAGCGGAAGGTAATCCCTTCTTGTCCTCCTCTCCATGACCAACCAAGTTCCTTCTGTGACAAGTCAGAGGGTCCTTCCTCCTAAAGCCAGAGTCATAGTATCAGAGCCTGCACATAGCTTCTTTTCTTGTCCCCTTACCTTTTCCAAGGAGTTGAAGGTACCAAGGCTGATTAAAATTCCTTTGCATGAATCTGCAGGGTAATGCACAGTTCATAGCTCTGGGATGGTTTTAGATTTAGAAAGATTTTTTTATGATTTCATAAGGGAAAAAAGATCAGAAATGTCATTTTCAAATATAGATAGTGAGATTTTTTTTTTATAGCCAGAGTTAAAATACTTTTGCACTCTTGTCTGGGTTATTAATTGAATATATTTCTGTTAGGTGAAGTTTGATGTTCCTTAAAGTAGAAGATAAAATACAACTCTGGGTTTAGAAAGTGCTTCAGTTTTAATTACAAAGTATAAGAACTATAGCATATAGCCTAGGAATGTTTATGTAAATACTTTTTCATAATTATAGAAGTTCAAATATTTTTCTGTTGAAACTTGATCGTATCACTTAGTGAAATACAATTGTGAATATTATTTTAAAATATTGCTAAAAGGCAAATTTATAATACAGATTATTATTTTAAGCCTGGTGTTTTTTTTTTTTTTTTTTGGAACCTGTAGATACCCAGGATGACAAGGAAAGAATTAAAAAATATAGAGCATTTATACATACTCTACCAGGTGTCAACCGAGCAACATTGGCAGCTGTAATTGAACACCTTTACAGGTAGGTGGATTCATTAATTTTTTAGTTCATTTCAAACATGACCCTTAATAAGTCATTATTTCCTGAATTTAAAGTACTGTGGTTAACCTTGTACATATGACCATGAATCTTTCATCATATCTTGAGTTGTTTCAAAATGAAATTCCTATTAAGCGATCACTTTTATGTCTCTTTATGTAATTAAGATGCATTTCAGATAAATAGCACTGGGGAATTTCTTAAATGAATTAAAAATAATCATGTACAGCATCCTCAGATACATCCAGTGTATAAGCGAGAATTTTTAAACTCATTTTAGAGGGAAGCAGGGGAAGAGAAGAAAGTATAGGGATGGGGATTCTATAGCAGAATCTATCTTGGAAAAGCATTTTCTCATGATGGGCTCTTCAGAAACTCTATTATTGGTTTATACCTAACCTGACTCGAATATGTTGGGGTTGGACTGTTGATCAGATGAAGAAATTTTAGAAGGCAAAAACCTTCCATGCCAGGGCACGTAGTCCCCTATATTTGGGAGGATAGGAGATATATATAGCAGCTCGAGGAATAATATCTGAAGGATGTGGATATTTGAAAATAACCTTTAATGTTAAAACAATAGGTTTGTTTTGCTATTAGCAAAAAGTATTACAAAGGCTTTACTATTAAATGTTACTTAAGGAACATATTGTCGTAGCTTCCTGCATGGATGCGGTGCTCCCTTGAATAAATTTCTGTGCAAACTCTACTCGAAGTACCTTATTTGGAGTCTAGAGTTGGAAATCCTTCACAACTTACCTCTTCATCTTTCTTTGCCACCCACCACTTCTCAGACATGTAAACCTCGTTACTGTAAAACTTATTTTCTTATGGCACCTATACCTTTAGTTTATATATTTATAGTCCTATCTTTATGTTGCCTGTGAGACATTGAGACAGACTTTTTCATCAAAAATTTCAACATGTGACCCAGCTGCTGCAATTTATTATGTGGACATTTTAAACATCGAGTTACACGTCATTATTCTTAAAATTCTTAATTCAGAGTTGAATTTGAGATGACGAGTTCCTTCCCATCTTTCCTTCCTCGTTTTCCTCACCTAACATATGTTTTAGCTTCTATTATGTACTAAGATTAAGATTCCATGTGAACAGAAATATTTAATAATAATACATAAATGACAAAAATAGTTTTGAGTCAGCAGTTCCTGAACTGAGTACCAAGGACATCGTAGTGAACTTCCAGGGGTGCTGCGGGGCATTTTATATTTTTTAAGGAAACAGCAACGTCGGGACAGGCTTTAATACAGATAATATTAGCATAAGACATGGATTTCTAGAGGGGAGATTGAGTCATTCGTTGTGTGTTCAGCTCCAGGGGATGCTTCTGATTTAAAGAGAGATAGGAACTGGGCATGAAAGAAAGATAAGTATGAGATAGGAGAAAAAAAATATTTTCTAGGAAATAGCCGTGCTAGAAGATGAGATGGTTTGTAGATGCCTGGCAGGAGGTGAAAGGCTCTGTTCCTCGTGCAAAAACATCTGGATTTTATTCCTTTAAGTGAAGAATGACTGGTCAGATCTGTTTTAGGATAGCAATGGGATGTAATGGGATGGGTTGGGGAGAGGTTAGACTAGAGGCAGCGAAACTGATTAGGAAACAGCTTTCTTGGGCTTCTGAGGAGAAGGCCTGAGTGAGAAGAGATTGAGCAGCAGAATATGAAAACCTGGGAAATGCTGACATGTGGGGGCGGAGAAATAAAGGAAGAAAAGGAAAATACTATATTGTACCTCCTTTTGCTAGAAATTAAGGCAGAAACAATAAAAAGAGAGGTTAAGAGTACTAAAGGAGAATGCTTTCGCAGAAGGAAGTCTCAAGAAAGTTGGGAATGTTTGATTAGTGTCATCAAAAATTTGAGGTCCGTTTGGATGAGGTCAGGTTGATTTAGCATTTAATTCCATTCCTGCCCTAGATAAAAGATCACTTCCTCCATGACTAACATTTTCTTAATTCCATTCACTGGATATTTATTACACACTACAGAGTGATTAAAGTAGCAGTCGCTGACTGTGAGACACTTAGATTCCAGTAACAAAGGCAGACACGCAGATAAATTTTCCAGGTGTTTACAGCATACTGTGATAAGAGTGCAGAAGTGGTTTTGAGAGGGGTGTCCACAGTTATTACATTCTCTTCTATCAACTTGTAATTCTTTTTGCATCTTGTAAATCATATAGGATGATTGCACTTGCTCCATTTCTGCTATGCCATTTGGCATTTTATTATCAGTTTTTTACATTATCATATATATTGCTGTCATGTTTACTCACATTTTCTTGAACCTACTAGAATTTCTGCTTTTATAGACAGGTGCGCCTACTGTAGTCTTGCTTTATTCCTTTGATTGAGTTGGTCTCTCTTGTTTAGTGTGTATTCTAAAAGTTTGCAAATGTAATTAGGCAAACAAGCAGCTACTCTATACACAGCCAGTGACAAATAGCATTAATAGATACTTCCATGGGTACCACTTAGTGCTCTCATCTCATACATACTTATCAATGTAAATATCCTTTTATTAGGGTGATGGCTATAGTTTTTTGTTTTGTTTTTAATCTCTTTGAACTTGGATTTGTAAATAAGTGCTTTTTCTAAGATCCAAATGTAGCCTCCTGATTGGGAGAGTTGATTCATCGGTTCATTGTAAAAAGTCATTCTTAGTTACATCTAAGAAAAGTATAGTAGTCTTTCTAAACTAGGCATTTACTTTTGGGAGCTAATATCTTATTTTGAATAACAGAACAAACATTCACTGCGTGGTGTTTTCTCACCTGATAATGCACTTTTTGGGAAATTCAGCCCAGCCCTGAACTTTGAATTTGGAACTCTCCACTATGTATCTCCCAATTCACCTTTCTTGCCTTATTTCCTACCTATCGTCATTTACTCCTTTTTTCCCTCTCTCATTTATGCTGCTGTCCACCCAAAGTCATTCCATCCCGTTCTGTAAGCCCACACTTTATGTCTTAGCCTCAGGGTCGTCCCATTTATTAGACATTGTTTTGAGTATAGTGAGTGTTTGCCCTCTAAATTAGCACTCAAGTACTGCTTTGTAACCTTGTAGTAATATCTTCTTTAACACTAGTTTTCTGTTTTCTCGACTAGACCGTTAGCTACTTGGAAGAAAGAACTTGAAATCCCTCCACCTTTTATATCAGAGACTTTCAGTATGTGTATGCTAAAAGAAAATGACAAATGGATATTATGACTTATAGTTCTATAAAATTTTCAAAAAGAAGTGTGTCATAATGAGCTATGCTTTTCTCTAACAGGGTTCAGAAATGCTCAGAAATCAATCACATGAACGCCCATAACTTGGCCTTGGCCTTTTCATCCTGTTTGTTTCAAAACTAAAGGACAAACTAGTGAAGAAGTGAATGTCATCGAGGACTTAATTGATAATTATGTTGAAATATTTGAGGTAAATATTTTTATATCCCGTTTCTTGTTAAAATAGTTTTGATGTTACTGCTTGTTGAACAAAAATACATATTTTTGGATGTTTTTGTTCAGGTCTTTATGCATATTTTAAAATGAAGAGAATGAAGGATAGTTATATATGATCTTTAATTTTTCAGCTAAATTAGCTTTTTAAATTTGGCTGTTCTCTGAAAGCTTTTTTACCATCTTCTGCCTATTGGACAGAATATTTCTATTTATAGTGTTTTTATATATTTTTTGCCTCCTCAGTATGTGTATGCATTAAAATATGTGTACTTAGGGGGTCGTGAACTTATGAATTTACAAATTTGGTAATAAACACCAGACTGTTAAATCCTGCAGTTGAAAAGAAAGCGTTTTAGTGTTTTCTTTTAATTGTTCTTGATTGGAAAAAACAAAAACTCTGAAATGTTATTCTGTGGTTTTTTACTGTCACCTCTAATTATTCTAATTATTTGACGCTTGAATTCGCCATTTTATGAAGTTAATATTTCATGTTTTCATCAGAAAACTGTTAGAATAGGGATAATTTCTTAGTTCAAAGAAGTAAAAATGAGGAAATAAGCCCAGGATTTGAATATGTGGGAAATGTAGGGGATATGAGTCAAAGGTCCCAATATATGTCAGAGGTCTTGCACCATCATTTATTTTTGGCATATTTTGTCATTTAACCTTTTTTGAGCATTCCATTAAGTGGTGTTTTATACAATTACTTGTTTTCCAGGGCTTAGATATACAAGATGAAATAAAATGGGTTAATGTAATAGGTTACTGTTTGTAAAGTTCTAACATTCTTATAATAACTTATCACAATATTACTTAAGTAGTAAAGGGAAAGAAAATGTATTTTTATAAAATGACACAGTTTGTATCTTAATTTTATATAAGAATGGACACCAGAGTTGTCAAATTCTTTTTGCTCTTCCATCTTTTTATTTCTTTCTGTATGTGTCACTGTTTTTGATCAGTAGCAACTTCTGTGCAATAATCTGATGCTGAGAAATGAAAGAATTAAAAAAAAAAGTACTGTGTGGCTTTGCATGCTCTCTTTAGTTTTTATAATTGTACTGTTCCATTAATAAAATAAATGGTTATCTTCATAGCTTTGTTAAATCCAACCTTAACTAAATGGTGGGAATTTCATATTCACTTATTGAACATTTTAGTTTGAGAAATAAGTCTTGTCTCTCAATCTACATAAACTCTAACAAACCAGTCATCTGCCCCTTGTTTATTTAATCGCCTTAGCAAAGGGGCTTCCTTGGTAGGATCTGCAGCCTGAAATGGTATCATATAAAATGTTCTGACCTTGAAGCTCATCTTGTTGGCTCTGTTTTTGCCCTAGGTGTGTGGGCCCACACTGATTAAGATGGCCATTCTCATTCACTTATACTTGTCGGTCTTTAAATTCCTAAAGAAACTTATGTGAGGATGAGAACCATCACTCCTTGTATTTTATTAGAATGTCCCAAATTATATTTTAAACAGGTTAAAGAAGATCAAGTCAAACAAATGGACATAGAAAATAGCTTTATTACCAAGTGGAAAGACACTCAAGTGAGTAGTAATAGTTAGATCTCCAAAGGTGAAAAAAAAAAATATATATATATATATGTATATATATAAAAAACAAAAACAAAATCTTTTATTGTAAGTAAAGACAATTGTTATGTTTATTTTCAAATTTCTATTTGAAGCAAAGTAAAAGTAATGGGCAAAGGGAACCAAGATAAAATAGCTGTGTAATTCTGCAGCATGGTGCATGCATACAAATTTCCAAAGTATTTTAAAGTAAATTTTTCAAAATACAGAAGGAAAAATCAGTTTTAATTTTATGAAGTATCCCTTATAAAATCAGTTTTCATTTATAAAAGCACTATTGAAATTGCCAGTGGATTTCACAGGAAGCATTTGAAGCCAAAAATACTAGAGTAAATTGAAAATTCAGACTCCCTAATGATCCTTTCCGTTATGATTTTGAATATATAAATTATTTCTTCCATGCTTTTGCTTTGCCTGCTCTTGGATGATTGTGTCAGCAGGAATGTTTCTGTGTGATCTAACATATGCTAATTTATGTCCTAAGCTGACTTTTCTAGATTTTTTCTTGCTTTTCTCAGTCACATTACATTGGATTTGTGGGTTCAGGTTGCATTACACTTTTTGAAGGGACTTTTCCTTATTCGATGACTGTTCATTGGACTTGCTTAAAATTGCTCTTTAATACTCTTCTAATACCTAAGGATTTTAGTAGATTCAAGGTACCAGTTCAAACAACAGAAATGGGTCAACTATATTCTGTTTATGAGATATACTCAGAGACTGAAGCTCAAATGCTTATTAGTCAAACCCTAAATTCACCTCATTCCTGAAATATCCACTGCTAACTAGAATAGTCATCAGAGCTATCATTCCATTTGAAGGAGATGAGAAAATGCCTTCCTTCTAGTGCCTATATCCCCTACTAATACTGTGATATTAATTACTGGAAGAAGTATTTCCTCCATTTTGACCCAAAGTAATTAATGCAGCCTCTGGAGGAGTTAGCTGTAACAGGAGAAACGTATGGTTCATTAGCAGTTAGTTGTCTTGGATTCTTGCTTTTTTGGAAGAGTTTCAGTCATGCAGTAAGGGAGTGTGTGAGCCCAGGGGAGAATCTTTGGCAGCATTTTCTGTATTGTTAAAGTGTGAGTACCTTTCTGCCTTTTTATCTTTTGTATTCATATTATAATAAATGAGTCTTAAATGCTTTCTAATTAAGTATAAATAAGCAAAATAAAAGAATTATCTATGAAGTAGGATATTTGGGGAAGGAAAGTCGAAGTGTTTGGAAAAATGTGTTCTTTTGCTTGAGTTTTTCTCTATTTCATCCAACTCTCCGTTGGAGTATTTTTCTGACAGCCTCTCTGTCTTATCCTTATTTGAATTTCTTACCAATGCTTGTGTTTTGGCTTCACCCTATGAGTTTGTAGTGTTTGCTTTTTTAATTTTTAAAATGTGTCTTTCCTGGAGAGTTGTTTATGCAAACACAGTGAAAAGTAAAAATGTCAACTGTATCTATGCTTCCCTAAAATTTTTGTGTAGCATTGCAAGTGAGAAAGAAAAATTGGAAATAAGCTTTCCTAAGTCTGTAGTGTTGGAATAAATAAGAATATTTCTTCAAAGTGCATTTTTAATGTTTTCCCCACATATTTACTCATTAGGTTTTCCTCTGAGGCAAATTTAACTTCAGAATTGTTTCTCCATAATCTTTTTTTTTTTTTTTAATTAGATGATGGATATTATTTAGTTACACAACTTAAGAGAGTTTTGGAAAAAAGTTGCTCAATATTTTTCATAGATTCACTTGTAATCTCCACATTATTCTTTGTAATCTCCACAGTATGCTGTCAATCTCCCCACAGTGATTCCTTATGCTTATTTTTTTTTCTGGCTTGTATCTTCTTCACTTAGTATGCCTTCTCAGGTATAGTAGTGACCCAAAATAGCACTAATGCTTGGCTAAAGATGATTAAAAACATATCTTTATTATCTGCTTTTTTTCTTCAATGACATAATTTTTTTCTTGCTAAATATATTTTCTCTATTTGTTGTTTTAGTACAACTCTGACTTAATTTATCCTCAGTTTTAAATTTTTGGACAGATCATCTCTGAAAATTTAGCAAGACCTATTTTCCCTTTTAATTATCAAGATTATGCCCACACTACATCTTAAAGCAGAATTACATATGGCTCATTTTACCTTCTCATTTTGTTTATCCTGTTCCATGGTGATGGCTCTGAGAACTTCAGTTGCTATAGTCAGCATATTTTCATTGTAGCTGATTCATGATTTCAGTAAGAATGTAAGGGTTGAGGACTCTAAACTTTGAGTAAGAGATTTAAAAAAGCATCATTGTGGCTTTGTTACCGATTGTGATATCTGTGTAGATTCCTTGTCCTTAATCAGCCATGTTTGCAAAGTGGGTATCATCATGCTCTTAACAGGAAGATCAGCTCATTTCATTGTTATAAAACGCTCAGAAGTAGAACTAGGACTTCTGTGTTAAGTGTCACGTGTGTGTTCTTGCAACATACTTATATTGGGTATTTTTACATCTACCCTTTTCTAGGTTTCCCAGGCTGGAGATTTGTTAATTGAAGTGTATGTAGAAAGGAAGGAACCTGACTGCAGTATTATAATTCGGGTGAGTCCTGAAGATGGATGTAAAGAGTACTGTTGCAAATCACAAGTGTTAGCATTAATTCACATCTTGAATTTTCCATTGTTTCTTATAGCTCCTTTTACATGCCTAATTAAAATCATGACTGATGACAGGATTGACTTTTCATCCCAATATCCTCTGAGAATTCCATATTTAGTCATTTGAAAAGGGAACATCTTAGGTGCTTTGGGTTAAGATTAGGATTTTCTGTATATTCTAGAAAATAGCCTGAGCTTAAATTTTTGCTCCTTCTTAACATCAGGCAAGTTACATACTTCATCTAAGCCTCAATCTTCTCACCTATAAAATGAGGAAAATTACAGTTTTCTCAGTATATCAGTGTTTAATAAATATAACTATTACTACTACTCTAATAATTATAATACTGATAATTATTGTTATTATATCCCTTCCCTTGTATCCTAAACCTTAGCTTCCAGCCTTCCAATTTACTTGAGTGTGGATACCTCTTTTCTTTCTTAGGACTATTAATTATTTTTTCCAAATTAAAAAGATCCTTCCCATGTTACCATTTTCAGTACTTAGTCTGCCTAAGGAAGAATAACAGTATTATTTCAAATTCCTGCTTAGTACAAATACATTCTCTGTAGGAGGAATAGACATTCTGCCACATAGCAGTAGAAATTCAGCTTCAGTGTCTCGTCTTTTGTTCAAGATTAAACAGTATTAGATACCTCTAGACTTTTTCGAGGGTATATTGTAATTGTTAATTTATATATTTTTAATAATTACATATTATGACCCTATGACACTGGTTACCTTCCTTAGAATGTGGAGCTGAACTATTGATCATAGAATTTGCTCTCGTGACTCTTTGGCCACATCCTGTTTCTTATGCTGATCATGTGAGGTTGATACCAGGGGACTTGAGGAAGTAGTATGAATTAATGAGCTCAGGTCTGTCACTAATGTTAGAATTGGTGTTCATAGCCTACGACTTAATTCCATCTATACCTAAATTCTTTAGTAGCTCATTTTAATCTTACTAATGAAGCCATAACAAACGTCATTATAACTGAGAAAAATTTTAAGTACAGTATTTAGATAAAGGACTATTTAGTTTCATCTTACAACTCCACATTCTCTTTAAAAACATTGTAAAAACTATACAAAAATAATCATTAACATTTATTTAATGCTTAAGACTTGGGAACACTCTTTGTCTCAACTGATCATTACCTCAACCCAAAGAGGCAGATAAAGCAGGTAATGTTTCAAGTTTATGTGGCTAGAAACTGGGAGTTAAAAGAATGAAAGCCAGAACTCAAACCTGGATCATCATATTCCAAACCGATGTTCATTACATGGGTTTATATGTTCTTTAGCATAATGATTTCCAGCGTCTCCTTGGTGGCGTTCTAGGTGTTCTGACGAGGGGCCTTGGGTTTTTCCTGGGACAAGGAGTGGAGTTCCAGTCTTCCTTTCCTATGTCAGCCTGAGCTGCACTCCCTGCTGACTGTTTCCCAAGTTTGGTTGATCAGTAATTTATTATTTTAAGAAAGAGCTAATTTTTTTTTTTTTAATTTGAAGTCATTCCGTTAAATAGCATCATTGAAATGATTCCTCTACTAATGTTTCTACCACTTGAGATTCACATTTCCCAGACACTTTTTAAAAAGTTTATACTGTTGCCTTTACTAAATGGAAAACAAGGGACTTAACTTTATAATTAATGTATTTCAAAGAAATCACTAAATTCCACAAAATTCAAAAGATAGACCATATGAGTTACCTGTTATGAAAAATAATGTTATTTTTATATGTGCAATAAGCTTATGCTCAGTAATGGGACAGGAGAAATGGAAATAAGCACATGCCCTTTCTAAGAAAAATTTTAAATAGGTTCATACTTTTACAGAAAATGTGCAGTTAGGGTAGTTGAATGCTTGAAGCATATTTGTTTAACATCATAACTAAATTCTAATGGAAGAAAGCCAGCTTGCTTTTAGCCAGCATGGAATGAAGATTGGTAAAAACAAAGGCAAGAAGAAACAAATCAAAAATCCCAAAAGTTCCTGAAGAAAATGGTGTGCTCATGCAGCGGCCTGAGGCTTTAGAACTCCTGTGGAGTTGGCCCCCAGGCTGGCACTGCAGACTCTGCCCTATACCCTGAAATCCTGGTTCCAGCATACTTCGGTGTCCCACCATCTGTCGCTTGGCATGGCAGGGCACACCACAGACCACTGAAACTCTGGGGCTTTTGGCATGGTGGACAGCAGTCAATGTGTATAATGTAGGCGTCCGGGCTGAATAAACCAAGTCACTCTGAACTCTTGATTATAGAATGGACAGGTGAAAAGTTTTATTCCTGGAAGACCATTGGATTTGCTATTTTGTAACAGTCTTTGTGTGACTAGGTATATTCTTCCCTCCTGAATGATCTAATTGCTTAGCATGTGAGGAAAAAATTTTGTCCTGACAATACTATGTCGTAATATCTTTTTGCACTCACATTAAAATTATTACGTTTTATGGAGAAGGTCCAAACAGGCTGTTTTTCTCAATTGCTTAGAGAAGCTAGTAAAATATGCCTGAAAAAACTTGAGGAATTATAAGATGGTAGATTGTAAGTGTTACACTAGGGCAAGTATACTTGCCTTAGTAAATGGCTATGTCAATAATTGACGTATAGCTTGACTAAATTTTGTCTTTTTTTTTTTTTTTTTTTTACAGATATCACCAATGATGGAAGCAGAAGAACTAACTAATGATATACTAGCAATAAAAAATATTGTTCCTACAAAAGGTGATATCTGGGCCATATTCGAAGTCATTGAAAATGAAGAGCTAGGTATGTGATTTTCATGCTAGAGTTTCTTAAATTCCTTATAGTATGAAGAAATAGTGTATTTGTGATGTTATTACTAACATTTTATGTTTTTTTCTAAAGATTAACATTGTGCATTCCCTTCTACCTTATTGCATGTGTTGATATGTTATTGCCACTTGAGTTTGCCCTCTTGTGATTTTACTCATCAAAATAGATTATTTATTGACTCTAAAAATATGGTGCAAAGCATTAGTCATTTGTGTTTCTGCCTCAGGAAATAAGGCCTGTGTTTATAAGGACAGACAGTTTGATTTGTAGCAATATTTAAATGTCACCACCACCATCTACCTGATTCCTGTATGCTACTGACTTAGCAAAAACAAAGAGTGTTGATTTAAAAGATTATTATTTTAAAAAATAATTTTGTTTTAAGCCTATCAAAGCTTATATTTTGGCTTTTTCATTTTTATCTATCTTTAGTGGAGTGTATCAGATATTTTGTCTTAATTTCCAAGGTAGAAAAATAAAAAGAGCTTTGAAAACACCTTGACTACCCCAATAATAAAGTGCTGAATAAGCTTAACATTCTAATGACACTATTTGGTTTTAAAGGCCTCCAGGGGTGGGGGGGGGGATGCAGAATGTCTTTGTGCCTTGACCATCTGTCTAGCTGATACCTACTAAGGTCTTGGGACCCTTTCAAACACAGCTGTCAAACTGCCAAACGTGAAATCTTGCCACCTGCAAACTCAAGATAAAAATTAAAATTCAACATTGAAATACCCCATCGCATATTATTAGGAGTGTTAATCAGTGTTAGAATGAAATGGGATTATCAAATACTTTGTCTTTCATCACTCCATCTTGATGTTTTCGTTCCTTTGTATCTTTTTTTTTTATGCACAGCTCTTTAAAAAACAAATTTGTATTAAAATTTGTGTTTCAGTGTTCACTGTGAAGATTCAGTGACTCTGTGCTTTGGTGTGAGTTCTCACTGTGTCTCCGTGGTCAGGCTCCCTCTTCTCCAGGCAAACAACTCCTGCGGTCACCACCACCCCACCCCCACCCCCACCCCCACGTCCGATGGGTTTGCTTCAGGCTTTACTTTACATGTTTTTCTGTGGCATTTATTGTTAATGACCATTCTTTTTTTTCAGTGGTCCTCACTCTGTTTTGTGCTCTGGTCCTGGCCCTCTATTCATTTGATCTCATTGTCAGTTTTTCCTCTGTCTTTCCTCTAAGCAGTGGGTTTCTGCTGCTCCAATCTCTTTTGCCATCTTTTGTCATTTGACGTATTCTTTATAAATAAGCTCTTTGATTCTTTATGTTTGACTAATATGTGTGAGCTAGTGTTCCCCAAATGTACCTTTTCTCTTCCTCCATCTGGCCCACCAGTGTACCTCCTTTAAAACCCAGACTAAGGGTTTTATTGTTCTTTGTCTTACTTTTTTTTATGGTGCCCAGCACATGGGTGTATATTCATCTCTCTCAATGAGACCTTCTCAGAAGGAAGGAGGGACTCTCTTTTTTTCTATCTCTAGTGTCTGGCACAGTGCTTAGTACATAGTTGACATACAGTTAAAATCTTTTACTTAAGTGAAGCACAGTTTTACATTACTGTATGGTTCAATGGTGGTAGAGTCTTGATCTTTTTTGTTTAATTTTAAGGAAAGGGACTGGGTTAACAGCATTGCATTTTGTGAGTAGAAGATGACTGTCAGCATTACTGCCAGAAGTATCTTTCTAAAACAAATAAAATCATATTATTCCACCATTAAAAACTCTTTAATTATTTCTCATTTTCTACCTATCCTGTAAAATCTAGTTCAAATGACCTTCCTCCATGCTGATACTTAAATAAACATAGTTCTCGTTGATTATTCACTTACGATCTATAGTACTACATACTGTCTGACTTATAGAGTGGTAATGTGTGTATATTTGGCCCTGCCCTAGACCACATGTTCTTTAGGACAAGGGTCCCTAATCCCCAGGGCACAGGCCTGTACCGGTCTGTGGCCTGTTAGGAACTGGGTCACACAGCAAGGGTGAGTGGTGGGCGAGCCAGCAAACCTTCATCTGTATTTGCAGCCGCTCCCCAGCGCTAGCATCACCGCCTCAGCTCCACCTCAGATCATCAGGCATGAGATTCTCATAGCAGCACTGGTCCCTGGTGCCAAAAAAGTTTGGGGACAGCTGCTCTAGGTTATCTCAGGAGTAAAAAGGGAACTTTGTAAAATACTTATTATACAAAATGAGCATTGGATATGAGAGGGTAGAGAAGTATTGCTTTAAAAAGGACAGACACCTAAAATAAACCCAGCACTTCTGGTTCACTAGCTCATTTAACCATTTATCTATTTATTTATTTATTTATTTATTTATTTCGGGTCGCCACCTTACTTGGAGGATTTATATTTACATTTACATTAGAAAAAGCACCAATTAATTTCCTGCTGACTGTCTTCCATCAACTATGATCTTGTAACTACCAATACCTTCACTTTTATCTTCTTTTTATATTTCGCTTTATCTTCCCTGCATGTTTCTAGAAATAAAGCTTTTAACATTTCAGAAGGTCAACTGGAGCCACAGGTTCCATCTGCTTCAGTAAGCCAATATAATCATAGGAACCTTTGTTGCTTTTCTAGCTTTGTTCCTTTAAAAGCTGTAAAAATCATCTTAGTTTTTTCCTCTGGCTATTTGTGCTTGAACAGTTGACCAACATTAAAACCATGCCAAATTTGAATTCTGAACTCCATCAAATGTATTCTTGCTTGATACACATGGGGTGTTAACTTTGATTATATATTTGAAAATTCACAAATCAAAACCACTTGAGGCCTCCTAATCTTTTTATAGCTTCATTAAGGTAACTTTTTTTTTTAATTAGAAGGAATCAAAAAAAAAAAAAAACCCCACCTCAATCCAATCTACCATCTGTGATGTACAGTTACATGCAAGTTGATAATCTGTCATTTTCAGGATAAGCATTCCTTCATTTTATTTCTGGATATTCTGCAGCCCTCTCCTAACTATATGGAATTCCTTCCTACTCTCATCTGTTCCGCTAGTGCCTCTTGGTTGGGAGGACCAGTGGCCAAAGACATAGAGCTCCGATGCTCTAACAAGGGGATATGCTGAGAAAACAGGCAGGGAGAGGATGCCCACCCGAAATCCAGGATTCGTTATTCTGCCGTGGATATCCTACAAAGTAAACAAACAAACAAAAACGCAGATAAAGAACCACACAGGAGACAATCAGCTCTCCAAAAGCTGACCAGGGCTCGAGGTCTGCTAGTGGCTCGTAATCCACAAGCAGGAGCCACTCTTTATGTGCCTGCCACATGTGGTACATTTATCTGAGGAGCAACAACCCGCGTCCCTCAGGTTCGGAATGCATCTATTTTATGTGCTACCTCAGTTAACAAGATATTTGTAGGATATGTTCCACATCAACGCACTGTGCCAGGGTAGTGAGAGGTATAAAGGTCTAAAAGATGATATGGTAAATGCCCTCAAGCAGCGGTCCCCAACCTTTTGGCACAAGGGACCAGAGCTCCTATGAGAATCTAATGCCTGATCATCTGAGATGGAGCTGAGGCTATGATGCTAGAGCTGGGGAGTGTCTGCAAATATAGATGAAGCTTCGCGCACTTGCCTGCTGCCCAGCTCCTGCTGTGCAGCCTGGTTCCTGACAGGCAACAGGGGACTGAGGGGTGGGGTAGAGAGTGGCAGAAGGGTGGGACCCCTGATCTAGTGTACTCATTAAAAAAAGTTAATATAATATCCTAATTATAATGTAAAAATAAGTAGAAGAAATATATAATAAAACATATAAGTGCTGACAGACTCCTATATAGTCAAAAATAATGAAAATAAATTTTTACATCAATATGGAATTACCATGCATGTGACAGCTATACATACACACTATATATGCATGCCAATTTGTGACTCTCATATCACTAGAAGCATTGACATTGTTGGCAAATGGTGTCTTAGGCCATTACGACTTCTATAACAGAATTTCATAGACTGAGTGGCTTGTAAACAACAGGACTTTATTTCTCACAGTTGTGGAGCCTGGGAAGTCCGAGATTAAGGTGCTGGTAGATTCAGTGTCTGGTGAGAGCCAGCTTCCCAGTTCACAGAGGGCTGTCTTTTCTCTCTATTCTCACAGGGTGGAAGGGAGCTCTGTGGGGTCTCATAGGGACCATAATCCTATTCATGGGGACTCTGCTTCCAAAGGCCTGCCGCCTAATATCATCACATCAGGGATTAGGTTTCATTATAGGAATTTGGGGGAGGGATGGTGGTGGCAGACATTCAGACCTTAAGCAATTGGTGAGCAATTCTTACAAAGTTCTGACAAATCACGATCTTTTTTTTGCATATATGGTAATCAGGTTCATGAGGAAAAAATGTCATATTAAAACTATATAAAATATTTTGAGAATTTATATGTAAAGCTGAGTTAGATTCTAGGTTCAGTTAATGTATAAGTAGGTTTTCCTCTGAATGGCTGGTGGGACATTTGAAATTTGTACTGAATAGAGAATAAGTCTGTCTCCGTGTCATTCTTTGAAAGATACCAAGCATCCTTGACCCACTGCTGCCAATCATTAGGACAAGCTGAAGCCCACCCTAGGAGAGGCTGTCACCTTCCTCAAGAGCTTATCTTCTAAAGTGTGCTGTTATTTTAATGCTTTGTCTTAAAACTGAACCTCTCTGCGGATCCAGCCCCATATCCTCTAGGTCCTTCACTTGCGGAAAAAAGTACTGTCTGAGGGGCTGCATGTAAGTGGGCTTTTCAGTCGAGAGGTTCAAGTTTGTCAAACACTTTCCTATGCAGCAATATCATAATGAAATGTTTTCTTGATTCTTCCTCATAGCTACAGTGATGTAGAAGATCTGTTCATTTTTAATCAGGATTCTTTCCAACCTTTCCTTTGATTGACGCAGAACGTGCTGTCAGCCTCTGATTATATGGATAGAACCGAGAAAGGCTTGCATAGCTCAAAGTTTGGCACTAAGAATTTAATTATTGGGGAAGTCATAATTGTCTCAGGAAATCCTGTGTCATTACTGCCAGAAATTTAACGACAATACCTATAATTTCAAGTGAAAAATGGATAGCTCTTTTTAACTAGATTTATTCTATGAACATGATTTTAAACTATTAATATTGTGATTTACCTAGCTAAAGAGTCACCTCTCTAATCTAATCTTCTTAAATAATTACACTGAATTTTCAGCAACTTTTATGCTATAGATAGTATGCAAATAAGTTATTTACTTCCAGTAATGCCCTAATGCCAAATGACTTTCATACCATATAATCTATCATGACAGATGGTTGTAAATGTAACTATAAATAAAAACTTATTTGTAGGAATTTATATTCCAGGAATGTTTGATGACTCAATTTTTCCTGTTTCTTATTTCTTAAGGTGGACTTTAATGTCATTTTATGATTATAGCATTGACAGTCTAATAAACATTTATCTTTTTGCCCTACTTTTCAGCTCTGTTTTTATGCAGAAAGTTGAACCTTCAGTATTTTCATTCTCCTGGAGTAGTTTATACTATGAGGCCGAGGGGGGGGGACTTATTTTTTGAAAAAATATATTTTTGCTTCTATATCTGCTGTGATATATTTTAGTATAACTAAAAACACTTTAGAGCTAGCACTATAGTACCTGCTTTCATTAATGACCCTCTTTAATACAAATGCTCTGATATCTGGAAGTCTCATTACCAATTTCATCTTGTAATAAAGAAGGCTAAGCTTTTATTTCGATCCACATACTGTTTTTCAGTTAAGAATATCTTTCTCACCGCTAAGCCAACCGTAGTATCATTGGTTTCCTGAAATGCAGGATGTTGGAACTATTTTGCTATTATTTCCTGCCACCTTCTCACTAAGGATGGGAAAGTGGGGGGAATAAGCAAAGGGGAAAGACTGAACTGACATCGTTTCACTTTGCTTGTGTTACCATTTTCAGTCCTCAAAACAAAAAATCTTGGTAAGTTGATACTTTTCCCCAAATTACATGTGAGAAAATCATCATGTGGGGATTTCCATATTGCCCAAACTAAAACTAAGTGTAGTAGTTAAGATTTAGAGCTGTAAAGTCAAATAGATTTGAGGTTCAAATCTCTGCTCCTTACTTGAACTGGCTGTTTGACTTTAGGCAAGTAGCTGAATGTCCCTGATCCTGGGTTCCCTCCATGTCAAGCGAATAATAGCTAATGAAGAGTGTCCTTGTGAGAGTTAAAAGTGACGACTGCTGCGACGTATCCATATACATAATGTCTGAGACACAGTTGTTATTCCAGAAATGGCAGCTGCTAACAGGATCCTTGTGCCCCAGAGTTTGCCTGTAATAGAACCAAGAATTAGTTAACACCAAATGTAAAGAGAGTGCTTAGTCTATAATTGGTTGTTTAATGATGTTATTGAATATATTCCGTATGCTGTACATAAGGATACCGTGACATCTTTTATAGCTAGGAGTTTGTACCTCTCAATCCTTTCACCTTTTTTTGCCCTTTCCTTCACTGCCCTCCCCTCTGGAAACCATGTTTGACCTCTGAACTATGAATCTTTTGTTTGTTTTTTTTGTTTGTTTTTCTTTTGAATTCCACATATAAGTTGAAATTATGTGATATTTCCTTTCTCTTTCTGACTTATTTCACTTAGCATAATGCCCTCTAGGTCTATCCATGTTGTCACGAATGGCAAGATCTCATTTACTTTTTAGAGCTAAGTCATATTTCATTGTATACCTGTACCATTTCTTCTCTCTCCACTCATGGTCAGTGGACTCTTAGGTTGTTTCCATATCTTGGCAATTGTATATAGTGCTGCAGTGAACATGGTGGCAGATATATCTTTTCACGTTTAGGGCGTGTCTGTTTTTGGATAAATACCAGAAGTAGAATTGCTGGATCATATGGTAATTCCACTTTAAGTTCTTTGAGGAAGGTCCATGTTGTTTTTCATATTGGCTGCACCAGTTTATAAGCCTACTTACAATGCACAAGGTTTCCCTTTTCTTCATATCCTAGCCAATTATTATGAGTTGTCTTTTTGAGTATAGTCATTCTGACAGGTGTGAAGCGATATCTCCCTGTGGTTTTGCCTTGCATTTCCCTGATGATTAGTAATGTTCTCTGTTGGCCATCCATCTCTCTTTATTGGAAAAAAAAAAAACACACAAAAAACAAACAAACAAAAAAACTTTATTCAGGTCCTCTGCCCATGTTTTAATTGTATTTGTGTTTTTGATGTTGAGCTGTATGAGCTCTTTATAATTTGGGGTATTAATTCCTTGTAGGATATATCATTTGCAAATATCTTCTCCCATTCAGTAGGTTGCTTTTTCATTTTGTTGATGGTTTCCTTTGCTGTGCAAAAGTATTTTAGTTTGATATAGTCCCATTTATTTTTGCTTTTGTTGCCTTTAAGGGAATGCGTGTGTGTGTGCGCACGTGCGTGTGTTTACACACACACACACATACACATATTGCTAAGACAGATCTCAGAAACTTTACTGCCAACATTTTCTTTCAGGAGATTTTGATTTCAGGTCATACATTTAAGTCTTTAATTCATTTTGAGTTTATTTTTTGTATATGGTGTAGGAAGGTGGTCTAGCTTCATTTTTTCGCACGTATCTATCCAGTTTTCCCAGCACCATTTATTAAAGAGACTCTTTCCCTCATTTCATCTTCCTGCCTGCTTTGTTGTAGATTAATTGGCCATATAAGCATGGGTTCATTCCTGGGCTTTCTGATCTGTTCTATTGATCTTTGTTTCTGTTTTTGTGCCAGTACCATACTGTTTCTATTACTATAGCTTTGTAATATAATTTGAAATTTTGCAATTAGGGAGATGATACCTCCAACTTTGTTATTCTTTCTCAATATTGATTTAGCTATTCAGAGTCTTCCGTGGTTCCGTATATACTTTAGGATAGTTTAAGTTCTGCGAAAAATACTGTAGGTATTCTGATAGGGACTGCATTGAATCTATAGATTACTTTGGGTATTATGGACATTTTAATGGTATTAAATCTTCTAATCCATAGTGTGATATATCCTGCTTTTGTGTATTTTTTAGTTTCTTTCATCATTGTTATAGTTTTCAGAGTACATGTCTTTTGCCTCTTTGGTTAAATTTATTCTGAGGTGTTTTGTTCTTTTTGATGCAGTTGTAAATAGGATTGTTTTCTTAACTTCTCTTTCAAAATAGTTCATTAGTATTATACAAAAACACCACAACTTTACTAAATTTATTTATTCTGATTTTTTTTCACATTTTGCTGGAACCTTTAGGGTTTTTTATATATAGTTTATCATGTTATCTGTAAATAGTGACAGTTTTACTTCTTTTATTCCAATTTGGATGCCTTGTTATTTCTTGTCTGATTGCTGTGTCTAGTATTTCCAATTATAATGTTTTATTTCTAAATACAGCTAGTTCTAATTAAACTTCCTTTTTAATAGAAGACAACCAATTTATGGATTAATCAACAAGTGAATAATAGCTTTGGCAAATTATGGGCAATTATCATCTTTGCCAAACCCTTTAGAAAATTATTTGACAAAAAAGATCGATATAGCACGAAATATTTTCTCTGATTTTATAAAAAATATATATTTTATCTTCTGATCTACTTACAAATATTTTAGGCCACCATAGAAATTCATTCCTTGAATATTTTTTGAACATCTGTTATGTATGTAGTTGGCACTCTACTATGAACAGGGGATATATTTGTAAAGAAGAGGGAATTTGTCTTCAAATGGTCTAGTCGCTCATTATTTATTTATTATTAATGTATTTGTTTTGAATTGCCATCATCAGTGACTTGTTCTAATAAGCACAAAGTGCAGCACTGCAGTACATTATTTAGTCTCATAATCTCATTATTTAGTCGGGAAGCAGAAAATTTTTTTCTGTGGACCTGGAATTATTGATAAGTTCTAGAATGCTGTATTCATAGCAGGGGAGACCAGTATTAAGAAGGATATGATATATTTGATTGTTTTTACTCGTGATTTTATTACTAATAAAATATGGCTTATATATGAGTGTGATGATATTGACATCCTTTTGTCATTAGCATTACTACTTTAAGCAGAAACAAAAATTCCAATGTGCTTTACATTTAGAAAGGTATGAAAGAGTTGAATTGACTTATATATAGCATTGATACTGGGAAATTTGTTCAACATCTTCATGTTAGAGCTTATGTTCTTGCTATTTCAATTATTCTATTTTTAGTGTACTGTGAAAAGGTTTGAATTTCTTTCGTTCCACCATATGCTTCTGTTGTAACATTTTATTAACTGATTGACATATTTTGATCAGCAAAACACTTTTATATGAAGCTTTGATTGTAATTGTAAAACCTTTTTTTTTAACTGTGCTAAGAATTTGTGATGCATTTTAAAACATGATTGCCTAAAACAAAATGTATATGGATGAATATTTATCAAGGAGAAATCTTTAAGAAGTCATTAACTTCTTGCTTTTGGTCTATTATATCAACAATTAATGTATAATATTGCCAATAATATTTATGCTTGATATTTCCACTAATAGTTAAACATAGATCACTTGGTAGTATTTTACGATTATTTTTATATATTCTCTGTTGAAGTTACATTTTATAATTTCATATAGACTATGTGAATATCAACTATAAGTTGTTCACTGCTATTGATCAGAAATTATAACATGCTAATCTTGTTGGGATAAACAAAGATTAATTTGTTACTACTTACCCCTGGACAAGATTAATTTTGCTAATCATTTTATAATTATTTAATTGCATGTGCAAACAGATAGATTTCCAAAGCAAACCAGAATGTTACGTACATTTAAAAGTAGAGTAATATACTGATTTGTTGTACAAAAGGTAGCCTTGTTTCTGAATTTTTTTTAAGTGGTTGAATGACAAACAAATATTCTCATACAGATTTATTAATATAGTAAATTTTGTAATGTGCTTAATGGTATTCTAGGTGTTAGAGTCCCTTTTATGTATTCCTAGTGCTTATTGTGTAACATAAGATATGGTTATGTTTATTGTTACATACAGACCTCTTTAAAAGAGTTTGTAAAAAATTAATAAAAAATGATAGCTTAACATATTATTTGATTTGGTTTTATTTTTTGCAGAGCGCCCTCTTCACTACACAGAAAATGTGTTGGAGCAGGTGCTTCGGTGGAGTTCATTAACTGAACCTGGCTCTGCTTATCTTGTCGTGAAGAGATTCTTAACCATTGACACAATTAAACACTATAACGGTAGGTACTGTTATTTCACATGGCAACTATGATTGAAAATTCAAGTGGTTAAAGGATGATTATTACGGCATGAGTATTATTTGAAAATGTAAAAAAAAACAATGAGTAGCTAAATACAGACTCTGCTGACATAGTATTGTCCAATAGAAAGAAGAATATATGGACAGAAGTACCAAGTGCAGGGGTCAGATGTCCTGGAGGGCAGCACAGTGATAACAACTGGCTAATGCAACAGTATCAGGTTAAAGTGTTTGGAAAGAGCGGTTTATGTTTAAGGGCTTCTTCCATGTTTATGTGTTTCCTAATTTTTAGATAGATGGTGAATCTTCTTCCTGAATTATGTTTACATCTGAAAGTTCTCTGGGCATTCAAGAAGGGCAAGTTAGGCAAGTTCTAAGACTGAGTGCTTATTATATAATTCTCACTTATTTTCATTGATACTGGAAAACATACAAAATAAAACACTTCCTATAAAAGATTCTTACCACTCAATTGGGAAAAGACATTTATGCATGGAAGATTAAATAAGTTAGCTAGCACAGGAAATCACATAAGAAAAAAATCTCTGAACCTGTATGAGACATTAGAAACTTTTATTTTGAAACTTGATTCTTCTGTTGGGTTGCCATTAACTGACAGATACTATGTGTAAAGCAACCCAAAAGCAAAGAACTCAGGTTTTATAAGATGAAATTTACCACAACTTTATAATAGTAATAATAATCATTATTTATTAATCACATATTAACTGAGCTCTAGTAATATGTTAATCACTATACATTATATAACAATTTAATAACATGTTAATCATTCAGTGAGCGCCATACACACCAAATCTCATTTAAACTTTTTAAAGTATCCTCGTGAGTTATATTGTCATTTGAATTATACAAATGAGGAAAGAGAAGCTCAAAGAGAATGAAGTAATTTTCCCCAGATCACAGTTATTAAATGTTGGATTTGAGACTGGATTGGTCTTCTAATTAAAAAAAAAAAAAAAAAAAGATGGAGCTGTTGATACAGCTCTTAAATGTTATAAACCTACTTCTTAGTATTATTGCAGGCTCTCTAGCTGATATTCACGGTCGGTAAATTCTAAACTGTTCCAAGGCTGATCTGACAAATTTCTGGTTTCGTGATATCTTAGTCTGTTTTGGCTGCCCTAACAGACTACGATAGACTGGGTATTTTCCAAACAACAGAAACGTCCTGCTCACCGTCTGGAGACTGGCAGTCTGAGGTCCAGGTGCCAGCACGGTTGGGGTCCGGTGACAGTCCCGTTTCCGGCTGCGGACTCCTTACTGTGTCCTCGCATGGCGGAGAGCAGAGGCAGGAAGCTAACTCTCGTGACTCTTCTCAGGGCACTGATCCCATTCATGAGGGCTCCCACCGTCTAACAGCGTCACACTGGGGAACTTGGAGAGACACAAGCATTCAGTCTATAACGTTGTTTATACTCACACTTAACATAAGAATAATTTTACAAAATGCAAGCGGTGTAACAACTTTATGTCATTCTGGCCTTAACTAGTATCTGAAAATATAGAAGAGTTAGTTATTCTTTTTGCTGTAGGAATTAAGCCTTTAAGAGACCTTTATCTTATTTTAATTTCTTTAATACTCCTACATATGATTTTGACCACATCCTACGTATATTTCTTAGGATTACAACGGCGATTCTCGCTAGTGATATGGATGCAACATGTGTCCATGTCAGAAGGCGGTGGTCCTCAGGGAGGGGCAGTTTTTTCCCCAGGGTGACATTTGACAGTGTCTGACGGTCACAGCTGGGTGGGGTGGTGCTTCTGGTATTTAGTGGGTACAGACCAGAGAGTCCACTAAGCATTCTGCAGTACACAGAACAGCTATGTTAAACAAAGAGTTATCAGACCCAAAATATCAGTAGTGCCCATGTTGAGAATTTCTGATTTAGATGATCTACGAAATCTGTTCTAGCTCTTAAATTCTGTATTTTCATTTTAACATTGAGATAAAGTATTGAGCTTATGAACCAAGTCCAGTCAACACAAAATATCTATAATAGGTTCTCATGCTTTCTTTCTTTTAGGAAAAAAAGGCAAATTTTTGTGTATTTTTTTTTTTAGTGAAAAATTTGCTTTTTCTAGTATTCCTCCAAATATCCATTTCTTCATATTGCAAAATACTTGAAACTCACATCTAGACATAATACCTTAGCTCTTGTTTGAGCCTTAATGGGCTGGCTATGTGAATAAAAATAGACAAAAATAAGATCTTAAAAGGCTGTGATATAAAAGAAGGTTTCGAGCAGGTGGGTGAAGAATAACCAAACAAGGGTACCATTAAGTGCTGTTGATATTTCAGGGTAAAAAAAAATGTACAGATTGAGCTGGTTGAGAACAGTCACATCTGAGTAAAATTTTTATGTTGTTTAAGAACGATAAGAAATGGTAGAGTGACAAAATGTCCATTGGCTCTATCCATAAACCGTGTAGGAAGATTGGGCACTGTAATGATGGCTCACATATTCCTTTATGTCCTTTTTATGGGGTTATGATTGTGTCATTTCTGTTATGAAAGCATCAAACCTCTACAAAGACTAGAAAAAGAATCTTGCATAAAAACTGAAGAACCCAAGCAGTGGAAAGCAGGCGTCAATGATAGTATCAGGGATGTGGATGGAACATTCTCTTGAGTAAAATATCAGTTCATTCTTATGTTACTCTTATGTATCCATTCCTTTAACAGGATGGGAGCTATGAAACATGGCCCTGTCCCCCCCACTATCCCTCCCTCGGTTTGCCAAATCAATATGCAGCTTATTATTATAACACCTATAGTTCCTTCTATCAGGAAATTGTATCTTCGAATAAAAAAAAATCAGGTTTTAGAATAAACCATCAGCAAATACATTAATTGGGCCATTTCATTACAGTAGTTACATGTTTTCATCAAAAATAGGAGTACCTATGAAGTAAGTATTTAAAATACTCTAGTTTTCTAGCCAATAAAATTTTTATAAATGTGTTTAATTAGACCTTGATTTATATTTAGGTTATCAAAGCAAAATAATCTCTTTCATTATAGTTGTTTCTGAATCTGCATGAATTTAGGATTGCCATTTTAAAGAAGTTCTGGCCTGTTGTTTAAATCAATTGGTTTTTTTAATATATATATATAGTTGTGTCTTATAGCAACCTGGAGCTTATCAATACTTCTTATGGGATATACTTTGTGACAGATATTAGGTTGGTTGGATATTCTGTCGTCTTTGTCTCTGTCTTGGCAAATGTCTCCTAAATCAACCACAATGACCATCTACTCCAGAATCATTGCTCCGTCCAGTACATCCACTGCTCCTGAAAATTGGGATCTAAAGGGAAAATAATGAAAGTAAATCAAATGTGATTTCTCTGTCAACTTGTTAGAAAAACTAAAATCATCTCAGAAATACACTGTTCTTCACAACAGAAAGGGAATAATGTTAAGGGTTTCTTTTTTAAGATTTTCTTATTCTAACCTGGGCCAAGTGAAAATTACCAGAGTTTGAAACAAAGATAGTTGGTCGCAACCACAATTTCTCTTAGTAACAAATAACTAATGTGGAAACATTTTTTGAAACACAAAGTAGCAATACCACATCCTTTGCCTCTATCTCCTCGTACTTGATACCTCGTTGCCACATATTTTACTGTCTGTCTACCTATCCCATCACTAACTCTTTCCCAGTATCTACACACATACAACTTGTGTTTCATTAATTGTATAATAGTTTTTTTTAATCTTATATAATAAATTATAAGGATGTCCTTTTGTTTGACATTGTGTTTGCACCACTTTTTTGCTAAATGAAGAATTGTATCAAATATGAGTTTAGGAGTTTAGGGTAGTAGTTAAGGGGTTTTAATTGTCTCAGTTTTTTCACTTTATCTGAACAGTTTAAAATGTAGACATCATATGTAGGAATAGATCTCAAATCACTGAACACTTAATTTCTGCTCATTCATAAGGTAATGAGGTAATATACTTTTATAGAAATATATGAGAATAAATTATTTTCTTGAAAATAAATCCTGTGTTTTGAAAAGCTGCATTCTATTTCTTAGACACAGTTTGCACCATTGTCATTATTGTACTGGGGGAGTTAACTAACTTGAAAAGAAGAAAATAGTCCTCAGATTTCTTTCCTATCCCATCATTATGACCGAGACATTGAGATAGGGAGAATAAAACTTCATTAAAATTGCCATTTAGACTTTGCTATCGCTAACCTTATTAAACCATCTTTTATCATTATCTCTTACATTGAGTTAAGTTTCAACATCTCTATCACAAGTGAGTCATAAATTTATAGCTCCTGTAAGATTCCAGAACGAATAGTTTTATGTTGCTGAAGTCTTATTTTAAGTGCTAAAAATTTTTAAATTACCCCAATAGAATGTGATACATGGGAATCAAGTTTTAATGACCTCAGAAGGAAAGAAATAATTTTAACATATAAGATGTAACTCAAATGCAGATCCCTGTGGGTTTCTAAATTTAGATTGCTGCATATGACAGATGCTTTGGAATTAAATTTGCATTAGAATTGAATAGTTCAAAATGCAACTGCTCCGGGCAAACTCAGACCTGGAAAGCTGAGCCATCATCCACTATCAACTTAAGAAAATAAGAAAATTTCAGCAAAAATAGTTTGAGTCTATAAATCATACTCTAACCAAAATAATTTACATTTCACTCTCCATCAAATCTTTTAAAATCCAAACGTGTAAAAATTGATGGTAACACCTAGTCTACTTCAAGTGGAAATATTGCTTGGAAATTGATACCAGTCTTTGATATTCACTATAGAGTATGAATGTCCTGACTTCTAATATTATAATTCAGTACTGAGCAAAACAATTGATAAGTTTCTGTTAGCACTCTGTTTCATGCAGGAATCTACTGTGGAAAGTTTAAAGGATTGTTAGCATTGTCTTTATTCACAAGGAACAGAAAATCTAAATGTATGAAACTTTACATGTAAGGCAGTAACACAGCATGTGATAAATGACCACTATAGGCCAGATGCTTGTTTCTAGCAAGCTTTGCAACACAAAACAATGGTTCAGCTAGATGGCCAGTTGACATCTTTTCTAACACTTAATGTCTCTCATTCAAGGAAGTAGCCATTTCTTGTTTAGTTTTTATTGTACGTGTTTTTTTTTTTCCATAACAAGACTATATCGTATTCTTTTACTTACTGAAAGTACATGTTGAGTTTTAAAAAATAATTAATAAAACACGTAACTGAGGAAGCTGCTGACAGAATCTCACAGGACTGCAAACACTTTCGTCTAAGTAGTTGGGGATTGCTGCCTAATGGAAATTAGTGTTGTGGTACTACAGACACAGCTTTGTGTAGTCCTCAGTCTCTTGGTTTGTGCGCTTCCTGAGACATTAAGATAGGAGAATTGGAGAAGTTACTATTAGGGGTGAAATGGGGGTGCAGTTACTGGATTCAGTTTTGGATGAGTCGGGTTTTAGTCGTCTTTGAAGCATCCAAGATATATTTCTAGAAGGGAACTGAGGAAATCATGGAGTGCTTTGTTAGGGATGTGGTTTTAGCCTTGGGAGAATACAAGATCATGCACTTTTAATAATGTTAAAGAACATGAGGGTGCTGAGCATTTTAATTTAAGGGATAGATGTATCAAGAGAGGCCCGGCGTGTGACGGAACAAACAGAAAGGTTGCAATAAAACAAGGACAGAGCAATGTCATAGAAACATCAAAGGGGTAAGTTCTAGGAAAAAGAGTATTTAACTATAAAATGGTGCATGAGGTCAAGAAAGGTACCTGGCTTTCTGTTGTGGTGGTAGTGCCGGTGGTGGTGATCGTGATGGTCGTGACCATTACTTATAAGAAGTCTCGAAATATAGAAGACAGAATTCTGTGTTAGATATTGAGAAACCTGAACTGTCATTCTAAGACAGTGCTTTCTAACCTTGTCACATAACCTTTGTGAGCCACAGTTTTCTCATTTATAAATGAGATCATATTACCTATACTCCCTACTTTGGAAAGTTGTATGAAAGTCACATGAGATAAAATATATGAACACTTTGAAGTCCACAATATTGTCTATGTGTTTATTAAGAATATGCTAAAAACTAGACTGTAATATAAAAGAAACATAACATTTCATTACTAAATTTTGTTTTAGAAAGGGTTATATGTAATAATGACGACAGAATAGAAAAGTAATGCTCTACTTTCCATAGTCTGCTGCATTTTCAGTGAAATGGCATGGGATCCCTGGCACGTTTCTAGTCAGTCCTCTAATAATAACTATATTTACAACTTTACTGCTTGTGAATAATTATAAAAGAATGTCATCAAGCTACCAGTCTATTGAGCATTGCTTCTTCAATACAAGTGGCATAAAGGAAAATAGATTGGGGATGGGGAGATGGACATATTTGACTTTTCCTGGGAAGTAGTTACTTTCAAGCAGCTGTTATGTCCAGTTTAGTCTACACAGCTGTAGAACAAAATTTTACTAAAAGGCATTTTGAATGAATATCGTGCGATGAATAAAATAAATCAGAAATTCTCTTCCTCCAAATTATAAAGAACATATGTGTCCTACACAGTCAATATCAAAGGAAAATGTGCATACTTTTTAATTGAGAAGGAATTTTTAGATGTTAGGCTGCAAATGTTGCCAGATATCACTTAGTTGTGGCATGTTTTCAGGAGAATGGAAATTGCCCATTTGTCTCTTGCAGCACTTAGAGTACATGGGTGGGGGTGGAACTTGGAACAAGGAATTTTTTTCAGATAATATGCAGGCCTGAGGAAATAGTCTTTGCCAACAAAGAAGGAAGACACAGAGACATTAAAAATAGATCCATTTGTTGTATATTCCCTCGTCCTTGCTCAGATTATATATAAGGGATAACAGATAGAGGAGATAGCAACAGTTCATAGTTACTGTGCATTTACTGTGTGCCAGATGCTGGGCTGAATGCTTTACATAGACTGTCTCATTTAATTTTCTTATGAGCTATTTAGGAGTACAGCAGGTCCTCAAATAATGTTTCGTTCAACGTCATTTCATTATAATGTTGATGAGATGCATAGGAACTTAACTCTAGTGTATATTAATGAGCCTACGGTAAAATTGTTTTCGTTATCTGTCCTTTCGCTTAAACTCGTAGAACCTGTTGATGATGGTAAGTGAGGACTTACTGTACTTACTAGGACTTTTACAAATGGAGAAACTGGGACATGGAAACATTACATAACTCCCTCAAGGTGACCTACTGGAAATTGGAGAAGCATGCATTAGAGTCAGAATCTCTTCAAATCCAGCCATGTATTCTGACATAAACCACTTACTATACTGAAATGAAGGCTAAATCAGACTTTAGTTTTTTAAACTCTTACAAATTCAATCTATAAATCATCAGACCTTTGGAAGTGTAGTTTTCGTTGTTATTATTGCGTAGTACAGACTCTGCAGTGTAGAAAGGAATGATGTCTGTTCTCCATTAATGAAGCAGTAACATTCAGCTTGCTGGGTGCTAACAAGTATTGTCTGTCTCTCTCTGCCTCTCCTTCCCAAGATCCTCACACCTCCTCCTTATAGCAGTTATTTTATTGGGATTAGAGATGACTAGTTAGAAATGACTGTATTTGTATAAGAAATTAAGGTTTTCAAATGGTTTGGAAAAACTTTGGGGGAGGGACATTAGTTTTATTGTCCCAGTAATATATATGTCTGTTCTATTTAAATAAATGTGGCCTTTTTTTTTTTTTTTTGGTTCATACATGCATTTTTTAAGGACTTTTCTAATTAAAACAAAATTACAACACAATATAACTAAGAATGCTTACCTGTTTTCTCACCCAGTGTTAACTAGAAAGACCCCTAAATAAACTCCAGCTGAACCTGCCTGGTCCTAGCAACTACCAAGAAGGCAGAGGGGTTTATGATTCCCCAGAGATAACTGTGTGGTGGAATTTGATTGAAATGAAAGTCAAAAAGGGTAGTAAATGAAATTGTGCATAGTAGTGTATACCCCAGAATCTTTCTATGAAGGAATTAGATACTTCGAGAGTGCTTTAAATCTTCAGATCTATTACACTTTATAATAATAATAATAAAAAAAATGGATGGTTTCCCAAGTCACTTACTCAATGGCTTCTTTTTAGTATGTTAATTATGCACTGTAGCTGGTTTATTTTTCAGTTAAAAGCAAATGGTGTGCTCATTTTTAAAAATTTGTTATTACATAGAAGTATTCCATGTTTAGTAACTTATATTACATCGTGACTCTAATTTATAGCATGGACCATATAATATATGAACTTATTCTTTTTTATTGGATCAGAGAGATATTGAATGATTATAGCAAGGGGTGTGGCTAAAAACTGCTTATGTGGCATTAGAAATACCAGTGCTCTGACATGATATGAGTTCTGGCCAGAATCTCAAGAATAATAAAGCAGAGATCCTACTGTAAAGATCTGAGTAGAAGAAAATTGAACTCCAGGTACATGCAGGGCATAAAACTGGGATCCTGACATACTGGAGTTGAACTCAAACCTGGACAAGGTCTGGGCAGCAGGCATGGTGGACACAGCCAGCCTGAACTTTGTACTGAACCAGATTCTTCAGGAACAAGGGAGCTTAATAGGCTTTCTGCCTAGGACGAGGTGGAGGAAGTGGAAATATAAGAGCGAGGACTCCAAAGTTGAGGGACCAAGCAATACTGGCAAAGTTCGGGAAAGTGAATTATTGGAAGCCATTTCATTCATAGCCTTCATTTTGTTGCACGCTGAGTCACACATGATGTCCTCCAACATTTGTTGCTTCATTTCATCCCTTAAGTGGTGGGTAATTTTTCTACTTATTTTACATTTTTAGAGCAGACAGAAATTTAGTTGTGACAGGTTTTAGAAATTCTTTAAAATCTTCAACTTTATCATAGGACTTTATATTTCAAAGCTCTTTTTGTTCTTCACTCTTTGACATATATTCCTCTCAGAGCCTCCCTGCTGAGGTCCTTTATAGTGTACACTCCCAGCTTTAGCTAAAATACTCAGTTACATGTGATGATTATTAAAATGAAGATCAACACTATGCACTAGAGACACAAACAGTATTTTTTCCCTAAGCCTGTTTCTCTTTGACCAATGAGTGGTTTACCTAGACACTGGACATAAGATTATTAGTAAAATTTGAAAGGTTTATTAATTTGAACAAACTTCTAAATGAAAAGTGTCCAATCAGAAGGTGTACGTAGAATTTGTCGGCTTAAGCAATATATAATATCGCACACTTCATTGTAATTTAATGCTTTTAAAAATGCTTTACCTATTTCTAAACCAACAACATGATAAACGCCTTTTTCTACATTCCTGTTCTAAATCAGCTGAATCACTAAGCCCACCCAGTATTTCCTAAGTTGCTTACTGCACTTCTGTCAGGATATAGAGCATTGTTTGTTAGCTCATGCTTAACTCTGTTATTTAACCTGCACTGCAAGAGCAGAGACCATCTCCGTCTGGTTGATGCATATTGCTAGTTCCAAGTACATATTACATCCTCAATAATTTATGAAGGAATAAATGATTGATGTAATATGAATTTCTCTGAATACTAGTTTTATGTTATGCTATTTTTTCCTTGCCCTTCTAATTGTATTAAAACATGTCTTCTTTCAAGTCTTTTAATTGGAAAAATGTTATTTTTTTAATTTAAATAGTTGTTTAGCTATAAAATATATTTTTATGGAATTGAATATTAATTTGTACCAGAGGACAATTATAAAGTCACAAACTACCAAAGAAGAAGCTTTTAGTAAAAGAATGTTACCTGTGGCCAGTATGTGTGTTATGAAAACTATCGGGGTTTGTTAATTACCTTCGTTTGTGGTTAGGATCAGTGATGTGACTAATCCTGGGAATTTCTCTTCTAGGTAGTCATTCTATGTTCACATTTGCATTATGAGGAACTATTTCTATTTTTAAACTATCTTTTTATCTATAATTATGAACGTCTGTGTGTGTGTGTGTGTGTGTGTGTGTGTGTGATATATATATATATTTTTTTTTTTTCTGTATAAGGTAAGGTTTTTCCCAAACCAAGGGATTATTAGGTTCAATACTAAGAGTTCTTTCTAAAATCATTTGAGTTATTTTATAAATTTCAAAACTATGCATGAATATTTTCCAGTTGTATCACCTTAATACTATGAGATTGCTAAAGGTCCTAGTCCTGATGGAGTGTCCCGCCCCACATCTTTTGCGGACAATATTTGTGGGCCACAACAGTCTGCAGGATGTGTCATCACTGCTGCTTCACAAGAAAAGCAGAAATTAACATCATAATGACAATGTCATGTCTATTTGGCTTCAGGACCCCTTTTCATAATTCTTTAGTTCTCAGATAGGCAGCTAATTGTCTACATTTTAAAGAAAATATTTTAGACGATTTATAGTGATAAATTTATGCCTCAATGTATAGAAATACAAATTTGGTGTTCTTATCAAAAAGTATTTTTAATATAATTAAAATGATTTCTAAGTGTGGAACACTAATACTATTGTATATAAAATATAATTGTTGTTAAATGCTCTATTTTAGTAGTTTTGCTTTTTTACCCTTACCTCTTTCATAAAAGTCCTGGTAAGTACAGGAATTTCTCTAGTGCCTTAAGAATTCCTAGATTCCTGAGTCAGAATGTCGAGAAAGGTTTCCTTCTTTACCTGTGTATTGGCATTGTTTAAATATGAGAACTGTTCAAAATAAATACATTGTAAGCTGATTATATAATCTTAAATTGCCTAGTAGCCACATTAAAATAAGTAAATATATACAAGTGAAAATTTTACTAATATAGTTTACTTAAATGCACATATCCAGAATATAATCATTTCAACATGTAATCAATATTACAAAATTATGATATTTTGACTTTTTTTGTACTAAGTCTTTAAACCTGGTATATATTTTATACATATAATACACCTCAACTGAAACTGACCACATTTTAAGTTTTATTACCCACTAACTAATTGGATAGCATAGACAGGACTACATATAGATGTAGTCAGTGGATCTATAGCTTGTCCAACACTCCCCTCACACATGGTATTCCCAGAAATTAGCTGTAGGCTTTTTAATGGTAGGAGACATGTTATTACTTTATATTATCAAAACTGAAAATAGAGAAATGTTTTATGTTCTATTCCCAATAAATGAAAATGTACCTAACTTACAATGTACTTTACAGAGAGGAGAGCCCTGGAAAGTATCAAAGAAGGAACCTTGAAAATCAAAGAAGAACCTTATAAAATACTGTCTGGAAATAAGTTTCAAGAACGGTATTGTGTTTTACGCGATGGATATCTCTTTCTTTACAAGGATATGAAGGTATTTGAATATATAAACATTTTTGTGTGGGTGTTAAACATTATTTTATACCTGTGTCAGTGCTCTCTCTCTCTCTCTCTCTTGAAAGTAAAGGCCTGTAGTAAATAAAATCTCTAGTAAGCTGATGATTTCTTTCAGCCTCTGGGACATAACATGAATGTACTCAGGCAGAACACAGTAAAGAACTCCATCTGTGGCCTTTCTGACCACTTCACATTTTCGGGGGGCAGAGAATGACCTAAGTGCTAAAGAAAGGCCTAAAATGTGTTACATAAACCAGCACATAAATCAGCATGTCAGTCAATAAAATTATGAGAATGTGCGATGATCTAAGGCAAAAGTGGCTTAAGTTTAGCTAATGGCAATTAATAAATGCAAATTAAAACTGAGACTATTTTAGTTGACTAAAATCAACTAAAATGACTTAATATGAGTAACAACATCTAATGTTGACAAGGATTTCGATTAACTAAAACTCTCATAAATTGCAAGTTGAAGGGTAAAAGTCACACAATCACTGTGTAGAACTGTTTGGCAGTTTTTTGCTAAGGTTATCAGTACATCTACTCCGTGACCCACCAGCTCTGTTCCTAGGTATCATGTCAACAAAAGCACTTGTTCAAGAATGTTCATATGCAATATTATTCATAAAGGCTGCAACCTGGAAATATTCCAAGTGTTCGTCAATAGGAGAATGATATATTTATTTACTGGAATACGGCTCAGCAGTAAATAAGTGAATACTAACGCATGCCACAGCAACATGGATGAATCTTCAAATTCTTATTGAGCAAAAGAAGCTCGACACAAAATAGTACCATTTGAGCCTGTCCACGAGCAGTCTAAGGTCAGGTAAAACCATTAATGGTGATATGAGTTAGAAAGTGTTTGCCTGGGGTGTGGCAAACGTTTGCTGTGGAATTGTGAAGACAGTGCGACAGTAGGGTACTTCTTAGGATAGAAATAAGTGTTCTCTACCTCGTTTTGGGTGGGTGTATACAGTAACATCTCATGCTTCCTTGAGATTCAAGCAATTTCCACACAACTTTAAATGTAGAATGACAGCAGGACTAGACACCTAGATGTCTCTAGGCCTTTTTATATCGAATTTCAAAAACCCTTGAGTAAACCTGCTTTCATACTTTGTGTGGCGCTTCACTATGTTCTGTTGTGGAGTCGTACAAAGAAAAACCAGACGAGTAACATCTGTTAATGTTACGAAGAAAGTTGTTAGGCAGCTTCCCAAAGCTCTGTGGCCCCATTTCTGAGCTCTCCAAATGCTTTGACCGCTTTCCCTGTATGTATGCCCAGCCAAGATGCTTGCATGTGTGGGCATAAATAAATCTTAATAGCATTCCTACTTTGTGTATTCATCTCACATTCACTTTGTTCAAAGACAGTGGAATGTCCAGGCAGGAGGCTAGTAACACAGTACCGAATTTCGCAGCCCTTATGCCTCTATTAAGAGATCTGTATTATCTCTGCTGCTTGAACTCCCACTTTGTTATCCCATCTAACAGACCCAGCAGGGAGTCTGTGGGTACCAAATGATGTTATCGTTTATTATCATTCTTCAGTTTTTTCAGTAGTGGAACAGTGAACTTTGCAGAATTAGGGCACATAAGAATTTGGGTTATGTGAACTGAACACATCCGATTTTCAGGTTCATGACCATGTTAAGTTTGTGTCCATGAAAGTAAATGCTAGATTTCACAGCTGATTATTCTAGCCGTCTAGATCTGAATCTGATCGAAATTTGTTTTTTGTCAACGGGTCACCACCTTGATCTTTATTAAATTGAATTCCTTAATCCCCACCCTTCTATATACAGAATGTATTGGTTTAGGGTCACTTTTGCGTTGTGTCTCGGCTTAGGGTGTTTAAAAATCAACCTGAAATGTTCAATCCCGTTCAGGGACTGAGACTTCCATTGTGTAGCAGCCGCAGGTTGCCGCAAACAACTAGCGATTGCTAGGTGTAGTAGTAACAGCTGTGCAGTCTTAATAGCAGCAAGGAACGTTCAGGTGATGACTGTGGAAAGCAGAGTTCCATACAGTTCACCTGGATTATCCCATTTTATCTTTGACCCTATGACATTGGTACTATTATTATTTCAACTTTATAGATTAAGAAATGTGGAGCCTACCAAGATAGTACATAACTTGCCCAAGATGACATGGCCTAGAAGTGACAGAGTCAGAATTCATTCCCAGATGTTGAGTCCAAAGGCTCTGTGTAGGGACTTAATAAACAATGATTTTGTAATGTTTTAGCGAGGTGTTTTTTGCTGACAGCATGTCATTTAAAGAGAGTGAGTCTTTTTCATTTAAATAGTACCAAATATTTTCAAATATGACAATCCATACAATTCAGTTTTTTATGGCGTTCACCCCAAGCTGATGTCAGTTTTAAAATCTACCGCAGGGAAGGCTGTTCCAAGAGAATTGACTTTTTCATATGGATTGTTTTTGTAAGTAAACAAGGAATCTCAAATCCCTTAATGGAATATGTTTTAAAAACTTGTATATTTTTGAAAGGATCATCCTGCTCAATCTAAAGTAAATCATATAAACTGGTAGACAGTGATAATATTGAGAGCTTCTCTGAAAAAGTGCTTTTTCTGACATTTGAAATAATTTTTTCCCAGCTTTATTGAGGTATATATATTGTCAAAAGAAAAACAAACACAAATTTGTATATATTTACCTAATACAACATGGTTTGATATACATATGTATTGTGAAGTGATTATTACAATCAAGCTAATTAACATATCCATTAGCTCACATAGTTTTGTGTGTGTGTTGAGAACAATTAAGATCTACTCTCAGCAGATTTCATGTGTATAATACAGTATTAACTATAGTTGCCATGCTGTATATTAGATCTCCAGCACTTATCCATACTGCATAACAGACTTTGTACCCTTCGACCCACATCTCTGCATCTTCCCTCCTCTGAGCCCCTGGCAGCCATTTTACTCTGCTTCTATGAATTTGACTTTTTTAGTGTCTACATATAAGTGAAATATACAGTATTGTTAGACAATGCTTTTTAAGGACACTGAACACATTTTATTATCACAGTGACCTCAGGTTATGGAATTATAGTCTGCTGAGTGCTTGAAAGTTATATTTGTACGTCTGTTGGAATAAAATAATGAAACTGATACTTTCATTTGCACATTAAGACAAGCAGATGAGAGACCTACTGTTTTCCTTTAAGCTCAACTACTATTTTCAACATATGAGTTTATTTTGCTCGATATTTTTTCATGCTGTAGGTCTGTCCTTGTTAATGTTAATGGTTGAATTATTGGCAATGTTAACTTTTCAAATGATTTTTTAGTAAACAACCAATAGTAATAGTCTCCTAACATATTTGAATAAATATGTGGTTCTGGTTTGGACAATTGCCGTTAATATATATGTGCTTGTATATATTTAGAAAATGATTTACTTAGAGGGAGTAAAAATTACAAATTGGAAAATGTACTTAAAGAGACGTGTTAATTAGAGATAATTTATGAATGCTCATTAACAACAAATTAGGGTAATACACAGGGGAAGATATATTTTGTTTTGAGAATTTTCCCTGCACAGAAAATGTTAATTAAAATGTTTTCAGGCTTGATTTACATAAAAGGTGAGACGTTTCGGAGAATATTACCACTACACTCTTAATGGTGTGAAAAAAGCAAATGGGTAAGGGGGGGTCGTTAAAAGTTGCATGCACTAATAAATAAATTCCTTTTAACGACAAGAATAACTTTTTAAGCACACTAATTGGCTTTGTTAAAAACTTTATTTTGAAATATATTGCCTAAAGGAACACATTAGAGACTTCATAACACGCCAGCATATTAAACTTTTTGAAAAATTCTTCAGAAAATACACATCCCAAAAAAGAGAGTTGTAATAAGCCAACAGTAAAGTTTTCTTGCCAAATGGTTTCTTTTTATAGAAGTTTCCATTAGGATCTTTATAGTTCCTCTTTATGCATATTCAGTTGAAAGATTGAAACTAAAAAAGCTTTCTTTCCACCACTGCTGATCTCTCAAATTATATCCTTTTTTTTGGCGAGGAGGTGGGGCCAGGATATGGTATAAAGTAATGAGCTTACATGTCAGGAGGGGCTTCAGATTCTCGATTTATTACCGAAAGTGCTTCAAAATGTAGGCAGTCCTAGACTTAGCAATGGCTTCTTGAAGGAGGACTGCCTAGTTCAGGCATAGAGCGTCTCATTCTCAAACAGTCAAGTCCCATTTTACCCACACTGCCGTAATTGCTTTCTCCCATCCTAACCTGCTGCCTCAGCTGGGACTATGTCTGGGGGAACAGCAGTCTATGAGGTGGGATTGTAATTTCAGTTGTAATCTGATTTAACTTTCGAAAGAGGTGGCCAGGAGTCTCCTCTGCTGTGCAAATTCTTAAGTTCTCTTCTCCTTGACTCTTTCCTGAATGGGAAACTTACTGCTTTACAATGCTACCTCACTGTTCTGCATTAGATAGTTCAAATTCATTAACATTCAGTAAAGTAGCAAGCTAAAAAAGTCACTTCTCAGAAACCAGTCCTCAGTTGGCATAAAAAGTCAAAACTTATGAACAACCAGAAAATGACATTAACAGGAAGTAGAGGCTTATATAAAACTATTGAACTTTACTTATTGAAATAAAATTCATGTAAAGCATACTAATATTGGTTTATAGGTTTTTTTCAGAATCCCAAAGGGAATAATTTTTAAAACTTGGCAAAAATGATTTGATAACTCACCTCAAAGGGTAAACAGTTAAGAATGCATGCAAAATATTTTGGGGCATAAACCATAAAATAATTGTGAAGTATTTTCCATCTAACTATTAATATGTATAATAAAATGAAAATAGCTTGCATAATATGACCCTGACATAAAAATGAACAGAGATAGCAATGGTGCCATAAAGTCAGGCAAAATCCTTAATTGCATATATCACAATTTGTTTTTGATAAATATGCAACCATAAATGTATGTCCGAAGAAAAGCTTGCTTAATAAATAGAGCTGGGAAAATTGTTAACAAAAATTTTCAGTTAAATTCTCATCTATACTGTATAAAAATATACATTCCAGATTGACAAAAAAAAAATTTAAGACTTTAAAAATAGCAACCCTTTAAGCTATATGACCAATTAAATAAACAGCAAAATTAAAGCAAACAGCAATTTGGGTAGATTATTTCAATTAAAAAAGACAAAGCAATTTCGTGTTTGATATGTAAATAACTAATGAAACAAATAAAATGTGGATAAATTGTTGACCAAATCAAAGCAGAAAATTGATGGCAAATACATGAATATACATTTAACTGAATGTCACTATCAGTTTAGCCAAAACTTTATTCTTATTCATGTTCCTAGCCTTTGTCCCAGTGATTCCATTTCTAGAAATCTAGCCATAAAGGGAAAAACATCCAAAAAATTTTTTTTTAATTATCTACCATTATAATAATAACACACATTAATAATAGTGACTAGGAGTAAATCCACCATGTAAATTCTAGGCTTTGTCATTGCTCCCACAGGGGCCATCCATCACCAAAGTATAATTCCTGATCCTCTTCCTGCTTGCTCTTCCCTCTATGTTTTCTCTGTATTTTTCTAACCTGTATTCTCCATGGAAACCAAGTTTTTATTTTATAAACATATTTTCCACTCTTCAAATTTGGCTGCTTTCATAAAGAACAGATTTCATAGTAAGAGTTTGTTTTATAGAACTAAGTACTGATTGGAGCTTCATATTTGCTAAATGGGCTTTTGTGCATTGTCTTAGGATCCTAACAACTTGTCTATTTTGCTATTTCTATGAAGCAATGTGTTTTAAACTTATAATAATAGCTGTAATAATTTCCTGCATGCTTACTATATGCCAATTACTAGACTAAACCCTTTATAGTCATTTTTAAAATCGAATCTGTACAATAATCCTTCACAGTAACCCTTTACTTTCTCATTTAATCCTCATAATAACCCAATGAGAGAGTCATTATTTTTATTATCCCTGTGACAAACAAGAAATAAGGGCCAAGAGAATATGAGGTCACAAACTAGTAAGTAGCAATACAGATTTTCACCCAGGTCTCTGACACTTAGGATCTTAGTTATAAAAGCTATCTGCCTGCCAGTTCGAAACAAGAAAATTTTTTGAGAATTTTGAGGCTATGGGGACTTGTTAATAATTATTTCCATGGCTATTATCTTTATAAAATCTATTGCTGGGTATCTAAGGATAAATAATATAATGTGTGGTTTGATATTTTTTAAATTATAATGATTTAAGTTTTGCTTCTGTCAGACAACTTTCTGATGGTCTATATTCGAGGACTAAAACTTTTTGGAATATTAATCACAGATATGTCAGGATATGTATGGAGAATGTATAATTGATCTAAAGCAAATATATGTAAATTTTTTAGTCTACTTTCGTGAATTAGTGAAAATTTTCATTAACATGGATATTTGAGATAGTTCAGTATGTGCCCATATAGGTTCATAGTATGTTTTCCTTAATTCTGAAATTCAAAAAGTATAGGAAATCACAACGTATCTGGTGGCAAAGCCTGACCCAAACCAACATGAAGATATTTGTCTTAGTTTAGGCTTCTGTAACCAAGTACCATACATAGACTGGTGGCTTATAAATAACGGGAATTTCTCACAGTTCTGGAGACTGGACGTCAAGATCAGTGTGCCAGCACTGTCAGGTTCAGTGAGGGCCCTCTTTGGGTTGTAGACCACCAGCTTCTCATTCTTTCCTCATGTAGAGGAAGGAGAAGGGGAGCTAGCTAGCTTTCTGGATGCTTTTTATAAGGGAACTGATCCCTGTTATGGGTCCCCACCCTCATGACCTAATGACCTCCCAAAGGCCCCACCTCCAAACACCATCACATTGGGGATTAGATTTCAGCGTATGGATTTGGGGGGATACAAACATTGAGTCTATAATATTTTTAGCCTTTATTTAGCTCACAGGAAGTATGAATATATTTGAATACAGAGTGCTACTCCAGATAATGGTGGTGTGGTGGAGTTATATAACATATTGCTTATACATTGTATCTTTAAAATATGAAAAATTATCAATTCTGATATGCATCTGGTCCCAGGTATCTTGAGTACAGGATTATTGTGTGTGTGTTTAAATATACATATACACACATATATTAGCATACATATATATCCAAAATTATTTCAATTAATAACATTGTAATCAAAACAATCTTTATTTTAAAACTTGTTTATAAAACAGTGGAGAAACTAAACAATTCTAAACGCAATCATTAATGTTCAAGGTAAATATAAGGATATTTATAAAAATCTGTTTACTTACCTATAATTTTGTTTTTCTTACAGAGTAGTAAATATGACAAAATGCTTTCTCTCGGTTCAATGAAGTTTTATCTTGGAGTGAAAAAGAAAATGAAGCCTCCTACAAGGTAAACCTTGACAGTGAAGGGTGGTTGAAAAGTTACGGGGAAAGTTTGTTAAAGGATTTAGGGATCAGTGGCATCAGTCTAACTTTTTATAAATTAAGCTTTAGACAGATTCCTTAAGTTGCCAGGGGACCGATGGCAGATCAGGAGAACCTATGTGGGTTGATGAGGGACGATGTTCCCACTGAAGTCGAGCTCTTGGGTGATTGCGTGACCTCATTGTAAAATAAATCTCCGGAAGGCCCTCTTCGTTGGGAAACACACGAGTTTCTCTATATCCTGTTCCTTACTCAGTCACAACCTGGGGACATAAGGAATGTCCCAAATAAGTCTCCACACAGGGCAGTAGATGCTGCCTTCCAGCCTGCTGATGCTTGGCTTTTAGAATGTCTTGTTCCTGGCTCTATAATTTGCCATTTTGCTTTGCCAAGTTTGGTAGTAAATTCACAGCACGTAGATGATAGAGAGGAAGTAGACTCCTCTTATACATCATATCCCTCTTTAACACTTGACTCAACACAGCATTTGGTTTATACCATTCTTATCACAAATTACTTTGATTAGCTAATTGTTTGTATTTGCACTTGTCGCATGAATATCATTTTAAAATTTTTTTCACTTTTACCTCCATGCTTAATTTTAAGCCCAGCACATATATATCTGTGTAGCAATTGACACATTTTTAAATTTCTCACAATATCATTAAGTCATTGTGTATCTTATTTTGGCCATTTTCCTGTATGTTGGCCCTTACTCAGCCAAGAATATCTTCTGAGAGATTTCCCCCATGCCTGAGGCTCCTTCCCTCTGTCTCCCTTCTGCATATTTAAATTTGTAGCCAAACCCTGAACATTTATCGTTTGCTTCTAGATAAATCATAGCCCTTGAATCATGACTCGAGGGTATCAGTCGCTGCAAATGTCAAATCCTAAAAAACAGCATTCTTATGCGAGCTGTAGTTTTTTTTTTTTTTTTCCTAAACAGGGAATAGGGTTAACATCTGATCCTGTTTTCTAGTTTTGTAAAATGTATCATTTTTAATATGTATGTGTTTTATTTTTTCCCTTGTGATCCAGTTGGGGATTGACAGCATATTCTGAGAAACATCACTGGTAAGTTAACAACTGACGGTTTGGGATTTGATATTTTGATGATAACTTCAGTAAATGAATAATGTGATTTGGCAGATGTACAGACAGAAAATTTCACCTAAGTGACATTAAAATCTTTCTCAGTACTTTGTCTAAGAAGAGGGAAAATAGCTTTGCTTCAGGGTTAAGGCCCATTCAATCCCATTTATCCCATTTGCCAATGTCTCTTAAGAGACACCACACGAATTTCTTCTAGTTATATGCGTGTAGAATCTCAGCTTTTATGGGATAAGCAGGCAAAATTCAGGTTTAAATAAGGGATGAGAACTAGCCAAAACTCAGTTTAAAAAAAATCTTGGTCTCAAACATGTTCTTTCCATATATGTACTTTTTTTCACTTGATGTCACCAGGATCTAGCCACTCTCCTGAGGGGTTGTAGTACAAGTCTCCTCTCTCTCAGCTGCCTGTGTCTCATCAGCCACTAAACCATACCAGATGTGTCTCTTCAGTAGCTCTCCGACTCACCCATACCCCTGTATCCTCGGGGCCATGCCTTCATTCATCTGCCTGGACCATTCCAGAAGTCCTGAGTGTTCTTTTTTATGCCTTCTTTGCTTTTATCTTCTAGTACACTCTCCGCTCAGCCACCCAAGAGACTTTCTAAATTTATCATGTGTCTTTCCCGCTTTACACCTCTTCTGTGAAGCCTGTTACCTACAGGATAAACTACAGGATTGTTGGCATGGATTCCATCAGCTTCATCCCCACGACTTTCCCTTTTTACTTAATAATAAAACAATGTGTCTTTAATTTACCAGACATGCCTTGCTGCTTCATGTCTACATGTTTAATATATGTGGAGCCCTTACTGAGTTGCCTTCTATACTGTATACTGCTCCCTTCCCTTATCACCCTGTATTCTTCCTGTCTGGCAGATTCAACTATCCTTCATTCAAACCATAGCTCAGATGCCCCAAAAGTCGTATGAAATAACACTCACCTCTAATTATTATTTATGTCTTCTTTGCATCTACAGCATTTTGTACACATGGGTGTGCAATTAAAATGATTTGTAGAGAAGAGTTTTCTTGTACCGGTAATGGGAAAGGACAATGTCTTTATGAGAATCTAATGAAGGAAGCAAGAGTACTTCAGAAATTTTAACATTTTTCTAAATTGTTTTTAATAGAGGAATACAAAAATGTAGTTACATTAAAATGTCCATTTTCTTATTTTAACATCAGTCACAAAATTTTCATCTTATAGGAAATATCCTCTGTCTCATCCCCAAGTGTGCTGTTTCTATTGTGTGTTCAGCTCTCTGTGTTTAATTTGTTTACATGTCTGGGTTCCCTCATGGACTATGTGAACCTTGAGGGTAGGATCTCTGTTATGTATGGGTTTTCAATAAAAGGTTACTGAATCAGTGTTGTTAGACCGCAGTGGTTTTCTTTTAATTTATTTTTCATGAGTCTTGTGAGTTTTAATGTTTATCATCATAATGATAGAGACTGTCTGAGACTCTTCTTTTACATCTGCTGTTAAGAAAACATGCACATATTTTTCTTCTTAGGCTCAGAGTTTCTGGGGAAAAATATTTCACCATCATGTACCCGAGAAAGCAAATGACATTGATCTTTCCACCTTTCCAAAAATATTGCTGACTTTTGTTCAGCAGTTATCAACACATTTAGATATATTTTATTTAAACTAGCATATTCAAATTAGTATATTCACACTATTATTTTGATATTATATACTTAATAGAAGCCTGAAGCTCCCATTTTGATTGCATTAAATTATTAATTGGAGAAACCCAAAGGGGTTTCTGATCACTTAATCACCAAAACAAATACACTGGAGAATAATGCATTGTTTTCTTGAATTACGTATTTTATAAACCTTGTTTTGCAGGCACCTGTGTTGTGATAGTTTACAAACTCAGATGGAGTGGATGGCCAGTATCTTTATTGCCCAGGTATGATACCTGTTTCAGCTGTCTAGTGAAGTGTAATAATGGTTTACAGGAAATGTAAGATTGGTGGTGATTTTCTGGTAACATTTAATGAGTTCTATGCATATACTTTTATTTTCTCATTTGTATATTTTTAATAGATGAGAATCCAGATTTATCGATTGCTCTTTATAAGAGAATTTACTTTCTTTGTTGAAGTTTCTTTTTAGCCAGCCCAGCAGCTCCTAAGCTTAGGAGAGGTGTATTGCTTCAACACAATAGGGTAAGAAAGGAGGCCTTATCTAAGCTGCCATCCTGCCGGAATCCCAACTAATCTTCATTTAGCAAAGTATGCTGTTTTCTCTTCTGTTTTTCCTGTGAGCTCCCATTCTCCCCACCCCTGCCAATCCAGAAACAAGGACAGGAACCTACATTTCTTTAATACTTACTATGTTCTAGGTACTTCAAAGAGTTATTTCTTGCAACAGACCATGCATGGCATTGCTCGTAGATGAGGGAATGAAGGTTAACAAAGCTTCCATCATTTACTCAGGACCATACATTAAGTTAGTGCTTTAAACCCAGAAGTGCCAGAGGCAAACCCATCTACTCAATTCCCCATTTCGTCTCCTCCATGAGGACTCACTTTCGGGGAAGGTTTCAGTAGTCTCATTAATAGAATTGGTTTTTTCCCCAACTTTGGCTGAATTCCCAGCAATGCTTCCCACAAGAACATTGAAATTCACTGGTAACGATTAAGTTGCCACTCTTTATTACTGAGGATGTACTTCCCTGTTTCTCTTACAAATGAGAAGTTAATTCACCCCCAAATCTGGTCATTTGTTCTGAAAACCATTTTCTCTGTTCATTTAATTAACCTCTCCAGTGGTTAATAAACACTGTTCTTCTCAGCCCGATGCTGCTATTACTACCTGGGAATACATTTACAGAAAAAGACTGATTGCTAACTTTTTAGAGACTTTTCTTTTTGCGTATGCGACTGATTAAAAATTCGGATATTCAAGTCCTACATTAAAAACTAAGATTTGAAGTATTTTAGTAAAGTTGGGACCACAGTTGAAAACTGATACAGTGTGTGTTCATGGTGCACCTAAGTTGACTTTTTTTTGTTTTAATAATTGGAGTCAGTCGACTCCATAGTTGAAAACAAAGGTATAAAAAGCCAGGAAGCGGAGTTTGCTCACAAGAGCAGGTTATTTTTTCCCTGCTCACCTTCGCTGTCTCGGCTCCAGAGACTCAGCCCGATTACCTTTCCTTTGTCCATTCCATTTCTTAGGATTCATGTAAACATAGAGTTCCTTTTGAATTTAAGGATTTAATGCCCCATCTCCATAAGGAAACAGGAAAATAGCAAATGTTAATTTATATGTCAACACACACCCACACATCAACAGCAACTGCCCTTCACAATTAGTCTTTCTGGAGCCTCGAAGTCTTTTCTGTTACCCATCCCCATCCTCACCCGGCCTCAGAAGTCGTCTAGGTCGCGGCTGGCATGTCACATTCTCAGAAACACTCCCATTTTCCAATGAGACTTTTAGGCTGTGGGAATACTTGACATCTTGTGCTTCAAAACTGTAGCACTAATTAACAAGAATTTGTGTATGTAGAGTTTCCATTCCTGTCTTTCCTAATACAATGTAAACTTCATGAGAGGAAGGACTCTGTCAATCTTATTAGACCGGAATGTAATCTGCATCGTGGTACCCAATGCCCTTTATAAAGTATGTGCTCAGTTAATACATGTAAAAGAGGAAAGAGAGGAGAAAGTAATCTGATAAAATTTTAAGTAGATTTTAGTGTGATAAAGTAAAATAATGAATAAGTACAATGAGCAAGGGAAAGGAAAGCCAGCGTGACTGAGGTATGGGAGGGCACTAATTGAGAAAAGTTCTCAGGGGATCCCTTTCTGAGTAGCTGAGAGGTATGTCTGAAAGGAGGAGTGAGTCATGCAGGTATGTATAAGGGGTGGTGGGGGGACATATTTTGGGGATAGGAGCCAGCAAAGGCCTGAGATGTCATAATTTTGGCTTATTCCATGAACATCACGAAGGCCTGTGTGAGAGAGGATATAAGAGATGAAGATGGAACAGATCATATAGTCCCACTTTAGGAGTTTTCATGGGAAGAATATGTAATCAGATTTATATTAATTGAAAAATAATTTTAGCTACTTTGTTGAGGCTGCATTATAGGGGAGGTCAAAGATGGAAGCAGGAAAAGCAGCAGTGTGGAAGAAGATAAGCTCAGCCTAGTGTGGTGACAATGTTATCTGGTAAGATGTATTTAGATTCATGAATATTTAAAGGAAGAGCCAATAAGGCTTGAAGATTGATAGGCAATAGATTTTGAAAGGAGGAGAAATCAAAGGAACAGTCCTAGTTTTTTGGCCTTAGGGAACTGGCCAATGTAGGTGACATTACCAGAGTTAGAGAAAAAAACTGAATTCTGTTTTGGCCACATGAAATTTGAGATGCCTATAAGACATGCAAATGGATATGCTGAGTAGCAGATTGGATGTATGGATCAAAACCCTAGGCAGAGTTTGGGGCTGAAATGTAGATTTGGGGGAAGTCAGCATTTAGACTGTATTGAAAGCCAGGGTTTGGGTAGGAGTGAGAGAGACCGAGAAGGGGAGAGGGGTTGCACGAGGAGAAAGAGATGATTGACAAATAAGCTATGGGACAGTCTAAATTTGAAGGTCAGGTATAACAGAAAGAAAAAGAAAGCAAAAGAAATGAGAAGGGTTGAGGACAGAGGAAAAAGCAGGTGATAGATACAAAATATTCTATCAAGGAAATTGCTATGTAGATAAATGAACTGTGATTAGATAGAAACAAGAGATCAGAAAGTGAGTGGCAGACCCGTGTTCATTGCAGCATTATTCACCATAGCCAAGGTGTGGAAATAACCTAAGTGTCCTTTGACAGATAAATGGGTCAAGAATACGTGGTGTATATACAAAATAGAATATTATTCAGCCTTAAAAAAGAAGGAAACCCTATCTTTTGCAATAGCATGGATAAACCTGGAGGGCATTATACCAAGTGAAGTAAGCCAGACAGAGAAAGACAAATACTGCATGGTATCACTTCTATGTGGAGTCTAAAAAAAAAAAAAACGTCAAACTCATAGAAACAGAGCGGAAAAGTGATTGCTGGGAAAAATAGGGAAATTTGTAAAAAAGCACAAAACTTTCAGTTATAAGGAGACTAAGGTCTGAGGATCTAATGTATAACATGGTGTCTATAGTTGGTAATACTCTATTGTATAATTTAAAGTTAAGAAAGTAAAACTTGAATCTTCACCAAACTAAAATAGGTAAATAGATGATGAACGTGTTAATTGACTTGATGGAGGGAAATCCTTTCATGATGTTAGACATGTATCAAATCATCACATTGTATACTTTAGATATCTTACAGTTTCATCAATTATTCCTCAGTAAAGCTATGGGAAAAGAAAGGGGAGAGAAATGAAAATTTGGGGGTGTGATCATTGGTTATAATAATGAAAGTGTGATCCTCAGCTGTATGATCCGCGCAGTATAACTTTTGAAGTCACACATAACTGTAAATGTCAAAAAGGTCTAATGATTGTACTGTAGGGAAAAATACCTCTTGGATCAATCCAGTAAAAACTAATTAGCCAGTACTCAGCATTGTTTATCATGTCAGAAAGAGAAATGTTTGAAAAATGCATTTGCTTTGTTTTGGTTCCTCAAAATATCATTTAGTACCTGTATGATACATCTGAGTAAAAGTGTAAACATTATTCATAGGATTATCAAATTCCTTCCAAGCCAATTTTCTCTCAGCTTTACATGTTGGGAACATCCTATTATATAATATCAAAATTTTTATCAAGTTTGGGACTTTGACATAAAAATAATATTATGAAGCCTATAGTTTTCCCTCTGATTGAAATATTGCATAATGTACTATGGTAGAATTGTTGAACCAAAGTAAACTCTTCACTAAAATTCAAGGGCAGATCTTATATACCATCTAGTAATAATAGGACCTACACTGTAAGATCGAGGATTAAAGGAGATATGTATATTGATAAGCACGAAGTCTAGCATATGCCACTCAATGTAAATTAGCTATTGTATAAGGTCAACATTTGTTGAAATGAATTCTGTGCTGTAAAATACTACATTAAAATACTAACTGCAATATAAGAACAAAAATCTGTTGAGTCTTGAGTAGTGGAAAATAAGAGTAGGCATTTAGCTATAGTTTACCAAGTTTTTTCATTCATTATAACATCTGTAAGCTGCTCATTTTATAGTTGGTATTCTGTATTTCTTTAATAGATTGTTGTCTGAAAATCAATTTTCTTTTCCCAACTTCTGACAAGTGAATCTACCCTGAGGAGTAGATTCACTTTTATATGCATATCTCAAGGATTTATGATTCAAGAGCTTATATTTTTTACTATGGATAGTTCTCTCCATAGTTGCGAAATTATCTTTTCCCCAACCATATCTGTAATTGCACAGTCGCGAGAACACATAGTCAATAATTTGAGAACAAATGTGCCACACCTGTTATACAATGATTTTCAGTATAAATTTCTGTGTACAAGGTGATATTTTTTTGGTCTTCAATTAGACGAAAAAGGTCATACACGTAAGGCTAATTTTCTGAAAGACATGCCTTAGATTGACTTGGGGTATACAAGGTCAAATTATTATGTTCACACTAAAGTCAGCTATGGTAGAGAAAATGTGAATGTATAGTTACTTTGATATAAAGCCTAGAAATGTACACAAGTGTGTTATTTTTCTCTCACAAAGAGATTTCCCAGTTTTCTTAAATATTTCCCCCTTTCAGTTTGATAAGTAGTTAGACAAGGCATGTATTTGAAACTTAGAAATTGAACTGAGACCTCAAAGCTCAGTCCACTTAAGAGTTTTACCTCCTCGAGCGATGCTGCCGCCAGAGTTGCATCTAATTACAGATGACATTCTCATGGAAAGCAGATCATTCTATTTGGATGTATGGGAAAGGAGTCAAGTGACCACATAACATGGTGTACACCACATAATAAAATCGCACACCAACAGCAAGCAATTGTGTTTCCACAGCATGAAAATGATATACGGCCACCAGCTGGAAAGGAACGAAAACGTTCTATAACCAAAAATCCCAAAATCGGAGGTTTGCCTCTAATTCCCATTCAGCAGGAGAAAAATGCAACCCAAGCCCGGAGAAACATCGAGGTAGGATAGGATTTTAGTTCTTTTATATTAATTATAGTATTTGTTTTATGTCTTACTGTGATTAAGTGCATTAAAACACATCATTGGCTTCAAAAGTACTGGAATAATCACTTTGAAAAGCGTAAGAAAAGTCACATCGAGAAAATATAGATAACCCTATGGCACTTTTTGAAGTTTATTTTTTGAACTTAAATGATTAGTTTTAATAACCACCCAATTAAATATGCACAATACCACTTATTTTCTTATCCCTAAAATAGCCGAGTAATTTTAAATATGTTGGAAATTCTGGTAGTAAAATCACAAGTTAACGTCTTACAACCTGAGAAGGAGCCCATGGCAGAATGTGTCTGGAGCCAGGGGAACTAGACTTTTTAGTAACACAATCAGATTCCAGAGGTGTGAGAACCAAGGAGTGTCCTACTTAATTTAAGCAACTGCGAGATGACCCCTGACCATCAATAGAGAAGATTGGGCAAGTGTCTTTGGCTGCTACTTGTTTTTCTTCTCACCTTGAGGGGCACGGAGAACACAAGTGTCATTAATCTTGAAGTTCAGTCTCTTCAGGAAAGGACATAGGCTGTCTACACTCAAAACTCATTAGATACTTTGGGACTAATGCATGTTTCAGAGCCTTTATCGAGTCCCTCAAAGCAAAAAGAAAAGCGTGTAACAGATATTTCTTCTTAGAAGCTAGGTTTGGAATTATTTCTGTTTCGAAAGCAAAATATTCAAACAGCTTATCTTTTGAAAGACAAAGGCATTTTAATTTAATGATCAGATTTTTAAAAATATTGTCCCATGCCTATCTTTCCGTGAACATTAATCCCACTGTAATATTCCTCTTGCATAAAAGTTTTGAAAATAATGGCTAATTACCTTTGTGGCCTACCTGGTCCTTCTGTTCTGATGCAGTCAAGGAGAAGTATAAGACTCCAGGAAATTGTGAGCTTGTCCCTCCTGCCTTTCTGCACTTACAGGTTTTCTTGGTAATAAGCTGCTCTGAAAAACGATAGATTCTTTAGCTAATCTAGAATCTTAAATTCCAAGGGTCACATTTCCTAGGAACCCAGTTAGAAGACACAGGTTTAACAAATGAAGCTTATATAGGGAGTAGATATGCCCTATTATAACCCCTGCTTCTCCTGACATTACTTTAGGATCAGTTATGGAGCAGAGAAAAAAATGCCATTATGATCAAAATACATTAACTAGTATCCAGTAAAGAATTGGGATAATTGAATATGTAATAGTTTGTTACTTAATCCCAAATCCAGAATTTCAGAGACCTTTTTTTGGCATACTTAAGACCAGAAAGCTGATGAACAAACTCTGAAGAAATTCCTAAAAGCTCTTAACATAATTCCATGAAATACTAATTAGTGAAAAGTTTATGAGTAGTTAAACCAAGACTTTTTTTTTAAATTCAAATGTCGTGAAGTGCTGATTCATAGCAGAATTTTAAAATGTTACAATGTTGAAAGTTTTAAAAGTATTTAAACAAAACTGGTAAAAATTGAAAATCTTTCCTCCTAATCACAAAACTAGAAGAAAACAGAGGTAGTAGACTCTGACATTACGTTTATTAATATTTTTTTGGATATATCTTCTCAGACAAGGGAAAAAATAAATGGGACTACATCACACTACAAAGCTTTGCACAGCAAAAGAAACCACCAAAATGAAAAAAAAAAAATCTATTGAATAGGAGATGTTTGCCAGTGATACATCCAATAAGGAGTTATCCAAAATATATAAAGAACTCATACAACACCAAAAACAAAAATCTGATTAAAAAATGAGAAGACCCAAATAGACATTTCTACAAAGAGAACATACAGATGTCCAGTAGACATATGAAAAGATGCTCAACATCACTAGTCATCAAGGAAACAAATTAAAATCACGAGCTATTACCTGTAAGAATGGCTCTTAAGTGTTAATGAGCGTATGAAGAAAAGGGAACCCTCATGCACTGTTGGTGGGATTGTAAATTTGTAGCCGCCATGGAAAACAATATGGAGGTTCCTCAAAATAATTAAAAATAGAACTATCATATGACTTAGCAATTCTATTTTGGGTATTTATTCAAATATATCCAAAATACTAATTTGAATAGATACACCACTATGTTCACTGCAACATTATTTACAACACCCAAGGTAGTGAAGCAACTAAGTGTCTGTCCATCAACAGATGAAAGGATAAAGAAGATGTGGTGTGCGTGTGTGTGTGTGTGTGTATAAACCACCAGTTATAAAACAGTAAGAGATACAAAGTACAGCATAGGAAATATAGTCAATAATATTCTAGTAACTATGTATGGTATGAAATGGCTACTAGACTTAATAGGTAATCACTTCCTAAGGTATATAAATGTCTAGTCATTATGTTGTACACCTGAAACTAATGTCATTTCTAATTGAGAGAAAAAATTAATGTGTACCTTTGCAAGTGTTGTCACAATGGAGCTCTAGTATATGTAAGCCCTTATAGTTTACTGAATGAATGTGTACTCTAATCCACTGATACAAAAGTGTGTGTGTGTGTGTGTGTGTGTGTATAAACATTTTAGTGTTTTAAAAATATATCTGTGGAATGCTAATAGATATTATGTGGGAGGAAAGATTTCACTAAATATTTTTGGAACAGGAAAAAAAAGAGAAAAATTAAACAGATTTCTCTGCCATAATACTTTGTGTATTGTAAATCTCAAAAAGGGGGCTGTAGTACAGAGCATTTCCCTGACTCACATGGCCACCTTTTTTCTTAGTGCCGTGATTACGACACTGTAGGAATTACAGATGCACAAACATGCGACACATCCATGCAGAAGTGAATTAAAAGAGGCAAGTTTGAAATGAGTCCATTTAAATAACCTGAAAGACATCTTTGAAGTGCTGTGTTAAATGCATGTTGAATCGAATTTCCATGGTCTACATTTTAGTTGATTGTGTAGCTCTAAGATCAGTATATAAATTCGGACATGCCATTTGTGTCAAAGTAAAGTTAGAACCTAAATCATAGAAATAAACTCTAATATAAGAAACATTAGCTTTCATATGGAATGTATTTTTTAAAACTTAAATTATGCCAAATTTGGCTTTCTGTGAGACATTTTGTTGTATTTTAGAGTGCAAAGGCAGAACTCGAAAAGCTGCGGCTCAGTGAGAAGCATGATCAAGAGTCTGGGGACAGCACGTTAAAGGAAAGAGCCTCCATTGTGGCCCATTGCCTGGAGCACAGGGACGATAAACTTCGAAATCGAACCAGAAAACATAGGAGTTTCAACTGTCTCGAGGACACAGAGGCTGAGGTCCTTTGTGGGCAGCAAAAAGGCCATAAAGGCCTAAAGACAGTGAGGAAGACTGAGGATACCAATGGCAAAGCTGTTTTGGAACCTGATAATAAGTTGCCATCAAAGGTCATTGAAGAACTTAGCATGGTTCTGCAGCGGTCAAGAACTCTCCCGAAAGAGTCACCGGGTGAGCAGAGCTTGCAGAAAGACATAAAATGAATTGTATTGTAATTTTTTTATATTGTGTACAGTTTTTGTGTGGAAATCAGAAGTCAGACTACAAGATAATTCATGGTTTGTCTTGCTATATGTAACCATTTAAAGAGCTTTTAAAAATACATGTGTATATGTGATAAATGTAAGATTAATTATTTTGGCCTGAACAAAGCTTGTACAGTTCAACTATATTAACCTTGTGTAAAAAGGTCTTGGGTTAGTTTTTGTGGCTGAACTTTAAATGGTTGTTGAGTGGTATAACTTATGAACAGGAATCTTAAACTGTACTGTATAATTTAAATGCTGTTTAAATGAAGCTTATGAAGCTATATGTAACACATTTTGCACTTTGAGAAACCTTGTATATTAAGTTTACTTGTTTTTAGGGTTTACAGAGGGGGGGTCCATCATAGGGGGGGAAAAAAGGGAAGTTGGAAGGGCAAGAATTTATTTTAGTGGCTACCTATTAAACAACACTGGGGTTTAAAAAGAGGCAGAGAGTCAACAAATGTCCTAAAAACCAAGGAGGTCAGTAAAGATTTATTCGAGTTCACTATTGACGAGAACTTGTTAATGAGAAACTGCTTGTTAAGAAGAAACTCTAGTGACTAAGTGTTGCCCAAGAGTAATGTTCAGCCAGCAAACATAATGGCACTGGCCGTTCTTATTTATAGTGCTAGTCAACCAGCCACTGTATACATTCACTACACTTCAGTTCTTTGTAGGTGGCTGTTAAGAAACTTGCACTGCATTGAAGAGATTGTGTACACATGACCTATATGCTATTTGCACTGCTGCCACGTATAAGAAATTACGAGCTTCTTACTATTGTTTTGGTACGAACAAAATTCATCATCCCAGGGTTTTGTTATTATTGATTTATTTTTGTATTGTTTTACTTTTTTTTTTTCTTTTGTTATTGCTTCACTTTGTTCATTTCTTGTTATTTTAAGTAAGGTGGTAATTTGCTTCTTTGCAGTGTTAGAATAAACTGGAAGTATACAGCATATGGCCATTTTATGGTGGGAGATGATTTAACTCTGCTACACTCTGGTGGGCTACCAGTTCAAATCTAGATTTTTTCCTTAATGAAGTAGTAGTCTCCTTCCTGTGCCTAACGAATAATGACAAAGCCTTGTATCTTTACTTCCACAGAAGATCAGTTACTGTGCTGGTGATTTTCCTAAGCCAGATAATACTAATTATAGTTCATGTTTGGGACAGTACTTTTCAGCAGTTTAGAATTTTATCACATCTGGTGAGTTTTGATCTAAAAATTTGTTTATGTAGCTAAACTTTATTCCTATAATTTCTTTTTTTCTCCTCTACTTTTCAGGTGTCTTATCAGAATTTGTATACACAGACACATACTTTGTCAGTCCAATCATATTACAGTAATATGCTGTTAAATGCTATGAATTTCTTCACTGTAATATATTTCGTGGGGATAAAATGTGACCCCTGGGTATGTGATATTTATTCTTTCAATCCAAATAGATTGGATTAAACAAACTGCAGGTCAGTTTATGAAATAGGTGGTACTACTTGGGAGCCTTCATGATATTTAGGAAAAAAATCTAAAACTATTCCTAATAAATGGTAATATGTTATAAAGAAAATGTATGAAAATCAATATGTTTGACAGTGTTGGACAATGGGAAAGTATCGAGTTTTTTTGTATTATCTGGGTATTTTTGAAACGAGCTTAAAACCTAATAGCTTTTGTTTCCCTTCCTTTCCTATATAATTGTCTCCATTTTTCAAATGTAAGGGCTAATGATAACATCTCATATTTTGAGTAAAAATTAAAATTGTTTTACAAGTTCGCCTGAATGTGACTTGCTATTATTTTCAGAAGTTGAAGGTTATTATGAAATACATCAAATAGATTTTTTCCCTTTTTAAAAATTTGAATATATACTTCAAACTACCTCTGATATTTTTCCAAATACATCAATACGAATATTGTTCTGTTTTTAAATGATGAACATATACAGACATGGCACAAACAGATTGATGGTACTCTAGCTTTCATTGCTATAGCTTTAAAGTTAATTACTAGACATGGCTTTTAAATATTTGACTTCTAAACAAATCATTACCTGATTATCGAAGTGGCACTGGGATTTCAAAACTAAGCAAAAGTTGTTGAAGCAAAAATATGACTTGTATATATAACTATATTAGCTGCCAATTTATATTGTTTATATGAGAATTTTTAATTCTAAATCACACAAATATATTGTAACAGGAAATATTTTTGAAAATGCATCAAATTTGTTTTGACAGATTGTAGTATCCAAATAATTGCATGTTTCTTGTACTTTTGATAATCACTATGGGGAGAAGATTTTAACTTTTACTATTTCATCAAAACCAAGACTTTTCCTATTTCATTTACATACCAAAACACAGAATTAAGTTTGTAATGTGAACAGTTTTCTGTCATATGTACAATCATCACAGTTATCTCTAATCATCTGGAAATACAGAGCACGAAATGACTTTTACAGGTAACTAAAATTCATCTCGTTTATGTTCCATAATTTAGCATTTTTTTTTGTTGAATATGTCTAAATTATACTGTATAAACCCATCTTCTTTGCTACTATTTGTAGAATGTATAGTTTTTAATAATTCAGATATCTCTACAGATTTAATTTACTTTTGTGAATTACTGAATTAAAGTTTAGTATCTAAATGTCATCATCCAAAATGTTGGGTGACACCTATTTTTTAGGCTTTTTGTGATGACTAATGTCTCTGTGTGTGTATATTCACATATCTGTCTCAGAGGTTTAGTAAAAGTTATTAATATATTAGTTTTTCTAGCTCTCATTGAACACTTCTAACTGAACACTTATTAATACTGGTTTTCAAATTGCTTCTAACAGTTTTTTTCCTCATTCCTTTAAAAATATGTCTTGTACTAATAGAACAGGTTACCACAGATTGTGGAATGAATTGTATTTCCTCCCCACCCCCCACAAATCCATATGTTTAAACCCTACTGCTAGTACCTCAAAATGTAGAGTATTTGGAGATGGGGCCTTTAAAGAGATTATTAAGTTAAAATGAGGTTATTAGGGCAGGACCTACTCAAATCTGACTGGTATCTTCATAAGAAGCAATTCAGACACAAAGAAACAGAAATGTGTGTATACAGGGGAAAGGCCATGTAAGGATACAGCAAGAAGGTAGCTAGCTATAAGCCAAGGAGAGAAGCCTCATATGAAACCAAACCTGCCAACACCTTGATCTTGGACTTACAGCCTCCAGAACCGTAAGAAAATTTCTATTGTTTAGTCACCCAGTCTATGGAATTTGGTTTTGGCAGCCCTAGGAAACGAATACACCACACTTCTATGTTCATCTGTTAACACAGATATCAGACGAGCAGAATACTCCTGGTGTTTTAAGTATCAGTCCTTGCACTCTTACTGCCCCAAGTCTTAATTCCTTTATAAGCATTACGTCAGAGTTAGTGATGATTAATGAATGAGTTAGTTATGATTAATGAAGCCATGTTGAAATGTAATTACTTAGAAGTAAGCTACCTGAATAACTTGAAACTCTAAAATAATACAGCAGAAACGATTCAAAATTGTGGCTCAGCACAATGATAGTTTTGTGCTTCTATTAAAGATTATAGTTCTTTGACATCAAGAACCACCATTTCAGCAGAGTGAAGATGCTGATCTTTCACACCTGACAGAGAGTATTGTTCATTCTTTCAAAGAATAACTCAGGCCTTCGGTTGAATAGCTGAGCATTCACCAGACAAGGGAGAGAACAGAAGTCATTTCAATCAATCCAGATGAGCCTTGTCATGATCTTACAACTAGAAACTGGATCTATAGTAACCTTCATCACATAAAAGTAGCATCTGTATCTCATTGGAAGGGATCTTCTCTTCCTTGCAGCTATTGCCTCTTGTTTCCTGTTCACAGCAAAACTCGGTAAAATGTGTCTACTTGCCACCTTCTGTTTTTTTTTTACCCCCCTACCATTCTCTCTGACCCCTCTTCATTCAGCATTTTGTTTCCCACTGTTCTACAATAACTGCTCCTGCAAAGGTCAGAAACACCTCATTGCCAACTCAAATGCTCACACTTGACCTATCTCCATCTATAGCATTTCATACAGTTGGTCAGCCCTCTTTGATGGAATACGTTCTAGAACTGGTGTCCAGGACTTAATGGTTTTCTTCCTTTCTCAGTTAGTCTTCTCAGATCCCCTACTGGATACTCATCTTTGCGTAGCCTAACTTCTAGAGGAACTCAACTAATCTCACAGTTTACAATATAGTACATCTTCTAACTATCCCATATATATAACTTCGGTCTGGACCTGACTATGGAGCTCCAGGCTGCGTAACACATTTTTCACTTGAGTGTCCAACTGTCATCACAAATATGCCATATCTTAGAGCTCTTTACTGGTTCTAATCCTTTCCATGCTACTCTTTCCTGCCATTGCTAGGACTCTGGTACAGTCCATACAGTTCTACCACTTCTAGTTCACAAGTACAGGAAAACTCAACAGAATTGTCCAGCTGATTCAAAGAGTTGGCACTTGAACTGTCACTTGGGAATCTACACTTTTAAACCCTGTGTTAGATTTCTCAGGCCACCATCATCTCTCACCTGAATGATGGCAATAGACTCATGCATCTCCTAACAAACCCCCAAATAGCTTTCTATTTCCATTACTTAAAAAAGAATATCTTTATAAACACAATCCTTGAAGTGATAGGTTCCAACATACCAATTGCTACTTCTGTCATCCCTTACCGCTCCTCACCTTGCTCAGCTACAACTATACATGTTTCTCAAAATCACCGGCATGAAAACACCTTAGAGCTTTGTACTTACTACTCTGTCAGCAACATGGTCTCATTGGCCCCAGACTTACATGTGGATTACTCTCTCAACTTTATGTAGGTCACCATCAAATGTCTCCTTACCAGACAAAACGTCTCTGAACATGCCACATAAAGTGGCATCATCACTGTTCATACCCTTTATCTTCTTACTTCATAGGGCTTATCATCACCTGACAACTTACACATTGATTAAAATATATTTTAATGGTCTAATTACTTTTAGTAGAATATAACTCTGCCAGTGCAGAGTCTTAGGTTTATACTTCCAGCATCTCGAACAGTGCCTGCACCATATCCCATAGTCACTACTGAAATATACATGAATAAACAAAGTCATGGTAAAATGAAATAGCTTGAAGAACAATTATTCCTGCTTATATAAACAGGAATAAGGTAGCAAGATTCTAAAGAAGTAGAAACATTAGGTATGTGAATTAATATTTTATGTCTTTTTTGTGTGTGGGGGAGGAGCATTTAGAAATTCTCTATATATGGTAAAAAGTTGAAAATAAGCTGGTCTTTAATTAGGCTGAAAGACGCTTTTTGCAGACAGAAAAACCAGCAGAGATTTTGTACCCTTGTGTAGCTAAGGAAGCAAAATTGGAGACTTAAGGAACTAAAATCTCTTGAAGAAGGAATAAAATCTCATTACATAGCTGGTTTTCCTCTTATACTTGCTAAATATCGATGTTACCTTGAGCAATAGCTTAGCAGTAATTCCCTAATGGGACAGTTGAGGTTTTTTGTTTGGGATTTTTTTTTTTTTTGGTAGATTCATGGTACTAAGGAGACAAGAGTTCAAGTTTATTATCATGAAAAGGGACCATTTTGGACATACAGGAGAAGACTTGGAGAGCTATAGTAGAATTTTAATAGAACCTCACCGAAACTGCCCCCACAAATAAACTTAAGTTGTTAAAACAGACATAAATATGGGTTTTATGTAAGCCTCATGGTAATCACAAAGCAACAGCCTATAGTGATACACAAAAGATAATGAGAAAGTTATCTAAGTATACCACTAAAGAAAATCATGAAACCATAAAGAAGAAAGCCGGAAGAAAGGAACAGAGGAATTACAAAATAACTAGAAAACAACAAAATGTCAGTAAGTACATACCAATTAATAATTACTTTAAATGTAACTGGACTAAATTCTCCAATTAATAGGCATGGAGTGGCTGAAAAAATGACAAGACCCACTTCAGATAGAAGAACGTACACAGCTGAGAGCGAAGGGATGAAAAAGCATTTTCTGGTTAAATGCAAAGCGAAAGAAACCTGGGGTGGCTGTACTTCTATCACACAAAGTAGGCTTTAAAACAAAGGCTATGATAAGAGACAAAGGAGGGCATTACATAATGATAAAGGAATCAATCCAACAAGTCTATAACCATTGTAAACATTTATGCAGCCACTTATATCAATGGCTAAATTATCCACACAGAAAACCTATAAGGAACCTAGGCTGGACACATTAAGCCAGATAAACAACATATTAAGAGAACATTCTATCCTAAATCAGAAGTATATCTTTTCTCAGTACACAGGGAACAATCTCCAGGATAGATAGTTATTAAGCCACACACACACACACACACACACACACACACACACACACAATCTAAATAAATTTAAGAAGATTATACAAACATTTTTCTGACTACAATTGAATGAAGCCAGAAATCATAAGAAGAAAACTAGAAAATTCTCATACATATGGAAATGAAACAACATACTACTGAACAACCAATGGATCAATGAAGAAATCAAAAGAGAAATCAATAAATATCTTGAGACAAATGAAAATGGAGATACAACATACCAAAACTTATGGAATGCAGCTGAAACAATTGTAAGAGGAAAGTTCATAGTAATAAATGCCTACCTCATGAAACAAGAAAAATCTCAAACAAGCAACCTAAATTTTATAACTCATGGAACTAGGAAAAGAAAAAGCCCAAAGTTAGAAGAAGGAAATAAAGGATAGAGGGGAAATAAATGAACTAGAGAGTGAAAAGACAAAAGAAAAGTCAATAAAAGTAAGGCCTTGTTCTGTTAAAAGATAAACAAAATTGATAAAATTTAGATAGACTCAGTGAATAAAATCAGAAATGAATAATTAGATCCTACATCTGATAACACAGAAATACAAAGGATCATGAGACTACCATGAATAATTTATGACAACAAATTGGACAGCCTACAATAAATGCCTGAATTACCAGAAGCATACAACCTTCCAAGACCAAATTAGTTAAAATTTTTTTTTTAATAGATCAATTACTAGTAAAGAGATTAATTAGTAATCAAAAACTTCCCAACAAATGAAATCCAGGACCAGACAGCTTCACTAGTGAATTCTATTAAATGTCCAAAAAAATAAATACCAACCCTTTTCAGACTTTCAAAAAAAAAAAAAAGAGAGAGAGAGAGAGAATACATCTATACTCATTTTATGAAGCCAACTTTACCCTGGTAACAAAACTAGACAAGAACATCACAAAAGAAAACAAAAACAACAAAAAACTACAAGCCAATATCCCTTACAAACATAGATGCAAAAATCCTCAACAAAATATGGGCAAAGCAAATTCAATAATACGTTAAAAAGATCATACACCATGATCAATTGGGACTTATTCCAGGAATACAAGGATGGTTAGACATCTGGAGAATCAAGCAATGTCATATAACATTAACAAAATGAAGGAAATAATCATATCTCAATAGATGCAGAACAAATATTTGACAAAAGCTCAACATGTATTTATGATAAAAACTCTCAACTGGGTGTAAAAAGAATGTACTTCAGCATAATAAAGGTCGTATGTGATAAGCCCATAGCTGACATCATACTTAATTGAGAAAAGCTGCAAGCTTTTCCTCTAAATAAGGAAAAAAGACAAGGATGCCCATTCTTATCAGTTTTATTTAACATAATAGTGAAGTTTAGCCAGAATAATTAGGTAAGAAAAAGAAAGAGCATACAAATAGAAAAGAAGGAATTATAACTGTACTTATTTGCAGATGACATATTATACATAGAAAACTAAAGACTCCACCAAAAAAAAAAAAAACAAAAAAAAACGGTTAGAACTAATAAATCCAGTAAAGTTGCAGGCTACAAATTCAGTATATAAAAGTATTTTGCATTTGTATATGCTAACAATGAATTATCAGAGAAATTAAGAAACCAGTCCCATTTACAATTGCATCAAAAAGAATAAAATTAACCAAGAAATAAATTTAACCAAGGTGAAAAACCTGTACACTGAAAACTGTGAGATATTGATGAAGGAAAGACAACACAATTAAATGGAAGGATATTCCACGTTTGGGGATTGGAAGAATCGGTATTATTAAAATGTCCTTACTGCCTAAAGCAATCTACAGAATCAATGCAATCTCTATCAAAATTCCAATGACATTTTTCACAGAACTAGAATAATCATAAACTTTGTATGTAACCACAAAATGTCCTGAATAGCCACAGCAATCTTGATAAAGAACAGAGCTGAAGGTGTTATATGTCCTGATTTCAAACTATATTACAAAGCTATAGTAATCAAAACAGTACAGTATTGGCATAAAAATAGACACATAGATCAATGGAACAGAATTTAGAGCCCAGAAATAAATCCACATGTTTATGGTCAATGAATTTATGACAAAGGAATCAAGACTACAATGGGGAAAGGAGAGTCTCCTTCATAAATGATGTTGGGGAATTTGAATGGCCATAAGCAAAGAATGAAACTAGACTACTATCTGACAGCATACACAAAATTAACTCAAAATGACATGAAATTAATATCCTGAATATAAATAAGATCAAACCATGAAACTCCTAGCAGAAAGCATAAGCTTCTTGACATCAGTCTTGGTAATGATATTTTGCTTCTGACTGCAAAGGCAACAAAAGTGAAAATAAACAAGTAGGACCACATATGAATGCTATTCAGCTATAAAAAAGAAAATCTTGCCTTTTGCAATGACATGAATGGACCTTGAGGGCATTATACTAAGTGAAATAAGTCAGAGAAAGACAAATAACACATGATCTCACTTATATGGGGAAACTACAAACAAATCAAGCTTATAGATACAGAACAGATTGGAAGTGGGACAAAATGGGTGAAGGAGGGTTACAACATTCCAGTTATAAAATTAATGTTATTGGGATATAATGTGCGGCATGTGACTATAGTTAATAAGACTGTGTTGCATATTTGGAAGTTGCTAAGAGGATAAATCTTAAAAGTCATTGCCAAGAAAAATAAATTTTTGTAACTATGTATGGAGATAGATGTTGACTTATTATGGTAATCATTTTTGCAATATATACAAATATCGAATCATTTGTACACCTGAATTATACCTCAACAACAACAAAATCCTGCTCCATAACTCAATTCAGCTCAGTTCCTGATTGGATCAATGTCATCAGCCTCCTCCTCTCTGCCAAAAGATGAAAAAGTTCAACCACTCTTGATAAAGAAAACATTATTTAGAGTTCCAACATTTTTTTTTTTACTATCTAGCATTTAAAAAAAAATGTATTCCAAGGGACTGAACCCTGTAAACAAAATACAAGAGAAAAAATAGAAAATGGAAAGAGATTTACAAGTGATCAAGATATTAGAATTACCAAACAAGGGCTCAATGACAACTATGATTAACATTATCAAGAAAATAGAGGAGAAAGAGAAAATATGGGAAAAGTTGAATAATTCTGCCAGACTATTGATATCGAAAAAATGAAATGGATATTCTAGATTTGAAAAAAACAATAAAGTTAAAGATAAATGTGTTTAACAAAAAAATAGACATATGCCAAAGTAGATGAATGAATTGGGAGATGGGTTAATAAACGTCTCCCACTAAACACACAGAAAAACAAATGTAAGATTCAGAAGAAAGAAGCATGTGAGACACTGTGAAAGGTCTAACATCATATAATTGATATCTAGAAGGAGAGAGGACAGTATATAGAGAGGATGCAATATTGAAAGGATAGCCAAGAATTTTTCAAAACTTATTGATAAGAGAAAAAAAAACTGATAAGGGATGTCAACCAACAGATTCAATAAGTTTTTCAAACTCTAAGCAAGGTAAATACAAAGAAAACTGCAAATAATAACATCATTGGAAAACAATAGTCAACAAAAAACTCAAATCTGCCAGAGAATAAAGAAACGGTAAATTTAAAGTAACAGCAATATGACAGTGGCTTCTTGCCATAAAAGAAAAAAGCAAAAAAGGAATCAAATATATTAAAGTATGGGAAGAAAATATCTGTCACATAGAATTCCATATCCCCTAAAAAATTCTTTAAAATGAATGGCAAAATAAAGGTTATTTCAGATAAGAATACAGCCTTTCCCTAGCAGACCTGTACTGAAAGAAATACTAAAGAGTTTTTTAGGCAAAAGAAATTGGTCCCAGATAAAGTAACAAAATGTAGGAAGACTACAGCAAAAGAAAGTAGGGAAATGCAGATAAGCATAAATAAATTTCGATTGTACAAAACAATGATATTCTGTGTTGGCTGATATAAAATATAGCAACTGTAGCAAAGAGACGTTGGGCGTGGGGGAGTTATACAGACTTATTAACAGGGAAGAAGTGAATGTAATAAATTATAATAAATCAAAGATGCATGTTGTAATCTTTAAAGTATTAAAAATAGTAAAAGAATCTATAACTTTGTTTATAGAGAAATGGAAAAATAAAATCTATTTATTTAAATAATCCAAAAGAAGCAAAAGAGAGAAAAAGGAACATAAAACAGGCCAAGTTAAAAACAAATAGTAAAGAGATAGATAAAAGGCCAAATATATCCTGTATAATTACCTCAAATGCAAAATAACTAAACACTACAATTAGAAGCAGACAACAACAAACCTATCTGTTTGCTGCTTCTAAGAGACTCACATTAAATATAGATAGATGTTGAAAGCAAAAAGTTAAAGATGTGCTGTGCAGACACTAATCCAAAGAAAACTGGTGCCCCGCATAATATAACACAAAGTTGACTTGAAGATAGGAAACATTACATCAGAAAGAGAAGCATGTCATATAAAGGAAGCTATAAATGAATAAAATCCTTATGTTTCTCATATGATTATAGTTCAAATTTCAAAGTTCAAAATCAGGCTCACCCTATAAGAAGATGCCATCTGAACAGGTAAGATCAATACACCGCATTTCCTGCAACTGTTAAATGATGAAGACGTTGCAGTAAGTTTTTTGCCAGGTACAAGTTTTCCTTTTGGTGCTTGCTCTCACAGAGTTTTTGGTCTAACTCATAAGCATAAAGATTACAATGACAAAGAGAGTAGATGCACTGTTAACCTCTCCACAAACAGAAATATATCTTAAACACCTTAACAGTTATGCACAATCTAACTAGGGACCTACCTGAACAAAGAATTAAGCTAGTTAACATCCTCTTTTGAGAAAAACATCTGCCACCTAACAACTATTGAGATCATTCGTGCATTGAAATAAGCAATCACCTTGGTGTCTGATGCTCTCTTCTTCCAGGACCCTATAGGGCTGTCATTGCCTTTCGAGGCTAAAGAGAAGTGATTTTCTATTCCCAAAAGATGAAAATTTCCATTCCCCAAATGGAGAGGATTGGTTGCAAATCTCAGAGCTATCAGCCATCACCAAAATCATAAACATTTAGCTCATTTCTGTTGAATTTTTTATTTACCAAATTCCAGCAAAACAACACAACACTTTTTCAAGTCCATCTGGACTTCATTCTAAGTGTTGGGTCCACTTTTAGGTTCTTCATAGCTCCCATGGGAGAGTATCTACTGGCTTGTTTTTGCAAATACTGATTACAACTCAGATCAAACTCTGCAAATGTGCCTTGGCTCTAGTGCAGCTCTATGCACCTCCAAACACTTTCTACAAATGATTAGCCAACGAAAGGCCATATTTATATATTTATATTCAAAATGGTTTGGAACCTGTTGGAAGTAACCAATATGCTTGAGTATATGTGTATTAATCTTAATATTTCTTAATCATTTTCTGCCCAACTGCTCAATTACCTAATAAAAACAGGAATTCTTTAGTGAGGTATATGTCTTCCTTGGCAGTTGAACTGAACTTTTGCTTCCAAGGAATATATCTGGCTTGTGTTTTCATTTATGTATTATACTAACTATACATCAATTCTTGTCACACTATGAAATGACAAAATTACTTTATACGAGTAACTGAAATAGAATTATTTAGTCAGTAGTCCTCCAACTCTGTGGAATTACCCAGTTGAATAAGAAAATCTGACATCTACTATTTAAGAACAAATTAAAAATTACACATTTAACATGCTAGATCCAATTTCTAGAGATGTGATGGTTATCATTAGTATGATTTCACACAATATAATGAATGACCTTCTATTTTAGTCTGTCTCATCACAAGTAGGTAAAGAATGCTATACACTCATTCCAGATAAATCAGATCTTATCTAAAATTTTATAATTGTATTACGCAATTACCAGAATTAAAAATTTTTTAGGGCTTTAGTAAACTAACAAAACCTGATTTAATGACAGATGTACTCATGTCTATAGAGAGAATCAATTACTTTTTAAATATTTTTAATGTCTCATACAATAAATACAATTCAAATACTGGAAACATTTAAATTGTTTCTATCAGTTGACTGTTAAATTAACAAAATCAACACCAGAAGTTATTGCGTATTTTAAAAGAGATAATCTGCTAATCAGTTAAAATTATTAAACTTGAATAATACATTCCTGGTAATACACATTTTAAATTACTACTTCAAAACAAACTCCTGGCCTCACGGTAATCAACAATCATTATAAAATGCCCTATGACCCTTAGGGAATTTCCTCTCATGTCTCAGAAAGGAGTGTTTAATAAACGTTTCTTAGATGACTTCATAGATACAAGCCATCGTCAGCCTACACTTAGTAAAAATTACTTCCAAATATTTATAAATGTTTATCTGGCAGGGTGTGGTAATAGTGTAATAGTTTTTGTTTATTGTTATTCTGTATATTCATTTGTTCATTTTGCTTTTTTTCCTTTTCTTTGTTAGTGGTATTTAAATGTAAAATTGGGAAAGGTTCTTTCATTCATAAACATAATTTTATACTGGAAGTCCATATCTGGTCTTCCTTAATTCTGATTATTTCAATATTTACTTTCCAGGCTGGTTTTTGAAGAGGCATATCTTTGTAAATTCCCTACTCTACTTCCCAAATTAGATTAATTTACTTCAGTAAGGAGTACCAGAAACATGTATCCTGCATATCGAAAATTTATTTGCTTTTTCTACTTACCAATCATAGTAGAAAAAAAGTCTACCCCTGAAATAACGTTACTAATTTTTTAAGTTTTTAAAATAATAGAGCAATAAATGATTATCAACTGCCAATGGTTTATAGGTATAAAATATTTCCTGGGCTACTCTGGTCCAGACAACAAGAATTTGGGGATATAAAAAGGTTAATGTTAGGCCGATTGTAGATGAGTAATCCAACTGCTGTTCTGATGTTCTTGAGGTTTAAAATCCTTCAGTAAGTTAGAGCCTGCACATTTCAACAGTTACAGAAATGCATTTTAGTGGTTATAGTGATATATTGAGCATTTATAATGTATATGGTATTGGTAAAGCACACCTAACTTGTAGGAATGTTTCAAGGAAAAATATGAGATGATTGGTTTAAAACATGTACCATTCTGCTAGCCACATTCCTAAATATTGAGCAAACTTGAGTTCCTCATTTATTTTGTTTTTTATTCATTCTTATTCCTTTTAACAAATATTTGTCATGTACCTACTACACATCTGGTATTGAGCTAGTCAGCAATTTAATAGTTGAATCTAAAGTTGTAAGATAATCAGTGAGGTGAAGAACAAGCAATGTGACCATGGCTCATCCACAATATAACTTGTCAGCTCTCTGAGATTTGATGGAAGTTGCCTAATTATCTAATGTTCCATTCATTCTTCAAGTAAACACAGCCTCCCTTTATTTTTACTTTAGAAACTAATTTTTACTCAACTATTTGAAAGGAGCATAAGTATTTTACAAGTACATTTTGAAATATTTTAACCACAGAGACATTATGATTAATGTCCTCAGAAAACAGAAGCCCAGCAACTGAATATATGGTAATTCCTTTTTATTCCATCAATCGCTTTAAGAGATGTGCACCATGGTAGTGGAAAAACATCATAAGAGTAGTTGAAGTCCTGAGCACTAATTTCCAATATGTGTGAAGGGAAGGGGTTCGCATCCCACCAAACAATTCTCCTACACCAGCTGAGTGTCCTATAACTAACTCAGTTCTGACACTATTTACACACAGATAACATCAGATCCCACAGACTTAGGGGTCAGTTCCCCAAAACTGCGCTCCGCCGCCCACTTCAGATGCCAATTGCAAGCCCAGGTTGTCATCTGTGATTCTGACCAACTAGCTATAGAGAGGAGATTCCAATACGACCTTTTCTTAGGTTTGATTAATTTGCTAGAGCAGTTCACAAAACTCAGGGAAACTTTTTACTTCCCGGATTACCTGTTTATTATAAAAGGGTGTAACTGAGAACAGTCAGATGGAAAGATACATAGAGCAAGGTGTGGGGAAGAGCACAGAGCTTCCATGTCCTCTCCCAGTGGGCCACTCTTACCAGATGTGCTTATCAAATCATGCTCACCAAGCTGGAAGTTCTCCTTTGGGGACTTTATGGAGGCTTTATTACACAGGCAAGATTGATTGAATCATTGGCTATTGGTGACTAAACTTATCTCCAGCTTTTCTCCCTTCCCTGGAGGTTGTGTGCGAGACTGAAAGGTCCAACCCTCTAATTCACACGGTTGGTTCCACTGCCAACCAGCCCCCATCTTTAGGTGGTTTCCAAAAATCACCTCACGGATGACAAGAGTAATATAACAAAAGATATCATTACAGCTTTCATCATAGGAAATTCCAATGGTTTTAGGAGCTTTAGCCAGAAACAGGGCCAAAGACCAAATAAATATTTATTATAAGCACAATATCACACAAGTTGTCTTGGGTGGGGACAGAGATTGACTGGGATGATAATGAGATCACTTTCTGGAGTAGACGGGTGGTAATGTTCTGCATTTTGATACAGTTTTGGGCTACCTATGTGTATATATTTAACAAAACTCAGAGAATAAACACTTAAAATATGTACATTTAATTTTATGTCAATTTTATATAAAAAACTGCATGCTAAAGTATTTGATGAAACTGTTAACATGCTTTCAATTTATTTAAAATGAGCAGAAAATAAGATGAATTCATGGATGAATAAAGAGATGGAGAGTATGAGCAAGTAGAGTAAGATGTTAATGGAAGAATCTACATGGTGGATTTTGGAGTACTCACTAAAAAGTTGTTCAAATTTGCTTCATTTTAAGTGTTTGCCTAATAAAGTGTTGGAAAGAAAAGAATGTCGTATTAAGGGTACATGTAATTTATTCACTCTGTCTAGCATTTTTTATGTTAAAGTGTTCAGGACTGAATTAAATTGTATTTAATTTCAATGCTGCCTTTTCGTATGTACAATAGTGAATGCTATTTCCTGCATGTGTTCCTTTTAGAACTCAATTAACATTGATTTGTCCACTGCTGCAGACTGTATTAACACTAACAACTTAGAATAAATTGGTGTTTGCTCTTTATGAATAAGTTCAATAACTTGCTTTCATTCCAACTTCCTTTCCAATGTGTTCTAATTAAAAGCTATTAATGTTTGTGTTTCCTGGCAATTTTATTTTTATATTCATATTCAAATTACTGCATTAATGAAATATATATTTTTTTCTAATAAGTGTCAGATTTTATTGTTTATTTCTATTTAAGAGTTTAATCATTATGTGAATGTTCAGCATTTAATTTTTTAAAAATTCTTAATTCATAATGCTCTATTTTTCATGTATAGAAATAGAATGCTCTATTTTTCATGTATAAAGTATTCTAGTAGGTAGAACTAAAGTAGTGGCCCAGAAAATGCTTAGATTTATTGAAGTTGTCATAGGAGCATATAAAAACTAACATCTGAATTTATTTTCATTTATAAAAACTTTATTCATATCTGATATATAGATTGGCCAGGATATGCTCACTTGGTCTCAGTCACACATCACATGCAGTATTTGAATTTTCAGAAGAAAAGTGTGAGAGTTTTATGATGTAGAAAAGTTAGCGGTTAAGCTCATTATATTGTAGTTCATACCAGACCAGTTAAGTGGATTTATAAATATTTACTATTTTTAACTAAGTACAAATATTTACTAATTTCCTAAGTGTCTTAGAAAGGACATTTTGTTTAAAAGATTTCTAAAAGAGCAGACAAGGAAGGAGGAAGAAAGATAAAAGATAAATTGTTGAATGAAAGTACTAATAATGTGAATATAAGAGAAAATGACAAAACCAACTTATCTTCCTGACTGTAAAATTGGATCACCTCACAGCCTCATTACCCAATAAAGACAATGCTCTAAAATGACCTGACCAAAAGTCACCTAAAACTGTAGTTATCCAGAAGACTATTTGAAATTATACCCACCACCATGAACTCAGCCTTAAAGGAATTACATGTATTGCGATATTAACTAATGAGAACATGAAGTCTTTATGAGAGCGAGAACTCTTTAGACATGGAGAAAATGAAGACAAATCTCTGCCAGTTTTTAAAGGAAATTTTAAAGTAATTTGATAGTGCTGTACTTACAAAATCCTACTAACATAATGTTAGAAGTCTGAGTGAAAGACAAAAACAAAATGAATTAGAAACAAAAGCATTCCTTTTGTAGTAGAGAGCTGGAGTATCACATGAAAAACAAACAAATGCATTTAATAGCAAAACAAAATAAACTGCCAAAGATTTAAAAAGCAAATGCATTGTGGGAGGTATAATCTTTGATTACGTGAAAATACCCGTATTTCAAATATGTCCAAATTTATGGTATGTTCTAGATGTCGCATCAGTAATGAAATACATAAAGAACCGCTTTTGTTATCCTCTTAAGAAAAGTATAGGAGAGAAAACAGATTTTCAAAAAAGTCTTTAATCAAACCAATGTTTTCCTCAAACACCTATTTAATACTTAAATAGGTGGAGCAACATTTTTGATAAAACTAGAGAATTCCAGGATGCGAGAACACCACACTTGAAATGCATTGCATCTCATTTAGAGTCTAACTTTTGCAGTGGAATGTATTGTTCTAGTTTTGTGTGCTTCAGCTGGGAATATCCTCATTTTTTGAGAGAATTCCAAACAACTATTGCAACGTTACCTTCATACTAATTTTATACTAATTGGCTAAACCTAAAAGTGAAAGTTCTGACAAACATTACCAAACATGAGCTTCAAGTGATATGGTTTTGACTTTCTGACTCAAGCACACCACCAACATTTTGGCTACAGATGCTCTATGACAAGATGTGTGAACACAGGCACTTCTAAAATATACCAATATCTTGTCAATTTATACAACAAAGTGTAAGCAGTTCCTTCCTGGGCATGGAAAACAAGTGTCAGGTCATCTGCTCTACAGTTTTTACAAAGTGCTCGCTGAATAGATCCACGTTAAATGAATAATAACAGAGTTTTAAACACAATCCAAAAATGCTATTATTGCCTCTCCATTAAATTTATTTTAAAAGTGCATAATTAATTCTAAGAAGAGCAATGTAACTGAAAAAATTTTCAAAGATAAACTCTATAATAAGACAAGATATTTACATATCTGAACTCAAATATGTTCATCAGCTGCTTGTAAATTTTTCTACACTGGAAAGTTTTCCTTTTCTTTTAAACTTTTTAATGGACATTTTTTGAGCTCTTAACATGCACTACGTTGTGCATTAAATAGTTTCGCACATCCTACAGTTGTCACGTAAATTAAACCTGAATACCAATCTGTAAAACCAAGCCAAAGCTTTGAAATTTTAAGACTTAATCTTCAAAGTATTTCAAAATAGCTGAATGCGTAAATCCTAAAATGGGACATACATAGTTAAAACAATTGCAGGAACTCTAAAAATCAGGTACTCAAGAAAACAGCCTCATCACAAGATGCAAAGGCAGCCTCTTATTAGATAGATGCCTGGGGCAGTCATTTTCATTGAGGACTAGGACTCATTAGAAAGCCTGTTTCTAGAATGAGGATAGCAGTTTTGCTAATTACTTTCAAGTTCTTCAGAAAGGTTTTTCTCCAGAGGACTTACTTTCATAAAGAATGATAAATGATATTGTTTTTGGGAAAAATAAATATTTTAATTTCATAGGAAGAGTCAGGAAAAAATACTTGTCAAGTCTTAAACTTAAGATTAACTTAACACTATTAAAAACACAGTAGTAGCTATAGTTAATAATACTGTATTGTATATTTGAAAGTTACTAAGAGAGATCTTAAGGGTCCTCATTATGAGAAAAAAATTTTGTGATGATGTATAGGACAGATGTTGACTAGACTTGTTGTGATGATCATTTTATAGTGTATACAAACATTGAACCATTATATTGTATACTTGAAACAACTGTTATGTGTCAATTATACCTCAGTAAAATATTAAAAATAAATTTTAAAACCACAATAAGCAAACAAAAAATTTTTAAAGATGTTTATAATTGTGATTTATTGAGCAAAATTCCTGCTGGGCATCCTCATGTGCCCAGGTAATTATTTTTGCTAAATGAAAGTATAATAGCTAGTGTATAATTTATTCTGTTTTAAAAAGGTGAGACAATTAGATAACTGGTTGCAGGTCACAAGCATTGAATATGAAGGATGTATATCAGAGTGTACTTCAAATTTTAGATCCTAAAGCTAAGCAGGTGATAAGAAGGGTAGTCTTACAGTTTCTCTCAGTTGTATATTATTTTGGGTATTCTTCAGTACTTGAAGAGTCAATGATGTGACTCATAAGAACCTCAGTATGTTAGAGATAGAACTGATCTTTGAGAAATAAATTATGAAATCAAAGCATAAAGAGAAGATATAAAGAAAGATATCCTACAGGGACAAAGAATCATTTAAAGAACCTGGTTTAAGTAATTGAACAAGGTCCTATTTACGTAGTTGTGATTTAGTGATAAACACAATAGATGGTTTTAGTTCTCAAGAAACTTACCGCTTAATTAGGAAGAGTCACATTCAATAAAACTACCCAATAAATATATTTACATACTCTGATAAATGTTTTAAAGAAAGATATAGGAAGGATATAACAGGGGGATCAAATTTTACTGGGGAGTTATTTTCATTTTCTGTAAATGACACTAGAAGATTCATGAGCAATTAGGTAGCCTGATGAAAAACTGGGCAAAGAATGTTCCAGGCAGAGTGATACGTTTGAAACCTCAGCGGTATGAAACGGTTTCCAGCATTAGGGCAGTGCCTTTCAAAGTTTTATTTTAAATTCAGCACTTCTATCAGTAAAACATTGTGGGCATGCAGTGCCAATAGCTAACCATTCTCTCTCTCTCTCAAGTTTATTTTCTATATGCATTTATTATTTACATTATAAAACATGTATTATATTTCAGCAAAAATAGGCATTAATAAAAGATGAGAAAAAAATGATTCTCAGATTCTAGTGTTTTCTTTTCACATAGCAATATATAAGCTGGCATACCCTAAAGATTGAGGCGTCCTGAAAGGGAAATGATTACACTAGAGAATCTGAAAGATTGATGTGTCTGAAACACAGTAAGCGTAACAGGAGGATAAAAGCTGAGAGCCAGTGCCTAGATCATGCAGGATCCTAACACACGCAATTAAAGGTTTTCAATTTTTTTTTCCTCTGGTTTGATTAGACAATAATGAAGTATTTAGAATAACCAATTTCAGAATATATTGAAGCTGCTAGGTGGAGAATGAATTGGATAGGGACAAGAGTAAAAAAGACTATTATGGTAATTTAGGAAAAAAAATTGATGCAGACTTGGATTAGGCTAATAGCAGTGGAGGTGAAAATTTTAGAGGTAGAATTATCAGGTCTTAATTGAGATGTAATAGACAGACAGATAGATAGATAGATAGATAGATAGATAGATAGATAGATAGATAAGCATATGTATCCTATATCTGACAAAGAATGCGTGAGCCAAAGTAGGAGTTAGCCAGTGATGGAAGTAGAAGAAGAGAGGCAATACCTGGCCCCAGAACTCAATTCCTTCTTTAGAATTGAGTAGGAATGAATGCTTTCTTAGTACAATACATTTAAAGTTTATGTAGATATATGTAGCATTATCCCTAATGCATATTAATTTAGTAACCTCTGATTAAAATTTGTTTTCACATGTTATATGTATGAGAAAAAATAGCATTGTCCAGAAGGATCCACTGCTTGATTACCTTTGCAGTCAGAGTTTCCAGTACCATCTTTAATGTATATTCTAACATAGTCCATATAAAAGGAAAGGACAAGAAGATTATCTCACACTAGGATTGGACTCAGGCTCATTGAGCCTTTTGATTCTACAGATCAGCAGTCCTCAACCTTTTTGGAACCAGAGACCTGTGCTCCTTTGAGAATCAAATGCTTGATGATCTGAGGTGGAGTTGTGATGCTGGTGCTAGGGAGAGACTGCAAATACGAATGAAGCTTTGCTGGCTCATCCACTGCTCAACGTCTGCTGTGTGGTCTGGTTCCTACAGGCCACAGACTAGTACTGGTCCACAGCCCAGGGGTTGGGGACACCTGCTACAGATTACCAATTGTGTGGTTTATGCAAATTTACTTAATCTCTGTGCTTTCATTTTTCATCTGGGAAATGGTAACACTAATAGGATCACCTAAGGAAGTATACAGAAAAGGCATTGTATTATGTGCTCTTTAAGCATTAAATGTTATTATCTGAGTCTTAACATGAGAATGAGCAGCGTTAGCTGAGGAGAATGGAAAGACATAGTATCCGCAAGAATGAGATGGATTTCAGTTTTGCCAATGGGGTAAAAATAGTCAATGAATACTTAGGGGTAAAGGAGTTAATCACAGAATTGAAATATCTGACAGCACAGTAGAAATTTCAATAAGGAAGTGAGCAATAAAGAGAGTATAAATCTAAAATCAGTATACCACAGGATGTTTGTATTGAAGAGACTAGATACCTAGAATGGTCTATAATTTGGATTATGACTAAAGCTATGAGGATGGAAAATTCATTAGTTTTAATTTGGCCACTAGAATAAATTGAGGTTTATCAAGTGTAAGCTATGGCAGAAGAGATTGCACCTTCTCAGAAGTTTTCAGTTTTCTTGGATGAGGGACATCTTGCCTCCTGGTAAAAGTCTGTGTTGGTTGTCTAGGAACTGGGGAGCTGTTTCTGGCTTGTGATGTAAAAAAAAAAGATACATAGTACACACACACACACAATACACACACACACACACACACACACACACACACACACATCCAACCACCACCTTTTCAGGGAAGAGCTAAATGCATGGTTTCCACTTGCTGATCTGTGGGCAGATGCCCCGGTGGAAGGAAGCCTGGTCTAGAGGAGGTAAAGACTAGCACAAGGTGAATCAGGTCCTATAGCTTCACATCACCTGTAAAGCCTGAGATTCCTAGCATGTGTCTCTGATGTCATATGGTATCCTAAAGGTACTGCCACCTTGGATACAATCTCCAGAGAGAAAGATTCCTAACTGAGCTGCTTCTTGATGATTCAGCTAAGATTGAAAACTAAATACAGTTAAATATTTAGTTTTGCTTATATGTTAATATAGTCAGAACGTATTTTGTTCATGTATTTCTGCACAACAAAGTTCTCTTTCTGACCTAATGAGTTGGTTAGCTGTGTGCCTCACTATCACAATTTTTGGATTTTTTTTGCTAAACTTGATGAATTGGTTCTGGCCTGGACAGGAAGAGAGAAATGTAAACTTCTTGATTTCCTTGCTCTATTATTGTGGTTAGTGAGTGTTTTTCCTTATGCTGGAGTTGGGGCCAGGTCTGTGGTAAGCTCCTCTGCTCTTGTTACCTTTGGGAAAGATGGCCTATACTTTTCCACAAAGCTTCAAAAGAAATCCTTTCTGTGGTCTGCATGAGAATGTTTTTTACCATCTACACAGTATTTCTCTACTCACCAAGGTTTTATGAGAGAACCTGTCACAAGGAACAATGCTCAGGAACTCCCTGAGCATTGTTCAAGTTCCTGCATTGTTTAGGCTGCTCGAACGAACACAATTGGGGGCATACACCCAGTTTACAGCGAGCTGGTTAATTATTCCCTCCCTTCCTCAGGAAGAAACAGTATAGAGTAGAACTGAAGAGTAGAATCTCTGAAGTGAGACATCTTGGTTTTGTTTGTTTGTTTCTTTATTTTTAGGTCTCACACTTACTAGTAGTGGAACATGGGCAAGCTTCTCCATGTTTCGTGTATCAATTTCCTTGTCTGTGAATTGCTCTGACCGTTGTCCCTCTCTGCCTAGTTTCGTAAGTTTTCTGTCTCTGCATTATTACTATCACTGCGATAAACATCTCATAAGAGCTTCCATCTTATTTAAAAAAAAAGGAGGGGGGCGGGGAAAAAGGCCTCTTTTGATGCTATATACTCCTGCTACTTCCTATAGGTCTCCCACTAGCAAACCATCTCAAAAGACCCATACAGTGCCCTGTCTACTCCTATGTTCTTGAATTTTCTCTAGCCAGGCTTCCCTCCCTTCTAACTCCTCACCTCCCCCGCACCCACTGCCACAAAAAAAAAAAAAAAAAAAAAAAAAAAAAAAAAAGTCCTACTTCTAGTTAAGAGTATAAATGACCTCTACTTCACCAAGAATCTGTTTATTTCTCATTCTTCAGATGACTCACTTAATCAGTGGCCTTTGACACAGTGGGTCACTCTCTTGCCAAATCTTCCTTCAGTTGGGAAACAGGAAACCACACTCTAAATGAACATACAGAAAAATCTCAAAGTATTGATGTGCTTAGTCCTCGTACCTGTCCTCAGCTATATGGTGCTCATTTCCTGAGTTATCCATCCAATGCCATGGCCTTAAATATCATACATTCAGTAAGTTCTCTGAATTTGTATCAGACAATTTCCTTCCCCTTCAAAGTGTATAGCTTTAGGGTCTAGGGAATTTATGTCTATCCTCATTAGTTTCTAAAATGATTTCTGTTACTTGCCATCCCAAAGTCCAAATACAGTTGCCTAATTAGCCTTCTGGGAATGTTCTTGATATCTGTACTAAAGTTGTTTCTATATATTGAGACATTACAGGGCAATTTTCAAAAGAGTCTTTGGTGAAAGCATATAAATGAAATATGGAAAGAAAAAGCAATTTTCTAAAGTTTCCTTTACTTTTTTAATATTAACAAAAATTAGTTGATATATTTAGTGATTATTTTTTTAAGTACAGAGACCCAAACCCTGAAGGAGTATTTGGGGGGGGGATTCATTGTCAGCATGAATGGGGCTATTTAATCATGAATATGACTAGATCATGAAATCAGGAAGGGAAGGTGTCAGCATATGGCAGTCCATAAAAAAAACATTTTAGAAAAAAGGAAGCATTGAAGACAATGTATTTGATTTAATAAGTGAGTGGCCAATGGACTCTTGACCGGAGGGAGCCATTAGCATGAGATCCACAAAGAAAACATTAAATAGGCATCCACCAAACCATATTTAAGAGGCATTTTTAAGGGTTTTTATTTTCCCCAGGAAGATAAACAGTTCTAATTTTATTTGAAGTAATCTATTCAAGCATCTAAGGAATAGAGAGAATGTAGGAGGTGGAAGACATTATGAAGTATTTGAGAGCCAAGAAAGATCTAAAACAGTTACAAATACTTAATCTTCTGAGAAAATAAATGCAAGAGAACAAGGTACATTGGAACAGTCCCATAATTGTCTTAAGTCCCTTAAGGTTCGTGTCCAGCACATTAGGCATATTCTAATTGAACTATTGCGAAACAAATTAAAAATTTAATGATCTCCCCTCCCTTTGGAAGAAAACTTAGTTTCCTATTACTGATGCTGCCAGAACTCATAATATCATTGTCTAATCAGCACTTAATGGCCCACTCTTAGTGCCTCTAATTTTACATAATTAATGTGCATGTAAAAGAGCCTTGTAAGTGTTTTATTTTCAACTGCAACATGTTGGAAACACATAAGCAACTGACTACTACGTCCTTACTTTGGAATCTCCAAATATCTTCGTTAGTGCTTTTACATAGTGATGGGCAGCATATGCGTTGTGTGTCTATGTGAAAAAATCTGTGCAATAATGTTTTTCTTCCCCTACTCTGTGGGTCACCTCTTTATGTGTCACTGGAAATAACAAAATACATAGGAGAGATAAAAATCTATCTCAAGAAGACAATATGATTCAACTTGCAAATGCTGAGATTGCTTAGCAATTTTAAATAATTTTTCTTTGTCCACATGTTATCATATACATTTGTATATTTTGCCTATCTGTTCTCTCATAACGAATCTCTCTAGCTATGAGTCTACAACTTCTGCTAAAATAGCAGTCTTCTTAAGCAATTTTCCCTAAACTGAGAAGGACTATTAATTTCTTTATAACACAATTTTCTTCCTTGGTGTTTATTTCTTATAGTCTCATTTATCCCCTACACAAACTTCTCCTGAGTTATTGTTTTGTATAAAGTTTGTCCTCTGAGCATTTTCATCATTATCTGCTACATGGTCTCCTTTAAGTCACCTCTCTCAAGGCACAATGGTCCCCTTTATCACAATGACTTGCTGAGTTAAGAGTATTTTGCAAGACTCAGAATAATTTAATTCCAAAGGCCTTAGATATAGGACTCATGTTATACAAGGAACTTGTTTTAAGGGAAAGGGGGCAAAAGCTTTTCACAAATTGTGAAAATAAAGCAAGGTTAAAAGTATGAGGAGAGGGTTCTGTTTTAAGATGGTAACATAGGTGGATCCTAGGCTCACTACCTCCTACAAACGCACTGAATCTGCAGCTACAAATGGAACAATGTCCTCTGAAAAAAAAAACATAAGAATTGTTTGAGGGACCATGTGTCAGGCAAAAAAGAGAAGGCCCACCTCAAAGTGAGTAAGAGAGGCTGGGACACAATCTCATTATAAACCCCATCCCCAGTACAGCATCCCACAATCTCAAGGAAACTCAAAACCCGTAGCGTTTTCCTGAGAAGGAAAGCATTTGAACCACTCACTGGACACCCCAACTTTTAAGAACTGCACCTAAGAGATGAGCCAACAAAACACTTAACTTTAGAATCAGCAGGACTTGCATTCAGAAGACCCACAGGCTATAGTGATCTGAGGTACAGCTCTGAAGGGCTCTCGCTTACCCCTGGTCCAGCAGAAGCAGTTAATTGACAAGCATTCAGACTTTATGGGAATGAGGCTCCTTATTAGCTAAACTTAAACCACTGGTCCTTGGGGGCAGGCTTCTTATTTAGCAGACATCTAGGGGCCTGCTAGCTGGCAGGTTCCATTTTCACTCTCCCTCCCTCTGCCTTGTTCTAGTCCGGCAGGTGCCATGCTTACACTCTCCCACTGCCACGCTCCAGAGTGCCAGTATCTCCCAGAGGGAGTGTCTACACATGGCGAGTGCCCATTATTTTAGCCCACTTCTCAAGGTTACCCCTTGATTGTTTGGCTCTGGAGGCCAGGGTGCTTGCCATCCTGGGTCCAAAGGGACTGTCACAATTGGAGAGACAGTTTTTGACAGACTACCACTCCCAGGGTACTGGAGAGATAGTATACTGAAACAGACCCATTCTTTTGTGAAAGAGGACCATTGGCTTGTCCTAGCATTTTGTTCTCAGGGACCAGCTTTAGGTTTGGCACACACTACAGGCCAACGAAGGTACTCTCGGAAAACAAAAGCCAACGGACACCATCTTCGCGTTCTACCTCTGACTTGTTCCAGTTTGCTGTATCTCCCAGAGGGGAGCTTTCATTTCCTTCTGGTGCTCCAATTTTTGTGATTGCCATGCAGTGGATGCCCCTTGATGGTCTGACTCTGGTGGCCAGTGGAGCTTGGGCCCCATGGGATTATAATAACTGGAGACTAAAACATACCCCTAGTCTTTCTGTGAAGGAGAACTACTATCTTGTCCTGGAACTTTGGCCTGAGGGGGCTGGCTTTAGTTTTGGCATACACCTATGGAACTACCAAGCTGCTTTTTTATTTTTTTAAGTTTATTGGGGTAACATTAATACAATTATATAATTTTCAGGTGTACATTATAATTTGAAACCTATATAGTCTATTGTGTGATTACCACCCAAAGTCGGTTTCCTTCAGCTACCATATATTTGATCCCTTTACCCACTTCACTCTCCCCTGAACTCCTCTATATTTGACCCTCTTTACCCTGTCTATCCCTTCCCTCCTCCCCACCCCTTACCCTCTGGTAACTACTAGTCCATTGTTCATGTCCCTGAGTCTCTGTTTGTCCTGTTCTTTCAACTTTTTCTGTCTGGCTTAGCATGATTTTGCTTAGCATGATTATCTTGAGGTCCATCCAGGTTGTCACAAATGGCAGTATTTCATCTCTTCTAATGGTTGAGTAATATTCCATTGTATGTATGTGCCACAGCTTCTTTAGCCAGTCATCTATCGTAGGACACGTTGGTTGCCGAGCTGCTCTTAAGGAACATAGGCTGGAGGACACCATCTCTGATCTCTCTGTGCTCTGCTCCAACTCACTGGTATCTCTCAGAAAGGAATTTTATACTCATCTGGGTGATTTAATATCATTTTGTGACCAGATATCTGGATACGTTTTACAATTTGGTCTCTGGCTCTGCTTGAGAGACTCAGCAGATTTTCAGTTTGAACTCAGACTGCCTCCATGGCAAACTACACTCCACATATTGTCTATTTAACCATTACTTATCTTAAAAGTTTATTTCGCTAGCTCCAAGGGAAACCAAGGCAGTGGCCGATGTCTTGCACACCCTTGGCTGACAAGGTCTTATGACAGTAGCAACTGGACATATCTCATGACCTCACCTGATGATTCTAAGTTAGCTAAGACTGGAAAGCCTGCTGCCTTAATCAACCAAAAAATGTATAGTGTATTCTTATGGCTTTGTTTCCTTAGTAACCAATTCCCTAAAATTCAGCTTCTTGTAGTTTTTTTGCCCCTAGTTACTCTGTCCTACTTCTTCCTCTTCAGAATGCACTTTCAGTTATACTGGAAGCTGTGTTGCCTTGGCTCGCAACATGATTTTTAAGAATAAACCTCTCTTGATTTAAGTTCCAGGGTCTTGGAAATTTGTTGACATAGCCCTAATTTTGTGACTGCCACCCAGGGGACACCTCCAGATAGCCTGGCTCTGGTGACCAACAGGGCTTATACTTGTGATCCACAGTACTGTATATATGTGCATACTTTCAAAGCTGGTGCCTGAAGGTCTGGTCTTCAATCAATCTCGTGATGACTGATATCTTTCCCCTTGAGATACTAACAGATCTTGGTATACCCTCAACTACTGGGAGCCATTAAAAATAAAATAGGCTGCTTGGACAATCTCAAAGGTTTGAGAGACATCAAGATCTAGGGCCACCCATTCAGACTGGGAGAAATGAACATTTTATTGAATGCATAGAAACCAATACAGAGAGTCAAGCAAAATGAAGAATACAGGAAAAGGTTCTAAAAGAAAAAAACAAGATGAACCCTTAGGAAAAAAAAAAAAAGAAAAAAAAACTTAAATGAAATGGGGTAAAGTAATTTACTAACAAAGATTCAAAGTAATGATCATACAGATGCTCACAGAATTAGGGTAAGAAAGGATGAATACAGTGAGAATGCCAACAAAGTGATAGAAAATATAAAAATGTACCAAACAGAAGTCATGGACCTGAAGAATGATATAACTGCACTAAAAAATACACTAGAAGTGTTCAACATAAGATAGAAGCAGTAAAAAAAGATAACTGAACTCAGGATATGGCAGTGGAACTCACCCAATCAAGCAGCAAAAAGAAAAATAGAAAAGTGAAGATAGCTTAAGGGTCTGTGAGATAACATAAAAGTGGATTAAAATATTTATAGTATAGGGGTTCTACAACAAGGAAAAAAGGACAGAAGGTTTGAAAAAATATTATCGAAAACTTCTGTAACTTGAGGAATAAAATGGATGTCCAGATACAGAAAGCTCAGAGAGTTTATATAAGATGAACCCCAAAAGACCCACATTACATGATACATTATATTAAACGCTTTAATCCATTTGAGTTAATTTTCATGTATGATGTCAGATAGCAGTCATATGGAAAACAGTATGGAGGTTCTTCAATAAATTAAGAATAGGGCTACCATATGACTTAACAATCCCTCTTCTGGGATTTGAAAACACTTATTTGTAAAAATATAAGTACTGCTATATTTATTGAAGCATTATTTACAATAGCCAAAACATGGAAATAATCTGTATTTCCACAGATGACTAGGTAAAGAAGATGTGGTACATATACACAATGAAATACTACTCAGCTATTAAAAAGATAAAATTTGCCATTCGTGACAACATGGATGGATCTTGAAAGCAGTATGAAGTGAAATATTTCAGATGAAAAAGAACAAGAACCATATAATTTCATTCATATGTGGTACAAAACAAACAACAAATGAATAAAACAAACATGCAAACAAACAAAACAAACCCATAAGTCTAAACAATAGAATTGTAGTTAACTGAGGGAAGGGGAGTGAGGGGAGGACCAAGAGGGTAAATTGAGTCCAATACATGGTGACAGAGGGAGAGTAAACTTCAGGAGGTCAGCACACAACAGAGTATGCAAATGTTATGTTATATAAAATTGTACACCAGAAATTTATGTAATGTTATTAACCAATATTATCCAATAAATTTAATAAAACTAAAAAAAACTATAATTGAAATATTGAATGGTAAAGACAAGGAGAGCATCTTAAAAGCAGCAAGAGAAAAACTACTTGTTATATGCAAGGGAACCCCAGAAGACAATGTGTAGATTTTTAAGCAGAAACTTGCAAGCCAGAAGGAGGTGCTATGATATATTCAAAGTACTAAAAGAAAACAACTCCCAATCAAAAATATTTTACTTGGCAAAGTTATCTTTCAGAACTGAAGGAGAGAAAAATTTTTTAGACAAGCTAAAGTAGTTCATAGCCACTAAATCAGTCTGTCTCAATTGCCTTCAAAAAAGTGAGTCTTCCCTTCTTAACACTCTTTCAGCTCTTATTTGTATCTCCCTTGTAGTAGTAACATTTATGTTGTGTTCTGTTGATATGTGTACACATGTCATAACCCAATCTGAAGACCAAAATTTCTTTCAGAGCTGCCTCTCAGTCTCATAAAATGACATATCCTAAACAAGATTTATCCAGAGACTTTGAAAAATAAGTGCACAAAAAACATTGTTGAATAAGTAAATTAACTATAATCTTTTAGTTAATTAGGATATTTCATGGCCACTAATTCTCCTAGTCTCTCCTTATTTCTACTATCGAAAACGGAAAGAATCTTCTTTGAAAGTTAACTTTCTCTCTTTCATAGCAGTTGTTTATTTATATTAAGAAATATTAAAGGTACTTCTTTAAGGTGACAATAGAGGGCAATAATTAGTAATGACAAAATGTATGAAATTAAAATTTAACTGGTAAATGTATAGTAAAAGTAGAGGATTAATCACTTATAAAACTAGTATAAATATTAAAAGACAAAATTAGTAAAAGTAACTAACTATAATAATTAGCTAAGAAATACATGGATTAAAATATGTAAAATGTTACATTAAATATATAAAATGTAGGGCATGGAGAATTAAATGTGGAGCTTTAGAATGTATTCAAACTTTAGTTATTATCAATTTAAAATACAAGGCTATAAATATAAGTCGTTATATGTAAGCCTCATGTAAACACAAAGCAAAAACCTATAGTGGATACTCAAAAGATAAAGAGAAAGGGATCTAAGCATACCAATAGAAAATTATCAAACCACAAAGAAAGAGCAAGAAAGAATAATGACAAAACAATCAGAAAATAATTAACAAAATGGCAATAAGCACATGCTAATCAATAATTGCTTTAAATGTAGACTATATTCTCCAAAAGACAGAGCAGTTGAATGGATTTAAAAAACAAAAAAAGACCCACATATTTGCTGCCTACAAGAGCCTCACTTCAGAAGTAACAGACAATTGAAATTAAAGGAATAAAAATATTTTCCATTTAAATGTAAACCAAAAGAAAGCAGGGGTGGCTATATTTATATCGTACAAAATAGATCTTAATACAAAGACTGGAATAAAAGACAAAGAAGGGTATTACATAATGATAAAGGAGTCAATCCAAAAAGAGACTATAACAATTATAAAGTTTTATGCACCCAACATAGGAGCATTGAAATATATAAAGCAAATATAAGCAGACCTAGAGGGAGAACTAGACAGCATACAGCAGTATGGGACTTTAATACCCCACTTACATCAATATAGATTACCCAGGTAGAAAGGAAACATTGGCCTTAAACAACACAACACTGCACCAGATAGACTTAACAGACACATACAAAACATTCCATTCAAAAATAACAAAATATACATTCTTCTCAAGTTTACATGGAACATTCTCTAGGGTAGATTATATAAATTTTAGAAGGCTACAATCATTAAGCATCTTTTTTGATCACAATTTTATAAAACTAGAAATCAATTATAGGAAGAAAACTCAAAAATTCACAAATATGTAGAGAGTAAACATGCTATGGAACAACCAATGGGTCATAGAAGATATCAAAAGAGAAATAAAAATACCTTGAGACAATGAAAATGAAAATACAACATACCAAAATATATGGAATGAGCAAAAATAATTATGAGGGACATTCATAATGCTAATGCTTATATCAATACACAAGAAAAACCTCAAATAAACAACCAAATTTATATCTCAAAGAACTAGAAAAAGAACAAATGAATCTGTTAGTAGGAAGAAAATAACAAAGAACAAATGGAAAATAGAGATGAAAAAGACAATAGGGAAAAGCAATGAAAACAAGAGCGATTTTTTCGAAAAGGCAAACAAAATTGACAAGTACTTAGAATCACCAAAAAACAAAAACAAAAACAAACAAAAAAACAAACAAAAAAGGAGTCACATCAATAAAATTAGAAGTGGAAAAAAAGAAAAAACCCATTATAACTGGTAACTGTACGCAAATTCCAAAGGATCATGTGAAAGTGCTGTTAACAATTTTATTGCCATTAAGCTGGACAACCTAGAAAAAAAGGGATACATTTCTAGAAACATAAAGCATACCAAGATTAAATCATGATAAAATAAAAAATCTGAACAGACTAATTACTTGTTAGAAGATTAACTCAGTAATCAAAACCTTTCAGCAAACAAAAGCCAGGTCCAGATGGCTTCACTGGTAAATTCTACCAAACATTTAAAGAAGAATTAATATTAATCCTTCTCAAACTCATTCAAAATATTGAAAGGAGGGGAGGGAATACTTCCAAATATTTTACAAAGCCAGCATTACCCTGATACCAAAACCAGACAAAGGCACCAGAAGACAACAGGCCAACAGATGAACATAGATGCGAAAACTCTTAACAAAATATTAGCAAACTAAATCTATCAATATATTAAAAATTATACACCATGATAAAACAGTATTTATGCCAGGGATGTAGGGATGGTTCAATGTCTGCAAAATCAATGTGATATGCCATATTAATAAAATTTAAAAAAATCATATTATTATCTTAATAGATGCAGAAAAACATTTGACAAAATTCATGATACGATATCACATTTATGATAATAACTTTCAACGAAATGGATAGAGAAGGAGTATATATCAACATCATAAAAACTATAAATGAGAGCCCACAGGTGATGTCATAATTAGTGGTGAAAAGTTAAAACTTTTCCTCTGTATGAAACAAGACAAGAATGTCCTCTTCACTACTTTATTCAACATAGTACTGGAAGCCCTAGCCACAGCAAGTAGGCAAGAAAAAAATAAATGAAAGGCATCCACATTGGAAAGGAAAAGGCAAAGTTGTCAACATTTGGAGATGATGTGATGTTATATATATATAGAAAACCCTAAAGACTCTACCCAAAACTGTGAGAAATAATAAATGAACTAAGTCACAGGATACAAAATCGATATATAAAAATTTGTTGCATGTCTATATACTTATAATAAACTATCAGAAAAGGAAATTATGAAAATGATTCCATCTATAATAATCAAAAAGAAATAACTTGGAATAAATTTAACCGATAAGGCAAAAAACCAGTATACTGAAAATTATGATATTGATGAAAGAAATTGAAGAAGACACAAATAAATGGAAAAATATTCCATGCTTATAGATTGAAAGAATTACCATTAAAATGACCATATTACCCAAGTTATCTACAGATTCAATGCAGTCCCTATAAAATTCCAATGACATTTTTCCTGTAATAGAACAATCCTATTGTTCAAAAGACCCTGCATAGCCAGGCAGTCTTAATAAAGAAGAACAAAGCTGGAGGCATCATACTCCCTGGTTTTAAACTATATTACAAAGATATAGTAATTAAAATAGTATAGTATCAGCATAAAAACAGACACACGGATCAATAGAACATAATAGAGATCCTAGAAATAAACCCCACATTACAGTCAATTAATTTATTACGAATGAGCTGAGAATATACAATGGGAAAAGGACAGTCTTTTAATAAATAGTGTTGGGAAAACTGGGTTGCCACATGGAAGTGAATAAACTTGGATCACTATCTTATAACAAAAACAAAAATTAACTCAAAGTGGACTAAAGGCTTACATGTAAGACGTTAAGCCACATAACTCCTAGAAGAACATAGGTCTTGGCAATGATTTTTTGGCAAAAGCCAAGGTAACAGATGTGAAACAGGTGGGACTACATTAAACTATAAAACTTCCACATGGCAAAGGAAATCATCAACAAAATGAAAGGCAACATACTGAGAGAAAATATCTGCAAATCATACATCTGAGTAGGGGTTAATATTGATGAATAAAGAACTGATACAACTTAATAGCAAAAACAAAAAAAAACAAACAAAAAAAACCCCAAAACAAACAAACAAAACAAAAAAAATACAAAAAAAACAAACCCAAACAATTTGATTTAAAAAATGGGCAGAGCATCTGGGCAGACATTTTTCCAAGGAAGACATAAAGATGACCAACAAGCATGAAAAGATGCTAAACATCAATAATAACCAGGGAAATGCAAATCAAAACCATAATGAGATATCACCTTACACCTGTCAGAATAGCTACTATCAAAAAGATAAGGATGTGGAGTTAAGGAAAGTCTTGTGTATTGTTGGTGGAAAAGTAAATTTGTGCAGCCACTATGGAAAGCAGTATGAAAGTTCCTCAAAAAATTAAAAAATAGGACTACCATATGATCCAGCAATTCTACTTCTGAGTATTTAACTGAAAACAATAGCCTAATTCTAAAGGATATATGCACCCCCATATTTATTACAGCATTATTTATAATACCAAAGACATGAAAATACCAAAGTAATCACTGGTGGATAAATGGATAAAGAAGTGTGCTACAGCTATATCCGTAACCCATCCATCACCCATCCATCACCCATCCATCACCCACCTACCTATCTATCTACCCATTATCTACCCATCTATCATCCATCTATCAATCAATAATCCATTATCCACCTACCCATCCACCTACCCATCCACCCATCTACCCATATACATACATTGGAATGTTATAAAAAAAAAAAGCCATAAAAATGAACTCTTGTCATTTGAGACAACACGGGTGGAACTTGAAGGCATTATGCTAAGTAAAATAAGTCAGATAGAAAAAAAAGTTCTGGATGATCTCACTAGTATTTGGAATCTAACAAAAATACAATAAAAACAACAAAGAATACCTGAGATCATGGAAATAGAGAAAAGATTGCAGTTACCTGAGGCATGGGCTGAGGAGTGGGTGATCTGGATGAAGGTGTCAAAAGGTACAAATTTCTAGTTATAAAATGAACAAGTCATGGGGATGTTATATACAGCATGGTGACTATGCTTAATACTCTTATACTGTATATTTGTAAGTAGCTAGGATAATGGATCTTAAAAGTTTTCATTACAAGAAAAAAATTTATAAAGGTATACCTTGGAGATATTGTGTTTGGTTCCAGACCTTCGCAGTATAATATCTCAATAAAGCGAGTTGTAATCTTTTTGCTGGTGGAGGGTCTTGGCTTCAATTTGTAACAAACCCAACATCTGTGAAGTGCAAATAAAACTAAGCACAGTGAAATGAGCTATGCCTGTAACTGTGTATAGTAATAATTTTAATTGGACATGTGATCATTTTGCAATATATAAATATTGAATTGTTACATTGCATACTGGAAACATAACTATCAATTATACCTCAATTAAAAAATATATATCTCAATTAAAAAAAATGTATGGGTATGATGCCAGCCTGAAAATATGAACAGGATATTCAGTTCAGCATTCAGGCCAGAGGTTACTTTAAAAAATTTGAGCCAATTATAGTACATAAACAGAGGTAGATGGAGATCGTATAGGCCCATGTTGCACAGACCTAAAGAGGTTATCTTACAGAAACCCAGGCTGGGAAAGAAGGCTTAGCAGAAACAATCCAACTAGACAGGCACCAACCCGGCATTCAAGCTCAGTCTGAGAAAACTAGAGGAAGTAAATTTTTAAACCAGTTGACTAGAAACAGCTGTTCAAAATGTGGGTGATTGTGCAGATTTTACAAACACTGTGGGGATGGTAACTCAATAACAGGAAATAGTTTATATTTTCGCCATTGTTTTACTCACTTTTCTGAGTGTGTGTTGGAGGGCGTGGGTGAGCAACTAAGGGATGGAAGCAGCAGGGTGCTTCCTGGGAGAGCAGAACGCCGCAGGCACTGCCTTTGCAGCAGAGGGTGAATCCTCACTGAACTGTTAGTTCCTCCTTATCTTCCTAACCTTGACAAATAATCTTCAATGCTTCTTTGACTCTTTCACCTGATTTTTCCTTGTATCTCTGCTGAAAAAGACAGTGATAATTATTTAAATAATACGACGCTATTTGTCAAAGACATTTAGGCATATTATTTTCCTCCTTTAATGAGGTAGGAGTGATATTGGGGAAATTTTACATTGAGTTGGCATAAATGTTCTTGGAAAATTAAAATAAATGCAAAAGATGACATTTTACAAAATTGCTTTCTATTCTTAACATAATGAACAATTCAGTCACTGTTGAATAGCCCAATCTATTTTATTTCTTTGAACAAATTCCATTGTAAGAACCAACATCATGCACGTGCTTCTAAAGCAGAAAGTAATTATCATTACAATTAGCTTTTAGAAAGATACACATCTTCCTTATGGCTTTGCTTCTCATCTTCACCTTCCTCTCCAATTTGTATTCATGTCTTCAAAGTGGCTGTATAAAAAAGATTACTCCTTCTGCATCTACTTATATAGTTGTGTTGAAGAACTCTGTAGAGATATTAAAATATAGATAACTGTTGCCTGAGCTAGTAAAGGCACATTTTAGTCAATATGTAAGGTCTAGACATATTATCAGGATCTTTCAAGATTCTGAAAGAACTTTAGAAATACAGATATTATCTTATACCAAGGGAAAAAATATTCAAAAGAATTTCTCTTTGAATATTTATGGAAAACACAAGCCTTTTAGACTGCTTTTCTGAACTCCATTATTCCCTGTTCCTTTATAGTCTTTTGTAGGAGCCAAGTGCTTTTAACTATAATTGGGCATGCCTTAGCAAGATAGAAAGCAAATGGGAGGTTGGACAGATGAGACCTCTTGCCCTCACTATAAAGCTGTGCAGGCAGGGAGGGTCCTATCAGACATATTAGTGGCTCTCTGATATATGCCAAGAAGATTGATATTCAAAGGGCTAATGTTAATCACTTAACTCCTATGGTCAACTGTCCAGAATCCACTACAGTCCCTACGAAATGGCACCAAAGGAAAAGGCAGAGAAAGCACAGAAAAAAACCGTATGTGGTCACATTGTCAAATTTTTATAAGACTAGTTATTCGATCATATAAATTCACGTTGGTGATTTTTCTCTCAGAATTTGGAAAACAGAAATAAGATTGTTCTTTAATAATTAAATTATAAAATTCACACAAAATGATAAGAAATATTCAAAGTCACATTGAAGCGACAAGTTGACCTCCTGAGCAGAGCAAGATGAGAGAAGATATTAATGTGTCGAAAAGATTCGAAACAGGGATTAATTAGCATAAAAGATAGAAAAGCAAGACCATTAGGCAATCAACGGCAGTCCCTCCCCCTAGCTCTGCTCCAGGGAGAGAGCATATTAATAAAAGTTCACCCTGCTTGGTTCTAATGGCAGGTATCATTTTATCCTGATGAAGGATGTATTTGGCTAGCAGATAACCCTGATGCAATTAAATATTGAAATGCTGAACAAATTCTTCTTGCTATGATTTTATGTTCAATCAACTGGATGATTATAATTTTATATTGCAGAAGGTGGTATTCCTCAGGGAGAGAGTACCAGTTAGAGTACATGCATGGCTAATCTCTTTCAAGCCAACTTAGTGCAGTTATAGCCATGAAGTATATGTCCCTACTGCTGCCAAAGTCACCAGGCAGGCAAAGCTAAGGAACAATGATGGTGAAGTCAATAAGATGAATGCTGCTTTGGAAGGCATCTGCCTACCTGCTAGACAGTTCTGATGACACCGCAATGTCAGTGCATAAATAGAACTAGAGAGCCTAGTTCAAAGTGAGAAGATATTCCTACTTTGGTTTTTAGACTACACCTGGAATAATGGGTACCAAGCTGCGGAGTGTGAAGAATGCTTCAAAGTCCTGGCATGCATTCAGAAAAGAGTAATACAGTTGGACATAAGTCTGGAAACCACGTTTTATGATCAGGGGAAGATCCTTAGCCCAGAGAAAGGAAGGGGAAGACACTAAGGACATGGAAACCCTTATAATCTAAAAAGTTATCACATGGAGGGTATAGACTGGTTTTGTATTAATATTGGATTGGAATAAGACTGTAAGAATAAAAATTACATAGAGATATTTTTGGCTGATTATAAGTAGTAAGTCTTTAATATATAGAACTTTCCAATGATGGAAAGAGCTGCCTCATGAGAAAATGAATTCTCTAATTTTGTAGTTATTCTAGCAAAAGCTGTAAAATAGTAACTTGATAGGGATATTGAAGAACAAATGCCTGGAGTAGATACTTTTCCTAGCTATTTTAAACTCTCATTTTCTAAAGTTTTCTGCATTTAAAGCTAAAAATGAAGAACTGCATTCTAAATCATTGAAATGTTCATATAGAATGGTATACAGGAGAATTAGTATTCATAAGGTGACATTTAAATTTTTTAACAATTATATTAATCATTATCTTTCATTGATGACATATATCATTGAATAAGAGTATTTTTATTTGCTTGTTTTGAATAACGTAATAAATCCAAGAAAGTCATCACTGCAGCATCAAAAACCAACAAATACCTATGCATAAATCTATAGAAAATCTAATAAGACCTCTATACTGAAAACCTTAAATGTTGTTGACAAGTTAATAAAAATTCAAACAAATGGAGGCATATGACATGTTCATGGATTGAAAGATTCAAACTAGTAAACATATCAAGTCACCTCAAAATAATCTATTAGAATAATTGGGATTATTGTAATCTAAATCTAAATCTTAGTATCTGTAGGGCATGCTTTTGTGTGTGAGCATATGTGGGTATATGTGTGTGTATGTTGACAAGTTGCTTCTACCATTTTCATGGAAACACAAAAGGCAAAAAACCTGTCAGTACAATTTTAGAGAGTTATAAGACAAATAATGTACTTTACAAAATAGCAAGACCTCTTATAAAGCTATGATAAACAGTGTGCTTTCATAACGAGAATAACAAACCAATTAAATAGAGATTCCAGAAATAGACTCAGACTTGTCACCTTATTTATGACTAAGGTACTATTGTATCACAGGTGGGGGAAAATTACCTTTTATTTAGTTTTTACTTTTTAATTTTTTTTAACTTTTATTTTTTTATGCCTGTAGCATCTGGTCTTTCCAGGTGGTCTCCCATCCAAGCACTAACCAGGACTGACCCTGCTTAGCTTCTGAGATAGACAGGATCAGGCTTGCTCAGGGTGGCATGGCCATAGACAAGATTCCCTTTTAAGTAAATGTTCCTAGGTTAATTAGATAGTCTTATGGAAAAAAAACTATTGACATCTGCCTTATACTATACCCTCTCCCTTCCCCAAAATATTTCAGTGGATACAAAAGTTACAAATACAAAGTTAAAAGAATAGAATGATATGGAACATCATTAGCATCCTGGAGTAAAAAATAATTTTTTAAACAAGAAATTAAAAATTGCTATTAATGAACAAATTGAAAAATTGGACTCCAAATTAAGTACAATTAAAAACACTAAAAATACCAAGTGTTAATAAAGATGGAACAGCAAGGACTCTTATAGACTCTAGTGGAAATGTAAACAGTTAAAAATATTTGAAAAATTGACCCGACAGTTTCACTTCTAGGTATGTATCCAACGAAAGTATAAGGACATGCACTAGAATCTTCATAACATCACTGAAATAACTAAAAACTGGAAATATACTATTACTCATCAGTAGCAGAGCTGATAAACATTTTCACACAATGACATAACATACACAAATGTAAAGAACCATTCCATAATTATAAAAAACAATATGGGTGAATCTTACAAGTCATGCTGAATGACGAAGTAGCTTTGGCTAAGTAGCCAAAGCAATCTTGACAAAAAAGAACAAAACTCGAGGTATCACTCTTTCTAATCACAAACTGTACTACAAAGCTATAGTAATCGAAACAGTATGGTATTGGTATAAATAAATGTATAAACCAATGGAACAAAATCAGGAGCCCTGAAATAAACTCTTGCATGTACAGTCAATTAATCATTCACAGGGGAGCCAAGAATACTTAATGAGAAAAAAGATAGTTTTTTAATAAGTGGTTAAACTGGATGGTCACATGCAGAATGAAATGGACCCCTATCTTATAACACTCTCCAAAATGTACTCAAAATTAATTAAAGACCCCAAAATGAGAACTAAAACCCATAAAACTCCTAGAAGAAAACATAGGGAAAAAGCTCCTTAACGTTGGTCTTGGCAATGATTTTTTTAGATATGATACCAAAAGCAAAAATTAATAAATGGAATTTCTTCCAACTAAAAAAAAACTTCTGCACAGCAAAGAAAATCATCAACACAATAAAAAGGCAATCTATATCATGAGAGGAATATTTACAAATCATATATCTGATAAGGGGTTAATAAAAAATATATTAAAAAAACTCACAACTTAATCACAAAAACTTGAACAGTTCATTTAAAAAATGGGCAGAGTAACTCAATAGATATTTTTTCCAAAGAAGACATACAAATGGCCACCAGGAACATTAAAATGTGCAACATCACTAAGTATCAGGGAAATACAAATTAAAACCACAATAACATATCACCCCATATCTCTTAGAATTGTGTCATTGAAAAGAAAAAGATAAGTCTTGGTGAGGATGTGGAGAAAAGGCATCCCTGGTGCACTATTGGTGGGAATGTAAATTGATACAGCCATTATGAAACAATATGAAGATTCTTCAAAAGATTAAAAATAAAACTACCATATGATCCAGCAATCTTACTTCTGAGTATATATCCAAAGGAATATATGGTACAAACTTCTAGTTATAAGACAAATTCTGAGGATTTAAGTACAACAGAGTGATTATAGTTAATAATACTGTATTATATATTTGAAAGTTGCTAAGAGTCGACCTTAATGTTCTGAACACAAAAAAAGAAATGGTAATTATTTGAAGTGATGGAGGTGTTAGCTAATGCTATGATGGTAATCATTTTGCAATACATAAGTATATGAGATCAACATGTGTACACCTTAAACTTGTACAGTGTTGTATCAATTACATCTTAATAAATCTGTAAAAAATAAAGTTTGGCCAAGGAGGAAGTCTTTGTCATAACCATCAAGAAATAAATTTCTGCTCTAACACAATGTCACTATTTTATTATTCCCAGTAGATTAAATTTAGTGCAGAAACAAGATGCTATAGGTATATAAGATATTAATGACTACATATTAGAAGCAAAAATAGTTATAATTAAGATGAAAAATTGAACTTATCTAAAGTGTTTAGTACAAAAATAGATTTATTAAAAAGGTTTATTTCTCTTAAAATTATCATGAAATTATAACATTAGCTTGTTATTTGTTGACATTTGTCGACATTTTCTTGCTCATGTCAGATTTTTTTTTTCTTTAAAAAGTTAATTTTGTTAGAAAGCTATTGCACATAATTACCATTTTACTTTAATAAATGCAAATCTAGGTCTTTAAATATGATTTTTTAAACAAAGCTGTAGAAAAAATTAACTTACTGAGGTCTAAAAAATATTATCTATGTACTTGGTTAGCAAAGGTATAAGACTATTTCAGATATTAAAAATATAGTTATGTATTTATTGAATCAGAATAACTATAAATTATGGTATATAACAGAAAAAAGTTGTAATACCCCTTCCCATGAATTTGTATATTTTACTGAAGTTTACTAAAATGTTGTCAGATAGTTGTTAGTTGTGTTCTCTTATTATATTTTAAATTCATCTTATATCTAATTTTTAAAATTATTATAAATTTTTTATTCTTCTGGATATATCAGGAAAAGTGTGCCTTTGTGATTACTTTTATAAAACAAGTTTTTAGATTTGTTTTTCTTCCATATGTTTTGTTATTAGTTTATACTATTTTTATTACATTATTCTTTTAATCTCTTTGGATTTGTTATTTTTCAAGTGTCAGATGGACATAGCATTAGTTTTCAGCTTTTTCTCTTTTCTCAAATATATTTTTAGAACATATTTTTCTATAAATACAACTTTTTCTAGACATATCTAAGGACATAAATTTCATTAAAGTACCCCTTTGGTTGACACACATATGTCTTGATATATAGGTTTTTTTCATTATCCTTTAGTTCTAAGTAACTATAAGTTTTTATTCTGATTTTTTAATTTAATCTATAAATTTAGTAATGTATTTTTGAATTTCCAATTATTTATAGGATTTTGTTACCCATTTTAAAAAATGAGTGCATTTCTCAATTACACTGTCAGAAAACATGGTGTGTGATACCTTCACTTTGGCATATGTTGGGGCTAATATGTAGCCCTAATAGATGATCGATTTTAAAGGACACATGTGTGCATTAGAATTTGTATTTGCTCTGATGTGCAGAATTCGATATGCTTATATTAAGTAAAACTCATTAACTGTTCATATTATATATTCTTACTTGCTTTTTATTCTACTTGTGTTATTACTAATTGAGAGGTTTATCAAATTCTCTCTGTAAAATGGAAGATGTCTCATTTTCTCTCTATAGTTCTATCATTTTGGCTTCTTAAAACTTGAGGTTTACTGAAAGCAGGCATATTTAGAATTGCTATACCTTTTGATGAATAAAATGTATTCTTACTATATACCTATGCTCCTCCATTAATGCTTCTTCTCTAAAAGTCTATTTTATTTGACATCAACGTAGCTATATAATCTATATTTTGGTTATTTTTTATTTGATATCTTTTTTCACTAGTTTACTTTCAACCTCTGCATATGTATTTATTTGATCATCTTATAAATAGCACATATCTGAATTTCAAATACTTTTACAATTTGACAATTTCTGTCTTTATGTGACAATCATAGTTCACTTAATTTTTTAAAATAAAAATCTAAATATGTCTATAACTATCTAAGAAAGAATGCAAGTTAAAAATCACCCCAAAACACAACTTATCCAAGATCATATAAGTGATTTCTATCAAATTTTCAAAACAGAAAATGCCATCTAAATATATTTTTTAAAGCGGACATTTTCAAATGAACAACAACAAAAATGGCAGTCAACATCCATACAGAGGAAACATAAGCATTCATAAAACAAGAATGAATTATTTTACGTAAAAATTTGACTTCAAAAATCAACCATTATGCATATGAAAACATCTTGAATCAGATACTCAAACACTCCAAATAGAAATACTAGTTCTGTGCAGTCACTTGAAGCCGGAAGGATCTGTGTCCCCATTGACCAGAGTATAAAAAACCCTAATCCCAGAGATTTCAACTAGTGTGCTCAGAAAGGTATCGCCTCCGCAGTGGGGACCAGTTATCCACAGACTGAATCCTGTGCCAGTCCCAACTACCAAAGAAACGAAACAGTCCTCCAAAGCATCACTATGATTCCAAAAAAGTTAACATCATCACAGAGTCTAACACTATTTAAAGGAACACAAAATACCCAGCACCCAACAACATAAAGAGCAACATGCTGGTCTGCTACCTAGAGTTAGGAGGCGTGCAGTGAAACAGAGAAATATCACTTACCGCTGATGGGGAAATCAATCAACAGACCCAGAAATGACAGACGGTAGAACTGATAACAGGAGGACTTTAATACAGCATGAGAAATAGACTTCCTATGGTCAAGCATGGAACATAAGAAGATAATAGGAAGATACAGACAACCTAAATGGAACTTCTAGGGATGAAAAACACACTAATACATCAAAGCAGACACACAATCCTGCTAAAATCAGGAATGTGTGAAGAGATAAACCATCTAGAAGTTAAGAAGCGGCCCATAAACCCGATAAGGTCATGGACTCAGGAGGCGCAGTGCCGGGCTCATTCCCAGCTCTGAAATTACAACCGTGGAGCCCTGTTCAAGGAGTTACCGTGTGGGGCCTCAGTTTCCTTCTCTGCAAAATGAATAGAGTAATAACACCTGCCACAAGGCTTGCCATGAGGATTAAAATAGTTATATTTACAAAGAACAGAGACATTTACAGGGCACACATGAAATGGCTGTAAAAATACTTATGGAGTAAATGAAAGACAAATAACCCATTTATCCTCCTACAAACACACAGGAAGCAGGCTCCCTCCTGACTTACCTGCACTTTTGTTCTTGAGTTTTCTCTTCAGCCACAGGGTCTAACCCTGAGCCTGCAGAGAGCTGGCACCTTCACTGCCCTGCTGGAGCTCAGGAGAGTCAGGAGTTCCGGGGGGTGTTAGAAACGTGTTTGTTCCTCTCTGCTTCTGGCAGTGTGAAACCCATGGGCGGTTAGCTCCTATCAAAGGTCTTGGATGTGATTGCTCCTCTCCCACCCCCCACTAATGCTGCTCGTCAAGCTGGTTTATGATCCTCACCCAGTTCTCAGGTGCACAGAGGCCTTCTCAGACAGTGACTCCTCTCAGAGGTGTTTCCTATTATTCTGTCCTTGACCTAAATGAACACTTGGTACAGTTTGACATAACTTCAGGTTAAGTGTAGCTCTCCCAGTAGTCCATAAACTCAGCAAAATCATGGATCCTGTCTGCAAGTGAATTCAGCAGTAAAATAGCTTCCCGGCCCAGATTCTACTATGGAATCAATTGGAATGCATTTCAAAGGCCATCCCTGGTGATACAGACAATTATTTTTGGCTGAATCCCAGGCAATCGTATTTGTGAAGAGCTCCCTTGGTGATGCTAACACACAGCCTGGATTGAGATCTGTTGCCTGAGGAGAACATCATGCACTTTGTTGTGAGCTGTACCTGAGTGCAGGGGCCTCCTTGATCCATTCCCACCTCATTGTGCTCCAAGGAGGCTGAGACTTCAGTAACTGGGAGTCACACCCAGGCTGCGGTTTAGACCTAGCTGGAGAGGGTTTAACTATCCTGATGAGGGTCCCTTTCCAGAAATTCTCACTTAACGACAAAGTGTAGGGCCTGAACATCAGTAGTTTTGAAGGTCTCAGGTGGTTCCACCAGTGGGGAGAAGCTCTTCATTGAAAGCATCTGATCCACTATCTGTGTCCAGGAGTCTCTGTTTGTCAAAGGGTCAAATATTTGGTGATGAAAGGAAATCTAACTTTGGGTGGTGAGCACACAATGCAATATATGACATATTGTTGAATTGTATACTTGAAACTTATTTGATTTTACTAATCAATGTCACCTCAATAATTTTTAATAAAAATTTTTTAAAAATTAAAAAAATAAGCAATAAAAATGAAAAAATAAAAGCATCTGATGGTGAGGGCTTTGTTTTATACCCTGGATAAAGGACAATAGTTCTCAGGCCTGATTTGGGAAGACTGAGATTTGAAATTTATTCAAGAGGGGCGTGTGGATTTAAAGAAAAAGATTTCATACAATTTTAGGGCTGCTTGTATTTCTAAGGATGAAGAAACTGTGTATTAAGTTTTAAAGCTTAAGAAAAATCTTTTAATTTAGGAGAAACTTTCAATATTTCATTGTAAAACATTTATGAAGTTTCTTGAATAAATTTTTGAAATGAAATGGGTGAGAAAATAGATTAGGAGAAAAAACCTTGAAGTTGATAGTGTAAGGTGATACTGAGTGTTTCTGTGTCCTCATAGGTAAAAAAATATGGGTTTCTGCGTGAGCCAGTGGGAGTTTCTGATGTGCCAAGAAAATGATTGAGAAGAATTTTATCTTCAAACATAAAATGGAGTCTTTTCAGGTTTGAGTGATAACAGAAAAACTAAAGAGAGATTAAATATCATGAATAAGAGAGATCGGGCAAATGAGAAAGAAATGTTGGAGAGAAACTATGGCAAGTTCTATCTAAACGGTGTCATGAGAAGTTGAAGTAGTAAGAAAAAACACAGAAGACACTTGGTCATGGAGATAAACACACAGTCGTTCCCACTGTGCAGTGAAACCAAACATTCCCAGGCTGAAGACAAGCAGTGAGAGAAAGAGCATGTGACAGCGATAGATCGGATTTCCAGAGGGGGTCTCTCCATGAACAAGGCCTACAACATTCCTCTCTATGGGTCAACATGAGTCTCGTAAAGAGAAGTGCATTTCACCATGACTTAGAGCTGCTTGTCTTTCCAAGGGTGTGAGAGGAAACATAAGCCAATGGAAAATCACCAATTTGAAAGATTTTTTCCCAGTACCAACATGAAATATAATTTAAGAAAAGGCACACAACCAAATTTTGGGAACTAAAGGGAGTCTGGAAGAAATAGAGAAGGACATGGATAAAAGTGACTGAGGTTCCAGTGGCCATGTAGTGATATCAGTGTTCCTAGGTGAAAAGAGTTAACAGAGGAGAGGTCTGAGGAGAAGACAGAAATCATGGGTGTGAGTAAAATCCAAGGGGAGTTTCTGTTGAGCTCTGGAATTAGAAGAGTTATATCTGTAGATAACAGGGAGTCACTGAGGATTTAGAAACAAAATACATTTTTTAGAGAGAACACCAAGGCATCAGGAAACACAAGTTTGGTGCAGACAGAGGATAGCAGAGTTATGACACTCTAAACCAAACTGTGAGGAGAGAGGGACAAGAGAGAATAGAAGGCTCATGGGCACATTTCCTGGCAGTGAATGTCGAGGTGTAGAGGGGGCCCAGAAGACCTAAGGGTAGAAACCAGACCCGATGCCCTGGTATAGGCCAGCACCCGCTGTGGGCTAAGCATCAAGGCCCTAGTTTTTCAATAGAAGTACTGTATCTTGGCACTCCCATTTGCTCTGTGCTCTTGGACACATTCTGTGTTCTCTTTGAGTCCCAGTATCTTACACTGAAAAGGGCAGGGGTGATTTAAATCCTTCATGTGATTGAATCAGGCTAACCCCGGATGTATATTTTTTATTAGTCCTTCAGCTGTACATAAATGAGTGTTTGATTGAATAACTGGGAGAGGATATGCTAGACTTCATCCAGAGCAGTGATTTTAAAGCGATTCTGGCTCCTACACCCCCAAATACACACTCAAATAATGATTGTCTCATCTCCGCAAATGCACACGCCTGATTTCTGAAAAAAAAAAAAAATTTTTTTTTAACCTGAGAGCTTCCTATCAAACAGGAAGTGCTAAAACCACAGTCTCTATAAAACTGTGGATTTAGCTGGATTTCCTTTACTCTGGAACCGAAATAGTTCTGGCATCAAGGGTCTTTTCATGGACAACAGCCTTGGGGCCTACCCTGCTTGTACTGTTCCGGGTGTTCAGAACAAACCACTTTCCAGGGTTTTACTGCACAGAGGATATTTCCCCAGGAGTGTGAAGGGGAGGCCTCTGGGCCTAAGAGAGTGGTGCTTCAGTCCTGACCAAATATTCCTACTCCCATGCCTATCGGTGAGGGTTGGGCTGATTTCCCCACACCTGCGTATACTAGCTGTAACTCTCTGCTTGAGATTTAACTCATAAATGGTGGTCTGAACCAACCCTGACCCCAGCAGCAAGTGTTCATCTTTATCCCAGAGGGGGCTCTCTTTTGACCTAAGTTCTCATAAAGCTAAAGCTTGTATTCTCTATGGGCAAACAATATTGTGCAAGGGCTTGCATTAGTTATTTTGCAATAGTAGTTATTTTGCCTTAATTTATTCATTGTTAGAAAAGGGAAAAATAAGGATGCATGTGTGTAGATAAATTACAATAAGTTATTCAAGAGAAATATTTGTGAAATTGGGATCTATACAAAAGAGAGATAAAATAATTTTTATAAAACTTGATCCTGGTAGACAAAAAATAATTCTATGTTTAAAATCGTTTGCACTATATGCCTTGTATTTACATTATCCAAAAAGTGAGCACTCAAGAAACATCAGCTGTAACTTCACCAGGAGTGAACTGAAACCCAGTAATATGAAATAATAGGACTCTGCTCATACAGCCAGAGAATGCTGACAGCAGCGTCCAAACCATTGATTCCTTTACCTGCAGGTTGTTCCATATAGTTAAAGAGGCTCTTTACAGCAAGATTTTTTGGGGAGAGGAGAGGGAGAAGGGTGACAAATTCCAAGTCACCAGGAAGCTGAGCTCCCTCCCTGGCCCCTTGGCCTTTCTGTATTTTGGGTCGTGTCCAAGCCTTGGCCACATGGGCAAAACTATAAAACATAGAAAACATGGAAGGAAAAGACAAAATAACCTCAGCAATTAAGGCTAAATTAGAAGTCAATCAAAATAATATAGGTTCATCTGAAAATGTAGTAAAAAATTTTAGGTAACATATGAATATACTTATAAGAACAAAAGAAAACAAAACCTTAAACAATACCTAGAAAGAATTAGAGAGAATAGTAATATTTAGTGAAGAAAAAATACGTCTCACATATGCATACTTGAATTCTATGCAGAAGAAAAACAAAACAATGCAAAAGAATTAATCTTAAAACTATACTCCAAGAAAACTCCATGCAAATAAAAGAAGACTTTCAATTACATATCAAAAGAATACCTGGCGTATCTGAAAAGATTTTATAGTAAAAGTATTTGATTTTAAAGATAAACTTTCCTAGAATTCTAATAAAATACAAAACAAAAAACAAGTCACTTACATAGAAAAGTAATTCCGACCTTAGAATTTGTGACAATAACACACAATAAAGGCAATAGATTAAAAAAAATAATAAGAAAGAAAGAAACAAAAAACCTCATGGAAAGAAATATGTTAACCACAGATTTTATTGCCAGCCAAGCTATCCTTAGTATCATGGTTATAGAAACACATATTTAAACATTCCTGAGGAAATGCTAAAAGCCCTTTCTGAGTAATATAAAAGAATGTGTCATACATCAAAGAGTTGATTATGAAATTTTAGAGTGGCCATTGAATTATTTAATTGTATAACTAAAAGAGTCAAAGGTAGAAGAATATATTTGTTTTGTACTGACATTAAAGGTAATAATGCTACAAAAAAGAGAAAGAAAGGCAAAAAAGGAAGTAGAATAAGCTCAGCAACGGTCACTTAAATAATAAGTGGAGTCAGTGGATATCATTGTAAGCTGGTAAATCAAATAATACAAAACTAAGTAAGAGAAAGTGGACCGAGGACATGATTACAGGTGCTATTAAAATGATAATCTCTGGAAGAAAACCTAAAACCTTCATAAACAACAAAAGAAACTAAAAAGACAAAAACGAAACACATTCAGAAACAAAAAGTATATAAAAATGTTACACACAATTAAGAATAAACATATCAATCACAGCAATAAGTATGAATGTACTTCACTAACCTGTTCAAAGAAAGAGCACTTTAAACTGTCTTAACAACGAAAAATCAACTCTATTTTGGACAAGAGACACTAAAATAAAATTATTCAATAAGACTAAAAATAGAGGGATGAGCAAATATATATGGGGGCAAAGGCACATCAAAAAATGAAACTAACTAGAAATCAGAGCTTTTAATCTTGATACAAGCTGAGGTTTAATTCCGGCCAAAAATATTAAAAATGACAATGATGAACACCTTAAAATATTACAGAACAAAATCCACAATGGTAACATAAATATAATTATGCAGCAAATAATACGAATATTACATAAAGCAGAAGCTGCAGGTAGTGCGAAGAGAAATGAACAGAAATACATAAGTAACACTTTACTCTTTAACACACTATACTTAGTCCAAGAAAAGCCAAGTAAACAAAAAATAAATAAGGATATAGAAGATCTAGATAATGTAATTAATTAAATAGGTTTTGTAAATATGTGTTGGTATATGTTTATGTATGAAACTTTACATGCATACAACATAGAATATACCTTATTTTCAAGCACTCATTTCACAAAAATTGATTAAGTATCAAACAATGCCTCATTAAGTTCTTAAAAGTAGAAATGACGCAAAATTATTCTTTGATCACAATACAATAAAACTAAAATTAATAAGAAAAACTATCTGGTGGGAAATTTGTTATACAACTACAGAGGGAAAATGGAACAGAATTTAAAACTGTAAAATTTCAAAAAAATAAAAATGAATCAAAGAGATAAAGCATTAAATCAATTCAAATAAAAATCAGGGGAAAAAAGTTAATGTAAGAAATTATTATTATTATTATTTTTTTACAGCAGAAAAGAAAAGCTTTATTAGAAGGACATACACTTCCAGACTTGGTATCAGGTCTGAGCAAGAGAAGCTAGCTCAAAAGGTATAATGTAAGGATTTTTAAAAGGTATGGGATTATTGAGAGAGGAAAAAGGAAAAAGTTAGAATTAATAAATAAAGGACCGATAGTTTGGGAGAAAAAGAACAAATAGACAAACAATAGGTAACCTAATTCAAACAGAAAAGCAAAAAGCACAGATTTATACTTTGAGAAATGATAAAGGCAAATAACCATTGATACAGAAAAAAATTTAGAATAATCATGAGAGATTACTCTGTATAAACTCCCAAAAAATATATTTGAAAACTTAGATGAAGAAAAAATAAACAATGAAAATAAAATTTACCGAATTTTACTAGAGTAGAAATAGAGTGATTAAACTGAGATATTTTTATAAAAAGTATGTTTTTAAAGAAATACCACTCAGAATAGCACCATAGCTAGATGCTTTCATGGAGGAATTCTTATGGCACTGCAGAAACTAAATAATCATAATCATAATACCATATAAATTTTTGAATGCCGTTAATGAAGCATATGTAACTTTAATATCTATATTGATAATAATAGCACTTAGAAATGAAGATATAAAATTATAAATAAAACATTACTAAGTAAAATTCAGTACCACCTTAAAAATATACATCATAGACAAGCGAAATCTATTCTGGAAACACAAGAACAGTTCAACATTAGCATATTCATTTGCTTATGTTGGTCCTAAAGCCAGTAATATACCCAGTAACTAGTGAGTAAATATTTAGTTGCATTCCCACTGCTTCCTGCCAGGGATAGTTTCATGGGTATACATTCAATGTAGTCACATAGGTACTCATGCTTAAAAGAGCCCACACTTGGTCCGATGCTCTGGTGTAGCTGTCTAAAATTCTTAATTTTTTCACAAGTGGTCCCCCATTTGATAGGCAGATCTGAATTTGAATCCTGGTTGTCACTCATTATCGACCTATCTTTGGGCAAGTCACTTAATTTCTCTGTACCATGCTATGGTGAAGTTTGAAGTTGGAATATGACAGTGCCAAACACATAGTAAGTGATAGATAGATGCTAATTATTGCTGTTGTAGTGATGGTGGTGCTAGCTATCTTTGTGACTAGTTCTTTTCTCTCAGTCTAGTAGTGGCTAAAAAGAGTAGGCAACTCTGATTTGAAGTATCAGAGATTATAAGGAAAGGAATTCTTTAGCTGAATCTTTGGCTGGACCTAGAATTAAGTGAGTTTATATATAAAGTACAGAGAAAAGCACCTATCAAACTGTAAATGCCAAATAGGTGATATGCTGTGATCTGAGGAAATCTGAGTCACAAGAAATTTAAAAGAAGTAAACAAAGGCCAATTCACAGAGGATTAGTCTGCCATGCTAAGGACCTTAAAGTGATCTTTCAGTCAGTGAAAAGTCATTAAAGTGTTTAAATATAATTGTGACAAGATCTGACCTGCCTTCTAGAAAGTTGCTATGACAGCATTTTAGAGACATGAAGAATTGTGAAATAAAAGTTGATTTCCTGTTACTGTTGCATTCCCTACTGGTACACCTGACAAAGACAATTTCAATGTCTTATGTAAGTAATAATCAGCATTGAGTAGATAAATTCTTAGCTGAAGGAAGTGCCTTAGGGCCACAGCATCTGTCCTGGTGGGCATCCTGGTGAAGAGTCAGCCATAATTCACATCCTAAACACTGTTTACAATTTGCACCCAAGGAAGGGTCCGAATATGCTCTAGATTGCCACCCCTCATGATATCTTTTCTAAACCAACTCCAGCCTCTAGGAGTAAGAGCTGGTCTCCTGCTGAGCATTTTAACACTTACAATCCTATGATACCCTGTAGATGTTCTCACCATTTGCTAGAGCAGCCAGGGGATCCTTAGATACACTTATTGTCATTCAAAGCAGATGTCACAACAGCCAACGCTGTTTATTGAGCACCCACTGTGTTTGGAGCACAGAAATAGGGCTATAGAAAATTTCCACAGTGAAGAAAGTAGTGAGTTTGGTAGTACCTCTTGTGTTGTCAATAGCATTAGCTCTTCCTGGCCATTTAGAGTATTCAGTACAACTAAAAATGTGACTCATAGATTTCCCCTTTGTCAGTTTCTAAGATGTCTGACAGCTAAGAATTTACTAGGCCTTGAACATTTCTGAGAGAATATTTTGAATTCTCTTTATGAATCGAAAAAATGTCAATTTGTCATATATGATCAATTATCTTTGGATTGACCAGGAATTCTTTGAAACAGTGAGAAACATTGTTTTGAGTTTTGTATTTCATTTTAAAACTTTCAGTAGCATTGATGCTAGATATGTTATTTCCCTTAGCAGTTTGAGAAGTTTTGTTTGTTCTGTTAAGATAAATTGTTTTGAACTCTCATAGAGGGAAAAACATTCTTCATACAATAAAACTACATTTTGAATGTCTATTTCTCTATGATGTATCCTGTCACCACTCAGTTTGTTAGTTATGCTATTCTTAGGCAAAAAAAAAAAAAAGTCATTAACATTTAAAATCAAGCTTCATTATATGTAGAAATATAATTATCATTTTTTTGTAATTATTTTTTTTTAGAATATATAAAAAACCATTTTACATAATACCATTATCTCATCATCAGTCACCAAGTAATATTGAGCTGTTGTGTGTGGTTATCCTTAGCATTTCAAGTTTTCTTTTTTCCGTAAAACATAATTCTCCATAGCCATTTCATAATTACATTTACAAAGATAGACGAAGGACCTGTTACAAATCTCCACCTCATCCAAAAAATGAGATTGAATGGGGTGTCAGATTGTTCAGATCTTCTGAAATAAAAACATTCTGGAGATCCAGTTTGTGTGACAACAACATGCATTTAACGAAACAAAAAATAATCAATTCCACGCCAGTGACAGGAGGTGATTCAGCTCGCTGGCTGGCAGTAAAGGTTGTTTAGCAGGTTTCAGATTCCTAATTGGGTGTCTAGCTTGCTAAGTAGCAGCTGGTCTTTAATTAGTTGAAAAATTATTACCACTAAGAGTTGCTTTAAAAAGAAAAAGAACAAAATAATTAAAATGTTAGAATCCATATGGTGGGTGCTTGTCCTCACTTGTCAATAGCTGTTTTCTTTCTTTATCACTAATAAGTTTAAAAATAGTCTTATGCCACTTACTTTTTTAAAAATGTAACTCATGTAAATGTAAAATCCCCAAAGATTCCCAAAATGGAATAGCAAAAAAGTAGCTGCTTGCCATTTAATAATTCTTTCTGATCATAAAATTATCTCCAATCTTCCCACCCGTGGATTGAATATGTAATTGATAAATGAAAGCTACAACAGGCTTCATTATTGAAGGGATTACTAAATTCCCTGACTTGATTTGTTATAAACACAGTGACACTGGTGAAAATATCAGTATCTTAGAGATGACAGGAAAATTGCCTTTGCACACAGATTTCATTTAATGATTAGTAGAAAGTTAATATTGCCTAGAACAGGAAAACTCAAATTTGCCATGATTTTGTAATTTTATTTCTACCCTTTTTAGAGATAAAGTTTTGGAAAAATATATTACTTGTAGATAAACCAGTCTACATACACACTGAACATGCCATGAAACTCTGTAGTTAATTATACAATATGACAATGTTCTTACCTCTCGTATTAACAAAACTGTGCTGCTTAGACCAAATATTTAAAAAAAAAACTGCATTTTATATTTTTGAGTCGGGGGGTGGTAGTGCAGTAGTAAGTGTGTGAATTTTGTAATAGATACAGATGACAGGATGGTTACCGGAGGGGAAGGGAATGAGATAGGGTGAAGGGAGTAAAGGGGATCAAATATATTGTGACATAAGGAAACTAGGCTTTGGGTTGTAAACACACAATAAAACACATAGTTGTCAAATTATAATCTTGTACATCTGAAAATTATATAATGTTGTTAATCAATGTTACCTCAATAAATTTAACTTTAAAAAGTGTTTAGTGCTAGTAGAACTGGATTCAAATTTTAGCTCTTCTTTTTACTAATCTAATGTTCCTGAACTCATCTTGGCTCTATTTTTTATTTCTACAATGTAAGAATAATAAAAATCAGCCTGTTAGATTAAAGAATTCTATAAAGTAACTAACTAGCATTGCTATTTCTGAAATATTATCCACTTTATACATTTTTTCATTTTTATATTTGTTTCAATATACATGCAATATATTTCAGTTCTCTAGAAAAATCAATTATTGGGTCAACCTCATGCTCTTCTGATATTCATGAGCAATGATTCATATATCATTTATTGACAAATTTTTGAGAGTTGGCTACTTTTTGGAACACAAAGATCATCACATTTTCATGCCATTCACCCCTTAGCTACTAGAGGTAACAGACTGATCTGCGTGGAAGTTTTGATATAATATTTACCTTGTATTCTCCTGAAGCTGCTAACTTCTGTGAAGAGGAAGAGTTCTCATATCTGTATCCAAGTCAATTCCTTAACTGTATACACATCTTAACACACATGCACTTCATGAACAGGATCATATTTATGTCCAACACTGTGCCCCTTTGTGGCTGCTCTAGAACTACATGTCTTCTCTGTTGACAGAATGAGAAGCTCGCCACGTTTTCCTTAAACTTTTAAGTTCTTCTTTAAACCATCTATTTTCCTTGTATATAATATTAGTTTTTACAAACTTATTGCAGGATAATAAAATGAATCATTTTCAATTAAATGTTTTTCTATCAACTTTGTTCCCACTTCTCTGATTTTCAGCACTATCTAAAGTCTCTTCCCATGAAATTTCTCCATCATTATGTTCTGCATGTTGCTGAGTTCACTACTGATGTTCAATAAATATCAAATTATCATGATGAGGCAATGCCAATTGGGAGAAACATTAACATGTGTTACAGTAAGATGCAAATAGGCGGTATAGATTAATAGCAAACATTTGGTTGACATCTCTAATTTCGCTTGGGTTGAACTCTTTATTGTACTTCACAGTGGTCTGCCATTGTGCCAGCTGCCTTTTCTACAGATGTTCTCAACATATGAAGGGGAGGCTGAGCATTAACCCCCTGCTGCATATCAACAAGATGCGGATGATCATGAAACAATTTTCTCTCTTTTCAAGACCAAACTGTTGATATGACATGATGGAAAACCTCATTGTTATACACTGTTGCAAATGTCTATAATTACTGCTGCTACACAACTAAGTGATTCAGTTCATCCATTTCATCACATTCAAAAGATACCCAAGTGGCATTTTACTTTTCCCTGCCCTTGGTTTTCCCCAATTCATAGCAGCTGCAAAACTCTTTGGCCTAATTATGAATAGCTTAGGTAAAACATTTAAAGTTTTACTATCCTAGTCCATGTGGTAACAGAGACTATTTTTGATCTGGTTAAGGGCAAGAAATAGGGTTCTCTGACAGCCGTGTCCTGGATGGACTGGAGTTGGGGAGAGACTAGTGACAACTTGCATAGGGCTTTAGGATAAACACAGATCTAAGAAAATCTCAGAGAGAGGAGACCTGCCTCAGAAATTTTAGTATGGTGTCTTATTTTTTTCTCCTATATTTATACTCTGATGTTACCTAAAGATACCTATCCTACAAAAATCTCTCAAGTTCTGAGTGATTTTTCCTTAAAGTAAATTTAAAACAACATGCCAAACCTGTTATCCTTGCTCAACAATTAAAACAGAACCCCTTGTTATCCACTCCTCCTTCCAACATCTTTTATCTAAAATTATTATTTTTTTCTTTAACATCTGCTGTTCTGCTCTAGCACCACCATCCCATCATGACCTCTGAATTCAACTCTCCTCTAAAAATAATGCTTCCGGCAACTTTCTTGAGGAAAGACTATTCTGGAAATCATCTTGAGATGTAGTTGGTGTTCTGTTATTCTCTACCATTAATCTGAATTATTACTTTTTCTCTCTGATTTTTTTTTTTTTTTTTTTTTTTTTTTTTTGCATCAGCCTTAACCTCCATCCAAGCTGCTGTCCATTGATGAGCTGGTTATTCCCCACTCATTGAATGCATATGTATCTGACTTACAGTACCCCTTTTCTCCAAGTTCTGCCATCATCCCAGATAAGATTTACCCTACATCTTAGTTGCTCATTGTTTAATTTCACCATGTCAAATGATCTTACCTTCCACTATACAACAGCCACCTACACGTATGGCTATAATCGTTAAACATAAATTTAGCTGAAATTGTAAGTCCAGTTTTAGACAATAGTTTAGTTTCCTTCCTACTCTTCCTCTCAGCTATTTCCAACATCAACTCATAAACTTCAATGATATGTTTACCCATCGTCTATTGATTTTCCCAGTCTGGGTTTCCTTTTCAGTATACCATATTCTACTTTTTTTCACTTTTAGTTTTTATTGTTTGTTATCCTCAAAACTCTTGACCCATTAATTGATCTTCTGTTTCACTTGGCCAAAAAACACAAAACATTGTTGATGTTTTTCTAACTGACTGCTCCTCATGGATGTTGAGTAATGCTGAAAAGAAGTGATCAAAACTTTGGTGCCACTATCTATTCATGAAAATTAAGCTCCCTTTTGAATAGCTCCAAAACATGATTTACAGGCACCTATAACTCAACATGTCTAAGGGAATGCATTGTTCAGTCATGTATCCATATTGCAACTAAGAGTGAACCTTCAAAAATACAATTTACATCACATCAGTACATGGTCTAATATCCTATAAAAGTTTGTCATTGGACTTAAGGAAAACTCCTAAACTTTTCTATTGCTTTCAACACCCTCTGAGACAACATTCTTAGTTTATCTCTCACTAATCCCACCTTCACATTATGTGATTAGTTCTTCATATTCTATCTCATCTTAGAATTTTGCATTTACCATTTGTTATACCACTGATTACCTTCTTTCTTCTCTTCACTTAACACCTTTCTGTCATTCTTGTCTTGGCTTAATTATCTCTTCCTACAGGATGCCTTCCCCTTAGTCCAACACAGGTATACAAAGACATACATATAAGACAAAGGCTGCTACATATATGTCTTTCCTGTCTGTTTTCCATAATAGCATGTATTACATTTTTAATTGTTTTTTAACTGTCTTTTTTTCCTATTAGACCCAAAGTTCTATGAAATTTGAATTGTTCACCATGAAATCTTCAGCCCTTAGTACTTTGACTAAAATAGCATTAATAAATTAAAAGGTGTTTTTCAACTAAATAAGAATGTGTATTCATTTAATAATGGTAAATGATAACAACAATAAAATGCCTCTCACGAGGAGCAGCATCAATTGAGCCATTATGTGCAGTCTTCATTATAACTCCACTACTTATTTATTACAAAGAAAGCAGACTACAAAAGAAAACAATGCAAGAGATGTGTTATTATTAAAGGTAACTCTTTTTACTGAGTTATAGTGACATAACATTATATTAGTTTCAGGTACACAATATAATAATTATATATTTTTATAGTATATTGTAAAATGATCACCATAAGTCTAGTTAACATTCATCACCATACATAGCTATAAATTTTTTTTCTGTGATGAGAATTTTTAGAAACTACTCTCTTAGCAACTTTCAAATATCCAATACAGTATTATTAACCATAGTCAAACTGCTGTGCCTTACATCACTATGACATATTTATTTTATGACAGGAAGTTTGTACCTTTTGATCCCCTTCACTCTTTTTACTCACCCCCACCCACTGCCTTTAGCAACCACCGACCTATTTAAAGGTAACTTTCTTTGATCACAATTTTTAAAATAAAAGTATTTCGGAACTTTGCAAATTCATTAAGATATAAATTCATCAACTATTATCAGAGATCATCAAGTAATAGTTGCTTAGATAAAATTAATAGATAAAATAATAGATAAAATTTATTTCTCTTACATTTGGAATTCCAACTTGATAGCCTCCGTCCAGATGCCTTCTTCCCTTTGTTCCACCAGCCTTGGGGTGTTAACCTCATTCACATTGTTTGTGACGTTTCAATACCATGTCCACCTTCAAGCCAGGAGGGAGCTAAAAAGAGATAAATGGAAATAACAACTATTCTTTTTAAGAGCATGTGATAGAAGTTGCTATGATGTTTAATTTTATGTGTTAAGTTGGCTGGGCCACAATGCCCAGGTATTGGCCAAACATTACCCTGGATATGTCTGTATGAGGTGTTTGTTTTGTTTTGTTTTTTAATTAAAAAAATTTTTTTTGGATGAGATGAACATTTAAATCAGTGGACTTTGAATAAAGTAGATTGTCCTTGCAATGTGGCTGAGTCCCATCCAAGCAGTAGTTTTCTACTGAACAAAGACTGACCACCCTCCTAGCAAGAAGGGATTCTGCCAGTAGACAGCCTTTGGACTTGAATTGTAACCTTGGCTCTTCCTTGTTTCCAGCCCACCAGCCTAGACTGCAGATTTTGGACTTGTCAGCCTTCATATCATGTGCTCCAACTCCTTAACATAAATCTCTATGTAAACTATCCACATCCTATGTTTTTCTTTCTCTGGACAACTCTGACTAATGCAGTTGCTCACATCAGTTCATATCTAAGTAGTTACTTAGCCACACTCCACTTTAAAGGAGGCTAGTTAATATGTCTTTAATTTAGTAAGCATATGTCCAACTAAAGTTTTATTTAAATGGAAGAGGGGAAGAGTAGCTATGGGAGAAAATAATGTTACATTTGCTTGAATATAAGAGTTTGTAATTTATTTGCTAAATACCTCAGATCTGACAGATCACTGTGTTGTGGTGTCCCCATTTAGAACACAGGGTTGAAAGGATGGTTCAGTTTTGCACGTTTAAGCAATTCTCATAAATATAAGTTAAGCTTTTGAGAGGTATTGAGTGCCCTATCTCATATGCTGAAGTATCATGGTTGTAACAACTCCAGGCTGCTGCTGACTGAGTGTAGAACTCGATGCTTTAGCAAGCACCAGAGCACTGACCACCTCTAATGGAAAACTGAGGACTCTAGCAAACACCTAAGTCAGAATATGCCATTCCAACTCCTCACACGGGGCCTCAGGAACGTTTGGGTCTGCTCTAACATAGGGATAAATAAGTAGAAGAGGGCCCCAATGCTATACTTCATGGCCACAGTAATTTTAGACTAAAACCATTTTAAATTAGGCATATTTTAAATTATACTCTGAAAAACTAACATTGCATTATGAATTTGAAATGGTATAATTTTCAATGGTGTAAGCATTTAGTAAATATATCCAACTTAATTACTGGATAATCACAATATACTTTGTATAAGACAAACATAGAAATAGAAAAACAAAAATAATCATACATAATTTTTATTTTTCCCCTCTATTTCCGAATATCTTGTTACTCTGAGCCGCAGTTATCCCTTCCTTGCCTCCTCATGGGTTTTGCTGCTTCCACCCTTCTCTACACTCTATTCTTCTGATTAGAAACCCTCACTCATTGTAATAGCCAAAGTCATTACAATGGCTTCTTAAAAATGGCCTAGAAGGTCCCAGGGATGACCCTTACTACTCTGACATTTTCTATACATTATTCCTTCACTTTCTACATAGCAGTCATGTGAGCTCTTCCTTGTGCATACCAAGCATATTTTTCCCCAAGACCTCTGTACATGAGATTCCCTGTACCTGGAACACTCCACAAAAAGCTCTTATCATTTTTTTTAGGTCTTGGTTTATATGTCAGTTTATAAATTAGACATTTTCTGACAATCATTCTCTATAAAATAGTAGCACCTCCATCTTCCCACTCCTCTTATCTTTCTCATTCTAGTTTATTTTCCTTCATATTGCCAATCATAGGCTGAGATGTATAATGGTTAGGTTGTTGTTTGTCTCTCAAATAATGTAAGATGCATGAGGGAAAGGAATTAGTTTTGATCACTGCCATATTCCTAGCACTAAGAACAGCACTTGGCATGCAGGAGGCTCTCAACAGATTTTGCTAAAAGCATAAATGAAAGCCTATCTCATTTAAAACACACCAAAATTAATAATTTCATAAGAAACAGATGATAATTTTATTTTTAGTCTGACACTGAATTGAATATATGTTTAAAAATGAGTCTCACAAAAATTATCTATATTTTTTAAGTTTTTAACTATTGCTTTATGTCCTGGGCTTCAGGCTTTTCAGGCTTGCGTGATTTTAAATAACATGTGGTAAAACAAATGAGCATGCGTTTGACACAACCTGACCTTTAAATGACAATGAGAGCAAAAGGGCAGAATGAATATGGCCTTGTCAGACTTTTATGAAAATAGAAAATTTCCAGCAGCCCCAGAGAAGGTCAAAAAGTGTTCCATAAATGGAATGGGGAACTAACTCAAAGTTTTTCATTGAATGAGGGTGACAGACAGAGGTCTCTCAAAGAATATGTAATGAGGATCATACAAGACATTCAAACTGAAGGATGGCCAAGAGGTTGTGTAATTTATCTCACATTTTCAAGGGAGGAATGATCATTGTGGAGAAATAATATATTTTTAAAGGTAATACATAATTACGTTATAAAAATTCAGAGTATTCAAAGGTATAAAATGCCTGGTGGTCTTTACCCTACATACCCCTTATCTCTGATTTGCTTCCTCAACACACCCTGTAATACTAATTGATTTTATAAATTTCTAAATATATTCTATGCAAACACAATTTGGATTGTATTTTATTTAAAGTTCTCTGAACTCTAAAAGATTTCAAGCAGGATAATAGAGCAGACACCAGTATACACATCAAACAGATTTTATGAATATTAACAATTGTCAAAATTGCTTTATATGAATATAAATATATATAAAGAAAATATTATAGGTACAGTTGAAACCACTACTGCATTCTTATTCTTTTATTCTCAGAGATAAATACAACCCTGAGACCGATTTGCATCTTCCCTATCTTTTCAGTGTTTGTACTTACATGTACATCCATAACAATTCATAGTATTATATTACTTCTTAATTTACATGAGTTCTATCATACTATACATAACCATTTTAAATTTTTTCATTTGACATATATTAAATTTTTAAAATAGATATTGACACATATAGCTCTGTCATTCATTTTTAAACTATCATACAGTTCTCCATTGTGAATCTAGTCTGATTTATAACATTTAATTGGTATACATTAAATTGATTTCTGACCTTTCCACTTATAGACAATTCTGTGGTCTGCATCTTTATACTTATATTCCTGAATACATATGCAAAATTTTCTTTAGAGCACATCTGTATAAGTGGAGTTACTAGTTTAGAGATACGTGCATAGTTAATTCTGATAAATACGGTCAAACACTTCTTGAAATTTATCAAACTTTTTACATCACCACCAGACATCCCTAAGTATTTAGACCTATTCTTGCCATGACTTGGATAGAGATTGAAAACATGGCCCTAGCATCTACTCCCTTCAAGAGGCAGAGCCAATTTCCCACACACTAAATTTTGGCTTTGACCAATAGACTATGGTGGAAGCTACATTACGTGCATTCCAAAGCTTAGACCTCAAGAGTCCTTGAAGTTTCTGTCTTCTCTGCTATGGAGCTCATATACCAGTCTATCTTACTAGAAAAAGATAGAACATGTGGGGAAAAAAAAAAGAGAGAGAGAGAGAGAGAGAGAGAGAGAGAGAGAGAGAGAGAGACGATGCCTCAGCCAACAGCCAGACATCTGAATGAAGATATCTTGGATCATTCAGCTCTTTCGAGCCACCAGATGATTTTAATAGCATGAGTGACCCCAACAAAGACCAACAGAAAAACAAGCCCAAGTTGTTCACCCTCAGGATTATGGGCATACAATGGAATGGTTTGGGAATGGTTTGTTTTATAGCAAAAAAATTATTCAATATCCTTGATGTTATTTAATTTTTCCAATCTGGAATCTTTCTATCTATGAACGTTATCATTTAAGCATCCTTGAATACTCTTCATATCAGAATAATTATTTTAAGTATCAATCAATCAAGTATCCAACTAATAGTAGCTTAAACAAGAGGAAATATTTTTCTTACATAAATAGTTGCTGACATTTGTTTTGTGACTCAGCATCATGTCTCTAGATGAGCATCTGTGTGATTTTGTTTCCCCTCGTGGTCAAAAGTTCACTCTAAAACTTCACATGCATCTTCATGAATTAAAAGGCAGGAAGCTGGGAATGGCATGGGACACAACTTTTTCTTATCCACCTTGGCCTTCCTAATTATAATAGGAAAATCATTCAAGGAATGCCCCTTTTCCCTTTACATCTAATTGAACAAAATAATCGCTCACTCTAGATCAGGGAATAGTCTACTTCTTTCAGACTGAGGAAAATTAAAAAAAAAAAATGTTGTTTAGCTGAAAAGGAATAAGGGTGGAATCATTTTTAGTCAAACAAGGAATAATGTCAGCCACACTTTAAAAACATTTGTATAATTTTCTTCACTAAATTCTCATATTGTTTATCTAGACATTTTTCCTAGATAAGGAAAACAAATATTGCTGTGAAAGTGAATGGGATATTTTGTTTAAATAAGATTTATTTGGTTCTTGCTAGTATATATAAATACTAATGATTTTCCGGTTTTGTATTATAGTAGCAATCTTGCTGAATTTTTTATTTGCTCTTATAGTTTATAGAATATCATAAGATTTTTTGGTGTAGGTAATCATATAAACTATTTTAGACAATTGTGATTATCCTTTTCATTATCCTTGATCTTTTTTTTTTTTTTTTTTTTAGGGGAGGTATCAATTAGGACCACTAATAAAATAGTGGCAGTGGTTTATAACTGATACTTATTTTTACTCAACAGGTTGATTTTTCAATTGACTTCTGATGAGAAATCTGTTCTACCTCATTTAACGTTTTTAACATAACTGCTATCTCATATTTGTGTGCTCTCTCTCACTCTCTCATTCTTTCTTTTTTTTTCTTACTCTCTACCTTTAAGAGTTGAATGATTTACCATTTCAACAGGTGTAGATTCTTTTGTGTATATATTTTTTAATATAATTTTTGTTTTGTTTTGAGAATTGATGTTGCTCACCAGTTTTTGTCTTAATATGATTGTTATATTAGATCTCAGAATGGGTTAATTTTCCTTTTTAAATGTCTGTTAACTCTCCCTCCTGTTAGATTATTTCCTAATATAATCTGCAATAGCTTTTTAAAATTTCACTTGTTCCCCCCAAATATGCTAACCTACCTTGATCTAAATCCATAATCTATCTTCCTCCTTTAATATAACCTTCAAATCTAGATTTGTATACATCTTACCTACCCAAACACTGATAATTCTCTATTTTCTTTCCTGTTCATATGTTTCTTCCTCTCTGCTCTATTATTTCAATCGGCATTTAATCATGCTAAAAAAAATCTTCAGAAAACATCAACATTCAACTAATTTCTCATTCTCTTCTACTCTTTTCAGTAATTTCTTATACCTCTCTTCTTTCTCACGCCCACTCCAGAAATGGTTTCACTCCATTTAAACATAAATATTTCTCAATAATGTAGAAGTCACCTTCATAAAATTCTAAATATTCCATGAAATTTGGAGTTGTTTTCTCATATATCCACTCTATTTCACTGGTTATAAGCTAGTACCACATTTTTAAGAGTCTTTCTAGAATATTTTAAATCTGGCAGAATTAGTCTCTCTCATTTATTTTTTCTCCAGTGTTTTCATATACATTTTTGCACATTTATTTTTATATTAACTTTACAATAAATTATTCTAGCTCAAAAATATTGACAAATAGTTGTATTTGGTATTTGTTTTGGGTTCACATTGTTGGGGAGATATTGTATCCAAGGAAAATATATATTTTTCATTAGTTTGATTCCTCTTTAATGTCTTTTTAGAGTTTTCAAAAAATTGCTTCATATGTGTTCTAGGTAGTTCTTATTAAGTTTATTTCCAGATTTTTCATTTTTATTATGCTATTGTATATAGCTTTTAGTCTTCTATTATATCTTCAAAATGGTTGCTTAAAAAAATAAAGGTTATATTTTTGAGTATTAATTTTATATTTTACTATTTTTAATTTTTTGAGTTATTGCTGATTCTTATAAGAATTAATGTCAAATCATCAGCTAATAGAAATAATTTACTTCTTTTTTTATATTTTGACAATTCTTATGCCTTGATTTCCTTGTTTAATTTCATTGACGAATAACTCCAATACCCTGTTAAATCACACTGCCTTAATCCTGATTATAGGGGAGATCTTAACCTTTATGTTTCCAAAATTCCTAGTAGGTGGTCCCTAATTGGCTTTGAGTGGGTAATTTGTGCAAATATGATTCGTTTGAGGGTTATATGTTTTGTTTCCCCTTTAAATTGTGATGGATATAAACATTGCAGCAAACTTACTGAAGTGATCATTTAAAGATCATAAATGAGAATTAAATTTTTTGGCGTTCCACATTTTCTTCTATTAAGATAATATCTTGAGCAGATTTTATATTATTAATGTACCATGTTCAAATAATTTAATATTAATCAAAGAGAATCCTACAGATAGATTTTTCACTAAAAAAATGCTTTTCTCTTCTTTAAAATCTAAAACTGATAATTGAACAAAATTATGGTTTATGGAGGATCAAGCTTCGTTAAAAAACTACAAAAACATCAATAAGTAACATAGTATATGTGTATTAACTCAAAATCTTTACAAGTTAAAACTTACATTTCGTTGCTTTGAAAAGTATTATAGTCACAAAACTTTGGACTATAATTCTATTTTACATGTATTCATTTCAATGTATATTTCTCAGATAAAGTTGGTAAAGCAGGCAAGACAATTCCAAAGTTATATAATCATTTTACTAAGCTAGGTAGTCATGAGTTTTTGAGAAAATGCTTCATGTTCTCCACATGAAAGAGCTGAGGTCGAAATGAGAAACATACTCCCAAGGGAGTTCTGACCATCAGTAACATGAGTTATCTGGTGTGCACTGTGTTTGCAACCCTAGAATCTCCTTTCTACTTGGAGGGGAACCAGATGTACAGCACGAAGAAGCACGCCCTTTGGAAATGTCAGTGTATATAGCTATGGACTACACATTCCTTTGAGATGGTTCTTCTGATCTCTTAGGAGCAGTGTATTTTGAAAAACATGGGTGAATGAGAAATTCAGTATGAATTACATGTGCTTCAGCGACAGATTTTATGAATGTGTACAGACTGAGATGAAGATGTGCAGAACAAATCAGAAAATGTCTATCACAATTATATTAAAATAATCAGATCCACTTACATGCATATTGATAAAGCAAGGGTAAATTTGAAAAAATAAGTTTGAAAAATATCATTATTATAAAGGTATCAATGAAGATAGCTTTGAAGTTTTTAAAATAACATATTCAGCAATGAAGAAATGGCATGTTTCTATTAAAGTAAGTATATTTTAATGACCTACGGCCCAAGTCATACCTGACAAAAATGAAATTTCCTGAGGGTCATGGAACTAATGCTTTTTGTTTCAGCAAAATTTTACATCTACCAAAATAGCTTCAGTTAAAAACACAGCCTTTTCTATAAAGACTACATATCGCAATTAACATTTTATGAAGAATTATAAGAATTCACATTCTAAAAAGTACAAATTAAGCACCATCTGTAAATAACTTAATAATGATAAATAATGTGAAAAATTTACTCAGAGATCATTTCATTTATAACCATTCCACCATGCTTTAGATACTTTAGAATTATTGACACATTTAGCACATTATTGCTTTACATTGTGAAATATTATTAGTGTTATTTATAACTTTAAAAGTATTTTCACTCTCATTAGTTTATTTAAGAAATAGCTCTGAACCTGCCATTATGTCTTTTTTCCTATGAAGAAAGTAGTCCTAACATTTTTTTCTTGTGTTTAAAATTTCCCTAAGTCTACTAATGTGTTTACTTTTAAATTATGAAATATACCTCACATTCAAAAGGGCATGTGTAATTATATGTTCAATTTAAATAATAAAGGTAATGAGAACATCTACATGCATAATTCCCAATATAAGAAATGAATTGCCGGTGCATTTGAGGATTCTCTTTGGGTCTTCCTAATTGTATTCCTTCTCTCCATGCCAGAGGTGACTGATAATATTTATATACCGCCAGTGTGTTCCGTGGGTGTTTTTAAGTGGGTTTGGCACAGAGGTTCTGTGGTAAAATAGGGTTAGAAACTGAATGTGTAAGCCAGATTTCAAGGCAGAGTTTGTTTCCTGTGAAAATTCACAGAACCTTCTGTGCTAATAAACATTAGCATCTATATGCAATTTTAATTTCTGTAAACTTATCATGAATCATATTTTATAAAATATGGATCTAGGTATTTAAGCAAACTGTTAAACTCATAATGAACTGCAGATCAGACAAATACAGACATTTCTGTATAAGACTTGAAGAAGCTTTCATGGAAACCAAGCCTATAAGGTGGATGAGCAAAGCATGCACTAAGGCAGAAAATAAACTCAAAATCTCACTTGCATAAAAGAGTAAAGATTTATTTCTCACTCTCAGTAGATGTCCATCACAGTTTTCTTAGGGGCTAAGGCCTAAGTGGTCTTCACTTGGAGCCACTCTCTCTTGGACGCAGCTCATGTAGACACTTTTGTTTAAATTCAGAACTTGTTAAATGGCTCCACCCAGGAAATATTTGGGGAACAGAATCAATGATTGTTATAGGCAATGGTTAGTTTCCTAGGGCTGCTATGATACATTACCACAAACTTGATAGCTTAAAACAGCAGAAATTTATTCTCTCAGTCTGGAAGGCAGAAATTCTAAATCAAGATTCAACTCTTCACTCCCTCTGAGGAATCTAGGAGATAATTCTTTATTGCTTCTAGTTTCTGATGGTTCCAGACATTTCTTGACATGGTGCCACACAATTCAAATCTCTGTCTCCATCGAAAATGGACTTCTGTTCTCCCTTTATGTGTCTTATCTTATAAAGACACTTGTTATTGGATGAAAATCCCACTCAGATAATCCAGGATGATCTCATCTCAAGATACTTAATTGTATCTGCAATAACTCTTTTTTCAAATAAGGTCACATTCACAGGTTCCAGGTGGACATATCTTTTGAGGGGCCACTATTCAACCTACTATAGGTACCAACTTAAATACAACAAACTTTGGCATTGTTCGAGTACATTCCAGCCAAATTTGTATAGGTATAATGTCAATTTTGTTTACAACATTTTCTCTCTGAAAAATTCTATCTACTGATTTTCCTTTGAATAATGATAAATTTTATACATATATATGTAAACAATCAACATATTTTTCTTATATATATTGTAAGTGTGTAATAGACAAAGTTATTTTCTTCTGAATTTGTAGTTCTTTTTGCTTAGTATGATTGCCAACAATATCTAATACAGTTTTCAAGATAGCCTACTTTCCTGTATTTCAGCTTCGCTCAGATATATAAAAATGACTTCAAATTATATTTCATTTTCTGTTCCAAAGGAAAACTACTTTTTAATTTAAATGCAGTTGGTATACAATATTATATTAGTTTCAGGTATGCGAATACAATGATTCAACATTTTTATACCTTACAATGTGATCACCTCACTAATTCTAGTAATCATCTGTCACCATGCAAACTTACCATAATATTACTGACTATATTCCCCTTTATCTTTTTCACCCATTTTGCTCACCTTCCCCATCCCGCCTCTGGTAACCATCTGTTTAGTCTCTATTTCTCTGAGCCTGTTTTGGTTTTGTTATTTGTAATTTGTTTTTTTGCTTGTTTGTTTGTTTTTTAAGATTCCACATGTAAGAGAAACCATACAGTATTTTTCTGACTTTTTTTACTTAGCATAACACTCTCTAGGTTGATACATGTTTCATTCTCTTTGTTGTTGTATAATATTCCACTATTTATAAATATATCACCTCTTCTTTATCTGGTCATCTATTGATGGGCACTTAGGTTGCTTCCATATCTTGACAACTGTAAATAGTGCTGCAATGAATATATAGGGGTACATACACCTTTTTGAATCCCCCAGAAGTGAAATTGCTGGGTCATATAGTACATCTATTTTTAGTTTTTTGAGGAATCTCCATAGTGTTGCATAGTGGCTGCACCAATCAAAACAGTATGGTAGCGGCACAAAAGCAGACGCGTGGATCAATGGAACAGACTAGAGATCCCAGAAATAAGCCCTCACTTACACAGTCAACTAATCTATGACAAAGGAGGCAAAAATATACTATGGAGAAATGACGATCTCCATAGTGTTCTTCAAAAAGTGGTGCTGGGAAAACTGGACAGATATATGCAAAAATGAAACTGGACCACTGTCTTACACCATATACAAAAATAAACTCAAAATGGATAAAGACTTACATGTAAGGCCTGAAACTATAAACTTCAAGAAGAAAAAAACTGGTAGTAAACTATTTGACATCCTGAGTCTGAGTAATATCATTTTGGATATGTTCCCCTCGAGCAAAGAAAACAATATTTGAAGTCTTCTTTTCTAAGTTAAATAAATGCTATAAATATTAAAACTGTTACAAAGATCATTCCATTCTGTGATTCATGCTAGCAGTGAAAATTCTAGACTTTGGAGCCAAAACTCCTAGCTTCAGTTGTTGGTTCCACTATAACTAACCCCATGTCCTGAGGCTAATTTCTTAATCACATTTCTTATCCATAAAATTGTATAATTCTATCACTATAAGTTAGTGCCCTTTTGTTCAGTGGTCCCCAACCCCTGGGCTGTGAACCGGTGCTGGTCTGTGGCTAACTGGGATGCACAGCAGGAGGTGAGTGACAGGCAGGTGAGGAAAGCTTCATCTGTATTTGCAGCCACCCCTCAGCACTACCATCACTCCCTCAGCTCCATCTCAGATCATTAGGCATTAGATTCTCACAGGAGCACCGGACTCTGGTGCCAAAGAGGTTAGGGACTGCTGCTTTAAGTGTTTAGAACAGTGGTAACAGTCAATAGGCATTTCCTAAATGCTGATTATAATTCTTATAGTGATAATATTTTAATGTTATTTTATATATTTATATTATTATAATAGATATTAAAGATATCGTTTCCTAAAACCAACAGCATGTAAACTCGTGGCTTAATAGTCCATTTTTCTAAAGAGTGAACAAGGTCCTGAACAAGGTATTCACTTTACTTCTCTTTCAGAAAAGTAGGAATATTCTTCGATTCAGAATACATCCTCGTTGGACTCCTAATTCTTCATTCTCATTCGCCAGTTCAGGCTGTTCACTTGACTGTTAAAAGGAGAGCTACATTGTAAGAACTCACGAGTGAATTCAGAATCAAACTCCTTGCCATATTCTACTTAAAAGGTTATCAAAAGGAAACAGCAACTAGAAGGATGTATTGCCAGAATGCTTGTTTCATCAAATGCTTCCTTTTTGGAATTTTTTGTAGGAATTACACTTACGATTGATGCCACCAGTTTATCTTGAGAGACTGTTGGAGAAAGCGGTCCCCTGAAGCTTTGAAGATGCTGTTCACTCCATTACACATGGTCTTCACTTTGAGAACCTTAGAAACATTTTTTTTTCCTGATGTTAATATCAGGATTCCTGTGTAATTGACTTGGTGTTTATCTTAAGGAGAGCTTGAAATATATAATGTACTCGATTTTCTTTCTTATCTGTTAAACACCTTAGAGGCAAAATTATGGTCAGCTCATGGCAAATGTATAGTACTTCATGGTGTAAAATTTTGATTAGCCTCATTGGTGGCTTGATTTTTATGTTTTGCTTTGTCTTGCATTTCTCTAATCTCTATTATATTTATTCTATTTAGCTGCATTGTGTATTTACTTTAAAAACCAACTGTAATTGTTTTTGGAACAAAGGTTAGTAACTAATAACTATATCATTTGTAGAGTAAATTATAAGGCCTCGTCATAACTTTCTAGATCCTTCATAAACTATGGTATATGACTGATATTTAAAGCAAAAATATTTAAATGACAAGCAGAGAAAGTTTAAGGTATGTTGAGAAATGATGCAACTCTAATTTATAGCTCTATTATAAAAACAGTGAAAGCTGTCAACTTTCCTATTTATCAGATTTAGTTTTAATATCTATTAGATGTTAAAAAATTAGTTATACAAAACATTTTAAACTGCTTTAAAATAAAGTGAAAGAGTAAAATCTATATTAACAATGTTTGGATTTTCCTTCATAAAATTTTATTTTTTCAGAGCACATAAATTTTTACCATACATCTAAAATTTTTTCTATAAAGGTTTACTAGGAAAAAAATCTATATATCAAGTGGTTATAAATATAGGGTATAATAAACATAATCTATGAGGGAAATTATTTTTATTCTATGAGGCATGTCTATTCAATTAAATTTCGTGATGCAGAATTTATGTTAATACTAGGTGAAAGGTTAAAATTTCTATGTTAATATTTTACAAAAAATATGAAAGTATAGTTATTTTTTCATATCCATTTTTGACAAAAGTGCTTAATTGAGAAACTCAAGGAGATATGCCTCATCAGATCAATAATTATATAAAATGGCCATCAGTCTTTCTCCATAAATTATAGATATATTTTAATTAAAAAAATACATGACAAGTAAATCATTAGAGAAGAAGGTAGTTTCTTGCGTTAACATAAATTTGTCAAAAAAAGATCTCTCTTTTAGATCTTGCTCTTTGAGCACGAAGAAGTGACAAGCATTTGTTACATGTGCTGAGCTGACAATGAGACTGTCTCTCATGAAAGACAAATGAAAAGAATTGGATTAATTTAGTTATAAAGAGATTTACATTTTGCTGTTTCTCACATGTCTTTTGGAGATTGATGAACAAGAAATGAGATAAGAAAGCCTTTCAGAAGCTACTACTGCTGAATATGGTAGAAAAATTGCTCTTGCTGGAAGATGAATCAAGCTTCTGTCAGGTAAAACCAGGGAAAATTCTCTTGTGTTATCAACTAATCTTACCAGAGAGGGGATATTATGTGAGATGTATGACATTGCTTTCTCCCTCTCCCAGAAGCCAGGTGGTTGTGTACTATACCAATTTAACAAGATTTCTATACTTTCACTTTATTTATTTACCAGCTTAGCCATGAGTCTAAAATAAATATTGTCTGACCTTGCATGACTACTAAGCTTCTCCTGGAAGGTTTTCACCATTTAAAATTAGTTATTATAATTTTTATAATTAAAATAAAAGTTAATTTACTGAAGTTATTTGTTTTGCTCTATTTTTCTAAAAAATTATACTGGTGAGCAAAAGGTCATCTAAATTCAAGGAATATATACTTTGTTATTGTCTCTGCTTACAATCCTTTAAGTACTTGCTCCTCTGCCAACCAGAATCTTAATTTTTTCTCTTCAATTCAATAAATATAATAGCAAAAAATAATAAAACTGCAATTCTGTATAGTTCTAGTGCTACATGGGGATTACACTAGTGTTTTGCCAAGCACAACATTTGTAATAAAGACCAATTTAGTGCAAAAACTCATTCTAAGAAAAATATTTAAGTAACCTAGACCTAAGTATTCTGGAATGAAGCAGCATGATAAAGAAAGTGCCTATATCAAAGAGCTAGAATATTTTTCAACCCTTACGAAAGCAATTTAATTCGGTACTTCAGGGCCCTGAAATAACTTTGAGAAAATGTGAAAGACCTTTGAATCCTTGTAATAGCTAATTCAATAGTGGTACCTCAGGGGGATAAAAGAGATGCATGATTCCACCTTTAGTGTCAAAACAGATAAAATCGATTACAATTAGGTTGTGTCATTTCTTGCTTAGAACCCTGGAATGGTGTTCTATTTCACTTCTAACAGAATCCGTATTCTTTATAAGCTTTCTACCCTGCCACCCATCTTCCATTTGCCTTCCATTTTATCTTCTTCCTTATATTTTGTTCAAGCCACACTGGGCCTCTCTCCATCCCTCTGAGATGTTAAATTCCTGCTTTTAGGCTTTGCACTAGCTGTTCTTGCCAGGAATTTCCTGCCTTAAGATTCTTTACCTGGCTTGCTCCTTTTGATAGAGTTCTCAATTTAAACTTTACCTCTTCAGCTATCCTTCCTCGATTATCCAGTCTACAGTAGACCTTCAATCCCCTTCTGTCACATTACTCTGCTTTTATTTTTCAATGCAAACATGTACTACCTGATGTCTTCATAGAGTTGTGTGCCGCATAATTACGTTTCAATAAAAAATGGGCAGCAAATACCACCGTGGTGCCATAGATTGTAATGAAGCTGAAAAATTCCTACCGCCTAGTGATATCACAGCTATTGGAAGTCGCTGCTGCCAGAACATCCAGAGGTTAGAATGTCCAGCCACCAGAGTCTCAGCCGTCATAACGTCCCAGCTACCAAACGTATCAACCATTACAACGTCCCAGCGCCAGGATGTCCCAGCGTCTGAACGTCGGAGCGTCTGAACGTCGGAGCGTCTGAACGTCCGAGCGTCGAACGTCGGAGCGTCTGAACGTCCCAGCAGCGTCAGATCGTCCCAGCGTCTGAACGTCGGAGCATCTGAACGATCGAGCGTCTGAACGTCCCAGCAGCCGTCAGAACGTCCCAGCGGCCAGAATGTCCTGACATCACAGCTTTTGGAACATCATAGTGTTAGAATTTCCTGGATGTCAAATGGTTGCAATTGTCATAACATTGCAGCCATCCTAACTTCATAGCTATCCTAATGTCATAGCACTATGCTATGTTATTTTGAAATATAAATTTGGTATAGCCAAATATACAGGACCTATAAAATCTACAGTAGTGTATGGTAATGTCCTAAGCTTTCACGTTCACTCACACTCACTTGACTCACCCAGAGAAACTTCTGGTGCTGTAAGCTCCATTCATGGTAAGTGTCCTGTACAGATGTACCATTTTGTATCTTTTATACTTTATTTTTAGTGTCACTTTTCTATGTTTAGATATGTTTAGATGCACAAAATATTTGCCATTCTGTTGTAATTGCCAATAGTATTCAGTATAGTAGCAGGCTGTAAAGGATTGCAGACTAAGAGAAATAGGCTATATCATATAGCTTGTAGTGTAGTAAGCTATACTAAGTGTATGTAAGTGCACTCTATGATGTTTCCATAATGACAAAATTGCCTAATGACACATTTCTCAGAATGTATCCTCGTTGTTGAGCAGTGCATGACTGCATGTTTATTGCTCTTCTCCTATTATTTATGCTTCTAACAGCAGAGCCTTTACCTATATTATTCATTACCCAGCATATTTTTTGTACTCACTGAATATTTGTTTAATAATTAACTATAATCCCCAAATTATCAGAGAGGTAGCTATCCCAATATTATGGGGTTTGCATGCTAGAATCTTACTGTCTATTTTTAATTAATTTCATTTATGGATGAAATTATTGAATTTTCTCACAGGTATATAAAAATACAATCATGTTTTTATACATTGCTGGACTTAACATTTTTTAGCTACTATAAGTGGTAGTGGAATAGAATCACAATTTACTATTTCCCGATCAGAACTTTGAATACATTTAGAATGTTCTATTTATTTTGGGTTCTGTTACTCTTTTTTGAGTTTCTCATACATGGCAGCTATTGGCCTATGTCAGTCTACACATTTTAGTTCTGCTTGTTAGTTAATATTCTCATTTTACAAATGAATAAATGGAACCTCAGTCCAAGAAAACCAAATATATGTCTTCTGATTTCAATGTCAAGGCTATTCCCACAATCTCACTCATTATTTCTTAAAATACAATAAACATATACTTTTTCTACATACTCTTATAATAGCGAATGTGAGCATAAATAAAACATTTTAAATCATTGATATAAATTAAAATGCATACTAATGCACATACTACTTAAAGTTAAAAATCAGGATGATGATGGGATAATATTGAATAAAATGTTATTAGAGGTTAGCTAAATAGGATTTTTTTTTTTTTAATCAGGAAATAAGGCAAACTCATTCACTGGAAATTGAATTGGAATGAAGGGAAAGCCAAAAACAAACACAAATTAAATCCAACCAAATGACAAAGAAAGAAAACAAATTTTTATTTTTAGATCTGAAATCAGTGTTGTGATGCTAGATGCGTGATTATATGTAGCTTGGTTTCCTCATTTATGAGATAAGAATCATCCAATTCTTCGTAATCTTTTAGTACTGCTAAAGGGAACGTTTGAAGTAATGTGAAAATTGCTTTGATAAGACAGAAGTATGATTCTGTTAGAATGACAAGTACAGAGAAGCAAAGTGATGTATTGCATTTGAAGCCTGTGGTCTCCATTCGTGGAAGTCAGAGTTCATACCTTGTAAATTTTAAGGTTTGCTTCTTTGTTTGGGGAAGAAGTTGGGAGTGTTTACTGCAAGTGCATTTTTAATCAAATATCAGTTTTGCTTTAGATATGTAAAGCCTTAGAATTAGGAATAATTCTCCTGGTAGATGTTTCATGTATACTTATTTAATATGCAAGAATTAAATTTAACATAGTACAAGAGGTAAGTATGTCCTTAAACAATATGAGTCAAGGAGTAAAGAAAGGGGTACCATGACTGAGGCTCAGTTACATACTATTTATGCTCTAGAGCTGAAATTATGAGCATGAATTTCCTTTCAGAGGGGTAGCTGGTAGGGACCCAGTTGTTTTTCTTTAAACTGTTTGTGGCCATAGCAACCACTGTGATATTTTTCCTACTCTTGTGTCACTTAACATAGTCACCCATAACTTGTTTTCTACTGATGCTGCTTTAGTTAGCTTTTATTAATAAAGGCACTTCTCCCTTGAGCATAAGAAAAAGAAATTTGAGACCATATAAATAAGCATTCAGTTTGTAAATACTAAAATAACTATGTTTGATGGGACCCCACAAAAATTATGATTTAACCTTCTCCCTGCAAATGATCCTCATCATTAAAGCAAAGAACTTGCTGCTCAATATAAAAAATTTCCAATTGCAGCTAAATATACTGAAAGCATAGAAAAATAAGGTAATGGTTTCCATGGAATTATTATTAAATTCATTTTCAAACTAATGAAATTAAAGTATAACTAGATTCAGTAGGAATACAATTGTGTAGTTTAAAGTGATTTGCTTATGAAAATGAGATACCTCATTTGTCAATGAGTAAACTCAGTATCTCTGGGTTGATCATTTCATTTTATATTTTAGCATTGTGATGAAGACAGAGTTTATGTATCCAGAGAGGTAACATTAAGTGGAATATAAAATGGAAAATATAAAAATGAAATTTTTTTGTTCCACATGAAAAATCAAGGTAGAAAAATTTATCCTAGCCTCGGGGCCCTTTTTACATATAGTATGTCAATATAGTCTTATTTAGATCATTTCAAAGATCTATTTTTGCCCCTTTCACATGAGTCATGTTACTTTGAGCAGTGGTTCACACACTTGAGTGTCCTTCAGAATTACCAGGAGGGCTCATTAAAGCACGGCTGTCCGGAGCCCACCCCAGAGTTTCAGGATCCCTAGGTCAGGGGTGGGGCTCACGACGACATTTCGAACAAGTTCTCAGGAGATGCTGATGCTGCTCATCCAGCAGCCACTGTTTGAAAAATATGTTTTGCATGAACCATTTAATTTTTTTTCCTCATCTATTTTCTCTGTGAAATAATGGTGTAAAAGTAAATGACCATTGAACAAACATGTATTAGGTTACGTGTATGTGTCAAGTTCTATGCTAGTCATGGTCCCTACCATTGAGAAGATCATGGAGGGAAAAAAAAAAAGTGAATGATTCTGCCTGTGGTAGAAGTATCCGGGAACACTTTATAGAGATGAATTCAAAACCTATTAAGGTTTTCATAAAAAGTTAAACCATACAGAAGCACATAAATTTAGAAAAATATTACCTCTTGTCCTGCATCCCAACCCAACTTCATCTCACAATTCCTACTTCATAGCTATAACAATGTTAATAATTTGATGTGAAATTTGCCAAAATGTCTTCAGGTTCTCTAGCCTTTTGGAGTGATTCATTAAATATCCAAATAAAATGACCTCAGATTTCTATCTCATATACCAAAGAAAACTGAGCAAATATGTCCAAATATTTTCTGAGATTCTAGTACATTGTAAATGTTTTGCTGTTCCCTCTAGCTCCACATGTTTGCTGTTGATTCCATTTGTATTCCTCACTCTTCGCTCTTTTGCAGCTGTCCTTTCTTTGCCTTGCATTGCTTAAGGTACAGACAAATTTATACTTCCCCAAAGCACCACACGTCCAAGACTGTTGTGCATAACAGACTTAGACTAAATACTTTGAGTTCACGAAGGGTAATTATAGCACTGAAAAGGAAATGATTTTTTCAGGTATTATAAATGTCAAGTGTTAGAGTTTCAAAAAAAATGTGCCAATCTTTACCGTAGATCACTACTGGCTGTGGATCTATCCTTAAAACCAGACCTGCTGCCATGCTGTTTGGAGCCCTTCTCTTCCTTCTGGAGAGTTTTCACTAATATCCATGACAACTGCCTCTAATTTAGGGGAAACCAGGGAAGCCCCCAAATTCCTTTTACTCTGTCATGCTAAGCATAATTTTTCTTATGCTAAGCATTAATCTCAATAGCTCTTGCCTTACCTTTTATAACTAAAATCTACTGATTTCTTAAATTGGGCCGATACCTTTAATAACACAAAGCAGAAACTTTAAAAAATTTTCGTTATTCAGCAATGACTATTTCCATTTTATTTGCCATTTTTTGGATTGTAAGTAATTCTATAGAATTTCTGGAGGTAGAATTGCTGAGCTTATTATTATTTTAATTATATTTTTTAAAAGATGCAGGCAACAAAGATAAACATTTATGGAAGGTGAGGCAACCTTATTTTAGGCCACGTGTAATCTTTAGGTAAATAGGAAACTATCTGAATGGTCTGGATAAGAAGCTATGGATGAAAGGAGTGAAAGTAAGCATTAGCTTTAGGACTGTATGAAAAACTGAATATAAAGTATTCAGAGATTTGAAAATGAAGCTCCTGATTCTTTTTGTAACTGATTTTGTAGGTGACCAATTATGTCATAAACTTTTTTCTCTATTATTTCATACTTCAGGCTTTGATTCTACATCAACTGTATGATTGATAACTGAGATATATTAAGAATGTGGCTGTAGAGAGATGGACCATAACTTACCCTAGGCATAAAAGTTAGATTAAGTAATACAGTTTATATATAAAATAGGATGGACACATTCTTATATCAGACATAGAGTTAGTTGTTTATTTTTTGTGTGTGTGTGGGGGGCAAAATAATATACAATTGATAACTAAACCACATTTAGAAAAATAGTAAAAAGTTTACCACGTGACAAAAAGAACCTCTCAACTATGCACTTGGTATAGGGCGCACATAAACAAGATTGTCCACAAGATAGAGATCTGTAAAGATTCTAAGATATCCAGCACTATAATAAATATGTGAAGGCCTGCAGGAATTGACAACAAAGTATAACTAAGATAAATAAAAAGTTGTGATTTGCTGTCTAGATAAAGATAAATTAAGAACTAGGCTGTTAGAGGTGAGTTTTTATTTTTATCTAATTCAAATTTCTCTTTTTTTTTTTTGTTGAGAAAAACATGGGTCAGAATTTTTAAGTAACTTGTGATGGATTAAAATTAAACATTGCAGGGAAATATAAGGTTAAAGCAATATTATAAAACAGCAGTTCTTAACTCTTGGGATGTTCTCTCACAAGGAAACTGGTCTCTCCTCAAAGTAATACAGTTTGTGTAGATGGACATATAGATTTGATGACTCCCTAGAGAACGGTGCTTTAACAAGGCTTATTTCTGATCGTGTTTACTAAATAATGGTCTACATAAATGATGAGACATTGAAGTATCATAGAAATAATTATAACTAGCAGCTAATGTGGTTTGTCACATGATAAAAGAAAAAATATCACATCGAATTTTGCAAGGCAAATTTTGGTTATAAAAAAATATATCATGTCTCACACCTGTACATAATGGAACGAGAAGACTGCTATGCTTTCGGGTATGTATCCACAGTTTCAAATGCTTTAAAAAGGTTTCGGAGTTCTGGATTCAATTTTATGCTCCAAAATCCAATCTCTTCAGAATATTTCCCCTTTCATGAAGTTGACCTCTCAAAGTTGTTGTTAGTCTTAAATAATTTATAGTGATTTTTATAAAAGTAGACGTCACTTTTGCCAGAATAATGACATTTCTTTTAAGGTGTCAGGCCAATAAAGTATTTCCTTTGTCAAGAAACCCATGTTATTTTTTTTTTTCTGGTTATTACATGATTTGTATAAAAATACTTCGCCTATGAAAATAAAATGTTTGTTTACCTTAAGATTTAGTTTCTACTAATGATACTATATTTTATTCTACTTTCAAATCATATTTACTGAGATATAATTCAATGCCATAAAATTCACCAAAGTGTTCACAGTTGTGCATTATCAATACATCTAAGTTTAAAACATTTCATCACCCAAAAAAGAGACCCCTTCTATCCCTTACTCCTTAGCTGTTACTCCCCAATGTCACCCTTCCTCCAGCCCCCAGGCATAAGCAACCACTAACCGATCTACATTCTTTCCCTATAGATTTTCCTATTATGGATTTATTATAAATGCAAACATAAAATGTGTGACTGGCTTGTTTCACTTAGCATGGTGCTTTCAAGTTTCATTAATGTAGCATATATCAGTATTTTATTCCTTTTTATTGCAGATAATATTTTGCTTATCCATTTTTCAGCTGATGAACAATCGAATTGATTCTTTTTAGTATTTATGAATAGTGCTTCTATAAACATTTCTGTATAAGCTTTTGTGTGGAAAAGTTTTTATTTGTCTTACATATGTATCTAAAAGTAGAATTGTTGGATCATATAATATCTCTGTGTTTGGAACTGCCAAACTAATTTCTAAAGTGGCTGCCCCATTTTACATTCCCATAAGCAATGTATTGATGGTTTCAATCTATCCACATCTCACCAACACTTGTTGTTGTGTGTCTCCTTGATTATGGCCATCCTAGTAGATGTGAAGTAGTATATCATCGTAGTTTTGATTTGCATATCCCTAATGTGTTTATTGGCCATTTGTATATCTTCTCTGGAGATTTTTTCAGTCAGATTCTTTGCCCATTTCCTAATTGGACTATTTGTCTTTTTAGTAGTGATTTCTAACAGTTTTTGGAATACTCTGCATGCAAGGCCCTTACCATTTATATGATTTATATATATTTTCCCTCATTCTGTGGGATGCCATTTCATTTTATTGATGTTATTATTTACAGCAGTATACACACACACACACAATTACATATGTAATTTTCATGCAGTCAATTTTTTTTTTTCTTTTGTTTCTTGTGCTTTTGGTGTTATAGTTAAGATGCCGTTGCCTAATACAGCCTAATCATGGAAGTTCACTCATATGTTTTTATTAAAAAATTTATAGGTTTTTGGTCTTGCAATTAAGTTTATTGATCCATTTTGAGTTAATATTTTAGTATTTTTTATGATGTGAGATGGAAGTTCAATCTCATTGCATGTGGATATTCAGTTGTCTCAGCAACATTTGTTGAAAACACTTCTTTATTGAATTGTCTTGGATTGTTGTGGCAAATACGTTGCACATTAATGAATGGGTTTATTTCTAGACTCTATACTCTATTTATCTATATTTTTATTATCATGTAAATATGATTCTGTATTTATCACTGGATTTGTGTAGCAAGTTTTAAATCCTAAAGTGTGAGTTCTTCAAATTTATTCTTTTTTAAAGATTTAGTTTGTTTATTTTTTTGGTATTCTAGGCCTTTTCACTTCCATATGAATTTTAGTATCTCCTTATCAATTTTTGCAACAAAGGTGGTTTGGCCATTTGATCAGTATGTTTAATCTGTAAATTGATTTGCGGAGTATTGCCATTTTAGTATGTGGGGCATTTTTAATAACTAAATCTTTACTCATCATAGTCTAGTAATATTTTTTTATTTCTTCTTGAGTCAGCTTTGGTAATTTGTATGTTTCCAGGAATTTTTCCATTTTACTTACATTATCTAATTTGTAGGCATATTGACTTTTTGACCTTCTCTTTTTATTTCTGTGAGGTTGGCAGTGGTGTTCAATATTTTATTCTTTATTTTAATAATTTGATTCTCCTCTCTTTTTCATGGCCTTCTAGTTAAATGTTTGTCAGTTTTGTTGATCTTTTCATCTAGCCACCTTTTAGTTTTTATTTTTCTCTTATTTATTTTGTCTCTAATCTATTTCCATTCTACTTGCTTTACATTTAACTTGCTATTATTTTTCTAGATTCTTAAATTGGAAAGATAGGTTAGTGAATAGATATTTCTTTTTAATTTTAATATTGGTATTTACAGCTACAAATATACCTCTGTGTAGCTACATCCCATAAATTTTTATACATTGTGTTTTTGTTTTCATTTATCTCAAGGCATTTTTGAATTTAACTTATGATTTCTTCTTTGACCTACTGGTTATTTCGAAGTAGTGTTAATTTCCACATATTTGTAATTCCACTTATTTGGTATTATTTTAATTTAATTTCATTGTGGTTGAAGAACATGCACTGTATTATTAGTCCACTTAAATTTATTGAGGCTTGTTTTATGTTGACATTTATTGTCAACTGTATTTCATTTTGTATTTCATAAGTCTAAGAATATAATTATATTCATATTGTTTTACAATTATGTTTAAAATCAGGTAAGAGAATAGAGAAAAATATGTAATTAGATTGTCTTTAATAATTACCTATATAATTACCTTTACTAATATTCTGATTTTTTTTAAGGTGGATTTAAATTACTGCTTGATGTCATTTGCTTTTAGTTGAATTTCCTTAGTATTTCTTGGAAGATAGGTCTGTAACAATACATTCTTTCAGCCTTGGTTTATCTGGGAATCATTTTATTTCACTTTCACTTTGAAAAGATAGTTTAGCTAAATGTAAAATTCTTGGTTAACAATCTTTTACTTGAGGCCTTTAGAACATGTCATCCTTCTGATTTCTGTCTTGTCCTTCATTGTTTCTAAAATAAGAAAAACAAACAAACAAAACAGTTGTTAATCTTACTGAGAGAGGTCTCTTGCTAATTCTAATATTTTTCTTTTTATTTTTGGCTTTCTACATTTTGTCTGTGATACATCTGGACATGGGTCTTTTTGTGTATATTCTACTTATAGTTTATTGGGCTTCTTGGATATGTAGGTTAGTGTTTTTAATCAATTTTAGGAAGTTTCCTTATTACTTCACACATTTTTTCTTCCCCTTTCTGTTGTCTCTCCTCTGGCAATCCCATTACGTTTTCATTAAGTGGTCCACTTAATGATGTGCTACATTTTTCTGAGGCTCTGTTCATTTTCTTCATTATTTTTATTCACTGTCCTTAGATTCCATCATCTCTATTTACCTATCTTCAAGTTTGCCGATTCTTTCTTTGACTCCTCAAATCTACTGTAGAGTCCCTCTAATGCATTTTTTATTTTGGTTGTTATACTTTTCCACTCTAGGATTTCTTCATAAATGGAAGTTGACTCCTGAAAACTTGACATTATGTCTTTATTTACATTCAGAAAGTTATTTATTTTTAGCAAGAACTGACATTTTAATGCACATGATCATATTTATAGAAAATGTTTTCAGTTAAACAAAAATAGTTGGAATCAAAGTATTTCTATTCATGGCCCTTATTGAAATTGTGTTTTTTTAATGTGTTGTGTATATGTGCATGCATGTGCACGTACGACAAATATCTGGTTGTTTTGCAATAGTTGGCTGTAGCATTTCCTGAATGTGATAGTTATTGAAAGTGATTTCACCTTATTAGATTTTAAAACTCTTTTGCATTATTGTAAATGCTTCATGACATATACATATTTTTCCTAATATGTTCTGATTAGTCAATAAAATTGTGTGTCTTTTCAAACTTTATTTTAATTAAGTGTAAATACTCCTTTTTAATTGAAATTCTGAAGCAAAAGTTTTGAAGAGAAACTTAATTTTACCATAAATAGAATCAGGACCAAGTAACAAATAAAATTATGTATACACATATAATTCACAGCCAGTAAAACAGAATCATCCTATGTAATCATAAATTATTTTTATAAGTTGTAATAACAATATACAGGTATTTTATAATCACTATTTTTAAGATGCATTGCTTCCTATGGTAACAAAATCTGCTGCATAGCATTCTCAAGAGAACACATTATTGTACATAGACTAGGAATCTGGAAGTTTAAGATATTGATAAAAAAGTGAGAAATTACATTCTTTTAGAGTTTCAGTTTCTACTATAATTCTAATAGTAATCCTTCTGAATTATTTATAATTTCTGCTTACATAAATACATAATATAATAATATGATAGGGAAATGTAAATAGCTGATCAGATGATTTATAATACATTGTAAAACTCACTAGTATGTATTGTTTATTGACATTTTCAGATACTGACAATATAATTGTTTGCAATTAATATTTTTTCAAAGGCTTACTTAATGTGCCAAATAAACTTCTTCAAGTTGGAATTCAGCTTTATATATATTTTTTTTCATTTCTTTCTTACTCAGTCTACTGTAATAGCTGAAATTTTTAAAATCCTAAAATAAATGTTAATTAGAAGTTAACTTCCTAATTAATGTCAAATAATTGGTACAAAGAAGAAGATTTTTACAGTTCTTTTCCCTGAGGCTGTGTAACAGGTGGTGAATGGAATGAAAAATGGACTGGCTATCAGGAGGTCAGCTGTCCGCTTATAACCTTGTCAGTAACCACAGTGTGACCTTGAAAGTGACCCATCTCCTTAGAATTCTCTTTACCTTCTCTGCCATAGAAGGGAGAGGTCTTGATCTAATAATCTCTATAGTCTCTTCTCTTCTACAGTAAAAGGTGCTTTGACAAACTATTTGGTTGTGGGTGTGCATGTGCGTCTGTCTCCCTGCATGTCTGGGTATGAGTATGGGTGTTTGTGTGTCTACATTTGTACAATAAAATCACAGATTACAGTGCAAAGCAACTTTACCTGAAATTACTCCTGTTGTCCTTGTTTCTATGTAAGTATTATAGTTGTATGATTAGGGGCTTGAAGGGAAGGGAAGACTGCTGCTGGAGATGCAGGTGTAAATTTCCCTTAAATTCTCTGCACTACGGACCAGCACCGTATAGGCATTGTGTTGCGTTACTGTGTTGCATCACTGAATATTACAGAAACCCCAAGAGCAAGGCTTCCTCATCCCTATTTTACAAATGAGGGAACTGATTTTCAGAGAAATCATATAACTTGACTAGGGTCACATAATTAAGTGATAGAGAACAAGTGAGGAGGGGAACAAAAGATAGTCAATAAGAGAGGCATCACAAGAAGGAAAGGTGATGGGAAAATAGAAAGAAACGAAAGTGACCTAATCAGGTTTTTAATTAGAATCTTAAGAGTTAAATCCATCAATAGGAAAGGGCTTCTGTGGTTTACAACTTTCCCCGTGTGAACTGCAAGTCAAGCAGTGCTATCTAACAAAAATAAAGACTGAATCAGAAAGAAAAAATATATACTTGTGCTCTGGCATTGGTTTTACATTTATTAATAGCATTCACTAACTCTTACTAAGTTTTAACATGTCTGGCACTGTTCTGTATTCTTAAATACTAACTCATTTAACTCTGGAAACAACCGTTTGATATATGAACTATTCATCATCCTTACTTTGTATGTGAGGAAACTAACCACAGAGATTTTTTGAAACTTGTTCACAGTTATACGGTTAGTAAGTGACGAAGCTGAGATGAGAATTCTGGCATTTTTCTCTCTATGCACTATGCAACATGACAGACATTAGCCTCATGTGCCTGCTAAAAAGGGGTGAGTCCAAATTACAACATGCTGTATGTGTAAAATGAACACGAAAACCTAAAGACTTAACTATGAAAAAATAATTGCTTAACTATTGGTTGCATATTGAAACAGTCATATTTTGTATAAAGTTGGTTAGATAAGATATTAAAATGAACTGTATCTGTCTTCCTTTTTTGGAAAATGTGGCTACTTAAATTTTAAATGATGTATGTGGTTTGCATTCTATTAATTTTTTAGCAGTACTACTCTAGAGACTGATGTCTTTATCACCATGCTATCCTCCCTCCTTTTATTTCTGTGTATGAAGATAGATCTGTTTCTCTTATTGCTTTAGTTCAGGAAATAAACTTCCAGATAGTCTTGGTTGAAATTAGATGGTAATTACACAAATATAAGGTTACTGGCCCCTTTTTGAGCTAGAGCTTGTTTAAAAATGAAATATTTTAATAATGGTGGAGATACAAAGTTAGTCTCTAGATGGAGAGTTGATAATTTTGCATAAAAAAACTCAAGTCATTGGAAGAAAAGAGTCCAATACCCCAGCTTTAGTACTATGGAGTCTAAATTAGAGACTTAGTTGGGGTCAAACAAATATTATTGGCCTGTAGTAGAGAGAGAGAAATTAAATATTTTTAATTTTAAACTGGGAAGGCTAGACTCATTAAAAAACCTAAGATTTTGTGTACGATTTTTTGGGGGCACAGGCTATTGTTGAGGCTAAATATAATTTTAAGACATAGTCAACTTTCAGAGACTCTGGGAGACAATGAATGAGAAAATGATTGAGAGTAAACCGAGCTGTGTTTTTGCTCCCCAAAGTGAGGACCACAGCGATACCAGCAGGAGGTTGGAGGAGAAAGGCATCACTCGAGATTCCAAGCATTTGTCTTGCTCTTGTTCATCAATGGCAATGTGAATGTGTGGCAGGAAGAAGTGAGGACAGTAGTGAACTGATCAGATTTGAGTGCTCTCTCTGTTCCACTTTTGGACTCATTCCTGAGGCTTCTGGCTATTTTTGCAAGGAGACCTCAGCTGGTGTTCTGATAACCTCTTGTTCACCCTGTGGAGGATGGAGGGTTCCTGCAGCCTAAAAGCACAAGATGGCTGAACACACAACACCTGACATTGGACAGATGCGATAAATAGCAGTTTATTAGTTATATATACTCTCAACAAGGGGCAGGATACTGCATGCCATGCAGAGCTGCATAGGGATTGCAGTCAGGAACAGAGTAACAAGCAGCAGCTGTGAGAGGCAGGTTTTGTAATAACAAGAGAATCAGATGCCTCTTAGTACCTACAGGAGGGTGTAACTGGCTTGTTTGAACAATTTCTAGAGCTGACAGGAAAGTGAAACCTGTTAGGCTGAGGACCAAGTCGGGTGCAGCTGGTCCATTTGGTAAAGGAACTGGTCTTTCTCTCTGGCTGGGCATCATATCTGGCCAGAGCAGCAGAGCTCACAGGCCTTTGGGGCCTTGTGAAACTCAAAGATTGCAGAACATCTCATGAAATTGTAGACTTTGTAATAGAGCTGAGAAGTTTTGGACTTCTGTGATTGGCCAGATGAGTACCTGAGCAATTAATGGAAAGATGTATGAGTCGTGACTGTGTTTATCCTCTTTAACATAAATACTTGGGAAAGATGGTTCTATATTCTACAGTATGATGAAATTTTCTATTTTTCTCTTGAATATGTGAAAAACCTTCAGAAACTACAATGTTTTGAACAATTGTATTTTTGTGGAGTAACGTGCTGAAATGCCATTTTGGATTTTTTTATTGGAATTATTCAAGCTTGAAATGGCATTCCAGAATCTCATTTTAAAATAAAAATAAATTCAGATGTTATATAAAAAAAATACATGCTATGTAAAAATGAAGGTTATTATTGAGTCAAATATAATATTTATATGCATTTTCAAAGTTTATTTCCTCATGTACTTATGGAGCATTTGGTTCCCAAAACAAAAACTCACTCAAATTCATTTATATAAAAGAGATAATCTTAATGGAAGGAAACAATAGTATTTTATAAAAATGATGAGTAAACTATAATGAAGCACAATGAAAGAGTGAAACTGGGAATTGATTACTACAAACCTCTGGAAAAGTTACAATTAGCAAAAACTTGAAGAAAATTAAAAAGAGTGAAGATTTACCCCCTAATTGGTTACTCTCATGATAATTTGTGTTTCTCCTTTCTAGCAATGGAACTTATAGTTCTTTTATTATTTGAATTAGAAAATGTGTTTTAGTGCAGAGTTGAAGTTTCATGAGAATAAGAATCCACTTAATGCTTCATTACTCTAGCGGCTCCACCATCTAGGTTAGGACCCGGCATGGGGTAGGTGCATCAAATGTTGCTTGCTGCTTTTATTATTGAAGGCGTGACATTTCTTGTAGGTACTAATTTGATAGTTTTAAGTTTTATTTTATAAGAAGTTATAGATACTGGTGTATTATTAAGGAATAGACTAAGATGTTCTAATAGAAACCTAAAAAATTCAGTGGCTTAGACAGGACATGTTTATTTCCAGGAAGGTAGGTGGCTCAGTACAGGGAGGACATTCTGAGACGCTCTCTACCCAGGGGGTTTCACAATTCTTATGATATTGCTTCTACCTCTGGATGTAAGGTGGCTATTCATATCGTCATGACTTTTTAGCAAATGGGGAAGGGAAAAGGTAATTACAGTATAATGGCTCTCCTTTTAAGGAGATGACCTGGAAGTCACCTATATCACTTTTCTTCACATCCTTTTAGCTCAAACTTAGTCATATTGCAAAATTTACTGCAGAGAAGACTGGAAAATGTGCCCAACTCTAGAGGTTGTATTAAAGGGGTAAAGAATAGAAGGGGCACTGAGAGACAATATATACACACATACATGTATATATGAAAACATTCTTACTGTTTGTGTTGTTAAAGTGTAGGCTGAGCTATTCTAACACACACACACACACACACACTCACACACACACACACACTCTCACCATCCAGTATATGGAGATGTGATCATTTGTTTATTCATTTCCCTAAGGGCAAGTATTTTATTGTGATTTGTTTTTTGAAACTTCCCAGGTGATTTTTAAGCAGCCAATCTGACATCTTTTTCTAAAATAGCAATTGAGAGGAATTTATAGAATAATTGAGAATAGAGAAGGACAAAGAAAGAAAAGATGCAAAGGCAATTAAGGGATCAGACATAGGTGATTTAGTTATATCTTTGCATATTATAGTGCAGTGTTAAAAGCATTGTCAACATGTGCTTATGAAGTGCTGACTCTATATCAAGTCAAGTGCTAGGTGTAACAAAAACAGTGAATAAAAAATAAGAGATGGTGTCTCTTTGGAACATAGAGGTTTTTTGTTTTGTTTTGTTTTTTCTTTTTCTGAGTTCACAGTAGGGTACAAAGCAAGTATTTTCATTGCTATTTTATAGATGAAAAAAAATGGACACAATTATAGCAAGTGATAAGGTTTAGAATTCAGCCCTCCTGACTCCCAGTGCATGATTTTCTTCGTTACGTGACACTGCTTCACAAGGAACTCTAGGTGAGTAGTATCACTTATATGTACATAGTCAGCCTACATGTTTGACCTCCAGACCAGTATCAATAACAATTTATTTGTTAGTATATGTTGAGTTGAGGAAAGTTCTAAGAAGAAATGAGCAAGGAACTTGAGTTTCTCAGCAGAAGAAGTCTCATGCACTCCAGAATTGCCCACCAAATGTGACCTCTTGAATCCCTCCTGTTGGAGCAACTGTTCTAATCTTGATGAAATAATGAATGAAAGTGCAAGTGACAGCAACTGCGAGCTTCATGCTGGATGTTTATTATCACTGAGACTTAAAAACAGGAGCCATAATTACTGCCAACATTAGGTGATGGCCCTCAGGGAACAGTTGTCTGAGCCCTGAAATTCTCTGCCTCTCTATCAATGTATTTGAGAATTCATTTTAGGGTCTCAGGTAACTACTAAGGCAAGAGAGCTTTGGAGAAACTGAAGAAAGACTCCATACTGAACTTACGTTTTTTATCGATAGAAACTCATTGATATATTTAGTGGCTTATCTCGTTCAGCATGTACCCTTGGACTGATGACATTCCCAAGTATTGGTAAAATTAGGTTGCCTTTGTCTGTATCTCCACTGAAACATGAGAGCGAAGAAGCATTTTTTCTGTGAATTATTTAGCAGTTTTTTTTCCTTCCTATTTATATATTGTACCTTTTCAAATGTTGGTTCTCATCAATTTCTGTCTTAAGCTAGTCTCCCACTTTTCTCCCATGGTTGGTTAAGCAGATATTATTATCTTGGTTTTACAAACGAAGTAAGTGACCATAAGAGAAGTTGAAACACTTCAAATAAATGACCCAAGTCTAAGAGTGGAAAAGATAAGATACAAACAGTGGATATGCTCTCCAATAAATAATCTCTACTCTAGTAAAATCAGATATCTGGCTCCATGAACCTTTTCTATCCCTTTCTAACCCCTACTGCTGCAGGGCAATGTAATATGGGTGTTTGAAAATTCAAGTTGTTAAGAAATGACCATTTGTTGAGCTTTCACTATGTACTAGCCATATTTTCAAGAACATTAAAGGCACAATTCATGCTCACAGACACCCCTTAACTGTTCTTATCCCCATTTACAAGTAAAGAAAATTGAAGCTTGGAGAAATGAAGGCTATATGGGTACCCTCAAATGAACACTAGGAAATACTAGCCTCTTTGAAAAGTAAGATAAAGATCTCATTCTACTCTTTAGGTATGAGGTTATTTTGAACTTTTTATTATTTTTAAAATTTGGAGAAAAGGAATTATGGAGAGGAAGGAGGAAAGAAAGAACTCTGGGAGTTAAAGCAGCATTGTCTGTCCATCCCCTCTTTAGCTAGGCTGTTAGCTCATTAAATGAAAAAGCCATGCCTGATTCATCTTTTAATTACTACTAGCTTAATGACTTGAGTAGAGTAGATGCTTATTAAATATTTATAAAAAGAACTCTTTCTGAAACAGAATTCTGAACAAGATTCATATGTGTAATTGACTGCTTCAGGGATGTGCCCGAATCCTCTTGGCTCTCATCAGTCCTGTGCACGCCTTTGTCTTTCTATTACAAATTCCTGCAGCTCCCCACCTTAGGGCTCTCTTTTGCCTCTGTACAAGGCAGGCTGAGAATACTGGAAGGGTAAGTTCTTCCAGAACAATGACAGATAGGATCTGTTGGGAAAAAAAAGCATTATCTCACTCCACACCTGGGACCACTCTGAGGAATGTTCTTGTGAGATCTAGAGGTCCCCAGATGGGCTGAGTCCTACCTGCCTATATTGATAAACCATTCATTTATATACTCCGTTTGGACTTCCTTTCCCTCCCCATCTCAGTTTTCAGCCTGTCTGCATTTCCTGAACCAGCTCCCAAATAAACTCCTTGCACTATAATCCTAGTTTCAGGTTTTGCTTCTGGGGTAACATGACATTAGATATCTTTTCAAAGTTTTTTAAAAAGATATACAAAAGGCTGTATGCAACAGATAATAATAATAATATTTGCACTTATAATTGAGCATTTACTAAGTACAAGACTTAAATCTTTTATGTCTTTCAATCTTATCAAGTAGATACTACTAAATATTTTCATTTTATAGATGAGAACACTGAGGCACAAAGAAATTAAGAAACATGCTCATAATCACAGCTATTGATCAGTGTTAAGATTGCAATTCAATAATCAGCTTTTCCATTTTAGAAAACCTCTTGCCTTGATCCTGACCAAACATAACTGATTTTCTATCAGAATGTTTCCTGAAGACAAAACTTCACAGATTTGATTATATTCTTTTGCTTAAATGATGCAAATATTCACATTTATTATTCAATATATGTGATTGTAATTTATTATAAAAGTAACTTGCATGTAGGAGTGCTGCCAAGTCTCTAGAAAACCTGGACTAGGAAGAGCTAGTTTGTGTACCTTTGGCTTCCAAAAAAACATAATGAAACATGAATTATGGGAGTTGATTCCCTGTCTTTATTCCCTGTAATCTTTTCAGTTCTATACTTGCCAATTCTCCTCTTTTTCTTTCTCTTCCCTCGTTTTTTTTTTTTTCTGCTCCACATTCTTTCCTCACTTTCTTCTTTTTGCCTCCTCTTACCTACTCCTCCTTGTCTCTCTTTTGCTTTGATTTTGTAATGGCCCCAAAGACTTAGCTTCTTATTCTCTCTCTTTCTTTATCTTTTCTTTCTTTTAATTTAAAGCATTAAGATTTTAATGATTACATCCAACAATTATAAAACCAACCAAAGAATTTGACAGCTATTAATCATCAATGATTCAGATTGAAAAAAGGACTGCTGAACGCATTACGTTTCATTGAACGGTGTGCCTGAATTCGTATTTCTTTTATTTTGCCAAAATAAGTAAAAAGGAAATGCATCATTAGCTACAAAAAAGTCAGATAAGCATGAAATAATAAACTAGCCAACTGGGGACAAACACTGCACATGTAAAATATTACATTTTCAGAGCCAGTAGGAGAGATGTTTTTGTAAATGCCAGAAAGTCAACTGTGAATACAAGCCAAACAAGTATAAAAAATATAGGGTTGGAGGTAGGAGAGGGAGTGTGAAAGCACTCTTAAAATAGTGAATATCTATTTGTAGAAAACAAACATTTTAAAATTGTAATTGGTAGACTATTAAATAAAAAATATTACTTGGAAGTAAAAATTATGAATACATTAATATTTCTGGATTTAACATAGGTCTACTTCAGAATTTAAACATAATCCATCATAAAATTTCAGAAACATAGAACCCTGATTTCAATCTGAACTGTTGAATGTTTCCTAAATATATAAGCATCATTAAAAGTATCTCTTCACTGTTTCTCCATTCAATACCCATTCTTATGTTAATGAATATGAGATTTTTTAAATTAAATGGACTTTTATAAGGAATTGCTTATAACATAAAGAAGTAAAATTATGTAATTAAGTGTTTATGACAACTCAAGATTAATTTAAAGCTACATATGTATTTTGGAAAAATGTTTCTATTTGTATTGCTTTTTATAGCTTTAATATATTTTTTTGTTATCAAAATCTTTCATGTTTCACAATATAGACACTGAGATGTCACACCACAAAACCAAGTGTGGTTGGTGTCCTAGAAACCTGACTCTTAGATTCTTAGTTGAGATTTGGCATAGAAAGTGATAATATATTTACAATATGTACGTTATATACACACATTAATGAACACAATGTTTTACTTCATGTCTGGGTAAACGTAGTCTGGACTTTTTCATTCAGAGGTGTGCTTTTTGAAGTCTACCATGTCTTCAGTTTGTATAGTCTCTCAAATAGTTTCCAACAGATTTATTCCTCTAATCATTTATCATTCTCTGATTTCTCCTCATCTTGGAGTAACTTCCTCTTAAGACCCTTAGTATTTTTTACATGAGGTTATATTTACTTGTGAACCTGTATCAATTTCTCCACTAGACATATTTTGTCCTTTGATATCTCACAGTGTGTTAGCACCATTTCTTGCAAACACATCATGAATGTTTTTTTTTTGAAATAACAAAAAACAAACAAAAAGTGCTGAATGGGTTACACGATTCAAAGTAGAGTGGCAGCCTACTCTTATTCTGTCACTCAGTTCCTGCTGACTGATGGCAAGTCCCTGCATTTTTTGGAGCTAGATTTTCCTCATCTGTAAAATAAAGGTCTGGGACTAGGTTTCTCTCTAAGGTCCTTTTTTGGTCCTGACTCCTTGTGAATTTATGAGATGGAAAGAGTCAGAATAATGAAAGTGTGATGAGGTTATTATTACAAGCATTCTGGCACCCTGATAAAGAAACCTTGCCTCTTGTTAGATTTCATTCACATTTTGCTGAGATGGCAACTGTCATGACATCGGAAATTATTTTCACTGATTTATTTCTTGCTTTGTTTTACTTATTTTAAGAACTTCTCTGATTATAAGGAAATATATATGTATATGTTTATTATCTTAAATATGGAAAAAAGGAACAAAGAAAATAAATTATTCATTTTTTTCATCAGATATGACAGCTGTTAATATTTTGGAGAATTCTATCTTTTTAGTATACCTCTATATAGTTATTTATAAAGTCAAGATCATAGTCTATGTATATATCTATCGACATCTTATCCATCTTTTTTCCATCTATCCACTTATTCCACTTACCCATCTATTTTTCTATCAGTACAGATAAATATGTTCCATATAGACATATACAATACAGAATCTTATTCATTTAAATGTATCCCAAATTTCCAATCTCCATTAAATGTCTTTGAAGACATTAATTTAATGGCCATTGTAGTGGATTGGGATGGCTAGAATTTTTATCTGTCTTTCTCTCTGGTCTTTTGCTAATAGAAATTCTGTTAAGAGGAATCAATACCAAGTAGTTTATACCTACTACCATAAGACTGGGCATATGATCAAGCCATGGCCAGTTAAAACTCTACATTCCTGGACACAGTAGTTGAGGGAAAAGAAAATGAACTGAGATAACTGGGATAAATGAGTATTTATCTGGGGGGCCTTTGGTTGAAACACTGAAAGAAAGGTACCATAATTTCATTGAAATTAGTAGCTGTAAGATTGATGTAAGCATATTTGCTGATGCTACCTTTGCCAGTGAATAAGTTTACACCAGAAATAACAGAGCTAAGAGATGATATGAAGTCAGTAACATTTTTGTTATCTTCTGATTCTCTGGTCCAATAGATGCTTAAAGCCAGGATAAGTTTGAACTTCCCTCTTGTCTGAGTCAGTGGAATTCCCTGTCACCTCCTTTCTTAAGTGACTTAGGTTTCATGTCTTAGAAATTGTTCTAACTAGTGCATTTAGATGTGTATCATATAGAATTTAACAAGTTTTTTTTGTTTGTTTCTAATATTGAAATTAGCTTTTTACTATAATAACATATTTTGTAAACTAATTTTTGCCCATATAGCTGAAGGAGGAGATAAGACAATATAGGATAGTTTCCTAAAAGAAGCATTTAAGGAATGGAGGTCTGATTTATTTAGACTATATATATATTATCAAAATACTGTCCAGAGAACTTGAGAGTTTGATCGGCATCACCAATAATCTTTGAGATATATAGATTATGACTAGTGGCTGCAACATGAAGCACCTCTCTTTTTGTCCTCTATTAATCTCTTTAAATGGATGTAGAGCCTAAATTTTCCCTCGTCCTCGGTTGAGCAGCCCTGTGATTTTTGCGCTTACTCTGTCATCATACAAAGCTATTTAGTCAGTAATTAAAATGTCCGTATCTATGTAATGGTCAAACATCCTCCCCTACTTCAGCTTGTTTGGTGTAGATAAGGCTGCAGCAGAGTCAGTTCAGAGCACAGGAATGGTTTCTTCTTTCTTTTTTTTCTTTCTCTTATAAAGATTGTAAATAGCACTCTCCCCTTTTTCCAGGATGAAGTGGGGGTTGGAAGAAGAAATAAGGGAGCAGGAAAGTTCTTATGTTACTGCTCTTTTTTTTTTTTTTTAAGCTGAAGGTAAGCTTTCTAGGCCTGGGGATTTAAATACAGTCATGTGCCTCATATAATGTTTTGGTCAATGGTTGCCTGCATATATAATGCTGGTCCCGTAAGATTATCATGGAGCTGAAAAATTCCTATTGCCTAGTGACACTGCTTGGTTCATTTTCTTTTTCCTCATAACACCACTGGAAGGTCCTAGAGTGACACATTACTGTTTTGTGCCAGTCTCAGGCTATTGCTTGTAATGCAATTGGCTAGAAATGCATTGGGGTCCTACCCGGGCCTCCGTGAGCTTCCCACAGATGCTCCCTTTTCTAAGCCACTGTTATAACCGGACCAACTCTTGTGGTTCTTAATTACGATTGCAAGACACCCTTCAGCAATAAACATTAGGAAACCTTTAAGAAAAAAAGTTTATTACTTACAGGCTCTGGAGCTTACAAAGTAGGGCAGGGGGTATACAGCAAGGAGGTCACAGGGAAGGGGAGAAGGGGGAAGTGCGTGCATGTGGGCCTGGGGTTGTTATTATTGGGGCCCAGGGTGGGAATGGGGCTAGGGTTGCACAGGCTCAATCTTTAGTAGTGAATTTAAAACAAAAGAGCAAGGATTCAAAATGTGGGAATTAAAAAAAATAAGTAGCCCAAATGGTCAGTTATGGAAATCAACCAACATCTAAAACAAAGGCTCCTCACCTAGGTAAGGTGCCTGCCTCATTACCTAGTTGTATGGCTAGCAATGTGTGTGTGTGTGTGTGTGTGTGTGTGTGTGTGTGTTGTGTGTGTGTGTGTGTTTTAAGATAGCCTCTTTGAAATGGATGCTTCTTTGAAGTGGATGTCTTGTCAATCAAAACTTACTGTCAGGCACTTGCATTAAATAAAAGAAAAGGTAACTGTCAGGGCTAATGCTACAATTACTCACATGTTTGTGGTGATGCTAGTGTAAACAGACCTATGGCGCTATCAGTCATATAAAAGTGCAGCGCGTACAATTACAGTAGTAGGCTATACCATCTAACCTAGGTGTGTAGTGGGCTATATGTTCTAGGTTTGTGTACATACACTCGATGATGTTTGCATAAGGAAATGGGCTAACAGTGCATTTCTCATAATAGCTGTGGGTTCTTTGGACTCCCTTTGCCAACACGAACCCCACCACCATTGCTGACCATTTCTCTTTTGTAGCTGCATTGATAATGGTTGTAAATACACTCTTTCTGCTGGTTGCTTATTTTTCCCACAGCCCCTGGTTGTCTGTTGATGTGATCTATTCTGCTAAAAAGAATGTTTCTGCAACACATGTAAAGTAATACATGATTGATAAATGGCAGAAAGATATTAATATAATGCAAAAATCCCAGAGGATCATGTCATTTTGTTTTCTAGCACGCTAATATTTTGTACCACCAGTACCTGCAGTTGAATGAAAAGTACATAAATAAAACTAATCACAGCAAGGTACAGAAAGATGCAATCCTGCACTTCATGCCCACTCATCACACATTTCCCTCTTGGTCCAGCTTGGCCACATACTTACTCTGCCTACGGAGTTCTTATTGCATTATTATCTCTATTCTGTGTTCATTTTGCCCTTTTCTCCACATCGTAGGATGCTCAACCCTTCTTTGTGTGCCCTTCCATTCAACTTTATTTACTACTTTTAAAGATAAAAATCCTTTATTTACTATTTATTTATTCAATATTTAACATACTTTTTGGCATGTTAGAATCCTTTGGCTCTTCTGGATAGAGAGAGAGAGAGAGAGAGAGAGAGAGAGAGAGAGAGAGAGAGTGTGTGTGTGTGTGTGTGTGTAATGATAAGGTTATGAAATTGTCCAGGTTTTGGATGGTCTATCCCAACAATATTATTTCATAGCTCAGATTATTTTTGCCTTTTTTCAAGATCATGTATGTAATTTGAAAATACTTGTATTGTGCCTTCTGTCTTATGAGAACTGTTCCACTTTCCAGATGACACTTTTGGATAGATCTCAAGATGAATTCATATTGATTCTCTTCTCCCCTACATCACATCCATAGGAATGGTGATACTTCCTTTTCTTCATAAAACTTTGGGAGAAAATTGGGGAGTTACAAATAGTCATAAATTTAGAAATCTTTTTTTTTTTTTTTTTTTGCTTTGCCATCAAAGTGTCCAGTAATTCCATATCTTGCCTATAATCTTCCAGGCAGACCAAGTCTATTATATTTTCCAGTGAGGACACATGTTAAGCATTACAAGTGGCTTTCTTAAATCCTCTTTCGGTTTTTACTGGGAGTTAGGAGGTAGTACAACCGATACATCCTCCTTGGGATACATCTCTCAGCACAGTTCTCTCCAAAGAAATCTTCGAAGATTGCTTTCTTTTATTCTCTGATCTTCTGACTCCATTTTTCATCCTTTCTTGGTCATGTACTTTGTTACCCATAGAGCACTTTGGAAATTGCTGGTTGTTGTTATTGCTATTCTGGAACTTCCACTTTAAGTTTCTGTTTTATATACCTCTCTTTATATCTGCACACATCTATAGCTATTTTGAACTACATTGCAGAACAAGATGGAAAGTTAGTACATTTTATTTAACTCCGGAAACATGTAAAGCCTGTATTTCTTCCCATTTTAAGATTGCTTCTATTTTAAAAATACAGAACGATTTAATTTAAACAGCCAGACTTCTAATTTATGTGAGAGAGTGTTATAGCTCTGAAAACAAATGGAGATACCTTAAATGGCTCCATGAGTTATGGACATGTGGTACAGTATTATAGCGTGGTTATAAAAGAATGTATTACATTCTTGGGTGTACACACTTCTTGATCACTCGGGTCAAAATACATGTTGTTAGTAATCATAGACTGACTTTCTAAATATTTACCATGTGATGATTTTTTCACATTTGCTATTTGTTGGGGTATACTTCTGGAATCCATAGCTTCAATTCATCATTCTCAGTTTTTGAGGAAGCAAATGCTGAAATGCACCATCAATAACAGCAGGATCTGAAATACAAGTAGCATTAGGAGATAAAAACACTTTACCTGATTTGAAGTTTCTTTGTTCACTTGTTAAAGGATAATAATAATAAAAAAAGATGAAAATGTGACTCACACAGATATAAATGAACACATATCAAAGAATTTATTTGACCCATTAAGTAATAAGGAAAGCAGTGGTTCCAAAGGTAACTCAAAGAGCCCCACATTTATAGTTAGATGAAGAATACTGAAACAGGATTACAAATGGATGCAAACTGACAAAACTCTTGAATCTCCACAAGGCTTTGATCAATTGCATTCCATCAGATATAATTTACATTTATATGGATAGGAATTATTTACATTAGTATCAGTTTACAATAAGTTAACTTCCATCTCTACAAAGTAGTAAAATAGCCCAGTCAGAGACAAATAAAGAAAACCTTCATTTTTAATAAATGAACTACCCACGACAAGCACTAAATTTCAAAACCTTTTAACAGTTTTTCCTTTGGAAAATACGTTTTAGGTCGTTTTAGGCACCACTTCAATTATTTGGTGAGAATGCTAAAGGTTTGCTCTATTAGGCAAAACTTTATGGTAAATCACTGCCTCTGGAGAGGATCTTCCGAACTGGCTCTACAGCTTGCTTTGTGTGTGTGGCTGGGCTCTGATTGTTTTCTTGTTGGCCCGCTATTAACATAAGGGTTCTTGGAGGCCAATGACTGTGCTTTATACACATTATCTAACCTAAGCCCTGGTTCACATTACGTGCTTAGTTAATGTCAAATGAAGGCACGAATGGTTTGAAGACAATTATTATACTAAAGTTACTTTGTTAACTTAATAGAATAATTTCTTTCTTCATTTCTTCTTCCCTACCAAAATTTAGTTATTCAAATACACCTACTATAAAAAGGATCTCATGATATAGTGTACTTATTTCTAGGACAAGTAAGTCTTCAGTTAACTTTTTTCTTTTTCCTGAACATTTTTTTTTCTTTAGAAAACATTATATGGAGACAATTGTGCATGTTTCCAGTTATTTGTCACATTTTTTCTAGGTTCAAAGTGTTCTTTGTCTTTACCTTGAAGCATTTGGCATTTAAGCTCCAAGGAGATGCTCTGGTAATAAGAGACTATATTTTCTGCATTCTTGGTGCTGCCAGTAATGTTTTTAAACTAAAAATTAATTTTTAAACAGTAAGCTTCTGTGACCATGACACCATTATTAAAATACCTTTTTGGCATAATATCCAGCTTTCTTTAATCATTGCCGATGCGTTTATCTATAAAAGCTATATTTTAGTTACATTGGTAACTTTTCCTCAAAATTAATATTTAATCCAAAGTATATTATAAAATAAAATAGAAATGAATTAATAACAGATAACCCTGAAGTTAGTAGGGTCTTAAACTTTTATTTAGCATTTTAGAACTGGGCACATTTATTTTCTCTTCTGGTAACAATAAAATGTATGCAAAAGGAGTATGCTAAGGACAAATACATTAGAACACTACAGTATTTGGAGCCAATGGTAAAAATAAAATAAAATAAAATAATATTCATAAATTTACATAGTCAAAATAAACTGAATATCTTAGAAATGGCATTTGTATTATTTTCATACATAATTTTAATTTGTGCTTTAGAAATGTTAAGGTTTTGAAAGGAAGGAAAATATCACAGTTGTTTCTCTGAGGTACTTCATTCCTCATTTAAACTCTCTCCTTTTCTTATTTTTAGTTTTAGATTAGTAATACTTGGCTTTTAAAAAGCAAGAGTAAGAACATTAGTTGTAGATAGTCCTTTTAATAATAAAGTCAGGTTGTCAGGAGCATTAGCTGCTACTTCTTTGAACTAATTTGACTCTTTCAGTCTCCAAATGGTTCATTCTCTTTTGGAAAAAATAGAACCTCTAATCAAAATATGCTTCTTCCAGAGAAAAATTGCTGGCCAGTTCAATTCAGGTCAGTTCATTAAGTGTCATTGACCATCTATCATGTGTCAGACACCAGTTTTAATTATAGGGATATAAAAATGAATGACACTTTCAGATTAGTGGAAGAGATAAACAAAAATATAATTTTTTTTTTTGTTCAAGGGTACCAGATACAAAGGAATTAAAGTTCCCACAAATTCAAGGAAATCTTCTTGGAGTATATGGACCCTTGGGCTGAGAGTTGAACAGTAAATAAGTTAGCATGGTAGTTAATTCCGATGTGTGTGTGTCTGTGATTGTACTTTCTAGTTTTTCCTCATTTTAAAAGTCAAATGGTGAAGTGAAGTGTGGCAAGGGAAAGTGATTGATGACGTAGAAGATGTGTTTCTAGCAAAAGTTAAGAACCCCTCCTGTATTCTGGCTGACCTAAATTAATTTACTGTAGATTTAGAGCAGCCTTCTTGGAAATGTGCAATATTTCCAAGGATAAGTGTGAACTAATCATAAGGAAAGAATGTGGGAGAAAAGGGTTAGCAGAGTCAACACAGAAGCATAAGAAAATAATTGGTTTTGGAGGACTTGTTAGAAGTTTGCTACTTTTGAACATGTGCAGAGAGAAACTGGCAAGACATGAAGCTGGAAACATGTTCAAGACCTTTATGTATATATGCATACATATATGTGTGCACATATACATATATATGTATACATATATGCATATTGTGTGTACATCTACATATAATTTTTTAAATAATTTTTTAATGTTAATTTATTTTTTATTATGGTGACATTTAACAAAATCCAGTGTTTCAGTATATAGTTCAACAATAAGACATATATATATATTTCATTGTGTGTTCACTGCCCATACTTAGATTTCTTTCTGTCACCACATATTTGACCCCTTTTACCTCATCTACCTCTCCACTCCCCCATATAATTTTTAGAATTAATTTTTTTATTTTAGAACAGTTTATTTTTATAGAATTATTGCAAGGAGAGTACAGAGAGCTCCCTTATGCCCCATATTGAATTTCCCCTATTACTTAAATCTTACAACAGTATGGTACATTTGTTAAAATTAATGAACCAAGTTGATCAATCATTATTAACTAAAGTCCATACTTTACTCAAATTTCTTTGGTTTCTACCTAATGCCCTTTTCTGTTCCAGAATCCCAGCCAGGACACAACGTTACACCAAATCTCCTTTCTTATCACTTGGCCCCAAGAACACTTATTATCAATATAACTTATCACTGTTGATGTGTACCTTGATCGCCTGACTTTATGTAGTGCTTGCCTGGTTTCTGTGCTATAAATTTACTCTTTTTTGTTCTTCTTTCCATGCCGTGCCCTGGAAGGAAGTCAGTATGACAGCTCACACTTACGAAGTTGAGGTTGTGCTCTCCCCTACTCGAGGGAGCAGTGTCTATCAGTTATTTGGAATTCTTCTGTATGGGATATTTGCCGATTCACCCCCTTTATTATACAAGCATTTACTCTGATTTGTGTGAACACTCGTATATTTGTGTCCTTCGGATAATATCTCAGTACTACCATTTGCATCTTACACCAGTTAGTGACTCCACTGGCTTGTTCCAGGCAAGCAGATTTCTGCAGTGACTCTGGATTCACCTGCCTCTGCAGACTTTCGGGGTAGTGTTTGGTCAGTAAACTCGGTTCTCTGACAGGTTCAAGTAAAGTTGTTGAGTTTTAGTGTGCCCAGCATTTTATTATTGTAAGGTTGAAAGTAATGATTACTAAGATCTTTTTTATGTTGACACTAAAACTGAATGCCTTCATACATATTTTTAAATTTTTCTTTATTCATATAAATCGACACTTATTCCTGGTCCACTGAAATGGGGGAATCTTTATTGTGACTTGACTCTTTTAGAGTGAGATAAAATAATCCCACATCTCACACAGTGCCAGTGCATTGAGGAGGTCTCTCGTGTGTGTATTTATTTCCAGAGGGCTTCCTGCTGAGGAGCTCATGATCCTGCTCTACAGAGTACATTTGGAGGCCTGCCACTCTGATGCTTCTCTATTCAACTTAGGGCACGGAAATCTTGGGAAGACCGGTAGTATATCTACCCAGGGCCCAGCCATTTCTTTCAGATGCATTGCTCTCTCTTCTAGCATTGCTGGAGTGTGGGAAACAGAGTCTAGGGTGCAGACGATTGTTGATCATAGGACACGTGATCATCTCTGTGTGTATCAGCCTTGCAGCTTTTTCTAACCATCCTTTTTTCTCACCTTTCCTCTGCCTTTTCTCTTAGGATATATACTTCATTATGGTTTCAATATATTAAATGTTTAAGTATCTCTTTCAGTATATTAAATATCTTTAAAAAAATGAAAGTCAGAAAGAGAAATGTCTTACTGAAGAAAATCTAAATTTCCCCTGGGCTATATCTTTAAATTCGATATTTTCTCAATATAATTTTCGTAGTGAAGTAGTGATTTTAAGATAGAATGTCAGAAGATTGTTTTGCTTCCTTTCCAAAACACTAGTAGCTTTGCATGCAGGTGTATGAACACATACTTGAAAATATATGTACATAGGAGAAGAAGAAATGAAAATGGGAAGGGTATTGGGAAGCACTAACATTTCACAGTAGTCACTATTGTTTTTTTTTCCATTACCCTAACATCTTTAATCTAGATTTAAAACGTGGGAAGAGTAAATCTCCAAAATGTTCTCTATTTTTATATTTCAGCACACAGAGCCTTCTATAGGCCTAATATATCCTGGAAATTTAAATTCCAATTCAGTTTGGTATACAGATTAAAATGCCTAAATTTCAGTGTTCTCTCTTATTTCTTCCCGCATGGACTTCTAAAACAAAACTTACCATGTTAAAATAGTAATACATTTATTGTGCTAAATAATAAACAAATTTTTAAAGCTTTATCTTACTGTTATAGCATTTAAAATAGACATAGACACATTTTTTAAAAAAATTCTCTGATTAAGAGTGCAATACAAGATCCAGAGGAAATGAAAGAAATTTATTTGTAATCTATGAAGCAAGGAGAGTATCAAAAAAGTCCGCATAAACAGCAGCACAATGGTGGCTGTTGATGCTGGAAAATGAATCCCAGCCTTCTGCTTCTAGAAGCTATGTTCTTTTCACAATAATTATTTGTCTCCAGATAGCTCCCATGACACTTTTACTTGATATATGTACACGTAAATTTTAGAAAAAGCATGTTTGAGTCTGAGTATGTGTGGACACATACAACTTAAAAGCAAACATTTATTTAGCTATTATGGCATGCTTGGTGTATTTTTAGTGCATTACAATATTTATGTATAGGATTTTTATAACAATCCTGGAAATATCAATACTATTATCATTCCAGTTTTAGAGATTGGATACCCAAAGTAAATAACTTGCTGAAGGTTACATAGAAACAACTGGACCCTCTTTAAATCCAGGATTCAATCCAGTTAATCCGGCTCCAGAGTTCATTCTCCACTTTTCTATGTGGCTCAGCATGCGAGCTCACTGCATTGTTCTTTGAATATCTATATGAGTGGCAGCACAAGATGAATATAGTATTTTATGTTTTCAATTCACAAATGTTTTTCATAGTGAAGTAGTGATTTTAAGATAGAATGACAGATTATTTTGCTTCCATTCCAAAAATTTCCTATGCTCTTTCACGTTCAATTTCTCAAAGCTATGAAATAATAATGATATCAGAATAAGGTATTAATATAATGCTAATATTCAGTTTAAGTAATATATTAATATACATTATATAGAATATGTTGTTATAAAATATAATGACCATTATAGACTGTTAATCTTATCATCTATTAAAAAAGAGGTAACAGAGTTAAAGGATTTGCTTAATAACATAGTGGGTCGAGTTGAGTAACACATTATCACGCTTCGTTCACCTGCACAACCTCTAGATGCCTTCCCTTAGTTTCTGTTAATTCATCATTCAACATGAATCAAAATGCTCAACTCCAAAGTCGTCAACAATTATTCACGATGGATGGGATACGCGAAGAAAACCATACTTCTTAATTCCAGGATGTCGGCGCGTCTTCTGGGATAAATGGTGTGTTGAATATATTCACTATTAACTTTCCCTCCAGCACACAGATCGGGTTTGTTATCAGTTATATTGGTGTGTTGTCCTCAGATGCTTGAAGACTGGGGCTGCGGGGATGATTGAAATCTGTGGGCAGAGGAGACGGCTGCCGTCCCTGGAGGTGTTGGGCGTCTGCAGTGTCTGGGAGGTCTGCTGCTGCCATTTATATTTCCCTCTCCTGGAACTCTTCCTTCCTAACAGATTTTGAACTAAAAATAAAGAAAACCTCCTATCCTCTGTTGGAAGTTTAATTTTCCAAAGACATCTTGCCACCTGCTTTGAAAATTTTTCTAATGAATTTACACCCTTTCCTCCTTTTATTATTTCAACAATCTGGCCCCGTTTTTCTTTTAAAATAGGAACAGTAAGGTCAACATCGTCTTTTATTTCGCAGTTAATTTGTTTGCTTTCTGTCTGCTGATTCACTAGAATCTTTGAATCTTGGAGCCAGTGTTCATTAACTATGTACTATGATTTAATTCTTGATTTCAATTTGATAGTTTAAATACTCGAGTTTAATCACTAAGTACATTACTATGTGTGTGTATGTGTAAGGCACAAACAACTAAGATTTTCTGTTTGTAAATTCTATAAACTATGAAGCTACAAATAAGAAATGCTTATATTTATTTTGCTAGAGAGAAGTTTAGATTTTTTATGGATCCATATTTTCTCACTGACAGTGCATATCCAATGCAAAATATTTTTGCCAAATGTTTTTTTCATATATATATTCTTTGTCAATCTTTAGTAGAATTTGTACTGAGGAAGACTCTAAAGGGTGAGATTATAAACACTTTTTCAGAAAAAAAGTAGCCCTATATTAAAACTGCACCTGCAAATCTATCGGATTGTGTGAATATCTTTAATTAGAAAATATCCATATCAGAGATTTATTGTGATATATGATTAATATGCAGTTTTAACATAATCTAAGTTCTTAGTTTCAGGCCCCTGTACCCAGATGTTCTACAGTTGGAGATTAATACTAACAAGCAGAGGCATTAGATGAAAAAACATCCTAATGAAATATGCCTTGCTTTGGGTTTTAAATGGATACATTCCAGATTAACTTGGGCATTTTGAAAGTTAATAATTTTTTGAATGCTGGAATAATATATTTTGAAATAAGAGAACAAACTCTCTACAGGAGTTTCTGAGGAAACTGCATTTTGGCTTTGGAAATATTTTCTGGGCAAACTATTTTTAGAGACAGAAGATTATATCACCACCAAGAGGAAACCACAGAATCTAAGTTGAAAAGGATCTTGGAAGTCACCTTGGATAACCATCAATTAATTTAGAAATTATCTTTGTTGTATGCCTAATCCCATAGTTGCTCTCTGGACAGATCTGTGAAGGGTGTTTTGACTTCTCATAGAATAATTCTAATTGCTACTAAGCTGAAACTTACCTTTAAGTAATTTAATTATATAAAAATTTCACTTCTAAGTTTTGTTCTTCTTTTTGAATTCAACAGAGTAAGCCTCATTCTTCATTGGCCTAGTGTCTCATATTGAGGATAGTCAACCTGTCCATCTTTATCTTTTTTTTTTTTCCTTTCTGAATAAATTCAGTTGAGTCATTCAGATCAAAGGATAATTAAGAGACTATTAGTCTCTACTATTCAGAGCTCTGTTTCTCCCACTTCTTCTTTGGCCCTTCTCGCCCTCATTTCCCCTTTTCCCTCAATTCTGTGAGTTACTATGTTTTATCCTGTACGTTCCTTTTTCTGCTGAAATGAGCTGAAATTGGGTTTCATTATTTGCAACCAATGAACTCTACACTGGAAGAGCTACCGGGCATAAAAAAAATACATGAAAATTTATACATATTTTACTTCTCACTCTTTATTGATTTTGATCTGTTAATATTGTTTTGGACTTCTTTAGTTTGCAATCTGAGAGAAAGGACACTCTTTTAAATGCCCCATGGCGCAGTATGGCTCCTCTTAGGAGTGAGGATACTGTCATGCAGTGGCACAGTCATGGCTTCTACAGGAAGAGACATGAGAAAGGTAGTGCAGTACTAGATTTTAATACGTAGTCAGAAATCGTGGATTTTATTAAGTCCTGTTTTGGTTGAAACTCCTATTTCGGTTGAGATATATGATTTAATTGTTAGTAAAAAGTAATATCTTTAACAATAGTTAAATGAAACGTAGGTTCATTTTTGTCTTAGATTTTCCTTAACTAGCAAACACATCACTATGTTAGAGGAATGCTGTTTATAATGTTACTCATCAGTAAAATTCATTAAGTAATTCATTCTGGCAACATACCTGACAGCTAACTTAGATGAACGACAGCTTCAGTGTTTATTACTATTGCTAGATTGTCTCATCTTTAGAAATACCACATGCTGGCTTATACCTGAGGAAGGACAGTTTTAATTCATACACATCAACAATTTTAATGCAATAACCTTTTCAGTATCCACTAAGACATATAAGAAATAGTTAAGCCTGCCTGGCAGGCACATTCAACCTTGCAAGCTTGACTGAGCTCAGCTGGGTTCCAATGGAATGATTCAAAGCAGGATATAAAAAAATAAAAATAAAAATAAAAATAAAAAACAGGGAAAAAAATGACGATTTAGTTAGAAATGACATGATCGTGAACATTTGGGCACTGCTGAGTATAGACAATCCTTTAATCAGTTTTGCTCTTTATTTCCCAAGAAAAGGGCACCTGAAGCACCTGTCTAACAATGACTATTTTACCCACCTGGAAGGAGTTATGAACAGCTTTGTCATGGTAGCTCTGGTTTTATTTTGTTTTTCCTTAACACGTTTAGTGATACTCATTTTAATGAAGCAAGTATAATCGACCACAAAAATGCACTTATCAGTACCCTCAATTTTCTCCTCTAATTTTAATGCTGATGCAGACTACATAGCAAACAGACATTTATTGGAATCATGTCTTTCATTTTCTCAGTGGGCAAATAACCATATGCAATTTACTTTGTTTTTGGTTAAATGTTTTCAACAGACCCAAAAGCAAAATGTTCTCCTAGGTAAGTATGTATGTATGCATATACATATTTGCTAGGAACAAAGATATTTCCACTAAATAGTTATCCAGTGGAAATAATTTAACATTGGTACTTTGTTCTATGAATCCTATCCTAACATGGTCCCCGTAATGTCCTTTACGGCACTTATTTTTCCTTTGAGGATGGGATTTAGGATCACATATTGCATTTAGTTATCATGTCTCTCATCTCCAGCAATCTAAAGAAGCTCCTTAGTCTTCTTTGTCTTTTATGACATTGACACATTTGAGGAATCCAGATTATTGTATAGAATGTTTTTGGTTTTTCTGACATTTTCTCATGATTTAATTCAGGTTATGCATTTCTGTCTGAAAAATAATAAAAATGATGTGTTTATCTCAGGATATCATATGTGGTTGGAACACTATCTAATACTTGGTTTTTTTTACTGTTTTCTATTTTGGTGAATAATTTTTTTTCCCTAAGACCTGGTGGAATTTTAAAAAGTAAACATAAAAGGCAAGAGAGCTGGAACTAGATTTTTAATGGTACCTTGTAGGAAGTATTCTCAATGGAAAAAAGCATTTTCAGCTTGGATCCTGATTGGTGAATCACTTTTCCTGTAAAGAATATTGAAAGCACCTCTCAACCTCTGTCACTGCCTATTTTTTTTTTTTTAGCAGTGATACAATATTGATCAAATGATGCAAAAAACTTAACATTGAACAGCTGATCAGTATGTGCAGAGCAGACAGCGATCATAAGGAGAGGTTCATGTCATGTCCAGGCCTGGGCCTTGACAGATGCACTGTTCCTACAGTGGAAAGTAAACAGCAGCAGGCATGTTTGTAGGGGATAAATATATTAATGTTTAAAATCCTAATGATGAACAGAGAGAAGTGGATATAATTTTAACTCAACCTATTATATCTTGACTAGAGACTGGGTGCTTCTGACTTGTGGTATTTCCTAGTCTTTGGCATCTGAAAGTAAACTGAAGTGAGACAGACTTGACCTAGAACTTTAACTCAATACTAACTCTAGATCTAACACTAGTTCTAGCTTTATCTCCAGCTTGATCTCCAATTCAATCCAACTCAAATTTACTCTTACCTTTGACTCTTCTTACTCTTATGATTAAAGGAATTAAAGGATTGCAAGTGAATCCACAGTTCTTGATCTCCTTCTATTTCTTTACAGTTCTGGATGGCCTGGAGTTTTTCCTAACTTTTTTCAATTTAACTCCTTCACGACTCACTGTCTCTTTTGCTAGATTTTGCAACTGTCATTACTGTTCACTGAGCACACCACTGACTGCTCCTTTCTGCCATGCATGTCAAATGGGCTTCATTAATTCCTTCACGAGTTGATAATTGAAAATATATTATCAGAAATGGCTCAACATCTATAGTTTGTGGTACATAATTCTGTAGAATGCCAATTATTTATGTTATCTTCCTAAAATCTGTAGATAAAGACCATGCTTGAATTAGACAGATAGATACCTTACGATATACACAAGAGGATAAACAGACCTCTTTCAATAATATCCAAATATCTGTTTACCACATGTTACAGTTAAATATGGGGGGGGGTGTTAAAACAACAACTCATTTCTATGGTTCAATTCTTAAAATAAACTGGACAGAAATAAGAATTATTAAACATCTACAAGCCAAAAATAGTTAAGCAACACTATATATCTACACCATAAGGCTGCCAAGCCTTATTGAGATTCAGGCATCACCCTATGCTGTTACTATTAATATTTGTCTTCTGCAATCACATACTATCAAAGAGGATTTAGATAAGACTCAGAAACAGAGTAATTAAAAATGTAAGACTCTTTTTATAAGAAGTGGACGATTTCAGTAACTTAAAATGTACCTCTACAGAAGTTGGCAATATTTGTGACTATTAGCTTATTTATTATTGAACTAAGTGCTGCAATACTGATTTTAGGGCACAGGCTATAGGCAAAGGTTCAGTTCACTTGAGTAACAGTGAAGCTGTGGCCCACACGATGCTTTTTTTTGTATAATGCCAGAACTTGGAAAGTAGCATATGTACTTTTTTTTTTAAGATGAATTGAGAAAAGGTCTTAACACGCTCATTCTCATTTTCAATGGCTTTAACATTTCATGTCATGACTTTAGAGGGAAAGGATAGGAGGGTGGCATACACATTACTGACTGTGCGTTGCTCTGACGATCAGGCTTTAGAGTTGGAATAAGAAAATTGGTATTCTTTGTTGCTCCTACCTGGGTGGCCTTGACAAAGGCATTTAAAAACACCAAAAACCTGTGTTTAAGTTTCCTCAGCATAAGAAAGTTGGATCAAGAACAACATCTCTGATAGGATGTGTTTTACGGAAACGCTTTGCAAAAGGACTTGCATGCACCCTCTTCCTTAGATTCTCTTGTTGAGATACTGATGAAGTGGAGTGAAAGTGGAACAGGATCATCATTTGGGTCACCTGGTTTCTTTAATTTAGCTATTTTTTTCAGAAATTCTGCCATACTCATGTACGACAAAAAAAAAAAACAAAAAAACAACAAAAAAAGTGGTGCCAGTCTGGCAACCTATAAACTGAACATGGAGCAATTGCTCCTAAAGACATTTTCTATTTAGTCCTACAATTCTGAGGCAATTTTCTTTTTTCCATCTATTATAGTCTACGAGCCTAATATGTTTAAAAAGTTTCACTGTCTGAGAATATCAAGTGATATTTATGTCAGTTCTGAGCACTTTCCTGCCATTTGGGGGAGGTAATTACACACATCAAGTCAGTGGTGACAATGACAAGACTTGTGCACATTTCAAACGTCGCATCAAATGCTCATTTCGGTTTCTTATGAAGCCATGTTTTTCATGTTGGACTGTTCAATCAGGAAGAAATAGTTATACACAGTGTGGACTTCCTTTATCTTCTGCAGGTTGGTCCTGTAATGGAAAACCGCAGGTGCAACCGAAGTGAGAAATGTGGTCCAGCTGGAAAGCGTGAGGAGGACACATTAAGAGAGGAAATGAAATAGTGTAAATGAAGTAGAGTCACTGACTTTAGAAGTTCATTTTTTGTTTCTATTTCTTAGTATTGCTGCCTATTCTTATCATGGTTCCTCAACCTTTCTCTACTTGAAGTCCTTGAAATCAACAAAGACAGCCTAGCATAAAAATTAAGCAAAAAAATTAATACCTAAAAAATTACAGCATGTGTCATGAGTATTGTATTAGTTGTTTCTTAGGGTGGCTGCAACAAAGTACCACAAGGTATGGTTTAAAAAATAAAAAAATTATTTTCTCACAGTTCTGATGCTGAGTTCAAGATCAAAGTGTCCACAGGGTTGTCTCCTTCTGAGGGCTATGAAAGGACATCTGTTACATGCTTCTTGCTTAGCTCCTGCTGGTTTGCTGGTAAGTCTTTGGCTTTCCTTGTTTTTTTTTGCTGCAACACCCTGTCAGCCTTCCTCTACACATGCATTCTCCTGTATATGTGCGTCCAAATTTCCTTTTGCTATAAGGACACCAGTTGTATAGAATTAGTGTCCCACCCTACTCTACTGTGACCTCATCCTAACTTAACTAATCACATCTGTACAATGATCCTATTTCTAAATAAGGTCACATTCTAAGGTACTAGGTTTAGAACTAGAACATATAAATTTGTGGGGTCAGGATGGACAATCCAACCCCACCAACTACATATTAGAAAATAATCACAAATTTGGCCACCTCCTTTGCTGTGTCTCATCTCCTAAGATGAAATGACACTTCACAGTGCTGATTGTGCTATCCAAGTTTTTCTGTCTTGCCTCTTGCACTTTATTAATGACCACTGTCTAGTACATTGCTGGTACATGTCCTGCCTAAAAGCTGAACTGACATAGCTCATGTTATTTAAATACATCTTTCTATGTGCTCGATTTCCCCCTCTCTTTCAAAGACTCTGCTGTCTTGTCTCTCATCTATTAATACTTCACCTCTCTTCCATGAGCCTTATTTCCATTAGGAAAAGCCTGTATTATTTCCAGAACCAGCATCTAAATATTAGAAAGTTTGGGCAGTTTTTTGAAAGCATGTGAAATCATTCCCATATTATGATATAATCCCCATTTCACTAAACATTTATAAATCAAGACTAAATAATCCTTCTGACATGAATAATTTCATGACCACATTAATCATAGTGAATATACTTTATTTTAAAGTATTTTAAGTCTATAATAGATTTTTCTTTTAACTTTGTGATTTAGAGCAAGCAATTTTATAGCCTATTAGTTCTTAATGAATTCTCGTTGTCAATCACTCATTTGGTGTGAAATAGCATAGAAATAATTGCAATCCTCATCTGGTTGTGAGGACCAGTATTTTATATGACATCTCAATTTGAAATCAATATACTATTGATGCTTTGTAATGTAATGGTTTGTGGAGATCCTAAACTGGAAGGTTCAATGTAAAATCCATTGACAATGACAATGAACTGAAGTCGCTCTTTATTTATTGAGGTGGTCAAAACAATATAAGCACAATTCACCTTTTAAAAAATTCTTGATATTGTGGTCAATAGTATGTTTTCCAATAATATAATTTCAAATGGTCAAGCTTGTCTCAAAGATACTTTTGAATGAAGTGGGGCTGCTTTGTTTATCTTCCAAATGAATTTGCCACCTGCAGCCAGTCTGCGGTGATTCAGAGTTATCTTCTTTCAGCAGCAAACCGATGAGCCCTCCAACACCTTCTCATTGAACACATAGCATGGGTGTGTGCTTGGTCCATCAGATCACTCATGAGACCAATACTAGCTAGTACTGTGTTTTATTTCTGCAGCTGCTTTTATACAAGATTGTTTTGTATTTTATTTATATGCTAATGACTTATTAAGGATCCTCTGATTCAAAGATAAATGACATAACTTTATCCTCCTTAATATCTCGGCTACCTTATACCTATGTAAATAAGCAAATCTAAAACAAAACAAGAAAAACAGAAAAACTGAACTGAGTTTTTGTAAAATTCCAAAAGAAATTTATAATCTTAGGATTTACCCTTATCCCTAATCCATTTATGATTTTGAAGGTCATATTTAATTTGCTTGATATTTATTCATGATTGGCATGTTTTTATTTGCTCCACAAATAAATATTTACAATAATATTTTTGAAATATTTTTTATTTTATGGCATTTTCAATTCTGTAGAGGATACGTAATTTCAAGTTATTTGTATATGACTTCAGTTGTTCTCATCTTTACAATCATAATCACCATCTCTCATACCCTGTGGGATTGTTTGAGGATAAAAGTAAAAAAATGTACTAAAAGTGCCCCCATGTCTATAAACTAATAGTTGGATTTGGCAAACATGAATTAGATACCTGCCATTTTCTGGGCATTCTTAAGATAAAAGATATATTACTACTTTTATTTTCTGAAACTTATATGTAGCTCACCTACTTGGGGAAAAAAAAAAGGACAACAATTCTAGTGCATCCTCTATACATAGTCACCATTGATAATTACACAAATGATTCACTTCAGTCATTTAATCGAAGCAAAATCTAGAAAGCAAGCAAAACTCAGTTGTCATTTCTTCTCCCTGGTTTTTTATTTTTAAATCTGGCATTCAGAATTGTTCCCTGATTCATCAAAGCAGAACTGTTTGAAATGCTTTTAGTACTTTTCCAAAAAATTCATAATCTATATTATACTACATTATGTGGGAATTAAAAAAAAAACTGACTATAGGATCAGAGGTCTCAGTTCTAAATCTGTCTCTTGCTTATTATCTGTCATTCATACTTAATGTCTTCTGCCATATAGGATTGTCAACAAAATCAAAAACATTAAATCTGAAAGAGACTTAAAAATCATGCAGTTTACCCACATCATTTAAAGGGTAGCAACTTAGGCCCAAGAACTCTTTTAAAGTTATTTTCTTAAGAATGGCAAAGTCATATCTAAAATCCATATTTCTTAAGTTGAGGCCTGTTTTTTTCTCCCATTTTTTCTCAGTTGTTTTATAATTTCAAATATGAAAGGTAGTTTAATAGTTCTACCGAAATCATCTAAACAATATCACATCACTTCAGGCAAATTATAGACTTTTAATTTGTATTTTTATTAGCACACAAAAAGTTTGTTGGTCCCCTGTTCATTTTGGAAAAAAGAGAAAGAAATTATAAGATGCTATCCTTGCCCTTGAAAAGTTGGAGGAAAGACAGGCATGTAAACAATGATAATTATGGGAGATAAATGCTGTGTAATAAAGATGATTGCAAAGTATTTTTGGAGTAATGAAAGTAACATCTGAAATAATAATGGGAAACAATAAGAACCATCTGTAAATTTCTCAAATAGAATGAATGTGAGATTAGTCAATCCCTTAATATGGGTTATATTATTTAGAAATGCATTAAGGAAAGGGAGTTAATGCAAGGACTTCCAAAATTTTAAACTGCGACTCATAGTAATAAGTGCATTTTATATTGCGATCCAAGAACACATATGCATGTGTCTATATCTAAAAGAAGTATGAAAACAACTATTTTTGTTAAGTATGATGTAGTCTGATCCATTCATTTCATGTCAATGACTTGATTATAAACAAGATTTATTTCACAACTTAAAGTTTGAAATACACTGAACTAACATGTGTTGAACATCTGTTAGAAATCAGCCTTTTGGCTAAGCATTTCACACATACTACTTCACTTAATTTTTCCAGGACTTGGCAAGGTAAATATTATGCCATCTTTTTAAAAAAAATGAGTAAGTCAGGTTAGCTTCTGAGAATATTCTGTGGCAGAACTGAGATCCAAATCCAGTGTGTCTGACTGCAAAATTCCTGCTCTGAGTAAGTGGGCACAGTCTCTGGTCCTTCACGCCCTCTTGCAGACTGTGTTTGTCTACCATCCACCTGCACCCTGCATAGGAGATTAGCGAGAGCATTGGAGATGAGGTGAAAGGTGTGCAGGTATGAAAAAGTCTTGGAAAGGGTAGGCAAGACATGGTAACTGAAGAATGAGCTGATCCATATTCCTGCGCTTAGCCCTTTGGGCTTCACATAGACCCACTGGTTTTCATGGAAGCTTTTCTTATTTTTACCAGTTCTACAGACTCCTTGCCTTCTATTGTTTCTTTGCTCTTTCCACTTTTATTATGGGACATCTTTGCTCTCTACTCCAGTGATGACAAGATCCCGTCATCTATAAGTTCTTTCATCCATCTCAAGCCACTGTATCCCCCTCTCTTGCCTTGCTCCTCCCAAAAAGTAAGTCTGGCACACAGGATTTCAATAATAATAATAATAAGTAATAATTCATTAATAATAAGACTGTATTCTTGCCTTCAGAGAGATCCTGTGAAAATGATTAGTTTTGTCAGCGGAGGGTATAATAGCACACTAGGATTCAATAGCAGCTCTATTCCTCTTTATCTGAGACTCACGAACACAGAGAAGATCCTAAATATTTGGATGGGAGAAAGCATATGGCGGTGTAGGAGCACTGAGCAGGGAAGCGAGTTGTGACATAATCTGCTATATTGTTCAGGTCCAAGTCTAAGAGGATGTGATCAACAGACGCGACCACCATGTGGCAGCTCATCCTTTGGGGGCTTTTGTGAAAGAAATTGGTTGTATCTTATCTAATTAGCTGGACAGATACATTTTTAAAGGACGGCCATATAAATGATGAAGATGAGTGCTTGAAGATGTGCTAGGAAGAAACTCTGAGAAGCAGAAAGTGGCTGACAATGAGACAAGCAGAGAGAGTGTTTTTCTATTTTGCCATTCAGATATTTTAATGGTTGACAGTTAACTAATGGGTTCTCTTCTTTCATAGTATCCAAAATATATTTTGTGAAGCAGTTACTAACCACAGAAATCATTCTTCCTATGCTCACTATAGTTTGGGTCCTTGCTAAGTGCTATCTTAAACATCTGCATTGGTTTCTCATAACAATTGGTTGTGATAGGTATTATAATCCCCATTGAAAAGAGGAGACTGAGCCTTAGTGAGATAAAGTAACTTGCCTAATAAAAGTCATAGAGGTACTCATGAAGTTAGGATTTTAAAGTATGGGGTTGAACTATATGAAACTATACATATTTGTCCTCTTTTGATTTATAGAAAAAACAAACCTTTCATTACATATAATTGCATTTTACAAATATGACTCTGAAATTCATGACTATAATTACCATGTTATACTACTTCGTTTGGAAGAAAAAATAATGAGATTTCAGAATCATCAGAGAGTCTCAAGTTCATTTTAATTCTTTCCGAATTTCCCATGTTTCTCTCTTCACATTTCTCCTGAGGAATTTGACCCAAATGCCAACAAGGTTTTAGAAACTATGGGAAAATTCTGATTCTAAAGTGGGCTTTATATCTGTAATCTAGGCAGTAGTTTTTCACAAGATGCCTATTGACTGAAATGTAATAGATTTCCTACATTTTTTAATGGGAAAAACTGAAATTATAGGCAAGTCTTTCTGTTTATAAAAGGTTGTGAAATGTTATTTTTCCAATGTTTTTTTTCTTATTTATAGCTTCTATTATTAAGCACTTGAATTTGTTTAACTTAAACAAATCAGAAAGACCCTGAAAATTTTTTTGTGACTCATTATTATAGTAATTCACAGAACCATTATGACTTTGCAGTTTCAGGGTGATCTAAATTTCTTTAAAATTTTGCTTAAATAATTTTGACTCGAAATTATACTCCCATTAACTTTGCTTCTTTCATAAAATTTTCCAAAAGCTGTGCACTTTTTAATTTTATCTTTATAACCAGCAGTCCTTAAAATTGACCTATTTTTGAAACGGTTCCCCTTGTAAACTGTACACAATTTATACATGAAAGAAAGTATGTAAGAAGTAAAAAAAAAAAAAAAAGGATAGCTTAATTCTTTAAACTAGATTGATCAAACTAGGCTTTTAAAGAGCCCATCTTTCCTGGCAAAAACACAAGGGAAAAGTGAATGGAGCTATAGAAAATATAATTTTATGTCTGTTAAATAAATAATTCCACTAGGTGGCACTGTTGATCTAGTTACCTGTGTGGTTTGGCCACCTATTTTTATCTTCCTGAAAGCAGTAAGAGTCTGTGAGTTTTTCCTTTTCATTCTTCTTATTTCTTCTTCTTCTTCTTCTTTTTTTTTTTAAATCTAATGAAAATTTCTGCATAGGAAAGTGCTGATTTGGGCAATTCTACACTTGAAAAATAGGTGCTTCTTGCCATTAGGGACCTTATAAATAAGCCTCTGCCAAATAGGTTAGTTTTTTTGGCATATAAACAGGAAGGTCGATGACATGTACTTCCATCTGGATTCAATAGGTTTAGAAGCAAACTGTTTTTATGTCATCTATCTCTCACTATTTGGGGTTTGTTTCAAATAGGACTTGTGTTATTGCAATATCTTTCTTCATGTCATCTGCTTTCTTTGGTAATAGGAGATTCTGGCCAGTCAAGATTTGCAATGGCTTTGTAGTAGTCCATGATGAGACCGGCAATCACCATGGGTCCTGAGTGTCCCTGCACATTCTTGCTGGGTATCCCAAGAGTGCAAGGCCTTGATTACCTGGGCCATCTCTCAGGGTTGTATCTGCAGGGAACAACTTTGAGGGATGCAGTACTATCTCCCTCAGGAAAAGAATAGGCTTACATTCATCTACTATAAAAGCAATGATTCCCCCAGGCTCCATGTCTTTTCTCTGTAATGCAAGCATCCGTTGCAGCTACTTGGCATTGCCCCGTTGTGGCTTGAGGAACATGGAATTGATGCAAATACATGAAATATTTGCTACTGCTTTTGCCATGAGAAATAAAGTCTTTGTCTCCAATCCAGGAGTCTGCTTTTTTTTTTTTTTTTTTTTTCTGCTAGTGTCCATGAAACAATAAATTCAGACCTTACACAGTTTTTGACAGTATATCCTGTTCTCCATCATCTGTGCAGTACAATAGATTTTGGTTCAGAATCGAATCTGAATCAGATCTGAATTAAATATGATTCAGACACCTAACAAGTCATCTATTGGCGTCTATTTAATCTCCTATGAAAAGACTTTCTAAAACTACTTTGAGTAGTAAATTGGCCATTCTCAGGTTTAACCCTTCAGTGACAGGGATTTACTATGCATGAAGTAGGTGATTGTAATTTAGAATAGCGCTATTAAAAAGTTACTCTTTGTGCTGAGCATAATTCTTTCAATCTATGTCTTTTTACCAGTGGAGCAAGTTCTGCCTTTAAAAGCTATTCAGATATTTGTGGTCATTTTCCAGATGAGAACACTTCAGTCATTTCTTTCCTTCAGGCTAATTAACTCCTGTTATTTTGACTATGTGTAGGTTCTAAATTCTCTTCTTATTGTGGTTCTCATCCATTTGTTATGTACCAACGTATTAATTTTTTTATATATAGTCCTCAGCTATGGCAAAAATATCCATTTTGATTTGATCTCATTCTTCTTTATCCCAAATATCTCTTTCTATCCTCTTTGCTCCTGACCATTTTATGTTGATTTATTTTAACTAATCTTTGAATTATGGGTGTGAAGAACAATGCCTATCACTTGGTGTCTTCTCACAAGCATTTCCTTCAAAAGTGAATGAATGAAAGACCTATGCAGATTGGACTGTCATCACTGCCACCACTCTGTGCCTTAGGCTTTTAGTAATGCAACCTGACAGTTGTCTTTATGAAGTTTCATTACTCTATTGAGTTATATCGAGGAGATAGGAAGGTAAGAAGAAAAAAATTCATATCCTGCCTCTACTACTTACTAGATGTATGACATTGTGCAAGTTATTATTTGTTCTGCTTTAATCTCCTCATTTGTAAAATGGCAAAGAGAGAGAGCATCCATCTCAGAATTTTCGTGAAGATTAAATGAATGAATATATAAAATATGTAGACATGTGCATGACATACAGTAGGTATTATGTGTTTGCTATATACTTATAAATTGCTGTGGAAGCAAACAATATCTCATATACATCTAATTGGGTAGAAGCAATGTGAAGAGCTTATGTACATATCTAAGGACAAGAAAGCCCAACTGGGGAAGACAGCACAGAGGAGCAGCCATTTGAAAAGGAATTCCAGGCTGATACTTGAATGTACATAGGTCTAGAGTTTGGAAGTGTTTTTTCTACTCTACCATTACTGTAAATTAATATGACATGGGAAATGTGTACTATCAACCTAATGTATAAAAAGGGCATATTTTTAAAAGTCAAAAATATTTCCAAAAGACAAAAAATCACCACATATAGATGGAAAACTATCATTCATATAATGCTTCATAGTTTATAAAACAGCTTTAACTATATCATCTCATTTGATTCTCAAAACAAACAAAAACAAAAGAACTAATCAATACTGTCTATAAAGTAAGCTCTACTCTTTCTTCTTTATGAGAAATGATAGAATCCAATGCGATTCCTAGAGAAACAATAATATTCTTACTAGCCAGATTGATAGATAAATAGTCATAAAAGTCATTTTCCATTTGCAATAGTAAAGTCACTAGACAACATAGAATATACCAGACTTCAACACATAGAGGCCCAATAAGGATTGATGGAAATAACGAAGAACACTGGAATAAATATAGAAACAATTCTAACTCTTGGATGGTTAGGACCAAAGTAAGTACTAGAAATGGCATTTCCCCTCCAGACAAATTTATACATTTGCTTCAATGCCAATAAAAACAGGAACAGTATCTGTGCCTGTGTATCTGTGTCAGTTCCACACTGTTAAATATGGTGATTTTTTCTGGAATTAGTCAATGGATATCAAGAACAGTATGAATACCAAGCACAGTATGAAATACTTGAAAGTAGTTATAAAGAAGGCAGGGCCCTGGTTCCCAAGGAAATTATGTTTATCAGAGGAAGACAAAAAAGCTCACAAGTAAACAATAAATTAACCTAAATTAGATATTGATAAATACTGTGTAAAAATATAATAGTTTAATATGAAAGAGGATAGTTGAAAGGGATTGGCTTTGTCTAGGGTGGTTGGCGAAGATCTTTCTAAAGAAGTGATATTTGAATTGATGCATAAATGATAAAAAGAGAGAAGAATTGTAGAGTTCATAGAAAGGAGCGTTCTTAGAAAAAGGGACAGAAATGCAAACACTAGAAGATAGGAATGAGCTTAAAGTGTTTAAGGAAACAAATTTTAAATATGAATTAAGCAATTATAAACAAGGGTACAGGAGAGGCAGATGATGGTGGAGATATTGCTAGATTATTAAGACTTTGTAGACCAAGTAAAGACTAGTTTGGTTTTTAAAGTAATTTAAAAAAATTGAAGTAATATGATTCGATTCACTCTTTTATGTGAAGGAGTTTTGGAAATAGATGGTGGTCATTATGAAGGCTGTCACAAGTAGATAGTAGAGTCTCAGAGGAAAGGAGGTGATTGAGGTTTTAGGAGTAAGAATACTGATGAGATTAGGGTTATATAATGGAGAAAAAGCTGACAGGCTTTCCAGATGGGATGGTTAGGGATTCAATGAAAAGGGAAGAATCAGTAATGCTGCTAGAATTTTGTTGTGCATAATTGCAGAGAATGTGATACCATTTCCCAGAGAAATCTTCCAGGATTGGATTTAAATGGGGAACTACAGAGTGATTTTGAGTATAGCCAAATGGAAATGTCATATTGGCACTGGATATATCAGCACAGAGCTCAGAGGAAGCATCTGGTCTGAAGACATAAATTTCAAGGCAAACAGGGTATTGATAGTATTGAAATAACAGAAACAGGTGAGCTTCCCCAGGAAGAGGGTGTAAATAGAGTAGAAAAAATGCATGGGATCAAGTTCTGGATTATTTGATATTGTAATTGTTCAAGAGGAAGAACGAGTAAGGAAAACAAGGAGGTAGAGCTTATAAGAGAGGGCATGGCCAATTTGATTGATGCATCCCAGAAGCCTAGTTAAAAGCTCAACCTGGTCAAATGCTGCCCAGAGTTTATATGTACTGAGGACAAGAATTAACCACAGAATTCATCTGATAAGACCAGAGTTCCTCATGGCCGAGAGTCTTAATTTTCAAAGAAATGTACTAACAAGTATATTGAGTTCCACAATACATAATTGTTTGGTTTTTAATTTGCCTTCAATATTGATTCCTAAGTAACTTTATAACCACCAACTTTTCCAATAAAGCTGTGTCATTATTCATTTTATGAGAAACAAGATCTCATATTTGTCATTCCTCATCTTTAATTTGCTTTTGATTTAAAATGTGTTGTTATTGGATCATAAAGAATAAAGAACCAAAATATATTTTTAATTTAAATTAAAACAAATCCTTGTCAAGCTTTTTGTATTTTAGTACATTTCTTCAGCTACCATTTTTTTCTTTCGCTCCCACTTTCTCTCTCTGCCCTTCTCCTCCCCCCCACCCCCCGATTTGTCCTCTTAGCCAAGGTGTTTTCTGGTAATGCATTTTTAAAAAATATTTCCTTCTTGTTTCCACTTTCTAAAAGCCATGGGAAAACAAAATACACATTCAGACACACACACACACACACACACACACACACACACACACACACACACACACTAAAGAAGCATTTTGACCAAAACTGAAATATTTTAAACAGCATTTACTAGGTGAATAAATGAAAAGTGGTACTTTTGTAAGAGAAGAGAATAATTTTGATTATAGGGAGATAGTTCAGAGAACTATCTTTCTCCCTTTTTCTCCTGTTATCTAGATGGAAAATATGTATTCTTTAAATTAAATTATCCTTCATCCAGTTAATGTTAACAGAGATTTGGAATCTTGAAGATAACTAAGGTCCAAAAATAATGTGAAAGTTCAAAAACCAATGACTCACCTAGAATATGCTCCAGTGAAAATTTTTCACTTCTTTAGTTTTCTGCTGTCCAAGGTTCTCTGAGGTTCTCTTCGACATGGAATTCTCTCCTCTGGTTCCTCATTCACTCGTTTTCCAGTGCCCTTTCCAGGGCTTTTAAAAATAACATATCCTTTGACCATTACATGTCTCTCGGATTTCCTCCAAAGAGAGTGAGATCATACTTCTCTCATCCATGTTCTTTCCACATAATTTCCCTCTTTTAGGCAACATCAAGACAGAAAAAAAAAAAAAAAAAAGTTATGCTCTGGCAGTGAACCATAGAAGATTCCTTTGTGAATTTCTCTAAGTCACTAATCTCAGTTTTCTCTCTCCTTTAATATTGGAATAATAGTGATATCTGCTCATTCCTCCTCAAAGTTTGGGTGAGAATTAACTGATAATGTGAGTGTTAAAGTGCCTCATACATGGAAGAGTAGTATGAGCATCAGTTATGTACATCATCATTAGTGTCCCAACTTTATGTAAAAAATTTTAAAAAAAGAACAAGTTGACTTCATTAAGTTTATTTCTATAATGATATCAATCGCTTCATTTATTTGTTTCATGCATTTAATGAAAATGCAAATGGATATCATATTAGAGATCCCTAACTCTCTAGGCCAACGTTATTAAACTTTTGGATAAATGACAATTTTCTGAGGTCTTTGTTAAAAGTAGGTGTTTAACCCACAAAGATTTTTAATTCAGTAATTCTAGATGGAGTCAAGAAAAATGTATTTTTAATAAGGCCCATAGGTGACTCTAATGTGGGTTCTAGAACCTCACTTTGACCAGATGCTGCTGGAGCCTTGGACCACGGGAATCCCTGGCAGTGTTGTCTCAGATGTCCATGAACTCTGGAGTCAACGGACCAGGGTTTGGAACCCTGTATAATCATTTCTACCTGAATGGCACCAGCACCTCTGGAAGCCTCTGTGTCTGTATTAGTTTCTTAGAGCTGCCATAACAAATTCTTATAAATTGGGAGCTTAAAAAACTGAAATATTTTCTCTCGTACTTCTTGAGGCTAGAAGTCTGAAATCAAAGTGTTGGAGGGCGATGCTCCCTCTGAAGACCTCTGGAAAAATCCTTCCTTGCCTCTTTTAGCTCCTGATGGATCTGAGTAGTCCTTGGCTTTTCTTAGCTTGTAGCTGCATCGCTCCAATCTCTGCCCCATATGCACCTGGTATTCTCGCTGTTTCTCTATGTGTCGGCTCCTCTTCTTACACAAACCTAGTGATCAGATTTGGGGCTTACTCCCAGTCCAGTATGATCTTAACTTAATTGTAAGTACAAAGACTCTAGTCCTCACAATAGTTACATTGTGAGGTTCAAGGTGAACATGAACATGGACATGAACATGAACATTGAAGAGTGTCCCCTCAATATTATACAAGTACAGTGTCCTTGTATAAAAAGATTCACTCCGATAACATTTGGAACATCTAATTAGTACCTGATGCTCAGTAATAGTTTTTCTTCTTTCTGTGTCTCAGAAAAAGTCTGGTTTAGGGTTAACTACATTAGACTCACTGTGGGAACATTTAAGAAATGCAAATTCTAGGCTGCTCAGTATAGGGTACTGTCATTCAAAAATCCTGAGATGAGGCCCTAGAAACTATATTTTTCAAAAGTTACCTAGGTGATTCTGATGTGCATTCAGAATTTGGAACAACACTCTTTAAACATTTATTACCTCATTTATAGAACTGAAATTCAAGGATACTTCATTGGCAGAAGATTTTCAGAAATGTAAAAATGTAAATTTCATACAGCATACATTTATTTACAACTAATGATGTTAAAATTAACCCAAAACTTCAACAAGAATGCAAAGACCATATGCAGGGAGAGTTAGGAGTCAAAATTTACCTTTCTGATTCCAGTTTCAAATCTCAAGGAAAACTTTTCTTTTGTATATTATGGGATTAAATGGACTAAAATATTATTAGAAGAAAATTATAATAAGGACTACATATCATACTGTCAAATCATTATTTTCTTCTGTACATTCTGGGGATTTTGCAGTTGAACTTATGAAGCCTCTTATTCATTTCTTCCACTTTCCTTCAAATGAAGTCATTTCTTATTAATGTTGAATATCTTTAGAATTTCAGCAGTTTGCAATTACCTTTCTGTGGAAATTCTCCATTTGATTTCTGAGACTTATACAAATTTTATCCTTACCAAAGAACACCGAGCACAGTGGTTTTCTCACAGCTTAGTGGGGCAATTGATATCAGAAATCTTCAGCTTTGTAGCAGTGAAAACCTTAGTGACAGTGAAATTACTGTGAATGAAATTCATTTTGCTGATTATAACACTCATTCACTCCTGGGCTACCGTGTTCTACTGTCAACATCAGTTGTCACACCTACTTTGAAAGGAATGTAAAATGGTTATGTCAGAAGAAGAAATTAGTCTCATATAATAATTCACATCTTTAAAATACTTGAAATTAAAAAAAAATAGAATATTCGGCTACCTATTTGTAACCCTTGTATATTAGCTTTGACAACTGGATCTGATGCATTAGAAGAGGATGTGGGTATCCGCTCTTTTGGCAAGACAATACACATTTCTTTCAAAGACTTGACCGGATTCTTTATGCTGAACTTGGAGAGATAAGCTAACTTTCTCTGAGTTGCCAAGGGTGATTTTATTGCACATGAAATTAGGAGCTACTCTGAGAAAATAATGTCTAGACACATTCTTATATTTTATTTCAGGGAAATGTTCACCTAATATCTGTTATCTCCTACTGTCAAAACACTGCTGATGAATATTGCCTATCCCTTGAATCACGTATCTAAGCTCTATGAAAGAGTGAGCATAATAGAAGTGAAATAGCAGGAAACTTCATTTTGGCAAAGAATTGTCAAGTAGCACTAATACATTTGACTTTATAGATATGTATTTTATATTTTAAATCGTTGATAAATGTTCAGGTTATGCCTCCACTTATTTCTTCAGAAATGTCATTCATTTGAAGATTTCCTTCACTGCCTTTCCTCCTATTTTTGTTATGCATTCAAATTCCTCAAGTTATGTTACAACTGTGACTTTTCATAATAGATGCTAATTTATGTCATGTGTTATATTCTCTAAACTATGAAGAATCATGTTACTACATAAATATTCATGTATATAAGTGTGACTATGACATTGACAGTAAAAGTCAAAGGCAGAGACTAGTGAGACTCCTAGGCAGGCCCTTTTTGTGTAGCCATATCTTGGCAGCTACCACGTCTCAACTTTTGGCACTGTGGTCTAGAGTCATGAACAGGGTGAGTCAGAAACTAGAGATGACTCATTAAAATAGAGCTCACGAAAGACTGATGTGTAAACCACACTTGTGATTAATTGCTGACAAGAAGTCCTAGTACTTATGCCAGCTTTTCAGGGCAGAATTGAAATCTCCCTTTGGAAAGTCTATATGAGAAATCAAGTTAGACTCGGGAGTTGATAGGTGAGCCTGAATTAGAGCAAGGGAGCAGATGACATGTCCAGCTCCACCTGGATGTTCTTGCTGACCCTCCGTGTATGATCAGGGGAGTAGCTTTTCATTGGCAGAGCTGAAAACATAGTGACAACTTTCTTTTTGAGGCTACTTTTAAAATTTTCTTTGTTTTGGGCTTCAGATTATCCTTCTAATGTTAATGATGTATTTATTTGATACCATAGGATATATTAGAGCTTGACTTTGTATGTCATGATGTCTTGACTAGATTCCCAGACTCTCTGTCCTCCTGTATTGGGTCTTACAGACATTTTTTTTTTTTTTTGAGATGGTGTTTGCAGACAGTGGTTCTCGTGTATTATATTCTAACTGTTTCTAGCTTAATTCTAATAAGTTTAGCTTGTTTCCAAGTTCTGGTGATATTCGATGGAAGCCCCTTTGTACCTATTTAATCTCATGTGACTATCTCATACATCTTTTCTATACCTGGTCTATGAATAGCGGAACCTTATATATGGAATAAAGAAGATGAGGCCTTACCTCTTAACCTCTCACACTGCCCAACACCTGTCATAGGTTGCTAGACACTGCCAAACACCTTATTGCAACATTCTGTATGCAATAAGCATACAGAATGCTTATTGCAGTGAGATATAAACTGTAAATTTTAACCTTGGTAGCAACATGTCATAACTAATAGAACAATAGTGCTGGACCTATTCAGAGCAGCAACTTTTTTCTTGTATCTGAGACAAAGGGAAATGATGATGGTGATGCAGAGAAATTTTAGTTATTTGGTTAAAAAAAAGTAATTGTGTTTAAATAATATTCTCAACATCTTTTCAGTACGGTGTTGATGATTAGGTGGGGGATGAGAACACTTAAGGAAAAAGATAAAGCTTGGTAAAAACTGCTGTGGGAAATATGAGGGGGTGTGGTTTAAGAAAATGAGATTTTCTTTAAATTATGTTAAATCCAGAGTCTCACAGGTAACTACTTGAAAGGACTCTCTATGGGTCAGAACACCTGACCGGGGCATCAGCCTGTTTTTTGGAGTTTTCCAGAATTGTTTCAGTTTTAAAAGCATTATCTTTTCAGGAAAGCCAAGAGAGGCTGGTACTTTTGAACAAGTTTAACCGATACCATTTGATAATAGAAAGAAATGAAATACTGAAATAATTAGAAACCTAAACAATTAAATTTACAAGGAAGGAGTTTGCTCTCCCAAACATATTGGCTTCATCTTTTTACACATGGAAACTCAACAAAGAGTCAGTTCATGCATGTGCCTCTTGTTGCTCATGTCCTTTGCCATCTTTAACCTATAACACACAGAAGCACCATCTTAGTTATACTTTAAGAGTATAGAAAAGAAAGACTAACCAACCTATTATCTAAAGCTTATTCTCCTTTAATTTTCCTGTATGAATGATAACTTCTCCAATTGATGGTTTTAAATGAACTCACCCAGAAGTCAATCTTTAAATTTATGGATGCATAACTATATACAATATTATATAAAAACTGGAGATGTATAGTTCATAGGTTGCTCGAGTAGTCATGACATTCATGTGGGAAGAACTACATCTAAACTTTTTCTCCCAGGGGGTCATTCAAGGATTATGAAAGTGCTAGCCTGGGAAGCCAGAAATACCCCCACTACAAAATTCCTTGACATGCAGTCTAAAACAAACATAAAATGTTGGTTAAAATGAAAGAAATCCATTCAAAATTTGGAGTTGAGCTACTAAAAACTAAGGGAGATACAAAGAGGCCAACAATGAGGAAAATGGAAACCAGATCCGAAGGCATGACCTGAAGGTTGGGCTGCCTGTGAGAATTTGAGGAGGTTGATCACAAGGAACAGGTGGGGAAAGCCGCTGGGGCTCCAGTTAGATGATTTTAGAACTGACTATATTGATTTTACCTGTACTATTGTTTTCCATTACTGATCATTTCTCTTCAATATAAAAATAATGTGTTGACTAAGATAAGTGTCTGATAGAAGGAATGGAAAAAAAAAGAAAGGAAGGAATAAATAGATGTTTGTGTACATACCTATCTATAAGAAAAATGTAGTGTTTAAAGTACATTTTGAGTACTTATGCTATTAATTATTCTTTTTTTTAGCTGAGAATTTAATCTTAGTTTTCATTTAATAACATCTTCAAACTATCAGGTTTTTCAATCTAAAAAAGAAAAGGCATTAGAAGAACATGATTTATAACTTATTCAATTAATATATATTTAATTGCTTCAGGCACTTCAAAATATATAACACTCAACCTTTATAAAAATTCACTTAGGGCTCATATTCTAGCTCAGAGAATGTTTTCAAGGAGGGCAAAAGTGACAATGAATCACTTTTGGCTATTTCGGTAAAAAAGTTCAGAATTAGAAAAGAGAAATGAAAACATTGAAAATCTCTGAATGTTTCTTAGCTCATCACTGATTTTTTTTTTTTTTTGACCTTGTGAAAGTTTCCTCTATCTTTTAGCTCTTTGCTCTTCAATATGACGCTGGCTTTTTTTCAAAGAGGGGATATCTAATGTACACCCTCAAATAGTTTGTGTAATGAAGCAAGACATGAGTTATCAAATAAATAACATGTAAGGTTTATAATCTGGAATAAAAATATTACAGGTATGAGAAAAAAAGGGAAAAAAAATAACTTTTTCTGTTCTGTTTCTAATCCCTGAGATGAAATTTTCTTTTCTATGATTCTGTTCTCCTCCTGACCCTAAGAATTGCAAGATTTCATCAGGATGAAAACTTTATGATTATCAGCTCTTAATAAGAAAGAATCTGGGTGAGTGTGCGAGAAATGCCACAGGAAAGCATTAATAATCCTTTTTGTTTTTCTTTTTGCCTCTTCTTTATGGGCCCAATCAAAATGTTACTTAAATTTTATTGAAACGACTGTTTATACTTTTTCTGAGTGAGGATTTTAGGCTACACAGTAGGTGCTGAGAAATTGGTTATTCTGTCCACTCTTAACCCTATAAACATGTTGAGACTTTTCACAAATAAAAATAATCTAAGAGAAATGTCTGTGCTGATAGTTGTAATCTAACAGTTAACAACATAGGAAAAAAACCACATTAATATTTAAAATATTAAATTACCCAGTAATTATGTCATTTATTTAAGAAAGTCATATTTTTCCTTTACGTAGAGAAATATCTGCATCTCTCTATATATATGTCTACATCTAGCTTTTTATTTTTTAATCACAGATTCTGATAGTATTAGAGTCTCTGCCTTACCCAATATACACTAGAAAATATGTAAAATTGTATTTTTTTTCTTTTTAATTTTCACCTGGCCTTCCACAATATAGAGTTCTAGTTCTTTTATTAGAGGAGTAGTGTCATAACTTTCCTCAGACTTTTTCCCCTGGGCCATGTCTTCATGACTTTGTGTTTGAAGTCATCACAGGAATGTTCAGCTTCATTCTCTGAACACTTTGGGGCGACTTGGAACCTCAGTAACTGGATGTGTCTTGAGTTTCTTCATTTCCTGGAGAGAGAAGCTCATAGTTGCATTCAGAATGTTTTTTTTTTTTAATTTACTTTTTTGTACTCAACTCATTAAACTCTTTTTCAGTTGATGTTATATAAAATAGTTACTTTTGAAATAAAAGTTTAATTAAAAGGAACTTTTATAGTTTATGACTACAGTTACCTCTTTGAATCAATTTCTATATACCTTTATATTTTTTTGTCTTCTCCTAGGTGTTAGAGACTTTTCTCCTCAGGTATACTCCAGGTTGTTGTTAGCACTCTGAGTGAAGCTCAAAGTGGGTATCACATTCTTCAATATAGTGATTCCTCATTAAATTAGACTTTTTCTTCAAGAAAGGCACTAATGGAGTATGAAATTTTTTTCTTTGGGTGAGTTTCACATATAAGTTTCAACTAAACTATATTCATGGGTAACAAGGTATGGCTGTTCAGGTCCTTCAATTTCTATTAAGATTTTTACTCAACCAGAAGTAAATTTGATTCACTTTTATTGTATTATAGTAGGGTGGAGTCTGCTCACTTCATTTTAAAGCTACTCAGTGCTATAAAGCAGCCTTTTGCCCACATATGTGAGTTGTGTGTTGAACACAATTCTTACCCCTAATTTCTTTTACTGATAGGAGTCCTTTAGAATTTTTTATTTTTCAACATTTTCCAACACACCTATAAATAAAATAGTAAGGCAAATCTTCATATATATTCATTATCCATCTTCAAATATTGTCAACATTTTAACAGTTGTCTCATTGACTACACCCCCCACTTTTTTCTTAAGCTAAAACATTTTAAAGAAAATCCCACATATCATGTAATTTCTCTCATAAATTCATGAGCATGTGCTTCTAACTGATAAGAAACTTGAAAAATTATGTTGCATTATTACCCAAAGTTAAAATATTTTTTAAAATTTTATTAATAACTATTCACATTTTTATGGACCTAATTATCACAAAGACATCTTTTTAGAGTTTATTTGCTAAAATGGGGATCCAAATAAGGTCCATGCATTGCTTTTTTTAATCACTGCTTTTTCCTGTTGTTGATCTGTTTGCTAGAGAAATTAGGTTGTCTGTCCTTGTAGCATGTCCTAAATTTGACTTGTTGCTTCCAGTGATATCGTATATCTTAACCTATTGTCACACATATATCTTGCATACTGGCAGTTTAATTAGATTCAGATTCAATTTGGGGGGAGGGCAAAAATGTTTTATGGAACCTCACATCAGGACAGTCATGACATATGGTTATCTCACTGGTAGTGATGGTTCAGCTGATTAGTGGGTTGAGATAATGCCAATTTGATTCTTTTTCATAAAATTTCTTGTCAAATTTCATGTAGTATTTTGTAGATTATCATATTCAAGGTTTACCATTTTATGTGATACAAGATGATAATTTTATAATTCTATCAGACCTTTGCATTTATTAGCTAGAATGTTTTTGTAGAGAATTTTCACACATCATCTATTTCTTATCTGGAAATAAAATTTGTTCAAGAGAGGTAGTATAAATGATTGTTCCTCTTATTATTTTAGTGCTTACAAAATAATGAGTTCATGCCATGGTAAGTATCAACAGAGACGTGTGTGTGTGGGTGTGTGTGTGTGTGTGTGTGTGTGTATTTGTGTGTATTTAGAGGAGGGCAACAGTTGGAATTTATGGATTTTATATGTTTGATATGCTTTTTTAAAATTAAGTGTTATTTTAACATTTGTTGCAGGGCATGTCTACCAGTAATGAATTCCCTCAGTTTTTATCTGAAAAAAAGGCATACCCTTACTTTTGAAGATAATTTTGCTGGATATATAATTCTGGGTGTCTGTGTGTGTGTGTGTGTGTGGTTGTGTGTGTGTGTGTGTGTTTTCTTTCAGCACTTTAAATATTTCACTCTATTTTTTTCTCGCTTATATAATTTTCTCTATAGATAAGATAGCCCTATTCCCCACCCCTGGCTTATTTCAAGGTTTTCTCTTTGTTTTTTGTTTGTTTGTTTGTTTTTTGTCTGTGGATTGTATATAGTATGACTAGGTGTAAAGCTACTGGTATTTATCCTGTTTGGTGCTTTATGAGCTTCTTGGATTTCTTATTTGGTGTCTGTCATTAATTTTGGAAAGTTTGTGACCATTATTAATTCAAGTATTTCTTCTATATTCTCTTCTTTATTTCTTGTCTTCTGATATTCCAATTATGAGTATATTACACATTATAATCTTGGCCTCCAGTTCTTGGATTTTCTGTTTTCATTTATTCATTTTTATTTTATTTCCTAATTCTGCTTGGGAAATTTCCATTGACATTTCGTCATGCTCACTGATTCCTTCCTGGGCCATGTCCAATCTACTCGTAAGCCTATCAAAATCTTTTTCACCTATGTTGTTATGTTTTAATTTGTAACATTTCCTTATAATTATTTTTAGATTCACTGTCTCTATGCTTAGATTACAGGTCTGTTCTTACATGTTTTCTACTTTTTCCATTAACCTGTAACATATGAATCATAGCTATATTAAACCTCTTTTATGATAATTCCAACATCTGTTTCATATCTGAGCCTGGTTCTGATGCTTGATTTGTCTAATCATACTGTGTTTTAACTTGCCTTTTGTTGGGCTTTATAATTTTTGTTGAAAACTGAATATGCTGTATCAGGTAATAGACACTGAGCTTAATAAGCCTTTAGTGTGAGGATTTATGTTAACCCAGTTAGAAAGTGGGTTATGCTTAATGATTTCAATAGCTCTACATGCCAGAGGTTTCAAATTCCTCTAGAATCCTTGTTGTTTCTCTTAACTTTGGTCTTTGCTACACATTCCTTCTGAGAGAGAGTCTGTTTCTAGCACCTGTTTCAGCTGTAATTCACAGTTATTATTCTGGAGCTGTGTTGTTGTGTTGGTAAGATGTTAGGAAGAGGGCAAATGCTATAATTTTATAATTAAATCTCAGTCTTTTCATGGACATGTGTCTCTGGGTAGTGATCTTTACATGTGTTTCTCTGGTAGCTTCTTTTCCTTCCTATTCTTGCTCTCTTACCTGGCTTAACTCTCATTCCCAATTAATTTCATTGAAGCCTTGACCCCTGTTTGTTATATTTTTCCTGCTTATATGAGACATGAAGGCCAGAGAGACTGAAGTAGGAGAAATGCTCTGGAAATGACTTTTGTCTTAGAAAATTGGTCTTTTGTTATGGAGAAGAGTCTGGGCAAATTTCGTGATTATTCTTTCCCTCCTCTTCTAGAAGCAGGAGGAAACATTTCTCAAGTCATCAACCTAAGAACCTGGTGAGGTTCCTGAAGGTAATGTCCATGAAATGTCCTCCCTCAGAATGTGGCCTCCAAGAACTTTCTATTCTTACTGACACTAGTCCATACTCAGCTTTCAGCCATTTATCAAAATTACCATTGAAGTCTTCCTACCACGTTATGCTCCAGAGACTTTTGTATAGTTAAGAAGATCTTGGCTGTGCCTCTGTAGATTCACCTGTCTCTACAGATTTCAGGTTGTAGTTTGCTCTGAAACCTCAGTCCTCTGATGGGCCCAAGAAAAGTCATTGATTTTCAGTTTGTACAACTTTTTTCTTGTTGTAAGAATGAGAGTGATGACATCCAAGTTCTTTGCATGTCAGAGCTGAAACTGGAAGTTTGAATCTGGTATTCTTATTGAATTCTCAAATTAATCTATCCTAGAATCATGGGAGCACCAACAAATTGGACTGTATATCATTTAGATATGACATAAGTTATATTTTATTGATTCCTTGCTTTCTGGTAAAAAATACCCCGGGCACACCTCGTATATTGTCTTTGCCAAATCTGAAATGAATCATTTTTTTCAAGGATCCCTGAAAATAATAATTTAAAAAACATAACAAACAAAAAATAAATATCCTTGTTGAGAATTTGGCTATGCTATCCTAAGATATTGCTATCTCAGTATCCATTTTGTTTAGCCAGGTGGCTTGCAGGGACCTAGACTGACATTGGCCTCCTCATTTAAGAGCACACCCTAGAAAGCAGAGCCACAATCAAATGTAAGTTTCCGATATATAATACTTCTTCAAAAGCCATTGTGATCAATAGTCTTTCCTGCCTCCCAGTGCCTATATGCCTATATGCCTTATAATGACCCTGCTGTTTTGGTTTCAATTGACCAATCTGGTCCTATATCATGATACCCAAAGCACTGCATCCACAGACCAGGTCCTGTCTCTATCTTTTCTGCACTCTGATTTGACCTCCCTGTGTGGCCCCTTGAAGCAGCTTCCTCCCAGACCATAAGTGATAAACTTCTTCCAATTGCTCTTGTAGTCTGTTACTGAACCATGGGTCACTACCCAGCACCCTGTGCTCTACTTAACACATGTTTATTTGACAGATTCGTAACAATTCTTGTATGATTTTTATATTTATTTGGACATATGTTTATGAAGCATAATCTATTGATTATGAAACAGTTAATATTTCTTCAATTATTCCATAATATTTGTTGAACACCACACTGCCAGGCATGGTTCTAGGTGCCCGAAGGTATATCAGTGAACAAAACAAGCCCTTTATATTCATGGCACTTCATTATAGCAAGGACAGGCAAGCCACAATAAACTCTAATAAACAAGTAAAATATGTGAAGTGCCATAAGTTGCTAGGTATCATTGAAAAAGAGAAAAAAAATAGAGCATAATAAGAGGAATCAGAAATGTGTGCATAGGTATGGTTGCAACTTTTAAGAGTCATCAGGATAAGTCTTATTTAGTGACAACCGAATCAGACTTCTGTGGGTGAGGGAATTAGCCGTGCTGATATCTGGGGAAGAATGTTCTAGGCATAGTCCAATTGCTACATAGCCAACCAACCACTACACGTTCAATTAAAGAATAATGATAACCTTTCTGCACCATTGGATGTAGGTATCAGTGAGGTATTATACTACTGCTATCTGTAATCTTTTGGAGATTCAGAATACCAAGAAGTTGAGGAATTTTGGCTGTGTAGAATGTGTTATTCTCTACTTAGAAGAGAAAGAGGACCTAATCAAAGAAGGAAACTATTACAGAAAAGTACTTCTTTAACACAAGGGACATTTAAAAAAACTTCCCAAATAATAATAATTTGCTGGACGTTTCTACAATAAATCAAAAGTGAAACTAACTATGCCTTGGACCATCAGTTTCTGATATTTTCTTCTCAGTCACATCTAATTAAAGAAATGTTCTTGTTAAGTAAAATCTTATGTGCATGAGGACAACAGTGAAAGATGACTAATTGTGAAGAAAATAATTAAGACTTAATTATTAAACCAAAAATGAAGTTACCATATCTACCTTTTCTCAAAAGAGAATAACTAAAATAAAATAAAGTCTCTTGGCATAACCTTGGAAAAGGTGAGATCTTGAAAACCAGAAGAATGAGAAAAGCTAAAGCAACATCCTGAATTTAAAAAAAAAAAAAATCTGAACTGGAAACATTAAGACAAAATCAAGAGTACATCATAGTTAACATTTTTTTCATGTATTTTTCCACTTCGACGTTTTAACATATCTTTTGAAGTTGCATATGTTAATTTACAATGTTTGAAATTGGAATTTTAATGAGTCCAATCATAATACTCCTTCATACATAAAAGTCAAAAGACTTTAATATACATTACCTTGTTAATTAGTCACAATTCTAAGTTTTAGATAGGGGAGAGCTTATTATACAAACTAGAATCAGAGAAGTTAAAAGATTGGTTCTAACTTATAATAGAGCTAAAATTAGAAACCATATCTTATTGTCTTTAGTCTAAGGGACTCTTTTGCAAATCATTTCTTACATAAAATGGATCTTTGCCAAAAAGTCAGCCTGGGTCACAGATATTTTAACACAGATGGCTTTGGTTTGAGAAGTTATAGGATAATACTGTGAAGAGGGAGCTTGTCGGAGATAAGGAAAAAGGATCACTTAAAATGTCCATTTAAATTCGAATATTAAATCAGCATTTTTTTTCTACTGACTTCTTAAAAAGAACAAAACCAACAACACAACAGTAACTTTCCTGCAGCCTGTGAGTTTCACCAATGATGAGATGAGAATGATAATACCAAGAATCCTCCCTGCATAACAGTTACATGCAGCCACAATTCCCTTTGAGATCTCTACTCAAAGGAATGAAGGCTATTTCTCTTCCCTTTGAATTTGAGTGGGATTTGTGAGCACTGACCCTCAGAATAGGTAAAAATAATGTTAGGCCATTTTCTGGGCCCAGGTTGTAAGAAAACTAGACGTCATTATGTACATTGTCCAACTACCTTGCTGCAAATATCATGTGCAGAAACTCTGAGATAAAGTGGAGGGAGAGGGGACCTGGGGAACCCTGCATTTCAGCCATCATAGCAGTATTGACTTATCAGACTCACCCAGGTAACTGAGTGACCTAGGGGAATCAGTCAACAGAGCCCCACCCAACTCCTGATTTACAAAACAATGAGGTGTAATAATGGTTTTATTTCAATCACTGCATTTCCCATGACTTGATATGTAGCAGTAGATAAATGGGTCATCTCTTTCCCTTGTCTGGATTTCTTACTGGGCTATAGGACCCTCTAAGATATTTCTATCTAAGGCACTAATGAAATCTAAAAATGGGAAAACATTTCTAAGATCAAACATAATCTTCTAACAGGTCCTTGAATAACATCCTTTTGTTAAACATTGTTTCATCATTGTTTAGATGAAACAACAGTGATTAAAAAATAACAATAATAATTCCCGCTGGGGCCACTGTCCCTGGGGAGTTTGCATGTTCTCCTCATGACTGCGTGGGTCTTCTCTGGACACTGTCGTTTTCTCCCATATCCCAAAGATGTGCATGTGGGGTGACTTGGCGTGTCTAAATTGTCCTGGTCTGAGTGAGTAGGGGTGTGTGTATGGCTCTGCAGTGTAACGGTGCCCTGTCCAGGTTGGGCTCCTCCTTTGCACCTTCAGCTGCCTGGATAGGCTCTGGCCACCAGAGACCCTGACCTAGAATCAGCTGTTTGGAAAAGAATTATCTTACTTGTTTTCATTTATCTTCCTTAAATGTATGCATAACTCACATTTATTTCAATGTTTAACATTAGATGTGTTTTGGGTCTTTATTTAGAAATTTGGTGATACTTTTGTGACCAGAAATATGCTGTCAGAACTTGGCTCCTACTTATATCAATTAGCATGTGGTAAAATTGGTTTCATTATATGTTATTTCACTTCAAGCCTCTGTTTCTAAGAACCTATCGATGATGTTAGGTAAGGACTTACTAAATTTCTCATGCCACAATGTAATCTTCCTTCTTTACTCAGTCATTGACTCGGAGCTTTAACTCTCGCTTCCATAAAATAAGTTTCCCTGCCATTTATCAGCATGCGTCCTCTGGGTGTCCCTCTCCACTCCTTTTCCCATCTGCTCCCAAAGGGAAAAAACATCATTAGAACCTGTAAACCTCAATTTTATTGTTCATCTCTGTGGCTCCCTTTTACTGACAAACTATGCCTATAAGGTAACCTCCGCAGATGAGCAGAACAAGAAGAGACTTCTCTGATGTGCAGATGCTAACTGTTTCTAATCTTACTTTGCTCTTCATTCTCCACAACTAAAAACAATCTATTTAACAAGTTTGAACTCCATTTTTCATTAAGAAAGTGACCTCTGCAGAAAAGCACTGTCTCTAGAAGGCCACACTTAAAAGGCATACATCATGACCGGGAGAATAGAAATAACCAAAACGCTAGCTTAGAAGTGGCAATTAATTAGTCTGTATCTTGTGTATAAATTTCTATTTATTGATAGTGGCTGCATGCTGTGTTTTGCTCTGAAGAATTCTGACACTGAGCTCAGAGGAAATGGGTTCTATGGTCAATTACTGGTATCTGTCTTTAGTGCAAGGAGGAATTTGCTGTTGCTTATGGTCCTTTTTCGTAAATAAGAAGGACTGCAAGGGGAAACTGATATGTAGTGAAGGGATCAAATACAGTGATGAATTTGGTTTCTTTGGACCGCAGCTGTAGCACCGAGTGAGGACTTGGTGTGACACTGGGGCCTGATCATGGGTCCTGTATCTCATAATGTATAATTGTAACTATATATTTTGCTGAGAATTAGTTTCTTTTGTAGCTTCTCTTGGATTATTAGGTGTTAGTGAGTGGTTTTTTTTTTTTCTTACAATAGCAATAATGTTGTGTTAGTTTTTTAAAAAATTCATTTATCTATATCATCTCATATGCATTTCACCACAACACTGTAATTAGGCCAGGCAAGGATTGCCATTTGCTTTCCATCAAAAAGGGCATTAAAAAAAAAAAATTAAGAGTCCTACTCAATGTGATATATCAGGAGAAGAACCACGATTTCTCAATGCTGGATTATTGTGTTTTTATCCCTCAGCGAAATCTTCAAACTTGATGTTCCTTCAGACACCCAAATTACTGCGCTAGTTGATGCTTTGCTCTAAAGAGTGCATTATCTCTTTGTAGTGAAACAGAAGACTTAAAATAAAATACTCATCTTTTATTAAAAAAATTTCTGGCATGTTTGGTGTGACAAGATAAGAAGTGGAAAACTTTAAAAGGACAAAATCTTTTAGGTCTTCAGAATTTTCAAAATAAATTGCTACAAACAACTGAAAATACAAAATAGAAAATACATCTATAAATGCGGGCGTCTGGATAGGAAACCAGACTTTACTTGCACTGAAACCCGATCAATAGCTGAAAAACATTTATTGAAAAATTAATGTTACAACTGTCAGAATGAAATACAATTCACCTTTAGCAAGAAAATCTGAATGTCAGCTTTCACAGGTTTAAAGATAAAATTAAGTGGTTATTTTACAACTGAAATAATATCCCTAAGACAGTATTTCCTAATGGAAGAGTAATATAATTCCTCTTTTCTTTTTCCTGGTGTCTCTTTAAAGTTCATGGGTCTCTACAGTCAAGTTCTGATTAATGGTTCCAATTCCAGTCTTTAGCCAATGAGGAATTAACAAGGAAATCATATTAATTATCCTCCAAGCTTCAAAATTTATTGTATAGAAAAGATAATTAATGCTTCTCTTATAAGTTTTCTCTCTTGTTGCCTGTCTTCGACCCCTTCTAGGAGTCTTGCTTTCTGATTTCTTACCTTGCCGTGGCCATTCTTCTTCCCAGAGATCAGGACCCAACTTCAATTTAACATCAAATTGTTGATTTTGATTATATAGTTATGGGCATATTTATTGTTACAACCATGGCTTCCATCTTGAAGCTGGTCACCAACTTATGTTTATCATTTATATAAATAAAAATAAATAAAACAGCAGGAAGTCAATTTTCCTTAAGAATAAATGAGAAAGGTTGTTCTAAATTAAAGCAGGGTACCACCAAGAAAATATTTCAACAAAATATCAGAAGAAACAGTAGCTATTCTATCTTGGTGAAGAAAATGGATAATTTTCTGTCCTGGATTGATTAAATATTCATGTCAGTGGAAATGCCTTTAAAATTTATAAGTGTATATTAATAAAAAGTTGTTTGTTTTTAAAAAATATGTAGGCCAGTTAGTATCTTGCCCCAACTCCTACTCAAAGTCATGAGCTGACCTTGTTGGGGGAATACAATTTAAAACAAAATCTTCCTCCAAGCCGGAAAACCTCTCTGCAAATAGAGACAGAAAACAATTTTATTATTAAATAAGCATTAATTAGAATATGATGGACATCATAGGCAATCAATTAAGAGATTGCAAAGAGGGAAAGAAATCTCACCCTTACATCTGCAGTCAAGAAGATGTAAACCATTACCTAAATGTTTTCAAGATAAAGCCTACCTACTCTTCAAAAGAATTTATAGATATTTCAAAGAGAGGAGAAAGTACATGGAAGTTTTCTAAGGCAAACACAGGAAGAAAAAGGAAGGGAGGGAGATCTCTTCCCTTATTTTAAACAGGGAGAATTAAGCCACTAATATTTAGCTTGTATTTGTCCTTATACTTTCTCGACTTACTGATACAGATATCTTGTTTCTCTGTAGTACTTGATCATAAAGGAATCTGGCATGTTTAAGCCATTGGATCTCCTTACATTTTCGAGGTGGAAGGATATTAATAAAGTGTGATAAGGTTTTTTTTTTTTTTTAGATCATGAAGGAATCATCAGTTGAAGTATACTGATTTTTGTTTTTTGTTTTTCTGTTTTTTTTAATATGTGACCATATTCACAAAGAGGAGGAGAAGAAAGAAAAAACATATAATTCCTTTCAGTTATTTCTCACAGCTAGAAGTCTGCCAGGAATTGAAATCAACACCTAAGATTTCAGGTAATTACCACCTCTTCTATTCATTTTTTGATGCCATTTCAAATTTCTTAAAATTTCAAATTGACAGTTTTTTTGTTTTTTTTTTTTTTTAGGTTTATTCTCTACAACCCACATATCAGATTATTTGGCACTTTGTGGCTTAATTTATTGGATTAAAATGCATAGAAATCAGTACTTCAATTTCTACTTGGATCTTTTCGTGTAGGCCTAGCTTTGGGGCCTGCTTTTAATTAGCTCTGTTCTCTCTCCCTCTCTCCTTCCCTCTTATAACTCTCCCTCTCGGGCCTTCCACTTATATCTCTAGCTCTCTCACACTCATGCGCTTCTCCCCTCTTTCCTCTCTCCCTCTCTCTCTCCCTCCTTCCCTCTTTCTGATTTCCACCTTTGAATTGGATAAATTGTCAAAACACTGTTTACCTTAATTCTATTCACTACACAGGCATTCAAATCCCCCCAAAACAAATTCCTGAGATAAACAATCAACTCATGGGTTAACTACAATTTATTTACATTTTAATGACTATTTCAACAAACAATTGTATTTTTTTTTCATTACAAAAATGGTATACATAATTTATATCTTGTTTCTAAGCCTAACAAATGTGTTTTCTAGAGATAAGAGACATATTTCCACTATGCTTATTCTCTGCATAGCCAAAGTTTATGAAAAGGTTTATGAACATTAGTTATGATATTTTTAGTTAATCATTTTCCTCTTTTAATTGTGGATTTAGACTTAATTTTGCATGCTGAAATTTCTGTCTCTATTTTGTTACTTTTTTATTTAACATGATCAGATTTGACTTCCAATTACCTATTAACTAATGTAGAATTAATATTCCTCTCCTACAACACACATGTATATTAACACCATATATTGACAATTTAAAATAAGTTAAATACAACATTTCATTGTTGATGGAAAATAGAACGAAACAGTGTTAACTTGATTTTATAAATTTTTGAAATCTTGCCCCTGAGAATGTTTTTGGATTTTGGTTCTATATTTCTATTTATTAGTAAACCCAGAAACAGAGTTGATAAAAACTTACTTTAAATTTAATAGAGGTTAACTGTCAAGAGGTTGTGCAGATTTAAGTGAAATTTCCCGTGAGGTACTGAAACCTAATAACGGTGGTCATCCCATATTTGTTTTTATCACATTTTAGAATTGATATGAAATAACTTTCAGAAGAAAGTTTCCAGAAAGTAAAAATATCAGAGTAACTGGCTTATAATTTTTCAATTTTATCTAGTATTTTAATAGATATATGTCTTCTCAATATATTTTCAGCAATTATTTATGTTATTTATTAGGCTAACATAACAAGGAAGGCCTAACAATATTTATCATAATAATAAAAAAAAAACTATGACTTATTGAACTCTTTTTATATACTAGGCGTTTCATCAAGGGCTCACATGCTTTACCTTATCATGTATTATTTTATCTTCACAACAACTCAATGAAGGATAAGCACTGATTATTTTTACTTTTATGGATGAGAACATTGAGGCTCAGAAGTGTTAGGTGGCTTGTGCAGGTCCATGCACCAGTAAGTGCTGGGGCTTGAACACTAACTAACCCAGGTCTGTCTGCATAAACATCACTGTTCTTAACCACTATACTACCTCATTTAGAAATTGCCTAGTTCAGTAATGTAAAATTATTTAGGTGAGAGAGTACATTGGAAACCTATAGAGAATCAACTAATATTATGTTTTCTTTCCTGATTCTTCTCTCATATCTCCCAGAGATCAACTTGTACCTTTCCTTCCTTTTTGTATTGCAGGAAAATTTGCTGACTCTGGTTATTTATCTAGTTTTAGCTTGTACTCTGTGCTTCAATGTATAATTTTATTTTATCCTCATAACTATTTAATGTATGTTATTATTCTTACTTTACCAAGGAGTAAATGGAGACTCAAGTGGTTAAATAAGTTGTCTAAGATCTTTGGACTCCATATAATGATTTTTTTTTAAATAAAACTAGAATAGTTAGTTTTATGTGTTAATGTGGAGTGTGTTTTTGGATGAAGGTAACATTTAAATCAGGACACTTTAAATAAAACAGATTGCCCTCCGTAATGGGGGTGGGCCTCATCCAATCAGCTGAAGGAAAGCCAAACTAGAACAAAAAGATGTCCTCCCTGAGCAAGGGGCGGTTCTCCAGCAGACTGCCTTCAGACTTTATGGGCACCATCAGCTCTCTTTAATGTCTAGACTGCAGGCCCACATTGCAAATTTGGGACTTGTCATTCTCTGTAACACGTGAGCCAATTCCTTATAAATCTTTATAAATACACATTTTTTTTTTTGTTTTTTTTTTTTTTGGTTCTGTTTCTCTGGAGAACCCTGACTAATATACACACAGAGTTTTTTGCATGCATAACTAATGTTAGGAAGCTTCAAAATAGGCAGTATGTCATACAACATTCACTATTGACCCCACCTGGCAATATCCATTCAGGCATCTATTGGGCTCATTTAAAGTGACTTTTGGTTTTAAAAAAAAATTAATAATAAATATTTAGAGAAAAATATTACTTGCAGAACAATTATTATTCAATTACAAATGCAAATCAACAAATTATCACATATAAGCAACAGCCTTCATGCAAATTCTAAAAACCATTATTTAAGAGAACTGAGAATTACAGTATATTAATTTTTTAAAATAGATACTGGGTAACTGAGCATGTAAACATTCTGTCATGGTTAAATGTTTATCTCAGTCTATCAAATTTAATCCATGATACTTTAGTCTTTCAGTCAAAGAAGTTTCTCAAGGACTATTACTAAATATTTTTATATATTTATTGGAAAGTTCACCAAAATAATCAATATAAGCATAAAAAAAGAATAATTTACATGCTTTATGAAAATGGAATGGTAGTTTCCGTAATTTCTTTTAGTTTTGGCATGGATAACAACAAGGGCATGTATGCATCTGGCTTTTATTAAGGACAAATTTGTAAATTATAAATGGGGCAGTATGTCTGTTTATTTCATAAATCAAAAATATAAGCAGGATAGAAATTAAACTTGAATATGATATATATATATACACATATATATATATAATATCATCTTAGAAAGATTAAGCAGTCACAATAAAATCTAGAATATTGCAATTAAAAAGAGGACATCTAAGATCAGAAAAGAATGTATTCATGTAAAAAGTATTATGACAAAATTAAAAATGGAATTACCATTTGATTGAATTTTGCAGAAAAAATTATCCTTTTGGAGAATAAGATTTGAAAAACATCAGGTAAGTGTTTAGAAGAACTGATATTTTTCTATTTGGAATTTGAATAAAAGAGGACAGGAAAGGGTGGTGGAAACCTAATCATCAAATAAGCACTTCAAGAAGTTTTCCTGTTTGGAAACAAGACCTGAGGCCTCAGATCAAAAGAGGTCAGAGTCTACCAGGCAAATTTAGTAAAAATAGACACCCTATATATCTGACAAAAAAAAAAAAAAAAAATAGGTTGCTTTCAAAGGATATAATGAGGTTTGTGTTAGATTTTTTTTCTCCTGATCATGAAAGGTCAGAAATCAATAGAGCAACCTCAGCAGCTTTGAAAAAAAAAAGATTAAGGCCTAAGAATTCTGTACCCAGAGAAGCCATCATTTACTTGCAAGGGCAGGAGAAAGATCTCTGATATCAAGGACATAAAAATTATACCATTTAAGTAGCCATCCTGAAAAAATTACTTGACGATATATATCCGGCTATTCAAAAGATGCCTGAAATAAATTTTGCAAGAAATTAAGGGCATGATATGAAAAAAGCTGTGATGAGGAATAAAACCAGAAAAAAGTAACATAGAAACAAATGTTGTTACCATAGTAATAAAACAATGAGAATGTTTTAAAGAGATCTCTAAAAAAGGAAATTTGGAGGAAAACACTATTGTTAATTTGTTTTAAAAAGGTAATTTCAATAAAAATAATAGGAAGGAAAGAGTAAAAGGTTGGTGATTTTAAATTAAGAGTATAAGTCAGTAATTTATAATTGATGACTTAATACTGATTTTTCAAAATAAGAAAGTATGTGTTTCCAAGACTTACTGCAATCAGAATCATCTAGGCAAGTTTCTAAGCATATGCATCTTCAAGACTCACCTCAGACCTTTAGATACCAAATTTAGATGTAGACTAAAACTATTTAGATGTAGAATAAAAACTATTAAATAGCTTAACACAATATTCACATGGACGACATTTAAACATTTACATATATAGTTTAGCACAATCCCCAGTTGTTCTGGGAGACATCCCATCAGATCTCCCTTATGAGAACTGAAAATCCTTGCCCCACTATGTAACCTATTTTCTTCCTTACTGTTTCCTTGGGCAATTGGCTGGGTGGGGAAAGAAGAAAACTGTGGCTGTTTGTTGCACTTAAAAGTTCAGAAGATAACGTATTAAAATAGGGGCAAGAATGTATGTATAGTGCCATAAAAAATTATATGAAAATTCTCTATTTTCTGTTTCCTGTTTAAAATTTTACTGAGAGAAGAGAGACTGTCTTTTAAGGCCTCAAATGAGGTCAGCAAACAGATAAACTTAATGGACATCACCATTGATCCCAAAATGGTGAATAAAATGAGCTAAGAAATTTGTTATTTGTGGCCATGATGGTCATTCTTCCCACCCTAGGTGAAGTAATAAGAGATCAGAAATCTCCTTTTGAGACTGTCACCCCATTGTGACCTCGTTGGCTGTGATTTATGAGTAAAAAAACAATTCTAATTTTGCCCCATGATTATGTGAACACTGAGATTTACCTTTGCAGAGAGTTGAAGACGGGGAAATGCACGTTGCTCAGGGAGCAAAGGTTTTATCGGTGCATTAGTTACGTAGACAAAGGTGCTGTAACAAATAAAGCCAAAAGTCTATAAAGACTTAACATTCTAGGGACTTATTTCTCACACAAAAATAATCCAAGGAGAGCGCTGTTTGTTGGTGGACAGCACTTCTCCACTTGGTGATTCAGGCATGGCACTCCGTCTTTCTGATGGGTCTGTCATCCTTTAGAGTCCCTCAGAGTTAGCATCTTGCTGGCAGAAGAGGAGATGAGAACGTTTTCATTAGAAGAACTAAAGACAAGATAACAATTAGAACCAAGGAAGCATAATTCCGAAACAATAATTCTTGCCTAGATAGCTTCCAGTAGATAGCTGCCCCTGCTATAAGATATACAAAGCTTAGACTGTGCTCTATTTTTCAATATCTCTCAAATTCCATCTCATTACACTGAAAAGAGTCCAAACTGAAGCTAGCTCTCTGAAAGATGTCACCCCTATACATGTAGGCTAAACATTTATAAAATTAATAAGAAAAAATAACTGAAAAATGGACAAAGGACCGAAATTTACAGAAGAATAAATTGTATTTTTATACAAAAAACACATAATGCAATTGATTTCTCAAACTAACAATGTTTAATCTAGTAATATCCAATGTCAGCAATATTGCATTATCTAATCTTATTTATTGCTCGTGGATTTTTTTTTTAAGAAAGGAAACTTAGCTTTCTGTTTTTTGCTTACTGAAAGTAACTAGAAATATGTATCTATAGTCTTAAAATAATGTGTACCCTTTGACTCAGTAAATTTTCTTCAGTCACCTACCCTAAGGAAATCAACAAAGATGAGGATCATGATTTATGAATGACATTCATTATAGCATTATTTAAAATAATAAAAAATTGGTAGACAATTCCAAATATGGTAGAATAACTAAATAATCTTACAGCCATATGGTGGACTGTCACTAACTTATTCAATTATATATTTCAAAGAAGCTATATACATAGAAAAGTGCTCACAATATAACATTATCTGTAAAAAGGTAAACTACAAAATGATATGTATGATGTGACATCAATATGGTGAATAGAAAAGAAAAAAAAAAGAATAATCCAATTAAAACAATACATATAGAAGAAAAAAGTCTACTAAGATTTATGCTAAAATGTTAACAGCAGTTTTTGTTAAGTTTTAATATGCATGATAAATCTTTTCTCTTTTATGTGTGTCTATATTTGCCAGAATTTCTATAGCTATCATACAGCATTTTGTCATTTAAAATATCTTATTAAAGACAAAAATACAACATTTTATAGAGCCAAAGAAACTTAAGTTTGGAATAGACTTTAGTTGTTACATATTCTGAACTTCTGCTCAATGTAATAATCTTTTTAATGCTAAATTAAATTATTACAGACTGGTGCTAGTCACCAAAAATGATTTCTTTAAAGTTTGATAATCATTTCTGTATATAAAAGCAGTTAAGAAACCAGTAGACAGAACTAGGGCTTTGGCAATTCACTTTATTTTTAATTAAACTCTATTTTTTTTTTTTTTTGGTTCAGTCCTTCCCAGTGATTATGTTTTTTTTCTCACCAAAGACTATTTGAGTGGAGATTGTATATAATGAATAAATTACCATTAACATCTTTATTAGCAGTTTGGATGCTTGTAGACAGATTTATGGTCTCTCTCTGTGTCTCTTCTTTCTCTTCTAAATAAAAACTTCAGTGCCTATATGACAAGACATCTCCACACTTTTAGAGATGTTGACTTAAAAAAATTTTTTTCTATATAGAATTTCAGAAGATGCTTTTAGATAACTATTCTATTTGTTTTGAAAAAGTGCTTCTAAAGTAATCTATATAAAGTATGCAGTTTCCAAAAGCCTAGCTAGTTGCTAAGCAACACACTTGGTTATGTCATATAATGAAAGCAATCTGATAAAATGCTATTTTTCAGTTATTAATTTTTAAACACTTTTCTAACTAAAAGAGTGCATTTTATGGACGGAAATTTCAGAGAAATGGGTCTTGTAAAAACAAAATGAGAGAGGGTAAATACCACACTAATCGAGAGTCATTTTCTTAATGACACAATATTAAAATTCAAGTCCAACCTTTAGTATTCGAAACTCCTTGCCAGGCCCCCTGCGTTACCTTGTACTCCCTGAAGCACTCACTGAATTAAGAGCCCACAGTAAGAGGATAAAATTACATGTCTGTGAAGGCGACTTAATGGCATTATGACATTTAATGAACACAAGATGCCTTAAATGCAACAGGAAATATCTAACTTTGTAAAAGTTCTTTTTTTAAATGTCAAACTGTTAGAGTAGAAAAAATTTCAAGCTAAATTTAACATCTATGCATGAAAATCAGAATAATCACCTCTTGTTTTCTTGTCCCCCCCCTAATTTATTGCTATTTTTTCTTTCATTTCAGAGAGTTACTTGAAAAATCCCACACCCCCTGCTTTTTGTCTCAAAAATTTTTCTGATATTTACTAATATTAGAGATCAGCCAGACCTCCTATTTCCTTTCTTTCTTTTCAAAAATTTATCTGCCTTTTCTATTTCTCACAAACCTTACCTTCTTCTTCTATTTTTTTTTTGCCCCTTTGTATGTACGTGTGTGTGTGTATTGGTGTGTTTGTGTGTGTTGGAGGGAGGTGGCAAGGAAAACACTGATTAATATATATGAGGAAGCAATATTTAGGGTGATTCTGGGGCATTAAGAAGCTAGGTATTACCTGTATATGTTGCATCTTCCTCTGTGTGACAAAATAATTCATCTCTCAATTTTTTAAATACGTACAATATACTAACAAAATTTACTATCTTCATCATTTTAAGTGTAAAGTTCAGTGATGTTAAATCCATTCATATGTTGTACAAGCATGACCACCATCTGTTTTCATAACTCTTTTAATCTTGTAAAACTGAAACTCTGTACCCATTAAAAAAAATAACTTCTCATTCCTCTCTCCCTGAGGCTCCAGCAATCATTATTCTAGCTTTCTGTCTCTTTGATTTTGAGTATTCTAAATTTTTAAATTATTTCCATTCCTTGTTTTTGTTTCATCTATTTTTTTCATCCTTTGCCACCTTCCCCAACCCATCCCCTTTAATCATTTTAAGCTAGCACTTATTGTCTTAAGGAAGAAAAGAATGAAATAAGAAAAGATGGAGGAGAAAGAGTGGAGAGAAACAGAAAAGAGTCTAGACAAAGATAATATATTTGGGGGAAAATGTGGTAAAACTGATTACTTTAGAGCAAGGCTTTTCCATCCCTGAGATTTATAAAAGTTTCTAGTCTGGGAGTCAGAAAAGAGTTGAAGGCAAAACAAAGAGAATATTGTAAATCTCATAGAATTTCTGCAAGAGCAGAGGAGAGTAGTGTCCTCAAGAATATAATTTTGTGATTCATTTAGGGAGACAGGATTTGGAACAGATTCAGGGAATTCACAGAAAAGTACAGAGGCAGCAGAGCAAGTCTTATGCACACAAGAGTGGCAAGAACGTTGTGGAACACAGTACTCTGGGTGGACAGCTACAAGGAATGTTCTGTAGATAGCAAATAAACTCCATTTGTTTAAGAACAGCAGGAACGTTGGAGTGGTAAAGGACTGCATACAATACCATAAAATTTTTACTAAAGCAGACAAATGTTACTTGTTTACCAGATCGATTAAAAAACTACAAGACCCAAAAAGCTGGCATTGAGGGAAAACAGAGAAGTGCCCACACAGTTAGATTTAACAATTAGTAAATGCTCTCAACTGACAGATTATGTTCAATAAATGTAATAAATTGAAGTGATAAATTTAATTCCATGTTCTTTCCATACCCTGACATTATATAAAAGCTCTAGATTTTAGAATCATCTTCAAGAAAGAAGATGCAGATTAGGGGGGCGGGGAAAGAAAGATTATTTTCTGACAAATGGTGAAGTGGGGTTTCACATTAGAATTTAAATTTAGAAAGAAAGAAAAAAGAAATTAAACTTACTGTCCACTTGATTAACTAATGTAGAATTATAACTGCTGTAATAAGTATGCTTATGTCGATCCTCCTATTCAAATGTTGCTTCTTGGTTTGCATTGGAGCTTTCAGTAGTTTACTGTGAAGTAGTTCCTTTAGTGGTTGGAGTCTATCCATCATTTACGTACTCCTCCCTGATGAGTTAGAATGCATCAAACGTTTACTCTGAATTGTCACATTAACCGCTATCTCATAACTCATCTTCTCTTATTAATTGTCAAAAATAGTTCTTGAGTAACTGAAGCTCCATGAAGACAATTATGCCATTTAGAGCTAGTGGAGCTCAAGAGCTTAAAAACTTGGGGAAGTAATCTTTAAATCAGAACCATCAAGAGAGCTTTGTCAGAATTTTCCCCTACCCAAATGATTTGATACAATATTTAAGTGTAATAGGAGAAAGATAGCAGTTTAAATGAATTTTGACAAAGCTCCCTGATAAATTCACTACTCTTCACACATGGTTATTAATACGGTTTTTAAGGTGTTCATATTGTGTTTAGGAGGATTTTTAATTCACTTGATAGATATTTATTTTGAATCTTCTCTCTGTAAAACAGTATTCTAAAGGATGAAAGGTATGATTGGAGAGAGTATGCAGGGCCCGTGCTGTCACGAGACTTATAAAATAGTGTGGGGAGGACAAAAATGAAATAAATAAATCTTAGGTGGCAATAGTATTTTTAACAAAAGTAAAGAAGAACAAGGTGAAAGCAAGTAATGGAGGGAGGGTTCTTTTTATAGGATGATTAGGAAAAGCGCCTTTGAAAGCTGGCCCTTTACAAATATTTGCAGAAAACTGGGAACCAGCCACATAAATCTCCTGGGAAAGGCATTCTAAAAAGATAAAACAGTAAGTGTAAAATCCCAGAGATGGTCATGTACCCAGGAATATTGGAGGAATGACAATGACACCAGAGACTACAGTTAAATTGCTGAGGAGGAATGGGGTAAATGAAAAAATCACAGTGGTAATAGAGTCAAGGTCACATAGATCTAAGTGGTTAGAATTTTACTAATAAGATGGGAAGCTAATGGAGAGTTTTAAGCAAGAAGAACATCATCTGATTTATGTTTGGATAATATTATTTGTGGCATACAGGAGACAAGGGCAGAATCAGAAAGGAGAGTTAGGAGGCTATTTCAGCGAACAGGGGAAGAGATATTGTCTTGGGCCAAGGTGATGGTGGTAAAGGTGTGAGCAGTGTTCTGTTCTGCATTTGTTTTAAGGTAAAGCTAACAAAATTGGCTGATATGATAGAGATTGGATGTGACAAAAAGAAAAAAAAATTCCTAGACAACTAGGTATGTGAAGTTGCCATTTGCTAGGATGGGATAGACTGATGGAGAAGTAGATTATAGCAAAAATTGCATTGTGCATATACTAAATTTGAGATTTATAATCTTGACTATTATATGTTAAAGAGCAAATGTTGAACAAGAAACAAGGTCAGGAGGCAGATTTGGGTTGAAGATATTAATTTGAGTATTTCTAAGCATCAGATTAGTGATTAATGTCATGATACTTCATAAGATCACCTAAGAAACTAGTATAAATAGGTGTCTAAAGACTAATTTCTAATATAATATTTAGAAATCATAATAGTACTGAGGGTACAGGAAGAAAAAATAAGAAGCAGCAACCAATAATCTAAATAAAAATTGATAAAGGAGTATGGTGTCCCAGAAATCAATTGAGGGGGGTGGGGAACACTTAAAAATATTGGAGTAACTAAATATAGATGCTAGATTAAGGGATAGTGAATTAAAAATTGGCCATTGGATTTAACCAATGGGGATATCATTGATAACAGCAATTCTAGGAATTAGAAATAAAATCTTAATTGTGTAGGTTCAAGAAAAAATGGGAAGAATAGAATTGAAAGAGTTATAAAAGGAAACAGGATTGGAGAGGTAGGTGAAAGATAATAAAGGATAAAGTTTAGTTTTTAAGATGTAAAATAACTCGTGTATTTACTAAGTACATATTATAATATATATTTAATCTATAATATTAAAAATATGTTAGGTAGAAGGGGAAAATATGATCCATAAGTGACCTTGAATAGGAGAGGGATCTAGATGAGTTGCCAAGTTGAATTAGGCAGAAGAATAGAAATTCCAACAAAGAGAGAAAGCAGAGAAAATCTGGGTGTAGATATAAACAGGATAATGAATTGGTGATGGGAAGATGTGGAAGCTCTTTACTGATGCCTTCATTTTCTCAGTGAAATGAGATCATCAGGTGAAATAAGAGATGTTAGAAGTTAAGACTAGAGAAAGTATGACAAAGTCACCTCAAAAAGTAGAGGAATACACTGACTAGATAAATACAGTAGTGTTTTAGGCTAGCACTGAGACTAAGAACTTATTTGGCATTTGATTTCATAAATATAAAGAGATAACTGGCCACCTGATTTTTAATTTTTTTTCTTGAGATCTACTTAACTGCTCAGTTTCAGTAATGAGTAAGCAGAGATGTGAACTGAACCAGCCAAATAAATATGTCTGAGAGAGATGGGCAACTAGTTGAGGCCCATATGAATTATGATTCTCTAAATTTTGGTAAAAATAGATTTTTCAGTGTAATGACTTAACAAAAAATAAATTTGTTTCTCACACACATATCAGGTTGGTGGACATGTTTCCCCATTCAGTGATTCAGGGACCCATCCTTCTCTTTTGTGGCTTTTCTATTTCCTAAGATCTTGACTTAAAAGTTTTTCTAGAAAGCCTAGAAAAGGAGGACCAATCTTTAAAAAACATTCTGGCAGCAGTACCTATCATATCTACTCACATTCTACCGGGAAGGACCAACCATATGGTGACACCTACTTTAAGCATGACTGAGGAAGGTAGTTCCTGGCTGAAATGGGAATATGAAGGGTTAGTATACAGAGTTCAATGGATTAGGAAACCTGACATTGGTGGAAAAATTGTTGAAATTGGAGTCCTAGAAGTATCAACCCAGAAAGATAAGGGGTGATGATAAGATACTTGAAAAGGTGAAGAAAATTGACTCGTTGGCTGCCAGTCTGTGTGACTCATGAAGCCAGTGTGGAGCAAACCTCAGGTAACCCAGCATCAGAGCAGGTATCACTTCTGGTCATAACTCTTCCACTAATAATGTGTATTTTAGAAAAATGTCTTACTCTCCTTGAATTTTAATCTCACAAAATAAAATGCTAAAACATATCACAGGATTATTGGAAAATTAGGTTCAAGTGTACAGATGATATGGACTATAAAATTTGTACTTTCCGATTGTTTCATTTTTCATACTTCTAGCTGAATTTCAGTATGCTGCTGACTCCTATGATTTTGGAATACTTTAAGCATTAGGCTAAAACAAGGGTTGCTTCTTACTTGTTACGCATCTTCCATGACCTACAAAAGAATGCAAAATGACTTTTGAAAAAAAGGTCAAGATATTAACACAGTAAATAGAAAATATAAGTTTGGGTAAGATAGAATTGTACTGCTGTAATGTAAAACCATGTCCACTTTCTTTGAAAGAGAAATTTTTTGTGAGGTCTAGATTCTCTCTTCAGGTCTACTATACCAATAATATATTTGAATGAAGGTTAACATTTTGTTATAATAAAAACATTTGTTATAATTCCCCTCATTTGTCATAAAATAAAACTAGTAAGTTTATTCTAAGTTAGAATTAATATTTTCCCAACTCATGACATATAAGAAAACATAGCCTAATTTTGAGCCACGGTAAGAATAAAATTACCAAATATATAATTATATCCTCTCTCCTCGGAGAAGGAAAAAAATAAAAGATATTTGAAATTTCTCTTTACTTTTCCTTGTTCTCCATTATCCCCAGGAGGAATTTTGTACATGTCTGACAATAAAACAACAAACACAAAAATATTCGAAGAAGATGGGAAGATTGAGAGTCTGTCAGGATTTCCACTACAAAAGAGGAGAGAGTTTAGAGCAGAAGATAATAAAATTTGCAGGCGAGGAGTGAAGAGAGAAAAAGGTTTAAGAGTCTATAAGGACTTGGCTGGATTATAAGAGATTTTAGAGGACTTTTAGAAGACATGAGAGATTTTGAGATAATATAAATGTCGTTGGCCTGCTGCTTAGTCTGAGCTACTATAATAAAGTACCATAGACTAGGTGGCTTATACGGAAATTTATTTCTCATAATTCTGGAAACTGGAAGTTGAAGATCAGTGTGCCATCATGGGCAGGTTCTGGTGAGGGCTCTTTTGGCCACAGACTGCCTACTTCTCATTGTATCATTCTATGGGAGATAAAATAAAACATTCAGTCCATAACACCTGCATATTAAGGTAATGATAAAGGTCGTAGAAAAAAGAAAGAAGTGGCAGTGGCAATGAGAGTGGTGGGTAAACAGTGATATTTAGGAGAGAGAATTAGCCTGAGAGTTCAAAATTTGCATCTTTTAGATATGGGGCAGAAGGCACATTCTACTTCCTCTGTCAGAAATGCCAGCCCCATTCAACGCTTTTCCCCTATTCATCTTAGTACTCTTTTTTCAGTCTTCAAATTTAAGCTCAGCCATCGCTTTCTAAGAAAACCTTTTTGAGATGACAAAGTCTTAAATGCTGTCACAGAATATCATTGGTGTCCTTCTCTGGACTAACCATTATTCCTTATTTCATTAAAACATCGCCCTCTCATTAGACTGTAAGTTACATGAGAACAGGGATTGTTTTGACTCCACTTAACATCTTTGGTATACAATACACAGTAAATAAAAAGTTACTCAGGACAGTAATAAATAGGACGTCTCAAAGAACATCTTGGTGTGTTCTTGGTATGGCATCTAGTTGGAATAGAGAATAGAGAAGGAACTGATATAAGAGGAGGGAGAAAACTCAAGTTCATTCTTTTTGGTGTTGAGTTTAAGATGTGTATGGGTCATGTAAATAGAAATATTGAGTCAGCTCTCAGGTATAGTGGAGGTGGTCCTTTAAATGGCTTAAAATTTATTCATTTGGAGCAGAATCTACAAAAAAACAAAGACTGAAAAGGAGAAAATAGAGAAGTAGCAAGAAAGTCAGAGCAGTGCATTTGCACAGAAGCAAAACTGACACGGGGGCAGAAAACAAACATTTCTCCTCTCATGGAAGGAGCTTGACTCTGGGAATTTGGGGTTTTGCAGCTTCTTAATACCCTGTCTCTTACTTAGCTGCATAGCAATGCTAATGCTTCATCAGAGGTTCTAACACATGGAGAAATTTCTTCTGTTTTTATTCATATTTATGAGAATCTACACCTTAAAATTTTGCCAGATATGAAATAGCCAGAGGCCTTAGTTACCAATCATTTAAATGTATATTTGAGCCAAATAAAACCTCAGTAAATCCAGGCTCTAAATGTTACCTTGGAATATTTTTGCATACATTATCAAAAGTGGTTTTAGGCTAATTTGTATGACTTATTGGTGCAACTTAATGTAATTTTTCAGATTGGAACCTAGTGAATTTTTTTTTTCCGTATTAAAAACCTATAAATAACAAAGTAATGATTTAAATAATATATTTGTTAAATTAACATAGTAAACTTTTTAATTTTTGTCCTATTATTGAAAACTATATCTCTCTCTTTTTTAATTGAGATATAATTGACGTATAACGTGTGAGTTTAAGGTGTATTCTCTTTTATAAACTAACTAAAAATATTTTTTTGCTATTGCCCCAGAAAAGTTTATTTTTTGTATAGCATTTTAGATGTTAGTAAGAGACAAAGCTAGCTTTGGCCAGGAAGGACTATGCTTTAGAAACTAACATTTACACTGCACTTTTCATTTGAAAAACCATTTAAAAACATAAATTAATCTTTACAGCACTGCTGAGAAGTAGTTAATGACAGGAAGGATGATCATTACTCCCATATTACAGATGAGTAAACTACACTACAAGTTTAGCAGTCAAATTAAAATTATTACTCATGTGGCAAATCATTTATGAGTATCCCCATGTGATATTTCATGCTTCAAGTTTTTTTAATCATAATCGTTTCTTGGATGAACAACTGTATTGCTCTCAGGTCTTTAAGAGAAAAAATACTGAAGTTAAAAAGACAAGACACATGAGGTTTGGTCAGTACACGATGGAATATTATTACCCCTTACTGCACACACAGTGGGAGACAAAACTTATATATCACTGACATACTTCATCACTTCCCATACAGACATCATATTCAATTAAGTAGAGAGCTCTCTGTCAACAAACTTGACATGCTCACCTAGGGAATGTCACAGTCTCCCCAAAAATCAATATTCAAGTTATGATGGACTGACAGCTTCACAGATGAATGAGTGTCCCTTGATTTTTACCTACTTTTGCTGCAGAACAGAGAATAGCATTCAAAGCATGAGCAAACAAACTTAATTAAGCTTAAGGGATATGGTTGAGTAATATAAATCCAGAACAAACAAAGTCATGGAGCATTAAAGAACAGCTTAATGAAATTCTGATCAACAACAAAAAAATGAAGAGCTGTTTCAATTGATTCAATAAAGTTGGTTCTTGGTGATTTAGGAAGGCAGATGTTCACTTGTAAGCAGTTACTTTTGAGAAGTAATTTCCTAGACTCTTTAGCCTGATGCATATCTTGAGAATTTCTGCACTTTCTAACATATTTGACAAATTGCTGATAGTTTTTTCTTTCATCTTTGATCTATAAAATGATTCATACCAGGCTCCAAAAATGGGGGAAAAAACATTTTAAAACTTTAGTGGAAAAGCATGAAGACTAGGGTTATCAGAAAACACAAGTGCCCAACTTTGGAAGGTTTGGCAGATGTCATTCTCTGGGACAACTTTTCTTATGTGGGAAGGTATTTCTTCTGACAGAGTTGGCTTCATCTTCCTTACTGATTTATTGTTCTGTTCTCTGTCTTCTCATTTTCGACTCTAATCCTTGGATATATCACATTAGCCACTTCTTTAGGGTAAAATGTCCATGAACTAAATTAAATGGCAAAGATTAAGACATTCATGAACTAATTTAAATTACAAATAGTACTAATTTACAACTTAGTGCCAGTTGAGGTGAGTCAGCTGAGGACTCATCTGACTAATGGCACATGGCAAGAGAACTTTTCTAAGAGAGAAAAAAGACTAGAAAAGCGAAATATGACACATAAGGTCCAGAGGATGCCAGTTTTTCTGTTTAGAAAGTGTGGTATCTCTAATTTTAAATTATAGAACTGACTTTATGGGAAGGAATGGAGAGAGAGATATCCATTTTTACAACTGAGCATAGAGTTAAGCATAAAAAAAATGTAAATAAATAGAATTGTGTTTTGCATTCAGCTACAAATATAATTTTTCCTCCTTGGATGACTTCACTTTTTAGAAAGGGAAATAGGATCGACATTGACCTTTAACATAACATATAAATTGAAAAGAAAAACAACAACAACAACAACCTGGAAACACCAGAAAAACTCAGATGTTCATCAATTTCTAATATAATTAAGTCAAGAAGTTAAAAAAAAAAAAAAGGAGCAACAGTTGGCTAAATAATTTACCAAAGATTCATGCTGAATGGCATGTATTCATTTAAAAACATTCTCTTGTTTCTCACTCAGATATAGTTCAATGAAATTCATTTAGAATTTTTCAAGCTGTTATCAATTAGATATAAAAACTGAAGGAGAAAGCATAGTGTCAATTCTGATTTTAAGGATATTTAATATTGACTACGTTATCAACAAAATCTTAAATATTTCCTCAACATATTATATCTATTATTCTTTTCTTAAATATTTTCACTGATTCAATAAATATTGTGTGCTGGTCACTGTGGTTCCACATATTTTGTTACACAGAGGCAGGACAATTTCAAAGGTATAACTTAGGCAGATTTCAAATTTAAAACACTAGAATAAATCTTTGTATTTTGCATTTTTATTTATTATTAGCTTTGAATATTTGAACAAGTTACTTACAATTTTTGATGCTTAGTTTTTTTCTTCCACAAACTAAGAACATAAGAGGAAATTCTGAAGTGCCTGGTCAGTCTCTGGCATATAATAGGCATGTGACACAGATTAGTGTCATTTAGCATCAAAGAAAAAAATTTCAGCCATTCTGAAAATGTACCTACTTAAACCTAGTTTACCTCCAAAGATTCACACCTAAATTTTACTTTAAAAAAAAATGTCTGTGTCTTTCCTCCATGTGAGAAAATACTCAAAATAGACTCAGAAATTGAAAGCAGGAGTTCAGATAGAAGTTACGTTCTAAGGGTTTGGCTATCTGGACAATCCAACCTATTTCTACTAGATAATGCATTTCACCATTTAGTTTCCCAAATTCTCTATTTTCTATATCTTTGAAAAGAACATATGCATTTAGAATTTCCAACTTTCGTGCAAAATGTTAGCTGTTTATTCCAATTCTGATTTTTTCCTTTTTAGTTAGAAAAGAAAGCAGCAACAAACATTAACTTCCACCATGAAAATATTGATTTGGATTCTTTATGATACATATGTTGCTTTTAGATCATTATGTTCACTCACTAATTCCCAGAAGCAAACTTTCCTACCGTTTCAGAAATTAGCAAGCCATCCACAATCACCCAGAGCTACTTGTAATTATAGGTAAAAAAATTCATGGCTTCCAACCAGTTAGATATATTTGAGATATATTTGAAGATAAACACAAACAAACGTGACACAGTATTAGCGCAATGCCCTGTCTCCTGAGTGCCACCAAACATCTGTGTTGGAAAGAAAGAAGCAAATGCACAAACAGGCCCTGGTTTCTTTATCTCCGCACGTGTGTTCTGAGATGACACACCAGGTGTATGCGAACGAATAATGAGAGAACGTTGTGATCAGCAAGACTCATTACCCAAACCTCACGCGGATTCCTGTTGGTTGGTTTGTCAAATTCGTGCCTCACTAGTTCTGTGGTCGAACAAAAAAAAAACAGACTCGAATTGGAGTTAAAGGCAATGATATTAGTTCATCTCTAGATATTTGAATAAAATTTCTCAGGTTGTTTATAGTTGCATTTACCTGAAACACTGAAAGATTGATATTGATCACATTTGTAGTGGAGCCCGTTTCTTTGTTTCTCTAACTACATAGCATAATGGCTCCAACTATCTTCTCCCATTGACACTGTTTTAGTATAGCATGGATTTGAGTTACAGAAAGGTTTGTACTTAGGTTCTCCACGAGTATGTGCTGGTTGTGTGATGGGAGAATGACTGTACTCATGAAGTCACACTCCTGGGATTGAAGTGAATTGATTGGCGCATAATGCCTTTTGTGGTCAGTTAAAATAAGCATCTATTAATTCACATTAATTGTATAATAAATCTGTGTTAAATGGTGGGATAAAATGAGGAAAAAAATCAACAAGGTTCTGCCTGATGCAGCTGAGGATCTTGTGGCAAGAGAATTTTAATTATGTAACCAAAAACTACAACCTTGAGTAAGTGCTGTTACATAAGAGGTGTTAGTTAATTGGGCAATGAGGAGACGTACTAGTTTATGCTGAGGAATCAGACCTTAGAAAAATCCTGCAATGAAGAGATTAGAGGATTTCATGACTGCAGTGGAGAGACTGAAGTAAGAATACAATTCAAAATGAGACTGGGGAAACAGGAACCCGACTTTGTACAATATTTTGCTATGAGAATAACAGGAAACCTCGAAGGCTAAATCTCTGAGACTGTGGGGTATAAGAAACAGAATTGATTAAAAGGAGTCAAGTGTGGAGAAAGAAGAGCAAGTATGTAGTAAAGAATTTGACCTCCCTTGAAGAGAGGTCTGGACTTTGTCCTTGGCTCTTATCAGGTAACCTCTAATTAACATTATTAATTAATTAAACATTATTCTTAATGTTTCTGTGAAGATTTGTTTGTTTGTTTTTAATTAGATAAACATTTTAATCAGTGGAATTTGAGCAAATATTACCCTCTATTTTGTGGGCACTTTACCCAATCAGCTGAAAGTCTTAATAGAACAAAAACTGACCTCCCCTTAGCAAGAAGGAATTTTTGCCAACAGACTGTCTCTGGACTTTAACTACAACTCTTCCCTGGCTCTTCAGCCTGCTGGACTCCCCTACAGGTTTTAGACTTAGCAAGCCTCCAGAATCTCATGAGTCAGTTTCTTCAGGTCTGTCTGTCCATCTCATCTCATCTCATCTCATCTCATCTCATCTCATCTCATCTCATCTCATCTCATCTCATCTCATCTCATCTCATCTCATCTCATCATATCGGAGGTGAGAGTGGACTTGTGCAAACCTCCCTCTAATGTTGTGGTTGGACCCTAACTCCTTGCAATGGGTCAGAAATCTTGGGCAGACTTGGCAGTCTGGAGAACTTCCCTTGTGGTTCAGCTAACTCTGGGTGACAAGTTAAGAGGAATTCCTATAGTCTTGGTTTTGGAACAAATGGAAAGAAATCAATGAATTTGAGAGATATTTGTTAGATTAAATCAACAAGAATTACTAAATGTGGTGAAGGAGGACAAGATGTAATGTTGACCAGCAGTATAGGGGAGTATGCTAGTGTGCAAGAAATAAAATCTGTTTGAATAACTAGATTATGAAAATTATGTACATTGGCACATAAGGATCTTTGGAAGAAACCAATCTTTTGGCGGAGAGATGACTTTAATGTCAAAAATATATGTGGAGAACAAAATGAAGCCAACGGTTAGACCCTTTGTCATAGTACCCCATTGTGTTATCCCCAGCAAGCTAGAGGACCAGCTGACGTCAGCTGATTCAGGATGAGCCAATCATCACAAGAAAAGACTTTACACTTTTAGGCAGTTCCAGAAGGTGCTGGCTAGAGGAAAACCATCGAGAACAAGCAATGGGTCTGTCCAATTTGTGAGACATTTGAAAGAACAAACACTGACATTTACATTGTTCTCAGGGAGACCAAATGCCGAGATGTTTAAAGAGAAAGGATTGTGGAGAGTAAGTGGAGAAAGAATAGAGAGAAACAACTTGCAAGTTTCCTGTAAAACATCCCCTGAGGGTATAGGGACCATCCCTTACTTTCCTCTATTCCCAGTTCTTAAGTGAGGAGGCTTTTGCAGTGTGATTGGTGGACCAGACACATGCTTTTCTCTCCCTCACTAGTTCCTGCCCTTTCATTACAATCCCCAGGCCCTGTATTTTTAATGTATATCAGCCATCCATATTCTTGAGTCAAGAACTGATCAAATCTTCCTTGAGGTACTCAGAGTGGCCTAAAAATATTTGGGGTAAGTGGAGAAGTAATGGTCCCTTGGGCAGAGACAGGCTCTGGTAGCATTGTTTTTTGTGTGTGGATTGCATGTCAAGGAGCATTTTCCTTTGTGGAACATTCTAATTGGAGAAGTACTCTGGTGATTTATTCATATCCTGCTCTCCCACAAATCTGACAGTGTAGTGATACATTCTGTGGGTCAAAAAAAGAATGAGTCTGCCAATTTCTTACAATTGCTTTTTCATGTTTCAGTTTAGACCTACTTTTTACTCTATTAAGTCTTTGATGAATAAAACACAATAACAGGATTATGATTCCACTATAGTCAGACAAGAAGCAAGTGTATTCCTAAGTTAGCATACTCACTCATTTTTCAGATAAAGAAGTGAGAGGTGTCAAGACATATACAATTCTGGGTGGGTACAGAATAACTCTATATCAGTAATAATGTGAAAGGAGTTTTGAAAATGAGTTAAAAGACTAAGTTCTAATATTATTTTTTCACACCTTCCAACAATAATGCTATTAAACAGTGACATAATTCTACCACAGAAAATTTTTCCACACCTTGACTTCTAGCTTCAGGCCACGACATTTCATACAGGTATGTCAGACCCCCTTGCCAAAGGATTCAGAACATTCTCACATAATCGCTCACCCTTATTTCACATTGAAAATGGGTGAAAAGAATAATTCCAGTGAATAAATTTAACTCAAATAATAGTAAATGTATAATTCTTGTTTTAAGTGTTAGTTACTATTATTTATAACTGTTATTGTAACCTTAAATGAAGAGAGGATTTTATGAAAAGTTAGGTTGAGAATATTCTATGAAGCACAGATTTTTATCATGCAAGTATTAAGCAAGCTTGTTTATGGCGAAGGTTGAGTACATAGAGCCTTTTAAATGTGTTTGAATTTAGTTATTAAAATATTGCACATGATTTAGTATTTTAAATAGTTCATAAGTTTAAAATTACAAAGGATATACTGTTTTTATACTGTTTAATGCATGTTTCCAAAGTCTCACAAACACATGCAATAAAGAGGTTCCTGGACTTGTAAAATCTCATATTCTGCTAATGCAGCACATATATTTCTGGGTTTGTTGTGGAAAATGATGAAGCCTCAGGTGTCTATGTAAATACCAAATGATGTTTAAAGCTATCCTTGTCCTTATTTTTAAAGTAGATTTCTGATGAGAAAATACTATAACGACACACCTACTTCTTTAAATTTAGTACCTTTTGGGTAAAAGTAAGGAATAAATTGTCATTTGAGCAGGAAGATTAAGTGTTTCATCTTAAGGACTGGCTTAAAATGGAAATCTCTCTCTTGCACCATTCTGGGAGTCTGGTAACTTAATAGCTTAAAATATATAACAAAGACAGGGATTATTACTCAGAAAAACTTTAGAACATGTAATGAGGACTTTTGAACTTATCTTTTTAAAATTCAAAATATACTATATAAGTCAATTTAACTTTCTAACTTTCTCTAACATGAAACTATTAAGGCGATATTGTCATTAACCAAAGACAAATTTAACCACTGCGAATTTGGGGAGGAACGTGAGGGAATGATATGATTGCAAGATGTTTTAAACAGAAGTTTCTTTTGCTATTTCAGTATGCACCATGATCTCTGCGTGCAAAGCTGGTATCAAGATTAGTTCATGATAATGAATAAAAACCTAATGCATCTAGGCTGAACTATACTTTGTGAAACTTAGAAAGAAATAGAGCCTAAACAGCATGAGGTCTATGTGGAGAGAAAGAGTAGGTCTGGGAGGTGTAGTAACTAGAGAATGCAGTGAGGCTGGTTCTGAAGCCTTGGAAGGGAACACGGTGGGAGGTTTTTCTTCCCTCAGTGTGCTATTATCATATAGGCAGGCAGCCTTTTCTACAGGAAAGGGACCTGACCCTCGAGTAAATAAAGACAATTATAATGCTTCTATTATTGTTGTTCTTTTTGGCCAGTGATTGGATTAGTGGTGACCCAGATCTGACCAAGATATAAAGGAAGTCTTTAGGAAAAATCTCCATATTAACAATAGAGAGAAAAGTGTAAAAAGAAAGCTCCCTGATCCTCTTCTTATTCACTTTAACTTATTCCTGTGATGATGTGATGTTTGTAAATTCAGTAGTCTTCTTTCATTGTCTTTCAATCAGGAGATGCTTGAAGTTTAGTGCCCCAATATTATTAAATTGACCCAATTCTAAAATTTCTATTATTGGACACAGTTTTTAAAGAGACAAATAATTACATTTTGTTTAAGCAAAATTTTTAGTCAGGCAATTTGCTACTTATAGCCAAAAACATCATAGTGGACTCTGGTTCCTATTGGTCTCTCTTTCTCCTCAGCTCCGCCTTTTCTGTCCTGCTGTGTGCCCTGGAAGGCTGACCCCTATAAACTGCATCACCTGGACCTCTTTGCCCTCTGGTTTCTGGTTGAGATCAGCTAATGAGAGTCTCCTGTGGCTCAGAGTGTTTTTTTTTTTTTTTTTTTTCCTACAATTGTGTCTCTGCTTCAATATGGTTCTGGCAGTGCTGTGACCCCTAAGACAGTGGCTTTTATTTTATGTCTGCAGTTCTCAACCAGGCTTCGTGATTCCATTGTCTCCTCTTCTCTTTTGGATTGGAGGTAATGATAATAAGCTTCTTGCTGTTGCTTCCTCTTAGGTGGCTTAACATCTGTGGGGTCCTTCAGCCTTACTCATACCTCAGCTGATAGTTCTTTCGTTAAAAATTCTCAGCTGAGGCTGTTGACTATTTTCTACTGAGACCCTGACTGATACGTACATTTTAAAAAAGCTTTAAAAAGTGAATTAGAGCAAGCACATGCCATTTTTTTAAAAGAGTAAAATACTTCTAGGCCAACACAGTTGTTTGAAATTAAGGTGGGAGTCTTACCTTGTATATAATTTTGCTAGAACTGCCATAGCAAAGTAATACAAACTGAGTAGCTTACACAACATAAATTTGTTGTCTCATAGTTCTGGAGGCTAAACATTCAAGACCAGGGTTTGTTCCTTCTGTGAAGAACTTTTTCCATGCCTCTCCTAGCTTCTGGTGATATGCTGGCAATCTTTGGTGTTCCTTGGCTTCTGCTGTATCACCACAATCTCTGCTTTCGTCGTCTGAGACGTTCTCCCTGTGTGCCTGTCTGTGTCTAAATTTCCCCTATTTATAACAAATCAGTGATACTGCATTGGAGTCTCACGCTACTTCAGTATGACCTCAACTAATTATATCTGCAATTCCAGTGATGCTCTTTCTAAATAAGGTCACATTCTGAGCTAACAGGATTAGAACTTCAGTATCTAAATTTTGGGAGAACACCATTTGATCCCTAGCACACTGTAAAGAAACCATTATGGGCTAGTTGTTCTTCCATGAAACAGAAAAAAAAAAGGGTTTTGGAAAGCCTGTTGAACACTTGCTATGACCAATAGTACCCTGGACCAGGGCATATAAATTCTCCACATAAACATTCTAATGTGAATAGTAGATACCCAACTATCTTGGAAGTGGTTATCTCATACAACTTTGACTCTCTTTACCATGAACTGTTCGAAGTATAATTTACCTGCTTATTTTAAAATTTAAACTATTGTTAAGCATTTAAGGTACTGTTCAAATTCTTTACATGTTTATTTTAATTTTTGATAGCCTCATAAATTATTATTAGCGTCATCATTTTTAGATAAGTAACTAAAGCTTTGGATCAAGTTACTCGACCAAGGTTTCTACGTTTAGTCAAGTCAGAATGGTGAAGCCAGAAATAAAATCTAAGGCTTCGTGTCTCAGAATGAACATTCCAAACTACTATATTTTACGTGGCCAACATGAGGGAAGGTGATAGCTAAGAATTTTAGTGTCAGTTTGTCTGGGATTTTCAATTTTCTTTTGTTTAAATTATGAAACTGGAAATTTCATATGCAAATAAGTGTTAATAATTAAATGTTAGGCTATCCTGGGACTGAATGACATCTTGTGCTGTCAACTCTGGTTTCTAATACTTAAGTCTGAGTTTCACCTGTAGCCCATCTCTGCTCATTTTCTTTAAACTTTCACAAGAGCTGGTAAACAATAGAGCTACTTTGAAACAGATTTAGCTTAAAAAAAAATCCTCATCCATCCTGAATTTTTCTATGCTTTCTTATTTTTTAGAACAAAATTTTGTGATGAATATAGAGAGGCTATTCCTATAAAACCACTTATACCTAACTATGTAAGATGTGATAACTATCTGTATATGCAGACCAAATAAGCATGGGAGACTGAAGAGAAGCTGTGTAAGATTGAGTTAGAATTAGGATGTTTGATCTTTGGCACTGCCTAAGAAAAAGAAAACATTGAAAAATTCATCTTTCCTATTCATTCACTGGGAAATAAATAGACCGCAAAGAGGAATACATTGTAAAGCAGAGGAAGTTGGAGGACTGAAAGATTAGCAAAGCTCCAGCAATAAAACATTTTAACCTAAATTGTTTTTCTTTTCCCAGATTACTTACTAATGGATGTAATTCCTTACACTTAGAGAAAAATTGCCTTATTGGACCAGATAAACTTGCCAGGTAAATCTTGTTATCTTAAGGGATGATTAGAAGCCTATGGTCAGAGTGGGTGTGTTTTTGCTGCTCTTTTACCATTTATAATGTAGTTTAAAAGCTTTGATTACCTTTTAAGCCAGTATCTTCCTCTTCTATCTGTCATAATTGTGCTTCAGAGGCTTGAAATTCAAATTGGCCTATATATAAAGTCATAAATGGAAAATTTATGGACATAAAATAAAACAAGAAGTTTTGGATTCTTAGTATAATGGAGAAATGGGGAGATGAGGGTCATGATATATCAGCCTACCTCACATAGATGAGTTTCTTTAATTCCTTCAAGAATTAAAGAAATTCAATTCCATTGAGGTGGGTATGCTTACATTTATCACATTCATGAGAACACTGGCATTCAGCGCATTAAGTTGTCCAAATTCTCATACGTAGAAAACAGAAGAGCAGAAGAGCTGGTGTGTGTGTGTGTGTGTGTGTGTGTGTGTGTGTGTGTGTGTGCATATATATATACATACATACATATGTATACACACACACACATATATATGTGTATATAATACAATTATAACATATATGTTTTAGGCTAAAAGGATATTCTATAAAGGATATTATATACTATAAAGGGTATCTTGCTATCCTATAAAGATATCTATCTATCTCTATCTATCTATCTATCTATATCTATATCATTATCTATATAGATAGATAGATAGATAGAGATAGATATCTTTATAGGATAGCTAGCTAGATAGATATCTATATATATATAGATATAGATAGATAGATAGATAGATAATTTAGAGAGCAATCTATCTATATCTTAAACTCCTTATAGGATAGCACACTCCCTTTGACAGCAAATTAAATACCTTATCAGATACATTATAGTACAATATTTATAAAAAGTATGTTTTATAGTAATGTATGCAACCAATTCATATTAGTACATTCACTTCCTTCCCTCCCTCTCTTCTTTCCCTCGTCCTTCCTTCCCTTTCTTCTCTTTTTTGTTCCAACGTATTTATTGTGTACCATATGAACTGGTGTTTCAGATTAATGGGTCTATAATTCTCAGGGGATGAAGACTGATTCAGGGGGTCCCAGGCTTCAGAGGGCAGAGATTTGGGTCTATATAGTGGGTGTGCTTAGGAAATCTTATCCTCATAGTAAGGCAGGAAAAGAGAGTATAGACCTGGTGGAAAGAAAGGAAAGTTCAAAGAATGGTGCTCTGCTAGCCATCTCTAAATAGAGCAACAGAGTTGGTCCTCCATTCATATGGAAATTTCATTACCCTAATTTTAGCCAATAGAACAAACTTAAGGCCTAAATATGAAGTAACACTGATATTTCAATCTATGCTTCTTGATCAGATAGTTCTGGCTTTAGAAATCAGACTGAGGATGACAGAGATTGAATATGGAGATGTGGCTGCTGGGCAGTCCTTTGCCTGACATCTCTGGAGTCAGATTTAACACATTTCTGACATACCACCTATGTGCCTATGAATGCTAATTAGAAATTACTTTCCATAGATTTCTTATATATTTGTGATGCATTTTCAGTTAATTATGATTCTTTACTTTTGTTCCTTATTTCTTTACCGATAAACCAAATATAAATTAAGGTTTATCAATTTTTTCCCAGCCCAGGGGTAGGCTCTGGAGTTAAAGGAAGGAAAAGTACAGGAACATTCTCTTTCAAAATGTAGCTGGAGTGCGCTTGCCATACTTTTACATTCTCTATTCAGCTTTTGCCAACAAGTCTACCTATGGGTATTATCAGAGTACGAACACTATTGTTTTAATGGAAGTCATCATTTTAATAGGTTTTCATCTTTTAGAATTTGAGCATGGGATTGTTTCATTGGTATATAAATTACATAATGGCGGTACATGTGATTAAAAAAAACCGAAAGGGTCTACCATTCAAATTTAAGTATTAGACCCAAAAGTATTTTATGGAAAGGTCCCAAGACACTGCTTAAAAAACCTTGAGAGGAGTCTGAGATGAGTTGATTGCCAGCTTGAGACAAAGCAGTCCTGAACCTTGTCAAGATTCAAACCTGTCCAGCTACCTTTCAGCTCTATGCCTTCAGAATTTGATTTTGCATTCAGTACAATCTCTTGGCATTTGAAGCTCTGTCAAACTACACAGCTCTGTTTTAGACACATTTTGAAAGGCCGCACAGACTCTCTGTTTGCACATACAATATATCGTTTAAATAATATAACCTTGAAACAGCACTGAGCTATTTTTTCATAAAAGGAAAACTAGAAACCAGTGAAGCTTACATATTTGCTGTCTTCACAGGAAAAAGAAATGTACTCCTTGTTTTGTTTTCATACTATAACAGTTCTACCATATTGAGACTGTAAACACACACACACACACACACACACACACACACACACGCGCTCTCTCTCTCTCTCTCTCCTCTCTCTCTCTCTCTCTCCCTCCCTCTCTCTCCCTCTCTCTCCCTCCCTCTCTGCAAATAATTCAGAGCCAAGATACGGGCTTGCTTCATTTCTCCCTAAACCTAAGAACTTTTTCAACCATAAAGTAAATGTTTTCTCAAAAAATTGAAATTCTGGGACACACATTATACCTATTCTTTGTAGTCAAGAATTCCAATAAATATTGTTGGTAGTGTGGTAGTGCATATAAACTCAAAGACTGGTAACACAGAGCCTACTACAAAGTTTAAAAGGCAGATGTAAGACAATAAGGGGGAAATGATTCTTTTGTAATTTTATTTGTGTTATACCATGATTCTATTTACATTTGTACTTCATTCGTAAATCCTTTCCAGGCTAGCATATTATCTTACGTATTAAATTAAGCTTCTTACAGATACATTATAACGCAATATTTATAAAAAGTGTTTTTTAGTGATTGAGTCAACCAATTTATATAAGTACATTTTCTTCCTTCCACCTTCCTTCTTTCTACTTTTTTATCTCTTTCCTCCTTCATTACTCCCTTTGTCCTTCTGAGATTTCTTCCCCTTCATTCTTTCTTTCCATCCAACACATTGTGTGCCACAATAAACCAGGTCCTGTTTCAGCTCCATAGGATGTGGCTCCATTAATCTATAGTGCTTGTAGGATGATTGTTGACTCATCCCAGGGGTCCAGGTTTTCAGAGATCAAAGACTAGGGACTATGTAAGCTTTTAAAAGGTTAGAAATCTCATTTTTGTTCTCTTCCCATTTCCATGATAGATTCCCTTCTAGGGAGGTAAATGTCTCTTAGCTTTTTCTGTTCTCTGGACTTATTAATGCATATACAGACCTGAATTCTATAGATACTACTTGGAATTCTGAATCTAAAGCTTTTGTGCTTGCATTAAAAATTGAATCAAAGGAAGAACATTATAAAGGACGGGATTATGGGACTGGAGGGGTTTGGTTGTGCTTAAATTTTGCACATTTCATTTTAGCTCTGGTGATGTCACATTTCTAGCTAACATCCAACAGAGACGAGCACTTTACCAGGCTCAGCAGTAATTTATACTGTCAGCTCATAAATAATACTACAGGCATTGCTTAATAATAAATAGCATGTTATCCAGAATTTTAAAAAAAGGTCAACACAGAAGAAGGGACAAAAAGAAATAGTATCCTTGAAAAGCGATACTTTTCATGGTCCTCACCACAATCTTATGAGGGTATTCATGAGAGATAAGTAAATTGTTTGAGTTCATTTAGTTCATAGGTAGTCACACTGGTATTCATAACCTTAATATTTTAGAGATCTGGCTCCAAGTCTGTACTCACTTCACTATACTGTGTGCCTCTCACATTGATAAAATCCTCCCATTTGTTCTATGTTGAGACAAGCGTTTCTGTTACATATTCATTTATTCAGTCATTTGATATTTATTGAGTATCTATTATGTGTCAGGCATGGATTTATAAGAGGTGCAAAAGTGAATGAGGCAACATGATGTACTTGAATAAGTATTGGAATCAGGCAGATTTGGATTGAATTATTATTACTATTATGGAGACTCTAGCTAGTAGTGGCAATAAGTCATGCACCTAACAAAATGTAATATAACATCAAAAGTAAGACATTTTTAGTACCATATGAATATGACAGCAAATAAATGCTTAAAATTCATCAGAGGGAGGCCTTATAGTGTGTATGTGAGTGTATGTGCGAGGTTGTGTGTTTACAGTTAATTATTTTACAACTATATACATAAATCAGCCTGAGAAAGACATCCATGGCTTTTAAAGTCCACTTGAAATTATCAAGTTATGTGACTAGTTCTAAAATTTTGCTACATTTTAAATAAAACTGCTGAAACATTTAAGGACATAGAATAATCCTACTATAACATCATTTCTCTATTTAGCTTTACTTTCTAGAATGTATCTTAGTGGGATACAAATATCTCTAATTTATTTAACAGTCCATTGAACAGGTTTTATCCTGTCCTTTTAAAGATATTAACTCTAGAGCTTTATATTCTGTCTGTCAAATAACCAGATGAGAAAGTAGAAGAGAAATAAAATCATTTAGAAAAATTTTACTAGTTTACCCCATTTCTGCTTCTCTTGGCTTCCTCTGCTGTGTTTGCCGTTAACAAATCTAAGTGCAATATTGAGTGTGTCTTTCTATCTGAGGTTGCAAACTGGCAGCTGGAGGGCCCCAGATAGTTCACAGATAAATTTTGTTTGACAAATATAGCTTTGGCCTACACAGTATTTGTATTGTACTCTTAATGAGAACTGGGAGATTTCACTTCATATATGGATAACTGACTTCTTTTGAAAAAATAGAAAATTTCAAACATTGTGATTATTGGCTAGGTTGAAGTTACCCTCTCTGTAGTTCACCATGTTCCCCATCATTCTGTATTATACCTTAGATTGAGTCTAAAGTCAAGTACTATTTATCAGAACACTTATACTATTTTTTTTTATTATTGAGTGAGAAAGGAAATTAAATATTTCTTATAGTCCTGCCTCTATCTTATACAAGGACAATATTACATATTTATATTATCTGCCTTCTTTTAAAATTAAGTTTTCAGGATCCTATATCATTGGATAATTAACCCACTATAGTGAAAGGAATCAAGCAGATTTAGAGTCTGACAGATCTAGGTTCAAATTCAAATTTGCCATTTGCCAAAAACTGCCAGGCCTTTAAATTGTCTAAAAGAAAGAAGTAAAAAAAAAAAAAAAAATGTTTATGCTTAAAAAAGATTGAAAAGCATTTAAAATATTTATAAAAATTAATCTAAAAAATTAAATGTATTTCAGAAGGGTTTTTGTAAGGAGTGAAAGAGGCAATATTTGTATGATATTCTTATTGTAGAACAAACATTGAATATACATTTGCTACCTGCATGAAATAATGAGATAGTTTTCTTTGTAGAAACATGTTGTGTGGTTGTTTCTCAATATCATAAGGAAGTGTCAGTCCTCTCCCTCCTCAGGCCTTAGCAAGGAACTAGCAATCATTATCAGAGACTCATCAAAAAGCACAACTATAAATATATTGCTAGTTCTAAATTATCTGGGAACCATGGAGATGGCCTTTATGACATGCAATCTATTCATCTTTTATCTGTTTTCTGATTAAAGCAGATCATCTAAAAATCTAAACTATATCATTATTTATGTCCCCTCCTTTAAGTTTAATTAATAACTTGTATTTTGGCCTTATTTCTTCCATGCACACTGAAGAAAAATCCCTGTGCAACTATGGTGATCATTACTGTAATTGTGTTGTGAAGAATACTCTTTATTTCCTTACAGTTTTTTATGTATAAGGAACCATTGGATAAATTTTCTCTATTTCATTTTTAGAAATATATTCTTCTGTGGGATAATACCCTTTTTTTTTTTTTTTTTTTTTTTTTAGCATCATAAGTTTCGTGAACAGCATAATGAAACCCCCTATGCTTTGACCAAGAAAACCTAACTGTTCCCTTCTGCTTGACGAAATTTCAGTCAGGCTTCTTCCTGAATCTAGGCCCCCGACCTCCCTTTTCTTGGAGCATTTACTTTAGAAAACTTGCAACTGTAAATTCTTTCTCTGACGCTTTGAATATATGTAACTCTTTTCCCAGCTTCCAGTCAGTTTTGAACCCAGGAAATGTCTTTTTTCAAACACAGATAGCCTCACGGAGAAAAATGTTTAAAACAGGGAATAACTCACTGTGCTCCACGCACCCCATCTGATCACCCTGCCCCCTAATGTTCTCCAGTACATTTTCATGAGCTCATTGCGGCGCTTAAAAGCATTCCCATCGTTCATTTCAGCAGGATTCAGTTCAGACTTTCTTTCCTGTTAACAGTTACTTAGATCAATTCTTCCTTGCCTTTTCAACTTTGTCCAGTGCAATTTTTACGTTGTTGCCTCTTCGACTGATGCCTCATAACCCAGAGTCAAATCCATTCCTGTTCCCAAGAAGAATACTGTTTTGTATCTTTTTTCTCAATTATAGATCAATAATAAATTTTTAATGTGTTTTTTGAATTTCCTTATTTCAATTTTAATTTTATCATGTTTCATTGTATTTAATAGATAGCAAATTTAATATGTTTGGAAAGATGGAAGGAAGAAACATTAGTTTTTTTTGTTTTTGTTTTTGTTTTTCTCATTTCCAGTTGTCACAATGAGATGGTGATGGCGTTTGAGGTCATGCAGACATAGTAAGGAAGATTTTTAAGTACAACTTTACAAAATTTATGGATATGGTTTGTAATAGGTGGTAACACAGGACACTCAGAAAGAATCAACTTCCCAGACTTTCCTATAGAAGTAAGCAGTTGTAGATAATTCCTCTTGTGCAGAGGAGAGCTCCTTTGAATATGCATTCTTTCAGTGTTTTTTTTTTTTCTTTTTAATCTTCCTGACATTTCTCTTAACTCCTGACTATTCCATGACAATGGGCTTACGTGTGGTTAGTTTTTACGGAAAAATAATTTTTGCACAAAATCCCTTTATTTTCCTTACTGCAAAATTAAGTGATGTGAATTTCGATTCCTATGAAGTCTTCCTTAGCAGATCCAAGATTCAGCCAGTCTGAAGTTCATTCCTACGACTCCTTCTGGGAAAATGTCCAAGGGAATAATGTCTGGCAATAATTCAACACTTGACAAGTTTACATTTCCAGCAGGTATTAGACCGAGTCCAATACTGAGGAATCAATGGATATTTTAAGTATTAGCTTTATGAATATCTCTCTATCCAAGGATATTGAAACACTCTAGATCAGAATTAAACATGTGGAAGTACTCAAAAGAAGTGAGTTTCTTTGGCAGAGTATATGGAAGTTGTTCTGCTATTTCCTTTCTCCTTTTTTCCAGAGGAGAATTTCCATTCAATTATGAACACTTCCTTTTGAGATTGGATATGGCTTCACTATCCTTGTCATGATGGCACAGTATTGCCAGCACCGCTGAGTGAGCTGCGTTGGTATGTGAGATGTAACAGTCTGGCAGCCTAGGAACTAGGTATGGTGAACTGGGAATATATCCTATCACCATGCTTCACTTTCTTTGAAATTTTCCAACTGGTGGTGCTTGTAAATAACTCAATGACTGTAGTAAACTGGATTGGGAAAATGGAAAGGGAAGAAGCACTGGTTTAACAATTTATTGCTTAAAGTTTCCAAAGTTTTAATCATTTAATGAATCCAAAAGATCCCGCTATTGTGATAGTAAAGGAACAATTTTATTCATGTGTGGACAGTTTCCTTTAGATGAGCTTAGTTATTTATTTTCTATCTCAAGAATTCCCTTGACATTGCTTATAACCTAATATCATCTAGACAAAATAATAACATCAATTGACATTTTTTGAGGAGAGAATTTTACTTATCTGGTCATAATTGGTAACTGCCACAACTCACATCTCTTTGCTATACCACTGAATTTGGAAAATGAGAAAGACAACCAGTGTAATATAAACACTGAGGATAGGCTTTAAAATAATGTGACTAGTTATAACCAAGTTATTTTGTAAAGGTTTAGACATTGTTACTCTCTAATAACACTCTGCTAGATGTGGAGAGGTATAATGTAATAGATAATACATTTGAGGCACATTTATTTTGAGAAGGTTATTGAAAGACATTCAAGAATTATTAGGATTTCAAATATTAGTGCTTTATAAGAAACTTATTACCTTATATTAAAGTAATTTTAAAGTTTTGCTGAGTTCATTTTTTATTATAAGAACTGACCTATTTCTTTTAGTTGGATGCACTTGGTTTTATAAATCATATAAAAGAGAAAGAAGTTTTCAATTTATATAAATTCAGTTTACACAGACATGTATGCTGGAATCTTTTTTTCCCCACTAACCAGATGGTACATGTCACCTAACATTTCTATTCTTTAGTACTTTTATTACAAAATGGGGATGATAAATATTATTTGTATTTAGGTATTTTTAAGTCAAAAAACCAATGTATCTAATTGCAACACAAATCTTTCTCTTCCCGAGAGTTGAAATAGAACTAGGGCCAGTTAAGAATGGAGCCAAGATTCAAATAAAGTTATCAGATTTCTCAATCTCTTCTGTCATTCCCATTCAGAAGGTTTACTTCTTTAATGTGGTAAGAAGATGGTCATCAAAAGCTCCAGATTCATATCCCCTTAGTCTAATGATACTGGGAAGAGAGTCAGGCTTTCATAATTGCTATACAGCAGAAAGTTACACACAAAACTCTGATTGTCTCAGCATAGATCACATCAACATCCCTGGCAATTGTGATTGGCTGCGTTTGGGTGCTGTGCTTATACTTGTGATAAAAGAGATGAGTCTATTAGCAAAAGGAGAATAAAAGAGGGAGAAAAAAAAATGAAGGGTAGACTAAAACAATTATTATCACAGTAATCTAAGATAAAAGGACCATATGTCTTAACTTAGACCTGTATTCTATCATTTGTTCCAACATTTTCATATTTTAAAGAATTATTACTATTCACTTTAAAATAGAACAGGGTAAACTTGGCCAGCTTCCATTTAAACATAGTTTCTGCCATGGTTTCTTCTAGTACTGTGTGTAATGCATGCATTGTGAACTAAGAACTCACAAAATCTGAAAAACAAAAGAAACAACTGAAAACCAGCCTTGCTTTTTCTGAAGTTTTTCCAGATGTAGTGTAACAGATACCTCCTGTTCAGGACAGCATGGAGGCTATTTCATGGTGAAATGAATTTAGACACAAGTAGCTCGAGTTAGTTAGCTCCCAGCCTATGGTGGTGGTAGTTGAAGTATTTGATGCTGATGTTTTTGCTTGTCTGCCACTATACTAGCCACTTGCACTGTGGCCCCACTTGGCTTAAGAAACTGCAGTAGATTGCCGACTGTTGGGAGGTTCAACATGGGAAATGATAGGTTTAATACTCATGAAATATGTGTAGACAATAGGGACTAAGCTGTCCTGCAATAGAAAATAGTCTGAACGCTCTTGCTACAGCGATTTTCTCATGTGTTGTGTGCTGTAAATCAACGCGTATTTATTTTATTTTTGGTAACACTTTATTTTAAAATTTCGCAGTAACCCGTTCAGAACTAATGAACTAAATACAAATGGAAATGCATTTTGAGGAAATATTAAGGCATTGACTATTGCAGTATAACTATTGAATGACATAACCATTGAATGTGCAACTTGCACACCATATGTTTGATGTTTAGCATCTTCTGTGGAGATTGGTGAAGTTGCCAGCAACATGAAATCCAGAAGAAATAAGTATGCTAGTGAAGCATCAGTACCGAGTTCACAAGTTAAAGAAGACTGAGCCCAAAAAAGATTTTCTCTAAGTGTTTTCATATTATTATGGAAAACATGACTTTTCATTTTGATAGAAACTCTTCTAAATTATTGGCAATTTACAATCATAGGTTTCTTATACAAGTATGACAAGTTAAGTGATATATATTAATGTATCTTTGCATTAGAATAATTTAGCTGTTTTGCAAACAACTAAATACTACTAGTTTTCTATCAAGGTCATTCGATGCTTAAAACCAAACATCAGTTTACTAAATTCAAAGAATGATTCAATTTTTAATCTAACTAAAAGAAAAGATAGCAAATTTCATTCTGTTGAAGATAAAACATCTGTTATTTCAAATACTCTTGTCTGTTACAGTTATTTCCTTTAACAGTGATAGTAAAATTCTATTTTTTGTTTGAAGAAGTTATGGTAAAAATGTCCTTAACAAATTAAGAACCTATGGAGCAGAATGTACTTTGAATTGCTTGAGGTGTACACATAATTCATAATTGTCTCCAAATAAGCTGTGATATACTACCAATCAAAATAGAAGCTATAGCTGTCAAAATTTACAAATATTATAAAATGTACACAGACACAGTAATTTAACTTGACAATTTTTGAAACAGATGATGTCAAATACAAATAATATGTCTTTATGAAAGCATGTACTGTTTTTGCTGCCTGTATCATCAATTAGGTTTCACAAAATGTTTGCTACTTAGAAAAACTAAACAGAACCTAGAAGAACTTACCAGAACCTCAGCGTTCTACAATGATATTGGGCATTTTAAGAAGTCTTTTACAATTGGTTTGCATTTTGGTAAAAATTAGTTGGAGATCTTTAATTAAAGTATTCAATGAATCAGTCACTGTGCAATTGTTAAAAACAAATTGCAAACAAAAAGACATTGAAATTTTTCACTAAAACATCATGGCAGAAACTAAAAATTAATTTTTGATGATAACTGAAATCATGTATAAAGTTTACTTTTTGAAACTCTGTAATTGAACTTTGGCTATCTTAACCTGTGGAAAGTATCTTTGATGGATGACTCACTTATTTATAATCAGATACATTTATATTATGTGTCATTATGGAATAAAATTTAAAAAGCCTATGATTTTTCAGATCAAATTTTGTTAAACATAATTTATTTGATGAGTTTATCTTGTAAAATATATTTGTAAAACAGTTACTCTTAATAGAGGCAAATAATTTTAATTATGAATATTATAGGAATAAAATATTTACACATTTTAATATAAATGTAAAATTTAGAATAGTTTTCATTGAGCATATTGGCTCTTTGTGGACAGGTACTTCAGTACTTACAGAGAATAGAGTTGTGGCTGCTAATATCTTCCTTTAAGAGAAACTGCTGTAAAGACTATGGTTGTCTCTCAGCTCCAGTTGCCACACCTAAGAATCTGGTGTGGCATCATATTGAGGCATAGTCCCTCTAATATCAATTAGCTGATCTAGTGATGGATTGAACTCTGTTCCCAAAATATATATGAAGCCCTAAGCCTCATTGTGACTGTAGTTTGAGACAGGTTTAATGAGGTCATAAGGGTGGGGCCCTTATAAGAAGATAGCTTGTCCACGCTCTTCCTCCGCCATGTGAGAATACAGCAACATGGTGACCATTTATAAGCCAGCAAGAGTGTTCTCACCAAGAACTGAATCAGCAGACAACTTGATCTTAGATTTACTAGCCTCCAGAACTGTGAGAAGTGAATTTCTTTTCTTTAAGCCACCTGGTCTGTGGTATTCTGTTATAGCGGTCTGAACAGACTAAGATAATGGCCAATAGCTGAGCCTAGTGAATGCATTAGAGCCGAGTGCTTTCTACGCAATACGGGATTCCTATAGCGGGCATCTTTACTTGGAGACTCCTCAGCAGTCTGGCCCTGACTTCCTTAGAACTGTGCTCTTTCTGACTCTTCCTTCAGTTCCTCCTTTCACAGGTGTCAGAGCTGAATCATGATCTAGAGACTCTCCCTGTCTACCCCTGGTCTTCTTTTCATTCTCCATAAATTTCTTGCGCATATGAATACATGTTGGCATTTTCTTCTTGGAGAACCCTAACTGACAAAAAAGTCAACTGAAAGTAATAACAATTTCAATATTTTTAATCATAAGTCTCAAATTTGAAATATCAGGTAATTTTATGAAAACAAAAGAGTGCGTTCTTCTGAAAAATACAATATTAGAGACATAAAGCAAAGAACATTATTGAAGTATGTGTTTATGTACCAAGAATAATTGTTCTGTTTTGTTTTAATATATAATAAGATTAGTACATTTTATTTAAATATTTTTGTTTTTATACTCATTGAATTTTTAATTTATGGAAATAATTGTATTAAAATATTTTCTAAGTAGAAATCAATATAATATATTTTTTCAGTCAAAAATTAAATATTTCAAAAAGTATCTAATTTAAGTTATTTTAGCACTCTGTTTTAGGACTCAAAGTGTCCTGGTTTGGACAATAAATAATATAGTCATACTAACTGTAGGGTATTAATTATAATCACACTGACCATTTATGTGAAAAGACTATGGAAATTTTAAAGTGATATCAATCATGGTAAATTAGGTTATTCTGTGGCAACAAATAACTCATATTGCATTGGCTTTAAACAACTTGTTTTCTAATTCAGAATAATTCAGAATTATTTCTTCCTATTTTTTCTGCCTTAATTCCGTTTTTCTCTTACATTCTCCAAATATAAATCAAACATCTATTCTCTTCATTACCTGCACTCTGAGTTATAGAGGTACTGAATTAGCAATCTATAAGGAATTTCCCACAATAAATCTTCTAAAATAAAATCATAAAAAGCTTCTAAGGTACTATTTGACTTCTTAAGTGTCAAATTATATTAGGGAGAATTAATGATATATTTATTTAAAATATTTATTGACAAGCTACTATATGCCAGATGTTATTCTGGTGCTAGGATAGAGAAGAAGAAAAACAAAGAAAGAAACAAAAAAAAAATATTTCCTCATGATGCTTGCATTCTAGTAGAGACAGGTCTGTTACAGAGAAATAAACAGTAAAACTTATTTTTTTAAACCCAATAATTGCTGTATGTCAAGGAAAGCTTCACTTAAATGTGACATTTGAGCACAAACTTTACAGAGATAAAACACCAAACCATATAGGTCTTTGGATGAACATTCAAAACAGAGTTAGCAACTATATTTAGAATATTGAACAAACAGGGTTGCTGATGGATGGGATTGTCACTAAATTCTCCATTTATTGACATAAGGATAGACTGTGGGAAGAGCGCATTTGAGAGTAAGTGAAGAGATTTGGACATCTAAGGACTGGTATTGGCAGTTGAATTTATGTGCTTGGATTTCGGGGATAAGGTTCTGGTTCAAAATGTAAACGTTGAAATCATTAGCATATAGATGTGATATCCTAAACAGTAAGAATAGAAAAGGAATAGAAGTATTTGCTGGGTGGGCCCAAGTTGACATCCAATATATATAGTGATTGGAGCAATTAGGAAATACCAACAAAGAAAATGGAGGAGAGAAGAGCATGGGGAAGAAGGAAAACAAAATAGAATGGTTTCAGGAAGCCAAGGGTATGTTTCAATGATGAATAATAATAAACTGTCAAACTCTACTTGATAGGTCAAGTAGAATGATGACTGGAAATTGGAATTAACCATTTCTAGCCATTGTTAACCTTCGTATATGTCATTTCAGTAGAATATTAGGGATAGTGGTTTTATATGCAAGGATTCAAGATAAAATGGTGGAGAAAAATGAAAAATTGACTATATATAGGCATTGGAAGGAGGATAGAAAGGAGTCAGCTGCAGGGGGAGAGTGAGTGAAGAGTATTTTTGTTTTTAAATAAAAGAAAAGGACATTTGCTTCTAGTACTGATTCGTTGGAGAGGGAGAAATTGAAAGAGACAGTGAGTCAGGGACAGAGCCTGAAGTAGGAATCTGTGCTTTTAAAATGATAAAAACCTATAGCATCTCATAGAAATAGATGTTTCTATTTCTCAAACATGCTGAAATTTCATCAAAAGGATACTTTTCTTGCTTGACATTTCCTGTTGTAGCCAGAGAGGACAACTGATCAGATCCTCATAAAAAAAAAAAAAAAAAATTCTGAGCACAAATGAAGATAAGTATCCCTTCCTTATTTTTTTCCTTCCTTACTCTTCAGTCTTTTAATAGATCAAAGGGCTAATATTTATCCATCTTTATTTCCTTGCTCTAAGTGGAAAACGAAATAATTAAGTTTAATATAAAGACCAGTAACATACAAGTGATTCATCTATATTTATCATTTTTGTATTCTTGATCTATCTTCATAACTTTAAATATTTTAGATCTTGCTTTTTTATGCATGTTCTTATGTCCAATATAATAGATTAGAAAGACTTAGATTTGCAACATCTGTTTACGCTCGTCTGCTCCTCTTCTACCTGTATTGTCTTTCGCAAGTCCGTCACAGTAAACCACATTTTCTTCAAATGTAAATAGGCACATTTTTTGATTCACTACCTTAATGTAAAGATTTATTAATTAATTAAAAGACACTTAAGGAATTTTTTTGTTCAGGCATATCTATACAGAATTAAATTTTAAAAGTGTTCTTATCATTAATGAAGTCACAATTACTAGAAAGATTATCTCTCACATTATCATCATCATTATTGTAAATAATAATAATAATAATAATAATAATAATAATAATAACAACATGTTTTTAAAACCTGAAGCCGAAACTCTAATATAATCATGCCTCTGAGTTATTCTTGGGTATTCAAAATGTCATGGGTTGAAGTTAGTAATAACATGTATGAAACCAAATGTAGGCTCTCTATAGGAAGTGATCACATTTTTTGTAGAGGTCATTGTGATTTTTCCCAACATTTATTCTGATGAATTGTGGTTTGTATTGAACTGAGCCCCAGTTCAAATTTACAAATTAATCATGGATAATTGCATCACAATGAGATACTGCCATGAGTTTCCTTATGCACAGGTACCAGTTGAAGATTAGTATAATCAGCTTAACTTCATTGTATCTGATGGGGAGAACGTTGTGGTGGTGCAAATGTCATGCCTGAAAATGCACAGTAATTTTACTATAATGACAGAAGGCTGCTGGAGAATAAGTTCTATATTTAGAATCGGGCTGGACAAAGAGAGATGCAGGGGAAAGAAGCGGGAGCCTGGAGGAAGCTATTCCTGAAACTAACTCTACGGGATTTTTCAGCAATATAGATAAACTAATATATTTCTTAAAGCATCTTGAATGTTCCATAACTTGCAACAGAGCATCTTAATTGATTTAGCTTTGCAATCAACAATGAAAGGAAAGCAGACTTCCCTTCCCTGGCATCACTCTCTTTGAATATAGCCTTTTTTATAGTTATGAATAAAACTGCAATCCCTATTTACTCCACGACCTAAGAATTTTCTCTGCAAGTATATTAGGCATGCATTTTTCGTTATGAGACTGAGCTCTCATACAAGTAAAGGAAACCAATTTCTATTAAGTTAATACAACTTTTTGGATGTTTTATCATAGAATTGACTATGTATGTTTATAGCATATAGTCAGCTACAGATTGGATGACAGAAAATTAGAAATTAAGGAATGTGACTTTAAAGCTTATATGTTGGCATCTGTTTAAGATAATTTACAAAAGATCACAAAAGAAACTTTAAGTATAAATATTTTTTCAGTTTCTAATATGTGTAGGGAACTATTCTAAGTAATCTCCAGGATTCAAAAGAAGAGTTTGTGGAGACGTCTTGTACCAGGGTACTTAAAATCTAGTCAGAGATATGAAATGCTTATGAAACACAGTGAAAAATCAAGAACAAATCTCATTAACTGTTAAATTATACCTTAATCTCTAATTCAGAGCAGAAAAATATCAGTAAAAGCTAAAGAAATCAGAGAAAGCTTCCCTGATTTTTATTGAGTTCAGGCCAAGGATTTTTTTCATATGAAAGCTTTAGATAGTATAAAAAGTGGTAACTTTCATGATTGTGGGCCCTCAGATTCTGTAACCAAGACTCCCACTCTTCAAATGAGTGTTTTGTAATAGTACTTAAAGTTGCATTTAGTTTTCGTCATTAATTATTCTCTGTGTATGTGTTTTATAGATTGTGGAGATAATCTAGCACATATTTATCGGACTGCCAGTGTGAAATAAAGTGATGAACCACCAATTGATATTTAATATTTTGTAAGAAAGGCATTTTATATGGGCAAATTACATGGCTTCTGGAAAGGCCTATCGCGGGAGTAAAAAACATTGAAAACTTGGAATAAAAAACCTTTGGTTTGTTTCCCAGGTCTCCAATTTAGAAATTTTGTGAATTGGTCTGGTTTTCCTCTGAGTTTCAATTTTCTCATATGTAAAATGAGGATATAATAATAACATCTATAGTGCCAAAATCGTGGTGGTAATTATGTTTTCATTAAAAAATATAGAATATTAAAGTACTTATAAGTTGCATATAACTATATGAATGTTAGTTATTATTGCCATTTGTCCTAGGAAGTTTCAAGATTTCTATTCTAATACCATAGGTGAAAACTTTCAAAACTATTTTCTAGTGAGAGAGAAATATACTAAAATTAAAAACTATAAGAAACGTGACCATTGAGGACTTTTGTCTAAACTTTGTAACCATCCAATACAAACAATACCTCAACCAAATCTGTAACGAGAAGTTGTTTTTTTTTTTTTTTTTTTTTTATACTATAAAGAAAATGAAGTTCTTGGTCTTCTAGTATATGGGAAAATCTCCACACAAAGCTGCTTCTAAAATATCAGCAAATGTTGAAAGTTCAACTGGTTGGAACTCTGAAGATTATTTGCAGGAAAACTTCACGGATAATAAAAGGAACCAAGTCTAACTCTGTATGGAGGAGCACAGTACAAGCTGTGACCTCTTTATTTCCAATTTTTATAGTCACTTTTGTTTAGTACTGTCAAACAAAGCAGCCCAATTCCTAGAAATATCAGAAAAGGTGACGTAAGAACAAAACGGAGTGAGCCCTTTATCAGATATCTCCTCAAATGAATAATTTGGTAAGTGTGCAATTGTGAAAACTGGGTTTAGAAGAAGGAACCAAAGTTATATTCTTTCTATAAAGCAATTTTTTTGTGTGAATGGAGGATTTGAAGCATTAATTAAACAACTAATCAAAGTTTTAAAATGCTCATAACATGAAGCAACCAAATTCAAGAATAGTATAACTCTTGAAAATTACACACTACGTGTCTCATCTATACTCTCTGCTTATTGTTGTTAAATCTAAGAACCACATAGTGCTCTGACAAAATAACAATGCATGATAAATGTAGTATTCTCTTATTTTCATGCAAACTATTCCCATATCTATATGTAGAAGTAAAACAGAAGGCAGAGTAGAGAGATAGTAGATTTTTTTTTTTTGACACATTGTGAACTATTGCTCTTTTTATAATAAAATATGTTTGGAAAGGGAAATTGATTTTCTTTGGAAAGGAGATATTTACTGTAATATTTCACTTAAACTGCAAAGAACAGTGAATGATGGACAATTCACTGAACTATTCCAGAGAATTTAAATGACTAGTTTACCTGTTGTGTTATTGTCTAATTCATTCTCCATTGATTTATTTCAGTCTATTTTGATAACATCATTTGTATGTGCAAACAGGATGTGCTTATCACAATGTTGACGGATCATGCGATTCTGGATAACATTGAAATATGTTAAAGTTAGTACACAAAGAAGGATTCCAGATGCATTTGCTTCTCAGTAGCAGCAAGGAAAGTGTGCGTATCCTTTTTCTATGTGAAGAAAAATGTCTCTTTGTCCTTTTTTTATCATGCCAAAGTGGCACAGAATCCATGTGTTATGTTGACTAAAATCTTTCAAGTGGAAAAATAGTTCCCTGAAGAAAGGTAGCATTATTAAGATAGAATTTATACCTGAAGTTAAACTTAATTTTTCTGAATATATAATGTTTCTTCCAGCTTCCTGATTAATCATTAGTGCTTATGATGTTTATTACAGGAATTGCATTTGAGTTTACAAGATTGGTGAACTCTTTCACAAACATGTTACAAGGACAGAAGGAGAAGACAGACTGTCATAGTTGTTCCTCCATTTCATTGACTACTTGAGAGATGAGGAAATGTGCATTCATTTTGTCAGTAAAGAAATTTCTAACCCTCTAATAGCACATCTGATACTCGTATTTAATATCCATGCTAGAATCATTCATTAAGTATCTATGTGTCTATCACTTTGCTAAAAGTTATGTAGCTGATGCAAAATAACAAGAGGTGGGGGATGGCAGGGAAAGAAAATGGCAGGGAAATCATCAAGCTGAAATTGTGTATCATAATATTTTAAAAGTTATTGATCTTTTTTTGCTTATGAAGCTTTAGTCGTGAGTGTTATCACCTCATATATCTGTAGTTCTCCCAAACGGCACAACTTAGCCGTGTACTGTTTATATTGTATGCCATGTTTTCACTTGAAGCATTGTCACCCCATGATGAAGATGCCTTCGAAATTGCATTTATACTTCTTCTCTAACCCCAGTCCTTTCACACAGTGTTGGCTCAAAGTGTGTATTCAGCAAGTGGTTGTTTGTTAGTTTAGACATGGCAGGTATCACCCCAACCTGCTACCACTGTAAAGACAAAAAGTAGCAAATAGGTCTATATCCATGGCAGTTTACAGAATATAAAGGTCTTCAGACATAGCTCTTTTTGATAGATGTCATTGGGATGCTTCAATCCAGAAGAAGCGTTTGGCCAAGTCTTATATTGATCCAGAAGAGTTGAGTTATGCAGGGATCAAAGAATAAATAGGACTGAAACATTTAGGACAAAAAGCTTCTCAGAATTCTTTGAATTTAGGCTGACAAGAAATAAAAACCAAACAAAAATTTAAAAAATGCCTTGTGCTAGTATAAGATTTGATGTAGAGTTTACCTGAGAATTTTTAAATAAGTGGAGCACAAAGCTGTATTCTGATTAGAAGTTGAGGGCTTAATGCCAAATGTGCATAGCATTTAAGATGAACACTAATAACATTGTCCCTGTCAGTGATGGAGCATTTAAATCAGGCCCACTCAGCCCCACCTGGAGCACTCTCTAGGCTTGTGCCATCTCTAGACAAGGGGAAGGAGGCTCTCTTTTCTGCATTTTAAGATATTAACAAGAGCAATTTATAATTTCCTGAATCTCATGCTCTTGACTTATTCAGCCCAGTATAAGAAATTATATAACTAAGCACTCTTTATTATTTTTATTTTGTTTTAAATGAAACATAAGGTATAACTTGTGAAATTCTTTGTTATTTTCTATTTAGTGCCAATAAATATATAAATGTTGAGTTGTTTTACTTGAATTCAGATAAGTTAAAATTCCCTAATTATTAAAATATAATCAGTCACTGGTGAAAGCTAACAGTTTTCAATTTGGAAGCTTGCAAATCTAATATAATATTGATAACAAAATTTAAAAATCGCTGTCAAAAATCTGAGTAAATGCACTAAAATTTTACTGGCAAAATCAATACATGAAATATACCTTTCTATGGACCTGCATAGTTGTAAAGTCTTCCCAAACATAAGCATGGACTGAGAGGTAAAAAAAATTAATAGCATCTAGAGAGATGGAGGAAACGATCACATCTCAAAAGAAAATTTTTTTCCAGATATTCAGAAGCATTGCGATATCATTAACTCATTAAATATTTCAGGCATGTATATTAACTATGAATGACATATGATATATAGTCTTCACATATAAGCTGTTATTTTTAACTTATATCAGGCAAATTTCAATAAAAAATAGACTTATTTAAATTCCTTTAAATTAATATCTTCACTTATTATTTAGGATTTTCTTATAAATCTTTTAAAATATTTTTTGAATTTTTCAATTACTGCAGCATACAATATTATGTTAGTTTCAGTCATACAAAATGGTAATTAGACATTTATATAGCTTACAAAGTGATCATCCCAATAAATCTAGTACCCACCTGACACCATATGTAATTATTACAATAGCATTCACTATAGTTTTCTTATGCTATACTTACATTCCCATGATTATTTTGTAACTACCAATTTGAACTTTTTAATCTCTTTTCCCCAATCCCTCTTCCATCTGGCAATCAACAAAATTTTCTCTGTATCTATGTTTGTTTCTTTTTCATTTATTTATTTTGTTCTTTAGATTCCACATGCTAGCAAAATCATATAAAATTTGTCTTTCTCTGACTTACTCCACTCAGCACAATGCTCTGTAGGTCCATCCATGTGTGTGTGTGTGTGTGTGTGTGTGTGTGTGTGTGTGTGTGTGTGTGTGTGTCCGTGTCCTTTTCTTTATCCATTCATCTATTGATGGCCACCCAGGTTCCCTCCATATCTCGGCTATTGTAAATAGTGCTGCAATGACCATATGGATTCACATGTTCCTTTGAAGTAGTGTTTTGGGTTTGTTCAGAAAAATACCCATAAGTTTAATTACTGGGTCCTTCTTTGTCTGTTTTAAAATTTATTTTGTCTGGTATACATATTGTTTCTCTAGTTTTTGTTTTGTTTTGTTTCCATTTTCATAAAATTTCCTGTTTTCATCCCTTTGCTTTCAGTCTGTGTGTGTCCTTTGATCTGAAGTGAGTCTCTTATAAGTAGCATATGTAGGAGTCTTGTTTTCTTATACATTTAGCTGCCTTGTCCTTTGATTGTAGCATCCTTGTACAGCTAAAGTAATTGTCAATAGCTATGTAGTTGTTGCCATTTTATTACTTGATTTTTTCTCTTTTTTCTTTTTCTTCTTAAAGAAGCCCCTCTAAAATTTCTCGTAATGCTGGTTTGGTGTTAAACTTCTTTAACTTTTTCTTATTTGAGAATCTCTTTATCTCCTGCTGGGTAGAGTAATTTTAGTTGTAAGTCCTTGTTTTTCATCACCCTGAATATTTTGTACCAATCTCTTCTAGCCTGCAAAGTTTCTGTTAAGGAATTGGCTAATAGTCTTACGGGAGCTCCCTTATAGGCAACTAACTGCTTTTCTCTTGCTGCTTTTAAGATTCTCTTTGTCTTTAACCTTTGACATTTTAATTATGATGTATCTTGGTATGGGTCTCTGGGTTCATCTTGTTTGGGACTCTGCATTTCCTGGGTTTGTATATCTATTTCCTTCATTAGGTTAAGGAAGTTTTCAGTATATTTCTTCAAATAAATTTTCAATTCCTTGCTCTCTCTCTTCTCCTTTGGTACTTCTATGAGAGAAAGTTGGTACACTTGATGTTGTCCCAGAGGCCCCTTAAAATATCCTCATTTCTTTTGAATTATTTTTTCTATTTGCCATTCTGATTTGATGTTTTCCGCTACCTTATTTTCTAAACAATTGTTCTGATCCTCTGCTTCATCTAATCTACTGTTGATTCTTTCTAATATATTTCTCATTTCAGTTATTATAGTTTTCATTTTTGACTGGTTCTTTTATATGTTTTCTATCTCCATTTTTATGTTTTGTCTCTTTGTTAAAATTCTCACTGAGTTCTTCTACTCTTCCCTAAGTTCATTGAGCATCCTTATACACAGTGTTTTGAACTTTGCATTTGTAAATTGCATGCCTCTATTTTCTTTAGTTCTTTTTCTGAAGTTTTATTCTCTTCTTTAATTTGGAAAAACTTTTTTGTCTTCTTATTTTGGCTGTCTCCTGTGTGTGTGTGTGTGTGTGTGTGTGTGTGTGTGTGTGTGTGTGTGTGTGTGTGTGTTTCTTTTCTACGTATTAAGTAGGGTTACTCTGTCTCCCAGTCTTAGTAGAGTAGCCTTATGTAGGTCCTCTGGGGCCTAGAGGCACAATCTCCCCTGGTCATATGACCTAGGTGCTCTGGGTGTATTCCTTGAATGGGTCATGTGTGCTCTCCTATTGTAGTTGAGCCTTGGTTCCTGTTAATATATCAATGGGAGAGATTGACCCTTGGGCTGATTGTTTGTGAGAATTAGGTGGTGAGGGACTCACCCTACAGGGCATGATTCACTTTAGCAGGGCTTTTGAGTCTGGCCAGTCTGCACTTTGGGTGTGTTGTCCTTGGATACAGTTCTGACAAGAGCTCTGGGTTGTCCAAAGCCTGCCCCCAAGAGTGCCAGCCCCAAAACCTCCTTGAGAGGCACCACCAAAAGCCAAGTTCAGCCACAGCCTGTGCCCTACCTATGGCCACCTGGCATAAGCAAGCTGCAGATGGCCGCTGCCCATACTGGGCTTGAAGGTGCCTGGGAGAGTCTAAGCCATGAACTGAGGCTGATTTCCACTAGTGCTGGGCTTGGGGCTTCTTAGCAAGATATATGAGGCATACCAAAGTCAAATTCTGTTTATTTGTGTTTTGTGAAACTTTGAGAGTTTTAGGAAAGTCTGCTTTTTGAGCCAAGACAGGATGTTTGTGTGGAAAAACCACAGGAAACTGATTTGGTGGGCCTGCAAGTTGGGTGGGACAGGGTCTCAGGGGATCACCAGGGCAGTACCACCAGTGTTAGGTTGATGGAAACTCAGACATGGCTGCCACTTGCACCTGCATGCAGGAGGGGGGAGTGCTCAACAAGGAAACAATGGATTCTGCCAACACTTCTGTCTGGGAGAGGGCTGCCCCTCCAGCCCTTTCTCTGAAGCCAGACAATTCAGTTCGTACATAAATGTCCCTGGCACCTTTCAAGCTGCTGCTCCAGCATTGGAGCTCAGAGGAAATGAGTCTGCCAGCAAGTAAATCTTTGAGCAGGCCCCTTAAGAGAAATGTTTGAGACTCCAGCTGTCCTCTGTCTTACTTAGCCAGAATTTCTGCTGGTTTTCACAGCCAGAAGTTGTGGGGACTTCTCTTCTTGGCACTGGAACACTGGGCTGGGAGCCCAGTGTGGGGCTAGGATTCCTCTCCCCTGGTGGAACCTCCACAGCTGAGACATCTCTCCTGATTCCTCACCACCACACACCGGTGTGGAACCAGCTCATTCTCTGTCTCCGCCCCTCCTACCTGTCTCAAAGAAGCCTCTTCTGTGTGCCCCCAGTTGTAGGACTTCTGTTCAACTAAACTTCAGGTGACTCCCAGTGATGGCTGCTCTGTGGTTATAATTTTGATGTGTTTGTAAGAAGAGGCAAACACAGCATTTATCTAACCTGACATTTGAACCTTCTGGTAGACATCTTAACCTGCTTATCAATCTTATGATTAATTCTAAGCTATAAAATAATAAAGGAAAAAAACTTGTAGTGCTAAGAAAAAATATATATACCATAAAAATTCTTCACTGAGCTACAACTACCTTATTCATATTTTGGAGAATTCAGCAATGGCAATTATTTATAAGTCAAAATTCACAGACCAGTTTATAAATATGGAACTTTCAGCTAGTTTACTCAAGATTAACATTCTTTAATTTAACAAATGTATTTTGAAGGCCTACTATAGATTGGATACTTAAGCAAGCAAAGAAAAGGCCAGTTTACTAACAGTGACTTAAAAATTGCCACTGCAGCACCCTCATTTCACTAACATGAAGTTTTCATGACACTGGGAATGTGCTTGTGATTTAAAAGAATGCTTCCCTGTATTTCTGGGGACCTGTGCTTGAATAACCTGCTTTTACTCTTGTGTGCCATACATTTTATACCTAAAAGAGATGATATGATCATTAGGTTGTTTTGGCATCATTCAATCTGAAGTATCTTTCAATAACTAGAGAAAATACATTCAAGTTGGTCATCTAAAACAATGGTCCCCAAATTTTTGTCACCAGAGACTGGTGCTCCTATGAGAATCTAATGCCTATCATCTGGGCTTTGGCAATGATGCTAGCCTTGAGGAGTGGCTGCAAATACAGATGAAGCTTCGCTCATATACCACTCACTGCTTGCTGTGTGGCCTGATTCCTAACAGGCCAAAAACCAGTACTGGTCTGCAGCCTTGGAGCTACGGACCCCTGATCTAAAATACAGCAAAATTCCCTCTCATTTATTCATGTATAGTAAGCATTGGCATCAGCTTATTTAATAGGGGGCCCTACTTTATCAGAGCATACTTCTCACTGGGAAATACAGATAATAGAAATTCCTGGCCGTGGAGATTGTCAAGATAGAGTGGCCTCAGTGACCCTTTTGAATGGGAATTATAGTGGGAAAACAAAACAGTTAAAGAGAAAAACAGATTAGTCCCTCTAAAAAGTCAGGTGTAGAGCTTTGAATATAATGGAGACAGAAGAGTAAATACAAGTGTCATAGAATTTAAGCAACTAGTTTTATGAGAACTGTCATAAGGTCATGTGACAATAGGACTTGAGGGATGGAAATAAAAAGAGAGAGAGGGACTATTATGAAAGTCTAATAAAAGGAAATGTAGAATTTGGTAAATACTGTGATTGCAATCTGAGAAGCAGTTGGAGGGACTGATCCTAAGCAATAAGCTAGTCTATGTTCTTTCATCCCTTGGTAATCATTATTTCATGGACTCTGGTTTAAGCCAATGAAGGAATCATATTCTTGGAGTGGGAGAGATTAATTTTGGAAGGGGCATGTTATTCTAATCAAATAATGAATGCAAAGAGACATTGACTTGGGAATTCTGAGAAAATTTTTCTCTTTCTTCAATGTTAGCCACAAGAAAAGCCACCCTCTATTCATTTGGACATGATTTGCCATGTGCAAGACCTGTCAATGTTACTGCTGTCTTTTACTGGCTTCTAAAAGAAGCTACCTAGGAAGGAGGGTAAAGCCATGGGAAGTGCCAGCAAAAGTCAGAGCTGTTGGACTGAGCCGTTTCTGAGGCTTGCTGTAACATGTACTCCCAGGGTTTCCTTATTATTTAAGAAATAGTGGTGGTGATTTTTTCCATTATTTTTAGCTGGAAACATCTTAACTGATATAAAGACTACATAAGAAAACCTTGCCTATTTTCCCTGAAGTTTCATGATAGTACTCAAAAGCTGAACAGACAAATGACTCAGCTAAGATTGTAATGTTTGCGAAAGTCCTAATTAAAAAAAAAAAAAATTAAACTGGAATAAAATTATTTTTTTCAGAGTAGTGCTCTGCCTTCAGAATGGTCATCAACCCACTCTTTACTTCCTCTTTGTTGCCTACAGCAGTATTTTTTCAAATTCTAACTTGCATTCAAACCAGCTGGGGTGAGACTTGAAATTCTGCATTTCCAACAAGCTCCAGCTGATGTTGATGCAGTTAGTCCATGGACCAACTTTAAGTATTAGAGACTATTTAGATTTTAGACTTAAAAATACTTCTACAGATAGAAAGATCAACAAAGATGGGTAATTATTGTACTCTGACCATGCATTGCATTATATTCAAAAAGGACCAATGAATATATCTACATAGAATTAAGTTCTAAACAGATTTCTATATTATACATTCATCACCGCCATATATATATATATATATATATATATATATATATATATATATATATATATATATTCATTTCACATATTTCTAATGTATTATGGGAAGGATAGTGTGCTGGAAGAGAAACTACTTGATTAAATTTTCTCTTACACTTAGTTCAGTTTTACTGAAATAAATTGACTGACTATGCAAAAATGGGAAAAACCATTGACATACAAAGTAGGCAAAATAAACAATCCCAAGATACTTACACAGATTTATATGAAGAAGAAATATGCATTATATGGTTACTCAAATAGCTTAGTCTATTTTTCTTGGATAACTTTAACTGGGCCCTCATCCAAATGCTTTCATTGCCCTGATTAGTTGTCAACATAGTCTATATTCTCTTTAATTATTTGTATAGTTCCTTTTTTTTACTTCTTAAGCAAAACAGTCCTTTCGATTTTATGCTAAAGTGAAAAAACTGTTAAAATAGTGAAGTATTCTAAAGATGTAAATTTTGCGATATGTTCTAAATGAATACACATTTTTAATCTATATTTAAAGGAAGTGGCATATAATGAATCCTAGAACATTATAGTAAGTCGTCACCTTAAGGAAAATGACAAATAACAAAACAAATTTTACCATGGGCTAATTGATATAAACAAGAATTAACTTCCTGTGGCATCACATCAATATTATAACAAAATGACATTGAATGAGATTATTCAAGGACCTGTGTATACTATAAACATATTTTGGAAAATGCAAGAGAGGAATGCTTTTTTTCTTCTCTCTCTCTCTCTCTCTTTCTCTCTCTCTCTCTCTCTTTATTGCTGCCTTTATATATTTGTACAAATGTATAATATGGAAATACATTATAAAAATTAATTTCAAAATACTTCATTGACTAATTTATATTAGTTGGGGTAATTAGTAGCTATAACCTCTTTTAAAAATATGTCTTAACATAGTGGAAACTTGTTCTCACTCATGTTGGCCAATGTTCCTTTGGCAGAAAGGTAGCATGATCTTTTGGTTTCTCCTTTCCCTAAGGCCTTGAGATTCTCTGTGTTCAGCTAGTGAATGACAAAAGTGACAGTAGGATATGCCAAGTTGTTAAAAGCCCTAGCCTCGAAACAATATATCACTTATGCTAAAATGTCACTATTAAGACCTAGTCACAGGCATTATTAGGGAGCTTGAAAATATAGTTCATAGGTGGGCAGCTGGTCTCCCAGAAACAACTAAAAAATATAGAAGGAGAAGCACAAATTTTGGTAGACAAATAGTCATCTCTGCTATAGTATTATTTATATGTTATGCATGTGCTGGGCCAAGTGAGTCACTAGAAAGTTGAGTGAGATATCTGTGTAAAAAGGTAAGGAGGAACGCAAATTTTACAAATGTAATACAGTGTGGTAAGCACAAGGATTTGAAAACACTAGAATATGATGAAAATTTTGTTTTTGGATAGTTAATTCTGGTGACATTTGAAGAGAAACTGAGTAGATTTAAGAGACAGAAGTCTCAGGAGAAAGTTAACAGTTGCTTATGTAAGTCTTGATAAGAGCTTAAAATTAGATATTGAGAATGTGAAGAGAAAAGATTTAAGAGACATTTCTTCAACAAAATTAGAAAGACAGTATATAAAAAAAAGAAGTAGAAGGCTTGATATGGAATGATTTAGTGCTGACCTTGAGTCTGGATGCTGACATTGACCGTTACAGGGAATTAAGAAAATGTAGTTTGACTGGGTGAATGTTAATCAGTTCATTTGGAAGAAGCTTTATAGTGAGTCTTGACATCGGGTACTATCAGTTCTCCAACTTTGCTCTTCTCTTTCTCTCTTGTTTTGGGTATTTTGTGTCTTTGCCTCTCCATACAAACTTTGGGATCAGTTTTTAAATATCCATAAAATAACTAGCTAGGATTTTGATTGGGGTTGCACCTAGCCTATAAACCATGTTGGGCACCTTGACGATATTGAGCCTTCTTATCCACATAGACTATGTCCCCATTCATTTAGTTCTTTGATCTCTTTCTTTTTCCTCATATAAATCTTGTACATATTTTGTTAGACTCATGCCTAAGTATTTCAGTTTGAGGGGTGCTAATTTAAATGATATCATGTTTTTAGTGTCAAATTCCATTTGTTCATTATTAGTATAAGGAAGACAACTGACTTTTGTGATTAACCTTGTATCCTACAATCTTGCTATAATCACTTATAGTATTTGACGTTTTTTAGATTCCTTTAGATTTTCTATGTAGATTATCATGTCATCTGTGAACAGTAACAATTTAAAATCTTTCTTCCAAATATGTGTACTTTTCATTTCCTTTTCTTGCCTTACCCAAGGACTTCCAGCACCATGTTGAAAAGAATTGATGAGGGGGGAAATCCTTGCCTCGTACCTGATCTTAGTGGGAAATTTCTCATGTATTATCTGTAGATATTTTTAGATATTATTTTCCAAGTTTAGAAAAATTTTCCTCTATTACTACTTAGAGTTTTTATCATGAATGAGCATTGGGAGAGCAATCACTTTTAATTAAAAAATGGCAAAGACGTCATTTGAAAATGCAAAAAGATTTTCTCTACACAAATGGAAACTTTCAAAGATTTAAAGGAAAGGTTGAGAAACACGGAACCAGTGGGAGATCAAGTCTTTTTCTTTCTTTTTTCTTTCAAAATTCCAACCCCCATCTCCAATATACAGTACTCCTGAAAAGAAAGGTTATTGATAAAGATCTATCAAAGACAAAAACAGAATTTAACTATGTGCTGAAAGAATGAAAGAGGTACTTTATGTGTGAAGAATAAAAAGGTTAAAAGTTCTAAATTTTCTATGGCATTTTCCTTCAGAATTTATTTCCTGTAGCAGATGCTGGACACTGGCTATCTAAGCATCCATTCCACTTTCATTTTGCTACAGATTCTGGAAAAAATAAAATTATCTTCACTAACGGCTAGGATTGAGTGCAAAATTGGTTTTATCAATTGCATTATATACATTGAAGTGACATTCAAAAATAGAAACAGGAGTTATGTTGTTGTTTTGCCTGTTTGTTATCTACTGGTCAGGAGTAGCGAATATGTATTTTACTTCCCATGGGGCTTCCTTGATGTAGGCAGAAGGTATCCTTGTATCTCTGTGTTTTAAAAGCTTACCAGGGTCAGACATTCTATAGAAGAACTTGAGAGGTAGACAAAACCTCAGTAATAAGCTGGCATTGTACTAAACACATAATTTTTCTTCAAGTACTAAGGGGAACTGGTTGCAGTTATACCAGGTGCTGAGGAAAGCATATTTGATTTGATATAGGGATCCTGTGCACTGTCCTTACTTTCTACCCCAGAGAAACATCTCCCTGTTTTGTGACACTACTTTCCTCATACATATTATTATACTTCTGTGTATAAGTGGATGGATGTAACAGACTAGACCCTGAGTTTATTGAGGGCATAAGTCAAGATTTTTCACATATTCATATTCATAGTGCTATATTAGACATGTCATAGGGCTCACAATAATTATTGAGTGAGTGAATAAGTAAATTAATGAATAATATGCACCAGAATTTTTGGATTAGAAGATATTTTAATTACTTGCAACTCAACCTTCAAGAATAAGTATTGTTTTTTGTTTGTCATTCCTAAATAAATAGAGTGTAGGACTGTAACTGCTTGAAGGGGACAAAAAGTATTTTAAATAGATAATACAGTCTCAATTATTTACCCAATCTGAAAAGCAGTAAGAAATGTAGAAATTTTCTTCACTTCTTGTCTATTAATTTGTTAAAGAGTTGCAACTGATTGTGGGTCACTATTAGAAAGGAGCTTCAGGCCTTGGAAATCTGTCATATCTATCCTGGTTAGTTTTTCTTTCTGGACTTGTACATTTTCACCTACCTGCAGAATTTTATTTACTTTTTTACTAAGTGTTTAATGCAGCACTTATTTCTGTAGTCTAAATTCACTTACGTTTACATTTCCTATTTTCAAAGGTGATTTAAATTCAAAACCGAAATTTGAATAGGTCAGAGGGTTACAATTTCATGTGACTCATCACCATCTTCTTCTTTATGACATACTTCTCTTTTACAGCCCTATGAACCTGAACTTGTACAGGCTATAGCATAAAATATAAATTAATATTAAGTGTTTGATCTCTGCATGTGGCTCAAGAAACTGAAGCCGTTAAACTACATATCTGTGTAGAGACCTGAAAGCATAACATCTTCAAAGGAATATATATATATATATTTCCTTATATATAAATGATGGGATTATTCTCATGGAATATGGAATACATTTAAAGAAGAAATATACATATATATGCATCTTCTCTAAAAGTATTTCATATTCCATGAGAGTTATCCCATCATTTTCCAAATTGGAAAATAACTTAGAGCTTAATGATTGCTATTCTAACAAGCAATGCCACTATATCTCATATCCAATTTAGGGACATTTTTCTTAGAGTGTGAAAGGGAAACTGGGATCTCTGAGTTATACTTTGTTATTTTTTTTTCTCTAAGTATAACCTATTTTCTGCTAGTTCAAACCAGCCTGGACATGAAGAAGGCCATGTTATTAATGATAAGAGACTGCCCACATTTACATTTGTAATTTCAAATGAATAGAAATCCAGAAACTCTAATTTTTTCCTAAGCAACTTCAGGGAGATTGTCATATTTTTCTCCAACACTCTGTCCTCTTATACATTTGTATATGTTATTTAAAGTAACTGTTCTGAATGAGAAGTTTAGTATTATTCTCTTCTTCATGTTTACGTCTTGTAAAAAGTATATTTTAGTAAAACAGAAAAAGAGAAAAAAATTTTTTTATCTCCTCTATGCACCAGTTTTTTTTAAGTAGATTCCTGGGAATGGATAAGGCCTTAGGCCAGAAGTTATTTATAACAACGTCTCTGCTGATCATTAATCTCTGAATAAAGCATGCAGATCACGAGTCTGTTTTTTTTCCCTCTTTTGTTGAAAACATCAACATCTCTCCTGCAGATGGATGCCAGGGAGCCTACTTCAAGGGCATCCAAACTTGGGGTAAGTTTTCTGTAGGTTATCTATCTGACACAAAGCTTGGTTGCCTCCATTTCACTTGAGAAATCATTTACGTTATAAATTACTCATGTAAAAAGTTACCCTTGATTCTTGTTCACATAACTGCAATCTGTTTCTAATTTATTGGAAAATGAACAAAAATATTTTGTTATCCTTAGTGTTGTTTTTACTTATATAATGATTGTGTAGCTATGTGACTTTTTCAGTCTTTATAAATCTAGGTCAATGGGAGATTTTTTACCCTTTCAAGAGAGCTAAAAAATTACTCCTTATTGTTTCTTCAAGAAATTCCGCTAGGTTTAAGTAGGAATAATGGATATCAACAGAATAGGGGCTGTACAACTTTAACTCAATAAGTAAAACATACATGAAAAGAGTGAGATTAAAAACTCTGGGGCTTAGTGGAGATATAGCAAAGATATTACACTGTCTACATGGAAAAGACCTCCTGCTTCCCAAATGAAATTCTTTCATCAGTGTAGTGCTTTTTAATAATCAGACAATTTGGTAGCTAAAATATTCCTGTCTTCTCTAAAAAAAAGGGTAACTTGTTTCTAAGAATAAAGTTCAAATTTAAGTGACTTAACAATGGCAAGAATGTTGAACATATTTTTTTTCTTGAGTTAAAATTTTATTGATTTTCACATTTTAACTCAGATGTCAATGATATTTAAAAGTACCTTTTCCACACATGGGAATGCTCTAATTCATCTGCATTTTATTTCCCTACATTCTGAGATTCTGAGTGCATGTTATTGGAAATAAAGCGTGAAGCTTTAGAGCTAAATGAAATCACAGTGATCATTTCACTCGATCTCATCATTTTACAACTCAAAGGTGCTGAGATAGAGTGTGTTGTATCTCTCAAGTTACACAGTGAGGTTTGTAGTAGGGTCTAGATTTGAACTCATATCTATGACATTCCCATAGCCTGTACTCTTCCTTGTGCTCTTTTCTACCCAAATTGATGCAAATATGTCAGTTTATACACATTAACACAGTTTTATTAGAATTGACTCAAAGCTACTTCATGGGCATTTTACCTTATAATTTTTGGTTATGAGCACAGTTGAATAGTTTAGGAAATGGGCACTGTCGGAACCCATGTTTCATTGTCAGAACTGTACATTTCGAGGGAATAAATATGCACATAAAGTAATTGCATTATTTTTATATGAGTGGAAAGTGTCAGAATGAGGAAACATTAGAAAAGGGAGGAGAAGTGTGATTTGTAGCATAGAAAAATGTTTAATGCTCAAAAGTTTTGCGAACTAAATTTGTATGCAGAATTATAATCTTACATATAAGATTTATGAGCAATTAATTTAAGTTATTAGTTCACACCTTCCTCAGGAGTTTTCAAGGTATAATTTGTAACAGAGGATGAGGAGAGACCAAAGAGAAAGGCAGGTCACTATAGATTGGCAGGTTGCAGTTTTAGTAACCAAGGGAACTTACATATGAGGCTTTTCTTAGGAGGCTGAAACAATAGTAGATTGTGTCACCTGCCCCCAAATCTTAGAACTTATATAGAGGCTATAGCTAGGTTCATTTATGTACATACGCCATCTTAACTGGGTTAATCATGTTCCCAGTCCAGGTAGCCTTATCACCACATTATTATCTTAAAGATGTATTTTTTGGACCACTTCTGAGAGTGGGTAAGGTGAGTGGAACACACATTCCAAAGACAGGTGAAGAGCTGGGCAGCAGCCTCCAACTTCCTGGATCTAGCTCAAAAGATGAACAGAAAGTCGCATCTTCCTGATGACCTCCTCCAACATAAATCTGTTTTTATATTTTTCTCATCTTCCCATATTTTTGTATTTTCTTATAGGTAGTGCTTAGAATGGAGAAATTGAGTGAGAAATGGTGATCGAGTCAAAACAAACAAACAAACAAAAACCGCCTACTGCATGTTTATATAACATGTAGTTATTTGGAACAATGTGGTACTTATTGAAAGGTTACAAAACATATGAACCTTAAGTATTTCCTGCTTTAGGTTAATCTATTTATTATTTCTGCGTACAAAAACACAGTACTTAACTCATTCTTTGCCCAATGGCATTACTTTGATTTCTACCTTTTTTCCTTTTTCCACATTTTTGCTTTCATTCCTTTGCTGTAAAAGATGCTAATCAAATATATGGAGTATTTTAATGATTAGCAGAGAAAGCAATTTTCTGCCTAGAGATAATGTTGTCTAATAAATGTTCGTATGCAAAGAAAACAGTGTGTCCGCCTGTAGAATTTAGCCAGTGCTAGCAAACTAAGAGGCAAACATAATAGTCCCAACTCAACATGGTTGTCCAATATAATATTTCTGTGCTCAACTAATGATGGTAGTGAGGATGCTAGTAATTAAAATTTCAATGTGTGTTTGTTCTATCTGCTAAAGATTGAATATAGGCTAATGTCACTTAAAATTATAAATCTCTATTGGAATATTCAGTTGCTATGGTTCTGTTTGCAGCTCTGCATTGACAGCTATACATTGGATACACTCATATACATCAGCTGTACACTGATACTTGCCTTTTTAAAGATATATTTGCTGAAGATAATCTACTGGTAGGAAATGCTAAAAGAGGGCACTTTACACGCACCTATATACTTCAAGTCTTTATCATATCAAAATGTGTAATGAACATAAAATATATCAAGGACTTCTAAATTTTTAGACAACTGAATTTGTATATGAATAATTAATAATCTGACTTTGCCAATAGTCATTACCTTTCGAACATTTCAATATTTGTTGAGAACAATATGTGAAAATAACTTCTGAGAAATAAGTATAAATTTATTCATCTTGGAGGATTTATTTCCAATATACAAATGCAAAGGAACTAACATCAGGCTATAGCTATTAAGTTTTTAGAAATATTACCCACACAATAAGATTTCCTGACCTTGCAGGCTAATAAAATGCTTTCATGTATCAGAATCAGTAGAGCATGTGGGCGGATAAGTCACTGAGCTAATTAGTCATCTCTTGCTCAAGAGCTGTGTATGACTTCGTGGAGTGTGTTTAGCATTACAAGCAATCAACATTGTTCGGGCAGGGAAGCATCATTTCTGAGTCATTTTTATAACTCTGCTACCTTGACTTTCTAATAAAATCTCCCAAGTTTATGATGCTTACAGCTTGTAAAAAAGGAATGTAACAGGAAGGAAAATTAATGCCACACATAATCATATTATAACCACAGTACACTAAGTTTGAGAATCAGTATGTATTCCTAAATAATGGAAATGAGGATGCAAACTTGTCAGTTCATAAATACAAATGAATAACGGTAAATCATTTTTGTTAGAATTGACCCAACACTATTTCACTGGTATTTTTGCTTCTTTTCTACCCTCATAGTTTTGGGATGTAGGAACAATTGAATAGAAAAAAAATGGCAAACTTGATCTAAAGCTAGAAGCAGCTGAGGTTGTTTTTGACTGGTGTTTGGATGAGAATAGCAAAGAGAACTCTCCTTGCTCTCTTTGGAATTCTTCCAAGGAGCAGGAAACAAGCAATGATTACAGTAATTTTTTAACATTTTGTATAATTATATTTTAGTTTTTAATCTTTACTTATGCATTTTATAACCTGTTACACAAGCATTTCTACTTCAGACCCTCTGAGTTAGTAAACATGTTAACACAGGCCAAAGACTATGATGGTTATTCCTATTCTACAGGTGGAAAATGAGGTACAGAGTGGTCTGTTGCTGAAGATTGTATGTTTGAAAGTGGCAAAACTCAGTATACTTGATACATAAATACAGTGAAAAAGAGTTGGAAGATTCTATTGAAGAGGAGTGAAAAAACACAGTTCCTCATAATTAAGGTTTCCTGTTTTTCCTTCTCAATCCTTTCTGTACCTTTATCTTCAAATAAGGCAAATCACTCTGATTTAGGATCAAATCTCACAGATCCTAAAACTTATTTTCTTCACTCTACTTTTTCAGGCATTCTATTTATTCCTTCTCTTCAACTCCAACATCTGAAAACAAACAAACAAACAAACAAACAAACATTACTTACCAACTATTCCCTTTGTAAACATTTGCAATCTGGCTCTTGTCTCTCTCACACTACAATGAAATTGCTCTCTTGATAGTCACCAATGTTTATCCTTAATTTCAGTGTTTCTCAGTAATACCTCATTCCTTCTTGAACTCTCTGAATCATTTAGAACTCTTGAAAATTTTCTTACTTAAATTTTCTGCCTTCTCTGGAGTTAAATGGCTCCATAAGTCCCTGGATGAAAGAACGTTTCTCAGATTCTACTTTTGCCTCCTCTTATAGGCCTTTATATAGGCCTTGTTTAGAATTATTTCCATGGCTGTCTTTGCTAATTGTCATAAAATACATATTATGTATATGTAATAAAATAAATATCTTACTGCATTCTTCAAAATTTTTTTCCTCAGCTTCCATTTTTTATCTTGAGTAACTGAACCATATTTCCAAATACCTGTTAGACATCTTCATGTAAACTCAGTTTAACCAAAGGTAAACTTATTATCTTATTCTTCAAGATCATCTCAGTTATTATTTCACCATACACTCAATCTCTTAGATCAAAAACATAACAAAACAAAAAGCAAGCAAACAATAACCTAAAATCCTCACTTCAGTCTAAACCTTCATTATTTTATTTATATTTCCACCCTGTTTTTTCTATCTGTGTTTTCTGTTCCATTTTCATTGTCACTTGTCTATGTCAGTTCTAATAATACTTAAAGTACTACACTTCTCTGTTGGCTGAGTTTTTCAACTATAAGAGGGAATTTGGAATAGTATAATATCTTATCACTATTATGAGATTAAATGAGTTGATACACATAGAAAACTTAAACCAGAGCCTGGCCCAGAGCAATCACTTAATAAATGTAAGTTTTACTGGCACTGCTACTACTATTACTGTTACTCCTACTACCAGGACCACGTACATAATTGTGGAACCCACTGAAGAAATGCAAGTATGGGGCTCCATCTTCAACAAGCAGGGAAAAAAACAAAAAACAAAAACAAAAACAAAAAAAAACAAAAAAACAACTCTTAGATCAATTTTCATGATCTTTTCTGTTCCTAAACACATTTCCAAGGTCATTTTCAGTTCTATAGAGTGACCAAGCAATGTCAAAGAGAAATTATTCACCACATGCTGGCTAAAAATTGCAAGACAGGTTTTACTCAGACCATTGTACTAAGGGAGAGAGACTTCAGTACAAACTAGGCCCAACTCCACCAAAAAAAAGACAGGAGGCTTTTTAAATGCTGAGGTGTGCTGTAGGAAAGGTGTTGAAGGGCATTAAGGGGTCTTGGTCAAAGTGACTGGGCCATCTAGATTTATTAATTGGCATTTATCTGGAGGAGAAATAAACTTTTTATATCTTTAGGACAGGAGGAAATTTTGCAAATTGGAGAAGGCACCCATCAAAGTTGGACTCACCTTCCCACAGGAAATGAGAGACAAAAGAGTTATCTTCCTGAATGTTTGCATTTCAAGAGATGGCTCTCAAGTCATTGAGGAGGCATTTCTGGATGCTAGAAGACTTACATCCCAAAGGGACAGAGAATGCATTTATAATTATAAGCTTTCTAAAGTAGCTACTCTAAGAAAAGGAAGTTTTAGTGGTCTATGATCAGGTTCTGGCATGAACAAACAGTAAACTCTTTTGTCAGTATTCTCTAAAACAGAACCAAGTGGGATACATACATACATACACATACCAAATGCATATGCATACACAATTTATTATCAAGAATTGGTTCACATGATTATACAAGTTGAGAAGTCCCAAGATCTAAGAGAATCAATGAAGTAGTTCTATTCTGAACTTGAAGGCCTGAAAATCAGCAGAATTGATGGTATGAGTTTTGGTCTGACAGCCAGCCGTCTCAAGACAAGAAGAGCCAAACTTTCCATATGAGTTCAAAGTCAGGAAAAATATGGATATTTTAGCTCAAGGCAGTCAGGCAGGAGTAGTATCTGCTTATTCAATAGAGGGTGAGTCTTTTCGTACTATTTAGGTCTTTGATTTATTGAATGAGGGCCACCCACATTAAGGAGAGCAAAGCAATCTTCTTTACTCAGTCTTATTCAGAAAGTCTTGCTGATACACCCAGAATAATGCTTCACCAAATTTCTAGGTGCCCCATGTTCTGGCAAGTTAACACATAAAATTAACCATTATAGTAGCATTGATCTTTCTCAGGTATACACTTTAAGGCAGGGGCAGGGACAGAGGTGGGGGGTGGCACTGCGGTCATCATAGGAACATGGTCTTGGGCCGGTAGAAGCTATGCTAGAATCTAGTTGATTCTCTTAGCATAATGGGTTGGATGGTGTCATTTGTTCTGAGAGTTTTATAGTTCTCAGCAGTCAAGTGGCATTATTATTACATAATTTCTCTTATGAGAATTTCATGAAATTTTATTGTTAAATGTTTTGAGACACCTTAGAATTCTAAGAAAATTTTAAATGGCAATTGTTATGATAAAAATAATAAGATAAAAATAATTATATTGATTTATGTACCCACTGTAGAACTGAGTTTTAGAATTTAATTTTCATGTTTTGAAAAGATACAGATTCAGCTCATATTGTTTATCATATTGAAAGTGTTGCCTTATAATGTCTTTATTCATATATTGCTATGTATATAATCTTAGGTACTTTGAAAATATGGAAGCATTGAACTCAGTAATATAGGCTTGTAATTTCAGAAAATGTTATTCTGGCAAAATAAATAGTGCTAGTTTTATATCATGCATAGTTTTCCCCTTACAGATCAATGTTTTTCAATATACTATTATTATATACCAGGATCTTGCTAGGGAATTATTTTATCTCTGTAATTAAATGAATAATGAATGTAATAAATATTTAGTAAGTACACACATAGTAGCAGTACTATAGAAAATAAGATTTTTTCCCCTTCATTTTACATGCAAACCCAACCATAGAGTCTTTCTTAATTTGAAAGCCCCTTTTCATGTGTGAATGCTTCTTCCTCTTCTAAATAAAACCTCAGACTTTAGGCAAAGTTCTTAACCTGCATATCTAGCATTTATTCTTTCCTTGTGGATTTCCTAAAGTACCTACTGTTGAGCCTTCTAAATGTTTTGCATGATAGGAAGAAATTAGCCCAGTACACCCTGCAAGGGAAGTCTTCCTCAGTATTTTGTTTTATGTCCTTTCTTCTAGATATCCAAACCTCTTTATATTTTAACCTATGTTCATAGGATCAATGTAATTTATAATACAGATTATATTCCTATTTACAAGGGGTAATTACTAGTGTCAAATAGAACAATTTCCAGTATTTTAGATATATTTTTTGTTTTTATTTTTTCAATCCTGCTTTATTTAATTATTCAACAATTACTTATTGATTTGCTTTATGTGCTATAAATATATATCGGGTGCCTACTGGATGCTGAGAATACATCAGTCATTAAAAGAGAGCATGGCCTCACTGACACAGAGCTTGTACTTTAGTAGGGGAAGACAAGTAGTAGTCAAATATAAATAAAACATTTGATGTGCAATACATTATGAAAAGGAAGCAGGGAATTGATAGATATTGGGGCTTATTTAGGTTATAATTTATAACGTGTGAACAGGGAAGGTTTCACTCCTAAGATGACATTTCAGAAAAGAACCATAGAAAGGAAGGAGTGATCTTGAAGAAGAGGATTCTAAGCACAGTTTATAGCAATTGTAAGTGTCCTCAGGAAGAAGTGAATTTAGTGTCTTGGAGGAATCTCAAAGAGGCCATGTGACTGGAACAAAGGAAGTCATTGAAGAATGGTAAGAAAGGAGCTGTTAGAGAAGAAATGGGGGACTAAGTCACACAGGGCTTTGCATACCGTTGTTAGGATATTGTCTTTCACTCTGCATGTAAAGCTATTTGTGTTTTGTGCAGACTAGTGACATATAGGAGCTACATTTTAGAAAAAGTCTCCTCACTGCTGTTGTTGAGAATAGATTAAAAAGAGGGTGACTCTGCAGCTGGATAAACAGATCAGACGATATTGAGATAATGTTGGCTTAGCTGAGGGTGCTAACAGCAGAGATGATAAGAAGTGACTTGATATTGGTTTTATTCTGAGGATAGAACTAACAAGGATGATGATATGTAGACATTTGAGAAATAGAAAGGTCAGGATGAATCTAAGATTTTTGGCCTGAAAGACTGAAAAAATATAGTTCCTGTTTTCTAAGACGAGTAGAGGATGCAATAACACAACATGAGGAGTTCTAGATTGGATGTGATACTACTGAAATTCTATTATTAACCTGAATGGAAATGTAGATTAGATAATTGATTACATGAGCCATAGAAATCCTGACTGCACATAAACGTTAGTAGTTGTCAACATATTAATGATGTTTCAAAGAAGGCTGAATGAATCATCAAAGGAGTAGTGCAGATTGAAAAAGAGAGGGTCCAAACTAACACCTGAGGCTCTCCCCATATTTACAGGTTGAAGATATATGTGGAACCTGGCACAGTGGACCGAAGATGGGAAATGAGGAGATTGTCTTGAGAGCCCAGTGAAGAAATTCTTTCAAGGTAATAAATGATTAATGATAATTTGCCATTGGATTTAACAATTTAAAGATCATTGGTGACTCTGACAAAAGCAACTTCAATGAAGGAATGGGGTGAAAGTCTAAACAGAATTGGTTCTAAAGAAAATAGGGAGAGAGTCATGAGATTCAGCAAGTATCAAAAACCCTGAGGTGTTGAAGTATATGTTATTGCTAATAATATCAGAGATGTAGGATTTAAGAGTTTATTAAAGATGGATAAATTATAGCATATCAATTAAATGAAACAACAGAATTTTCAATTCTGTTTATATCTGTAAAAGAGAGTCTTGTAGGAATCTCATTGTCATTTAGAAAGTTATTCAGATAACCAAATTTTATCATAACAAGAGTCAGCTGGAGAATGCAAAAGAAACAGTAACCATTGAGACATTAGTATATGGGGCAAAGAAGCAATAAGACTGTGTATCATTATTTCTGGAGTTTAAATCTGAAAATTAGGAAGGTTTCATCTACTTAACTGTATATGGTCATTTTCTAAAACCATGTATATCTATCATCTTGGTTTATATTGTCAGCAACACTAGTAATAAGCGGAATGTACTATACTCTTATACTGAGGCGAAAACTACTGCCTCCAAAATTAAGGGGCTTACTTAACCTCTCTAATAATTTTACTTCCACATGACATATTACTATTATAGCATAGAGCGAGGCCCTTAGCTTTCCACTTTAAAGAGAGATACATATTCTAGGAAGATGACTCAATAAAAAAAAAAAGAAAGAAAAAGAAAGAAAGAAAAAAAAAAAAAAGAGAAAGGATAACCAGTTACTTAAAACATATGCCAAGTGTTGGAGGAGGTCATCGAGAAGATGAGCCTGCAGGTTGACCCTTGTCGAGGTGGACGTGGGAAATTGGAGGCTCCTTACCCCCTGCCCTTGGACTGTGCAGTCTGCTGCCTATCCTGAACTAGAAGCTGCCTCAAGTACATAGCCTTGAGGTAGTGAGTGTTGTTGAGATGTTCTGGATGGCATACGTGACTGACTCCTCTATATAAGCTTTTAAGATACTGGTAGGTGGGTGCAGAGATCTACTTGTCTTGCAGCCACCCATAACAAACCTTGCATATAAGTTCCCTTAAACCTGCCACCTACCAATCTGCAGTGACCTGTGTCATCTTAGGTTTTTCCTTGCCTTCTGTGTACAAAAGCCAGTTTCAAGTTTTACCCGGGAAGCTCCTGAGGTTTTGAACCAAGAGCGAGGGGTCAGTTAAGAAATATAGTAAGAGATAAGTTAAGAAATATAGTAAAATATATTTATATATAAAGTAAAATATAATTAAGTATAATTTTACATGGAAAAATGACATCATAAATATAGAAATCAAGGGAAATTGGTACCAGATGGTTTCTAGAACCACAGATACAGCCAAACCATCTCAGAAAAGAACCTAAGATAAAATTAGTTTAAGAACTTTGACAGGGAGTTAATTATAGAGTAAACTCTGTGTTATCTGTAGTAGAAAGGGAATTTGCTGTCTCTCTTAAGCCTATTTTTTAATTAATAAGGAATTATCCCATATACTAAACAGGAGGATTACCAGTTTTCCAAAGAATTGAAAAGAGTAGAATATACTTAATGCTAAATTAGATCAAACACAATTTAATCATTTTAATGACTACAAATTTCACTAGAAATACTTTTCATAAATAAATGAGATTCAATGGTCGTAGAAAATAACACAACTACAGTCATATGCAGGAAGAAGTCAGAGTATTAATTAGATCACATTTTAGGTGAACTAATCAAACTAAAGTTCAAATCATAGAAACGTATAGATATGGAAAGTGTTAGTTCAATAAGAGGACTAGTCATGACTTAATTAGAATCATTCATTCATCTGTTGAAAGCATGTGTTGTATTAACTGAATTGTTATCTGTAGGAATTATATTAATAAAATGTATTATCTTCAGGAAATTCACAGTGTAGTTCAAGAGGCAGAGAAGTAAAGAGTAGGAGTATAGGCCTGCTGATATGGAAGCACAGAACAGAGCTATTTGATCTAGTCATTGGTAGGGAAAAAAAAAAAAAGAAAAATTCTGGAGAAATTCACAATGCTAAGTTTGAAATCTCGAGGTTTCTTGGCATTGTATCTATTGTGCATACAGGACTATAATGGGGAGACATATAAGTGCACGCAGTTGAGTAAAGAATTAAAATAACTTTTTGGGTGTTACCCGTTCAGACTACCTGAATATGTAAGAGAGGGCAATCCTTTCTGAAAATTTGTTGGCAATGACTGAAAAAGTATTAGGAACCAGGTTTCACTGAATTAGGAATGCCAAGAGTGATCCATTTTTTGACTTTAAGCAGTAAAGTGTTTATATGCAACTTTAATTTTTTATCAGGGACCTCTCGGGATTTCAATTCAGCTAAAAAATTCATAAGAATTCACTCACTGATTTTGTATGTCAATAAAGATATGTAGGCAGAAAGATTTAAGCATTTTTTAAATCTATAATCATGATATATATATAGATAGATAGATAGATAGATAGATAGATAGATAGTATATATATCATTCAGGGTCCATTCAGGAGAGAGAAGCTACAGAAGTTTTTGTTGTCGTTATTATTGTTTGTTTTTGATCAGGAGTATTTAACATAAAAATGTGATGTGAGTTATTGGAGGACTGGAAAGGCAGGTTATACTAAGGCCTCAGGGATAGTAGCTACCGGAAGGAAGGTGATTCCTTCCTGAGGCTGGGGCAATTAAAGTTGAACTTTTTAACACTTCAGAGATGGAATAGGGCATCTGCAGAGCTGAAACTTAGGAGTCTGCAACTCAGATGACTAAGGAGGAGTCACTCCATGAAAACACCTCTCAGAGGAGGCTTGAATGAGGTTGTTTCAAGTGTTGAGAAAAGTGCAAACTGAAATCAGCTGCTGTTGCTGCTGAAATGAAATGTCACATCAGGGTGACACATTGTTGCTGTAGTGGCTCTAAGAGTAGCAAGAAGAACAAACAGGTATAGGAAACAGGAAGAAGGAAAAAGTGTGTTTTTTCTGAATCCTAATAGTTGTTTTTCTAGTACCTTCTACTGGCAGAGATTTACAAAAGCCAGCAGAACAAAGAGGGAATGTAATTGGCAAATTCCAGCATCAGAATCACAAATGAGAGGTTTGTGTTGAGGACCATGAAAACCACTGGGACAAAAGAACTTATAACTCAGATACTCCAGAAGTTAGCATATTGGAACATACATTTTCATAGCCCTGTGTAATTTAAGTTGCATGACAAAAGTGGAATTTTATGAAATTTCTTTTGCTTCCATAGAACTGAAGTCGATTAGTCATTTATACTTTTTAGAAGTTTAGTTTGACAAAAGCTGTAGTATGTTGACAAATAGTATCTCGACTTGCTTCAAAACACAGAACATTCAGTGAGCGAATGGTTCTGTCTTGGTCCTTTTATTCTTCGCTGGTGTTTTATTAAACATTATATTTAAATTTATTTTTTGAAATCCAGTATGAAAATGTTGCCTGAATTTGTTTTATTAAAGGTTGTTATTTAATCTTGTTTCTTGGAATTCAATGTGAATATTTTGCCTAAATTAGGGAGAGCAGACAGAACATAACATACAAAATATGTATATTTCTTTCTTTTTTCTTGTTACTAAAGTAATGCTTTATTTAATTCTGAAATAGTCTAATTTCAGTCTTGTCATACTTATAGTATTTTCTCAAACATCTATCAACATGTAGCAGTGGGTAGAGGTGAAAATTTTGTCTTCTGATTATCCCTGTAAAAATCTGAAAAGAACATAAGATTAGAATAGCCATGAATTCATGTGTTGAGCTCTTACAAAAGCTATAGAAATTGCTCAACACAGAAATTCACTCAACAATGAAATAACATTTAGAGGAAATTATTTATTTTACTTTATTAATGTTTGTGTTAAATTGTTCATTCGGGCCTCATGCAAAATTGGCTTTTTCTTTCTTAAGGGGAAAAAGGTAAGCAGAAAGTTGGTCAAGCAAAACAATAAGAAATAAGATTTTGTAAAACAAGTAGATTTTAATTGCATCAATTGCTAAAGTGTTATTTTTCCCGCAAGTATTTTAAGTCAATTTTTTATACGCGTATTGCATAACACCAAAGTTACTTATCGTCCCCCATTTAGAATTTTGCTTCTAATCTTAACTTTTTGGATAAATTGGCAAGTCTATATATGTTACCTCACTCTCAAGATGATATACTTCATTTTTTTTTTTTGATTCAATAACCGTTAGCTACTGTAGGTTTTGTAAAGGTATTACAGAGTTGCAGAGTTCTGTGAGCTTTCTGATTTACTCTTTGTTAATATTTATGCATTGTGGGAAATTTAACATTAAATTTGAAGTTTATATCTTAAATTATAATATGTGTTTTCAATACAGAAAACTGAAGAAAATATTTATCTTAATTTCCAAAGGAGATGTCTTTGCATGCTCTTCTGAATAGTTATTTCTTTATCTTTTTCAAAAGGAGAAAAATGAAAATGATGACATTTTAATACAGTTAATTAAATTAATAAACATTAAGGCTATTTAAAAATGATGAAAATATTATCAAATGCTAAGTTTTGACCTCAATATAATCTCAATTTTTGAAAATCTCAACAAAATACTTAAAAAAATTATTGAAAGCAAAGTTAAGCATGGCATTCCAAAATGTTTAGGTATGTTTACATATATCGAATAATATGTTTTTACTTCTCCGGAATAGTTTATCTCAAGGTCTTAAGTAATAATGAGAGTAATATCAGTGCTAGTTCTTACTTATTAAGAGTCTATTGTGAACACTGCACTAAGCTTTGTTTAATGCTTTTTTGCTAATGCTAATGTTTTTTTTCAAGAAAGGTTTATTGATTAATTTTTGTCTATTAGGCAATAGGTGAGACAACTAATACCTCAAATATGAAAAAAAAATCTTTTACCTAAAAGATGACAATATTATGTGATAAGCATAGGGGCTAAAATATGTTTTTCAACTTTCTTATTCATTCTTTAAATGTATACTTTCATTTAACAAGTATCTATCTTGCCAGGCATTGTGCTAAATAATAGTAATTCAAAAGGGAGCAGATACGGGGCAAGTATTTCTGAAAGGAGCTTGCAGTATGGTGTAGGAGGCAAACATTAATGAGGTGAACACATAAGTAAATTTAAAACTGAACTGTCGTAAAAATTACATCGGGGCTATTTGCTACCATAAACGAATGAGAGCAGCATCTGCCCTAATCAAAGAGCTTAAGAAAAGGCGTCCTGAATCTAGAGGGTGAATTAGAGTGTGTTGGGGGACACAGGGGCCATAGCTTGGCAGAGAGAACAGCACATATGAAGGCCCCCTATCAGGGGGAAAGTGAATGTGTATTAGGAAGTGAAAGGAAACAGATGCGACCATTTTGGCAGGTAAAATTCATACCACGCAGAGTCTTCTAGTTTACATCAAGGATTTTGCTGTTATTCCTAAAAGTTGAGAGACTACTAATTGGCTCATCCAACTGGGTGTACTGGCGGTACAGTTAAAAGAATGTATTTTTCATTGAAAACAAATTCTCTGGCTTTAGTAAAAAATTTGAAGAAAAACCAAGATGAGGACAAGTGTGGCTCCGGGGGACCATGTAAGAAACTCGGCTCCCCAATATTCGTGTTAATCCACCGAGTTTATGGACCTCTTGGCTAATCCACGGAAAATAATAATCGCTGTCCTAGAGATTAGCAATCAAAACTTAAAATTTGTAAAGAGCTAGGTAAGACTAGTTAAGGGAGCTGAAGTGTATTTTATTATGGGATAAAGAAGTTGAATAAATCCATGAATTTTGAACTCTTTATACCCGGTGTGGGTTTTATCTGAGTCAAAAATTAACAATATGAGACTTGTGCCTTGAAGTATCTCTATATTTTATAATGATTTTTTTAACGCCCATGAGATTAAAAAGCACATTTCTGTAGCTAGACATCTCAGATCTTTTAGCATCAATGGTTTTACACTTGTTTTTTTGTAACTTAGATTTCTGCTGGGAAAGGGTGGCTGATTTCAGTATTCACTTTGAATCTATAATAATGACGATAGCAATAAAAACACAATTATAGCTAATATTTAGTTAGTACATATCGTAAAATAAGCACAATTCTAAGAAGTAGTATCTCAAAAAACAAAAATCTGAGGTAACACTTGTTATTATTATCCTAACTTAGAATATGAGGAAATTTTAAGCTTGGGAAAGTAATTCACTAAAAATTATATAGCTAATAAGAAGAAATTGCATGTAAGTCAGTGTCTATTTGACTTCAGAACTCATGTTCCAAATCAAACTTCTCCTTATTAGGAAGCAAATGGGAAGGGTTATTGTAAATAGTAAGTAAAATTATTCTTTACATTGCTACTTTTCAGCCAACTAGTTTACAGAGGTATTAAGTACAATAAACAGAGTTATTTGAGGCAGAGAATAAAAACAAACAGAATTTTAATAACTACTGGCAGAATCATAAGAGAATAGGTATTCTAGATGAACACAAAGATTGCTGTTTTCAACTTCCTGTTTCAAATTGCCAGAAAATATTTTAAACAACAGGAAAAATTTTTGGAAAAATTTCCTCTCCTTTTCTCATAAGAGACAAATAGGAATGCAATATCTCCCCCCACACACACTTTTCCCCATCTGGTTGCCTACCTAAAACTTTCTACAGAATATTTTATCTATAGGTAAATAAAATAATATTTTGTTTCTGTGTAAATAAATAAAACATTTCACCATCATTTAATTACGCTATTTTTTAAAGCCTTGCTGGCATATAGAAAGATGTAATAGAAATGAAGATAGGTTTGTTCAGACAGTACAATGATAATAGAATATTTTAATCTCTTTCTCTAGAGTGAATTCAAAGCACCACAATTTCTCCTCAGTATAATCAGAGTTGGAAGGAGCTTGTAATGGAAACTAAATACCATGTGTGGGGTTATGTGTGAGGAGACTGTGACATGCTTAGCTGTAAATATGAAGGACTAATTCAACATTCAATGTTTAAAATTTTTTTTAAATAGCTCATTGGATGTAGTCCGATTTTTGTAAGGTTTAACCTTTTTTTCCTTCTTATTTAATGATGTCCTCTGTTTATGGTTAGTACTAAAAGTTAGGTTTTATGAAAAGAATTAAAGAAAAAAATCTGAATGCATCTTTTTAACTTACCATAAATAAAAGTCTACTCAGATTAAAGAATAACAGTCCCACCCCTTCCCTCTGTAGTGATACGTTCTAACCACTGGAGATATCTAAGCCATGTTCAAAGTTTATTTTAAGTTATGACACTAATGTGCATGATAACTGCATAGCTTATTTAATGCTTGCAAAGAGAATACATTTTTGTCATTGGAAAATTATACATACAATACCTAGAGTTTTTTAACATTCTTATTTATCCCCCAAAGAAGTCTATGATATAAAGACATAAAGTCTCATTTTCCCTATTCATACATTCTTAAAGTACTCTGAAAAGAAAAATAACATGCTAAAATTGTTTTGTTCTGTATGTCTCTACCCAAGTGTAAGTTGAACCCAAGTCTGCATAATTTCCTCCATGGTTTGACAATTCACCCTATGCTTAGTGCAACCCAGTAAAAGCTTTTCTACATGATAAAGGCTTGATTTGGGGGAAGCAGTTGCAGAAGGCTGAGAAACCACAGTGAAATGAACAACACTAACCTTGGTTTGTTAATTGAGGTCATTGGTTAGCTTTAGAGAATACTGTATACACAATTAAGCAAGCATTTCAAACTGTTCTTCCTTGTTAACTGGTTTTGAGATATTCTGCTCGACAGAAAATTGATAGGCATGGTAAACACGCTCTAGTTGTCTAATTAGCTCAGGTAGTACAATTACTGGTGTTCAATATCTATCAACAAAGCAAAGGTGCTTTAAATGTCATATAAACACTAGAAATAAAGCACAAAGGGATTTCACATAACTAACTATCTGAATGAAAGTTGGCTTCTTGTTAATTCTGTCTTGTAATGTAGAAAACTCAACTTAGGGAAAGAAAGACAGAAAGGAAAAACCTTTGATTTTAAATGACCATTTCTGAGAGGTAGAAAGGCATTTAAGAATGTGTATATTGGCTTTATGAAACCTCACATTAACTTGGAATACTAAAATAGCTCTTCAAGTGAGTCACCACCAGAGATTCTTCCATTCTGAAGTTTCTCTTGCCATGCATCATGGGCTACCAGCAGGTTTCAAGAACCAAGGATTCCATCCTACAGAATGCAAGAAAGTCTCTACAAGTACAAACATATTGGTTCTTCAGTGTAAATTTATATTCAAGTATGAATTTTTAGAATGTTTTCTTCTAACATCACTTCACCAATTCTTATATATAGTCTTTCTGTCACACCTGCCATTCATTCATTTGGTTAGTGAACTGGTAGTTTTTAAGCTTTGTGCTACGACAGTAGTAGCATATGCTTGAATGCTTTGTACAATAACGGCATGCCAGTGTAATGGGCAGGCCATAATGAATAGCCTCAGTGCACTTTTCACTGTCCATCCCCACTATCCTTCTTCCTAGGAAAACCTCTTATCATACAGCTCTGACTCAGGGAAATCTGACTCTATCCTCAGCAAAAAGGCACATTCAAGGAAACAGCAGTGCAAAGAGACAAGAACCATGGGACCCAGCCGACCCTCAGGAAACCCACTTTACCCCCAGATTTTATTTTTATATCAGGGTGTATTGCTTTTACAGTTAATTGGTGTCATAGTACTTTAGTCGATAATCAGAAAAATCTCTGTAGGAAAAAGACCAATGATTCAGAACTGTCTTGTTTTATTTCTTATTGTTTTGTCATTTTTTTCTGCCACAATTTCTCATTTTTTATCACATAAAAAAGCAGTATCCTTTCTATTTTTAACAAGTCAAGACTACCTGATTATTAGTATATTATATAAAGAAAATTTTTAATTAGTTACTTCTTTGTTATTGTAATACATGTCCAGTTTATAAACCAAATAGTGTTAAAATGTTTGTATATGTTTTTGGATGCAGTATCTTTTTCGAATTATCTGAGAATACCAGCTAATTTTTTTCTGAGGCTTTCTAGTCCTGGTACTATCTGGAAATGCTCTATTTCCTCCCTTTTTCTGTTTAGTTTAGTATTTCTCTCTTAATGAGAAACTTTCATCAAATATCTGATGATTCTTGGGTATCTGTTGATAGTTGAGGTTATGAAAACTAAAAGATAATTAAAAGTTTTTTTTTTTTTTAAACCTTGAGATACTTTTATCAAGTAACTTCTGGTTTTTTAATCTCCCTCCTATATCACAAATTTCTGTATCTTAATCTCCTTGCCTGGCTTTTCTTCCTGTTTCCAAATTTTAAATTTCAGTCTCTGCTAAAATACTCCATCCTCAGAGAATTCCCTGAGCAAAATATTGAGAATGCTACTCTCCACCAGGTATTCACTCTCCCTTGCAGTCAGTGCTTTGAAGCACTAATCTTTATTTAAAATTATATTACTCAACTTTATGCACTTACTTACAATCTGTTCCCTCCTTCTCCTACCTAAGCAGGAGAGTACAGATAAAGTCCTGCTTGAATCTGCATCGCCATGTGACATGGTACCTGGTACATAATAGATTCTCATTAGCTATTTGTTGGTTGCATGTATTAGACCTAAATCAGTACCAAGTTCAATGTGTTAGTTTTTAAGGGCATATTGTTCTATACTAAAAGTTTTTTGAAGAAGTGGGGGATAAGAAAAAAGAGAGTCTCAAAAGAGATTCTGGAGAAGTCACTACACTTTAAGACCTCTTGGGTTATATATTCAATGTGTGCATGGCAGGCAGCGTTCACTGTTGCATCAAAAATCACGAAAAGAGTCTCATGGCATTTTTGTAAATTAATCTCAGTGCACATATCTTTAGCTTTAGGACCTGGATGATTGGGAAACTGATATAATTCCCCACTAAAAAATAGTGATGTGTTCAGTGAATCTGTCATTGTGTCAGATAAAAGACTAAGGGATTCTTCTTGATTTAGTCTAGAGAATTTTTTAAAACAGTTCCTTTAGAAAAGCGTTTACTTTGCTTAAAGCTACATTTGCTAAATGATGCTCAACAAGGCACAGATTTTAAATTCATCTAAATTATTCCATGTGTTAATAGAAACATCACTATGAAAGAAGAAAGCATGCAGACACCATTTCTAAGAAACATTAGGAAATGCACATTTCATGTATTTGGGGATTTTATTAATGAGGGAAAGATGAAAAGTAGACTGAAATATTATATTATTGTTCTTTTTTCTTGTGAATTCAGATATTAGACTTCAACTAAATGTCTAGCAAATGTTTATTGACAGGCTTTTGTTTGAAAGGTGCTATTGAATTTAGTTACTGGAGATACAGATAATAAATAGGGGAAAACTCTCCTCAGAGGATGAATTTAATATAAACAAAAGGTTGCCAATGCAAATAGCACAGAAGTACATGCTAAGTCCTATGGAATGAAATGAAAAAGAAGGAACAATTATTTCTGGTTTAGAGATACATGGCTAAGGATATTTTAGGAAATTCCAAATAAACTCTGAATACTTGCTTGGGCTTCAAGGACCATAGAGCATCATAATTCAGATTGAACTATTCCAACTTTGAGTTTTAATGGCCTTGAAAAGTTTGGGATTGCGTTTACTGAGACCTATAAAGGTCGTAGAAGAGAAAAGTCGCTGTTAGAATATGCATGGGTGGATATGTGCATGTTAGGGAGAGACAGAGAGAACCACTCCTATGCACAAGAAGTCTTCGTTATATTTTAAAATGGGCTTAAAACGTAAAGTTTGAATTAAACTAAGGTTTGCTTTTTGTCAGCTGTAACTCAGGCTTATGCAGCAGGAATCTAAGATATTGTTTCAGTATTTGACTCCTGTGTTTTGAAATGACAGGGTTGAAAATTCTCTACAATTTATATGCTTTTAAATAAAGAAATGAGCTCCACAATAAGCAACCCAAACTCTTTGTGACACAAATGCTTATCTTCCTTGATGAAATTTATATTTTCTATAAAAGGGAGGTTTACAGAATAAAAATAAAAAATTCAAACTAGCAGCAATTACTTTGTATCTGAGATAAAGGAGGAGAAACAGGATTCATATCCACAGTACTTAATACAAGTGCAGCAATAAATTTTCCCGGATTGGTCTTCATTCCTAACCTTGGAACACATTACATTTTACTCCTCTGTGGCTTATAAAGCATCACATTTATTAGCTGAATATTATGCTCAGCTGTTACCATTAATTACTTTGATAGTAAATCTGGGTAATAATACTCAATTTAAAATAAATTAAAAGTTGCTGTTGGTGTTTTCTGGGGTCTGACTTGTCGAGGAAAAAAACCTTTCATTTGCTTCAAGAGAACAAACATCTACACTGAGAATAATCTATATCTAAATAAAACAGAAACACTAAAATGTTATTTTTGCCTCAATTCAATAACTTAGATTAGAAAGAACTTAATTTTTACAATAAAACAAAATAATTTCTTTTGTACCAAGTACATATTTATATATGTCAGTTTCTCATTTCTTATAAAATATTAATATTTCCATGAGACAAAAGAAAATAAAACAAAGATGTCAATATTGTAATTAAAATTTTTTTTCTTCTTTATTTCTTGCAATTGCTAGGTTATGATAAGATTTTAACTTTATCCTGTAAGGACTTTAATTCTGAACGTTATAACAAAAGAAAAAAAATACCCATAAAACTATGGGTCTATGTGAGCTCATATCACTTTGAGAGCTGTCAGACTTTTCTGAAAACGTAATTAATAATTCATGAAAAATAGAAAACTCTCTCATCCATGGGCATTTGATCTCAGAGGTGTAGACTGAGGTTAAGACCAAAAATATCTGTGGAAAGTTACACAGCTACAGGCTCCCTGTTTGTCTGGTAACCTACAGCCTTGAAAAAGACAGGTTTCCTCTTTGCCAGGAACAGAAGAGGAGATGAAAACCCAAAAGGCAAACAGTTTGTATGGAAAATGAAGACACAGCATTTGAAAGTGTTTCCACTTGTAGGAAGAAGTGCTACATAAAATGATAACTTCCTTGTAAGACTTTATATTTCTTCGGTATAGAGTCCATGGCTTAAAAAATTGTATTTTTTTTTAATTCCCTTTTTTTTGAAATTCCTTCCAAACTCCTCTCTAATGATCTGTGAATTTTTTCATAGCCTTTTATAGGCTCCTATTATTTAGAAACATTAATATGTAGAAAATTGTGGTCATTTTTTATTATATGAGGTCATATTATATATGCTGCTACCTTTTTTGCTTCCTGCATCCATACTTAGATAGCTTTTTGAATCAACTGGTATAAAGCTATTTAATAGTATTGCTGACGCTCAGTTTATCCAACCATTCTACTATTGATATGTATATGCTTAGCTTCTAATGTTTTATAACTGTAAACGTTATTGAAATTAAACTTCTTAGTAAATATCCTGAGGGATATATGCTTATAATTCTATTTTAACAATTGATAAGGCAAAGTAATTGTGATTATTATTCTACTTTCATAATGTTCTTGTCTATATTTAAATGTATTTTCCACATTAACTCAATGTTGGTTTCACCATTAATATTGAGTCTCAGATTATTATTATAGTAAAATTCCATATTAATTTTGACACAAATGTTATTTGTTTTTCTAGTTAAGAACATGGTAAGTCTTTCTATTTTTAACTTTTATGTTATTTTTAGTAGTAAAGGATATCTGACATTAAGGGTCAGCTTGTTTTTTAAATTAGATTTTGACATCATTGGGTCATGCAGTATTTGTAAAAATTGATGTCTCTTTTTGAAGCCTACAACTCTTTCCCATTTCAACCAATGCTTTTTAAAATTTTGACAACATTAATGTTTTTGATTCTTGGATATATCATCAAACTACAGATGATTTCTTGTCCAGGAGTGTCTCTTTGGGTTTGTGATATCTACATGAAACTCATTTCTTCATTCAGACACAAACGTGTGCATGTGTGCGTACACACACACACACACACACACACACACACACACACACACATTTCTTTCTGGTAAATTTTTGATGTCATTCTTTTTTCTTTAATGCCTTTTTTTTCTTCTTAAACTTCTTGAATGTCTGTGATCTCATTTAGTCTGTGTTATAAAAAAATGTTAATCAGAAGTAAGATGTTTTTTTCTCTAAATTTGTAACTTAAGAGTATTGATCTTTTTAAATCTAGCAATGGAATATTTCAGGCTGACCTAAAAATTATGAGCCTTGTCGATCACGTTATTTTCCCATTTTTCTTTTCTTTTTCTTTACTTTTTTTTTTTTTTTTTTGCGGTCATGTGGGTACAGCCCTGCCTTTGGAGTTTAGGGCTTTCACAGTAGACTCAGCTTTGCACATAATGCTGTAACTTCTGAGGAAACAGGATTTTGAAGGTAGCCCCAGATTTAATGTTAACCTTGTACTCAGAATTCTTTCCTTTTGTTTATGGCTAATCAAAATGGCACTTTATTTACCTTGAGCGTAAGCTCTACATCTTCCCTGAACCTTGTAACAACCCTCTTTCTTTCTCTGTTTAGCAAGAAAACTGCATTTGCCTGCAATTCTTCCTCGCCTAAGCAAGAAATACATTTAGCTTGTAATTTTCAGATGTGTGTGAATGATTACTTTAAGCAAAGCTAATAACTCAAAAAATAACCCTTTACTCTAAATCCCTTTGGACTCTTTGGAATTCTTAAATTTTAACAAACTTTCTAAGAGTTGTCAGAACTATACTGTCTATATTTCTTTTTAATTGTCCAGAGTAAATTTTGAAATGGACAAAATATAATTTTAATAAAATCTTATATTCCGTTCCCTCTTTCTTTTTTCTCCTCTTGACACATTTACTACTCACTGTCTCTATCAGCTCAGTTCACACCTTCAAAGGGTTTCCATAAAGTGAGCTTCTTTTCCCATAAACTAAACTCCTCCATGGCCCATGCTCTCCCAAACAAATCTGTTAAAGTTCTTGAAAGTAATGCAAGATAATCTGACAAACTTTCTAACCAGGACATAGCAAACATAGATAAATATCAGAATTATCAAATGATTACAAAGGGAATACTCTATGAAATTAAAGGCTAAACCATTGACCCTTAAAATTAAGTAAGAAATCCATGTATCTCTCATGTTGAGTAAAATTTAATTTATTTGAACAAAGATCATTCCTTTTTGTTTTTGTTTTTTGTTTTTTTTTTTTTCCTTGTAGTATGATGAAGCTGGTGTAAACTGGCTTAAGACTTTTTTTTTTTTTCAATCTGGTAATTTTAAATCTTCTAAAGAAAAGATGTCTACTCTCCTTAAAAATGGAGAACTGAGTCATTAAGCTATGAGTCAGCTATGGATACAGAGATATTTTTGTGGCATTTTTTGAGGAAAATAATTTATTCAACTCCTAGTAGGAGAGAGATACAACAGCACTGGCTAAGACAGACCACTGGGACAGGGGTGAGTAGAAGCAGCTAGTAGCACAGAAATGCTAAGAAGATAATTAACCCTCCTTTCTCTGTATGGCTGGAATAAAATATTATTAATTCCTTCCAATTATTACATGGTAAAAAGATAAACTAAATAATTTTGGAGTCAATAAATGATTTTCTGTGTTTCCTGGAGTTAAATCAATTTTGCTGGGTCTGAGAAAGCCACTCTTTGCAAGTGCATTTTCCAGTGAAGCAAAGTGGTAAACTGAAGCTCTGAAATTATGATTAGAAAACCAGTGTTCATATTCCAGCTCTGTCACTATTAGATTATGTGATCTTGAGTGTAGATAACTGCTCTGGACTTCTGTTTCCTCAGGCATAAAATAGTTATTCTATTGCTGCTTCTGTGACTGCTTACCTTACTGTGTTGTACAAAAGCTGTATTACATAACGTATGAAAATAGTATTGCCTAAATTCTACCTGATAATTGCTATAATTACTAACGATAAATATATGATGAAGATCTTTAGCACAAAATTTATAGTGTATGAAAAATTCATCCTAAAGCAGAGAACTCAAAAACAAACAAACAAGAAACCTGTGGTGGACAGATTTTGAGATGTCTCCCATTATCCTCATCTCCTATCCACACCTTCCTGGAATCCTCTCCATGCAACATGGGAGGGGCCCATAACTTGCTTCTAATTAATGGAATATGACAAAGGCACTAGGGTGTCACTTCTGTGACTGTATAATTATAAAGAAGACTGCCTAGCTAACAGACTCATTCTAGAGTCTCTTCTCTATTGCTGGCTTTCAAAAAGCAAATTACTCTAAACTCTCCAGCTTCGAGGAAGTGAATTCCACCGATAAACTGACTTCAGATGTGCTCCAGTCCTAGCTATCACCTTGCTTACAGACTTGCAGGAAACCCAGTTAAGCTATGCTCAGACTTCCTACCACAGAAACTGAAAGAGTAAATGTGTGGTGATTTTTTGTGCAGTACAGAAAACTGACATAGCGAGCACTTCTCTTCAGTGACCTGGAGAATATCTCTTAGCAATTGTTTTATTTTGCTTCGGCTCTCTTCGTCATAAACATTAACAGTAAAGAGTGATATATAGTGTATATTAGCTAGAAAATATACCAACAAGTACATATAAGTAATGAGTGTAGACATTTGATTGAAGAGGTAAACAGGATAAACTGATTAGAATTTTCTAGAATACAGACAATACTAGTAAAAGAAAATTTAGCAAAGGGCTTGGGAGTAGAAATGAAGACCACTAATTATAAGATGAAATCAAAGCTAGGTCAGGGATGGCATTCTTCTCCCTCCGATTACAGTTTTGATGACTGGTAAAACATTATTTAACTATTACAGAGAGAACTTTTTAATATACTGACCTAATTTAGTGACAGAAAGCTACAAGGAGCTATCAGGAGTTAAAGTGATTGCATATATATCCATTTAAATCTAACACGCAATTATCAAGAAGCTATTAACATTATAAAGCACCACAATATATTAGGAGCTTAGAGGTACATGTTAAAATATCAGCTTAAATGCCATCTCCTCAGTGAAGCTTTAGTGGCTATCCAATATAATCCAGTCCTCAAGGATATTATTCTATTTTTCATTTTCACACATTATTCAAGCATTTTCAATCATTACCTGAAATTTCATATTTTCTTATTAATTTTTTTTCTGCCCTTCATTCTCCACAATAAAAAATAAAATCTCTGTAAATCAAGAGGCCTCATCTGCCAGGCTCAAGTAAATGAATGAATGACACATAGATGAATGGAGTTTGAAATCTGTCCCACAGTGAATTATGAATACACAGGAATAGTGGTTTATAGGATGGAGTGATTACAACCAATGGCATTATCGGAAAAGCACTAAGGTTTTCCGACTTAATGGAAATGCTGTCCAATTGTCGTCCTCATATATCCAGTCTGCGTATTTATAAATTTCCAGCATACATTCCACCTTCACACAAAAGTTTTATCAAAACTTTTTCACTCCTCTCCTCACCTTTCCACTAAAACCAGTCTACTTTATTGTTTATTCTGAAAATATTTATGGGATGCCTTCGTTGTCCTAGACATTGTTTTAGGTGTCGGGGGTATACTGATGAATGTGGTTATGGCGTGTGCATGAAACCAGGTGTAAATTAAACAACCGCACAAATAAACATATAATAACGAACAGCGATAAATATTAAGAATGGAATATCTGAGGAGTTTACAAGCTGGGAGGGAAATTTAAATTACTCTTAGGTTATCTAGAAGGGCTTTCTTGAGGAAATTGGGCATTTGAGCCAAAATCTGATAGATGGTTTGGAGGTAATTGAGGTAATGTATTTATTACCTCAATAAATAAAAAGGCTGGGAACAAGGTTGAGGTGGAAATTCTGGGCAATGAGATTGGCACATCTGGAGTATTGGATGTGGGCTGGGAACTTGAAGAACTAAAAGGAAAGTTGGGATGGGGAGGGGATGAATAGCAGAAAAAAATCTATTAGTCCTTTATCTTGTCCTTGCATACATAAGACATTTCTCCTTATTTTGATATTTGAAAGAGATCCTTTAGTGTTTTGCCCTAATATTTTTATGGACTTAAAAAATATTTGGATCATTACTCCTCTGAAATGATATTTAAATCTGGTATGAATAAGTAACTTTTTTTTTCCTGTTTATAGGACACTAGTTTTCCTAGTGTCATTTATTGATGAGTTCATCTTTTAGCCTGATTTGAAATGTTATCTCTGATATATATATATATATATGTATATAGTATACATACATATATATGCATATATAACACATATATTACATATATTATATATGTATGTGTTATATATAAATATATTACATAATATATGTGTTATACATATAAAACATATATAATATATACATATTATATATAACATCTATTTTAGATGTTTCTAGAATTTTTATTTAATTCCATTGTTCATTCCGTTCTTATTCATTTGACTTTAGACTAGATTTTAGTATTTTGTTAGGCAAATTTTTACAATTATTCTTCTTGAAAATTGACTGAGGTGTTCTCCACAAATAGATTTAAGAATAATTTGTCTCTATAGTTTTGTTACTTAACGACTACATTATACATCTTCCTCTGGGCCCCATGAGTCTGGAAATGGACTCCATTCTTAGAATAACAGCTTATTTTATCACAAAAAGATCTATTTATATGATAAATAAGCAATTTATGCTGCAGAGAGAAAACATCTACTCTTAAAATATCTGGTGATTTTTTTAACAAAATAGCTTATATACTTATACTGATTTACAAAAACAAAAACAAAAAACAAAAACAAAACAAAACAAAACTCAATAATTACCAGAGACTAAAATTAAGAGAATAACTTCAAGCATTTTGTATTTTTATTTTTCTATTTGGATAACTGAATCAGTGTTTTATTATACAGACATCTTTTTGTGATTTTGACAGAACAACTTCAAATGTATAGAGAAGATGACATCCTTATGATATTGAAGCTTTCCATATGTAAAAGCAATGTATTTCTATGTTCCTCTGTTTACTTTTATGTCTTTCAGTTATATTTTGTATTATTATCCATGAGAGCTCATTGTAGGTTGATTTTGTTCATGTAACTTGCAGAATACTTTTGTTCATTCTAATTAGAGTATATATAGGCTTCATTGATTAAATTTTCTGGGCTATTATCTATTAGACTAATTTTTAATGTACTAGTCTGATATTTTATTGCCCTTTTGTCTTCATTTTCTTTTACATAATTATCTTCTCTCTCTTTTTTAAATTTCCTTCTTTATTTGGATATGCTCAATAGTTCTTTTTCTAACTTCTTGACTTAGATGTTATGCCATTTTAAAAGTATTCAGTTGACAGTGAGAAGATCCAATTAACAGCAAGTTAAATCATATGTATATTAATTATCTCAATATGGACTAATTCACACAGTGAGTAGTTTCAGAGTTGTTCACCAGTTTAACAGTTTCATCTAGGATCCAAGCTTTTTCATACTCCCTCCAGCTATTCTGATGCTACGCTTTATCTTAGGCTTGTTGTCTCAGTGTGGCTGTAAAGCTACTATAGTTCTAAGTATCACATCATCATACCAACATTCCAAGCAGGAAAGGAGGCAGTCTGCAAAAGAAAAGACATGCACCTTGTAATATCCACTTTGTGTTATTAGAAAAGAAAACATTTCCCAGATTTCATATAACAGATTTTTCCACATATTCATGGGCCAGGGCTACTTACCTGCCCATCTCTATAATTAATAATAAGGTTATTTTGACTATTTAGAACAGTCATGGTTTATTTCTTGAGGCTTTCTGCCTTTTCACAAATGAGTTCTAAAAAAAAGTCAAAGAATAAAGAGAGGAAAAGTAAATAACTATTGAATGGTAATAAAGGCATTTTCAATCTCTTGACATTTAAATGGCTTATTAAGCAACTAACAATTCACATGAGTAGGTATGTTCAATTAGTACATTTGTTTCAAACTGTCTGCTGATCAGTTTTAGTTCTCTGGTTCTGAAAGCATTACCCTTAGTATAGCAACATTAGCTATCATATCCAAGCTTCTTGTTTGCTTATTAGAGTATCATAAACAACTGTCATAAAGCAAATTGGTCTCAGATTGGCCAAGTCTGTTTTGGTGAATATTGGTAGTCTGCTGGTTGAAGTCAGGTATAGACCTATAGGCTTTAATTTTGAATCGCACCTTCTACTCCTCTACCAGGCTTAGTATTATGTAGTAAGTTAAAATGAAATAAAATATTATATTCAATCTAGAAGTAGAGACATTAACAGAAAAGCAAATTCAGTCCTGAGACCTGTCTATAACTGAGAATAGATCTCTCTCTAGCCCAGAAACAATGATCAACATCTTGTATGAAAAGCCTAATTACAAGGAATCTTGAAACTCTACAAGAAGATAGGTAAGCCTTATAATTAGGTCAGGAGAGAGTGGACAGAGGCAGAAACAACTTTAAATGGCTGACATAGATGGGTTGGGTTGCTTGTTTTCATGCAAGAGTAGAAAATTCCATTAAATGCATCCTAATCAAACACATGTATTTTAGATGATGCATTTCTTCAATCAACAAAAAATATATTTTAACATAAAAGCTAAGGAATTGTATATGCTAATGATCCAACCCTAACATTACCTTTAACACACATAAATAATACTAGAAAGCATTTCAAAATCAATGGAAATAAACCAGACAGAAAAAGTTGAAAAGCGCATGATATTACTTATATGTGGAATATAAATCTAAAAGCAACGAACAAATTTGACAAACAGACTCATGGACATAGACAGTAGCCTAGTGGCTACCAGGAGAAGGGAGAGGGAGGAGGTAGATGAGGTAAAAAGGGTCAAATTTGTGGTAGGAGAAAGAAATCTAACTATGGGTGGTGAACACACAGCGCAATCTATATATGACTTATTGTGAATTGTACACTTGAAACTTATGAATTTCATTAACTAATGTCACCATAATAGATAAATAAAGGGAAAAAATTACTGGTTTCGACAAAAATATTGCACACCCTTGATAATTATCTGTATAACCCCAAAAGTGATGCTATTGAAGATTCAGTGAGAATCTATATCACCCCTTATACATATAATTGATATAAAATGACATAATAGATATAATTTCTTATGTATAACATTATAATGTAATATAATTAATATAACATAATATAATAAAGCATATAAATGGGATTGCAAAGTCCAAACTTTACAACAATTGTGTGTGTGTATGTAAGAAAAGAATATCGATATAGGATCCTTGAAAACTTCTGGGACAAGAATGGGATAATTTACTTGTGGAGCCTAGAAGACTATTCCGCTAGGGAAAGAAACAGAACTTCAATTCCTCCTCCCTGAAAGCTAAATACCCTTTAGAAGCATGAACATGGTTTGTCCTAAGAAGGCTCAGTGAGGAAAGTCAGTGAAGATGCCGAAGTTTTGAAAAAGCAACATAGATAATGGTTATCACTAGTACTTGCTCCGCAAAGAACTACATTGTCACAGAATAACTGTGGCTCTGAATTCAAAAGCTGGAGGATACCTTAACTTGACCTGAGTAAATTTCCCTAGGGTGGACTGGGGCTCTAATGATATGGCCACATACCTAAATTTTTAAAGGCAATGATTTTGAGAGCACAGACCATAGTCATGCATGGCCATGAGGGATAGACTTCTTCCTCACTCCTTGAATGACCTGAGCAAGAAGACTAAAAGTATTATGTCCAGTCCAAGCCAGAGGCTGAGTGACAGCCAGAGGTCCTAGCTCTAGGGTTATGTTTTAGCACCATAGCAATGGGAAATGGAGAATCTTTCTCAGAATGGAATTCATGAAAGAGTTGGCCATCACCAGAGGGTCATTGTCCAGCACTGAGTGAGAGCTGCCATAACTCAACGTTCAATACAGAGAACCATCTAAAAACTTGAACTGCTTGAGATCTACAGAGAAGTGACCTAGAGTAAAAGGGGCATTTTTGCTAGTATAGTTAGGGATAGCAGAGTCAGAACCTTAAGCGATTTTGATTAGAGGATTCTAAGAAGGTTATTTTGTACTACAAAATGGTGAAGTGAGTCGAATTGTTGCATGTGTCAGTGTCTCCTGGAAAAAAAAAATCTCAAATATTGGATTAACCTTACAAAACTGGGAGACTAACAATCTAATTAGGGGTTATCTTTTATAGGGTCTCCATTTTCAAACAACTTGAAAGCCTCTTCTCCACCTCTATTACTCTAATTATTATTACTGCCATTAAAAGTTTTATACCAGACTAGATGCTTGCAATACAGGCTGGTGTGTCCTTTGATACTCTTTTTCTGTTTTGTAGCATCATGTGGCTTTTTTCCTTGAGTCTCCTTTTACTGTCCTTTGATGCTCCTTATAAAAATATTTTTATTCCTTGGCCATGCTATAAATCTAAATTTATCACTCCCTCCGCTATTGTTTAATGTTTAACACTAATAAAAATGCTACTTAGCATTTGCACAAAGGTTCATATTTTTAAAGTGCTTTACAAGGACTATTACTCAGGTCTTTTTTAATGAGAGTATTTTCAAAGGCAATTTGTATGAATATTCAGGAGATATTATAAATGTGAAGCTAAAGTCCTGCTCCTGTGACAATTTGAAATTTAGGTATATATACACAGAAATAGGAAAGTGCTGACCCGGCAACCACAAATAAAAAAAAAAATGTTTATATTGTATTGAGGTCAGTAAAAATGTGCATATATTTTACTCTGTCTATTTATTATTTGGATAGATTATTTTTATAGGGTACAATGTCTATACAATAGGATTTTAAACCACTTGACTCTCTCCTTATTAACATTTATTAAACTGAGTCTTGTTTTGTTTTTTAATTGAGAGCAAGCTTCTGTTTTTTTTAAAGCCAAAATTTGTTACTTAAAACTTCAGGTTGCATTTGTGTTTAGCTTAGTTCATTATGGATATGATTTAATTTAAATTATGCTGGTGGAGAAAATATTCTTTTGTCCTACTCAGATGTTTGTAGGTTGTCTGACAGTAAAATTCATTGCCTTACACAGTGCACTCAAATAAATTCTTTCAATAAATGCAAAAGAATATGTTTAAGCTGTTAATAAGTTTATCTTTGGTTTTGTCTGCATATGTAAATTCACCAACAGTTCTCCAGAATTAGTAATTCCATGTATCACCCGGAAGCTTTTGTACCATAAGAGAATTTCTGTGTAAGGCCTAAATATAAAGTAAAATTATGTTTTTGCAATATTCTTCATGCCTGTTATTGAAATGTACTGTGAATATAGATAATGTCCCATTATTTTTGATTTCCCAACGATTGGTTGTTGGCATGCATTAGGTACTCAATAAATGTCTGTGGGCTGCTAGTTACTGATTGATCATGTACAGAGGAACATTATTTCAAATAATACAAATAGCTTGTGAGGGAGAATTCTGCTGGGTCCAATTCTGATTTCATGGGTTTTGAGGCTGTCCGTCACTTGGAACTATGCAGAAACGTTCTATCCTACTCAACATTAAATTTAAATTTCAGAACAGAGCATGTACAACCTTTCTCTATCTATCCGGCTCCTTGTCCTCCTTGTCCCCAGTGCTCCAATCACACAGGCTTTTGTTCTGTTCCTTGACTATGCATTTCATTTCCTTCACAGAGCTGTTTTCCTTCCCACAGCCTGTCCCATGGGTTTCTACTTTTATTATCCAGATCTCATCTTAAACATTACCTCCCAAGGGAGAACTTCCTGACCACCCATAACTCTTGATCATATTATTTTACTGTGTGATGGTAAATTGTATGTGTCAACGTGGCTGGATCATAAGGTAACTAGATATTTGGTTAAACATCATTCTGGGCATTTATGTGAGGGTGCTTTGAACGAGATTAACATTTAAGTTAATAGACTCTGAGTAAAGCAGATTACTTTCCATAATGTGAGTGGGACTGGTTCAATCGATCGAAGGCCTGAATAAAGCAAAAGTCTTATCTTTCCCCCACCATAGTAAGAGGAAGTCACCGGGGGATGGCTTTCAGACTTGAACTTGATTCTGTGTCCCAATGGCCTGAAACTATAGCATTGTCTCCTCCTGGATCTTCGGGCTGCCAGTCCACCCTGAATATTGTGAACTTGCCAGTCTACATACTTTGCATGAATCAGTTCCTTAAGATAAATCTCTCTCTCTCTCTCTCTCTCTCTCTCTCTCTCTCTCTCTCTCTCTCTCGTTCTCTATGTATCATCTATCTATTTATCTATCTAAACTATCACCTATTTACCCTTGGGTTTTGTTCTCTGGAAAGTCCTGATTAAAGTGGCCTGTTTGACTATTATCTTTTTCTTCCTCACTACAGGTATGTTCCATGAGAACAGTGGGCTTAATTGTTTTGTTCTTGGTTATATCCCCAGGACCTATAATGGTTCTCACCCTGAATGTATGTTGCAAAAAAATTATTGCTGTAATTAATGTTGTAATTAATGGTTTGGTTCATAGAAACAAATCGTAAGGATCTGTAAAGAAAAATAATAGTGGATACTTTAGATTATTATATTTCGCTGGTACGAGTTATTAAACCAATTATATATAAACATATAAAGTAATCTAATTACAAATAAATCTATTGAATTAATTATTTATTTAAAATAATTGTGTATTTTAATTACCTTGTTATATTATTAATAGTAGCCAAAACAGCTATTGCTTATTGCATGACTGACAATGCATTGATGTGAATTATTAGGTTATTATAATCTAATATTAGATATATTTAATAATATATCTAATAATATTATCTAACATAGGCATTATCATTCTCCTTTACCTCTCTTTTCCTTAGTTTCTTTAGATATAAAATGAGAACAATAATAGTATTTCTCTCACAGTTATTATAAATATTAAATGAATTAGAATTGTGCTTGATAGATTATATTAACTATTATTACTGTTGTTACTATATTAGCATTAGTCCTCAAGTCTTTTGCCAAATGTACATTATCATATCAGTCAATATAAGATTTTATTAATTATGTTAATGGAATCAAAGCTACTAAAGGGAAATTATGCTTATTTATTCTTTTTAATGGAATTATAATGTTTTCAGAATAACAACGAAATTTTCCTTTTTTGACATCTTATTATATTATTTTTCTGCAAGCTATGCGAAATAATTGCTTTTACTTCTTCCTCTTCACACCTTTCAAATATTTGTAAATGATTTTTTCTTGCTAAGTTAAACAAATTTAGTTCCTCTAATTCTGTCGCTTAAAATATTGTGATGGCTTTTTTAATCATTTAAATTTCTCTATTCTGAAGGCTTTCCAAATTTCTTAAATTATTTGGAAAAATCATACTAAACTAGATATAGTGAAAATTTTAAATATATAATCTCAACCAAAAGGATTTCAAACTAATATTTTTGGACATTCAGTAGAAATATGTTTATTATATCCTTTCCTAAAGTGTGTATAATGTGTTTTGGTCACATTGTATATTATTTATTGCTCTAAGTTTGTTAGGTCCTGAACTAGTTTATACAGACACACAGATATATATCTACATTCACTAACTCACAAACACATTCATGTATATGAATTACTTCTATGTTGGATAGCAAGGTTTTCTGATAATTTATTTTGATCCCAATATAGAAGTCACAATTATCCTGTTTACAAATATAACTACTGAAAGATCAGATTAAGAGCCTTGAGAAAAGTCCTGTATACAGCTTTCTTTGGCTTTAAGCTAGTAGATTTATTTTTGCAAAGTCTGTGAGAGATTAAAGAGATCTTGTATTTGCATCAGTTTTAGGATCTGTTATCTGTATTTGCATGCCCCTTGCCTTGGAGCTCAGCTCTCACAGACATTTCCATGGGGCCTTTAAAAATGTAGCAAAGATGTTAGAATAATGAATTCAGTTAAAAACCTACTATGGCTTCTTTACTGCTACACTATTGGAGAAACTCCTGTTAATGGTTTCTGGCTGGGTCTCCATCATTTAAACATATCTGTCTAATGGCTTCCTTCTGGGCCACACAGGATTAAAAGAATGACCCTGTGTCTAAGCAGAATAAATATCTGGTATGACAAACAAAGTTAAATATGGCATTTTCACACAATCTCATTTTTTCCAAGAGCCACACACTCCTCCTTAATTTTTAAAGGGGGTTTATTTAGAGCTTTTCTGTTTGAATCCAGCCTTTCTGGTTCCCATGTTGATTATGTCCATAAGTATCAGTCTTTCTGTGGAAAACCTAGAAGCTGTAATCATGCATCTCAAGGCAAGGTATTAAAAACCATTCTGAAGCAATAGCGAAACAAAAAATTTTTAATTTATTTTTCGATTATAGTAGACATACAATATTATATTAGTTTCAAGTATACAACCTAGAGATTGGATATTTATATACCTTATTAAGTGATCATCTCAATCAGAATTTAAAGGACATTAAACAAAGAACAAAGTCTGTGACACAGACTTCAGATCTTAATATATGCTATATAAACAGCACGAATAAATAAATGAATTGACTTTTTATTTCTAAAAGGAAGGTTAGAATGAGCAGTTTCATAGTGTCGATGTGAGAATTAAATAAGATAATTGAGACACTGAGGCATAAAGTTGGTAAAGTATCCATCGTTATGATGATGTTAGTTTTTTATACATTTTCTTCATGTTGAATGCATACATATTAATACAGAAATGAAGGTTTTTAAGTACCATTTTTACCTTTAAATGATCTGACATTTCCTCAGTTTCTCATTTATAGCGTATCACTTCTATTTTTGTTTTAGTAGTTTTAATTAATCAGTCATTTCTATTTATGAAGCTTCTTCTATTTCCCTTAGTCTTTTGATATCAATCTAATACTCTCAGAATTTGTCAAAATAATTAGAAATGTTTAATGAATCTACAAGACAATTAACCTAATTCAATATAATTGCATGGAGTTCAGTTGATATGTCTATGTTTAATTCTTCTGAATATTCTTTTTATCTTTGGGCAAAGCTTTAGAACCAGAAAATTCTTTTTCTATCTAGTGGCATTAAATCTCAGAGTTTCAACTTAAACATGTAAAATTTATGTTTATTCATTATTTTTTCTAGTATTTTAAAACAATACCTAGTATTTTAAAACAATACCTTTTACTTTATTTCTTTTAAATTGATGATTGCTCTAGTTGCATGGGGAAGAGATAAAATTAGTGTTTTAAATAATTTTTTCTTCATTTTCTATAAATCAGTATTTTCTTATTTATACATGTAATAAAATGTGCTTGATTTTGTTTTACTCTTAGTATTTATTATGCATTTGGTGTCTTTAGCAGATCATTGCACTCAGCAAATACTAGATTTTAATTGCCCCTTTGACTGTGTTATCCCAAATGGATTACTTCATTATTTAATTTTAAAACTTTTTTGAATTATTATTTATCTTTCATAATCAAATACTCCTTTTGAAGAGAAACTGTTGACAAAAACAAGTTCACAAGAAAAAGAAATGTTTGCATCTCACTCAAGAAAATTTTCTATCTTGAACAACCTTACTTCCTATCGCTCTGGTTGAGGAATTTAAGTTAGCATCCAAATATAGTTGTTTCTTATAAACTGAGAAATACAGGCCATAAAATGTTACTGAGTAACAGGTAATCTAGAGTAACTACACCTTTTTCCCAACACCTGAGGTAAATCAACAGATTCTTAGGTAGAAAAATTATCTGATGCTACAATAGTTGATCTCTTCTGTTTCTTGCCTAAATATAAAGATTAAGGAAACTAGAAATATTATATATTCAAAAGATTTATTTCCTTGGTAGAATAAAAATCTGGTGGAAAATGCTGAGAGTTTCTAGTGGAAAGAATAAACAATTAAATGCCATCAAAAACACTGTCATTGCATTCCTTTGCTTCTTAGCTTTTAGTCAGGTAATAATTAAAGAGAATTTGTGATACTGCAGGTTTAAACAGCCACTATATTTTAAATATTGATTATATGACCATTTGCTTCTGTGATATAAATTTCAAGATGGTTTTATATTATGTGGACATGTCTTTAATGTTGAAAAACTAAGGCTAGCTTGAGAGAGCTCTGTGTTTCTATATTACTTATTGTCAAAGAGTTAGTTAAAACTTGCTGCAGCATAATTCCTATTTTTTTTTTATCCATTTATTTGGTATTGATGAAGTTAATTCATATCAGGATCCACAAGTTAGGGTCCCCCCCAGTGACCAGGCCCACATCATATATCTAAACCTCAATCAGCCTGTGCTCATGGGAAATACCTGTCAATGACCCTAATATATAACATACCAACTTTGATCCTCCAACTCAACTCTAGTTAGGTTACCTTACCCTAGAAAATGGGAACTACTAGCCTTTTAATGATATCTCCAACCTACTAACCAATCATGACCTGTTTCCACATTACCTACTCTAAAGATCTATAAAAGTTGCCTTTGCGCTCAAAATTCTTGGAAAGAGTGCTCCACTGTGGGCTCCATATGTAAGGATCATCAAACTGGTTACTGAATTGTAGTAGTTTTTTTCATTGACAGTTTATAAGAGTAGATGTCTATAATTAGTGGTAGGTGGGGCTAAGCTATTCTTCTGTAAGCTGTCTACCAGATTGTAATGAAAGTCTTAAACCAAATTTGGCTACACAGACAGAGACATCTTAGCAAGTAAGCATTAAACAGAACCACAGCTTATTCTGTGACCTCAAGAAATTTCATCCTTTTGTCTTTTTAGATGACACAAATCCACCTTGCACAAAAGTTTCTTCTTAAGCGAATGCAGTAATATCCTAACACAGAATTTGTCTAATCAGCTAAAAAACTAGATTGGTTTAAAATCAATCAAGAACCCTCCAAATCAATGATGGAATACAGCATCTGCTGTTACTGGTATATGGGCATATAGTTTTGCTTATAGGTATAGGATGAGGAATCTGATTGAAGTTTTACATTTGGTTAGGGAAAATCTCTAACATATTCAATCCACCCACTTTAAGGAAAAAAAAAACGGTTTCACCAAGGAGAGTCTTTTTAAACATCTGCTCTACTCACAAGTTACTAATTTTACCCATGAAAACCCATTTCTAATGTTTATTTTGCTAATTGGCAGTATTTCTGCATTGCTCAGGGTAGGAAAAGCTGAAGTTGTAGTAGCTGATTCTAGAGTGGCCTTTCTGATGAAATGATAACAGACTACCCTGAGAGTGTGACTTACTGGGCACCTTAAACTACCCAACATCTACATAATATCACACCTTCCATATGGAAAGTGTTTTAAACTAATTCTAACCAGGATCAGAACGTGCTATTCTTTTTTGCATCCCAACCAACCATGGAGCAGATGTTGAAATAGTAGATTAAATTAAATTTGTGTGGGCAAGAGTAAATAATAAAAGTGAGAAACTAGCTGTGAATGACTCATCCTATCAATTTTGCCACTGATATAAATAAGTCAGTCTCTTTGAAAACAACCTACATTATTTGATCATCCATCATCATCATCATGAATTCAAAGCTTTTTTTTAAATCAAAAGATATATAGATTGTTTAATAAGCTAAAATTTTTAAGTTTGTTCAGAATATTCTAAAATATTTATCACAGAAGTTTCAGTGTATTAGGTACTTAATTAGGTACTTAATGGGAGACAGTGAAGTCAGATTTGAGGCAATCATTTTCCTAAGACCAACACAGTAATTGCTATTTAATAGATGTGTGTTATAATAGGAGATTATGGTAGCTCTTCTTATTTCTACTGGATTTTTATATTTTCTTCTATTGTCATCTGTATGTATCTCCCGTTTAGTTTCCATACCAGACATTTTATTTGTGATTCATTTTACTTTTTAGCTGATTAAATTTTTAGGTGATTCTATTGTACTTACTGTAGATTAAGAATAACATTGTCTCTTCCAAATATATTTTCTTTCACAAAGTATTACTTCTTTCACAAAGTATTAATTCCATACAAGTGGAAACTTCTAGATAATTTACGTAAGGATGTTTTTGCCTTATTTTCTAATATACATTTTTTATTTGAAAACAATGAATGTGATTTAGATTGTAAGATTTTTACAAGACTAAATAAATTCTTTTTAAAAGAGTTATATAAAGTGGTGTGTGCTTGCATAAAATGTTCTGGAATGAATACAGTGTTCTAACTTTCAGTTTGAGATTACTATGATAGCATGTTTATTTTATAGAAAAAAAATTAGAATATATAAATGTCTTCTAGATTTCTAGAAAGTGGAAGGAATTTGTATGTATAAATAGGTGTCTAAAAATAATTATAACAAAAAATTAAAGTGTTTTCTTAACAACAGACCATGCAGTAAATTGTACCAGGCTGTCTGGCAATAAAATGAATATCAATTTTAAATAAATACTTTGTATCTTGATTTTAATTTTGAACTTGTTAACAACTAATGAGCAAGGCTCTAATAATGCAGCAAAAATACTATTTCTTTGCTTAAAATGATACATTAAATTATTTATCTCTTCATTCACTTATTATTCTTGATTAGACATTTACTTGCTATGTTTTAGATAGAGTGCTAGGAGCAACTAGGGACTGACTGGTGAATAAAACCTGTGCCTCTTTCAAAAGTTTGTGAGAAGTCAGATGTGAATTATGAAGGTCCGGAAGGGTTTACATGTTGCGTGATTCAATTGAACTACCTTCTCTTCTGTTTGGTTTTCAGTGTGTGGATCAGTTTCCATTAATTGCCACTGTTTGAGTATTCAGTCTGATTTTTGATACAACATGCTACTTTTAGAAATATCTTGATTGTTCTATATAACATCTGGTTTGATACTAAAGGAATTATGTTTTGCATATTTGCTCTTCAGAATTTTAATTCAACAAAGCATTCACAAATTTCTATTTAGCTAGATTCATTGCATCAACATTTAATATAAAGATTTTGGAAAAAATATAAACAGCACAAATGTTCCTAGAAAGGAGAATAAACTGTGATATGATCATATAATAAATATTATTATATAATTGTTAAAATGAATATATCAAAATGATATGTAACAATATGGATGAATCTTAGTAATAAAATATTAAATGAAAAAGTAAGTTCAAATGATGTTGTAGAACAAGACATTTTTATAAAATTACAAGCATTTAAAATATATGTGTATATAAACATAATTATATACAGTATCTATAAGTGTATTCTATACTATGCACACTTACTTTTTAGTAATGCATATAAATGCAATATGAGATTGATGATTCAGTGATCAACATGGAATTCAGGATGATTCTTTATTGATTTAGGGAGGGACAGGTAGCCTGATTGATGAAAGGGGTGGGACCGCATGGTTGAGTAGAGGTTTATCAAGGTCTTAGTTTTTCTTTTAGGTAGAAAGCTCAAGGTTCTACATTGCATTATTAAAAACAAAAAATTAATGACTAACTAGAAATGAGCCGTACAGGGATGAATCATCAATGAAAATGTATCATGAATTAAACTCTAGAATTTTCTTAGATTCTGGTTTTATTATTAGCTCTGTTCTATAGTTTTGTCTTGCTCAGGCTCTTCAGTTGATATGTTCATTGGCTCATTTTCGGCTTATCTTCTATTTATTCCTTTCTTTTTTCTTTGTTTTTCTTTTCAGTTTTCTTTTAAAATTCTATCTTTATTTCATTGCTTTTGACTATTTTTATTTCTTCTGAATGCCCTGTATCATATTTTCAGACGTATTTCTCCAGTGATTATCTTCGTATTTCATCTTGATCATGTGATTTTTTATGTGTTTTAAAATGTCCTTCCTAAGCTCACCCAATATTTCATACATTACTACTTGTCTATTTTATGAGTTTCCAAATTTTCGATTAAAATTATTTCTTTATATCTGAAACTGCTCACTTAACAATTTTTTTTCAAGCGTGTGCTGCATTAAATTTTTCCTCCATTTTGTGTTTTGTTCCTGTGGGTGTTTTTATATACTTGAATGTTATCATTTACATTTTCTATTTTCTTTTTATGACAGTTTTATATAATTGTTGCCTGCCTTTCTCATCCAGTAGTAACAATATTTCCATCTATTTAAGGTGAGAGATTTTCATGGTTCATAAAGGCACTTCATTCATAAGTAGCTCATTAAGAGAGACAATGTAGTGCAGTGTTAATAGATTGAGACCTTGCTTTTTTTTAGAAGATAAGATTCTGCTTTTAAGAGCATTGCTTTTTTTCTTATAATATCCTAGTTTCCACCATGCACTTTCTTCTTTCCTTCAACAACTCTTCAAAAAACAGACACCTTCCTTTCAATGTACCTTTTCCAACCTTGCCATCAAAACAGTATCTTTAGGAAACTGTTATTCTCATCATGCACATGTTCAAGTTCTTTCTTTTCAATTCCTTAGAGCACCACTCTCACTTACTAGGTCATAGCCATGTCTTGAGTATTTTCCCTACTTTGGCCTGGCGTTTCTCTTTGGGGATTTGTTTTATGTACTTTCTGGCACCTCTAAGTTTTCAATAGCTCCCCTGTTTTCCATGCAGTCTCTACCTGACTCTGTTTAGCTATTGAGTCTGGTGATGGCTCTGTTAAGATTTGGATGTTTATATCTTGACTTACATATACATTAAGTGTATAATATTCTCCATCACCAAGTTGTGTTTGAAAATGGTTGCATTTGCTCTCTGGCTTTCTATCTATACGATTTTAGAGGAATGTGTGAAGAAATTCAGATATAGGCAGTCACCATTATTCTTCAGGAGCCATGAAACTTTGTATGGGTTTTCAGCATAAAAATATATAGATATATAGACATATATCTATATCTATATATCTATATCTATCTATCTATCTATCTATCTATCTATATATTTGTTGTTGTTGTTGTTTATTTTATTGGTTTCAAGTATATAGTACATTGGTTAGATGTTTATGTAGTTCATAAAATGATCCCCCTAATTGTTCTTCCTCTCCTCTGGCTCTCTACCTAGCCAATATATTAATATTAACTACATTCCCTATGCCATGCTCCCTATCCTCATGACCATTTATCAACTATGATTTTGTACTTCTTTAACCCTTCACCCCATTCTCCTAGTCCCCCAAACCCCCTTTTTTCTGTCACCAGATTGTCCTCTATATTTGTGAATCTGTTTTTGATTAGTTTGTTCTTTTTGTTCCTTAGATTCCACATATAAGTGAAATCATATGGTATTTATCTTTCTCTATCTGAGTTATTTCATTCATAATAACCTCTTGGTTCATCCATGTCATTGCAAATAGTAAGATTTCGTTTTATTAATGGCTGAGTAATATTCCACTGTATATATGCACCATAACTTCTTTATCCATCATCTGTTGATGGGCATTTAGGTTGCTTCCATACCTTGGCTATTGTAAATTGTGCTGCCATGAATATTGGGGTGCATAGATCTTTATGAGTTATTATTTTGGTTTTCTTTGAATAAATACCCAGAAGTGCAATTGCTAGGTAAAAAGTTATATCCATTTTGAATTTTTTTAGAACTTTAGACTGTTTTCCATAGCAGCTATACCACTTTGCAAAACCACCAACAATGTATGAGGGTTTCCTATTTCCCGCATCCTCACCAACACTTGTTTTTTGATTTATTGATGAAAGCCATTCTGACAGGTGTCAGGTGATATCTCATTGTGGTTTTAATTTACATTTTTCTGATGATTAGTGACCTTGAGCATCTTTTCATATGTCGATTGACCCTCTTTGGAGAAGTATCTGTTCAGGTCTTCTGCTCATTTTTTAATTGAATTGTTTTTGTTGTTGTTGTTGAGTTGTATGAGTTCTTTATAAATTTAGGATATCAACCTCTTATCAGATGTATCATTAGCAAATATCTTCTCCCAGTCAGTTGGCTGTCTTTTTGTTTTGTTAATGGTTTCCTTCGCCATACAAAACCTTTTTAGTTTGATGTAGTCCCATTTCTTTGTTTGTTTTTTCTTTTGTTTCCCTTGCCTGAAAAGATATATCCAAAAAGAAATTACCATTAGTAATATCAGAGAGTTTACTGCCTGTTTTCTTCTAGAAATTTTATGATTTTGAGTTTTACATTTAAGTTTGTAATCCATTTTGAGTTTGTTCTTAGATATGGTGTAAGAAAGTGGCCCAGTTTCTTTTTTTGCATGCATCTGTCCAGTTTTCCCAACACCATTCATTGAAGAGACTGTCTTTATCCCATTATATACCCTTGCCTCTTTTGACAAATATTAAATGAGTGTATAGCCATGGATTTATTTCTGTGGGAGGGGTCTGCACAATCAAGCAGGTGCTTTCTATAAAATGTCCCATGGGGGGTCTGTCTAAAGCACAATGTTGCTGCCCATCCAGCCTTAGTTCTGGCACCAGGTAATGCAAACTTTCTCAGAATGAATTCTGCACGAGCCTCTGACCCACCTCCAAGGTCTGAAATGAGTGTCTACAGGTCAGAAAACCTGTGCTTGGGCCCTTCAAAGGGACGTCTAGGGTTTCAGTCTCCTGTCTAACCCAGATGGCGGAATCCCCTCTGGTTTTTACAGTCAGAGTTAATAGAAACTCCTATTCTCTGGACTGGGGCGCCCCCGAACGAGGCCAAGAACCCCTCTCCTTCTGGGGAGTCTCTGCAGCCTTGCTCTCCTTCCCAGCGATCCTCTACCAACTGCGGGGGCGGGTCCAGCCTGGTTTGCAATTTTGCCCTTTCTACCAGCTTCAGCGTGTCTCCTTCTTTATATTATCAGATGTGCGTGTTACAATCAGTTGGACTTCAGGTGATTCTCCATGTTGATTATTTTATAATTTGGTTGTAATTTTCGTGGACCTGGGAGGAGGCGACCCTGCTTTTACCTAGTCTGCCATCTTCCCCCTCCTCCAGCATGTCTTAATTTAATGATACCTCAACGACGGTTTTATTCTCTTCTGTGTTTTGCAGCTCATGGCTGTGCTTGTGGTAACACAAAGGCTGTCTATCTAGAAAAAGAATACTAGCATTCTTTTTCTAGTATCTGTGTTCTTTCACTTACTGTTTTACTGGGAAAGAGATTTTAAACCCTTTTTATTGGAATGGGAGACATGACTAGCTCCCTGTGCAATGCCAATTTACATTTGTACATTCCGTCAAAAATGTAGTAAAATTTCCTTTTTCCAAGAATGCATGGATAAGAATGCTTGGGGCCCCTTCGTTTTGGAGGCTGCTCTGAGCCAGAGTAGTCAGCTTTGCCTGTGGAACTGGAGTGGATTTCAGACTCTTTATTCCCTTCGCCTTTGGTGGAGCTCATCCTGCAAAACCTTGCATATCAGCTCCCTGTCTTTGCTCCACACGGAACCACAGTAGCCTGAATCATCTTTTGAAATGCAAATATCATTTAGCCCTTTATTAAATAATAAAATTATTGCTTCCGTAGGCAGTTGGCAAAGAAAAACAAGAAAAGTAAAATTTAAACATAGCAATGTAATAGTAAAGCTGAGCTTATTAAGTAATGCTGAAGATGGGTGAAGCTAGATTAGATATCAGAATGGAGGCCTCTGAGATTTGCTTCTAATGTGTGGGATAAGATAAAAACACATTGGAGAGGTGGCTCTCTTGATATTTCTATAAGCTTTGGACTGAAGCAAAACATTACGACTATAAGAAATTAAATTTCTACTGCCTGGGTGCTTCTAAGTGTGGAAGAGAAGAGAAAGTAGGCTCCTGCAATTACTAATTGATGAACTGATTTAATATTGAGTCACTATATCAGCGATAATTTTCAAAACTAGTGGAAGGAAATGCTCTGGAAAAATATGGCTAAAAGCTGAATCACTGTGAAAGTGCTATTTTGGTGACACTAATTACAAAATAATGGCCATATATTTTGCAATCAGACTTATGCTGACAGGTGAATTTTTATTATTTTTTAAATTTACCATTTATAAATTCAGTCATTCTGCCAGAACTGCTTGGACTCTTTTGGAAAAGAGCCTGGGCATTTGTTAGCAGGTCTCCGCTTGATACATGCCAAACTGGGAATCATCTTAAACATTTATTGTGTCAGTATCAACTAACCTGACTAAAATCTTAAAGATCTATCAAGATTTCATCCAACTCTTGATTTCCAGGGCTTCATAACTAAGCTGTAAAGTATGATTTCTCTTCACAGTTGGAACATCATATTTCCAAGGTAAATGTAATTCTTTTACAATATCTTTTAATTCTTATCTGGATTTTTTAGATATTTAAAGGACATATCTTTGCCAAATATAGGAAAGTATTAGGAAGATATTTTTGTTATTAATAGTAATGATTAGCAGATGAAATATTGTCTTTGATGAATTTTATATTGCTGATGTTACATCTCATTTTATTTATTTTGAAAACAAACAAATAAAAAAGCATCTTTTTTAACGCATGCATGTTTTTGATGTTTAATTTGGGGACACGGTATTCCCTGGAGAATTCTAGAGACATTATGTGAAAACAGGGCCTATGCAGCTGAGTCCAAAAAATAGTGGGACCAAGTTTTTTTATTTTGTGTCTTAATAAGAGCGCATTATTTCCCATTTATTAATAATCATGGAATTTTGATAAACATTGTCCCTTATGTTTCCTAAGAAGTCTTTCTGTGTCACTTTTCCAAAGATTGTATCTTCAACTTGTCTTTCCTGTGCGTTTGTAAATTACTTTTCTGTGAATAGGAAGCAAACAGCAAAAAAGCTATCAAGGCAGTTGATTTCAGAATGATTTCAAAAGATCTTTGACTCATGTGCATAGTATAATGGAAGGAGCGTGGTACTTCCAATGGGACAGAAATAGATTCCAATCCTCACATAGTCACTTTCTAAAATATAAGACAGAACTTTCCATGCTTCCTCTGTGTTGTGGATTTTTAATTTCTCTGTTTAAAGGACTCTTTATTATTATGTTAACAGTGATAAATCTCATGTATTTTGAGTCTCTATTATGTTGTAGGCATTACGCAAATCACTTTAGTGGCATTTTCTCGTATAATACCTACATCACTGAATCTAGCACATAGTATTATTCCCATGTTCTAATGGAGAAACTGAATCTCCCAATGGACTCAGCTAATAAGTAAACTGGCTAACTAGTAAACTCATACCTAAGAGTTTCAATTCTTAAGCATCAATGTCAGTGACAACATAAGTAACATAATATCATAATATGGATTATCAATTACGCTAAGCCTTTATTTCTTCATTTGAAAAATCAAAATAAATTCTTGGGGTTGTTCTTTCAGATTTAAGAAAGCATCATGGCATAATGTCTGACACATTCTTTCATAATTATTAGTTGTCATCTCTCATTTTATTAACAGAAGATAATAGATACTCTATTTCCCTCTAGTATTATATTATATTTGGAAAAATCACTATAATTTAAAATTTGCTTTCTTACCCATTATCTTAATTTGTTTCTTATTATTTGTTCTTATTATATTCTTATTTGTTTCTTATTATATTTATAGCACTTAACTAATGAGGAAACAGAGACTAAAAAATTCAGTTAATAGTTCTTAGATTACAACTAGACTCATAAGATTTTTATTCTGTATCTCTTCCATTCTTGTAGCTTCGTGCCATTAGTAATGGGGTTTCAGAAAAACTTAAGGCTCTTTTATAGTCTATTGTTTTGTCATCTACTTTATGAGTGATGAGTAAAATATGTGTAGTTTGAAGTAAGAAGCACAAACACTTTCAGAACCATGTAAATCAACTCTAATTATAATGTGCCCTTGCAGCATCTCAAGTTCTTAGCGAAGATGAAAAGTTTAGAAACTTGTTTGTATTTCATGTGGAAATGATAATGGGGCCAAGACTCTATTTGCTTTCCTGAGGTTGATTGGAGATGACATGTAGGAGTGTGGGAAGGGCGACAGAGTGAATGAGTCAAACAAAAGTAGGAGAACAAACAGGTCTTTGTCTTTTCCTCTGTATTACAGAATATGTGTTAACTGTTTCATCATTGTGTATGACGTGAGCTGTAGATTGTTCAGATGCTTCCAACAAATTGAAGAAGTCCTTATCTATTCCCTAGTTTGCTGAGATTTTGCTGTTTTACCACGAATAGAGGTTGAATTTGTCAAAAATTCTTTTTCTGCACCTGTTAACATGATCATATATTTTTTTCTTTATTCAGCTAACTTGGTAATTAGTAAGGCGGCTCTGAGGACCAAATTCTAATGTGGGAGGGGGATTTCTCCGCACCAACAAGCAATTCTTCTGACATCAGCAGTGAGTCTGAGAATTCAACACCATTCAACTCAGTTCTGACACTATCTACCTGAAGATAACATTGATTCCACAGGTAATGAGTTTAGTTCCACAAGACTGCCCCTCCCCCACTTCATATTCTGGTCATAAGCCCAGGTTACCACTTGGACTTCTGACCACTGGCTATAGATGGGAGTTCCCACAACCTCCTCCTTGGGTTTTATTAATTTGCTGGAGTCACTTAGTATATCACTGGTTTATTATGGAAGGATATAACTCAGGAACAGATGGAAGAGATTAATAGGACAAGATGTAGGGAAAGGGTATGAAGCTTCCAGGAGTGCCACTCTCCCCAACTTTCTACATGTTCGCCAACCCGGACACTCTCAGAATCCTGTCCTTTCGGGGTTCTATTGAGGCCTCATTGCATGGACATGCCTGATTAAATCATTGGCTATTGGCAGTTTATCCAATTCCCAAGCTCTCTCTCCTCTCCCCAGATGTCATAGGACTCAGACTGAAAGTTCCAACCCTCTAACCACATGGTTGTTTCCTCTGGCAACCACCAACCTTAGGTGCTTTCCAAAAGTCTCCCATTAGCATAACAAAAGATACCATTTTTTGCTCTCAAAAATTGGGAAATGACAAAGGCTTTAAGAGTATTGTTCCAGAAATATTGCTCTTGTTATGTAAACAATTGTCTTTCATACTAGACCTGAAAAATCCATGACATGAATGTCCTTATCCGTCTTATTGGTTTCTCCAACATGGTGCTTTACAGTCAGTAAATATTGGTTAATTGATTTAATGCAGGAGAATGAGAACTGGGAATATTAAAAGATAATTTGGATAATGAGGTTAAGTATTAGAAAAGGATTTGGTCCATTTGCTGACTTGTGGAAGTCAAAAAACGGAGATTATTTATATATGGAGTAAAGTGTCACTTTTGGTAAACTAGTAAGTAACATTCAGGCAGAGATATGTTTTAATAACTTAAATATATAAAATGACATAAAGGAGTATCGTTCAATACCCTGAATGTGTATTATGTTTAAATTTGGCAATCAAATTGCTCATTTACTTCATTTCTTTAATGCAAATAAATTATTTTAGTGAATTTGGTTATTTTCTTTTTATGTTGGAAAATCATGATGCCAATAGTGGCACATTTTCTGTAAATTTCCTGATTTTTCATTTAGACTGCATTTTTAAACATAAATTTAAATTTTGCAATGTGACATATACTAGTGAATCTATAAAAATTGGTAGATTTCAGATGAGGCTAGCTAGCTTTCTTTATGCTTAAGATATTGCTGCTGTTTCAAGACATAAGGACATGACAGTGTATCATAAATATAATAATAACACATTTATAATAATCTGCTAATGCTTAAAAGATGTTACTTTCTCTCGTTAGAACAAAGTTTCCAAATCGTTTCAATTTAAGATAATAATCTCTAACAAATGGGACTTTTTATGAACTTAATTTCAACTATTTTATAAAAAGAAAAAAATGTTCTTGCTTTTCTGGGTTGTAAAAGATTCGGGAAGGTTGTATTTCAATGATTTCTTCACTAAGGGCTTATAAGACTCTACTTATTGGAACCTTCAAAGACTATAGTATCAGCTAAGATTTCAAGCCAGATTTTGTGGCTTCCATGATCTTTACCTCTTGTCATAGTATCTTAAAATGTTGAAAAAAAAAAAAGGTGTGATGGAGCAGAGGAGACAGATGGTACACGGGGAGAAAAGAGCACAGGAACAGAACTATAGCAAGAAAGTAAATGGCTCTAAAAAATGCTGAGAAGTTTATGTGGTGTCACATGAACTTTTACCTTAACTCTTAATGTGAGAAGGAAATAAAAGTCATTGGCCTCACTACAATGACTTTGAACCTGTAGACAGCATGCATGTGTTCTAAATTTGTATTTAGACATTAACAATTGCATTTTCATTTACTCATTACAAAGAAACAATTTTAATATTTTACCATGATTAAACAGTGATAAAAAATTTGTATCTGGATCTGATGAGGTTTTTTTTTTTTTTTTTTGGTGGTTGGAAAAGAGCCATTTAAAAGTTGCTAAAATTTTTCTATCTCTAAAAGTAAAAATATTTGTAGCAGAAAAAAAGAAATCTTCAGGCTGAGCTGGAGTCACACGTGTTTCAGAGGAAATATAAAGAACCTCCAGATTAAGGTGTCAAATTTTTCACTATACTGTAAACCAGATAAGTAATGACCAGGATTACATCTGTCCTTACACAGTTGAATAATTACTCCCCTTATGTGCAGTTGAGTTTTGTGTATATGTGTGACCGTGTGTTGTGTGTGTGTGTGTGTGTGTGCGCGCGCACGCGTGTGTGTGTGTGTGCGCTTATATTTCAAGCAAAAGTTATCCATAGGAACTTGGGAGCAGAAACTGTCTGGAGTGTTTAAAGGACAGATATGTACCTCATATTGACTTAAAGATCTAAAGAGAAACAAGGCAAGGAGTGCCCAAGTCCATTCAAAAAGAAACTCAGCATATGAATAAGACAGATTTGGGAAATGAGCTGCTGATTATTATCATTGCCTTGTTTAGGCTGTGGCGGTCCAGCTCACACTTTTAATAAAACACTATTTAGAAGAGGAAGAGCACTGAGAAGAGACTAGTGTGAGATGACAAAATGCTCCTCAAACTTCGGGGGCAACAGGATTGTACTGTGAGGACAACTGACTTAACGAGAGGGCACTAGGATTGAATTGTGGAACATGTCAGATTTCCTCATGAGTTGCCAAAATTTGCTAGAGAAGAGAATTGAATTTAAATATTTGATTTTGTATGGTGATTTGATATACTCTCTGAATATTGTTATTGGGTTACCAAATAGAACTGCATATATTCAGGGATAAATTGGAAATATATCTCTACCTCTAGCTCTGTCTCTCTGTGTATCTATCTAGCAAATAGTTCATTTAGAACAGCCTTATAACAATATATATTATTTTAGAAGCACCAAATTTCAAGATGAAATGGAAATTAAAGGCCAAATAGTCCAATCAGCTCCCTGATGTTTGATTGAATCCCTTGTCTAATGGCTTGGTCAAGTGGTTTTCAACCTCCACATTGTCAGGGATCTCATTATTTATTGAGGAAATATATTCAATTCACTGATGACACTGAATATTATACGTTGACCCCAGATTTGTCATCTTGTGCCTTCACCTATTTGTCCTATCACCCAGGGCCATGCGGAGACAGTGTTTGATGTTATTTAAAATGACCTATCATGACCCACTTTTCTTTGATAGGAGATATATATATATATACACACACACACACATACACTTGAATTTCTCAACCTATTTCTCATGTCTCAGGGTACTCTCTCCATTTCTTATTTTACAACATGATGTGTTTATTGCCTTAATAAATTTCTCTTTTTGAATGCTGGATCTAGCAAGATAAAATAAAACATGCAAAATGAAACTATGTTAATCATGTCATGGCTTTTGAAGTCACATTTTTATTAAAATAATGCAATATAATAACATATTTAGAAACATTTGTGTCAAACAATTTGAAGAGCTCTGACTTTTAATACTTCTGTATATTCGTCAAATTTTAATTACTACCTACTAAGTACCGTATTAACTGCTTTATCTGCATTTATAATCAATTCTGTTTGATTATAATCAATTATTTGCTCATCCATTTTAGAGGTAAACAAATTAAGTCTAAGTAAAAGTTGTATAATTTTTCCAAATTTCCATGGTTAGAGTATAAGCCAAGCTGCAAAGAATGATCTTTTTGGCTCCAAAGCCCATGCCTGTAATGTTTATGCAAAGCTGTATGAGAATGAGATAATAGTGCAAAATGCAGTCATCAATCTCAGTAGGTCCTGATCTAGATTTTCATTATTCTGGGGCTCTGGTATAATCATCGTGTGCTTTAGGCAGTGCCTGACTTGTTTACTACCCTCAGATAGATGGCATGCTATGCAGAGTTTTATGGTAGCAGCATCATACTTTACAATTGAACGAAAGATATGTTTATGAACCCCACAGAATTCCATAGCTTGGTAAATAGGTCCAGGAAGCTCTTCAAGCTCCTAAAACTCTTGTTGCCAATGGAGATAATTTGACTTTTGGTCAGCTTGTAGTTCTTTCTCAAAAAAGGAATTTCCAGTACTAGCAACCTCATGTTCAAAATTCACAAACTTGCAGTGATAGTGGCAATACTGTATGTTTTCTTGTTCAGGATATGAGTCTGCATAGTCACAGCATAATATAGAAAGACGGTGGATGAGTAATAGCTTAGATTTCACATAGAATACAGCAGAGTATATAAAGGCAAGTAAGAACCAGACTGTCACCAGGACTCATTACAGTGCCGATGAGATTGTCAGGAATTCATTGCAATTTTTCAGCAATAATAATGGTCTATATTGATTTTTTATTTGTTGAGGGGTCTAGTTGACTTAGAGACCATGTGAGTAATCATCCAGAAAACTTCATGTCACATTTTAGAGAGGGTGATGCTTCAGGAACAAAGGGGTTTCATCCTTGTTCTTTGGTTCCCGGACCCCCAGTTCAACTTAACCAGCATATATTTGTTTCTGTATTTATTAATTCAATAAGTGTTTATTTAGTGACTTGAATAATATTCTCCAGATACTATACTAAATGAGTTGGTCCATAACCTTAAGGAGCTTATAGTCAACTGAAGAAGACAGACAAGTATATTTGTAGGAGTACTTTTAATTGTAATCAACAAATTTGGTTTTTATAGTTCACTTGGTGTGTCTCGTGGAATTCAAAATTACAAATATTGCTGAACCTTTGGAATTAGACATTGTGAGAACTCAATGTCTCTAGACTCTTCTCTCCATATATGCTTTGTTTTTCTCTCTTCCTCCCTCTCTCTCTGGGTCTCAATCTTGCTCTTCTTTCTCTCTTACTCTATCTTCTAGTTTATCTTATTACTTTATATAGGGATCATCGAACATTTTTTTTAAAAAGCTAGATTGTAAATATTTGAGGCTTTGTAGACCATATGATGTCTGTTACAGGTTATCAACTCTGCTGTAACATAATAGCAACCATAGAAAATATAGTATAAATGAATGAGTGTAGCTGTGTTCCAATAAACCTTTATTTATGGAAATGGCAATTATAGTTTCATATAATTTTTACTTGACATGAAATATTTTTTCCTTTTGATTGTCAACATTTTCTTAAATTTTAAATAATTTAAACATGTATAAACCATTCTAGTTCATGGACCATACAAAAACAAGTCTGTGGACCATAGTCTGGCAATTCTTGCTTTATATAGCAAAAAATACGGCAGCTGCATGTTCATGAGCCTTATATCTTACAACTTATATCAAAATCATTTCAAAAATTTCTGACTAACATTTCTTTACTGATTATGGACCAGAGGTCATGGACATGTACAAAAGATGCATATCTAGAACAAACATATAAAACATGATGTGGGTACTAGTGGGAAGGTGGGGTGAGTTTCCAGGCAAGTAGAAAGTCTACCAAGGTGAATCTTATGTTCAAATTCACTGTTTACAGTTAAATAGCTATTTCGATATAGCTACTTGGAGAGATCACATTGGGGAGGCATGAGAGGATCCTTTTTTGAAAATTGTCCTATAAACAACATGAACACAAAAAGGGTATCAGCTATAACCAGGGAAATTATAGTGTTATCTGTTCAATAACCTGATGTAGAGATTGAAGCATAGAGTACGCTTAAAGATAAGCCTGAAGAGAGAAAACGAAACGATCGTAACAGCCCTCCTATACTATGCCTAGGAGTCTGGACTCTCTCTAAACTCATCATCATTATGAGTTAAATTATGCCCCGCTCCAAAGATGCTGAAGTCCTAACCCCCAATACCTGTAAATATGACCTTTTTCAGAAATAGGGTTTTTGTAGATGATCAAGTTAGGATGAGGTCATTAGGGTGGGTCGCTATGACTAGGTATACTTATATAAAAGAAAAGTTTAGACACAGAGATAGACATGCACAAAAGAAAGACAACGTGAAGAAGAAAGAATGCCAGCTACAAGCTAAGGAACATCTGAGGCTAGGGAAAACAAGAAGATAATCATGGAACAGATTTTCCCTTATAGCTTTCAGAAGGAACCAACCCTGCTGACACCTTGGTTTCAGACTTCTGGCCTTCAGAACTGTGAGGCAAGGCATTTCTGTTGTTTAAGTCCCGCATCATGGTGCTTTGTCACGGCTGCCCCAGAAAATTAATAAACAGAGCAATAGAAGACACCATCTTCTGAATTTTTGCTTTGTGCAGGTCACTGATACTGCTGATAATGAGAACACAGATATCAAAGTCCAAGCTGAGATTGTAGAAGCCATTTGAAATCCTTAAAGATAGATAAGAAATGATTTAGCCAAGAATCTGGGACAGGTACCAAAGAGACAGGCAGCAGAACTCAAAACTGTTCACTCAAAACTGTTCACTTCCCATTAGAATGTGCTGGATTTGGGACTTTACTGGAAGTAGCAAAAGCAGTATCCTGTGAAACTGTGTAGCAGATTCACCACACAGCCCATGATAATACCATGTTCAAGGAAAATAAAACCGTAGGAACCTTCAATATGTGTTTGTGGTGGTTGATGTCACTATTTTTATTGTTTTGCCTTCAGGGACTCTACTTTTTTATGTCCAGTTCTCTCTTAATTTTTTTTTTTTTTTTTTAGATAGTAATTTTGGGCTTCAGAGTTATGGAGAAAGAATACAAAATAATACCCATCATATGTGCTCAATATACATGTCAACCTTTTCCTGAAGCCTGTCTTTCTGTGTGGGACATACTAGAATTGCTTTCAAGTTAATTTTGACTTAAGTTCTAAGTACCAGAATTATGTTTACTTAATGACTGCCAATTTGAATCCATTAATAAAATAATTCAGAATAACTGTATATCTGAAGGAGTTAACACAGCACCATCTTAAAGACTAAAAATATTAAAATTGTAGAGTTTTAAACTAGGTCCGATGTTTTGTTCCTAAAAAACACAAAAGCTATTCCCTTGTAAATATCACCTTAGAAGATTATATAATAGATTGAAATAAATTATTTTTCTCAAAGAATCTTTTGCGAATAGTAAATTTCAGCTGAAGATGAATAATCAGTCAAAATTTGGAGTGGGATGGAAAGTGACTAAATAATTGCCTCCCAAGTGTGTCCTTGTGCACACAATGACCTGGCATCAACCTTCCAGCTTCTCAGATCAGATGAAATTAATTTAAAATAGTGGCTATAGCAAAAAGGTCATGGAAGGAAAGTGTAGGTGCAGAAGGAACAAAGGCAACGTTTTGTTTGCAATGGTGGATATGGGAAGGACATTAGGCATAAAATGGAACCCTGGGGAAAATCCCTTTGGGGTGCGATAACTTATTTGGCCATTTGACTGCCAATAATTCCTGCTATCTCTGTTTGTATATATTTCCATTAAGACAATGTCTACTTCCCTTCTTTTTGTATTGGTGAGTTGCTTTTATTAATAGATTGTGTCAGAAGTGACATTTTGCATGTACGTCTGGGTTCAGAGACCTGTAAACTTATATATTTGCTTTCTTTCAGTCAAGTTGTCATGTCATAAAGAATGTCCAGTCCTTTTTCCTGGAGAGAGAAAGAGACCATGTAAAAGGCCATGGAGGCCTTTAGGCATATGCTGGTAGAGAGAGACCCAGTGGAGGAGATTAGAGGCACCTAGCACACTATTAGCACTAGTCTCAGAGATGTGAAAGAGGTGCCTTACATCTACCACTGATCCTGTTCAGTTTCAGTGACCTCACCTAATTCCGTGGGGAGAGATCACTCAGTCGACATAGAAAATGGTGATTTAAGCCACTTAGGTTTGCAGTGGTTTATTCTACAGCAAATCACATATCCTGTGCTGAGGTAGAAGAACTACAAGTGACTTCTTTTTGGCAAAGGGAATATTAACAAAAATGTAGAGAGCGGAATAGTGATGGATAGATAACAGAAAATCATGTTTTCTTCCTTGAAAGAAACTTCAACAGCATAACAATCCTGACTTTTTATGCCTTCCTTCCTTACTCTGCCTAAGGGGAGGTGAAATGAGCTATAGTTTGAGTTTGAAAAGAGAAACAAAGTCCATTTATAATTCAGACTTTGAATTCTCTGTACCAGTTCTCCTCTACTCATTCATCACTTAAAGGAGATAATTCCCTTCGAATACGGCCTACCCTTTCTTGTACTGCTGTAATTGGGTGAGTGCATCTGTTTAAATATGCAGTTTGGTGTCAGGAAGACAACTCTCTTGAATATATCAACCCTATTTTACAGTATAAGCCCCATCAAAAAATATTTGGTCCCTATTCATCAGTTCTTTTGTTCAATCCTCATTTAGAAGTTGAATGGAGAGAGACATGCCACTTACTGAGTACTGTTTAAAGATGGATGCTATTAGCCTCAAGTCTGAGAATAATATTTTAAAGCATCATTGTTTTAAAAATTGTTTTAAAACTTTGTAAACAAAAGTTTGTAACTTGGTTATTAATTCTTCACTAATTAATCAAGAACATATGTAGTTTTATAAAATATTGATATACATGTATTTGAAAATTATCTGTAGAGACTAAAGAAATCAGTTTTGTACCTTACATTTGAAATACATTTGAAATCCCACTTTCTGATTATAGAGAAGATCTTAGTTGTTCTAAAGAGAGTAAACTATATGTCATTAAAAAGCAGATAATTTTGCAAGGAAGGAAATTTTTGTGGTGTAATTGGATGCAAATGTATGGAGTAGGAATCAGGACACCTAACCTTTTTTATTGATTTTCTCTTTTCACTCTTCTGTCTTTTCATTCCTCAATTTATTTAGCTAATTGGTATAGAAATGTCTAACTCTCCAGGTGGTTGTGAACATGACGTGAATAGTGCATAAATACACAGAAAACACTTTGAAAATAATCACAATGGTAAAATACAAGGTGTTATTTTATATATTCTTACAAATATGTGTTATTTCTTCCTGGGAGTTAGCTGTTTTAGGGTGTACTCTAGGCTAAGTGAAACTTTCAAATGTTTTCGTACTTGGGACCCAAATAAACAATTAGTACAGTTCCATTTGGAGTTAAAATGAAAGTTGAATTATGATGATTACCAAATGCAATAGACCTTTCGGTAGTTGTTTTGCTGTCGGTTCAAATTTCTAAGTACTATATGTATCCTGTTCTAGAATTTATGGCTGCACAGTTGACCACTATTCCCTGATTAAAGTTAAAAACCACAGCACCCTTAACATGTCATAAATCATCTCATTCATAAAGGTACAGATTACAACAAGGGTACAACCTCATCACTTTTATGGATGACTGTTTCTGATTAGGCAAAACGTATAGCAGGTATATTTTCTAAGCCTGACAGAATGCCTCTAGTTCACAATGGTGCAGGGAACATCTGTCATCTTCCTTCCCAAACATCCATCAGGCTAAATTATTAAATCAACATGCATCATTTTGTATAATAGAACCAAAATCACTCTTATAGAACATAATTCTGGGATTGATTTCTCTGCTTTGAAAATAAACAACTTCACATTCATGGTTATGTAACAGCAGGAGGTTATTATTAAATTTAATATACTATTTTTTTTATTGACATTATCTCTAAATGATCCTCGATAGGATATATGAAATTTAATATACATTCAATTTCAGAAGATTCCATTCACATAATACTGACATATATCTATTTTCTATTTATTTTACAGCCAACATTTGAATCCAAACATTTATTTCTGCGATGTGTACTTCTTGCCGAAGTCACTCAGCAAATATAAGCCTGTTGAAAATTTTTATTTAAATGCAGACTTTGACACTCAATGGTTTAAGATAAATCCTGACCCTAGTAGTGTGACTTGGATAGGTTGCTTGCTGTTTGATTGATTTTACTAATCTGTGAAATGTGGATAATAATATGTAATTCATTGATGTTGCCTGGATTAAATGAGTTTATACATTTAATATACTTAAAACAATGTCTGATATACAGTAAGAGCAATAAAACCAACATTCATTTTATAGCAGTCACCGTTTCATTTATGTTTTATTCTGTTCTTGGTTCTGTGGCTTAGAGCAACATGTTTAAATTCTTTGAGCCACTATGTGCTAAAAATACCTTTCACTTTTCAATTGTTTGGAGTATTAGATAAGGCAATACTCATAAATTATATTTTAAAATAGTATGGAAAAATGTAAATGATCCAGGGTAATTTTGAACTTAATTCTTTAAAAATTTTGAGATTATGATATCTTGGAAATTGTGTTTTATAATGCATTACTTGAAAGTTGTTTCCAAATACATTATATGTTGCCCTTTATATTTTACTTTTTCTGCTCCAGTCTTTATCATTCCTAATTCTGCTCTGTGCTGCAGAAGGTCAGCATCTATGGACCGTATCAGTCTGCACCTTTGCCCTGTGGCTTGCTAGTGGGTTTAACCTAAGAAAGGCATCAGCTGGAGACTCGAAGTCAAAAGTGAAGGAAATGAGAGTATGTCTTATCTCAACTCCCTCTCTACTAGGTCACCGGGAATCAAGTGTATCTCTACTGAAGGCCACACCCCTGTTAGGTGGCCCTGTGCAAACAACCCTCACTCTTCCAGTTTTAGTAACTGCTTCTTCTCCTTGCCTGTTTAGACTTGCATGTGGGAAGGTGCCAGCCCTTGCCTGTCCAGGGTACTGAACTGTCCCTTGCTGCTTTTCCAAACTTGCCCTTATAAAGACTACCATTTTCGAATTATTGTGAATTACCCAATTTGAGTGCACCATCTGTTTTCTGTCTATATTCTCACTGATATATACAATCAAGTTTAAGCTGTAGAGTAAGCAGCCATATCTAAAGCATAGGAAAACGTTAAGTGCTTGAGAGATGAATTTCATGGTTGTTGAAATACCTCAGTGTGTTCAGGGTGGTAGTTGAAGTGCTGTTTTATGTGTAATTGTTTTGAAAATGTGAGAGTATGTCACCCTCAGTAATACAATTTTTTAAAAGGTGTTAAAAAGTATGGTGCCTTTTGGAAGCACAAGGTCAGATTAACATTCATTTAGATTTCACAGGGTAACTGAGCACAGATTTGAATTGTAAAGTAGCTGTAATTATCTTTTTAACAGACACGGTAACTCTTCCTGGCAACCAGAACTTTAATTATAGACATTGTTTTCAGTACAAACTTCCATGTTTTTGACAGGCTAAAAGATGAAAAGGTACACAAGGACTTCCTGTTGTTAGTCTCACTTTGTGTCTCTTCACATCTCTTTATATTTGAAACTACACTTTATTATTCATGACATATTGTCTACTTTAGAGGAATTAAAAAAAAAAAAAACTGTGCCCTCATAGAACAAGGCTGATTTTAATGCTAGGAGTAATTTATTGTTTTCATAATTATATTAATCTTTCTAAATAATAAAATGTGCCTAGACAGTACCATATTTGGATAAGGCAAATAAATAATCAATATAATAATAGTAAAATGAAATAACTTTTAATAATAAGATATAACACATCAGAGGTGTTACAAATAAAGCACATCACAAAATTCAGGAAACATACTAGAGCAGAAATTTAAAAATGCATTTCTAATTAGGATGCCATTTTGAGGGCTTATGATATATTGAAGTGACCAGAGGAATTATTGGTCATCTAGGTACTTCTGCTTTAATTAGGGACAGAAATATTCACACTCAAGTAAGCTGCAAACAAAGGAAACAAACTTCCATGTTCCTGTTTTTCATATTCCTCAATTTCTTTCACACCTTACCTTTCTAGTTAATCTTATACTTCTAAGCTTCCCTTTACTCTATGTATGACTGATAAATACCAGTGTGTTTATGGACAGTAGGGAAATATGTTGCTTAATCTTTTTATAGAACACAAATCAGATATTAAAAATGAGTATCTCTATGAACTTTTTTTTCTATTTTGACCTGAGATGAAAATATTTATTGTAGCAATTAGTTGGGTATGGCATAGATATGCCAAGGAAATGAAGAAAGACATATTTATTTTAGGAAAAAAATTAAAAATAAAAAGTATAAGAGGATTGGTTTAGCATTTTCAAAGAGAAAGTTTAATGGGAGATTAAGAATGTTCCCCACACTTAACATGCTTTGTTATTCATTATATAATTATGTGTAATAAAAATCATATATAGAAAACATTATTATTATCATCTCATATTCCAAGCCATCTACTTTCACACAGGGAAATAGCCTCATATTTAAAAGAGTTAAACAGAACCTTGCTCAGGTTCATATAGCCTGCGATGATGCAACTCAGAACACAGTCATCTCTGGGAGTGTCTTAGTCAACTGCGACTGCCATAACAATATACCATACTATGTGGTTTACACAATAAAAATGTATTTCTCACAATTCTGAAGGCTGGGAAATCTAAGAATAAAGTGGTGCGGCAAGACAGGTTTCATGTTGAGGACCCTTCTCTTAGCTTATAGATATCCTCCCTCTCACTTGGTGTTCCCATGATATTTTCTTTGTACATGAGAAGAGAAAGAGAGCTCTGGTCTCTCTCTTTTTTATAAAGGCACTAATCTCATCATGGAGGCTTACCCTTGTGATGTCATCTGAATCTGTATACTCCATCACTTTGGGAATTAAGATTTCAACATATAAATTTTGGAAGCTCACAAATATTTAGCCTATAACAGAGGGTACTTTTTATGTCAGTTGATCTACTGGTGTTCTGAATTGGATAATGAAGTTATCCTATGAGTGGTTTCCTTCCTTCCTTCCTTCCTTCCTTCCTTCCTTTTCCTTCCTTCCTTCCTTCCTTTCCTTCCTTCCTTCCTTCCTCCCCTCTTTCATTCCTTCTTTCCTTACTTCCTGCCTTTCTCATTTGAGTTTTATTTGACTATGGGTAAATGATGTGTTCTTAACCAATTTCTTTCATTTAATTCCAAAACGATCATTTCTCATTTGATTTATAATTTGATTTATAAGTATATTAGTATTTTTAATAATGCAAAGAATTAATATATATTTTCACGTGTATACTGTAATAGTGTATAATGGCTTTTCAAAATAATGAGGAAAATTAAAATTTTAGCTCCAAATTTATTACTAGCTCTCAGAACACATTTCACCTGTTTGTAGCCTGTAGGGTAATAATAATAATGATAATAATAATAATAATAAATAATAAAAACATATACTTAATACATGAACAGTGATGATTGATTTTAGACTTACCTTCTGACCACTTCCTTTTTTATTGTAGTCTTAAGCTGTACACATGTGTGTATAAGTTTTTTTTTGCCTTATAAGGATGCATACATTGAAAAATATTTGTTATCCTTCAGAAAATAATAAAAGTGATTATTTGATAGTAAGACTGGTACTTTTAGTAATACAAAGTAAAGAAAAACATTTGGAAAAAAATGAGTAGTTAAATATGAGGACAATATATGTTTTTAAGAGTAGATATAAAAGTAATTAAAACCTTATAAAGAGAAAGTGAGAAATATTGAGAGACTGAAAAATAGAATAGTCACATGTACTTAGAGAATATAATTATGAGTGGAACAGAGGGATGAATAATACAGTCCTTTTTACCTGTATTGTTTATATTATGGTCCTAGCCTTTCTTTTAAACACCCCTCTCTCCTTATTGATTTTTAAACTACTTTTTAAAAGCCTTTTGACATGAATAAAGTAGCCTCTACGTGTCATATACAGTGTTGGTCTTCAAGAAGGCTAGAAGCTAAACTCTCCCAGTGTTTCAAGAGGTTTGATGAAGCCTTTCTTTCCAGGCCAATTTTAGAATGAAGCCAACATGCTTTTATCATCCTCCTATTAGGGTACTTCAGGTATATGTCACAACTTAGTGAGATGAGATATAGGTTTGGTCAATGGCAAAATCAGTTGATTCATTACATTGATTGATATCATAATAGTTTCTCTCTCAGAGGAAGAAGCTATAAAATATTAAGATTTGTGGCATTGTATATCACCAGATGAGGCTATAAGACAGGGTCCAACCTGATCAGTTAAGTTTATAAACTTGGTCTGAGGCTATATGGACAATACATGACATTTCACTAAAATTATAGAATAAACTACAGTCTGTACCAGACTCTACTCATAAGAAAAATACATAATTTATTATCAGGCCACTTGGGTTTGATTAGACCCATCAAAAATCTTGTTATTTTCTCCTCTTGAGTCTCCTGTTAGCTCTGACACATAAAATCACAAATTGAAATGCTGTCCAGAGCATATGCAGACATATAGTGGGGTTGAACTCAAATAGCATCATTAAGAGCATATGATGTTATTGCACAAATGATTTTGTAAGTAACTGCAGACAAATGGAGGAAGAGTCTATCATGGAAATCTAACATCTCTCCCACAGCAGTGATTATTGAAATGTTGGGCTCATGAATTACTGATGCAGTGGATAGATATAGCTCCTTTGAGAGACATATGACAACATGCTAATGGACTTTCGTGAAACATCACCACTGAGAGATGTATAATCTGAGAACCAAAATATCTTTTCTGTCATAGGTATATTAGAAAGACATTGCAAAACTTAGTAATAACATGGAAATGGATTATAAGAATTTGCCACCTGTATACCATAACCATTGACAAGTCACAACTCTGCTTTGGGACAAGTAGTAGAATTCCCAGAAAAATGGCCAGTTAATATTGATGAATAGTATAAGTCCTAAATATTCTCCATGCTAAAATGAGGCAAGCTGCCTGGTTGACTGATGGAAGTCTCAAAATATAGAGAAGTATGCCATTTAAAAGTCCTTTGCTCTTTGCCTGGAAGAAGGTATAACTTTAGTTGAGGAAAGAAAAGATAAATCTATACAATGAGCAGAAACCAGGACAGTATATCTGTTATTGGATGAAGAATGAGGCTCTCACTTTTAAGTTAATGTTTGGGTTTTGGCCAAAAGCCTTTGTTGTAGTCTGGAAATTTGACCCCATATAACAGTACAGCAAGAGCACTCTGATTCGAAGAATGCAATAATAAGAATCTTTGTGGGGATTCTGAGGGTGAATCAAGGTGGGCCTTGGTAATGTCCACCAGTAGCTAGCCCAGAAGATCATTGTAATGCCAAGGTAGATAATTTGTGTTGGCCTCAGATTTACCGCATACAAATGATAAAGATTGATAGTAGTTTTGTATGTCTATTATCATGCATTAAATATTGTAGAAGTTGTTCTCATATAAATTTTAAGAAAATATTGTGAAATAGTAAAAAAGGGATATTGTCAATGATCGGGAGGTGAGAATGAGGGAGGAGCGGGGTTAATAACTGATTCATTTTTCTCTCATCTACCTTCTGGAATGCCAAAAGGTCTTTGGTCAAATACCTCTTGTAACATTGATGCAAGAAATTTATTTGATACAGAAGCCAAGGTAAATGAGAATCTGGCCAACAATGAGTGCTAGAGTAAGCATCTATATCTCAATATCAGTATTGACTATTGAATAATGACTAAGTAGTATTGATAGAATGCACCTAAAGCAGAGTATGGGAGCTAGTCATGTATTCCTGAGTATACTAGATAGGATTAAAACCTGAAAGAAGCCTAAATCTGATTTCCGAAGTGAGGTTGAACACACCTAATTTTCATTATCACTGTGAACATATACATTCCAAGGATAAATGATTTTGAGATATTCAGATACTAAACCATTTTCTATGTTGTTGCTGTATAATTCTATGTTGTTACTTGCCTTATCTAATTTCTTAAAGCTAAGTAATGTGTTGCAGGAAGAAGCTATTGTGCCTCATGAATTTGATTAAAAAAAAAAAAGAAATTTGAACCCAGGATTACTGCACCTAGGAAAGTGGAGTGTTCTTTGTAGTTAAAAATGATATATTCTCATGTCAAAAGGGCCTCAAGATTGTTTTGGTGCTTTACCTGAGTCTCTATAAGGAGTGCTTGGTCTTCTCCCATCTCTGAGTGTCTAGTGATGAGTGATCCCGGCATTCTTTTCGGCAGGTTATTGACACCCACTGCTCAAGTCTGTACCTCATTAAATTCATAGTTTGCTCTCTGTTGGTTCCAGTTCTTAGTGAGCTCACTTAGTATGGCTTTTGACACCACTGGATTCTGTGCTGCAAGATCTATCATGAGGCGTGTTTAACTGCCCTCTGTTACTCTACAGGGAACCCCTCCTTTGCCTCATGACTTCTGGGATGCAATGGAGGATTCTGCACTTCTTTAAAATGCTTGAAATTTTCCAATTTTGTGTCCTTGTAAGTGATAAACAATTCCCATGTGTACCTAGTTATTTCTAGCTTCTGCTGGCTTCAGAGTTTCCACCAAAGAATCTAGGACACATTTCTCAGTTCCTGTCCTTTGCCTTCTGCAGTCTCCTTCAGATCATCCAAATCAAAAGACTGTCTTTAATTGTTCCTTTCTGCTTGGAAGAGAATACCCTTATGTCCTATGTTTTTTTTTTTTTTTTTTCTTTCAAAGTATGACTCATCTTCTCCCTTATGTGAGACCATAATTGAGTACTAAACCTGGAGAATTCATTTATTCTACATCAAGCAAAATCGGTATCTACTGTGAGCCATGCTTTATTCTAAATGCTGGGGTAATAGTTGTGAACAAACTGGATAAGGTCACTGATCTTACTGAACTTACATTTTAGTTAGGGGAAATAGAAAAAAGAATGAAATATAGAGACAAAATTACAAAAGTTGATAAATGTTAGAAAGACAATAAAACTATGACTTGGCTGGTCACAGATTGGGTGATCAGAGTAGGTGGTAGTGAGGAAGTACATTTGAACAAAGATCTGAATAAAGGAATGATAGATTGAGACCTGCAGTAATGACAGGACAGTACACTTGAGTGAGGAAACAGGGCAAAGTTCTGCTTAAGAAATAGGAAAAAAAGGCCCATGAAGCAAGAGAATAAGAGCCACTGGAGAAGAGTAGGTTAGGTTCAAGAGCTCAGTAAGCAGCAAGCCACATAGGAAGTTTTTAACATGATGAAACATTTGTATTTGAGTCCATATGCAAAGGGAAAGTTTGGGCAGATTACAAGCAGAGATGTTACGATATCTGATTTATATTTTTAAAAGATCACTCTGGGGTTCTTTGGCATTCTATGTAGAGAGTGTACTAGGGTAGAGTGCAAGCAGAGAGATCTGTTATAAAATATACATGAGAAATAATAGTTTATGAAGAAAAAAGACTATATGAGGGATATCTTTTTGAGGTAGAGGTCCAAGAGGACTTACTAATGGATTGGTTGCAATGCATGAGGGAAAAGAAGAAAATAAGAAAGATTCCACATTTTTGGTTTGAACAAGTAGATAGATTATGGCTCTATTTACATAGAAGGGTAAGATAGGAAAATAACAATTTGGGCATGGGTGGAAAGAGATGAAGGTAGACAGTTCTTTTTTTGTTTTCTCATGTTAAATTTTAGGTTTTCTCTTAGACGTCCATCCAGTGGAGATGAGATGTCAAGAAGTTGGTTTAGTATATTAGTTTGAATCTTAATGGAGAGTTTCAGATTGGAGCCATAGATTGAGTCACCACTAATTTTAGTAGATAAAGCTGTCTTAAAATAGGTTCACATGGAAAGAGAAGACCTACAATCTACCTCTGGAATACCACAAATTTCAAATTTGAGTGAAAGAGGAGATAGAGAAGAAGAGTAGAGTGGTTAATGACGGAAGAGAAAACCCAGGAGGGTGTGTTGGCATGGAGGGCAAGTGAAGAAAGTGTTTTTGGAAGTGGACAGTGATCTACTGTGTGAAAAGCTCCTGAGACACAGAGTAAAATAAAGGATGCATGTAAGATATCTTCTGCTTAAACTTCCTGACGCACTCTCTATCCTCCTGCCTGCATTCTATCCCAAGAGGCTGAAGCTCTGACTAATTAAGAGCTTTCTTGATCTCTGGCTTTTATCAACTCAGCAAACTAAAATCTCCAGTGTGAGGTCAGATGGAGAGAGGAGAGAGAACTCAGGTGTTTATTCCCTACTCCGTTTCTCGAAGGTTTGCCTTAGGATGGCTTTGTTCCTCTGCTGGAAGATATAGCTCCTCTTTAGGTGGACCTCTTTCATTGACTTTTCCCTTCTTAATTATGAAATTCATTCTCCTTTCATCGTTTTAGAATTAGGGTCCATAACTGCTCCACTGTTAATCAGTTTTGGGTGCTATTTTATCCCTGTGGTTTTTCTAGAGTTTTAAGTGAACCCTGTATTCAACCTTACTCATATTACACTAATTTATAATATTATCTGTTTCTCGTTATAATCTTGAGTGAGACAGTGCATAAAAACAACATTTGATTACAGCATGGGTGTTGTAGCTGTCTTTCACAAGAAAAATTTCAGCTTCACAAGGGGGGCTGAAACCTGACTGAGTATGTGCATGGGGAAAATGAGGTGAGGAATTAGAAACAACAACAGTAGAATGTATTTTTAGGATGTTGTAAAAGCAAAAGGACTTTGGGATGGTTTCTGAAGATGATGGCATACAGTAAAGGAAACATTACTAAAAATAAAACAAAGTGAAGTAAATTAAAAAATCCTTATAGTGAGGTGTTTTTTTTATTAAAAAAAATTTTTTTTAATGTATGATATTCAGTTATGGTGTCCTCTTACAGAAAAGAAACTGACTCTGGAATTCTAAGAGGGATCAAGAAATGTTCTGTGTGAGCTCTGGGGAGAGAAAGCAGACTCTGCTCCTTAGTTCAACTTTGTTGCTTCATCATAGAACAAGTAGAAAACAAAGGCATAGAGAGAAAGAGAGAGGAAGCTTTGAAACTGATTTCCCTAGATTTTCATGGTGGGAGAGAAAGCAGGGATTAAGGGGAGAGGCTCCATTCACTGATTTCTCTTTTTGAAAGTTGTATTTTGCTAAGTTATTCAAATGTTATACATCTTTGGAACGTGAGAATTAAAAGACAGCATGTATTTGAATATTCTACACATATTTTATCATTTATTTTATAATGCCCTTTAGCTTTTAACATAAATATTATACTTGAAAATAATAGCTATTTTCAAAGTTTAAAGGTGGTTCTCAATTTCTTAAAATCTATGTGTACAGCAATTTGCATTTTGTCTCAGAAGCAAAAGTGTTGGAATAAGATACATATGCGGGATAAATGGGACAAATGGGACGGCTGGGAGATGCAGGATGCCTGGGGGGGAATAAGGTCATGGAAATGTAATTGCTGAGACTCATCCCTTAGGCCTCATTTATTTATTACCCAGTGAAATACATAAGAGCTGGAGAGAGGAGAGAAAACACAGCTGAGAGTAGAGAAACTAAGCAGGTCTAAAGTTTAAAGTGTAGTCAATAAAAAAGAACAAACCCCTTAAGGTTTCTGCCTTGTCAAACAATGATCACAGTGATGTTGACCTTCTTCTCAGATCTTTTGTGAACAGTTCTGTGAGATGCCTCATTAGCTCACGAGAGCTGAAAATGGCATGCTACTACATTTGTATTACTTTCAAAGGTGCTGCTCATTTTCACGATACACCTGATGAGTTCATTTGAATAACTAAATTGGGTTACTGCATAGCAAAATCAAGTTTAAGAAATATATTTATTGCATTAACCGATTATTAACGAGTTTTTCCTTATAAAAGAACTACATTATAAAAATAGATATCAAATGCAACTTGTCTATGTCAAATAGCAAAACTTTAATGCTATCATATTCTGAACTATACCATAACTATATTGCAATATATCTCCAAGTTGAAAATGTATTGAAAACTTGTGAAATTCTGTTCAATAAATGTTAAAATATCATTATTTATAAATATGTATTTAAGCTGGCTTTAATTGTTTGTCCAATGTTTGTGGCCTCTCTTTGAAAAAACAATAACAAAAAAATCTGAACAAAATTTATAATCATGTAATTTAAAAAATTTGTGTTAGTAGTCTAATTGTTACTTGTGTCATGAACTCCAACAGGCTTGCAGACCATAACAAATATTTAGAATCCATAATGTTTGCTTAAGGAGGAAGAGTAGTAATTCAGCTTAATAGGCTTATTTATTTCCTTCCAAGGGAAAGGCACCATAATAATAAGATAGAGAGCAATAATCACTGCATACAAGGAAATTGCAATTTTATAACAATTTAAAGCACATAGATAAGCATAAAGGCAAAATGCAATATTTCAAAGGTAACCAATTAAAATTTATATCAATTAATATTTTAAAAACCCCTCATCACTCTGTTAGAGGTTGAGGAAATTCAATCGATAGTATTTCTGTTTTCTTTATTTAAGTTCAGAATCCGTTAAGGGAAATAAAAGGTTATCACAGATAAAAATCAAGATAGAATATTTATTACCCAAAAAACCAATACTAGAGAATTAGGTATGCTCCAACAATGTCTTTAACACTGAACTTCAGTGTTAGACCTACCCCTCTAGTAGGTTGGAAGAAGCTCTGTGCCACAGCATGTTGTCTCCCATGCTGGGGACCTGAGCATTGAGATTCAGAGCAGAAGACAAGTTTCCTGCTGACAACTGGCTCTTAAGAGGAAGGAAAGGTCTGCTGGAGGTGGGCATTATCAGTTCCTGAATAAGAATTCACCTGTCTTATTAGTTACTTTATCTCCACACAGAAGGGAGACTACAGAGGGATGCTTATGACAGTTATCTTATAATTTGATTTTTTTTTTTCCAGGAATGTCTGGGCATGTGGTACTAGTCTTTATCTGATATTAAGATGAGACAGGCTAGCTAGTGATTTATGATGTTCTAAATAAAGTTCAAATCTCCACTGGAGCCACTTAGGTCTAGATTTTCTATATTGTTTAAAGATATATAGACTAATGGCTTACTTCATTTAACTAGTTACATTGCCCAGCTTGACTGATGAGTGGAATGTAAGAGATGCCATTGGAGACTTGTTCTCAGACTCCCAATGAAACTGAGATTTCTAACACAGTTTTGATAGTTGATAATAAAAAATGAAGTGCATCGTTATGATTTAGAAATGATTCCGGGACGCTGCATATGGAAGGCTCTTGGGCCCCCAGTGTTTGCCCGTGTTTTCTTTCTCTGGTTGTGTCGCATCCTTTGCACTTGTTTTGGCCTAATGTGAGGAGTCTGAGGAGTCTGATGGGTCCTTTCAATTATCCATCTTTACACATTTGGTACGATTACACCATCTTGGGGAACTCAATATTTGAGGTCTAGAAACATAAACATTTATATAAATCGATACTCATACTATATGTATACTCAAGAAATAAGCTCTAAATATGTTTTGTAGATAAACTAACATTGATTAAAACATTCTGAAAGAAGGGTTAAATTGACACAGGTCTAGGATTCCGAGGACAAATTAAATTTGCCCCTAAGGAGAGATGTACTGAATGAAAAAAAAAAAAATGACTTATCAGCCTGTATTGGACTTTTAGAAAGGAGGGAAGGGTAGGGATAACAGGTGGCTTCTATACATAACAAAACTTTACCAAATAGTGTTAAACACACACACACACATACTAAAATCCCCATAAGATGTCCTTCAATGTAACCACCTTTACTGATAGTCAGACATTATGTTAGAGAATGAAGATGGGAAAGAACACACATGCTGACCTCAGAGGAACTATAAAGGATGATCCAGATGGAAGAAGAGCTGGTTTAAGGACAGTGGTCCACAACCTTGGCAGTAGAAGCATGAGAAATGAATTTATGGGAGACTATGCCCTCCCCCCATTTTATGAAATTTAGGAATGGAGAATGTGATTTGCATAGTTGCTCTCTAAGTAACAAAGCTCCATGCATAAACAAAGAGTAGCTGCCCTCAAGGATACAGTTAGAATTTAAACTCTCTTAAACATGGTTAGGATTTCACTAATGTGGGGAAGATGAGCATTAAACTCCTGTAACATGAAACAAGGCATATGCTTATGTTTACAAGAGACTTGGAATCCAAAATAAACCAGGTCTTGGCCATTGATATTTCAATTAATGACATTTGCTGTATAGGCTGAGGCACTTTTTTGGGGAAGGCTAGGAAAATTTTTAGTTTAAAGTACTGTAGTTGTAACTGAAATCTTTTTTAATGATCTTAATCTACGTAACAACTCGAATGCTATTTATGTGATATCGGTATAACTGGTAAGATTACTGTGATTTATTTTAACAAACCTTGTGGCAATACGGTTAAAGATGACCATATATACTGGAAGATTGTACTAAAATTCCCATAAGATGTCCTCCAGTGGAAGTCAATTGTCCAGACAAAGAACTAAATTTGGTTAATAATAAATTATGTAATGATTTCATTGAATTAATCTATTGATAGGTAAAAGTGTTGTCAAACAGTATAGCATTGCAAAAAAAGTTTGTCCACTTTGCTAAACTGAAATGTTTTTTTTTAAGTATTACCTAAAACTTATCGGATGTAAGAAATCATTATCATTCTGATGTTTGTCCTTTTGTTTTTGTTGTTGTTGTTATTGTTTCTGACGGTTTATAATTTGAAGGTGAAGCACCTTCTGAGTAACTGAGCAGGAACCCTGGGAAGTTATGCCTAGAAGCATCCAAAGTCCCTTGCTACTTGCTTGTGCTTTCTTACTCCTACACCCTCATATCCTTTCGATTATTAAAGTCTTACATGCATATACTCTGAGAAGTTTTGTGGGTCCCTTCGATCATTAGACTCTATACAATTGATGCATAAAAAAAGACCATAAAGTGTTCTGATATCGGCCATACCCAAACATGGGTGAAGGAGATTTCTGATTTAGATGACTTTTATATCTTTTTCCTTTCCTTTTTTTCTTCTTTTTTATACATTTATTATCACATTTTGCCCAATGATGTGAAGTGTGTGTATGAGTGTGTATGTTCTATACTTTTATAGCCAGGATAATTTTTTAAGTTTATAATTAACTTTTCACAGAAAACAAATGTACCTTTATGATTCATGTAATTGGCTCCATAAACAAATCTATGTGTAAAATTAGTATTTAAGAACATTCAGATATTCTCAGTAATTGACAAATTAATTCATCTTAAATGTAAATATGGTCGAAACATTCATAATATAGATCATAGGCATTTTCAAGATAATTATACTAGCAATTTCTTATTATTGGCCCTCCAGAGAATTTATAGAAATAAAAAAAAAAATGTATGTGAAAGACATAGTACTTCATTGTTACATTTTGTAGTTAAAGTATAATCATTCAGGGAGTTATTTTAATGATTTAGGTTTTTGCTGGAAATAAAATAAAAACAATACATTAAATCTTAATTTGATTACTTTTAAGAGGTCTTATTAAAGTAGACTTTGAGAGGAAGGAGGGCCTTGCACATGCACACAAAGGAATCTGAATGGTATGGTCCCTGGCATTGAATCACACTACTTGCTAGATTGTTGTTACTCCAAATTGGGAACACAGGCAGCTCCTTTCTAAACACTCCTTAAAACACTTTGCTTCTATTTTAATTATTCTTAAAATTTTAACATGACTATAGTTTTTCTATTACAAGAAAATTTAAAAAACTTGACATATGTCAATATCAATTTAGCTAGATTATTATAATTTTTAAAGTGTTATTGTGTTTCATTTTTTTTTTAATAGGCTCTGAGATGTTGTAGTAGTTCTTTCTCCCCATCCTAATAATACATTTCTGGCTGTCAAAAAAAAAAAAAAAAAGAATTTTACTATATCCTTCCTCAGGCCCCTTACTCACTTTAAATTTTGATTGTGAGAATCTAAAAATAACACTGTACCTTTTTTAGACATTAAATTCTTACATCAGAATTTGGAAAAACAAGATATTGTTAATTATCTTCTGCAAAATAATGTCATACATGTGGAAACATTTAACCATGATCATATTACATATTCTTTGAGCAATTTAAATCCAGAATATGACACATTTTTGTCTGGCAAAAATCTATGTAATAACCAGATTGGTGAAAATAAGACATCCTGTGAATAACTGCTTGTTGTCAAATTTTCAGAATACATGTGTGTTTAATCTTAGGTGATCTGTATGGAAGAGTGGGAAGAGGAACATGAATGTGGATCTGTATCTAATCATGGAAAACTGATGATGTTAGAAATAAATGATTGAATTCATTGGCTAGATTAGAGTAATCCATTTTAGGTTCTCAAACAGGCAAGTAGCAGTAAGGAAAATATTTTGGAAAGAATAATATAGAGGGAATGTACAAAATGGAGAAACTGCAGAAAAGTGGCATGATTACAGCCTAATGAAGTGTTCTAAATATTAGAAAAAAGTATAACAAGAACATGCAATTCAAAGTAAAGGTACAGTTTTTTGCCTGAATGGATGTAAGCAAGAGAGAGAGGCATGTAAAATGAATTTGGGATTGATTTAGATAAATGGACGGATGTGATGTGTTTAACAAAATAAGAAATTAAATAGATAGGGGGAAGTCATGAATTCTCCTTTAGGTGTGTTGGTATGAGGTGGAAGCGGAATATTCAGTAGCAAATAAAAATAGGACTTATATGCTGCACATACTTCTAAGCACTTTACATATATTTACTCATTTGATATTATTTTAAAGTCATTATAATATATAATATATTTTATGCAATATACTATATATTATGTAACAATATATTTATGATATATAAATAACATTTTTAGATAACTGTAAATATCTGAATTAGAGCTATAAGCTTTCCCACATGATCATTAGGAATTAGCATTGTTCTTAATTACATACTCTTCTATAGGAAAAAGCAATAATGATTTTAAAATAACTTTATCAAGAGACTGATATAGATAAGAGTGATTCTCCTGTTTCTCTGAATATATATTTATGTTAGACTCCATAAAAGGCATGCCAGTCTTGGGGAGATAAAGACTAAATCTTAACGATCATTCATGTACTGGCATTAAAGTTACAAAATATTTACACTACACTTTTGAAAGCCATATCCTTTCTCCTTAAAAGAACTTGGAAGCAGTGAATAGTTATCTCATATACTCACGCACTCTTGCCTTAAGGCAACATGACTTCTGTTTTCTTTCGGATCTGTGCAAAATGGTTTATGTTTTGCCTCAATATACTGACTATGAATTTGGAGTAATCTGCAGTAATATCACAACTTAATTTACAATGTGAAGTCTTGCCATTCCTGTCAATGCTTCCTGTTACTTCCACTAGGAATAGCAAAAAATCTGCCCTGGAGCAAAAATTTTATTCACTTAAGAATTTCTCCCAGAAATGAGCCAAAAACTAAAAACACATTATTAGCAAAGATGAAACTTCTCTTTGATTTGGAGACCTATTGACCAAGAGATCTAGACTTCCACAAATAATATTTAGGATTTCATAACTGTACACGGCAACTCTGTAACACTTAAAAGGATAATACACTATCAGAGAAATAATGTTTGACACTTTCAAAAGATCCTTCTTTCGCCACATTTACTCCCTCTTCTTTTCTCTCTAGATTCTTCCTCTTTTCTTTGCTCTTCACCCTCCTGATATTTTTCTCTTTGTCTACAATTTATACCTTCATTTCCAGTCATTTCCTCACTGCATTTTCCTTTTATCTTCTTTTCTAAACATTTTCACTCACACCACTTATTTTAACCTTTACTTTAATCTCTCATTTTTATTACTTTGCCCAGTAGTTTTATTAAGTAGAAGTAGACTTGAATTTATACAAAGACTGAAGTAAATGTTTCCTAACCACAGAAACAGTATTTTCTTGCCTTTTTGCCACATACTGTAGAAAAACACAAAATAATGTACACTTCAACAGTTAATATCCCTAGAGTTTTTAAAATGGAAGAATTTAATACTTATAAAAAGGTGCATTTTATACTTTTTTCCTTTTGAAAGTGAAAAATTGCTTATATATCATTTCCTTCCTTCCTTCTTTCCTTCCTTCCTTCCTTCCTTCCTTCCTTCCTTCCTTCCTTCCTTCCTTCCTTCCTTCCTTCTTTCCTTCCTTCCTTTCTCTCATCTTTCTTTTTTCTTTCCTTTCTTCAATTATAGTTGACATTCAGTATACTTTTACAGTAGTTTCAGCTGTACATCATAGTGGTTAGACATTAATATAATTTACCAACCTCAGTTAGTACCCACCTGACACTGTACAGTTATTTCAATGAAGTGCTCAAATAAACACTTTATGTGTATAGTGCATATGAATTTGGACCTTAATGATTCATATATGGAAATTTGTTGTTTAACTTGTAAAATGGTGTATCATGCTATTTATTCTAGTTTATAATATTTGCTAGTTGCTAAATTTTGATGAACTGTCTATTTTTTCATCTCTTTTGTGATAATCTAATATAGCTTGGCTATTTTTTGAAAGTGAAGCATATAGTCTTGAGGTGTTAATCCAGATCAAATGACATGCAAGTAACAAGAAAAATCAGTTTATGTAATCGTTTATATACTCTCGCAGTTTAAAAGGATGCTATCCATGTGGATAATATATTTTTAAAACATCATACTCTATTAAACAGCTATCTAACTTTTTCTTCACTTTAGAGTTGTAAAAATGAAGATCTAGGGAGGCTAAGGGACTTCTATGAATTGTACGGAGAGTGGCGTCGGTAGAACCAGAACTCAGCTGTGCTGAATCCTTTAATTAGGAGCCTTTCAAAATTTCATTCTGCTTCAAACAAAGAAACAACAAACAAACAAAAGCATACAAATAAAAACAAGAATATAAAAATTCTCTCTGTCACCATGGAAACCTAAGTTAGTGCACTAATCAGCAGTTCTCATTTTTATATTCTCCAATAATTGAATGCTATAGGAAATTTGAATTAAGTTCGGCCCTGCTCCAATTTTTGATGGCTACGTGATGCTCATAAACAAGTTTTTGAGATACACAATTATGGAATAATCCTATTTTACTATGAAAATATTTGATGTATTATCCTCTCCTTCTGGGGTTTGAATAAGGTTTAGATTCAGGAAAAATATATCAGCATTTTAAACTTAATTACAGCTATAATAAATAAAATGTCTAAAGAAACTGTGCTGAGTTTCATAGTGCCCATTAGCCTGCAACCTCTTTGATTTTAGTGGAATGTTTAAGATTTCCTTTCCAAATGTCTTTAAATGGAAAGCATCTTGAAATTATTCCATCTCATAAGTTCATAATTAATTAAATTTACTACTAAGATTTAGTACATGTACTTCATTTGCATAACCATCTGCTCTGTTTGTGTAAACACAACGCAGGATCTATAACTTACTCACTAAAGTACTGTACAGCATTTTCAAAGAGCTGCTCCAGTGGGGGCTTGCCTGATGTTTGCATGGTGTTTGCATTTGAATTATCACAGTGATTTAATTTCAGTCTCTAGTCAGTTTAGTAACTTGAGTATTAGATCTTTTTTTAAAAAAATATTTTTCTTTTTTAGCATTTATTATACTTTGTTCACAGCTTCAATTTTCAGTTGGAGAGACAACCTATTCATATTCTCAGTCCTTGTTATATGTTGGCGGATGGTGGTTACCCATTCTGGTAATTTAGTTTTGGACATGTGAAAATTGAGACACCTCTTTGATATCCATGTCGAGGTGTCAAACAGATATTTGATCATATAACTGTGATGTTGTAGGGAGAGATATGAGATAGAGATATAAATATGGTAGATTTGTTAGACAGTATTTAAGACATGGGATTGTCAGGAGAATATGTTTAGAAAAACTAGGACTGTCCTTTTAGACATTAATGTTTAGAGATAGGATAAAAGGGAGGAACTATCAGAGAAGATTGAGAAGGTATACCCAACATATAGAAAGAAAACAAGGTGATTTTGAATTCCTACAAGCTAAGTAAAGCAAGAGTGCAAATTAGAATAATCAGCTGGGTCAGATGATGCTGATAAGTCAAATGTGAGAATTAGAGCTGACCTTTGAATTTTGCAACGTGACTCATATTGATCTGATTTAAAGGAGTAGTTTTGTTGGAGGTGAGGACAAACTTCTAATTGGAATGAAACAAGAAAATTGTAGAAAATGAATAAAGATATCTTTTTAAAGAAGTTTCTTATAATAAAAGGAGCAATAGTTTAGTAGTAGAGGTTGAAGTAAGAGTTGAGAGAGGGTTTCTTATTAAGGTGGGAAAATAAATATCACATTTTTTTACATTGATGGGAGTGATTAAGCAATAAAGGGGTAATTGGAGATTCATGGGGGAAATTTTCTGGTTTTGTTCTTGACTAGGCAAAAGAGAATGTACCTCAGTATAGAGGTGGAGTATTCGTATTGACTAGGAATGAAATATCTATATAAATACAAAAGAAACTATACTATCAAAATCATGAATGTGTATGGATGTGTGGGTGGGAAATTTTGAAAAATCTCAATTTGTTCTTTATAAAACTTGAACTAAGATTAGAGCTGATAATGAGAATGGAACAATTTCTGGTAGAGAATTAAAGAGAAAGGGAAAGATGTGAAATGGTCACTTATTTAGAAAAGTGGAATAATGGGATAGGGAAATATAATGTTTTCATGCAGTATTAAGGACCACTTGAGGTTATTGATAATGCAAAGGGAGAATAGTCAGCACTGTTTTTGTTTTGGGTTGTTTGTGTGTATGTTTTATTTCTCAGACATACTAAGTTCTGGTGATACTGGCCTGAAGTAGGATTACTACTGTATTTAAGTAGGCTTTTGTTTTAATCAAGCAAGTATGCCAACAAGAAGAAGGCGGACAAATATGTTGATGGTGTGCACAAAAGATTAGTAATTGGATACGAAAGGAAATGAGGGCATGAGGATTTTAAGGGACAATAAAAGTTGATAAGCTCAATGTACTCTCAGTTCCGATGGAGCCAGATATTTAGCTACGGAACTGCAGTGACTAGACTGAAAAATGTGAAGTGGTTGTTGGGTAGTTGAATGTACCAAATAGGATATGAAAGAGTTACAATTATTATTTGAAAAGGGTAGCTAAAAGATGGAAGAGGATATGACCGAGGCGGTTAGGAGATGCAGGGAGAAAAGTTCAGGAATTAAAATCAGGGTACTGAAAGAATTATGATAATTCGAGTAATGCTGAACAGGGTGACAATGCTTTAAGAAATAAAATATTCAAAAATGAGCAGAGAGCCTTGGGATATTGATGAATGCAACAACCAAGGGTAGGTAAAAGTCTGAAGACTTGAGACTCCAAATTAAATATATTTTTTTACTTATTACCACTATTTTCTTACTAAGAAACAAACTGCATGAGTACATAGCTTTTTGCAATTTTTGTTAACTGTTCTATCTACTACAATATAATAGTCAAACATGTATTGAATGAACAGATATCCCAGAAATAAAAATCTGAAGGAAAGAAATAGCTCAAAAACAACAACAAAAAAATATGTAATATGCTATATTGGATATGGTAAACATTTGTTTAAGTTTCAGTTGACGCAGAAGAAAGTAATAAGCAATTCTTCTTGGAAAGGATGAATCAGAAAAAGTTTCTGAGAAAGGTGATTCATAAACTGAATTATTGGAATGTGGTTATGTTTTGTCAAGAAAATTAGGGAAAGAGGGTGACCATTATGCTGGTAAAAATAATTTATAGAAGAGATGTGAGAGAACAGGTACAAAATGTTTTATACTTCCAGAAAGTGATTCTTATTATTTTACAATAACAATAGTCATTAAAAATAATTCAAAATATACTGACAAGAAAAAAAAATAATGGTTATAACCACTTATTGAGACAATAATTATTATTTATTTGGTACTTACTATATATCTCTCTATATATACACATAAATGGATTTTCATGACTTGCTTTCTATCTTAACACATAGATATATGCTTCATTATATTTGATAATAGCTTAGTAATGGTGACAGATTCAAGTGGTAGATATATGATAACTGATTCAAACATTTTCTTTTAGATGTCTGTATCAGTCAGATTTATCCAGAGAAACAGAACCAGTAGGATATGTGTATGTCTACATATTCATTTATCTATACCTATCTATATCTCCATCTCTCTCCCTCACTTCCCCTCCACCCTGGGAAGAGAGATTATGGGGCAGTTAAGTCCAAAATGTATAGGGCAGGCAAGCCTGCAGGGCAGAAACCCAGGGAAAACTTGATGTTGCAGTCTTGGGCAAAGGCAGTCTGGAGCACAAGTCCTTCCTCCTCAAGGGACCTCAGGATTTTCTCAGAAGGTCATCAATTATTTAGATGAAACCCACTCACATTATGAAAGGTAACCTGCTTTCTGAAAGTCTACTGATTTAAATTTTATCACATCTAAAAATTACCTCCACATCAACATCAAAACTAAAAACAGTACCATGGCTTAGCCAACTTTACAATAAAAATTAACCTTCACAGAGGCTTACAATTTTCTTGCTATTATAACCATTGCAAAGAACTATCTTTTGGGTGTGGTATAAATTGTATACAATATTTTTGGAATATTATAAATATATTATTATAAAAATATTTTGTTTATATTATAAATTAATATTTTATTATAAATAATAGTCTTATGTTATTATATTATTATAATAATATATTGATATTTTTCTCAAAGTGGAATTGCTGGAAAAATTTGTCATTATTTGTTAAATATGAAAGATTTTGTTATCCAAAAATGCAACATCAGTGTACACTCTAACGTTCTATGAAATTGCAAGATACATTTAAGGATTTTTCAGTAAATCTCTGTAACTGCTAACCATTAACTATATTATTTATTCATTGTTCAATTTAACATATATTGAGTGCTTTCGATTCTTCAGACATTGGGGACATGATCATATAATTTATTCATTGTTCTCAAGGAGCTTAAAACTAGTGGGAAATCATACAGATAATTATAAAGGATGTGGAAAGTGTTATAGATGTCTCTCATGCTGTTGTGGGTGGTATGCAGGAAATACCTTCTCACTTCTCAGAGTTTGGAGAGGAAGAGCACATGAGTTGAGAATTAAGTATGAGGAGAGAGTCTATAAAAGAGAAAGTGATGACATTTCAAAAACAAAACCATATATGAGCAGAGATTCAGAAGTTAGGAATTATATTGTGTCCTTGAGACTTTTGCACAGTTCCACATTGTTAGACCATGAAGCATGAAGTCAATCATGGCAGAAAATTGGGCCGCAAAGATAGGTTAGAGTTTGTATTGATGACCTAGAGTTATTTTAATGACCTTGTATTTTATTTGATATATATTGAGGGAATTTTACAAAGTTTTAAGCAGGACATAGAAATAACCATACTTAAATTGTTGACACGCACAGAGAATGAGTTTGAGGAATGCAAGAATGGTGAAAGGGTAACCAGGAAAACCCATGTAAGATGTAACATTCAAATGATAGGCAATAGCCAGGCAAATGAGAACTTTATTTATTTAAGGAATTTCAAATTTATCTTACCTGAAATGGAGAATTTTAGGAAGATTACTCTTATGGATATAAAAGATGTATGGGAATCATGGGGATACCAGTTTGATGCAATGCCAGTTAATAGTACTTGCCAGACAAAAGATTGCTGTCTGTCACAAAGAAATAGAGAAGAAAAAGAAATAGATCGATTACTAGTAGGGAGATTGAATCAGTAATCAAATGTTCCCAACAAACAAAAGTGCAGGACCAGACAACTTCAGTGGCGAATTCTACAAAACATATGAACAAAGAATAATATCAATTCTTATCAATTTCTTGCAAAAAATAGATGAGAAAGAATATTTCCAAATGCATTTTATGAGGCCAGCATTACACTGATATCAAAATTAGACAAGGACATCACAAGAAAAGAAAATTACAAGCTAGATGTTCTTTATGAACACAGACACAGAAACTCTCAACAAAATATTTGCAAACCAAATTCAACAATACATCAAAAGGATCATATACCATGATCAAGTGAGACTTATTCCAAGGATGCAAGGATGGTTCAACATCTGTTAATCACAGTATGATGTGTCACTTTTTAACACAATGAAGGATAAAAATCATGATCATCTCAATTGGTGCCGAAAAAGTGCTTGATGGAATTTAAGATCCTTCAAGATAAAAACTATCAATGACGTGACTAAAGAAGAAATGTATCTCAACATAATAAAGCCATACATGACAAACCTACAGCTATCATACTCAACAGTGAAAACTGAAAGTTTATCCTCTAAGGTCAGAAACAAAACAAAGATATCCACTCATACTGCTTT